>CANSNZ010000208.1:0-1404252 GCA_947646795.1 Beta lomatogona
CATCAACCTCGGAGGTATATTTTTACATTGGCACATTGCAATTTATAGAAACGATGTCGAAAGAACTACTTGTAACATCGCTTTCTACAAGGACGTATAATTATAAATTGGGGGTAGTCCCACAAGGACCAACTATTTTCGCTGATCTATCAACTTCAGTACAGTCAATTGCAGTAGCAACTGCCCATTAGGTGGGTAGCATTAGCAATGCTTCAATTTGGATTTATGTTATTTAATGTGTGGTTTGTAGTATAAAGCAAAGGACATTGCTACATCTACCCATTGGTTTGACAATCCACTACTAATAGAGTATTAAAAAAATAATTATTATGTTAAGTTGAATTTCATTACCACAACTCTCAACAAGTCTTTATTAATGGTGGGTAGTATATCCAGCGGGTAGGTAAAGTTTTTTCCGCTCGTTTAGCATATCACATAGAAAATATTTAAGATTGCGAAAGTTTAGCAAAAAAGAGTCGTAGTATGTGGGTTTTTTTTTTTTTTAATATGTGGCAGTTAGATTTATGAGACAAAATTTAGGTAGGTAAAGTTTTTTTTTTTTTTTTGTTGTTGTTGTTGAAAGAAGGTAAAGTTTTGTTATATAGCCAAAATTTGCTGCATATGATAGTAACAAATAACAGTATCGATGATGACCTTATAGTCTTTTTTTTTTTTTTTTTTTTTAAATGATGATCTTATGGTCTTATACTCTTATACATACATTTACATATAGATATAATCTACCAAGTAAATGTTAGCAGATGGTGATGGGTGCACTTTAGTAGGACGGGCCGTGTTCGAATCACCCTTGGGAGAGGAACGAACCTAACCATCCCAAATCTCGCCTCGATCCGGATGTAGCCTGAAGGGTGAACCGGGTGCAAACACAAAAAAAAACATATAGATATAATCCTATAAAGTGCTCCCTCTCTTCCTCTTTGTAAATTTTTCTAATTTAAAACTTTTAAATTAGGACGTTACTGTAACTTAAAAAACGACGGAAGATATGAAAATGAAGCATTTGTTTTATGATTTTTTTTGAAAAAAGGAAATTATTGCAACATAAGAACCAACAATAAATTGAATAAAAAATAGAACTAACAAAGATATGAAAATGAAACATGTGTTTTATATAAATTGTACTCTCAGCTTATGTGCAACAATATAGTAGTTCTCACAATTGCAATTATTTTTTGATGAATACAATTGCAATTAATAAAGTTAGTCTTTTTCCATATTTTTTGGAAGTGACACAACTATACCTAATTAGACCAAATCACTATAATACCATTTTTGTATCGTATATTCTTTTGTTGAAGAGAAATTAGTGTGATAAATTAGCAATCACTTGTTCCAGGTGTGTGTTTGTGTATTACTTTCTTGCTTAGAAGGCTTTTGATTACGACTACTCAAGACATCAATTCCCAACAAGATCATGATTTCTTTTCTTTTCCTTAGTTAACATCAATTAATGTATTGTCATAAAAATATGTCTTCCTTTTATTTTCCTTAGTTAACATCAATTAATGTATTGTCATAAAAATATGTCTTCCTAATTTTGTTCAATTCCCTATCAAAGAAAAACACATATTCAACAATTCAAAGTTCCAAATTGTATTATTTATGTTTTTGTAATTTCAGACTTACCATCCTTCTTTCTGGAGCGGACAATAATTGATCAAACAAATGAAATACTCTTTTGATAATAATTGACCAAATGAATTCATCACAATTTCGCAGCGGGATTATAATACTTTTTGATACATTGGTAAAGAAATGCGATGAATATTTATGAACTTCGGTCATTAAAAAAGTGTTTTAACTTATTTGGAAACAAATAAAATATGAATCTATACTAATATATTAAAAGGTGTTCCTAGACAAGGAATGGTGCCACGTGGTGCTCTCCCTAAGGGGATTTTACTCCATGCAATCCACATACAATAAAAAAAAAAGTAGAAGTTGCATGCTATTGGGTTTGATCCCGTGACTTCAAGTTGATATACTAAAGTCTTAACCACTAGACCAAGTGTTATTTAGTGTTATCATTTTATAGTAAAATATATAAAAATGAAAATTTTTCTTACTCGGGGCATAGCCAGGAGTTAATAACTACTCCCTCCGTCCCATAATATAGTGCTCACATTCCTTTTCGGGTGTCCCAAAATATTGTGCCTGTTTTCTTTTTTATCAATTTATTTGGACTCAATTGCCCTTCATTTCTACATAAACTTTCCAAGATACCCCTACTTTTTTTTCAAAATATGTGGCCCCATTTATTGTTTTACACCATTCCAATGAACATTTATTGCATTTTCATTTTATTTTAAAGAAAAAAAAAAAAAACTAGTTCCAAGACAAAAGTATCCAAAAAACATTTATTTAAATAGATCTTTTTAGGAAATCCTAAAACTCTTTCCATTTTCCTTAATTCCCGTTAAAAATGAGAAGTGAGCACTATATTATGGGACGGAGGGAGTAATTACTTATTATAATAAGTGATATAATTATGATATAATCATATGAAGACAAGATGGTTTGTTAGTATGATGTAGATGAGAGGGGTGATAGGAGACTAACAATTTTAATTTTTTTATGGTATATTATTTTTGTGAGAAAAAACTACTTGTCACCTATATTTGTCCTTTAGTTGTAGACTTGTTTGTAGTACAAAACGTTAGAAAATGGAATGTAAAGGGGATCAGAATTCAGACATGTATGAGTTCTTGTGGTACTTATGACATAAACGCGTAGGAGTTGGGACAAGTCGTATGGTCGTGGCATATGATAGGATACGATAATTAAGTTTTCATACCATTTACCAAAATCTATTGAAGTCATACTTCTTGACTTGTAGGCATCGATCATACACTAATCAACAAATGCATTCAATACTCTGCAAGTGATCGATCGAGGATTCGAGGGGTCAATTTATTCCAAGAAAAACCAAGTAATGAGCATAGTCTCTAGCCCGATTTAAGTGATTCAATATAATGCTCGTGTAATAAGAAGATTGAGAAAAATCACAAGCCAAATCAATATTAATATTAATATCAATTAATAAAAACGTGTGGATAAGAATTGTATGCCGTAACGTGGCACCATGTCAATGTGTCACTCTCCATTTCGAGTATTGATATGGCTTTCACATCTTCTTTTATTAGTCTTATATGCACGCTATGCGTGCAAAAGCAAATAGAAAGTTAATTTACTAATTACATCTATCTAAATCCTTGTTTTTAACTAAAAAAGAAAGTTGATGAAGTTGAGAACTTGTCTTGAGATTTGATAGTATTGTCGTGTAATTTGGCCTTGTTTTTTTTTGTTAAAAAACTGGTAAAGATGTATTTGATTCTCTTTCTATTTTGAGTGTGTATATGTAATTTAGGGTGGACACCAAGTTGTCCCCTCTTCCCTTATATAATTAAGATTTGACATTTCTCTAAAAAATTACTAATGTGTTTATATGAAGTCTCAAACCTGTGACTATTTACTTCAATTGTCAGAATCCTACCACCAAGATACGATCTCTTATTGGTAGAACAATTCCAATGCCAATTATTAAATTTTTTGTGTGATTAAAAAGTTTGAATACTTATAAGTTTAAATTAATAATTAATTGAACTGAAACCAAAATAGAATGTTATTGCCTTAAACTTTGAAATAGTAAAAAAAGATAAACAAATCCCATTAGTTGTGATGAAATAGTCAAAAGTAATACACGAAAAATCCCTTAAGGCATCTCCCGGGCAAAACAACTATTATGATATTTATAAACAGACCCACATAAACAGAGTTACACTCTTCTAAGAATGAAAGCTTAAATGTAACTTCATTTTAGCTCTCTTAGTAAATTATATTAAAGTTAATAATATTAACTAGTACTAGTATGATATTTATAAACAGACCGACATAACCAAGATTTTGGTAGTTGCTAAAGACCTAGGTAGCTAGGTGACCCAGTGGGCCAATTGCTCAACAACCAACATACAAACATATCAATCTATACAAAAGCTGAAAAACCATAAAGTTGAAATCATGTTACCAAAAACACCTTCCTTCACCTCAGGGGCAAATTCGTCTTTTCAGAACAACCAAAAAATGGTAGGGAAATTTTCATTGGTGACCTTGTGGTTTTGCAATTTGTCAATAGTGACCTTGTGCTTTTAATATTATCATAAATAACCTACTAATTGACCTTGCTTAAAAGTGACTTTATGAAGCATTTTGCTGTTAAAACACAGCTTATTCAGTTAAATGCAAGATAGTTGAGTTAATCTCCTAACCTTGGTTTAACGGTTTAACCTTTCTCCTTTCCCTCCAAAAACATTTACCCTTCTCCGGTTCTCCCCCCTCAACCAAATCCTAACATCTATAAAACCCATCTCTTCTCCTTTGCCCTTGTCCACGTTTGCAAATTCACCATATGAGCTTCACAAATGTCTTCACTATTATTTGTTATCTGGGTAGTTATGTTTAATGTTGCACACAAGAGATGAATGCTATCAAACTATCTACACCTTACATCAATCCAATCCCAATATCCCATCAACGGTTCTCAAAGCACTTCAATGGACGCAACCTAACCCACCATACTCACCCAGGACCCCATCAATATTAGCAACTAACCTCACTAAATCATTCTTTGAGAAGGGCTCAATCGAGGAAGCACGCAAACTGTTCGATGAAATGCCTGAGAGAATTATGCAGCTTATGCAATTGTGGTTCAAATGGAATAAAATTAGTTCTCCAAGTTTTTGTTTAGTGTTCGAATCTCTTACTCTATTGTTTTCAAAATCTAATAAGACGTTTTTTGCGGCGCGTATCTCGTGAAAGTTGGTCCAGAAAATCAACCAGATGTCCAGATCCCCAATATGATAGATTAATAAGCTCATGACTTATCTGTCTTTTGCACTTCAACTGTTTGATCACTAGTTTAGCAATTAATCACAGTTTATCTCTTTGAATATTACTGTAACAAACTGTTTAGCAAGAATTGGATTTTGCAGATTTCTGCTAACAATATTCACAAGTGAACAAGGGGTGTGCATTATCGGATATCGGATCCATTCTGAAATTTCAGATATCTGAACTTTCGAATCGGGGAGAAATTGATCCAAATCCGAACCAAAAATTTTGGATGTTTGAACTTTTCGAATCGGACCGGCTCCGTTATTCGATCTGAATATCCGAAATCTATTATACTACACCACTATTATCAAATCATGGCAAATGTTGTAAAATACTACAACATGAATCTGCCAACTGCCAATCTGCCATAGGGCCCATAGTGCCATATATCCTGCTGCACTGCTGCCAACAAATACCATTATGTATTTATGTTAGAACTTAGAAACATTCGAAAACCATTCTAATGTAACAAATACTAAAGGTTTTGTTATTTTGGCAAGTTATCTAATTGCATTGACGTACATGATTTATTGTATTTTATATTAATATGATTAGTGTTTTATGTTTAAGAATTAAGATGCCATCCATTGATATGTTTCAGTTTTCTAGTTGTACATCGTTTCGAGTTGCTATGTTTCGGTTTTGTATTTTCATTTTTGCAAGTTAATTATGTTTTGATGCTTTTAAAATAGTGTTAACATGAATAACCCCTATTAACAAGGTTTGCCCCATGGAGCGAACGTCCAGGCCAAACGTTCGCTCCATGGTCCTAAAAAAAATTCGACCCCTTCCAGTGGGTGGCTGTGGTGATGGGGTGGTGGTGGCAGGAGGTGGATGGTGGTGGAGTGAGGTGGGTGGTGGTGGGTGGTGGTGGTGGTTTAGGGAAAAAGAAGGAAAAAGTTAGAGATGTAATTTCAACTTTTTTTGGGGCGATTTTAAGTACTTTTAGGGCGATAAATAAAAGTTCAGATATAAAATGCAAAGTTAAGTCATTTTTCGAACACCCTACCTCCTTTCTCCTTCCTCTTAAAATAATTTTTATATGGCTAAATTTTAATTTTTCCCAAAACAAGTCCAAAGAGATCTGGACCTGATTTTTCCGGTCTAGACGTGGACCAAACATGAAAAATCCGGTCCAATCCCTGGTCCAAAAAGTTCTAGAATTTAAATCCACATACCCAACCGGTCTCAGTCCGGTTTGGGTGTGGATTTGTGCACACTCCTAACTATAAGGGTGTCTGTCTATTCACCTTATTTATGCCGAACTTATTTATATTCAACTTATATAAATATATTGAAGCTTATGAAAGAAATTTGGATCATTTTATAAGGTGAAGAAAATTCCCCATAATCATTGGTATATTTCATACATAGTGTACTGTCTTTTAAAGGTCTTTAAAGCACATCTTTGTCTGTCAATTATGTAATACTAATTAAAATTTTAAAGAAGTTGATAATTTGAAAATACACACTGAAAAAATATTATCAAACTTATTAAAATTTGACTGTAAAAAGTAAATTGGTTGTTGGCAAGTTTATAACATTGATGGAGTATATTCCAAAAAATCTTGCATCGTTTTTATTGATGGAGTATATTCAGAGTAGGTGGGAATTAGGATGTGATGAATACTATCACGTGTTTCTTGCCTAGAGAAAGTTGATAGAACAAAAGAGGTGGAAAGTAGAAACTTTCATAGGAGTTCTTTGCCTAATTGTATAATGAAATGACTAGCGTAGGGAAAAAGTAATAAAGCATCGGAAAAGTCGTTCGAAACCAAAGGAAACCGAAGATGACACGAAAAGATAAAAAGAAACGCGCTAGAGACACAGCTCATGCCGTCGTGCGCAAGACTTATGGTAGAATCTATTAATGTTGTTATTTGTTATTGATAAAAGTATTTTTTTCTTAAATTTTGCATTGTATTTAAATTGTTCTGTCTATCAGTGTCGTTTTTAGGGGTTCTTCATTAACACAAAAAATTCCATTCATACCCTTGTCATATGTTATCATTGCAAATCACGCTTACTATTGCATATCACTTATCTCCTTGTGGTATGTTCTTCTTTACAAATCACGGTTGTAATTTTGAAAGCCTTTAAGCTCGTTGTTATGCTATAAGTTTAGATGTATTAAATAAGTCACCCAAGTTCAATTTAGAGCCAATAAGGATTACCCAAGTTCAATTCACATCTACTTCTATAACAAGTCCTAGAAAGTCGAAAGTTTACCATTCCAATAATTCAGATAATCTCAATTATATATATACAAGTTTACAACAAAGTTTCAAAATTCTTATTTGAGTAGTTCAATAGTGAAGCCAAAATTTATGTTGCTCGGACTCTCCAAATCTCTGCAAGTACGGAAGTACTCATGTCAATTCTCATCTCCAATATGAGTATGGACATGTAATACTTAAAACTTCGGAACAAAAATATGGGATATTTTCATGAAATAGTTGAGCCTATCAGTTGGACACATTGTTTGACATGGGTACTCGAGTACGAGTTTCAGTATCATAGGCCAAATACATAAATCTTCAGAATGGTGTTGCTGCTGGCTTTGGTTCAGACTTCAGTGTGACTGTTCTGCAGAGTTTGAATGTGACCAATATTCCTTCACGAGTTGGCCAAACAGTGAACCATCCTTCTTTATTAGCTCCATAGGCTCATCATATTCCACCAATTTTCCTGCCAAATCACATTACAATATATTAGAAGACATGTTTAGTACTTGGCTAAATTTTGTTAACCCAGATTATCATCAAGAGTTTGCTTCTAAATTCTGGAACTCTTGCTTCAAATTCGTGCTAAAAGGTCAACAAATTGTAAGGTGTTGATATTTTTTTTAACTCACCATCACTAATGGCAAGGACCTTTGTACAATCCATCACAGTTGGTATCCTGTGGGCTACTGTGATCACAGTGCAATCTACAAATTCTGTTCGTATCGTTCTCTGCAGAATCATATCGGTTGCGTTGTCGATTGACGCAGTTGCTTCATCGAGCACCAATACTCTGCTCCTTCTCAACAAAGCACGGCCTAGACAAAATAGTTGCCGCTGTCCCATGCTCCAATTTGATCCATCCTCCACAACTGATATAAAAGATTTGAATAACATTAGTTGTTAAGCTCGTATTGGTGTAATGTCAGTATATATATCATTTCCCCAAACAAACAAACAAAATAAAATCAAAGTCCAAAGTAATGAGAGTTTTACCTAAGGAATCTAGGCCTTGCTCTTTCTCTTGGACACCCTCTTTGAGTTGACATTTCCCAAGGACCTTTATAAGAAAACAACAAAGATTATAGATGCATCAGTAGTTGTCATTGAAATAGTATGAAACATATCATTAGATTTCTTTCTTTTTTAGATGGCACGACCTTGTGAGGTGGGGAATATGAGAGGATCCCATCCCACAGGAAACCCGACCATTTAGACTCGTAACATAGTATTCAACACAGAAGGAAATTCGCAACCACATATCACCCAACTTTAAAGTTGGAAGTAACTGAACAACCCGCAACCAAGGAGGTACGAGCTCTACCATTGAGCTTCCAATACATTTTCATGTATTCTACACAAAGCGAGTAAAAGTAGAGAGAAAAAGTTGAATGTTAACTTTCAGCTCGGACATCCCTTTAAGTAAATGTCGCTTTGAGATTAACCTTTGAAGATATGAAAACTTTTAGCAGAGTGAGTATATTGTTGAAAGGTGAAGTGTACCTCCCAAAGTTCGTCATCATTATGCTGACACAATGGATCCAAGTTGAATCGTACAGTGCCATTAAAGAGAGTAGGATCTTGTGGAATAATCCCAACACGTGATCGTAGATCATGAAGTCCTATCGAGCATATATCAATACCATCAACTATGATCTTTCCTCCAGTTGGTTCCACCAAGCGAAACAAAGCCCCTATTAGAGTAGTTTTCCCACTGCCAGTCCTACCAACAATACCGATTTTGTCTCCCCCTTCAAATGTGCAACTGATTCCTTTAAGAACCAGTGGTGTATCCGGTCTATATCTTATCTGTAGGACATTGATATTGTTTAGTGTGAGAAACTATCCAAATTAATCTAGTGCACTAAGAAGTAAGTAGTTACCTGTAGATTGCATATCTCCACTTTACCAACTGTAGGCCAGTTTTCTGGAGGGCGACTGTGTTCAATGACTTCTAGAGCTTCACTGGGTACATGCATGTATTGATTAAGCCTCTCCACGCAAATGATATAGTTCGCTAATGTGCATTGGTTTTGGATTGCAATAACCGATGAGTGACAAACACTAAGTGAGGAGCACAAGGCTCAATATCGATATTTGAACAATTAGATTTCCCACAAAATGTAGTCCAAATCACTTGCATAGCTTATAAGCTTCCTTTTCTCTTCAGACTCTGCATTAACATAGAGATAAGAACACACATTAGATATATCTCACATTTTGATCATGCTACATCTTCACATATAAAACAAGTAGCACTCGAAAGTTTAAGAGTGCTACTTGGGCTCAATTAGGTAGAAAAATCTACAGCCTATGGAATTCTATAACTAGACTTCTATACAAGAGGCACAAATGTAGATCTAATAGCATATTCAACTATCTTTACCCTTGGGAACAAATTGTGCAATCTCATTGCAATCCATTAAATGAAGGCGTAACTCTTAAGTAAAGCAAAGACTCAAGAGAGAAAAATATGTACACCTAGAGGTAAGCTGAGTGTGGAACTAAAATGGCCTATTTGCTAATTCCTAAGAGTTAGTAAGCCTTATGATTTAGGACTTCGGCTCTATTCTTTTCACCTTATTTTCGTTATTCTTGCGATAAACTGCAGAGTGAAATTTAGACCTTAGGCCTTATTTTCGTTTAGTTATCAACAACTATTATTTCTGTAATAGTAAGAACTATGGAAATTAGATGTCTAGAATATACATGTAGAGATGAATCCAACAAAATCTAATATAGTACTCCAACTATTGACTTTTCTTATAATTTAACATACTATTATGGTCAAACTTCGTCATGCTAGAAAAACTAGACTAGACCAAAAAGACTCAAACTAGACTAGACCATACGTTATAATTTAGACCAAGTGAAGTGTATCAAGTAATATGAAACTTCCCTATATGGAAGTGTAGTGAGTAATTTGAAACGGAGGAAAACCAAGCTTGCTTGGTGGAGGTGGTGGGGAACTCACCTTTCACAAGTTCGAGCCCCACTACCTACTAGTGCTTGGGAGTAGGGATTCCCTTATTTCCCCCTACTCTCAAGCGTTGACTACAGAATTATTGCAAGGTGGTGGCACTGCGATAGGTCTTTTCTTAGGTAGGGTCCTTCTCCCAGAAAGGGTCAGGTGGGGCCAAAAAAAAAAAAAAAAAATAAAACGGAGGAAGTACTTCGTAATTCGTATGAAGTAAAGAATGAAATAATGTGCACTATACTACTACTAGGCTACTAGGTTATTTTGAGCTTTGACCATTGGCCAACTCATAACCTAACGGCTAACTCCAATTGGTTGGCACCCATAACCACCAATTCCATCCAACGGCTATAAACTCATAAGAACATTCTAGAAACCCACAAAACCCCCCACACTCTCTGACTATAAATCTTCCTAACCCTAACATTTCCCTATTCCTCTTTCTCAGCCGCTACACTCAAACTGCCCCTAAACTTTCTCTCTCCTTTCTTCTGTGTTGAACCAACAATGGCAGGAAAAGGAGAAGGTCCAGCCATTGGTATCGATCTCGGAACCACATACTCCTGTGTCGGAGTATGGCAACACGACCGTGTTGAAATTATTGCTAATGACCAGGGTAACAGAACCACACCTTCTTACGTCGGTTTCACCGATTCTGAGAGGTTGATTGGTGATGCTGCTAAGAATCAAGTTGCCATGAACCCCATTAACACTGTCTTTGGTTTGTTTCTCTTTCTATGCAACTTTTTGTTTCTTTTAGCTTATGTATTTTTACATCTGTTTTTTAATCTTGTGACTTCCTTTTGCGTATGATAAAGCATGATTCTTTGTTGTTATAGTATGAATTGTTTTGATTTGGATGAAGATGAAAGGCTTCTTTTTGGATCCTCTAGATCAAAGTTCATCAAGGTCTTATGACTTATCTAACGAAGATAATTATTAGTGCTCTCAAGCAAAGCTATTATCATGACAACCATCATAAATAGTGCTAACTTACATTGTTTTATTTTCTCTGTAATTTTTTTTCTTGAATTCTCTTCCACTGATGTTTAACATCATCAACAACCATAAGAGAAGATTATGAATTTGTGACTGTGATCTATAGTACATTATGTTGAAAAAAAATAATCTGATTTCCAAGATTACAATAATGCTGTGTTATACGTCCCATCACGTAATAAAAAGAAAACAGGGGAGAAAACAAAGGAGCAAGGAAAAAAATAAAGGAAATTCAAATAATGTTTTTCAAGAGAGTGAAAATGAAGAACACTGTAAAAAAGAAAGAAGAAAGAAAGTCTTTCAATCTGAAAAATTAGTTTAATTAGGTAAAAAGATCAATAAATGCCTAAGTGAAAGCTTATTAACTGTTCCACTTAACAGAGCATTACTGTATGGACCTTAAAAAAGTACAATGGTATTATGAGTACTAAACTTAAAAAAATGGGTACCAAATGAAAAGTCTAAAACCAGAGTGGTATCAAGTGGAATTTCCCTAGTATTAATATAGGTTATGCAATTTTATAGACTGATTTGGTAATTTTCATTTTTAAAAAAGATAGACTTTATATTTCTGCCTGCTAGATAATATTATGGATTTGTTTGTTTAGTTTTTCGGCTGATTTCTGTTGTTTAGGTTATGCAATTTTATAGACTAATTTGGTAATTTTCATTTTTGAAAAAGATAAACTTTATATTTCTGCCTGCTAGATAATATTATGGAATTGTTTGTTGTTTAGTTTTTCGGCTGATTTCTTTTTTTTTTTTTTTTACTGTTTTTAATAATATCATATTCATATGTCTTTTTTATATAGATTTCTGAAAGTAATAACTTTATGTTCGTTTATCCCCTTGTTTTCATGGGTTGTTGATTTTTTGTTATTTAAAGTAGCAAAGATTTCTTGGTGCATTTCTTTTGTTTTTATTTATGATGTCAGCATTATGAGCCTATGTAATTTTTAACTTAATGTTCAAGAGTTCAATTCCATTCTTACATATCTGGTTGGAACTCTTTAAAATTTATACTATGAAGTTTTTATTATTATATATAAATGTCAGTTTGTGATTTTGGTATGATTTTATCAGTTTGGAATTGTTTAATATGAATATACACTAATATTATGCTTAGTGTTCCATTTGAAGTTTATTTTTATGTAGTGGATAACAAATTGCAACTGTTGTGTTCTTTTTGCTTCATTTGAATGCCATGTTCTGATTTGGAAATTTTGATTATACTACAGATGCCAAGAGGTTGATTGGTAGGAGGTTCAGTGATGCTTCAGTTCAAGCCGATATCAAGCTTTGGCCATTCAAGGTTATTCCCGGACCTGGGGAGAAGCCTATGATTGTTGTTAACTACAAAGGTGAGGAGAAGCAGTTTGCTGCTGAGGAGATTTCCTCTATGGTCCTTACCAAGATGAAGGAGATTGCCGAGGCTTACCTTGGTTCAACTGTTAAGAATGCTGTTGTTACCGTTCCTGCCTACTTCAATGACTCTCAACGTCAGGCTACCAAGGATGCTGGAGTTATTTCTGGCTTGAATGTGATGCGTATTATCAACGAGCCAACTGCGGCTGCTATTGCTTATGGTCTGGACAAGAAGGCCACCAGTGTCGGTGAAAAGAATGTGCTTATCTTTGATCTTGGAGGTGGTACGTTTGATGTGTCTCTCCTTACTATTGAGGAGGGTATCTTTGAAGTAAAGGCCACTGCTGGAGACACCCATCTTGGTGGTGAGGACTTTGACAACAGAATGGTGAACCACTTTGTTCAGGAGTTTAAGAGGAAGCACAAGAAGGATATCAGTGGTAACCCAAGGGCTCTTAGGAGGTTGAGAACTTCTTGTGAGAGGGCAAAGAGGACCCTTTCGTCCACTGCTCAGACCACCATTGAGATTGATTCTCTTTTTGAGGGTGTTGATTTCTACTCCCCTATTACCCGTGCTCGTTTTGAGGAGTTGAACATGGACTTGTTCAGAAAGTGTATGGAGCCTGTTGAAAAATGTTTGAGAGATGCCAAGATGGACAAGAGCACCGTCCATGAAGTTGTTCTTGTTGGTGGATCCACTAGGATTCCCAAGGTTCAGCAGTTGTTGCAGGATTTTTTCAATGGTAAGGAACTTTGCAAGAGTATTAACCCCGATGAAGCTGTTGCTTACGGTGCTGCTGTACAGGCAGCTATCTTGAGTGGTGAAGGAAACGAGAAGGTCCAGGATCTTCTGCTTCTTGATGTTACTCCTCTTTCTCTTGGTCTTGAGACAGCTGGTGGTGTCATGACTGTCCTTATCCCAAGGAACACTACCATCCCCACCAAGAAGGAGCAGGTATTCTCAACTTACTCCGACAACCAGCCTGGTGTTTTGATTCAGGTTTATGAAGGAGAGAGGACCAGAACCAGGGACAACAACTTGTTGGGTAAATTTGAGCTTTCCGGAATTCCCCCAGCACCTAGGGGTGTTCCTCAGATCAATGTCTGCTTTGACATTGATGCCAACGGTATCTTGAACGTCTCTGCTGAAGATAAGACTACTGGACAGAAGAACAAGATCACAATCACCAATGACAAGGGTAGGCTATCTAAGGATGAGATTGAAAAGATGGTCCAGGAGGCTGAGAAGTACAAGTCAGAGGACGAGGAGCACAAGAAGAAGGTCGAGGCCAAGAATGCCTTGGAGAACTACGCTTACAACATGAGGAACACAGTGAAGGATGAGAAGATTGGAGCCAAGCTCTCCGAGGATGATAAGAAGAAGATTGAAGATGCCATTGACTCTACCATCCAGTGGCTCGACGGCAACCAGCTTGCTGAGGCTGATGAGTTTGAGGACAAGATGAAGGAGCTCGAGAGCATTTGCAACCCCATCATCGCCAAGATGTACCAGGGTGCTGGCGGTGACATGGGTGGTGGCATGGATGATGAAGTTCCCCCAGCTGCTGGAGGTCCTGGCCCCAAGATCGAGGAAGTTGACTAAGCTTTTCGTTCCTTTTTCTTTATGATTCTCTTTGGATTCGGTTTTGAAAACAATTTGATTAATTTGGTAATGTATTTACAGTGGGTTAAGCACTCACTGTTATTTTGGGATTCAAACTGTTAAGTTTTTGCTGTAGGACAAGTAACTTTAGGATTATTACATCTCTTCGGAATTTGAAGAAGCTTTAATCTTTTCTCGTAATTTTTCCTTATTTTTTTCTAAATTTATTTCCTACTATTTATTCTAAAGCAAAAACTACTATGAACGGCTTAATGCAAATTTCGGTGAAATGAATTAAAAGCAATGCAAATTATATGAACATGTACGAAAGCTAATTAGGCTATCAGATCAGATTATATCAATGCTTTGTTAGTCCAAATAGTCTGTGGGTTACAAAACATGCTCAAGGTCTTGTGGCTTCTCTAAAATGTTGTCCAACTACTATATTGCTAAGTACAATCGAGTAAGGGAAAACAAAGGCATCTAAACATGGTAGTCAGATAAGAACATAAGCTAAGTATATTAACATATATGTATATTGTTGAATTACAAAATCAATAAGGGTCTTTGCTAGGAACAAGGAGTCATGTGAGCCTTTATGTTCATCTTAAACGCTATTGGATCATTGTTATATATAAGTATTAACCATGCTAACAAAAGATGCTAGGCTGATCGTGAGTGAAGGTTCTCTCCATCCGACTATGAAAATGGTTGCATGTTACTTTTATTTGAAGATCAACTCGATTTCCACCATCATCAGTATAATTGTGGATGGATTATTCTCCGAGGCCTCAACTGCTTCTTCAACTTCAATTTCCCCTGCAAAATAAGAAAAGATAGGGCTTGAATTGCAAGATAAAAACAAAAATACAGAAAAGCGTGAATAACGTATCATCACCAATAATATCTGAGCTATTAAGCCCACCATTTTTTAGAAGTGCTCTTGAGGATTTTATGAAGCATGCTTTGAATTCTATACTACAAGCAGTAAACAAGTGATTATAACATTTACACATTGACATAGTATGGTTCCAAGACATAAGACAAGCCTAAACAGTCCACGGTTCTCCACACGCCATTAAGGAAGAGGACGGGAGAAGACCTTATGGGTTTTACTCCCTCCGTCTTAGAAAGATCTGAACACTTGTTGGGACACGTAGTTTAAGGTGATAAGTTAGATGTGATAAGAGTTGGTGGGGTATTTTTTATTAGAGGAGAGAGAAAGTTGGGTAACTTTTTATTGATAAAAGGTATGCCAAGAATGGAAGTGTTCAAACTAATTTGGGACAAACATAAAAGGAAAGTGTTTAGACTATTCTGGGACGGAGGTAGCAATTAGTTAGAGAGGTGACTACCAGGAGGCTCGGATCAAGATGCACTGCCAATATATCATACATGTAGGTACCACGGATTCGAATATTAATAATAAGGAACAAGTAATTTCACCAGCATACAACGTACAATTTGCTAAATTTTGGTGTTCAACATATCATACATGTAGGTACCACAGGTTGGAATTTTTATAATAAGGGACAAGCAATATGTTTATATTTGTCATTTGAAAACACATTCTACCAAGCAGCTCAGTATATCACACAGCTTACGCATAGTCAAAGGATAGATCTCATACATGTTTTTACCTCACTAAATGTAGGCCAAAATATAACGCGTTCTTATCAGCTTATGATTTAATAAAAAGAGTTCAAGAAAGTTGATTATATTACCTAACTTGCCAAATTCAAGAATGAAGTATCCGAAACTCCGAATGCAGCCAAAGATTGGTGTCGAAGATATGTGTGACTATCCTCCACTAAAGCAATATGATGAGTAATAAGAAGCAACCAAACACCCCTAATAAAAAAAAACATGTTTGTGCAAGAACATTAAAAACTGAAACTCAGAGGTAGATTTTGGAATTATACTTTCATCTCATCACTAATATACCTTTGAGATCAATAAGCCAAAGGTGTTTCTCCAACTCCAACTCCCTCTCCCTCTCTCCCTATTTCCCTCTCTCCATCTCCATCTCCCTCTCCCCTCCCCTCCCTCCCCCCCTCTCCCTCTCCGAAGCAAAAAAGTTGCAACTTATAGTTAGAGAGAAGGCAGAAAGCAATAACAGGCAGATCATGCAAGAAACAAGAGATTTGTTAATCAAAACATAGATAGCTGTCGTGAGCATTAAGTTCAGCATTGGATACTCGGGGATAAGTGAGAGGAGCCACTTAGGCTGTCCATTGGGCATGTTAATGCTGCACATTAGTTCTAGACAGTCAAAAGGAAGATAATTTCTATACCCCCCTGCAGTTTCACAATGCCAATCTACCTGAATGAAGGTATCATTATTTGTTAGCAAAAGTAATTTGTTAAAACAGACATATATTGATCATGCTTATATGTACAGAAGACTGAAGTAAAGGAGAACATACGCTTGCTTCGACCAATATTATAGGTTTTTAGTGGTCAGCTTTGCACATTGAGTTCTTCCCCAAGGCACGGTTTCTAGTAAATATACTCCTCATATTTTATTTTCCTTTGATAAGAAACAAATGTTATATCCTTCGTCTCCTCCAAACATGAATGTTGGATAAGATAGGACATGGTCAACATATTAGAAAGAGGGTTGATATTTTTCGGCTTTATTGCATCCTACATTCTGGTGACCCTAACTTTCAAAGTCCAATTAAATTATGAAGGATTTGTAATATTGCTACGATATGTTGCTGCGGTGCCCTTCAAGCCTCAATAGACCAACATGATATCAACATGTCAACATGTCTCCATTTCAACTATTGATATGGCTACACATCTTCTTTTACTAGTCTTATATTGAGGTTATTTGTAAGAAAGCAAACAGAAAGTTAATTAGTTTGCTAATTACATATATCCAAATGCTTGTTTTTAACTAAAAAAAGAAAGTTATGAAGTTGAGAAATTACCTTGAGATTCGATAGAATTGTTGTGTAATTTGGCCTTATTTTTTATATATATATAAAAAAGTTGGTAAATATATGTCTTGCTAATTGAGCGTATATATGTAATCAACGGTGGACACCAAGTCATGCCCTCTTCCCTTGATTCGTATATAGTAGACATTTGATATTTCTCTAGAAAATTATGAATATGTTTATATGAAGTCTCAAGCCTGTGACTATTTATTTCAAATGTCATAATCTTATCACCACGATACGGTCCCTTATCTGTAAAACAATTCCAATGCCAATTATTAAATTATTTTGCCTAACTTAAAAATTTGAATACTTATAAGTTTAAGTAAAGATTAAATGTGCTCAAATCAAAATAGAATGGTATTGCCTTTAACTTCGAAATAGTCAAAATGACAAACAAACCCCATAATTGTGTTGAAATAGTCAAAAGTAATACACGAAAACAAAGTATGATAACATTTGTTAGCCAATTTTGTAGAGGGATTATAGTCAGGTTATTGGTACCTCCAACAAAAGGAATACAATCAACATCAAGGCTCTAATATCTGGCACTACTTTTGGAACCTGCCAATATTCCCAAAATGGAAATTCTTCATTTGGAGAATACTCAACAAAGCCCTTCCTACCTCAGAAGGTTTGGCGAAAAGAAACATTCAAGTGGATATGTCTTGCAAATTCTGCAATCTTTATCCAGAGACTCTGGAGCATCTCTTAAGAGATTGTCAATTCTCCAGCAAAATTTGGTGGACCACAATGGGAATTAGAACTTCAACTCCAACTATAATCCCTCTACAAAATTGGCTAACAAATTTTTTGAACCTTTTCGAAAAGAGGAAAACAGAAAGCAAAGATCAAGACAATTATCAAGAAGTGGAACAATTTATAGCTACGCTTTGGAGCATCTGGTTGCACGAAATGAAGTTGTCTTTAGAAACGCCAACCCAAATTTGCTTTCAATCATGAGTTTATTCGAGAGACAGCGGGGATAGAATTTTAGCTTTTCAAACGAGAGATACAACAAGGAAAAAAGAGTCGGAAGCTCAGAATAGCGACACCCCTCAAGGAAGCTACAAAAATTGGAAAATTGGCACTTTGATGGATAACAGCCAAACTACTATAAGTGTTGACGGCTCCTGGAAGATTAACAAGGGTAATCAAAAAAGTAAAGCAGCTATAGCTTGGATTAATGAGCGAGCATAAATCATTATAGCACAAGAAGAATCTTTGCTTCCTCTCCTCTCCGGACTGAAGCTTATGCTTGTCCTCCAAGCTATTAAAGAGAATGAAGGATTAGAGAATCTCCAAATTCAAACCGATAATATTGAAGTCATCAATGCGCTGAATGACCCAAAGAAAGGAGATAGAACCATCTCTCCAATTATAGATAGTATTAGAGATCTAGCTTTAAATTTCAATTATGTTTGTTGTGTTAAGGTTAGTAGAAGTAGTGTTCAAAAGGCTCATTTACTTGCGGTTGCAGCAAGAAAAGAGAGCCCTTAATCTTATTTATGGTTTTTCTCCTTGTCAAAAAAAAAAAAAAAAAAAAAAAAAAAAACATTTATAAGCAGGCGTACATAAACAAAGTTACACTCTTCTAAGAATGAAAGCTTATATGTATCTTCTTTTTAGCTTTCTTAAGAGACTATATTGAAGTTAATTATTTTTAAGGAACAAAAACTCATAACTAAAGGAAACAAAAGTAAAGCAATTGTTAAGACCTTTTAAAGATTTGCAACCTTAAAATTATTGTAAAGCAATTGTTAAGACCTTTTAAAGATTTACAACCTTAAAATTATTGTGGTCAATTTTTTTTGAAAGAAAAATTACAGGGAAATTCTCATTGGTAGCCATGAACTTTTGAAAATTCTCATTGGTAACCATAAATTTACTAAATTCTCAAAAATGGCCATTAACTATTGTTTATTTTGCAAACTTAACCTTATGAGCTAAAAAACGTTAGTTTGGTTAACTATCTGTTAAAATGAATGTCCGACATGCAAAATGAGGCGTTTTCATTTCTTTTTTCCAGTTTAGACCTCAAATTTGACCCATAATTAAGGGTCAAAATGACCCTTAAACCTCAATATTAAGTATAGTGTATTATATGTGATTATAACATTTGATTATAGGTCCAATTTACAGGATTAAACATAGTATTTTTCAAAACCTCAACCTTACTCAACTAAACTAAAAAAATATGGTATTGCAACAAAATTTATTAACTAAAATCTATAGCGATAAAGTTACATATTAGAGTTTTGGATTATGTAAAAATTAGAGTTTGATTTAAATAAAACAGCCTTAGAATATTATAAAGACCTCCACCTAAGCATGCCATGTCATTCTTATCAATTTTTAAGAAAGTATTCTTTATGTTCTGCATCAATTAAATTATTACCCTCTACTTTCTTAAAGTATCATTCGGGTATTGTTCATGTTAAAACTGTATTAGCTATTATTAGTCATACATGTTATTGAGATACCATTTAATAATAGACTTAGCTACAATATTCAATTGAATATTAAAAATTATAAAATGTATATATTACAATAACAAATCTAGAAATCTAGAAATTACAGTATAATGACAAATACTTTATCCGTTTTTTCTAATTCAACAATTGGTTTGGATATGGTTTTTAAGGAAATAAAAAATGGGTACTTTAGCATAGAGATACCTCTTTAGTTAACTAGAGTTGGGGACAAATAAATCCTTATTAAAGTAAACGCAACTTTATAAGACAATTCGGGTAATTAATGATTGTTTTGTTAACATAAATTAAATGTAATATTGTCAGCTGTAGTTTCTTTTTTTACCAAAAGTAGAATGGTTCCAAAAGATGAAACTACCTAAAGTGGTAATTGTTGTAATAGAAAAAGAACGGAGGAAGTATGTAAATACAATGATCTTGAAAAAAATCTCATATTACAACAACACAAAATCAACAATAATTTGGAAAAATTGTAAAAAATAATCCCAAGTTTCAGGTGTCTTCCCATATTAATCCCAAGTTTAAATTATTTTTGAATAATATGAAGTTTGGGAGTCATCTTCCCATATTGGTCCAAAAGACCTAAACCAATTCTAAAAAGTTGATAAGACACCATTTTATTTTAAAAAATCACCCCTAATCGCCTTCATCACCACTCCACCATTAGAATGAAAGGCAAACGGAAATGTTTCACGCAGCGTATTGACCTTTAAAACGAGTTTTAAACCGATTTTTTTCACTAGGGACCAATAAGGGAAGACTACTAACAAACTTGATATTATTTAAAAATAATCCAAAGTTGGGATTAATTTGGGAAGATGGCCAAAACTTGGGATTATTTTTGACAATTTTTCCCAATAATTTTAACAAAAAATTTACAATAAAATAAAATAAACAACAAACCGTGCAATATACGGGCTTCAAACCTAGTTACACACTAACTCAAGTACTCAACAGCATTATGCTAGTTGCTGAAGACCTAGGTGGCTAGGTGACCCAATGGGCCAATTGCGCAACAACCAGCATACAAAAACATATCAATCCATACAAAAGCTGAAAAACCATAAAGTTGACATTCTTGTTTCTATATTTAACGGACCTATGTTACGTTTAACCGCTGTTTCCAAAGGGCCATAATCTAGGTAAATGTGAAGTTGTGCTATATGTCTATTGCAAGCCTCACGAACTCCTTGCAGTAGCGCATAAGCTTTTATTTGTAATAATGAAGTAGCATTCACCCTGGCGTTGCCCTGAAACAGAATATCATGACCTTTCATGCACACCTATCCCACACCTGCACAGTGTATACCATTTTTACGTTTTCTCCATATACCGTCCACTAACAAAACACACTTATTCACTTCAACCTCAAGGAGACGGACGCTTGGTTTTATAACCGTAGATGCAATCGCAGTGGACCTAACCTGCTTATTAAATCGCTTAAAGTGATGTCGAATACCCTTATCAGTCTCCTTCATGATATCCTCAGGACACACTCTAGTTCCCTTGAAGACAACCCTAATTCTAATAATCCAAATAGCCCACAGAACGGCAACAAACTCGTGACCGTTGCTACTGTGTAAGTGTGTTTACTGTTTGTAGAGTTGATAAGAGTCAAGTTTGTATAGCCCATGGGTTAGCTTTAAGGGCTATCCAGGGGATTTAGAGTAGGATTTTTCTCTTATCGTCAAAAAAAAAAAAAAAAAAAAAAAAGACATTATTGTTTCCAAGAACACCCTCCTACACCTCAGGGGTAAATTCGTCTTTTCACAACAACCGAAAATGGTATTCTTTCTATTCAATTCTGATCTCATAGTCACACTGTGATGGAGTTGGACCTCGCGCTGAAACCTGTTTGATACACATACACTGCATTTTCTTCACATTAATCACTCTTTTTTTTTTTTCCCCAAATCCGAGATTTAATCTTCAATTTTACGGCGAAAACCCTAGATTTTCGGAATCGAGGAGAGAGAAAATGCAAAGAAAAGGATCAAATCAAAGGTTATCAAGTAGTAGTAGTAGTAGCAATAAGCTGCTTCGATCTCGAATTTCGTTTCTCATGCTTTCCATGTTCGCCACCATTGCTTCCTTCTATGTTGCAGGAAGGTTTGTCACTTCACTTTTTCTCTCTTTTTTTTTTTTTTTTGCGCGAATTTTTTCGAAATCTATTGTTTTCGCTGATTTATGATGATGATGATGATGTGTATTGTAAATTTTGGAGTGATCTAGTGATAGATTGGAATTTCTAATTTTAGATTTGAAATGGAATTTCTGCTTTAAGTTGAGTGGTTGATCATATTGGAAAGAATTGAATTGTGCGATTTTGGAAATATTTGGTATAATAAGAAACAAGTACATTGATCGAGAAGGCTATTTAGTATATTTAAGGAAAGGTCTATAAACTTTTCATCTCATCTCAGGAATTCATTGTTTTGCTACAGTAATGCAAAATTGTAAGTGTTTTTGCTGTCTGAAATTATGTATTACTTTGGCGAAAGCCGAAACCTCTCTTAGATTTCATTCCAAAGATATTTGTCATTGACGTCCGCAGAATTTTCAGCTTATAATAACACTGATTCTGTTGTTGATTAGAAGAGTATGTAAATGTAGGTTTCTTTACTATTCCGTCGATAAAACCTAAATTGTTCTTTTCTAGACCATCTTAGGTAATTATTGCCATTAAAGAGAAGAAAATCGAGCGGAATTATGAGGAGTAAATAAAAGGATGATTACTACTCATTTTCCGACACCTGTTTTGATGCGAACAACATCCATAGTGGAAGAAGCAAAAAATAATCAATTGGATCATATAGATTTTGCTCCAATACCATGTGTATAAGAATTGTTTTTCAAATGCATGAGGAACTATTTGTAATCTGGATAGAATAATATCCAAGAAAGGAGTAGGGAATCATTTCTTCATGCAAGAACTTCGTCAAAGCTACAGCTCATCATTCTTAGAGCTAACATCTGAAAAACAAGGAACCAAACTAACAAAGTTCTTATCACTAATACTAGTCAGCGGAAAATTAAAACAACCATTAACCTATTACTATATTACAGTGTTTAAACACTGTAACTCTCACATAAGTTAAGTGTTCCTCTTTTGGGGGGGGATTCGAGCTCATACATAACCCTTGTCTAATGTTAAATGGATACAATCATAATCCTATACAATGCAAAGTAAAAGTATGATGGGGAGTAGCCGTAAGGTCAGGAGGAGATGTAAATGGTTGAGAGACGATCTCTCGCTCTTGAGTGAATGGGGCATTGGTTGTCAACACCTTTGATTTCTTTGTTGTAAATTGTAATTGTTGATATTGGTTTCGATCCCGTGTTGAAAAAACTGTTTCTGTGACAGATTGTGGCAGGATGCACAGAATAGGGTTTATATTATTAATGAGCTTGACAAAATTACAGGTCAAGTAAGTTTGTTACATTTTGTTAACTTGTACCTCTCAATTTATATTTTCTTACATTATTTTTTTATGCAATGGAGCAATTGGTGCCTTAGTGGTAATTCAGCTGTGTGCATATGAAATAATTGAATCCCCTAGACATCTCTGATCTCCCTAGACATGGCAATGGCAGGATCCATATGAGCTAAAGTAATAGTAATATAGGAATAGTAGCAGTAGAATTTTATCGATTTAACATACTATTAGTGTATTTCTTCCATGTATAATGATATTGTTATTCTATGCATCGCCTTCCTAGCTAAAGTTGAGGTATGACGATACCTGACGGACCTTCAGTTACTGTTCTGATCTCTTGTCCATGTGATATTGCTGTCTGTTTTCGTGCTAGATATTTAATTGAATGAATGGGCTACGTTTGACAGGGACGAAGTGCCATTTCAGTTGATGATTCACTGAAAGTTATAGCCTGCAGGTAACTTATTTCCATTTCATTCTTCTAACTTCTAACTCTTTATATTATACACTGGCGATTAAAGTTTCTTATTTCAAGTTTGAAACAAGAAAGTTTTGGTTGTTAGGGAACAGCAGAAGAAACTCTCAGCTCTTCAGATGGAGTTGGCTGCTGCTAGGGAAGAAGGCTTTGTTCCAAAATATCATGGGATAAACAAAGCTAAGGGCGGAAAAAAGCCACTGGTTGTAATAGGCGTATTGACAAGTTTTGGGCGCAAAAGTAAGAGAGACGCGGTCCGCAAGGCATGGATGGGAACAGGTAATATTGCAGCCTCCCTATCTTGTTGTGCTTCTTCATTTGAGGAGCTGTAAGTCTTTATTTGGACTTTGGTACACTAATTTAAGGAAGAGATGGAGTGAACATTAGTTGCTAACATGATATCAGGAAAACTTCAAGTGGAATGTTGTATCAAGATCAGGAGATTGGGGTTTTGGTAACCTAACAATAGGTGTAAATGATTGGCTTGGGAACTAAAGCTATTGGCACCATGGCTGAATGGTATATGACTTACTTTTTGAAGTGAGGCTTGACATTATAGAATTATCACTTAACATACTTGCCTATCAACCTGCAATCTTATACATATGGATAGTATGTCCTTATTTTCGTACAACAATCTTTATCTGCTTCACCTCTCTTATTTTGAAAATGAATGCTTTTCGGCTGGGAGATGGAGTGAACATTAGTTGTTTACATGCTATGTGGAAGCTTCAAATGGAATGTTGTATTAAGATCCGGGTTTGGGATTTTGATTCTTTAACTACCCTTGGAAGTTATTGGATTTGGAACTAAAGCCACTGACGCCATAGCTGAATGACATACATGCTTATTAACCTACAATCTTTTGTTTGAAGCATGGTCCATGTTTCTCGAATCTTTTTACAAATGGATGATATTCTATTTCTATTGTTTTTCTCAACACTCTTTATTTGCTCTACTCTCTGATTTTCTTTCCTTTGAAATTGAAATTGCTTCCTGTAGGAGATGGTATTTTCTTATTTAATATTTTCTTGTCTGATTAATGTGAATCTGTCATAGGTACTGCTTTGAAGAAGATGGAGAATGAGAAGGGAATTGTTCCTCGGTTTGTCATTGGAAGAAGGTGTTCATTATCTCTTTTTTCTTTTCTTTATTTTTTTCTTGGTTGATATGTCAGTGTTGGATAAGATTACTTTTGTTTTATTTGTTTGCAGCGAAAATCGTGGAGATAGTCTAGACTTGGACATTGACATTGAGAACAGAGAGAACAATGATTTCATTTTTCTTGTATGTATCTAGCATTTAGAATCTTGAATAAACTTTTTTCACATTCCTTTTAGGTTTGATTTATTTTGATGTTTGGCTTCTGTTTGTACCTTTCTAGAATTATGGTTTTAACCTCTATAGTAAATTAGTGGATTTGCTGGGGCAGTATTTTGTAGGAGCCAATTGACGATGAAAATTTGAGAATGTTGCTATGTCATAATGACCTGGAAGAATGGCTTTTAAGCGATATTATTGAAACATTTAAAAGGATGTACGCCTAATGATTCAGATGCTTGTCAAGCAGAGGTAGCTTTGAAAACAAAGGAGATTGTCCTGGAGTAAAAGATGCTTCTTCTATGTCTCGTAAAGCGATGCTTGGAATGAGAGGAATGATTTAGGGGTAATAGAAATCTGTTAGGGGTTTGATTAAGGGGAGCAAATGGGGGGGACACGTGGATGTTGGGATTGGGTAGAGGAACCTATGGGGGTATTTTAAGACTATAATGTAGACCTGGTTTGATTGGTGCCTTGCATACTGAGTGTCCTATTAAGATCTGTTCCGTTCATATATATATATATATATATATATATATATATATATATATATATATATATATATATTTCTCTTGAAGTTCACCATGAAAGTTTACTGATTTCTTCCTTAGTCTGCTTCACAGAATTGCTGCTTTTCTCCATCTCTGAGTTTTTTTCATTTTTGTGATGATATATCACCCTTTCAAGTTTCAGCCATGTTATATAATAGTTTACCTCCTGCAGTAGCTTCCATATTAGATATTACCCCCCGATTAACTCCCCTTATTCCAAGCATATCCTATGTGGAGTAGCATATAAAGTGTTAATCTATGAATAACCTTGTTGCCTTTTTCTGGATATCGAAGTTTTGAGTGGAGAGTTTTGCACTATATGTTTACAGGAGGACCATGTGGAGACTTCTAAACAGCTACCAAAGAAGACCATGTATTTCTTTGCTCATGTTGCCAATAACTGGGAAGCAGAGTTCTACGCCAAGGTCAATGATGATGTTTATATTAATATTGGTAAGTGCACATCTAATGTCACTCTCACCCATGTGTGAGAATGTCTGCTGAAACTTATATTTCACAGCAGCATATGCATTAATTTCATGATTCTGTTTTCAACTTGATCCTTTGCTTTGTTCTGCATTGATCAACCATTGGCGTATTTTGGGTTTCACAAATGAAGTTCCGTTAAAGGTTATGACTGATGATTGACAAGCTTTTTTTGAGGAAATTATAAAGGGATTCTCTCAAGATTATATTGCTTCCTTGTACTTTTAGTTTTCTCGGTGAAATTTTAAAGTTCATGCTCTGATATTTTTTTCTTTATGGCTCTTTCTGATGTTTTAGTTGATAAATGTAAATTACTTTTCAGGTGATACACTTTCCTTCTCAACAGTTTTGTTGCCCTCATTGGAATTGTGTGTTAAATATATGTATGTTCTAAAAATATGAAGATTATCACCAGATTGTTTTGGTCCTTATCGTAACTGATAAATATGTAGCATTTAATTTCTTTCTACCGATTCTTGCACTGGATCTTGCAATCAGTATTTAACTGTCCAAGACCTCGTTCATTGCAGATGTCCTGGGAAATACTCTTGCAGCTCATGTGAATGACCCTCGAGTTTATATGGGATGTATGAAGTCTGGTGAAGTTTTCTCTGAACCGTGAGTATAATCACAAGCTTAGCATGTTGAAAGATGAACTATGCCATTTGCGAATATATCTTTTTTTAAGAATTCATCAATGCTTGTCCTTCCAGGAACCAGAAATGGTATGAGCCAGAGTGGTGGAAATTTGGTGACGGAAAATCGTAAGTACAGACAATAATCTAATTGTTAGCTTTATAAACTAGGTTTGTGTTCTTGATAACATGACCCCGCTTGATATTTGTACTATATCCTTTGAAGAGTGAAGACCCTGTATATTGTTAAGCAGAATTTGTATAGCTTCTTATTTTGGTAATAACACGTGTACATTTCTTTAGTTACCAAATTCCCTGACACAACAAACTTGTTCCTTTCTTGCTTAATATCTTCTACTCTCCCCCATAATCCTGTTTAGCAGCCTTAAGCCCGTAACCAATCATGCTGTTCCTTCAAATTGACCTTTTGAATTTACCGCCTCATGATTATCATCTTGTGTCCAACAGGTACTTCCGCCATGCTTCTGGTGAAATATTTGTCATATCACAAGCACTGGCAAAATTTGTCTCGATAAATAGGTGAGTCTGTTGGAAAACTATAGTTTCTCCTTTGATCAGCCGTTGGTTAGGAGGCTGATTTTAGTCGCAGGTCAGCCGAGAACCTGATCTACACTTCTACAGTTCCTAGAGTTATGCGACCTTGGCAACCTTGCCTTTCCAAATTTTTTGTTTCCACTTCTGTCCATATCATTACTAAATGTTTTTGTAATGCATATCATTTATCAGTCTTCATTTCATTGACTTGGCAGATCTAATCTCCGCACCTATGCGCATGATGATGTCAGTGTAGGCTCCTGGTTTATTGGGCTTGATGTGAAACACATTGATGAAAGAAAGTTTTGCTGTTCATCGTGGGCATCAGGTCCCTCTCTCTGTCTCACACACGCAATATGCATATTGCATCTACGATCTTGCATCTTTATTCCCCATTTGATCAAACAGGCACTTCTTAAAGCTGTTAAAATTCTAAGAATCCTCAGATTTCTGGTAATGTCATCCTTAAAACTATTAGTCTCATAATCAGCCTCTCCACTAGTCTCAAAATGTCAGTTGTAAGCCATCTACAATTTTACACTTTGCATTATCTTGACCCTATCTTGACCTCTTGTTTGCGTCACTCTGTCAGGCCATTGTTCATCCTTAAGCAACAGGAATATTGATAGCTTCAGCCTAGATTATTCTTCTTATCCCTTCATTTTTATCAAAAGCCTCTGTTCAGTGCATACTTCCACTTTAAACCTCTTTCAGTGTTACTGAACTTTGTTTTTATGTATCAGGAGCTATATGTGCCGGAGTTCGATGAAAATTTCAAAGTTCTTTTCTGACTGCAATACTGTGCAGACGGCTGCCAATTTTCTCAACAAGAGATTATCTTTTTGTTTCCTTGCTGAGGCCATATAGGATGCGTTGGATCTCTAACCTGCCTTCTTTTATATTACTATACTAGATACGCCGAGTAGGTAGTAATTACAGATGAGCAAGTAGGTAGAACAAATGATGCTTAACCACAGCTAGCCTTCACATAAATCTTCTTTTATATTGGATAACTGTATGTGGTTAAGCATTTGTTGCCCCATTTCATGGGACACATTAGTTCTCGTAAAAAAAAAAAAAAAACGGAAGTCAACTACACTTGCCCTGTATTATATGCAACCTCCATTTTATAACCTGCATTATGTGTGAATTTTACCTCTTGTAATTTCTCCTAGACAGATTTGTATTGTTATCCTCTCTTTACATACTGGATGCGTTTCAATCAGAGTACGCTGCTTCCATATCACTTCTCTTTTCACGGATTTGAAATTATCACACTAAACTTTAGCAACTTGAAGCAAACATGCAAAGCAGGATTTCAGATACTGTACCCATTGAATTACATAAATACTCACAAAATTTTGTTAATCTTTTTACAAACATATTAAAGGTGCTAAACGTTATATGTATTACAGCACAGTATAGTGATCCCAACAGATCCCTGTGGGTTACAAACAGAGAGCGTCAATCATAGAAACAAGATTGACTACTTTGTACATCAGGAAAGCTCACTACTAAATCCACAATAATGCTATCGTCAACATGAGGGGGGTATTTGAAAAACCCGCGAGAACCTCTATGATGAACTATTCAGAAAATGAGCCACAGCTTTATCTGTGTCATTGTCATGCATGAGAAGAGCTTCCGCCACATTGTTTGAAGAGAAACCCATTTCCCGAAGGACGGTAAAACCATTCGCAAATTCTCGAATCTGCAACCAAAAAAAATTGTATTCTAGTAAAGGGCCTGAGCAATTATGGGAGAACATTGAAGATCCTACCATGAGATCTTAAACACAAGAAAAAGCACATAATGAAAAGGACCAGGGTTCAGTGACTTGGTCATTTGGAGGACGCGTGAGTATTGAGTGATATCACATAATGCATGAGCAGCAACACGTCTCTTGCTTTAACAAAGCATTTTCTCTCACTACTCTGCCTAATGAATTACTCAAGTTGGCCCAGAGCATGAAACACCTAGAAGATGACTAGAAAGATGCATGTCTTCACTTTTCCCACTTCTAGCCTGATATATACAACCTTAAACATTTCTATTCACTTTCTGTAAGTTAGCAAATCTGTACATATAATAATCATTATAGTTGCATTAAGATATGTCTTATTATGATAATATGCGGTCGAAATGTCGCTTATGCGACATCTCATGGCTGGTACAATGTGTGCTTTACGGCCATCATGGAGTAAATTGACAACTTCAAAAAGATGCAAATCATCATCTCAATTCAAGAGTTCTTGAAATTTTTTCATTCCATTATAGCATAGATGCTAACCTTATCTTGTTGTTCTGTGTGGCAATAAGAGGACCCTAAACATTTTGTTATGAAAATAAAATATAAGTTGTATCAATACACAATGATTTTGATAATGGATTTAACGGCTATAGTAGTAAATAACCAGTCTATAACGGATGTTGCAGCATGATTTTTAATCACAAGTTACTGTGAACATGATTCATGGTATCTTCGCAGAACTAGTTCAAAATCAGTCACAAAACGAACTCACCTAATGGAACAGCCTTATTTTAATTCCCCAAATATATTGAAATACAGGACTTAGGCAAAGTTAGCTAGCTCTTTGAAGCAAGTACATATTGCTTGTGAAAAAGGCACAAAACCCACTCTTACATGGGAAGTGAAAGTGACTTAATGGAAACAAACAAAAACCGGTAAAAACATACCTTAGTGGGATTGTCCCCAAAGGCTGCAACTGCCAGAGGAACAGCTTCTCGGTTAAGGCCTGATGCAATATATTTGTTCACGACAGGATCCACAGCAGGGGTCTACAAGGGTTGGTTACATTCATTTAGAGCACAGAACAAGGAAATGGAAATGGGGAGGACAGACCTGACAAGGTAATATCCAACTTCTAGGGAAAGATACAAGAAACAGTTATCTGAATGTATATCCGCATTGCATTCAATTAACACATAACAAGTAAGAAGAATTATTACATATAGGAGCTCTTTTCATGCACATCACTGTAAATATATATGTGGCAGGTATTTCATTTCTCCTAAAAGGAACTAAAAGGAGGCCTGAATGAGATATTGAGCACCTAAAATCAAAATTACTCAGAGATCGATACATGAACTGTTAAATGCAGCTCACCATAGGCAACTGAACCTAACACCAAGTATGTTACATCAATTAATGTTCTACACACACTACTGACTGTACACAATTTGCTGAAACTTCACATATATATTTGCTTCTTTTTTCTTATTTATCCTCAAAATACAAGCATCTTTTCCCTAGTTTGGAACGCAAAGGGTACTTTTCCATGTTTCGTCCACTTAGGGACATTCCAGGTCTCCTTTTAGCATGTTATCACTACTTTTGCTGTCTGCCTCACTCATACTCCTCCTGTAACAGAAATATGCTCCCTTCTCTCCTTCCCTCTCAGAGAAAGGATATTAAACACTAACATAGCAGGTTGTTATAGCTTCCTATTACCAAGCAGATTAAACCCCCCAGCCCCCAGGAAGTGTAACTACCAAGTAAGTATAAAAAGTAATCCTCATGTAGTTGAGCATGTCCTCTCTCTTCCCCACTCCCTCTTCCTCTCTCCTCAGACAGCAGGTTTGTAGCTTTCTTATACCAAGCCGCAATGTTTTCACCAGGTGAGTATAAAGAAGTAATCCCCATCGTAACCAGATAAATCCAATCATCCAGTCTCAATCAGAAAAATAAGACACATAATCCTTATGGCACACCCTTAGGGAAAAAACAAAAAGAAAAAAAAAGAACCTGCATTTTTAGACAATCTGCACACACAAAAATTTCCAAGCAGTCTGAACTAAAATGGATTCTAAAGCAATAAGCATATATATCACACAGTACACGGATGATAGCACAGAAAAGCAACTAGTGCTTCTCTTATATAACATGATGGATATAAACCAAAGAATCCTTAATAATAAAGACAAAAGTTATTAGACGAAAAAAGAACCTTCAATTTCACCCATAGATCATATTTCAAGGGGGCGCATATTGTGACAAGGGGAGATCAAGGGTGTAACTTGGGAAAAAAACAGTAATCATCATTTATATGATCCACACTAAATCGCAGGAGTGCAAGAGATTACCTTTGCTGGCATAGATTGTGACGTTCTTGATGGGAAATTTTCCGAAGCAAGACGGCTCCAGTTCTGATTTTCCTTTTCCGCTTCGGCAAGTATTTTCTTCTCTAGATCAAAATCGAACTGAAATGCACTTCGTGGAATATCTCCCATTTGTGGCAATAATTGAGGCTACATTACAGAACAACATTAAACGCAAGTTAATCAAAATAATAGATACAAGTATACAACAGGGGGAGAGGGGGGGGGAGAAACACTAAAACCAGTCTCCACAGTCCACATGAATACCTTATGAATATCCAATGTGTGTTGGCCCTTACCATCCTTGATAATTGCTTTTTAAATGAGTCTATAAATCACTAAAATTAAAGAAATAGCCACCTGGGTAGTTAAGTCACCTATTCTTCTCCTTTCTTACCTAGTCTCAATCTCTCAGCTACTAATGTTGGACACATATAAATCTATATTACAGACACCACAGTTCAGACATAAAACATTAAGTAACCATTATACCCTACATCTCTTATGCCATTTACTACTTCTCTCAGGCATCGTGTACATAATTTTGCCAAGCTCGGTACAATTACAAATTATTTAACATTCGATGTAACTTTGCAAATATAACAGCAATATGTATCATATATGAAGTAAGAGATATAAGTCTTACAGCAATAGCCAAGAATATAATAGAAACACAGTAATAGCCAATTTTGCCCATAGCCCTCCACAGATAGGCGAAACACGTGTCGGATATGGAAAGAAAACAGAACAAAAAAGAAAACAAGACAATGGTCACATTAGTTCTCAGGTGCTAGAACTAGGTTAATCAGGGTGCTGAAACAAATTTGGTTAAAATAATATTGAAGGTGCTGAAACAAATGAAACTCCAAAGTTGGAAGCTATAACTTACAGGAGGAGTGATCCTATATTCTGGCTTTATTTGAACCCTAATTCCAGTCCCTGCTGCAAAATTGATAATCATATGTAATCAGAAAACAATAACATCAAACATCAACTTTTCTAAGATAGTGGGAAAATATTAAACTCCTCACTTGAACAAACAAAAAACTTTAAAAAATCAAAACCCCTAATAACCCAATTTCAATCTACTTACTACAGAAAAACAACTACTCAATCAACAGCCCTCAATGACCCAATTTCAATCTACTTACAACAGAAAAACAACTACTCAATCAACTTCATTTTGCAAAACCACAATTAGCACAATCAATCAACTTACTATATCCATTGATATAATCACAATTACAAATCCAAAAAAAGTTCCAATTATCATCACTCAAATTCAAAACAATTGAATTCTTACCCTCGAAAAAAAACCCCACAAACAAAATCAAATTATGGACAACCCCCACAAAATTAAAGGGCTAAATCAAAGAAAAAAGAAAGAAACCCAGAAAAACCCAGAATTCAAAAGGGAATAAAGTTCACTTCTTTTTCCAAGTTAACCCAACAATTCAACAAACACAAAGTCAGAGGAGAGAGAGAGAGACTTACAAGAAGTGGTAGGGGTAGAAGTATGGTGATAAGGAGGGGCACGGGCAGCAGGAGGCATGACCGACTGACCGGATTGACCGATCTTAGGGTAAAGAGAAGAAGAGGAAGAAACATGGGAAGGTTGAGAGGAAGAAGATGAAAGTTTTTGGTACATAGGGATGTGTGGATCATATGGTGATACACCTGCTCCACCTCCATGTCTGCTTGAATAATACCCATTCTCCATTATTTTCCCAATTTCTCTCACAATCTCAAATTCCTAATTTTTGCAGAGGGAGAGAGAGAGAGAGAAAAAGATTGACTTTGCTTGTACACTTTTAACTCTTAATTTGTTAATCTTCCTTCAGATGAAGTATAATTGTTGTTTGTACCCGCGAGGATTAGGAAATTTTGTTTGAAGCCGGAAGATAAATTTCATTAATCGAAAGTCACGTCAATAAAAATGAAACATATTTGAAAGTTTTGTACCCTGAATTATGTAGTCTTTTATGAAAGCGTATATCATTATGACATAGCTTTAAGAATACATATCTTTATTGGACCGTGTAAATAGTGTAGGGATTTCTAATACTGATTGCAAATTTATACAAAGATCCATCAATAAATTGCGTCTTTGTAATAAACCTTAAAAACCAAACTTTAGACACCTGCAATAAATTAAAACTCTAGACTTCCACTAGATGAGACAAAAAAAACCCCAATAATTGGGTAGAAAACTCTCCAATAGAGAGAGAAAGAAGGTTTGTCATTAACGAAAGGGTTTTTTGTCAAAAACTACCTATTAATTTTAACTTTTTGAAAAAAACTACCAAATAAGTCTAATTTTTAAAACAATTATATTTCATCATGTTTTTTTTTGTTAGCACTACCAATACATGGTATTACTAACGTTTAATGTGTATGGGTAGTGCTAACAAAAAAAACATGATAAAAGGTAGTTGTTTTCAAAAAGTTGCAATTAATAGGTAGTTTTTGACAAAAAAATCCATAAATTTATATCTAACACATTTTTTAGCAATAACAATGAGGACTTTTAGAATGGATGGAATTGTCAAGTGGGGTCTACTAGACGGAATTACTAACGTTTACCGTGTATTGCTAGTACTAACAAAAAAAATGATAAAAGGTAGTTGTTTTAAAAATCATAGGTAATTGTTTTCAAAAAGTTGCAATTAATAGGTAGTTTTTGACAAAAAAATCCTTAATGAAAACTAGAAAAATAAGTGCATTGAAAGAAGATATTGGGGCTTATGACCATAAAAAAGGATGGTGTCAGCCCCAAACTGCTAAAAAAAAGACTAGGTTTGTTAGGGAGAAGAAGGGAGAGGAAGAAAGAAAGCTAGGTTGCAAGTCAAAATCTAGTTCTAAGTAAGTTTTTGTTATGGGACGTTAGAAGTAAGTTTTTTTAAACCTTCAAATAAATAAGTAGGACATTTGCCCTAAAACTTAGTAAGACAATATAGAAAACATTCTTTTGAACTTTTTCCTCGCAAAAAAAAAAAACTTCTTTTAACAATAAACATTGTCAAGGTTTACGGTGTATACTTTCGTGGCCGAATGATTGACTTGTTTTTTAAAGACATATCAATATATTTTACTATAGTCCAACCTAATATCATTCGGAATTATATTTTGGATTCAAATTTTAAGACATAGGCTATCCCGACTTGTAAATTAGATCCTACACACGCTTGCGCCAACAGGATCCTGCACACATATCAAAACGCATGAAAAAAAAATAAAAATTGTGTCTTAGTAAATTGGGGTAAAACAAAAACAAAGAAAGTTTCTTAAAATGCACTACATTTGATCTTAATTTTTGAACATTGTGTCTTAGATTAAGGAATATATGTTGTAGTAGTGTTAGGTTCTTGAGGTATATATGATCTTAAATTTGAACATCACGTTTCGTACATTTTGCATAATGTAAAAGAACATTAAATTTACTTTCTATTATTAAATTTAATCGTCCGTAAAGTGGGAACCAAACAGAAGAACATCGGGTTTAGTAATGTATATTTAGTCTTAATTTTTAACATTGTGTATTAGGTAAATAACACATGTTGTAGCGCTAATTATTATATAAATTTTTTTAATGTACATTTGGTATTAATCTTGAACACTATTTGTTAGGCAAGTGGACATTATGAATTTATTATCAAAAATCAAACTTCTGTAAAGTAAGGCAACACAAAAGAACATGGAGTTCATTAAAATGTACATTTAGTCTTAGTTTTTTTAACACCGTGTCTTAGATAAAATAACATATGTTGCAACACTGAGATTAATAATCTCAAATTATAACTGCACATTTGATCTTACTTTTGATCTTTGGACATTGTGTCTTACATAAAATAACCGTGTATCTTACGTAAAAGAATATTTTAGAGTTGCGCCCCTTTAACAAAAATCAAAGATATTCTTTTACTTACTGTTCATTTTATTGAACAGGATGTTCATTTGCATGTCAGTCTCATATTTGCACGCACACGTTTTATTATTATTTTCCTGCGTCTTGATCCATGTACAAAATTCTCGTGATATGAACGTAAGTACTATCTACATTTTGAACATAAACCCGACTCGATCCATAATCATCTATACTAGCCTCTAGCCTCTAGCCTCTAGCCTCTAGCCTCTAGCCTCTAGCCTCTAGGCTCTAGGCTCTAGGCTCTAGCCATATGAAAATGGGGAAAGGGGTGCCTCAAATCTTGGTAATATGGAGTACTTTATTCAAGAATGTCACTTAAAGAAAACAAGGGAGGGAAATAAAGAGTATTCAAAAGGAGAGATGTGAGGTGAGATTGTGAGAAGAAGAAGGTCAAAGGAAGTGACTAGAACACTTAGGAAGCAGGAGAGTAGAACACGTGTATGAGAATTGACGTGGATGATAGCCTGGCAAACTTTCTTTCCCTTTCACCTTCCCATTTTCCCTTTTTTCTCGTATTTCCTCTTGCCTGCATCACCAAAACATATTACAACCCCCAGAAATTAATTATTTATTTTAAAAAAAAAAAACACAAATTTCCCTCCTTTTTCTACATTCTCTTGATTAACCTTGAAAAACAATTATACCCAAATTGTTTGTTCTACAAATTAGAGGGTAAAGATTGTGTCTTTGTGTTGTGTTTCTGTTTCTGGGACCCAGAAAAAATGAAAAGGGAAGAACTTTTACTGTTGTACTGATTCTGTTGCACTCAGGTGGAATTTGGAGGATTATTGTTGTTTTAAGGTATGTTAATAACTTAATCTTTGAGTCCCTTTTTATTTATTTTTTTAAAATTGAAATATTTTTCATTGATTAGCCATATTTTGATCACTCCAAAAGATTGAGGCATGGTTAGGTACATATGGGTTTCTGCCTTATTATTGAGTTAATTCCTGCTTAGATTTTGGCTTTTGTTGTATTTAAACACTAGGGACTTGTTTGGTTGACATGAAAAGGCATGGAAAGTGGTATACTGTTTGAGTTGTTTGGCTGACATAAATATACTTTGTGTGGGAAGTTTACTTCTCAAGGAATGGAGGAATTAACTTAACTAGTTCCATGTACTCGACCAAACAATTTCTTTCCTGGAAATCACTAGCATTAAATTTTTCTAGGAAGTTACTTCTTATGTTCAACCAAACGACCATTAGGGGGTGTTTGTTTAGAGCGATAAGGAAGGAGGGATAGGGACAAGAGGAAGTGGGGAGGGATTAAAGAAATGTAGTGTTTGTTATTCCTATATGGAATCTTTTTGTGAGAAAACATTGGTCAAAGTAGGAAGAACTTTCGGAAATGGAGAGAGTACCTAGGAGCCGGAGTACCCATCTTACCACCAAAATAATACCAAGGAGCCGGAGGGCAAAGGGGATTATATAAGAGGGAGAGATAAGAAAGTGAAGAAAATACTATTTCACAGTTAATGAGAAGGAAGAAGGGAGTATTTTGGTTACTTTGTAGCTTATCTCAATCTAATTTCCAACCTAAAGAATTTATGTTTTCTTTATTATTCCACCCACCAATTTCCTATCCTTATCCTACTCTTATTTATGCCAAACGCAATCCGTAGATGGTGCACACGTCCTTATAATGAGGAAGGTGCGCACATGTACATGGCTAACAAGCCAAATGTACATGAATAACAAGTCAAATGAACACATGTATATTGCTACTAAGTCAAATGAACATATGTACATCTCTGTTAGTATATGTTCATTGGTATTGGTCTTTATGTTCATAACCTAGTGCTTGATGTTCATCGTGCGCACATTCCTCACCATGCGGACGTGTGCACCTACTAATTTGGATGCCAAACGCCAGGTTAAGATAATTTTTTCGAAGAACTTAGTTTTATATTTATCCAAGAAATTGAAAAGTTAAATATGAAAGGTAGCTTATTGCTAAATTTGATATGGAAAACTTTTGTTGTCTCCCATGAAAATTTGGTGTAATGATTACATGCTACTGAATGGTTATTGTATTTGTTTAGTTCCTTTATTACTAACAATAAAGTTATTAAAATCGCGATTCAAATCTTAAAATCTTACGATTTTACGATTCAAAATATGGTAGACGATTCGATTCACGATTCTAGACGATTCTATACATTTCTGTTGACTAGCGAAAATCTCGCAAATTTAAATCATGCTAACAAAGCAAATAATAGATATATATTGTTAGTTATTGCTAATATAGTGGGTAAACAACTATTTTTTCTAATTTTTAGGTCTTTTAACTTATAATTTTAGCATATTAAATGAAGATTGAGTGCAATATCTTGATTATACGTGTTTGTAGAATCTTACGATTCTACGATTCGATTCTATAGGTCGTTTCCGATTCAAACTAGAATCTCGATTTTAACAACTTTGACTAACATCATTGCTGGTTAGCACCTAATAATATCTTGCTGGAATTTTACAAGAAAAGGGTTAAATGGCTGTTGGAAGCACCTTTTTATTAGCATATGAAGACTATATATATATATATATATATATATATATATATATATATATATATACACACACACACACACACACACACACACACACACACACACACAGAGGTTTCTTGGTAGTTTAAATTATGTCTTGGATTTATATCCAAATCTTTATATATAGCCAGTGAACTTTGGCTCACAGCATTGTAGGGTGAATATATCGAAATTGGTTGAGTAAGAACAATAACTTAGGCAATTGGGCTGTTTGCCTGTAATAAGCTACTCATTAGATGTGAAAGAAAGTGACAATGAGTGGAGTGCATATAACTATGAAAGAAAGTTGTGAAATATAGTACTTCCTTTTCTTAAAGGTCTTCTATACTACACATATTACATAATTTATATCGTCAATTACGAATTAATGAACATAAAAATCAAAGTTGATATCTTGAGGGTACATGTTGTTGAGACGAATTTGACGAAATTCCTTATGATGTTCTATAGTATATAGGTGAGGAGGTTATGGTCAAATTTTGTGAAGTTTGACTATGGAAACAAACAACTGGATGATTTTTTGAGGGACAGAGAGATTAGTATTTCTAAAGTGAGTTTGGTGAAAGTGAAACGTGTAATGGAGATGATCCGGATCACTTTCGGTGATTACCCTGTTCCTTTTTGGGTTTTACTTGATCGGGGGGATGACTTGTGTTGAGTTAGTTGAAAGCCAAAAACTGTCGTTTGTTCATTGTTATTGCAACTTCCAGCTATCTTTTTTCAGGTTCTTTGATTCTTCCGCTCCATTATTTTATGGTTTTTGGAGTGTAATGGACGTAATCAAAATGGTGCTTAGAACTGTCCTTATTAATTTGAAGTGATAGATGTCTGCATGTTTGATCAAGGGTCAACTTGACATTGCCTCTCTGTGATTGCATCCTCCTTTTATCCTTCATAGGCAGAGTGATAATGTTGATTTTGACGTTAATGTACATATCGAACAGTAAAATGGGAGTTGATGGTTGGATTGATTTTTCAAATGCAATTAAGAAGAATGGTAAACCATTTTTTTTTTAAATGTGTTATTGAAAACGGTGAAAGTGATTATGTTGGTTCATATTTTTCTCCCTATGGAGCAATGTGTGCCTCTTCTTTTCTCGATGCAGTACTCTGTCGATTATCCCCTAACCTATCGGAGGAACGTTGCATATTCCATGTAAAGCTCATTTGAATTTTTTTGCAGAGATATTGGATGCTTGAATTTTGGACAAGAATTTCTTGTGGCAGATCCCACTTGATGGGTTATAATTGGCTTAGAAATGTGTATTCACATATTTCTGAAATAATTTTTCAGGGTTCTGAAACTGAAGCTAGTGACACGTCATGGGCAACAGTGAAGGGGAGAAGCCTACAAAATCCGATAAAGCAGTTTCTCCACCTCGGGTGAGTCAAAGATTCTTGCTTGAGAGTAATTTGTTAGTGATGATCATACTTTGGTTTTGTACTATATATAGCATTATAGCTATGATGGAATGAATGAATCTTTTGTTGCCTTGCAGTTGTAATTTGTCTGTGTTGTAACAAATAGATTTAACTGTCAGTGCATTTTAAAATCAATGTTATTTTTTAACCTTCATCTACTTATTTTGTTTGAATTTGCAGGAACAGAGCAGCGTCCATGTTTATCCTGATTGGGCAACTGTTCAGGTTATGTTTTGTATGGTTTACTACTATTTGTATAGGCCTGTTTCTCTTTTCGTTCTGGACAATCATGTTGAGCATTAGAGTTTTGCTGGGGAAAGTGCTAGTAGCTATGCTGAGTTAATGATGCTTGGCGGTTGTAGGCATATTACGGACCAGGAGCTTTGCCACCACCTTACTTGAATCCAGCTGTTGCTTCTGGACATACCGCTCAACCATATATGTGGGCTCCACCACAGGTTGCATCCTTTCTTCCTTCTTCCAAATCAATAAAAATAATGCTTAATGTTTTGTCATTTGTTTCTTCGTTGTTGTCTTTGGGCAGATGATGGCACCTTATGGATCTCCTTATGCGGCGATGTATTCACATGGAGGATTATATGGCCCTTCTGTTCCTATTGTAAGTTTGCCTCATCCTCTCTTGCTCACTCCCCTGAACACTTGTATCACTAGATAATGGACCACAATTTATTACATAAATCTTTGGAGTTAAATGCACGATCTATATTTGTAAAAAAAAAAAAAAAAATCCTTTCTTTTTGTATGTTTAATCTTTGGATACGTGTGCAAATCTAAAGAGAGGACTATCTCCTCTTTGGCTAAAAAAATACTCATCTGCACATTGAATTCATGCGTTTCTTATATTTATGGATAATTCTTGCCCAAACCATTCATATTGATATAGTTGAGCCACATCCATATGTTTGCTGAGAGCAGTCAAGTACTTGATTTGTTTCTTCAGAAAGCCACATGGATGATGCTACTGTATTCTAGTGTATGCAGGCTACCACTCCTTTAAGTTTAGAAACTCCAGGAAAACCATCTGGAAAAGATAGTGGTTCAGGAAAGATGAACAGAAAATCTGGTGTTCGTGCAGCATCAGGCAACGACAATGCCAATGCTGAGAGTGCTGGAGACGGAGGTGTTCGTGGTCAGTCACAGAGGTTTGTCCTCATGTCTTTTGTTTTGATGCAATGTTCCTGAGAAATGTTGGAAGATCTCAGAGCAGTTCTTGCTTAGTTGAGATGAACATGTCTAAGTAAAGGATCCTTTTTCCCCCCATAATAAAATAATTACTTTGATGGTAAGGGAAAGTGTAATTTTATGTAGTTGTTCGTAACTCGAATTTGTGGACGTATAAGGTACTTGAATAAAATGCAGTTCTGATAATTGTTCCTCATTTTGAAAAATGATTCATCACGCTTTTCCATATGTTCGATGAAAAGGATATAAAGCTCTTCTAAACAGGAAGCTTCTTAGCTAGCTAGTTCAGTATATGAGTTATATAACAGAACATTGTGGGCTGATAAACCGATACATTATTATTGATGGACAGGACAACTATATATAGTTGAGGTTTGTTTATGTTTACAATTTGCACGAATCCATATAATTTCTTTAAACATAGACTATTACGTTTCTTGACCTTGATTGGCTTGGTGTGTCTACTGCCTGCTATTGAGTTCTTTTGGACAACATCAAGTTTGTTTGTCAAGGATTCAGAGAAGCTGTGATACCTCTTATTTCACACTTTTTACTGTGACTGATGGTCGAAATGATAAAGTACTGTCTAGTTCTACTGTCCGATTCCTTCGTGACTGTAGTTATTAATTCATCTGAAGAAAAAGTTAATGCTGTTTTTCATCATGCTTTTGCATAGCATGGATTGTGGAACTGAAGGTTCTTGTGATAGAAGTGATGACAGTACAGCAAGAGTAAGGGTTCATTCTCTCTAGTAGGATTCTTGAGTTCATATGTCATATGTGTAGCCTCTAATTGATATTTTTTTTTTTCAGGAGGACAATAATAGTAGAAGTTGTAATGGGGAGTTGGACACAGGTACAAGTGCACTCTAACCTACTTTCTGGCCTATTGTCTCACTAATTTTTGTCAATTGTCGGGAATATAAGGGCTCCAGTTCATATTGGAACATCTTGTTATCAGTGTTGGAAATATAAGACGCTCTGCATATGCATTTTGTTCTTATGTAGTGAGTTTGTTGTGCCCTAGACACTTAATTTGTGGTGCTGATTAGTTTAACTGGTGATCTGCATGTGCTAAGGCACGTGTAATATGCAGATGAACGGTGTAGTTCCAGGCATCCCAATGGCTTCTGTAATACCTATGGGAAGCTCTCCTATGCCCACACCAGAGATGAATCGTTACCCCAGTGCAAGAGCTGATGCAAATGCAGTAAATGCTGCTGCATCTTGTGTATCCAGGCCTTCTGGAGTCGGCTTACAGGTCCTTGACTGCCACTATGTTTCGACATTTCTTCATTTCTTTTTGTGAGGTTCTGAATTAGTATATATATCTACTCAGATAGTGTTCATATGGGGTCGTACTTCTAATCGAGGTACTTAACCTACACGAGAGGCATGCCCATGCATGTTTTCGAATCGATAAGTATCCTGAAGATTTTTACTGTCTCTCAAATAAACGTCCACTTTCTGTGTCCTAAACATACTTCCACCTTTTGCTTTTGGGTGGAAACTACCATTCATTGGGTTCTATATATCGGTATTACATGGTTGTGTTATTCTTATAACGTCCTTTAGTACTAGAGGTTTGTGAATACACAAGTAACTTTTTCTGGGAGATTTTAAATTAGTAGCGGAGCGTATTTTGGAATGGAGTAAGATAGTTTCTTGTACAACTGCAATCTTGGATATAAGGTTTAGGACTTAGGAGCATTGTTGTTGTTGTGACTCATGTGTGGCTTACTTTTATACTGCAGTGTGCACCTGTTATTTTTGAGATAATGTACCTGTGGAAGTCAGTTGATATATATGAACCCTTTTGCAGAGGAGTAGTCCAAAGAACTCTGCACGAGTTATTGACACTGGTGCTAATATTTTTCCCAGGATGAAAGAGAGCTAAAGCGGGAAAAGAGAAAACAATCCAATCGAGAATCTGCCAGAAGATCGAGATTGAGGAAGCAGGTGAAAAAAAGATGAGCAAATAAGTTTCTGATGTATACATCTCTCTTCTTCGACATTATATGCCCCCCTCTAACTCATGTCGCTACTTTTCTTTTTGCAGGCTGAAATGGAAGAGCTTGGTAAACAAGTTGAATTGTTGAATGTTGAGAATATGGCACTTCGATCTGAAATTAAGAAGTTAGAGGAAGATTCGGAGAAGCTGAGATCAGAAAATGCTGCAATAATGGTAAATTCCCAATTTATAGTCATCCTTTGTTGCCTCTTTTTATCTGTAACTCTTATTAGAAAATTTTCACCATGTATCTAGTAGTGGATCTTGGTCCAAGAAAGTAGTGGGGTCAAGGTTTGAACCCCCAACCTCAAGTTAAAAGTAAATTTGTAGACAACATATATATATATATGCATCATTTGGGTACCAACAAGGTAAATCTTAATAAGAATTAAGGTTGGTCTAGCTGGTTGGAGGTCTCCTCTCACCCCAATGACAGGGATTCGATTCTTTCCCCTTGCAAAGTGGGATCCTCAAATCCCCCCCCCCTCCCCCCCACTTGCAAGGGATCTTCATCTTACCCAAAAAAAATCAACAATCTCAATATTATGTGTGACAAGTGACCTTTTCTATGACTTAGTTGTGGTGGTGTTAAATTCGATGTAGGACAAGTTGAAAACTATGCAAGGACAAGTAAATGAAATGGGTTTCTGATAGGACAGAACATCAAAAGATGTCTCATATCAATACCGAGAACTTGCTATCTAGAGTAAGCAATGCAGTCTCGAATGGAGTCCACTAGCAAGGCGAAGAAAATGAGAACCGGTGGAGATCTTAGACAACTCGGTCTACTCAGAGATTTTGTTTGGCAGAGACCTCACAGATAGGAGCTGATGAAGAGAACGATTTTGTTGTGTTCCCCATGAATTGTGACCTTAAACTATGGCTAACAGTTGCCACTAAAATAGTTAGTTTGTACTAAAATAGACTTCTTAGCTCTTAGAGTGTACATATTTGTGTGGTGTTTGCTCTCTTAGGCTCCGTTTGGTAGGGCGTAAAACATTTTCAGTGTAAAATGATTTTCACGGAAAACAATATACAATGGAAAATACAATTCCAAAATTAGTTTTCCGTTGTTTGGTTCCATGTAAGAAAAATGATGAAATGAAAAGGAAAGTAAGGAGGTAGTGAGAGGAGTGTACAAGAGAGATAAGGAAAACAGTTTTCCCTTCATTTTGAAGGGAAAATGGTTTTCCATCATTGGGAGAGTAATTTTACTCCAAGGGAAAATGGTTTTACACTCTTTTGCCAACCAAATAATGTAAAACTGAAAATAGAAGAAAACAGTTTTCTAGGAAAGCGTTTTACGCCCTACCAAACGGAGCCGTAGATGTAAGTTAATTTGTATGCTATCGAAATGCCATTTTGTAGGTGTATCTAAAATCTACATGATGTTTTCTGCCCTCTTCTCCCGTTTTCAGATACTGTTGATTGCGTGTATTGCTCTGAATTTTGTAATTGTATAGTAACTTTATGGCTTATGAAAGGTTTGTCAAATATGCAAGTGAAGGATTACATTGTGCAGGTACTGTTTTGGTGTTGTCAAGTATAGGCTCTGATGAGTCTGATCTCTTTATTTGGAAGGTCTGAATTTCATAAGATTGGATGTGGTATAAGGCTAGTTCCCCTTGCCTTATTTTGATTTTTGAGGAAAGGATAGGAGTTAGGCTCCAGTGGATGAAAGACTCTCCACGGGCCTCCCGAGGTCGGGGGTTCGATCATTATTTCTGCGCCCAAGCGATTATCTTTGGGGTGTTTCTTTAGCATGCTATGCATGCCTTACCAGCCAATGTGTTGGTGTTTCCTACAGGCTAGTAGCCGTGTAGGGGTTAACCCTTGGGCTGACTTAATCTCCTAATAAAATAAAAAAAAATAAAAAAATAATAATTTGATTTTTGAGGATTTACTCCCTTTTTTTACAATGATATTCGTTACACTTCTTTAAAATGGTCGATGGAAATGTCATATTTAATTGCTACACATCTTAAATAGACATTTTATTACTCTTAAACTTCCTACAATACAATTTAAAAAGTTCTTCTTTAAGAAAATATCCTTAAAAAGTTAGTGGACCCCTACAGTCCCCCTTAAAATAACCATATTTTTGTCTTTATAAATGATTTTTATTCAAAAAGTGATGGTCTGCTACTTTCTTTATCTACGTTTCTTAAAATACTTATAGAAGTACTTATTATCGTTACACTTAAGTTATATTGGATCAGGCTAGACTTCATAGTTGACTCCCCTTGAAAAAAAATAGAATTCAAACATGACTTGATTAGATCTTTTTATTTTTGCATTTTAATTACTGAATATATTTAACTATGTATTAGTTAAAGCTATGGAAATTAGATTTTAGAAGAATACTTATGGAGATGAGTCAAAAACGACTCTATATGCTTTTTTCTTCTAAAATTAACGGAATATTGTCAACAGTTCAGTTTCAGTTGGAGAATAAACTAAACTATATCATATTCGACCATATCATGTCTTGATATATTCATATTGGATCACCTTGTTTCAGGTTTAGAAAACAAAATGATAGGAAAATCTTGTTTGACGATAATTCTTTCGGTCAGAATTGGTATGGTGTGGTCAAATATAAATTTCTTAATTAATATTATCATTATTATATCCTATTATTACTATTAGTAGCAAAATTCGGTTTTGTATAACTTAATTTAATATGATTGTTCTATTTGAGGGGGAATTTAAGATAGTGTGTAAGATGAACTACAAGCTACCTTAAATTAGAGTTTCCAAAAATCTCAAATCCATTTTTCTTGGGTGCAATACCTTAAATCTATTTTGTGTTTACTCACATGGTCCTTATATCCAATAATTTAGTTGTTTTACCTTGTATAATCAATAATACTTTTTCTTAAAAAAGTTATGCCCATTGTTTCTTATTTTAGGCTTATCTATTTAAAAGAGGAAGAAAGCAAGAAATAATAACAAAGGATATTATCTGTTAAACACAAAATAATTGAAATTATATTATCTAATACTTCCTCTATTTTTTAAGATGCAACATTCGATTATTTTAAAATAGTATCACATGACGCTCTCTTATAACTTCACACTTATATAACAAAGTCTTAACCACTAATTACTAAACCAAGTAATATTCTGTGTGATCATTTTAGAGTAAAGCTATAAAATATTAATAAATTAAAAATTATTTAGGGCGTAGTCCAAGCCTAATAACTAGCTCAGAGCTCTAAACCCTGCACCTCCCATTGAACTGAAGCTCTAAATTTTACAAATCAAAAAACCCCGACCTCGCTCTTCCAGCCAACAACCCAGAAGGTACTCATTATTTCTCTATCTTCTAGTGTCTCTCTACTCCATCCTAACTTTATTTAATCATCTGAAAATTGAAATAAACCTAACTCTAGGTCATAACTTTACTAATTTTATTTCATTTTCACAACCTTGTCACCTTATTATCATAATCTGTTATCATTTTTGTCGAATTATAATCATCTTTTGGCTGATATTTAGAGTTCCGTTGAATTGTTTACAACTGTTTGTAGTTTAAGCAATTGAAGATTTTGATGCTTTTATGATTTTGATTGCATAAAAAAACTGTCTTTTTGTTGGGTTTTTATTTTTATTTATTTTCCTGAAAATTTATGACAGAAAAAATGACAAGAGGAACAATACCTGATAAATGGTCAATGAGGCTTCTCTGGCTTTGTGCTCTTGGAAGTGCAGTTGGTAAATTACAAGAACTTTTTTTTTTTAAAATCCCAAATCTTTATTTTTTTTCATCTCTGAGAAAATTTCTTACTTTCTTTTTTGGCCTTTTTTTTCTCTTGAATTGTGTAGGATTGTACATGGTTGCTGTGGAAAGGCAAATGCAGAATAGAGATAAAATGATGGCTGAATTGGGTTCTCTCGAATCGAGTGGCGACTCCGGCGACGATGATTGAGTGAGATATATTCTGTGAAATGGTGGAGAATGTGAATCTTGAAGTTGTTCAGTTTTAGAATGCACTTGAAATTTCACTCTTTAGCCCTGGTTTTTGGTGTACCATCTTTTTTATGCTTCAAATTTGATGCTATGTTGAGAAAAGATTCAATGTTTTACATGAATAGAAAGATGTAGAATTTCTGAGGCTAATAAAACTTCTACTCCCAATTGCAAAACAAAGCACATGGATTTCCCAATGATGTTTCTGATTCTTATGTTTGTGAGTTGCATTATACTTTACATAAATTGGAAAAGTTGTGTTTCTTCTGTAGCATATGGTACAAAGGTTTTCATTGCTACAATTGCTAATACAAGGTATACCTACAAGTAAACTATAAGGGGATGAGATGTACATGATACAATCGCGGTTTTTGGTCCTATAGTCATAAGCCGAAGTCGTTTGTACCAAAAAACGCAGCGCTGAATTGTCTTGTGTTTAAGTCACTTACATCATAGGCAGACCCGAAACGATCAAGCCACTGAGTTGGGCTTGGAGTTTCGATTTCTTCCACCCACTCTGAAGTCATGTCAATGTCATCAAGCTGGATTGGATCCACATCAAAGGTTTTGTTCTTGGGTTTTCCTAACTTGAGGTTGTAATTTATGTAGATGAGATCGTTCAGTGCTTCTTTGTCGATTTTATTCCTCTTCTCAGAATGTATTTGCTGGAACGTATTCCATTGCTTCTCTAATGCTGAAGTACTGCAAACTTGGCTCAGGATTCTTATGGCTACTTTTTGCAACACTGGTGCTGAATCCCCATATTGCTCCCACCATTCTCCTGTAAATGTTTCAGAATAGATTAACTTCAATGCACTCTTAGTTTGGCTGAATGATAACTTTGGTGTTCAAACACAATTATACATGATGAAAAAGTAACTACCTCAACATCACCTCCTTGACTTGAAATTCAAACTAACTTCAAAATGAGACTGTAAAAGTAAAACTAAGTTTACAAAACTCTGATAATGGCCATAATAAGTATGGATCCATTTTCGCGTCCAGATACTTTTCTAGCCGACAATTAACCCAATTCCTCTAAAGACAATCCTCACTTGATTGATCGATAGGAGAATTAGATGTAAACAGTCTTACCCTTTCAATAACAACACAAATAGAAAGAGTAGTAGTTTGATGAGTTATTTTAACTTAGGCCAAATAATCCAAAAGCCAAAGATTAGTGAATCTTTATCTTCATTTTAGGACATTATGATGAGCTCTACTGGTTAACTGAAAAATAAAATTGACAGTATGATGTAGAATGAGAGATTTAAGGTAAAGCAGACGAATCATCTCCTTGACAAATGAATTATGTTGCAGACAAGTTTCTAGAATGGCGAACTGATACATACCAGGTGAAACTGTATCACGTGCTTCTTTTGCTAGGTTACACCCAAACATTCCGGTTGCTCGCTGAAACAAAAGAATCTGATTAGTGATATTGTGCCTTGACTCAGGTGTCGGAAGCAGTTTCTCCAAAACATTGAAGAAATCTTCTTTTATAGCAGCCAAGAACTTGACTTCAGGGTTATACTGGATGCAAGGATTCAAAAATGCTGCAGCTGAATGTAATGATGTATGAAGCTGGTTATGCCACTTCTTGTCCACTATATCTAAGAACGTCTTACACTTGCTCTCATCCATAATATAATATGTTCTTATCGATTCCTTAGCCTTTGTCATCAGCTCATAAATTATCCCAACTGCAGGTTTACCATCTGCTACTTCCCTCAAAATTCTTAGGAATGGCTCAGAAACAGCAATACATTCTTCAACTGCTTTCCAAAATTCGTTATCATCCAAAATTGCTGCACAAGATATGCTCTGTTGTTTACTTACACAAGCAGAGGTAACAGAATACTCTGCACTATTAACCATAAGCTTCAGCTTACTCCTTTGCTTAAAAAGCGCTTGCAGAGAGAGGAAGTTGGAAACAGACTTGGTAATGCCGGATCTAATTACATCCTGGCCTGCTGTAAAATTTTTCATAAACTCAAGCAATGTTGTACTATTATAGATAAATCTTGTGACGGTTTGTGCCTGTACAATACACCTATTCACCCAATCAATCTTGCAAAAATCATCCAGTATCAAATTTACACAGTGAGAAGCACATGGAGAGATGAAGACCGTGCCATAGTTCTGAAGAATATGGTTCGCAACACCAGAATAACTGAGCGCCCCATCAACAATTATCTGCACTACATTCTCAGGGCCAATTTCTTGAATGACAGAATCAAATAAATCAGCCAAAGATTTTATGTTTTTGAAGTATGAAGAAGCATCCACCGACTTGTGAAAGAAGGTTCTTGACGGGGATGAAACCAAAAAGTTCACAATTGCTCGTGATTTGTTATCAGTCCATGTATCTGCAATAATGGTACAGCCTGTTCTGACCCACTCTTTCTCGGTGTCTTTGAATCCTACATCCATTTTGGACTTAACTCTCTCCAACCATGTAGTCTTCAGTGTTTCTGCAGAAGGACCGGAAAATCCAGAACCACATTTTCCTATCGCTTCAATCATTAGCTGGTAAGAAGACGATCTTGCCACACTAAAATCCAACTTATTCTCAAAGAAAAACAAAGCAATACTTTCCTCTGCATTTTCTTGATCACTTGAAGTGGAAGAGCTATCAATATGGCTCAACACAGGAAGCACTTTTGCAATGGGAGATGTTGTCTCCGGAAACATGAGAGGTTTACTTGGAGGGATACTCCCCGGAGAACTAGTTTCTGGAAGCTTTAGCTTCTTGGAAAGAGGGATTTCTCTATCTTCTTTTGCTGCAATGATAATCCTAACTCTATCACTTACATCGTCCCTTACTTTGCTGCATGGATTTACCCCTTTACTGGGAAGCCGAGATAAATGATGCTTCAATCTACTGATGCCCCCGTTCAAAATCCTTGAGCAGAATTTGCATCTCACCTTATTCCCATCCAACTTATCAGCATACTCCCAGCATACATCCTTCTCTCGAACCACTAAAACAAAAGAATTACAAATCAGTCTTGTATAACCCTGAGTTCTTGTAACACACTCTATTCATGCATTCTGATTTAATGAAAAAAAAAGGACACATACTTCTGATGACTGATACCAAAATGTGTAACCATCTATTCCGCGTTTATGGCAATCTGCAGCCTGCATTAGTATCTCAACATTTTCAGTACAACAGAATTGACAGCATTTTGTAGGTGTTGAAAGTCGAAACCATACACTATGCTTCCTGTATTCTTAAGGAGAGAGTTTATAACACAGGGATTACATCTGGAGAATCATCTGTAGTAACTGAAGAACCCAGCTCTATGCAGCTAGATCTCGTCTAATATATGCAACAAGAAATCAGCCCTTTTCCACATTGATACAAGACAAGCAAAAACTTATAACATGAGCAGCTCCAAATACTTTGGTGTCATTATGTAGTGAGTAATCCACATCACTGAAGAATATGAAAACCAATCTACCCTTGACTCATCAATCATCCTATTACATTACATCATTAGCTAATCTTAAGTCTAAACCATGTTCATAATTTGAGCCAATCAAGTGTGTTCCAGAACACATATTCCAAATAATGTGGCAACAATCCAAAAAGGCACGAAACATGGGTTTGTTACCGAATCAAACCCCTCTCCCCCCCCTCAAAAAAAAAAATTCCCCCCGCAATCTCTTACAAGATACAATCGAAACTAACACGACACGAACACGAAACTAAAAGAAGAACCCGAAACTCGAACTTATATCAATAAGTCATATGAGTATTATGCACTGATCCTCTTTTATAAATCCCTTTTGTATTTGTTAAATTTTAAATTTTTTTTTTTGAGGGGAAAAGTGCCAAGAAATGCATTAAGGAAGGGACAGATTGTCCATGAGCACATACGAGCTATTTCAGAGGGAACATGTTTCTCTCATCTTTGCTCAATACCAAAAGGCACTAATCTTGCGAGATAATGCGCAACACTGTTACCATCCCTACGCACATGAGACCATTTAATTTCAACCAAAACCTGCCCAAAATTTCAGATAGTATTTCCTTCACAAAACAACTACAAACTCATAGCTTCATGAATCATGAGTATATTTTCTAGTTTAGTACAAATATATTTATTGAGATGTTACCAGTCCATAATACTAACAAATATTAATGATCATAATTTATCATCAAATTTCTCTCAAAAAATAATTTATCATCAGATCAAGCAAATAAATTGACTTCGTATGTCACTTAAATAATGTAATCAACTGGTCCAAGTATATAATATAATGTTTGAAAAATATGATAAATTTGGGATGAGAAAATAACGAGAGGAGAGAGAAGAAAGAGAAATAATCCAAAACTTACAGCAGAGATATAGAAGAGAGATAAACAGGAGAGAATTTTCCGGTTTGTAGATTCGAGCGAGCTCTTAAACTTTACTTATCGCGCGATATTTTAACGCTATTTTTAGGGTTTCATTCTTCGTCTCTCTATTTTTCTTCTTTCTATTCTCTTTCTGTTTTTTTTTTTTTACATTCTTTCGTGCGTTTTCCCGTTATTTTACTCGTATAGTCGTATAGATAATATCGCGGACTTCTGTTTTTGAGATGGAAGACGGCGTCGTTGTTTCGGACGTCAACTACTCCTTAAATCGCCGAAATGGTGTAAATGAGATGAAACAACTCGCGAGCTACTCGAGATCGACTCGGTCAAAACTCGACTAGAGTGAGCTCAAAATAAACTCGACTCGAGATGTTGGCGAGTCGAGTTGAGCAACTCGATACTCGATTCGAAAACTCGTGAGAAGCTCGAATACCCAATTAGCTATAGCAAAATACCTAAACCCGACATATTTTCTACCTTATGATTGTTTTTGACTCGAGACACTTGTAAGCTACTCGAGATCTACTCGGTCAAAACTCGACTCGAGTGAGCTCGAGTTCAACTTGAAATGTTAACGAGTTGAGTCGGGCTAGGTCGCTGTCGCATCATTTACACTCCTACCAAATCACAAATTTTATTAGTAGGATTAAAGCTCTATTATTTTGGATTGAATTAATAGAAATGCAGTTCAGTTCAGACAAATTTAGTTCAGTTCAGTTTATACATATTAAGTTTAGTTCAATTAATCAGTTCTATTCTATTGAGACAAGTTCAGTTCAGTTCAGTTCGATTCAGTTCGATCCAAAAAAGATTTTTACATTATTTTTTTTTCTACACATTAAATAGTAGGATTAACTCATACTATGTAAAATTGACACATGAATTCATGTGACGTGAAGTAGGATTAATTCATGTCAAATTACTTTGTGATGTGAGGCATAAAATATCTCTCTTCTTATATGGATGTGAGTAGAGAGCCCTTCACTAACTCTCTCTTTCTTTTGATGGATTTTTAGTATACTTTTACATTGTCTAACATAAAGATGTTAAAATTTCTATTATTTATTCTTCATATACGTGCAAAATCAGATGAGAACATCTATTTTTAGACAAAATGAGTACATATATATGAACCTCAGACAATTTATATAAATTACAACATAAGATATTTATCGCTTATTGAGGCTTCATCAAACTTATACGACATTATACTTGCATGGAATGTAATTGATGTACAAGTTTTTTAGGGATCGATTTTTTTATTTGCCTAATCAGACGACTGCAATTTATACATTCTATTTTTAAGTAGGGTACATTGATAAAAAAAAAAGGATAGACACCTAAGTCCCTAAGAAGTCCCATATATAATAGCGACAATTTAGCCCATAGCAGGCAGACAGGCAATTATAAAACTTGGCCACAATCGAGTTAAATTTTATTTAAAAAAAAGTATGGCGAAGGAAGCTTTTCTCTCAATATATCAGAGCCAGGTTTCGATCCTGGGACCTGTGGGTTATGGGCCCACCACGCTTCCGCTGCGCCACTCTGATGTTGTTGATATTTCGCTCCAAAACATTACTTATCCTACCAGATTGGTGCCCCATATACGACAAAACTAGTATGCTTTTTTTTTTGGTGCACTAACTGTTGATATATGCGTTGACTTGTTCTAGTTCGTAATAAATTTCTAATTTTATGAGTTTATGAATTGGCAATCGAGTTCCACTCTCTCCTCCTGGCTCCTTTTCTTGTTTTATTTTGTTATAGTAAAAATAAAAATCCTTAAAATATAGGAGTATAACAAATTAACAATACAAAAAATAACGTAAACTCATTTATAAAACCTTAACTTTAATGACTCGTTTGGTTAGTGGTACTAAATGGTAGTAATAGTAATGATAATGGTTTCTAGTGTAAGTTGGTAAGGTAAATACAAGACAAATACTATATAAATAAAAGAAAGGTAAGTTAACGGTTAGCCTATACAGTTAAGACTAGTTTTGAGCGATATCATTACCACATGACATTAAAGTTCCTTTTAATATCTCTTTTTTTCCCCAAATTTTATTTACGGACAAGTTTTAATTTTGGAAGTTGAAATTATATCTTTTTAGTTAGTGTTTAGAAATTCCAATAATGACTACGTAACTTTCAATAATAAATCCAAATCTAAATATTTTGGATTTTCAAATATTTAAATTAGGCGAAATTCACCATTTGACATGAAATGATCATTTCCAAACGAGTTATCAATAAACTTATTGTGAAATTGAAGGATTTGTATAAAAGTGTGTGGAAAGAACAAATTTAAGTTTTCTTGTAGCTCAAAGTAACGTAAAGCTGTTGTAGAGTGCTAGAGGATGGCGGATTTTTATGATCTATACAATTTGTCATTGACTAATTATGTGTATGCGATATCTCCAAATTACAGGATTGTCAAAAAAAAAAGTAAAGCTTTTGTAAAGTTGTATGTAGCGTACTCAATTAATATTTCTCGAGCCTTGTTTTCTTAGCCTTTTTATTTAATTAATATTCATTTTCTATTGCAATAATGAGAAACTAAATATTAGGCTCGGGCTATGCCTCGGGTAAGAAAAAATTTCATTTATTAATATTGTACTTTGATATGATAACACTAAATACAACTTGGTCTATTGGTTAAAACTTTAGTATATGAACTTGAGGTCACGGGATCAAAACCTATGTAATTTCTAAAAGTCTAAAACTCCCTAGGGAGAGCGTCACGTGGCACAATTCTTTGTTTAGGAACGCCTTTTAATATATTTACTAGTATTTGGGCCTAGGCTTTGCCCCGGGTGGTATTGTTTTCCAAACTTGATATGTATTTTTTTTCCATTCGCATTAAAATATATTAAAGAAAACGCAACATTTAAAAGGTACAAATAAAAAATACTATGAAAATTTAAAGCATGATTAAAAGTTGGTTGATAGAGTAATTGTGCTATGTATCATAGCAAAGAGGTCACGTGTTCAAATCTTGTTGCAAGCCAATTTTATTTTTGTTAATTAAATGACATATGTACACATTGGACAATTCTAGTAGAGTAAAAGAAGTGCCATGTGGCATGTATACGTTGTCACGCACGCCTTTTAATATATTAGTATAGATTTACACTATTTACTCACCACCCTTTAACTATCTATTGTGATTTTTACATAACAAAAAAAATATAGTCATGTGGGGTTTTGTTAGATTCGTCTCGATATATACTTTTAAAATATCAAATTTGTATAATGTTTACTAAAAAGTAATTAAAGATATTAATAGTTGAAGGTGTGCATTGACAAGCGTGAAAACTCAATTATTGCAATAGAAAAAGAACGGAGGAAATAGTTGCTAAGTATTATAACGGTGTTGTGTTTGATTTGATATGTAACAACAATCAACAATAAAATAGATATAGGAAAATTCCCAATTGTGACCTCGAACTTTTCATGTTTCCCATTGGTGACCCTCAGTTTTTTATTCTCATTGGTAACCCTTAATTATTGTTCTAGTTCCAAATATGACCTTATAAAGCAAACATTCGTTAATTCCATTAATTTTTTCATTAGAACTAATGTCTTGGCACACAAACCAAGAGTGCTTCCGATCACTTTTTTTGACAATTTTGACGTCAAATTTGATCTTTAAGGGATAAAATGATACTCAATTCCTAAGCCGACCAATTTTTAGGTGTGAAAATCAATATAGATTTTAAATTTGACCCTTAAGGGCTAAAATAAGCCCCAAAACTTTAACTGAGCTATATTTGCGGCATGCATACCTAGACAATTTTCAAGCACGCAAATCGAACATTTATTTTCTAATAAAAAGTTAACAAAACTAACGATTTTTTTACTCTATAAGGTCACATTTGGGAATAAAACAATAATTGAATGTTACCACTGGAAATAAAAAAAACTTAAGACCACCAATGGAAAACTCGAAAAGTTCGAGGTCACTATTGGGAATTTCCCAATAATATAAGGAAAAGACAATAAAGAACATGAACAAAAGACACAAGGATTTACGTGGTTCGGTCAATGTAACCTAACTTTCTTCATGTACAAAAAAAAAAGAGATGGGATTTACGTGGTCGGGCCTGTTCGCGGGCTCGTTCCGGTACAAACCCGTGGGTGGCTGGTCGTGCCTAGGGCTGACAAAAGCTGACCCTAACCCGGCCGAGAACCTGACCCGACCCTAACCCGAAATAAGCTCTTAACTTTACTTATCGAGCGATATTTTAATTTAATGCTATTTTAGTAGGGTTTCATTCTTCGTCTCTCTCTATTTTTCCTCTTTCTATTCCCTTTCATTTTATTTTAACATTTTTTCGTACGCTTTCCCGTTATTTTACTCGTATAGATAATATCGCAGACTTCTGTTTTTGAGATGGAAGACGGCGTCATCGTTTCGGACGTCAACTACTCCTTAAACCGTCAAAATATTGTAAATGAGACGAGACAACTCGCGAGCCACTCGAGATCGACTCGGTCAAAACTTGACTCGAGTGAGCTCGAATCGAACTTGAGCTCGACTCGAGATGTTGGCGAGTCGAGTTGAGCAACTCAATACTCGACTTGAAAACTCGTGACTCGTGAGAAGCTCGAATACCCAATAATCTATAGCAAAATACCTAAATTCAACATATTTTCTACCTTGTGGTTGCTTTTAACTCGAGACACTTGCAAGTTACTCGAGATCTACTCAGTGAAAACTTGACTCGAGTGAGCTCGACTCGAAATGCTAATGAGTCGAGTCGAGCTAGCACAAACTCGAACTCGACTCGCATCACTTACATCCCTACCAAATCACGAATTTTATTAGTAGGATTAAGGATCTATTATTTTGGACTGAATTAATGGAAATGCAGTTCAGTTCTGTTTAGTTTATGTATATTAAGTTTAGTTAAGTTCGGTTCAATTGAGACAAATTAAGTTTAATTCTGTTCGATTCAGTTCAGTGCAAAAGAACATAGCCTAACTCGTGTGTCGATTTTTACATTTTTTTTTTCTATTCACATTGATTAGTAGGATTAACTCATACTAAGTAAAATTGACACATGAATTTATCGGAAGTGAAGTAGGATTAATTCATGTCAAATTACTTTGTGATGTGAGGCATACAATATCTCTCTTCTTATATCGATGTGAGTAGAGCCCTTCAATAACTCTCTCTTTCTTTTACATTGTCTAACATGAAGACGTTAAAATTTCTATTATTTAATTTATACAAAATCAAATGAGGACATTTATTTTTAGACAAAATGAGTACATATATGTCAACCCGAGACAATTTATAAAAATTACAACATAACATATTTATCGCTTAATATTGAGGCTACATCAAACTTAGGCCCTGTTTGGCACTAGCATTTTAGGTAGCGGGTAGCGGTTGGACAAAATCAAAATGCTACTTAAGAAAATTATGAGTATTTAGTAAGGTAGTGGTTATAGTAGCGGATAGCGGTCGGATACTTTAATAATCTTAGTTCCCCTCTTTTTTTCGCAAATTGAAGAATGTAAACTTCATTTGTGTTACAAAGTGAACGTTGTATATATAGAATTGAAATATAGCAATATAGCATCATGATTTCGGTATTTGGTTTAGAATATATTATGAAGAGGAAAAAGAGCTAAAAAGTTTACTCTCCTAGTTAAACTTATTCTTCTTAAACTAAGATCAATTACTATTAAAGGCATATTCTTTAGCATCTGAAGTACAAGTACTAGCCTTATATGCACCCAACATGCATAGAATGTAACTGTTGTGTAGGTTTTTTAGGGATCGTTTTTTTTTTTTCCTAATCAGACGACTGTAATCTGTACATTTTGTTTTTAAGTAGGGATATATTAATAAAAAAAAAGGTGGACACCTAAATCCCCAATAAGTTCCGTAGTATAATAGAGATAGTTTAGCCCATAGCAGGCAGTTATAAAACTTGGCCACAATCGAGTTCATTTGTACATTTTGTTTTTAAGTAGGGATATATTAGTTAAAAAAAGGGTGGACACCTAAATCCCCAAGAAATTCCGTAGTATATAGAGATAGTTTAGCCCATAGCAGGCAGTTATAAAACTTGGCCACAATCGACTTCGCTTCCAATTTGCAAATCCTGAAAAGCAGCAAGACAGCTTAATCAATCTTTTAAAACGAAAAAAAAAAGATGGCAAAGGAAGCTTTTCTCTCAATCTATCAGAGCCAGGTTTCGATCCTGGGACCTGTGGGTTATGGGCCCACCACGCTTCCGCTGCGCCACTCTGATGTTGTTGACCTTTATCAACAAAACTTTACTTACCGTACCAGATATCGGCGCCATATGCGACAAAACTAGTTTTTTTTTTTTTTTTTTTTTTTTGGGTGCACTAACTGTTAATATATGCGTTGACTTGTTATAGCTCTGAGTTTAGCATACACTTGTGAATTGACAAACGAGTTTCACTCTCTCCTCCTGGCTCCTTGTCTTGGTTTATATTGTTACAGTAAAGATACAAATCCTTAAAATATAGGAGTATAACAAATTAACAATACAAAAAATAATGTAGGCTCATTTATAAAATCCCAATTTTAATGACCCGTTTGGTTAGTAGTATTAAATGATATTAATGTTAATGGTTTCTATTGTAAGATTGTAAAGGTATTTTCATGTCAACATCCATGGTAATGTTATTTCATCCCAAAACACCTATTTTCTTCTTAAAATTTCATTACAATCCATTACCATTTAGGGATGGCAATGGATCGGAGATGGGTCGGGTGGAGCTCCAACCGCCCCATCACCCGCGACCCAAAACTCCATCCATCCCATCCATCACCCGCCAAAAATTTCACCCATATCCGTTCCACCCATCATCCGCGGGTGGGGCGTATTGAGCGGGTGGGAAACGGGTGATACTATGAACAAAAAATATTTTTTAGACTAAACAATTTTAAGGAAATTAATATATGAAAAATTAATCATAGTCTCATAGATTAACAATAAAGCGACAAAATATCAATCTTATTACACACCGAAAAGTAATTATTAGTATTTTTAAGTAAGTATATTTTTAATTACCTTAAATAACACGTGGCAGTTAAAAAAAAACAATATATATATACATACATATATATACATATATACATACATATATATATACATATATATAAGTGGATAAATGGGGCGGGTGATGGATCCAAAAAATAACATCCATATCCGACCCGATCCATCAATCACCCGTCAGTCACCCGCTTCACCGCAGGTGATCACCCATTTATTCGGGGCGGGTGGGTGGATAATCCACTCACACATGGATAATTGTCATATCTACAATACTACTTGAGAAGATGGTATTGCGTGGTATGTTTTGACATCAAGTTTCATTACCATAGATATTAACTTGGATATATCTTCATAAATTTACACTAAAAAACATTACTCTTACCACCATTTAATACCACTAACCAAACAAACCGTAAGAGTAAGGTAAATACAAGACAATTACTATATAAACAAAAGAAAGGTAAGTTAACGGTTAGCCTATACCGTTAAGATTAGTTTTGAGCGATATCATTACCACATGACATTACCTTTCCTTTTAATATCTCTTTTTTTTTTTCACTCTAAATTTTAATTACGGAGAAGTTTTAATTTTGAAGTTGAAATGAAATCTTTTTAGTTAGTGTTTAGAAATTCCAATAATGACTATGTAATCTTCAATAATAAGGCCATAAGTGTATGGAATTGCCCCAAATCCAAATCTAAATATTTTGGATTTTCAAATATCTAAATCAGGCGAAATTCACCATTTTAAATGAAATGATCATTTCCAAACGAGTTATTAATTAACTTATTGTGAAATTGAAGGATTTGTATTAAAGTGTGTGGAAAGAACAAATTTAAGTTTTCTTGTAGCTCAAAGTAACGTAAAGCCGTGGTAGAGGATGGCGGATTTTCATGATCTATACAATTTGTCATTGACTAATTGCATACAAACGACAAATATGATAGTTCGTTTTATACTTTTATATCCAACATCCATGCAATTAGGTGTATGCGATATCTCCAAATTACAGGATTGTCAAAAAAAGTATAGCTTTTGTAAAGTTGTATGTAGCGTACTCGATTAATATTTCTTGAGCCTTGTTCTCTTAGCCTTTTTATTTAATTAATAGTGGTTAAGTATTATAACGGTGTTTGTCTTTGATTTAATGCGGAATAATAGTCAACAATAAAATATAAGGGAAAAAGCAATAAATAAGATTGAACAAAAGACACAAGGATTTACGTGGTTCGGCCATCGATGTGACCTGGACCACATGTAGGGGATTCGAGAGCTTTTCTATAATCTTTAATAGATAAATCTATCTATCTATACTAATATGTCAAAAAGTGTCTTCTAAGAAAGTTTCATGCGCCACGTGACACTCTCCTCTAAAGCTCTAATGCAAGCATTGTATTTCCATGTCATTCCTCAATTAAAAAATTAATGTTGTGTAGTTACAAGGTATCAAACATGTGACTTTTGAGACGAAAAGTGAGAACTTAACCACCAATCTAATGTAACATCATTGTTTAGTGGAGTATTTCAAAATAAACTATAATAAGGTCTTATAATTATTTCTCATTGAGAGACTTACACAGGTAATTAAATCTCGAATACTTTCATGGTAATAACAAAAGACTATTGTACATATTATCTTACTCGAATTCCTTGTAGAAAGTCAAAACTTTTAAGCTATTGCAATTACTTATCACATCATGACGTTAATATTTTCTCACTAGACAAAAATTTTGAAAAGTGAAAACCCGGAGCATCTCCCGGGACACTCACTAGTTTAGAGCATTGCAAGGAGTCTTACAAAAGGTTTAGAGGTTTAAATCACCCAATAGGGTCCTTTTATAGGACATAGAAGCCTAATAACTTCATGAAAACCCTAAATTAATATGAACAATAGCCATCATTAATTTAGAAAAAAGCTGAAAAATTATCAAAAATCCAGAAACTGAACTCGTTGTTCATGCCTGCCGATTAGATAAATTATAAAAAATGAGGCAGTGAATGTGGAAGATAAGTAGCTCGTCCGACGATTCCAAATTTTCTTCTTCATCGTCGATTTCAAAAGCAACACTTACTAAATTCATTCTCTTCATTTCAATATTACGTATTTATGTTTGAATTTAATCAGTCTTATCAGAGCTTATTGATTCCTAATCTAAATTTATTATTGGATTCTATTCTAATTTTTTCTGCTCCTTTTGGCCTTTACCTAGCTAATCTAAACGTATTAGCCTTTGTAATATAAATAAGATTTAAATTTTTAACTGAAATAAGTGATGTAAGATGAGGAGAACAAACTAACAAAGTATTATTAAGTATAAGATGAGGAAAAATCCCTTTGATAAAATGGTGTCCTAAATTTCTTCATGTAAAAAAAAAAAAAAACAAAAGAAGATGAGGAAAACAAACTTTTTACAACTACTAGACCTGGGCATGGGTCGGGTCGGGCCTGTACACGGGCTCGCCTCAGCCCGTGAGTGGCTGGTCATGCCGAGCTGAACCTGAACTTACCATATTTTGTCCACAACCCGGCCCAAGCCCACGGGCCTGAGGGATGAGCCTGATCCGTGTTTTATGTTTTTTTTTTTTGGATTCTTGGCAGTTTTAGATTAAAAAATAAAGAGAAGGAGATTCGACCACATTTGCGAAAATATTTCACAATAATATATATGACAGAAGCAATGGGATGGAATTAAGGAAAGCAAAATTTGTAAGCAATGTATTATGAATCCTCCAAATGATAAGGAGATGAATATTTCAAGATATCCTTTTCTTATAAGGATCACCTAATATATTCTGAAGATTTGTACTTATTTTTCTCATATATACAATTGAGCCACCTGTATTGTATAGATATTGAAATGGCAAAAAACTATACAATATAAAGCAAACTTTCTCTATTTTGGCTTTTGTGTTAAATTGAAGAAGTATATACACAACAAATTCTCTCATTTGACCCATGATTAGTGAAACTTCTCCTTAAAAGTAGTGAGCCTCACATGACATCTTAATAATTCATCGATATATATTTGTGTTCAATTTCATCCCACTCCTTCTCTACTTGGCCAAAAATTAAGTCATAATTTTGTTTTAGCATGTTAGTTCTTTGAACGTGGAGTTCTCAACAATATGTATTTGATAATTGGTATACGTAGTTTAGCTATAGCATGGACATGCATCTTTGAGGAAGACTTTGGTGTAATTTTATGTACGTGTGACGGTGTGAGCCTAATTTTTTCCCCCCTTCAATAGTTTTAAAGATAGGTGGAAAAATAATAAAATCGTCATTATTAAATTTGGCTGGCTATTGAAGGCCCAAGACTCCAAGTAACCATTTTTTGTTGTCATTCATCAATAACTTTACGAGCCGGATAAAGCTCATGTAATTACTAAGATTAATAGTATATACTAAACTTCTAAACGTACCATGTTGTTCCGCTAAAAAAAAAAAAACCGTACCATGTTGTTATTCATCATCTATGATTAATATACTAACCATACCATGTTAGTACTCTTAATCTAGTGATAGAAGATTGATCTTTTGATTGTGAGATCATTACATAGATAAGCTATTCGATATTTCCAAGAGGTAAAAGTTTTTAATAAGAAAATTGAGGTTAGTAATAACTTATTCATGACTATTGACCTTTCTATAATCAATATGTAATAAAACACTAGTCATTGGCCTTGGTCATTTGAAACTGTGAACATTTCTATCTTATCATCAATATATAATGTAACACTAGTTACTGGCTCCAACAATAACCCAATTACTTGTATATATTACTACATAATATGGAAGTTGTAATTGTATAAATGAAATTGCAAAAGGAATGACAAAACATTTGTGTACACATACTACACAATGTAGAGTTCAAGAATCACGAAATTTTGGATAGCTTAGTTGATGAGCTAAGTCTTCTTAGTTCATCCACGCGTGGTCTTAAGATCAAGTCTCGTTGCTAACTTTTCTCAACCTATATGATATGAATTATCTTAATTCATAGAATGAGCAAGGTGCCACACAGCCTTTTCGTTTGAACAATAGATGTATTTCACATTCAATTATATATGACACTGAATAATTCAATTTTAAATGGCAGTTCCAAAAAAAATATATTCTCATTGATTGCTCTTTTGGGGAGGTCCAAAACTTTTAGAGCATCTTTATATTTGGACATCCTATCCACTTTTGTAAGTTTACTTAAATAGAGGCGAGATAGTGAGTTAGAGAGGGTGTCAGCGTGTTGTCCACCAATGTTGATGCTCTTATATTAAGAACTTCTATTAATATTAGACATTATTACAAAAACATGCAAACCTATATAAAATAAACCTCAAGCTCCTAAATGTAAGGAACAAAGGTATTAAGGCTTGCTCTTCCCAGCTTATTTTCAGTTCAGTTCAGTTCAGTTCAGTTCAATTCAGTTCAGTTCAGTTCAATTTAATTCAGTTCAGTTCAGTTTAATTCCTAAATTATTATCATTACTTTTAATTAGTTATAATTTAATTCAGTTCAGTTGTTTTATGCCCAAAAAAACAGACCCTTAGTCACTTTATTACTTTTTTTTTTTTTCCAAACCCTCCAAAACACACCATATCAATTATTGAGTCTCATTCTCCCTAGAACAAAAAGAAGGCTTAAAGAAATAGATTATGCACACAATATTCCCATAACAAAAGACAATTACTATAGGATAAGAAAAATTGGAAGACCAGGCTGCTCACATGACAGCCATATTAACAAAGCAAAATCATGAAAAGACTTTGAAATAAACAATAGTAGAATTTTAGCTGTATGACCAAAGATTGGTAGTAAATGCAATGCTGATGTTGAAGCAAACAATAAATAGCAAAGCAATGAATTCCAATTTCCTTAGTTGTCTCATTTTTGTCCCCACATGCTTCTTCCTCTTCCTACGCACATATCTTTCACATTATTTGAACTAATCATATTTATGAACTTACTCAACCAAACCCATATTATTAAACTTACTATAAAAATAAATATGTCATCACATTTAATTAATTACTTTCATAAGTCTCTTTAAATGATCATCATCATCAAATTAAGTGTTTTCTATTTTCTCTCTCTATTCATGACTCCCCCATTTTACAAGCAATAAACAAATTTCTCTTTCACATGCTCTTCTTCCCATCATTCATTTCATTGTTTTCACTCTCTTTACTTTCTCTCTCTTCTCTGTTTTTTTTTTTGATGAATTTCAGAGAATTAAGTCAGAATCAGTGTTGTTGTTGAAATTCTGGTAAATACCCACTTTCTGAAATTGTCAAAAGTTTCAAACTTTGTTGTTTAATTTGATTTTCCTCACTCAAATTCAACTACTTTTTAGAGAGAGAAAATGGATGTTCTGTGTTATCAGCCTTGTTATCTGACCATCTTCAAGAAGTAAGTTCTTAACTTTTTCTCTCCTTTTTGTATTCTGTGTTTGTTTCCCGGGAAAATTGGAACTTTTTAAGCACTTTTTTCTGTAAAAAGATTGGATTTTTTTCTGGATAAAAGCTCAAGTTTCCTGGGAAACCAAACACACCACCTAACTTGTTGATAAAACAAAAAAAGTTGGGGAAGAAAATATGTAGTAGAAGTAGTAATTCCGTAACTGAATTTGCTAATATTGCTCTTACAAGTACATTACACTTGCTGTCAAAAATGACCGTTGAACTTATTACCAATAACGTTATACTATTAAATGCATTGAATACAATTAATAAATGTTATGTTCTTTTGATGTTTTTCTACTTATATACTTAATTTTCTTGTCATTTTTAGATTATGACCCAGATTGTCAGAAACCAGTTATAAGTATAGCAAATCTGTTTTTGTGGATTACACAATTGAGAAGAGAGAAGTAAGAATAAATGGGCAATTTTGGAATTACATTTACATCAATTAGTATCTTTTTTGGGTTGTGTTTGGTTCATGTTTATGGTGAGCCATGGCAAGATAAGCAAGCTTTGCTTGATTTCCTTCAAAATACATCACATTCAAGGTTTCTGAATTGGGATCCAAACAGTCCCTTATGCACTAACTGGACTGGTGTCACTTGTAATGATCGGCAAACAAGGGTTATTGCTCTCCGGTTGCCGGGAATCGGAATCCGAGGCTCGATTCCATTAAACACACTTAGCAGACTTTCTGCCCTTCAAATAATTAGTCTTAGAAATAATGGGATTTCAGGTGTTTTTCCATCTGAATTTTCTAAGTTGAGTAATTTGACTTCCCTTTATCTTCAGTCCAATAGATTTTTTGGTCCTTTACCTTTGGATTTCTCTGTTTGGCCAAACCTTGTAGTACTGAATTTATCCAATAACAATTTCAATGGAAGTATTCCAACTTCACTCTCCAATTTAACCCAACTTACAACACTTGATCTTTCAAGAAACTCACTTTCTGGTGAAATTCCTGATTTGGGTATCCCAAGTTTGAGGGTTTTGAACTTTTCAAACAATCATTTGAATGGGAGTATTCCTAATTCTCTTATGAGGTTTCCAAGTTCATCCTTTTCCGGCAATAACGTTTCCTCGAGAGTGGTTTCTATTCCTCCGATACCATCATCACTTCCGGCTGACAACTCAACTCATAAGCACAGGAAGATCAGCGAGACTGCGTTGTTGGGGATCATAATTGGTGGTGCTGCTGTTGTGTTTGTTATGATTGCGGTTTGCATGGTTCTTTTGTGGTCGAACAAAAAGAGTAAGGACGAAAGCAATGAAATGGAGGCACAAACGAAGGAGAAGTTCTCCGCCAAGAAGAAAAGAAGGCCTTCAGAAAGCCGTGAAGAGAAGGATTCGAGGATCACTTTTTTTGAGGGCTCTAACATGGCATTTGACTTGGAGGATCTTCTAAGGGCCTCAGCAGAGGTTCTTGGTAAGGGCATGTTTGGTACAACATATAAGGCCGCCCTAGAGGATTCTAGCACGCCTGTAGTGGTGAAGAGGCTCAAGGAAGTTAGTGTAGGAAAACGGGATTTCGAGCAGCAAATGGAGATTGTTGGTAATATTAAGCATGAGAACATTGCTGCTCTCAGGGCATACTATTATTCCAAAGATGAGAATCTCATGGTTTATGACTACTTCAGGCAGGGCAGCTTATCAACTATACTACATGGTATGAGATTTTGTATAATGTATTGTTATCTTTGTTTATAAATGGGTTGTTTCATTAAGGAAGTTTTTTGTTATGTCAATTTGCAGGAAAAAGAGAAAATCGATCTTCGTTGGATTGGGAAACCCGGCTAAGAATCGCCATGGGTGCAGCAAGAGGCCTTGCTCACATCCATTCTCAAAATGGTGGGAAATTAGTCCATGGAAATATTAAATCCTCCAACATTTTCCTCAACCAAGATAACTACGGTTGTGTATCCGACCTTGGTTTAGCAGCCATAGTCACACCCTCAGTCCCACCAATCCAACGAATATTAGGACACCGGGCTCCAGAAGTCACGGACTCTCGAAAAGCAACACAAGCTTCTGATGTCTATAGCTTCGGAGTCATACTACTCGAACTTCTCACAGGGAAAACTCCTCTTAAGGAAGGTATACCCCTAGTAAAATGGGTGTCTTCTGTTGTTAGAGAAGAGTGGACAGCTGAAGTGTTTGATATAGAGCTCTTAAAATACACTAACATAGAGGAAGAGATGGTGGCAATGCTACAACTAGGAATGACTTGCACCGAGCATGTACCGGAGAAAAGGCCAAAGATGTCGGAGGTGATCAGAGTGGTGGAGGAACTCCGAGGAGGAAACTCCGGCACCCGCCCATCATCAGAAGTTTCAACTCCAACACCAACAAGCCTTTCACATACAGTCGATACAGGATCATCTACCTATGTTACTCCACAAGAATAAGGTTGCTTGCAGTGTTACATAATTCCCTAATCTCCCCGCGAACCGCGATCCGAAAAAAGCGAATTATGGTCGGTGTTCGCCTATTTTTTGCCCATTTTGGGCGAACCGCGAACCGAAAAAGCGAATTATATAGCGAATTATGTGACACTGGTTGCTTGTCTTAGTAGTTTAATTTAGTTGTAACAAATATTGTTGGAATTTTCTTCTTTTACCAAGAGGCTGGAATGATTTTGCTTATAAAATGGGGCACATGGTTTAGAATTATTGTAGTAATTTTTTAGCAGAAAGTAGGATGAAAGTAGTTTACCAACCATAACCAGCTAATGTCAAGAGTTAGCTAAGAGACCATTCTTTCCCTCCAAGATTGCCAGCAAATATCAACTGCTTTAGTCAATTTACCCTCTTTTTACTTGTTCTAAACTCTAAAGTCTAAACCTTTTTGCGGCTTCAAGTTTAATTTTTTGATGTCTAAAGAAAAGTTTGGTAATGAATAAACGATCCAAAAGTCAAAACTACTTATTTTTGGAAAGTCAAAGTGTGAGCATTATTTTTTGTTATTGTTACTATATAGGGAGCCACCATTCATTTAACAGTGTTTTTTTTGAACTTTTTGATAATGAAATTTAACACTTTCATCCCACTTTTTGCAAGAAAGTGAACATTCTTGTATATCTTGTAAAAGCATAACTATTCACCAAAGTTTAGTTGGCTAAATTTTATCTTCTGAGTCTAGTCAGGATATTTTCGTAACTTTTACCATATGTACAATAATACTAAACAAGTCATATCCTTTGATATCGACATCTTCCAAAAATCATAGATAAGAGAAGTATAGTAACGAGAGTGAGGGATAGTCTAGTGGTTAGAGCTTCCCTCCTGGTTCTAGGAGGTCTTAGGATCGATTTTCACCATTGGCAAGTTGCGATCCCCTTTATTCCCCCAACTTGTCAAGGTTTCTTCTTACCTTATTAAAAAAAAAAAAGAAGAAGTACTCCCTCTATTTTTTTTTTATCTTTCTCACTTGAAATCTTGGCACTATTCATACTTAGAGAGAATCTTCTCAATTTTTTTCAATTTATAAGAAAATATATAGTCATGTGGAGTCTTGTTTGATTCGTCTCAATTAGTACATTATTAATATTCAATCGTTATAATTTTTACTAATATATAACGAAAGATATTTAAGTTCAAAGAGGTGTATTGAGAGACGTGCACAGGAAAGTGAGAATGATAAAAAAAACAGAGGGAGTATAGTAACTCTGTCAAATTGAACTCACAAATTTAAAGTAGAACCAATTTCCTGTAAATGAAATTCATCAAATCCGATATAAACTGTGTACATCTCAAAACCAAATAGGAGTATATGGCATTCATATCTGTTTCAGGTGGCGTACTTCCAAATGTTATTGATCAAGAATGATCATTGATAGTTTCTACACTGTTTAAGTAGCATGTGAGCTGCATTATTATATACGCTCGCAACCCAAAACCAGATCAAAATAATGGGCTAGTAGCATGAAAGTACACAACCGAAGGACAATCTCTTGGAAACTGGAAACCTTACATAGAATTCTGATGAATTTTGGACTACATCTACACATTTGGATCATGTAAATTTTCCGTAGAAAAAACAAAAGATTAAAAGAAATTAAAACTGAAAAAACAAACAAAAACATCAGATAAATGCAAAGATTAATGTACATGATTACAAGTTATGTACTATTAATGTTTTCGTATAGAAGACCTGGATAGTTGATGCAGGAATTGGCATAAAACCCGAGAAAAGTTGTCATCGTACAGCAATATATATCAGCAACACTGGAAACATGTCTTAACATGCCAAACTTAATCCTCTTCAGGCTTGCGTAAAATCCGCGTCTTTACACCACCTGGAAAGAATTAAACACACACAGGAAAACATTCAATATACATGAACCATATACTAAACACACACAGGAAAACATTCAATATACATGAACCATAAACTAAACACAAGAGTTGATACGCCATTACTGTTACCACCCATACGGTTGGCAATTGTATGACAATACTGAAAATGAATTTTAATATAATTTTATAAGAAAAATTTCATGTTAATATCCATGGTACAAAATTTCATCTGAAACAGGTATTTCGCTTCTTAAGTTTACATTGCAACTCAATAACGATACCACAATTCCAAAGTGGTTTTATGTTTTTTTTTTTATTTATAAAGAAAAAGACATGATTGGAGGTGGACAAGCACTACTATGGATATGAACATGGAACTTTTCTTACAAAATCACAATATGTTTCATCACTATTACCGTCAATTAAACTGTCTAGCAAAGGGGCTGTAAGTGCAAACTCAAAGGCAAAACTGATACAAACCTTCAACTTCCTCAAAATGAACCTCCTTGACAAAATCAGCAGCTGGATTATACTCAAACCTAAAGTAGGAAACACAGCAAAAATAAGCATATGAAGGATATCGGATGTGACAGATTGATAAAACTAAACCATATGCAATAAGATGAACTGATACGACACTAGACAATGCCCAAATAAATTGACATAACCCCATCACCTCATAAAGATGATGGAGGTGTTTGGTTGAGAGAGTTTTGCGGGTAAAAAGAGAGGTTTGAGATGAATAGAAAGGTTTGACTAGTCCAAACCGCTAATGGGAGTGTTTGGCGAGATGAATAGAAAGGTTTGACTAGTCCAAACCTCTAATGGGACTGTTTGGTTGAGAGAGGATTGAAACAGAGGTTTGAGCCCAAAAAACTAATTTTGAAAAAGCTACTAGTAGGAGCTTTTTGGAAGAAGGGTTTATGAATTTAGTTGTATAATGACTAATATATTCTAAAGTTGATCAAATTTACTACCCTTTACCAAATAAATTATTACAATATCCTTATTGGTCATTTCACCCAATAAAACACCAATCAGCTAACAACTATCTACCAAACAACTATTACAAACAACTAATCAAGCCAGCTAACCACTAATTGCCAAACAGGGCCAACGACAATAAGAATCATCTTAGAAAGATGGATATACGCATGCTAGTGAATAAGCAAGAATCAGTTTTCATCGGCAATATCATGTAGCAAAAATATCAATGAATCAACAACTCATTTCATCCGAGTTCAGTACAAATCAATAGTAATGTTCCTTGCCAACTTTTGCTCTTCCAACAGCATCTTGAATCAAATATTTCGTGCAACTTATCATTTAGAGAGACATAATATAAAGGGTCAACACTCTTAAAAACTCCGGCATTAAGCCGTTATTATCCATGCGAAAATGAGACAGAGATTAAGTGAGATATAAGAGGTCAAAAGGCTATTGGCACACGGACAATGGGAAGTGCTATGGAAGCTGCTAATCGGCAAAGCCAGGACACTAACATTAAGGGGGCCAAGTAACTACTAGGGGGACCGAATAACTAGTACTAGACTTAAGAAAATATAGCAAAACCTTAGTTACATGGACTCTTTAATTCACCGCAAGTACCCGTGTCGGATCCTTGACACTCGGACGTGGACACAGACACAGACACTTGGACACTTTATTTTGGGCCAAAATCATTGAAAATTTTCATAGAATAGCGGAGTCAGACACTTGAACACGTACCCGTGTCAAAAATGGGTATACGAGTCCAGGTAACATAGAGCAAAACGTCTAATTCCACATCAATATATTAAAACACTTGAGGGAGAGGGAGGCCAAGGCCACCCTTATTCCCTTCTTTGCTTCTCCCATGCTGCTAATACAAGCTCAGGCATTAAGCCGTTATCATCCAGGCCAAAATGAGACAGAGATTAAGTGAGATATAAGAGCTCAAAAGGCTATTGGCACACGGACACTGGGAAGTGCTAAGGAAGCTGCTAATATGTACCAAAACAATTAAATAAGGGATATATTTGACTGGTCATCTATATATGCAGTTTCACTGAAAATCCCAAAGCTTAGGAATATATAGGAGGATCAATTAAACATAGTCAATTGACAAATTGAAATCAATCTAAGCATATGCAAAATATCAGTCTAATAAGAGTATTCACACATCTGGAGTCGTGAATCGTACATGCTTCAGATTATCCAATTGGGAACTGGAGAGAAACTTTTGGGCCATCAAAAGATTATATGTTTACCTGTTCTTGAAAATCACATCAATCTCGAAGTTAGATGTACTCTTTGAAGCATCCACCAAGACAGTAACAATTTCATTCTTCCTAGTGCTCGCCATCAGGATATCATACTCTGTTGGAATGATGATTGCAAGGAAATTATCACATAATTTGCTCAGATATAGCTTCTCCACCGCTGCAAGGGCTATCCGCCTTTTAAGGGCATAAGTATCAGGATCGATCACATAAAGAGCGAAGTCTGTCACTATCAAAATGCGCCTCTTCATCTTTCCAGTACTAGTGAACTTCAAAACTTTATCAGCAAAGAGAACTTGCCTGTCACCTATAAAAGAGAGAGAAAATTCAATTTTTCAAGAACACAATAATGACAGATATGATAGGTCCTCAACGCTAGCACAAAGAGAGCAATAAAGAAAGCATGCAGCACGTAAAGGTCACAAGATGATACACCATTATTGTATCCATTCCCAAATAGGACCTATTTTTAGCACATATTCTTCAAAAGATCTTTCCTTCCTGCTCAAATTTTAGGATGCAATAACATTCCAAAGGTTTCAGAACCTAACTGCTTAAACGTCCACCATAATAAACTAAATGTATTCCAGCCTCCATGCTTCTAAACCTCCTGATTGCAACCACTTTCCCATTTCTCAAAAGAGATATCATGACAAAATTAGAATTAGATTTTGTGTGCAATGTTTTGCTCAGAAATCCATCATGATACTAAATGCTTCTAAACGTCCTGATTGCAACCAAAATTCTTAAAACAACGAAACCCTTTCAATTATGGATAACCGATAACTAGAATAGCATGCACAATTCTGCACTTCTTGTATATACTAGGGAACATAAATCACAATTGCAGAAGTCAGCATAACAATAAATCCGATCAATAGTTCAATACATCACTATGATAAGATCAGAAGTATGGAATGACAACTAAATCTACATGTGAGTTTAACAGCTGATCAATACATCAAAATGCATCCTCTAGATTCTTGTAATCATTCAAATGTTTGGAAAAGGCTTCCAAAATAAGCCAAAAGACTAAGCCAATTTTACTTCAACTACATAGAAGAGCTAGGCCAGCACATATATAAAAAAAAATTAATTCAACAATGAAAACCTAGTTATAGATCAAATGTTTAACAAAAACAGTCATGTATACTAATCTGATAGAGTAAGAAGTCCATCAGTGAGAAAAGCTACGAGCAGCAGCAACAACAACACAGCAATACCAGAGACTTAATCCTAAAAGATGTAATCAATTGCATGGACCCAAAAATTACATCATTTACTCGTCCTCATAGATCCTCTTCCTCTATTCTTTTCTATCGAGTGCTATATGCTCCCACAAACCTGTATTTTACATATCATTTATGATTCCTTTCATCTGAGTCAAAGTTTTGACCTCCCTTTGCTTAGACTAAAATTCCCATGGAAACTCAAGTCTCTACTTTCCTTACTGGTTGCATCTAGACAATATCTCACGTATACAAACTAAAGTGGCCGGCCTTCCCTCATCTAAGTATCAATATGTGCAACTCCAACCTTTATCCGAATATCTTCATCCTGAATTTTAGCCTTAAGGGTTCCCACACATCAACTTAACATAGGCATTTCTACTACACCCATATTTTAAAATAAAAAAAATTCCTAGATGCCTAACATTTCAACCTATATAATAGGGTTCTAACAACTCGTCTTATAGTATATTCTCTTTGACCTTAGACTCTTAGAGACACAATACGGTCTTATCCCAGTCGTTACTCTGCATTTAAGCCACCCCGACAATTAATCATGACAGCCACATCTTATTCAATATCTCCATTCCTCTGAAAGATCGACCCAAGTTACTTAAAACACTCACTCCACTATACCTTTTTATTATTTAATTTCAATACATCCTCGTTTGACTTCTTGTTAGTACCAAATTGACACTTCCATGTACAATGTTTTTGCTCCAGGTTAATCTAAACCTTTGATATTTTAACTTTTGTCTTCATAACTCCGACTTGGCATCAACCACAACTCTAGAGTCTAGCCTCATAACCTTGTTTTCCTATGAGTTGGTCATGTATCACGTATTCACGTGGAGTTTATCTCCACCTACAATAAGACAACAACATCAAAACCAAATAAGCTTATAACCCTAAGTACTCTTTTTCACCTCATAATCTTGCATTTAGTCCCAATGTCCCAAGTAAATATCCATAGACTATATCATCTCACGGCCCAATAAATTTGACGAACTAGTGCACGATGTCTGGGATGAACTTCAAGCTATGTTCTTATACCTTTTTTTATTCTATCTCAAGTTCTCCACAAATAAAAACATAAAATAGAAATTTTAAAAAATTGACTACCAAAACCTTCTATCAATATAGATTAAAACTCACAATAAATCTATCATATCTTTAATCTCAAACACTACACTTTATCTGTCGAAAGTTAAGTACATTTTGACCTCCCTGGAAGCCAACCACACCTATTCACTTCCACAATCCCCACCCCTCTCTCCCACCAAAAGAGAGATATAGAGAAAGTAAAATTGAGCAATAATCAACAGCCACAAAGGGAAGAAAATAAACCAAAGAAGTTTAGATGACCAACAGATAAACATGTCAAGATTAGATATATGTAGAAAAACAGGATATTTTGCATGCTCAAAATGGCAATAAGATGCTACTAATACTACTTCGCCAGAAAAGACCACAAGGCTATTTCCAATCAGTAAATCACAACCATCTAATCTGACATGAAATGATCATAAAAACTACAAGCCTAGCATGAACCTAAATGTAAGGCAAAGCAAATTAGACGACCAACTTCGTATATCCTCAAATTTCTTAGCAAAACGATCCTGTACAAAGTGTAATACACCCACCAACACCCAATCAAACTAATAGCTCACTCCAGAATTCTACAATCAGGTTAACCCGTTCATTACATATACTAGGGTTTCTTACACTTCTAATCCAATTCAAACACTAGAGTTGATATCTAAATCCTGTAAGAACAACACATTATCATTCTAATACCATCCAGCATTTCATCGAACAAGCAACACAGAAGACACAAAACCCATCTCCTTGCATTTCAATTCAAACTCACCTCTCGCCGTCTCACACCCACCAGCTCTTGAATCAAACCAACCTCCAACTTATCAAATCCAACCCTCAAAACTTTCACTTATCCAACTTTGCAGCATTCAAATACATCCTAACAATTCCAACACATTTTAATCTAACACACCAACAAAACCCAATTATCCACCATTGCTTTAGCTTAATTCCTTCTCAAATTAAGACCATTATAAGTATGCAAGTATGCAACACAACACAATCAAACAACTATTCTAAATTCTAACACAATCAATCAAAATCAAAAGAGTACATAAAAAAAAAAAAAGAATTTCTCATTTATCAGAAAAATAGGAAAATGGGTATTACCTTGTTTATCGAGAATCTTCAAGAGGTAAGGATTTGAGGAGACATCAAGATAATCACCTCGATAATCTCTGTGAAAAGACGCTAATCTTCGAGCTTTGACCCCCATGAAGGGCTCCAGATTCTGCGACGGATTATCATCGGACGGCTGAGGTTCGTTGTCGATGTGGTCGTCGAATCGAGGCTTGGAATCGGTGAGTTGGACTCGTCGATTTCTGTACTTGTCCATTTTCGCCGGCGATCCAATTGTTGAAGTATTGGACCAACAAGAAAAAGCGGTTTTGATTATCTCAGTGCTGGGTCCCGATATCAATAATATTCTGCACTTCTACTAGTCTAGAGTTGATAACTTGATTGGAGGGGTCCAAAACAAATTACTCCCTCCGTCTTTTTTTATTTGCTACATTTTGCCATTTAGGTGTGTCTCTTATTATTTGCTACATTTGCCAACATTACTACAAATGATAATAAAACAAACATCCAAAAGTTCAGCCCAAAAAATTAGCCCACTTAATCAAATTCCCTAAACCTACCCAACCCACCTAACTCTATTTATTACCCCACTCCCTCCATTTAACCCTACCCCAACCCCCCTATAACTACTCCCTCCAAAACCCTAATCTCATAACTTCCGTCATTTTCTTCTCTCTCCTTCTGACTCTCTCTCTCCTTCTGACTGTCACTTTCCTCTCTCTTCTTCTTCTTCAAACCCTCAGATCTAGGGTTTTTTACTCCAAAATTGTTGAAAAATACAGTAGATTGATTATCTACTCTTTTCTGCGATCATTATAAACCTAGATTTTGTCATTTTGGAGTGATTTCAGAAACGAGTCCCCTGTTTCTTGGGTATTTTGAGTGATTTTGGGTATTTCATGGATGAGTTAACTCCGAAATCAAAGAAACGGCTCTTTGATTTGATGGACGAGTTAGATGCGGAGGCTAAAAATTCTAGGGTTGCAAAAAAATCCTTGGATTTTGGTTCGTTTTGTTGGTCTTGTGGCGCGCCTTCAAGAAAACCACCAGATCTTCAATTTGGTGGTGTATTTGAGGGCAAAAAACCTGAAAACTTGGAAGATCCACCTCCGGAAGGCTTTAAATCATGGCGAGCTTACCTCTCTTGGTATAAAAACCATCTCGAAATGGTTTCGGAGAGTCCCCTTTCAAATTTTGACTCAGATCGGTCCACTCCTTAACTTAAATCTTTGTTTTTAAAATTTTAGGAAGTTTTTTTAACATGCTTTGCCTGTGGGGTTGCGTTTGATTAGATTGCATGTTTAGGTTTTTGTGTTTTTTTCATGTTTTAGCCTCGATTTGTTTATACGCATGTTGTTTATGCCTCGATCTGTTTAAAAACTTGTTTATTTTGCCTTGATTTGTTTAATTTCTGTTTATTTTGCCTTGATTTGTTTAATTTCTGTTTATTTTGCCTTGAGTTGTTTAGTTTATACGATTTTTTCACTTGATCTGTTAAAACATGTTCATTTTAGCCTTCATTAGTTCTGTTTATATGATATTTTGCCTTGATCTGTATATATATGTTCATTTTAGCCTTCATTAGTTCTGTTTATATGATATTTTGCCTTGATTTGTTAAAACTTGTTCATTTTAGCCTTCAGTTGTTCTGTTTATATGATATTTTCACTTGATCCGTTAAAACTTGTTCATTTTAGCCTTGAGTTGTTCGTTTATATGATATTTTCACTTGATCCGTTAAAACATGTTCATTTTAGCCTTGAGTTGTTCTGTTTATATGATATTTTGACTTGATCTGTTAATACATGTTCATTTTAGCCTTCATTAGTTCTGTTTATATGATATTTTGCCTTGATCTCGTATATATATGTTGATTTTAGCCTTCATTAGGTCTCGTTTATATGATATTTTGCCTTGATTTGTTAAAACATGTTCATTTAAGCCTTGAGTTGTTCTGTTTATATGATATTTTGCCTTGATTTGTTAAAACATGTTCATTTAAGCCTTGAGTTGTTCTGTTTATATGATATTTTGCCTTGATTTGTTAAAACTTGTTCATTTTAGCCTTGAGTTGTTCTGTTTATATGATATTTTCACTTGATCTGTTAAAACATGTACATCTAAGCCTTGAGTTGTTCTGTTTATATGATATTTTGCCTTGATTTGTTAAAACTTGTGCATTTTACCCTTGATTAGTTCTGTTTATATGATATTTTGTTATATATATGTTCATTTGCCTTTATTTGTGTGTGTGTTGGTGTGATCCTCTATGATGAAATAGGATGTTACATCCAAATTGTTACTCCATTTTGCATTTAATCAGTGGTAAAATGAATAGAATTGTAGTATAAAGAATTGATGAGGCATTTGTGTTATATTTTGGTTTTTGTTTGGCTGTCCAATTTAGTTTTAATGACATATAGAAAGTTTACATGAGAGGTGCACTATGTTCCTCAATGATGAATGAGGTCAGATGATTTATACTAAGGACATTATGCCTTTTAAGACCAGTATACTCATGTTGCCACCAATTTTTTGTGCTCTTCTTTTCAACTTTTCCTCTGTTTTAATAGCATGTGTTGAGTAATATGGATGAGTGGGGACTCCCTGAGAGGAACTTAAATCATGCCTTGATCTGTGTTTTTTTTAAATTGGCCTTCATTATCATTTTGTCTTAAATATGATTGAGAAAAAAATGAAATCTAATTGAATTTTTTGTCAAACAATGTTCAATTTGATTTTCTTTTTTTCTCAATCATTTGTTTGATACAATGATACCCTGTTTTTTGTTCTTAACCTCACATGAACTTTTTATTTACCTAAACCCTAAACATACATTCTTGCACTACGTTTTTGTAAACCTAACTAAACTTGAACTTTTATTTTTACTAACCTGTTTTTTTTTATGGATGTTATATCAAGTGTTTTTTTTTTTTAACTTAACATAACCCAACATGTTTACATATTATAAATGTAAGGTTTAGTACAAAATGTTTTTAACTACATATACAAAATGTTTAACAACCTATATATGTTGTATTTTACTTACAAAATGTTCTTGCACTCTAATGCCCAAAAAATTGGCCTTCAAATGCCCATTGCTTGCTGTTTTTGCTTTATATTATCCCAATACCATCATCCGAATCTTCATCCCCATAGTTTGCTTCTTCTTGATCATCTTCAAGATGACCTTCTTCTCGCCCATTTTCTCGCTCTCTTCTACTAATTGTGGGCTAATGACAATACTTGTTGGTAACTCACCCCTCCTCTCAAGTGATTTCTTCCCCATATGTGGTATGTGGTAATTGTTGTTACCCTTAACTATTAGAGTCTCCTTCATCACTTGTTGTAGAGTTAACCAAATATGATTGCATAGCTTAGGATCATAGTTGTCAAATGCCTTGTTCACTTTGCCTTCACCAACTGTTTCACACTTCTAGGTGCTATTTGATCTTTTAAGGTTTGAATTGCATTAAAAAAACCAAGATCTAACACATTCATATCTGGTGACTTGTGCCGGGCCGATTGATTAATCGATATCAAAACCATCTTTTTGTGCTTCCAACATGAACTCGCTCATCGGTACTTGCTATGTGTGGCCTTGCATTGTCTTGGACAATCCATATTTGCTTGCATCCATTATCCGGCCACTTGTTTCTTATAGATGGCAGTATGTGCTTTATGAGTTTCTCCCTTATGACATCTTTTGTGATGCTTAATTGAGCTTTGGTTTCAATCACCCCCAAGATCTCCGTTACAACTTGACCTCTTTGCCGCCACCTCTTCTATGAATGGGAAGATTCCTATCTTCCCATCAAAACCGACCTCTCCACTTGGTGCTATGTGTGGCCTTGCTAGTGCAGCTATGAACATCACTTTGACAATGAACCTCTTGCTTTTGCATCTTCTATATGGCTCTGCTTCACCAGGAGCTAGGTAGTACCTTTGAGAAATTTTGCTCATGCAAAACCATTTCTCATCCACATGCACCAAATTATACATGTTGCTGAATTTTGGTATTGTTTGGATAGTGTTTGGTATGATAGAACCCAAACACCACAACACCCTTGCAATTTTATGTGCTGGAGTCAGGTGTGGTTTTATGGCATTAGTGTGTTTTTTAATTGCCCCCCTTTTCACCAATCTGTGCAATGTAGACCTGTGTATGCCTAGGGATGCTGCTGTTGCTCTTATAGTAGTCCTCTTTCTTAGAGGAATTGCCATTAACCTTTGAGGATCCCCCTTAAGTTCGAATTTTTGGGTAAAATTTCAATACCTGTTATGTAATCTACCTTTAAAATTTTGGAGGGAAAATTTTAGTTCCCTTTGGTTGTATAATTGTAACAGAATATTTTAGTTGTATTGCTTGTATAAAAATTTTGGAGGGAAATGAAATCCCTCTTTCTATAAAAGTGGCGTGATGCGCTCAAGTTATACGATGTTCTTGTGGTATTTTAGGTGCACATTGCTAAGGGATTTGTTCGTAATTGTTAAGGTTTGCATAAAAATCATCCTTAGCGGAAGTTCGGAGTTTTGCGATATAAGTTGTGTTAATGTCATGCATTCCGAGCTTCCAAGGTAAAATGCATTTGAGCCGAGCATCACAAGCCACAAGCTCGCCAAGCCAAGCTCGACCCAGCGCCCAGCAGCCATCGCACGCCCAGCAGCAAGCTAGGCCATCGCTCGCCCATCGCCCAACGCCAAGCTCACCCATCGCACAGCCATCGCACGCCCAGCAGCAAGCTAGGCCATCGCACGCCCATCGCCCATGTGCGCGCGCCCGGCGCTCGAGCCAAACCCGCCCAAAGAAGCCGGCTCGCACCTCGCGAGGACCTGTCGCACCTCGCGACTCGCCCGCTCGCACCTCGCGAGATTTCTCGCACCTCGCGACCTGCGTGGTTTGGCCCAATTCTTCAGCTCGTTGCGAAGGCGGTAGCCCATCGCACGGTGCGACCCGGACTCGCACCTCGCGACCCCTATGGCGGTTTAAATGACGGCTAACTTTTGAGCCTTAGTATAAATACTAAACTTTGTTTTTAGACCTAGGGGGCAGCAGCCACAAGGGGATGGAGTTTCCAAAACTCCACTCCTCTCTTGTTGTCTTCTCTTTTTAGTTTTTATTTTCTAATTTAGTTTTTGTAGATTTCAATTATGGGATTGGCTTATGCTATGCCGATTGTAGCTTGAACCGTTCTTGAACGAGATTAATATGGAGCTTCAAGCATTATTGTGAGATCTTTCTTATCTATTTAGTTCCTTTGATTATGGTTTAATTTCCATGCTTGCTTTCTATGGTTTTTGCATGATTATGCTAGGAATATTACTAGTTTGATTGTGTAATAAATCTAATGCTAGATTTAAGAATAGAATCGGATTGTTTTATTCTTTTATCAAATGGTAGCAAACTAGGGAGTAGCTTAGATGCGAGATCATCTTGGTTATTTCTTGGGGAAATTGAATCAACTGTTGAATGTTTATCGCTTGTATGACGTTAGTAGGTCTATTGGTTCTCTCGTGTTTAGTGCTGCTATCGGATTGAATTTAGACGCAGATCGGACTAGGTTATCCTTTAGTTAGAGTTTTATAGTCACGCTGATCGTGCTATTCAACTAGGAATAAGGAGAACACGAGATTAATTCTCGACAATAGATAATTATGGAAATAATTAGAGTCGAGGTTAAATGATCGATAATGAATTGAAGTGGATGTTAATCGGATTCAAGATCTTCCTATAATTGATTTCTCATTTTGTTTATATGCTAGTTAGTTGTAGTTTAGTTATAATCTACTTGAAACCCCCCCTTTGTTATTATTATTAGGTTTCTCGGCCCTTAGCTTAATCTAGGTTTTGAATCACGCTGAATATAAAACTCGTCCCTGTTTCCCTGTGGATACGACCCCTACTTCCATTATACTTGCTTAGTGTAAAAGAGAGTAGGAGAAATTTTATCTTTGGCCGGGCGCGGTGCACGACGACGCAAGCGCGGCCCCCCAAATTTTGGCGCCGTTGCCGGGGAAACGGTGTTACTTGTTTGTATTTAGTGTGATTTTTGAATGGAATTGCTTGTGCTCTTTGTTTTTGATTGGCCACTCATATAAAGAATTCCCTTTTTGTTTGAGTTTCTAGTTTACATCTTCCATTGAGCTCTATGTATTTCACTTTCGTATTTTGGACAAGAAGCATGGAACTTGTTGCTTAAACTATCTTGGGAATGATTGATTGAAGCTTTTGACGGCTTATTGTTTGGTTATTGTCTAGCTTTAATTATTGATATTAATGGTCATGACTTGGATTAGCTAGGAGTACTACTAGTTGATGTTTGTTGTTGACTTAATGCTAGGTTTGGGATATAATCAGATGTTATATGCTCAACCATGTTGTAGTAAGCTAGGTATTAACGATGCATTGCAAGAGTTCTCCTCAATCAATTTTGCAAGTACTTGAAGTGGAGATTGACATGGAACCACCATTGTCACACGTGGAGCACAACCCAATGATTAAGCTTAAGGTACTAAGTCGAGCTCACGACTTTAAACAACAGGCGCTTCTCGGGAGGCAACCCGAGACCCCGATACCCCTTTATTTTCTTTCTTTTTCTTTTTATTTTTCATCAAATTTCCACCACCACAACAAATTTTCTTTCACCCACCGCCCAACCACTAAAAAGATCCACAACCAATCTTAATTCACTTATACCCAAAATCCACAAAAGAAAACCCGTTGGGAGGACTTCAATAGCTAGGAGTTGGTAACACTAGAGGATTGAGATTGTTAATGTATCTTTTCGATCTCTTAAGCTAGGAGCAAATCTCAAAAATTCAAAACTTTTGAACTTGTCATTTGTTTGAGTGATTCGAGGGAGCGGGTTGTGAGTTGAGTTAGGAGATTTGAGTTGGTGTTGTTAAGAAATTTGAGTTTGACGGATTGCTTTTCATGAGTTTTGACCATCGATCTTCGATTTACCCGATTTTCAAATTTCCCCCCTATTTTCAGTATACTTTTTCTTTTTAATTGTCGACACATTGAGGACAATGTGTAGTTTAAGTAGGGGGGAGGGTATTCTCATTCTCATGTATCTATGTTGTATATATTACTTTCAATTTGAAAAAAAAAAAATGGAAATGAAAAAATGAAAATGAAAAAAAAAAAAAAAAAAATGAAAAAGAATATAAAAAAAAAAGTGATGAAATGAAACCCGCTGAGTTGAAAACCCACAAGGGTGGGCGACTCAGGCAAAAATGGGGGCCCGGATAGGTTGAAAACCCGAAAGGGCAACTTATGCAAAAAAGTGGCTTATATTGAGCGGGTAAGATGGTGAGATGAAAAAAATGTGAGAAGCTAGGATGAAAACCCGAAAGGGCTCCTAGGCAAAATGAGAGATTAAGAGAGAATTATACACTTTGAAAACTCATTTGCCGGAGATGGTGTCATAAGGTGGAAAGCATTTTCGGGTTGGGTTGGTTATTTCATCCTTGATTTTGTGAAGATTTATGTTGGCTTTCGCATTCTTTTGGTTGATTGTTTTTGGGAGTAAGCATGGAATTTATCCCTTTTTGTCTTTGTTCCATGGCTTGCTATTTTAAGTTAGTTGTTGTAGTAGTAGGTCATATTTTGAGGTTTGGGAGAGCGATACTTTAGTGTGTCGTGAGTCGGCATTTTGATTCTCGTTGGTGTTGTTGGTTAAACTTGTTGGCGTTGCTGGTTATTATTGTTGTCGCGTCTTTGTATATTTCAGGTGAGCTTGAATCTAAGTGTGGGGGAATCATCATCCCTTACGTTTAGGTTTTGAGCGTATTTTGTTAAGATGTGATGATGATGATGTAGTTGATGGGGAGTGTAGGTTGGTTTCGATAGCTTGGGTGATGATTTATTTGGTGATCCTCATTTTGAGTTTACTCGAGGTCGAGTAAAGTTCAAGTGTGGGGGTATTTGATGCGCTCAAGTTATACGATGTTCTTGTGGTATTTTAGGTGCACATTGCTAAGGGATTTGTTCGTAATTGTTAAGGTTTGCATAAAAATCATCCTTAGCGGAAGTTCGGAGTTTTGCGATATAAGTTGTGTTAATGTCATGCATTCCGAGCTTCCAAGGTAAAATGCATTTGAGCCGAGCATCACAAGCCACAAGCTCGCCAAGCCAAGCTCGACCCGGCGCCCCGCCAGCCCATCGCACGCCCAAGGCCAGCTAGGCCATCGCTCGCCCATCGCCCAACGCCAAGCTCACCCATCGCACAGCCATCGCACGCCCAGCAGCAAGCTAGGCCATCGCACGCCCATCGCCCATGTGCGCGCGCCCAGCGCTCGAGCCAAACCCGCCCGAAAGAAGCCGGCTCGCACCTCGCGAGGACCGTCGCACCTCGCGACTCGCCCGCTCGCACCTCGCGAGATTTCTCGCACCTCGCGACCGCGTGGTTTGGCCCAATTCTTCAGCTCGTTGCGAAGGCGAGTAGCCCATCGCACGGTGCGACCGCACTCGCACCTCGCGACCCCTATGGCGGTTTAAATGACGGCTAACTTTTGAGCCTTAGTATAAATACTAAACTTTGTTTTTAGACCTAGGGGGCAGCAGCCACAAGGGGATGGAGTTTCCAAAACTCCACTCCTCTCTTGTTGTCTTCTCTTTTTAGTTTTTATTTTCTAATTTAGTTTTTGTAGATTTCAATTATGGGATTGGCTTATGCTATGCCGATTGTAGCTTGAACCGTTCTTGAACGAGATTAATATGGAGCTTCAAGCATTATTGTGAGATCTTTCTTATCTATTTAGTTCCTTTGATTATGGTTTAATTTCCATGCTTGCTTTCTATGGTTTTTGCATGATTATGCTAGGAATATTACTAGTTTGATTGTGTAATAAATCTAATGCTAGATTTAAGAATAGAATCGGATTGTTTTATTCTTTTATCAAATGGTAGCAAACTAGGGAGTAGCTTAGATGCAGATCATCTTGGTTATTTCTTGGGGAAATTGAATCAACTGTTGAATGTTTATCGCTTGTATGACGTTAGTAGGTCTATTGGTTCTCTGTGTTTAGTGCTGCTATCGGATTGAATTTAGACGCAGATCGGACTAGGTTATCCTTTAGTTAGAGTTTTATAGTCACGCTGATCGTGCTATTCAACTAGGAATAAGGAGAACACGAGATTAATTCTCGACAATAGATAATTATGGAAATAATTAGAGTCGAGGTTAAATGATCGATAATGAATTGAAGTGGATGTTAATCGGATTCAAGATCTTCCTATAATTGATTTCTCATTTTGTTTATATGCTAGTTAGTTGTAGTTTAGTTATAATCTACTTGAAACCCCCCCTTTGTTATTATTATTAGGTTTCTCGGCCCTTAGCTTAATCTAGGTTTTGAATCACGCTGAATATAAAACTCGTCCCTGTTTCCCTGTGGATACGACCCCTACTTCCATTATACTTGCTTAGTGTAAAAGAGAGTAGGAGAAATTTTATCTTTGGCCGGGCGCGGTGCACGACGACGCAAGCGCGGCCCCCCATGGCGCCTACCTTAAAGCAAATGTGGGCCAACTCTTTTTTTTGCCTTCTAATCTGCTTTTTCACAACTTAATTAACCACAATTACTTTTCTTCAAAACACCCACTGCACACCCACTGTACAGTGGTCCCCACCCTTTTCCTTGGTCTTTGTGAAAAAGTGCTTGTAGCAAATAAAAAAAGACAGAGGGAGTATATTTATTGCAAAACTTGGTTGGAAAATTCTCACCGAAACTAATAATTTTTTGGGTTAAACTCATTTCCGACAAATATCTTCAAAATCAATCGTTTTTTAACTGTAAACCTAAGCCAAATGACTCACCCATTTGGAAAAAAAAATTACTTCAACGCCCATTACTCCATAAAGGCATTCGTTGGAAAATCGGAGATGGTTCTCAAATTCTTTTTTGGCTCCATAACTGGTGCCTAGAGGAAAACTTAATGACCATTTTAAAGTTAAATGAAAACCAGGTTGATGTTAACCTGCTATTAAAAGATTTCATTTTACCAGATAAATCTTGGGATCTTCTCAAATTAAAAACTTTTCTCCCTGACCATATCATAAAATGCATTAAAGGCATTTTGTTACCGTCTGCCTCCCTCTCTGATTAACCTATTTGGGGCCCTAGTCCTTCAGGACTATTCACAGTTAAGTCTGCTACTTGGCTGGTTCATAACCTCCCATCTAGCAAGGAAAAATGGTTTCACCGTTGGATTTGGAATCTCGATATCCAGCCAAAGCTAAAGATTTTTCTATGGCAGATCTGTCACCCAGGAGGAATCCATAGATCATATCTTTGGACATTGTTCCAAGCTCCTCCCCCTTTGGCAACTTAAAGAACTTAATGATTGGTTACCCCACTCCTTGACTAGTGCCACTTTTTTAGAATTTTTTTCTAATATTAAAAAGAATAAAAGCTAAGCTTCCAAATTTGTTTTCCTAGTTTGGAGTATTTGGAAAGAAAGAAACAATATCATCTTTAATAACGACTCGCTTAATATTCATAGGATTCTTCATAAAGTAAAATTTATTTTCTCATAATGGAGTCTTAGGAATGCAGTTGATTACTACAATTCCTTTGACTCCCCGTTTTTCCACTCTTCTCTCCATCCCTCCACTCCCAAGTACCCTTCTTCAATCTTGGTGGCTTGGGACTTGGGAGCCTCCTTCATCTCCATTTTTCAAACTCAACTTCGACGATTCCGTTCGTGATTCTTCAGTAGCAGCAGGTTTTATCATCAGAGATTCCAACGCCAACCTAGTAAAAGCCGCAACCTTAAAACTTGGTACATCTTCAGTCTCGGTGGCAGAAGCTACAACCCTTCAGCATGGAGTCAGGCTAGCTATTCAAAATGCTATTGTTCATCTTCACATCGAAGGAGATAACCTCATGGTTATCAACTCCATCAAAGGCATCTGGTCCACCCCTTGGCAGATCGCCCACATCATTCAGGATATTCAGGCTTCTCTCCGCTCCTTTTCTTCTTGGAATATTCGACATGTTTATCGGGAAGCAAACAAAGCAGTAGATTGGATTGCCAATGTTTGCCACCTCATAGATTCTAGTTTTTGTATTGAAAATTGTACACATTTAGCTTTTCATTCAATCCTTGTAAACGATAAGGTTAGAGCTCCCCTCGTGTAACGCCCCAGAAATACATAACCTTAATCGTTAGCGGAAGTACAAGTTAAACCTGTGGGTTAGGGCCCACTAATAATATATAAGTAGCCTAAAATGGCCTATTAAACATACAAATGATCATCTTAGAGCAATAATTATTACCCTTAAATACAGATTCTAGATAACCCAAATATATACATAGTCGCTTCAACTCAACCTTTCCGGAGCATTACTGACATAACCGATCCTGCGCCTATCTTCAGAATACCTGAATAATTCCATAAAAATAGGGAAAAAGGAAAAACACAGAAAATAACCTAAAATGAGTTGAAAACTCAGTAACTTCACTCCAGCCCGTAAAAACGGTTTTAGTTCGTAAACATTTTCACACATAAACACATACAGTAACACTTTAGTAATCATTAACATAGAACGTTATCATTAGCCTTGAATAGTCTGCTGGCAAGGACCATTTACGTGACTTTAGTTCATTGGCAAGTACAGGTTTTGGACATAGCATAACTTTCGTAATTCGTAACATTAACATCATCATATGACCTTTTTGGTCCGTATCGTTCATCGTAACATAATTCCTCCACCTGTGACTTGCCCATTTACCGGATCATTTCATGACTCCAAACCAGCAGAACCATCCGCTTTTATTATCATAACTTATCATACATCATATATTCTTAATTCAGAATCATCCATAGATCGTAAACATAATCATAAACATGACATCTCATAACATACATAAGCATCGTCACATCAAAGCATATCTCATCATGCCACATACAAATCGTAACACATAATCATATCACATAATTATCATCATATACTTGTATTCACGCATTTGCATACATGTAAAACATCACATATAACACATACGGGCAATCACATAGGATGCTGGACATAAAGGTTACCTCAAACGCAAATCCATTTCCAAAGATAAACTTCTTATAAGCTGTCTTACTTCCTTTGAGCTCCATAAACCAACGTCCGAAACCACAATATAAATAACAAAAAGAATCAGAACCCACTCACGAATCTTTATATTCGAAAAATAGTCTAACTTACTCCTAATATAATCCCATTCACCGATCTCACTTCATTGCTATTCTTTGAACATCAACTAATTAATATGAATCCCATAAGCTAGCTCCAATTACTCCAACAATAATAACAATAACTATTCTAAATTTAATCTCAACTACTACTGCAAATAATCTCACAAGTGAACTTAGTGAAATCTGATTTTCATTTTGCAAATCAAGGAAGAAGGTGAGGAGATCAGTCCAATAAAAGCATCAATTGAACTAACTGGTTTAGCTAAATTAACAAAACCAAAATCAGTTTATAAAATCAGCCCCAATTAGATAACTAAGTGACTAATCTAACATTATATAATCTTCATCCATGCCCATCAAAAGAAAATCGCAAATGAAGCTAAATGATTCAACCACTTGAATTAGTTCTTAAGCTCCAAAAATCCATCTAATTATTCAAAGGTAATAAGTGGGTTTGAATCTTAAACTCATAACTATGAAATTTATAGAGAAGAATAAGAGGTAATTATACCTCTGCTCAACTTGAGCAGGGACGAAGCAAGGCACGAGAGGGGAGCTGAGCTCCGGTGAGGCAACGTAATCCGGCGAGAGCAGAAGCAGGACAACTGTAGAAGAGTGGTGGTGCGGCGTGTGTCTGGCGGCATAGGAGGCTTTCGTCAACCAACGAAGATCTGGGCAGCAGCGAATTGAGAAAACAGGGGAGGACGTGACGAAGAGCGAAAAAAGAAGGAAAGCTGGGCTCGGTGTTCGTCGAACTCCGGCGAGAAGGAAGGAGGGAGAGAGAAGATTTGGGGTTTTGGGGCTTTGGTTCTCACGGGTAGGAGGAGAGAGAAAAACATGGGTTGGGGTTTTGGGGTGAGTGAAAATAACAGAGAGAAAGAGGATTTGGGAGTTTGAGTTGGGGTGCTTTTGTTTCCTAACTTAACCGACAAACATAAATGGACGGAAGAAAAACCGACCTTGGTTATTTAAAATCCAAAAATATAATTAACAAAATATATTACAAATACTACAAATATTCCAAACTCAAATAAAATAAGGATTTACAAAACATAATTAACTTTATAATTACAATTAATGTTAATTAAAACGCTCTTAAAAATCGGGGTATTACACCTCGTGAGGAGGATCTCCTAACCTTCTTTTCCCTTATCTTTATAAAAAAAGATTACAAAGGGTTTCGGGTTTGAAATTGAATCTTATCAAGTTAGGGTGTTTGTTTGCAATACTATGAGTCTGTTCTCTTCACCTTATTTTCAATCCTTAAAAAAAAAAAAGTTTAATGAAGTTCCAATAAGGTTTAATAAATTCAGATAAGTTGAGAACATTATCTATAAATGAGGTTGGAGTCATTATCCATATGGTTTATGCAAATCAAGTTGTGACATGTGAGTGAGTATGGTAGAAGTTACACTCGTCGTGGATCAATAGTGGTCTAATGGATTTGGTTACTAACCTGCGTTCCCCATGTCAACCCACCCCTACTTGCATTTATCTAACTTGCATCGACGCATCGACACTCAAAGAGAAATGTCTAGGTGGTGAATTCATACAACTTATAATTGTAATATGGTTGTGATTCCGTTGTACTTGTATTAATTTAGATCCACTAGACCAAAAAGTAATAGATTTGTATATGACATTATTGTTTTTTTTTTTTTTTTTTTTTTTTTTTGATAAGGAGAGAAAAACTAGGAGGTGTCTACACAAGAGACACCCCCTAAAGCACCCCAAAGGGTGGTTACAATAAGCATCAAGTACAGAAATAACGAAGAAAAAGGAGCACTAAGGAACTCGAGTAAATGTTCCGCCGCGGCCTCACGCCATCTCCCCAGGCCCAAATCGACGTCGAACCCTTCGCGGGGGGGCAAGACAAACACCACCGAAAATAAATAAGCTCCCAAATCTTCACAAGAAAAGCACAATTACTTGAGGCCATAAGATCATCCACAAGCTAACCAACTAAAAAACAAGAACTAAATAAAACAGAAAAATACATAAAACATGAAAAGAAATAGAACCCAGCAACCAACTAAAACGCGAACACCGCCAATGAAACACCGGCGACCACGAACCACCGCGGGAACAAAACTGAACACGAGCAATGAAGCCCGAACTGGAAAGGGAATATTCAGGAGAGGAGCCCGAACCCGAAGCCCGAAGCTTGAAGCCCGCAACCCAGGCGAACCCTCAGCCGAAACCGGCGAACAAACCTCCACCGCCAGCGCTGCCCAAAGAAAGCCTTGACGCTGAAGACGCTGGCTTCGCAAACCCAAGGAAATCACCAACGAATCGCAGGCCCATCAAGGACGAAAAACTAAGAAGAAATGGAGAGACTAGAGGAAGAAGTCCGACTGAGGACAAGAAGAAATGATCAGCAAAGGACTAGATAGCCATGAAAGAGGATGGAAGTAGCTAGATCTCATGGGAAAAAGGAAGAAGAGAGCGGCGGCTTAGAAAATTTCTGAGATTTGGGGCTTTAGGGTTTCTAAAATTTGGGGCTTTGGGATTTCTAGAGAGAAGGGAGAGCCCCTCTCTCTAGAAAATGTAAATTATTTGTCTATATGACATTATTGTTGTCGAAATTTTAGTAATTCTTCTTATCTTGTATGTAAATGGCGTTATACATAGGATTAATATATTCATGATTACATCATAGCAATATATTATTTTCTAATGTAATTTATAGGAGTATTTAATAACACTAAGACATGATGATTGATATTGAAGTGCTTTAAATTGAAATAGGAAAGTAGCTATATGTATATGATATATGAATTTCGATTCTCGACATATGTGGGATATACCATACCGGATATAATCATCAGATACGGTATATGTGCCAAATCGGGTAGGATTTAAGCTGTAACTGTTTAAGATTCTCTCAATAGCTTTAGTTTGAGTTGGACCATCTACACATATTAGAGAACATTAATCCTAAAACAAACCCTATTTGTCCAAAATTGTAATTCTATAAATGAAGTTTTTTATGTTTATATGATTGTCAGTGAGGTTTTCTGTATTTATATATTTTCCAAATAGGTCGCTCATGTAAGCTATAATGGGGTTGTGTGGTATCAATATTGTGTAAGTATTAGGTTTCACAAGGTAATGAGTACACAATCCTTAACCTTTGGTTGGCAACCCTTAACTTAACACGACCCATTACAAAATTAACTTTAATTCAATACATACTACACATCAAACGAACAAACTAGATTGTCATATCAATTAATTTACTTATTATATACGAAAAAATCATGTACAAATGAACTACAAAGAACATAACTACAATTAAAATAAGAAAGACTCTAACCAAATATATATAACTCATAATAGGTTTAGCAAGTAAAAGTTCAGCCATAATCAAACTTGCTTAGGATTGGAGTGGAGTGGGGTGGGGTGGGGTGGGGTGGGGTGGGGTGGGGGTGGGGGTTCGGGGTGTCGACTTGTAATGGACTTCCGGGGGGGCTATGTGCGAGGGCAATTCAGAGGATTTTTCTCACGAAAAAAAAACTTATTTCACAGTTTAGTTGTATACTTGTGTTGGATAAATTTGCTTATTTAAACAGGCTAAAAACCTCAACCAAAACAAGCTAATTTTGTGTATAGAAGTGATGTCACATCAAATTGTGATGTCTCGTCAAATTTTGACACATTTATCTGTCATACACTAGATTTAAATTTTGTTATAGTATATTAAAAGGCGTTCCTATCAAATGAACGGTGCCACATGACGCTCTCCAATTTATGTGCCACGTGACACTCTTCTCAGACTTCTAATGCACATGTTTATGATATCATTTTAAAATATTAACAATGTGTACCTGCTAGAAATCGAACACATGACCTTTTAAGTGAAATGTGAGAGTTTAACCACCAATCAATTACAATTTCAATGCTTAATGTTTCAAAGTGAAACATAATAAAGTCTTATAATTATATGTGACTATAAAGACATAGACATTTTTTTTTTATTTCTAACACTTTTATAAAGGTAATAACATTATGTTATTCCAATTACCTTGAAATTGTTATTCTTACCCCAATTCGTTATAATTTTTTTAAAAAACAACTTATCATGCCATAACGTTCATATTCCAATTTTGCACTAGATTGAAAATTACGAAAACTAATAAAATCAATTATGAAATTTATGAAGAGTAACATATATGGTAATCTATATTACAATAGCCAAGGGGGGAGCTATGGTGTCCCCCAATGAAAAGACTTATATATCGCTAATTATAAACATAAAAAAACTATTCTAAATTTCTTATTCATTTCCTGAATTACAATTATGCATAATAAGGAAAGTTGTAAAAAGAGTAAACTAACATAAGAAAGTTTAAGATTTCCATCAAAATATTACTTACGACGAGGAAACTAACATAATAAATAATTTTTCCAACAATTATAAAGCCAAAAATACAAAGTTTTCTTTTACCTAAATATTTGATAACAATTACAAATAACATAAATTAAAAATTCATAAAATTACCGAGAAAAAAAGAGTATAACTCATCTTTGTATTTTTCGGTTTCATGATTGTCGTCGTCAAGATCTTATTCAAGCGAAATAGTTAAACCTAATGAAAAAAAGTAAGCATAGACCAACTTCTCTTATCTTCATTTTCAATCCTATGTTTTGTAAAAATAAATTGTACTCCCTCCGGTCTTTATTAGTTTACCCCTATTCCTTTTAAGGGTGTCCCTTATTAGTTCACCCCTTTCTTTTTTTGCTATTTTTGGAATGGACCCACTAACTTTCCATCACACATACATTCAACTTTAGTATAAATTAATATCTTCTCTCTCTTAGTATGCCCCCACAATACTATTCCTCCTAAAACTCTGTGCAAAAGAAAGGGGTAAGCTAATAAAGACCGGAGGGAGTAAGTACAAAGTACATATTTATTTTTCGCATTAATATTATTATTTTTTTACGATTCTAAATATCTCTATTAATACTAATATGTTGTTGCATGCATCGCGTGCATATACAAGACTAGTTGTAACAAATCCACGAGGCATCGACCGGGCCAGAATACTAGTAATTTTATTAATGATTGAGCCAAAAATTTCAATTCAAATTTCACATCAGGACATCATCAGCATATAAAAAAGGAAGTAGACAACCAATAAGCTAATGCCACAACCACAAGTACACAATTGCAAATTTACGTCAACACCCCCCCTTAAAAAAGAAAAGAATCACCCAATTTAAAGTAATCCTTCTTCTCTCATCTACCTTTTCTTTTTCCGGCAGAAATCGAAAACCCTTCCCCCTTCTTTCCTCCCTTCGCAAAAAAAGCGAAAGCGGTGTTTTTCTGCAATTTTGCGCGTTTTTCACTGCGAAAAACAAGAGAGAGAAAAGAGAATTTCTTCTCTTCTTCTCTGAGGTACGTACGATCATCTTTCTTCCAATTTCTCTCACTTTTTTTTTGTTGTTGTTTTAATTTTGATGTTTTTGAATTGTTCTAGGGATTTGAACCATTTAATTTCGATTTTTTTGGTTGTTTTTTGTTGGATCTTGAAGATCTGACTTGATCTGATGTAATTTCGATGATTTAGGTTTGTTAGGGGATGGCGTCTAAGAGGATTCTGAAGGAGCTTAAGGATCTGCAGAAGGATCCTCCAACTTCATGCAGCGCAGGTATGAATTTCATGATTTTGTGTTTTAGATGTGTGTAATTGCTGTTTAAATGGTTGCGTAAATGGATTTGTTGATTGCGTAATTTGATTTTTGAGATGATGAGATTTTTGCGATTGCATGGTAATTTATGTGAATTTGTGGTGCTCACAGGAGGATGATCATGTAGGTGATGTAATTTAGTAGCGTTTTTGTAATTTTTATGCCAAATGATCTTGGCATAGTTTCTGAATTTCTTGTCATGTGTAGGAGTTGAACCACAAGGATTTATAGTAATTTATTTGAAATGAATTTTGTGGCGTTAGATTTTTAGATTGTGTTTTTAAGTATGGCCTTTCAGATAAGTGGTAAAAGGCTTATGATCGAGGGTACAAATTTTAGGATTTTGGTTCCGAAGTGGGCCGAGGGGAGGTAAATATTGTGAAAGGAGTTTTGATTGAAAGGAACATGTATCGATTTTAAGATTACGAGGAAGGAGAGAATAGAAGTAATCTAGAGCATGCTCGAAAGGGTGATACTGCTTATCCATAACATTTCTGGCATGTTATCTTGGATTAAGTCAGTTAGCTGGCTATTAGTTGGTGTACTTGGATGGTTTTCGGTAGGTTTTGATTTTTTTATATTCTGAATAAGTTTGAAGAGAGTATTTCTTTTCTTCGAACTTTTTTGGATTTTCCTAAATGACATATGAACTAACTATTGGGATTTTATATACATTGTATATCTAGTGTTTACTTTCTTGTCACATATATTCAATGCTGATGTACTTCTTATCTACTCCAACAACTAACACACTCCTGTGTTTTTGAAAGCTTTTGTGTCTTTTGCCTTTTCTGTTTCTTCATTTTCAACAAAGTTGTATTGGTTGTGAGCGATATTCCTTTTATAGGATTCCAAATTTGGCTTAATAAAATATTTTTTTCAAGGCTTCCTTTACTTGTTTGCCGGGAGTACAATAGCAAGTTCGAGCCCTCTATTTAAATCAACGCTATGATGGGAGCAACCCCTTTACTGGTGTACAAATAAAGGTGTAAATATCTAACTCTACCTATGTTACTTGGACTCTCTTTCTCACCCCAAGTATCCGTGTCGGATCCTCGACAATCGGACATGGGTAGTACACTTCATTTTGTGCCAAAATCATGAAAAAATTTCACATAACACTCTACCATAGGTGGGACCCTTGTTAGTGGCATTGGGTAACGGTGTAGTATGGACGGTAGTGTATTTTTTTCAGCACTCATGTGGAGCTTCTACTCCATCAGTTGGTTGTTCAGTATGTAATATGTCCCCTCTTTTATAGATTAGTAATCAGTGAAATTATTAATGGATTCTCTCTCTCTGCGTAATTTCCAGCAATTAATAATGATATTACTTTCTGCCTGCATGAAACTAAAGTATGCTAAGATTTCTTCAGCAACTGTAACATGCTTAGAATTCATGCACTTTTTTCAAATTTACTGAAATTTCAACAGTAGTTAATGCTGGGTTCTTTGACCAGGGGGATCATCAACTGTTTGCTAATCCATTTTTTGCTTCATATCACGGGTAACGTCTTGTGCCTCATGGAGGCTTGCTATCTGACTAGAGGTCACTAAAATAATTTGTTCACTTCTCTCTCTTTTGACAACTTTTTTTTTTTTTTTTTTTGGTTGGAGGGCAGTTATAAAATTTCACCTTAAAAGTCAGAATGTCAGATAGGTTGCATTATTACTATTTTCTTATAATTTTCACAAGTTATAGGATTCTTTTGCCGTTTTTCCTCTACAACGTTAGTTACATATTGCACTAACTTTTATCTTTTGCGTAATGATTTTCATCAAAGTTCAGAGTTTTTTCTTTTTTTGGAATCTGGGTGAATTTTTATTTAATTTCCTAGCCCTATTCCCTTGGCTATCTAAAAAGCTTGATTCACTCCTGTTTTCGATTATTTTCACCTCTGGCCTCATGTATATATCCCGTGTCATTGTCAATTGATCCTTCTATTTTCGAGTTTCCTGAAGTTCAGCCACGAAGTTGTACAATGCTATTGGAAATATCATTCTCATATCCTGTATATCACGGGGTATAATTTGATTACTCGTGGCTATATTTGATCTCAAGATGGCTGAGTTGATGGGTGGCCTATGGCAGAATATCGTGGTTTCAAGTGAACGGTGCTTACTTTTCTCTACACTTGATTCTCTATCGAAGAGATTTACATATTTAGTTTTGAACTATATTTGAAAGGAAAGGTACACTCATACTTGGATCCCTTTGTGAAAGATGGAAGCGAAATTTGTATGCTTGTATTCTAAAATTATAATGCCACAAAATGCTGTTATTTTTCTATAAAATCCTCATAGAATCTCACTAGAATACACCCTGAGATTTTGCATCGCATCCTTGCCTACTATTCTCCCAGCTTTTGTGCTGAATCTCTGTTCTTTTTTAGCAATCAAACAAGATGATTTTGGGATGATTGGTGTTTTATGAGAAATTCACCGAGAACCTACAGTAACATTCTTTGACTGGCTCTATTTTGTGACAATTGTTCCGTGGTGGTAGATATCCACGTAATTCAAGAGAAGTGTTGAATGATTAGGTTTTGGTGTTTTAAAGTATGGAGAATATGATAGAACCTAAATTAACATTTGGATACCTGCTGGAGGAGAGTATGTTCTCTTTGCAAGTTGGAAGAATGTTTTTCAAGGAAATATATAAGTTACCGAAAAGCTGGATGGCAGCACTTTACTTTGTAATTTCACATTACTAGGCATGTATATATGTATATACATGTAGAGCATGTCACTTTTACCTCTTTTTCCTCATGTACTTTATTTCACCCATTTTGATATGTTAATGTAGTTGCGCATGCCTGTGTAAGTTGGAAACTCAAGTATGTCATTTACGGTGTGCGAGTTAGCAATTGAGTTTTTGATTGCAAAATGTGGTGAACTACAAATGTTTATGTACATTATTCAGTATTACTTGACTGGCTTCAGCCTTCTTTCTGTATGTTAATATTTGGATGCTGGGTTTTGAAAAATTTCCTCCCTCAGGTCCTGTAGGTGAAGATATGTTCCATTGGCAAGCTACCATTATGGGTCCTCCCGATAGTCCTTATGCAGGGGGTGTATTCCTTGTTACAATTCACTTCCCCCCAGACTATCCATTTAAACCACCCAAGGTATTTAGAATTTGTTTTGTTGGGTGTTCACTCTCTGTTGTAATAGGAGTATTCAGAAGTGCTGCTAATCTTTCTGCCCTTGTTGCCTGCATTGTGTATTAGGTCTTTTTTTTTTGCTTAGTTTCTTTATCATTGTTAGCATCTGATATTTAATTATTGAATCTTACACTTAAATATGAATACTGGCTATGGAGACTGTTGTTTTCTTATTTGCCTAAAATTTATCCTGAACTTCCATCTTTCAAGGCTTCCTGTGCTACTGCCTTCGTGTTTCCTGGGTGCTGGCATTTAGCCTTTCGGTTACTTGGATCTATCCCTCTGTTTGAATTTAATATTTTGGCGGGCGATAAGTGCAGGTAGCATTTAGGACAAAGGTTTTTCACCCAAATATTAACAGCAACGGAAGCATATGCCTGGATATTTTGAAGGAACAGTGGAGCCCTGCCCTAACCATCTCAAAGGTCTGTACAAACCATGTTTTGAACTTTATTTTTATTTTGTCCTTGTGGACATGCATTCGACATGCAATACCTGGTAGTCCTAAAGTAGTGGGCATAGTCCTTGCTTGAGAGTAGTAGACTAGAAAAATCGGTCTTGTGGAAATTTTTTGCTGATGTGTTGCACCGGGTGTTAACATCTCTTGTGAGCAGGTCTTGCTTTCCATTTGCTCACTCTTGACAGATCCAAATCCCGATGATCCCCTTGTGCCAGAGATTGCTCACATGTACAAGACTGATAGGGCGAAATATGAGAGCACCGCAAGGAGCTGGACTCAGAAGTATGCTATGGGCTAAAAGACTTAACATGTCAGTTGGAAGGGGCAGGAGGCAGCTTTGTCTTTCAAATACTGTCTTCAAAGCTTATTGTAAGTGGGTTTTAACCTTTTGATCGGTGTGCTCTGCATCCTAAGCTGGACAAAAGGTGTTGTCCAGTATTTCATTATGTTGAAAGAAAGAGAACTTATATGTTGGCCTTCAATGTTTGTATGGACGAAACTTAATCTTCAAGCTGTGATATATGACTGATTTGGTGCCCGTCATTAGCTCTATATTTACCGTCTGAAATTACAGTGCCCCCTTGATTTCAATGTTGCATTACTACTTGCCGGTAAACACTGCTTTACTCGTGACTTTTAAAGCTATAGAATTTGTGGATCTGGTCTATGGCAAAGAAAAAAATGCTCGATCACCTAATTTTTTAAAATTAAGTTGATAAATATATGAAAATCTCAAAATCTAATGAGTAGACTTATTGCCTTGAAATAGGACGTGATTTAACTAAAGTGGGTCAGAGGGAGTTTGTTAATTGTCGGAAAGTTTCAGTTGATTTTGATTGAGTAGTGTCCGTCAAAATTCTTGGAACAGCTTCAAGTCGTTTTCACTGGGGAAATATAAAACTGAACTTCTATTCATCGTCCTAAAAGTACTTAAAATCGCCCCAAAAAAAGTTGAAATTACATCTCTAACATTTTCCTTTTTTTTCCCTAAACCACCACCACCACCCACCTCACTCCACCACCATCCACCTCCTGCCACCACCACCCCATCGCCACAACCAACCACCAGGCACTGGAAGGAGTCGGATTTTTTTTAGGACCATGAAGCGAACGTCTGGCTTGGACGTTCGCTTCATGGTTCTAAAAAAAATTCGACTCCTTCCAGTGCCTGGTGGTTGGTTGTGGCGATGAGGTGGTGGGTGGCAGTGGGGAGGTAGGTGATGGCGGGTGGTTGCAGGGGGTGGTGGGTGGTTGCAGGGGGTGGCATGTGGTGGTGGGTGGTGTGGAAAAGAGGAAGGGTAGAATAGTCTATAAAAATAAATTTAGGGCGATTTTAAGTAATTTTGAGGCGACGTTTAACAAACCCCAATATAAAATACACTTCAAAGTTGGCGATCTTACACACAAGAAAATGTGATTTCACGCTAAAAGGAAGTATGTAGTATGTGCTCCCCGCCCATTTTCGAGCCTGACAATCTTCCTTAGAATGGTACTACTACACGATGCATAATGTTCGGCGAGTTTGGCTGCTAACACCACGGCCTTGCCTTTGGCTATAAATGGTGGCCAGCAGCCTCGCATGCGACCAGAAGCAACAAAAACTTCCTCCCTTATCAAGTCTGTCGTAACGGCCCCTAAACCAATCCAAACATTTGCTAACAGAACTTGTCATTCCTGGGGTTCCAGTGTTCCACTCATGCCATGCATGAGAGTAAAGCTAAGTTAGCATTTCTTCTCATTGATTCCCTTCCGCGACACCACCATTTCAAGGCGCCCACATACCACGCACAGCTTAACTCACCATTTTCACTTCATCGTCACACCATGGAGTATTGAATTATACTAAAATAAAATAAAATCATAGATAATAGTGTCATAAAGATGATATTAACAATATTGCTGAGTGTCTATGTTTAAGTAATGCTCTCATTGGTAGAGTGCCATTGCATATCGTCCAACTTGCATATGATTACCCACGTACGCCGGTCGCCGGTGAGATGTGTCTATAATTACCAGATTGTATATCTCTTAGTTGCAACATTTTCTGATATTTGAGTGTTGCAATTTAGTTGCAACATTACTTATTTAAGATATTGTTTCTTTTTATTTCTCTCCTCTTCACATGAATCCCCTTTATTTCTCTCTACCTCTCTCCTTACCTTAATTTATGTGTCTTCTTCGATGTTGCAACTACAGAAGTATAACAGATGATGAGAATAGTAACTTATATGTATTAGTATGAATTTGAAGTTTTTAACATTATAGATTTAGAACATTTTCACACTTTTTGTCAGTTTATCCAAACTATAATAAGATGAAGAATACTCTATAAAAAACATGATAGAAAATGGAGGTCGTGTTTTTTAGAAGGCATTATGTGGACAGTGGATTGTGGAATTTAAATTCTTATTTACTAGGAGTATTGAATTATACTAAAATAAAATAAAATAAAATCATAGATAATAATGTCATAAAGATGATATTAACAATATTTTGTGGAAGGTATGCAATCTGCTCTAAAATCTGAGCTTCGTGCCTGTCTTTTTTGTAACCAATGGGCCAGTACTAAATGTATGCAATCGTTTAAAATCTTAAAGGATTTTTCCGTGGTAACATATTTCTTAGATGGACGGTTCAACATATTATCACTTTGGGAGAGTCAATTCCCCTATGTTTCATTTGCAAAGTCCCTCGTCAGCAAGTTCAACAACTCATGAATTGGCCAACTCCTTTAGATGTTTGCCTTAATTTTCTTTGTTTCCTGCTTTGCTTAGTTTCAGATGTAGCTTATGTAAAAAAAAAAAAAAAAATGTGGAAGGTGACCCTTCAAGCAACCGTGGGCCTATTAAAAAACAACTTAAGGAAACACTAGGGGAACCCAGGGTAAATCTTTGGAACACCCATTGGTCAACCCAAATCTAGCCACCAAAAGGTAATTTTGGATTAATTCCAATAATTTCTATAAGTAATATTTTTTTTTTTATAAATAATTAGATAATTTTTAGTAAGTTAGATAAGTTCAGGTGAAAAATGCACATTAAATAAGCATATAAGTAAGAAAACTTTTTTGAATGTACATAATAGCTTTCCTAAAAAATAAGATAAAGCATAGTTGTGTGCTGCTATATAAAAGTCCCATTTATGTTTTTTTTTTGTGACGACCTTTATGTTAAATTTGTAAGAGTAGGACAAACTTAATTTTTTTTTTTTTGCCACATTTGGTTAAAATTAACCATTGGTATCATTCATCACTATTATTGTTGCTATTATTTATTATTCATCACCATATAACATGATAGCAAATTTATACAAAGTCACAATGTTACGTAAAAATAATGTTTGCCAATGCTTTTCATATTAACATTTGTTATATATAAAATCACAAGGAAATCAAATACTAGATAGTCCGAATATCTCTTAGGATTGGTGAATCAATTTCAACTATCAAAATTACATACTTTTACCTTCTTTTCGGTGTACCTAAACCAAACATAACCTATCAATCTATATGTACAATAGTTAAGAAATAATAAACGAAATTTACTTTATCGGTGTACATTTCTAAATACTTCCTCCATTTCAAAATATGTGAAACGTTTTGACTTTTACACTATTCATACACTCCATTTGGCCGTGATTTATGAACTAAACTCAAGGAAAAAAAATAGTCATATGTAATCTTGTTAGATGACTTAGATCCAACTCAACATATAGTTTCAAGATATCAAATTTTAATAAGTTTTACTTATAGAAAATTAGAGATATTAATGATAAAGTTAAGCATTAGCAATCATACCTAGAGAAGTATTTCAAATAATACGGAATAAAGAAATTGCATTAGTACATCCGATGTAGTGATGTATGTAAGAAATCATACCCGAAAAAGGGTTTAGATAAGAGAATGATGGGCAATCAAATTAATGGGTATAGCTATCAAAAATTAATAATCTTATGTGTATGCATTTCGTTTAAGCTTTGTTTGGGTATAAATAGGCAAAAGTGGGAACAACCAAAATCAACATATATCGCATAATTAAGATGAACAATATCGAATATAATATATATGGGGCTCACTTCCTAAAATGTTTAGGAAGAGTCTTACGTGAAGAGAAATTAAAAGTTTTTGGTTTGGTATAGCCAAGGATGACTTGCCTGCTCCTACCTATTCTAGAGTTGTTGTGGTAGATATACTGGATTTGTTAGGATTCTATTTTATGGTATGTACTTTTAGTTTAATAGTGCATTCATCATATACTCGGGTGTACTATGTGCATGGTACACTTAAGACTATTTTTTGCTTATTTGCTCATTTGGGACATCCAAATAAGCATAGTGAGAGCTCTAAATGAGCAAAAAAAAAAATAACATTTGGTGTACCATGCTATAAGCATGGTACACGTACGTAGGTGTATGATAAATATATATTACTATACTAGTTTAATTAGGAAATTAGTAATAGTATCCTAATATTGGTTGATTTTGCATTTTATTTCGTCCTTGATGTAAGTAAACAATATGGATGCTCGAAAAAGTTTATGGTCTGGAAAATTTATACATATAAAATAACAATAATGAACGCCAATCTTCTAATACCTTTATTTGTAAAGCCTGATATTTTCCTTTGATAATCAAAGCGATATACTATTCTTTTCTTAACCAATACAGAGGGAAAATTTTCTTGTGTGAAAAAAACACACACTATCTACAATATCTCTAGAGATGACGGACGCACTTTTTTTTCTTTTTTGATAAACAAGGAAAACCAACTAAATTAATTATGTGGAAGAAGTCCACGGTTCCTTACAACTTACAAGTAGACCTGGTTATTAGACAGGGTAGCCCAATGGCTAGAGGGTTATGGTCAAATTTACAGGGCTTTTATTGGACAGGGCTCTATTGGACAGAGCCAACAAAGAAACCCAATAATTTTGAAAAATAAAATAGGTTTTGTAAAAACAATTACATATTCGGATTCGCATTCATTTATACTCACGTTTGGCTCTCTTTGTTCCTTTTTTTCCTTGCTCGTTTACCGACCCGCTACCCATTTGGCCCGACACGCTACCGACCCTTTATGAGGCGACCCTCTTATGATCCGACTCGCACTGACCCTGACCCGCCCCGCCCAATAACCAGGTCTACTTACAAGTTACAAGCTGCATATTGTTTGTCTCGCTATGGTGTAGACTTGTACAAGTTCACATTCTGCGTCAATAAATTTCATACAATTCAGGGGAGGGGTTACAGAAGGTTCCAAATGAAAAATGGCATCGGCCGCCGAGTTTGCTTCTCGCTTCTCATGGACCAGGGTGAACTCGTCTTCTTTTGTTCTAGATTACTTTTTTTCTTCTTTTTTTTCTCCATCTTCTTTTGTTTACCTCGCTAGTGTGAATTCATCTTTTAACATTTTGGTCGGGTGAAGTTGATGAGAGAAAAAGAAAAGTAATGGGACCAGATGTAGTGGTGTAAGAATAAAAGTGTTGTTCCTTACGACCATTTATAGTGTGGCCGTATGGGACGAACTCATATTACCTAAAAGAAAATCGATCGGGGCAACATTAAGATTTAACACGGAAAGGTTACATTATTTCTCTCTGTGACTGTCTCCGTAGACCATAGATATATCACGGCCGCAACGTACATCATCTAGCAGGGCCGTCTTGAAAATTTCAGCACCCTAGTTGTAACATGAAAATTGGGCCCTTAAATTTATAGAAAATAAAAATGGAAGGTTAGAGTTCTAAAGACGGAAAGTTGAAAATCTAAAGATAGATCATTGACAAATTTATTAAGGGTAGGAAACAAGGGTGATTTCTTCAAATATGAAGTAAAATTTTCAAAAGAATATAATTTGGGCCCCCTTTTAATTTGGGGACCCTGTGCTGTTGGGCTCTTTGCACACCCTCATCTACCCCGTGTGACATCCAGCACCATGCACTTTCAGCTCTCTTATTTTGAACCAACCTGCATGGTATTTCGAAAACTATATGAGACATCTGTTTATGTTTCTAAATTTTAAGTGAGTGCACGTTGAAACATACTACATTTAGTAATCTATAATTTGTACAAAGGAAATTTTTAGCTAAAGGAGTATTATATATTCAGTCATGCTCATGCACATGCACGTAGAAAGTACTCAGAGACAAACATATTTTAATTTGCTAATATGTACCACAAACTAGTATAAGTAGACTAGCTAGTATATATATACTAGCTTATGAAAAAAGAAATAATAAACCTTGTAAGTACGGGTAGTTTCATTTAAGTATCTTCAAAAATTCTTACCAAAAAATGTAACATCCCATATTTAATTAAAACAACATAACAGAAATAGATTATAAAATGTTTATGTAAACATCAATTACTGCATTGAAAAGAGGGTAGTTAGCACGATTTTTGAATATAACAATAAAAGTAACTGCATGCTTTCTAAATTGAAACAGAGGGAGTATAACAAGTTAACAACACATCTAACACGAGGATGAACGAAGAAGCTAGAAAAGAAGAAGCCTGACATGAAAGAGAAGAGCCGGTCAAGATAGCCAAGGAGACTGCCTGACACCAAGTAATTAGGGACCCTTTGATGGCTAAATGTACCAAAGTAATTAATACTCCCTCTGTTTCATTTTAATTTACTCACTTCACTTTGGGGGAGAACCAAGGAGAAAGTGCAAAAAGTATGAGAGAGACACTGAAAAGGTGGAGAGAGAAATTGAAAAGTGAGAGAGAAAAATTAAAAAGTGGGTTAAAATATTAAAAAGTGGATGACATGGGTGGAAAAAGAAGAGAAAGTAGATGTGACATATTACCAAAAATTGAAAAAGCAACAGTGTGTAGATTAAAAAGAAACGGACCAAAAAGGAAAGTGTGTAGATTAAAAAGAAACGGAGGGAGTATATACTTAAGATCCCTAAATTAACTCAAGGAGCAGGCAAGTCATCCTTGGCTACCACACCAAAACACCCTTTTCTTCATGCAAGTAGCTTCTCTTTCCGTTTTCATAATTACTGAAGAACTAGTGCTGATCTTTGTGATGCAAATTTTGTATACCAAGCTCATCTATTTATACATAATAATGGCTATAATACTCTGCTAGCCCACCATTACATTCACATAATATGGTGAGACATTTTTCCATTATTAAAGTTGTCTTCAAAATGTTGACTTAGTTTATTACAAATGATGATGGAATTTATTCTTACATGATTAAGAGCACCTTAGGGTCTAGGGATCTTAACTTTTGTATTTTTTTCCCTATTTAGCTTAATGGATTCTTAGACTAATTTGGCAATAATTTGCTTTCCTTACCCAAATGTAATTGTCGTAATACCTTTATACTTTTTATCTAAGCAAGTTGGTTTTCGCACTTGCCAATACAAAATTTTTATCTTTGTTATTTTTAATTATAATAAGCAACAAACGAAAGATTTGATACTTTGGAAATATTTATTGACACTCGTTTACACGCGCGCCAATGGTTTTCAGGGGAGTCCATCATGCAATCAAAAGAATTCATCTTTTTGATAAATCTATGTCTTACTCTATGACTTTGAGGAAACAAGAGAACAATAGCCTGACAATGTTTTTATTTAGCGGGCGTGGTTATTGGCAAGAACTTATTGAATCCATCGTTTGGGAAGTCATTCGTGAAATCATGCACCTTTCGCCCTAATTATAAAGAAAAAGGAGGTACAGTTGATTGAATTCAACCTATTCTTGAAATAAACAACCCGCACACACTCCCTTTCCAAAAAAGATCAATACACCAAGCACTACACTAAGATTTATTAGATTTGTTGCTAAAATATCGGTATTAAACAAATCTAATAAGCTGCTTCAACATGAATATGTTTTTCGTCAGTATTTGTCACGAATAGTAGTCAATGAGTACGTGAATAGAGCAAAAATAGAACTATGCGCTGATTATAAAAAAAAATTGGAGTATTAGTTTTAGTTGATTGTTTAAGAGATTGTTAAGTCACTTTGATTGAGCATCCAATATGATTGGTATTGTACTATTGTCCATCCATCATACGAAAAGGAAAATTGTCTTTTCCATCACTTGACTGCTTTTAGTGATGTCTCAGATTTGTTCTAATGGAAATACAAATGGAAGTGGGAGTTGTCAAGTTTAAGAATGAATTTGAGCCCAATATTACATTAATTATGATCACGAGAAATTTCAAATAATGCAAATTGTTTCTCACCTAGACCCCGTGAAGAGCTCTATGCTATTCAAAATTTCTCCATTTTATATGTAAAATTATAAAGTTTAGAATAATGTTATTCCAATGGATCGATTTTGCAAATACAAGTCATTTATTTAAGTAATATAGAGAATCTCAAATAACAACTAGCTTTCAGTCATTTCTCAACAATTCATGAATTATAAGATATGCTCTTTCTCACGGGGTTGCTTTTTATATAAAATTGCTACCCATAAGGCCATAACAATACCTTGACTACTAAAGTGAATATTTGTATTATAGAAAATAAAAAGAGTGAATATATGGAATGGGTCATGACTACGGCCAAGACTAATTATATTTGATTCAGTTTTTAGTCTTTAGTGCCTCCGTTTTGATTTAATTGTTACAGTTTGACATTTTGCACTATTCACAAATTTCACTTTGATCATTGTTTGTGATTTATACGTGAATAAAAACATAGTCATGTGAGATCTTATTAGATTCGTCTTAACACGTATTTTATTAATATGTACTTTTTATAATTTTTACAAAAACAAAACTAAAGATATATGTCCTCAAAGTTTTGCATTGACATGCATGAAAAGTGTAAGTGTAACAATTAAAACAAAAAGGGAGGGAGTATGTCTTTTGCTGCTGAGTATATCTCCAAGTTGCTATTAATCATATATTGTATGCTTCATATATTTAGGTGCCTTGTGAGAGGGTGTTAATGTAATTTATCTTACCAATTTTTTTTTTTTAAATATACGTTTAATTAGTGGGTTTTATATCCGAAAAATAATTGCAATAGGTGATGTAACCCACTACTTATATGGAAGCCATCCTTCCTCTTCTTATATAGTATGAATTAGCTAGCCGTTAATCACAATTATAAATTCCACTTTAACAGTTCCCTTTTATGTGAGTCCTTTCTGATTTGCATTATTCTAAAAGTTCATCTTAATATCAAGCACTGAAAAAGTGATCAAATAGTCTCGTAGTACTTTTTTTTTGTTTACTTTCTATGGGTGGACAAGACGTTGTACTTTCTATAGTCACCACCGACGAGCATAAAATTCCGACGAGGTATTTCTTTTTTAAAACGAATTTCATGGGGTCTGTGCTCGTCGGTGGTGACCGTCGATGGGTTGGAGAGGTAGCGATTGGTGGTTAGTGATTTTAGGTGGTGGTGGAGAGAGAGTTGTAAAAACAACCAAGGGTATAATGGTACATTTACATAATAGTTGGGGCGATTTTAAGTAATTTTAGGGCGATGAATAGAAGTTCAGCTTTGAAAACCTTGACCTAGGCTTATGACCTAAAAAGAATCCTCTTTGTGATGTCGGTATATCAGTAAATTCATGTTGTTGCGCAAGAAGTAATCCGTATAACTATAGAAACATGATGACTGATTGACTTCTTCCTCAAGTTTGCCGAACTATACATTTTAATATTACATACTTTAATAAAATTAATATATGCTTAATACTTCACACGGAACGAGTATATAAAAGCTTGCAGTTGATTTTTAAAAGTAATATAATCAAAACTTATATGTGGCAGGTGAAGTGGGTTTACACTAGGTTCTCATCATATCATCTCATGAATTTATGACTTATCCTGTTATCATATCATACAAGACCCTCTTATTTCTAAATACTTATTATAAAATAATGTTTAATCAATTATCGATAAAAAATAGATTTTTTTATAGATTAGCCTACATTATATTGATGGTTGAAGTTCACTAAGACCATCGGATCGGACCAAACTTGTGAAATCAGATTAGGGTAAACGTAAATGAATTTAGACAGGACTGTCTTTTTAGGTAAAGATAACATAGTTAAAGGTAACACACTATTCTAATATGTTCCAAGTCATCTAAAACAATTGTTGACCTTATATATAAATAATGTTGGTTAGTTTAGTTAATGAAATCAGACGGACGTGGTACGTACTGGTACCCAAGACTGGGAAAAACTTTGTCTACCCACCGGGTAATCTACCCACTAGAGATACACATTAATAATTAGTGGAGTCCAACTCAGCGGAATTAATTATATTTTAATTCTCTATTTCTAGGTAGTCTACCCAGTGGTGGGTAGATGTAGCAATCTCCTCCAAGACTCGGGCTTAAATCATGTTGACATCATTGTTCTTGGGCGGTTGTGGCATACTACACACCAAACTAAAATTCATGATTAAGTTTTATTTATAATCTTAATACGAGCTTCTTTTAAAATATTGATCTTCCCCCTCTCTTTTTTCCAATATTCATGACTTTGTTTTTGCATTAAATTTAAGGCCCTCTCTAAGTTTGGAAAACAATCAATTAAGATTATTTCCTTTTCTCGTAGATCACATTAATAAGTGATTTTTACTAGAGCTTATTGCGGCCGTATGAACATATCATTGGACGGTGTAGACCATACAATAATCTAGTCTTCCTAAAATGTTGATACATGCATACATGCATGATAATGATGATATGATGATGATGAGACCACCTAATGATTGATTGATTTCAGGGAATCGGTAAAAACAATGTATCTAAACCTTTCTTACCCAATATTGTCCATTCAAATAATTTAAGGTGGTACATTGTATCATGTTAATTACTCTTAATTTCTTACCATATACATTCCTTTCCGATGCTATAAAAATGAGAAGTTAGTCTTTCAAATTCGTATAACACTCACATGTTATATTTTGTAGGAAATACAGACTTCAATTTGAGTACAACATGTTAGAGGTTAAGATCAATCAATCAGTGAATTACTTGAGAATATGTGAATTAAGGAGAAATCCAAATTTCTACAATTCTCAGGTAATTCACTGATTTGATTGATATATAATCATCTCTAGAAATTCACCTTCATAATAATGCATGTACCATACGTACGTAGAATCGACGGCGTGGTTCCGATCCGGCGATCCGATGAAGAAGAAGATGAAGGAGCTAACATGAGAAAGAAGAGGTTGTCAAGATAGCCAAGGAGACTGCCTATCACCCATTTATTAAAAAGTCTTCTTGATTTTTGAGAAGACAAGAAAAGAAGCCTTTTTCTTGAAAGGTGCAGGCAAGTCATCCTTGGCTACCAAACAAAACCGACTCTTCTCTTCATGTAAGACCCTCTCCTCAATTATTTCCACGTCCATTTATTTGCATGAAAAAAATGGATTTCCAAGGACAATATTTATAGCTAAAACTAGAGAATAATGCATGATTGCATGATTTTGATTTCATCGAATCTATATATATGCATATATATATATATTAGTCAACTATATGTTGAAAATTACGTGTCTTCTTTTTAGGGTTTGCTTTTTTGCCTTTATTTTTATGATGAAGATGAATATTGACGGTATATATTCCAATTCAAATCAACTATATGGAATGCGACATCTTTTTGTATGAGTCACGCCGTCATGTTTGTTGCCTTGTTTTCCCGCTAGTATTAATTCCCATCATTTCAGGTATAAGTTAGGCTCCGTTTTTTTTGAATTGAAATAAATTGAATTGAACTTAACGACGAGAAACTGAATTAAACTGCGAGAAAGCTGAATATGAGAGGGTGTCTGAACTGAACTGCAAGAAACTGTAGCTTTGGTTTTTAACGAGATTAATGGGAGTAAAAAGGTTAAAAAAACCCAGAGTTGGTATGTGATTGGATGTGAGCAAAAAAAGAATCTTCATTTTTAATTTAGAAAATAGTACAATTGTCAAAAGTAGATATTTACTTAAATTTGAAAGATTTCAACCTGAGAGATTATGAGTTATTCACTTATATATAATTATATATCATGAAATGAACTATGAGGAGTACATAAATTAGTCGTAGGATAGAAAAAAGTTTGTGAACTTGGATACTTTGGTATTGCGTGAAAAATTGACTTCCATGAATGCCACTCAAGAATTGACATTTGGAGCCTAATTGTCAACAATAGACAACAGATGACAATTCCTAACGAGGAAAACTGAACGAATTTTTTTGGTTTATTGTTCTTTTAACTTTAAGATGTCGGAGAAGATGTCAAAGAAATAATGTCGGATAAGATAAATGAGCAAGGTGCAAGTAAAATTGTTTGCAGCACTAGGAGTATTCTTCTGTCTACTACGCCACCGATTTGGAATATATTTAGGGTGTGTTCGGCATAAGTTTTTTAGGTAGCTTTTAGTGTCTTGAATAGGTCAAAATACTAATTTAAAAAAATAGTAGTGTATGGTAAGTTAGTGGTGTAAGTAGCTTTTAGTGGTATAACTGTATAAGTAGTGTCTGTGAAAAGCTATAATTTGTAGCTTTAAGGGTAGCGTTTAGTGGTGCATAAATTATATAGTAAAATTTTATTTGAGTTTATTTTTAATTAGTTGTAAACCGCTACTTTGACAGCTTCTTTTACCGAACATCAATATTTTATATCGCTATTTGGACAGCTGCCTAACACTTCGCCACACACCAACCACTAACAGCCTACCATGACTAGGCTACTCGACGACTAAAAGCTACTACCACAACTATTGTTGCCGAACACGCCCTTAGTATGCAAGTTAAATAATGAGGTTGAGGACTTGAGGTGGTGGAATAGTGGCATAATTTCCCACCTCTTATTCCTGAGGTTTAGGAATCAAACTTCTTGGGAGTTGGGACTCATTTGAGGATTTTCCTTTATCCCTTTCAAGTGAGCCCCCTTCATCTTACCTTAAAAAAATTCAACTTAAATAATTGAGAATTTTTCTTTTGGTCGGAGAATATATAAATTTAGTCCATTATTGATTGGATTGTGAATAATGTGATATTGGCCGATAAAGGAACTATACCTCTTCTCTTCCTTTTGAGCTACCTAGCTAGTAGCAAATTAAATATTGATATACTCGAAGCATAAATATACAATGATCTAGAATTATTGGTAACTTTTCATTCTTTCTTTCATTTCCTCTTTATCAACTTGGAAAAGTTTATCGGCTAAAATATATTATTAAGAACAATACTAGTATATAGGAAAATAATTCTGTTTTCTAAAGGAAATAATACTAAGGAGAATTAGGTTAGTGATCTCTTAGAATTATACTCAAATTTATCTTTAAAAAAAAGTAAAAAGCAAAATTACTATTCAAATATGGCTCGATATTTTGATGTGCAAGGTACAGTGTCAAAATACGCTCAACATACAGTTCGATGTATATTTGGCTTCTCTAACCAAGTTAAGCTTGGCCTAGTGATAATGAAAGAACCTTCCAACCTCAAAGTTGGGGCTCCGATCCCCATTAGGGGCACTTTAGGAGAGAGATTTCCCTTACCATCCCCCCACTCTCAAAGTGTCTGCCCGCAAACCCGGGTAGGGTTAACCTACGAGAGGTTCCAGTCTGGCAGGGGCCTTCACTTACCATGGGATGCCCAATGGAGCCCTATATATATATATATATATATATATATATATATATATATATATATATATATATATATATATGGCTTCTCTAAAAACATGCGAGGATCTGTATTAACAATGGAAAAAAGATGGACTACCCCTGTAGGTGGATTGCGTTGGACACTAAGTATGAGCACTGATATTCCCATATCCGATATTGGGCAATTTGCCCAATATCATGGCATTTCTATAATTTTTGTGATAAAAATTAATATTAAAAAATTATAAATTATAAAAAAATTAATTTTTTAATATATTGTTAATTGTGGATTGTTAGTTGAAATCTAGTTGATGTATTAGATGACTAGTATATCATATCTTGACACCATTTTATCATATCAATTGGCTACTATATTATATCTTGGCTGCATCTTATCATATCAAGTGAATGTTATATTATATTATATTGTATCAAGTTGCTAGTAAAATTACAAAAATGCCATCAAGTTGTCCAATATCGGATATAGCTATATGGGAGAATACTTTCTCCACTAAGTATTGGCTGCTTCAAGAGGCTTGACTTGGCCTTTTTGAGTACAATCGATGAATGACGAGACATGAGAACATAACGTATCATTGGAGTAGGTTTATGTACATAACGTATCAATATATATCTGTGTACGAGACATGAGAACATCCATTCTTAATACTGTTTTTACTTCTAATATATTTTAGAGTGAGGGATAGCTAAGTTGGTTAGAGCTTCCCTTTCGATTCCAGGTGGTTCTGAATCGATTTTCATCCCCGTCCTTGTGGCTCATTCGCACCAAAAAAAAAAATAAATAGAAATATTTAGGCATGAGGTTAGAAAAGATAAGATATACTCTGTTTAATGTAATATTTTGATAACAAGAGATATTTCACAAATTCTTTATTCTATGTTCCCTTAAATAATAATTTCTAAATAAATAATTTAAAATATTATCAAATACATTCAAATAAATTAGTTCATACAACTATCTAATTATTTGCATACGAAATGATATATAGTGTGAAAGTATTGTAATAAGATTCTTATTAGTGAGTCCTTTTAATGTAATTTTTCAAATTAATACTTATGGGGGGAAAAATCAACGCTCAATTATGTCCTTATTTAATTTGTTCCTGTCAAAACAAAAATTTGTCATTCATATTAACTCTAAATAGTCGCAACTTTAAAAGTGTCTTGTCAAAACAGCTTTTAAATGTTTTCTAATTTATCAAACCATGTAAAAACATTGATTTTCTGATTTCTCTCACATTTCACTTTTTAATAGATCAGTTATTTGAGATTGCTTTTAGATGGTATTACTGCAAATTATTTAATAGTTGAGCCTGTTTTAGAAAGGGGGGAGTTGAAATTGTTGATGTAAAGTTGTGCCATTAATTTTAACAATTTAGTACTTCCTCCGTCTAGAAGCAGTTGCACCATTTCATGTTTTACGCTTGCCAATACATAATTTCAAACATTAATATCTTTAACTATTAATAAGTAAAAATTATAAAAGTTAATTTAAAAAATATATAGACTGAGACAATCTAACAAGATCTCATATGACTATATTTTTCCTAAAATATAAATCACCAAAGACAATCAAAATGTAAGATGTGAATAATAAACACTATACAAATGGTACAACTATTTTTAAATGGAGGAAATATATATATATAAAGTTGGTTTAGTACACTATCCTTTAAGGCTTTGACCTCCAAGAAAAACTTTGGCAAATTTTTTTTTTTTATACTAGTACTTCTTTTTCCCGGGTGATAAAAGATTTTTTTTTTTTTGGGCCCCTTTTCGGGAACCCGTGATAAGATCAATTTCCTTTGGGCTGCCCTCGCACAGGGCCACTCACCCAGAGGACCAACAAGCCCCAAACCCCCCTCCCCCCCAACAATATTGAAATTTTGCTTCCACCAAGATTTGAACCTTGGTCTCCCATGCGGGAGATAGGAAGCCATATCATTGGACCAAAGGGTCCTTGGTGGGTGATAAAAGAAAATGATATGTTCATGATTCAGGAGTACATGGAAATTCTGTATTCGTATGGGTTATGACTTACGAGGCCCGATTAAAATAGTATGGGCTTTTTATGGGTCCAATTAGCAAAGCTATCACTGGATCAAGTCTCTAGCCCATTGATCTATTTATATCCAAGTTTGCGTTACTCACTACTCCATCATAGGTCAGACTGGGTTTTGGGGCCTACGCATTGCTCATCGGACTTTTTGGCCCAAAGTTTTACATCATGGGTCCTGCGAAATAGTAGTGATCAGCTCTACTCTGGGTGTCCTTTAAAATTCCAATACTCTTATAACTTTCTACATCTTTACTAGATGTCAACTTGCTTTATAGGTAAACTGGAGGTGATACTTTTTTCAAAAATATATAGAGGCAAAAAGCCAAAAAAAAAAAGGAGTTCATGGGGAATTGGGGACTCTTCAAAGAGATACGACAAAGAATCGTTCAAAGACAAAAACCATAGACAAGAAAAAGAAATCAAACTGGAGGTGATACTTAAGACTTGAAATCGAATCTTCTCTATATTAAGAAATGACTATTTGCCTTGTCTTCGATATGGTCACTATTCTAATAAGTATTGTGTTTGATAATATTTCGTGGAGGAAAAAGATGGCCTGAGTGAAAAAAAAGGAAGAGAAAAAGAGGTGAGGGGAGGTAAAGACTGAGGTTCCATTTTCATTTCAATTTTATCTAATAATTAAGGAATGTAATTTATTAAATCTATACTAATATATTAAAAGGCGTTCCTTAGAACGTATATGTGCCACGTGTCACCATCCCTCATACATTAACATTCTATCCACGTCTTTCTCATATACTCCCTCCGTCCCACAATATAGTGCTTGCATTCTATTTTAGGTGTCCTAAAATGTTGTTCTTGTTTCTATTTTTTAATTCCACAATTCCCCTTGATTTGCCTAAAAAACCATGCAACCATCATTTATTCGCTCATTGGAAATAGTTTTTTTTTTCTTTGTTTATTGAACCTAAGTGTTGAATTAGTCATATATTTAATGCTCTTTCACCCATTATACACCATTCTCTCTCCTAAAATCAGTTTTTTTCCCACAACATTAATTATTTATCATTCATGTTTCACTTTCCTTAATTCTCGTAAAATATGAGAAATAAGCACTATATTATGGGACGGAGGGAGTTGTAAAAAAAAATAAGCATTGTTAACGTGAAGATTCAAACCCACAACCTCAAGTATGAAATAAAGAGATCCAACCATCACTCCACCATACTATTATTGCTATTTAATCAAAATTAATGATGATATATGAATGGAAAACTTTTGAAATCTATATATGAATGAGATGACTTTTTTAAATGAGTATGAAGATGACTTATTTAACTACTACTAAATTGTAGCACAGAGAAACCCTGGGGCATCGCCCGGGCCTAAACACTAGTTGCGAATAAAAAGTACTCCATCCTTTTGTTTGTCTTCCCTTCCCTTATGTCATAAATTCATATCCATGGAAAATAAATCCCCCACGTTCTTCTTCCCTTCCAAATTTTCCTAACAAAACAAAGCGTTAAGTCTGAAACAAATTTTATGTCTCCTTCTACTTTTAGTTAACTGAAAAATCATATGTAAACTATTTTGCATGAAATAAGAGATTGGGGGAGGATGGGGATAACTAACACATATGGAGAAGTTGGCTACTCAATTTGTAACTTGTAAGAGATAAAATGTTAGAAAAATCCACCCAGTAGTAGTTATCCTTCACATACGATGCTAACATATTTTAGGTGCTACAATAATTAATATCCTTTGGGGAATACCTAACAATAAAATTTTAGGTGGTTAAAACGACTTAAATGATACTCTCTCCGTTTTTTTTATATTTCTCACTTGGCACTATTCATACTTAGAGAGAATCTTCTCAATTTTTTTCAATTTATAAGAAAAAATATAGTCATGTGGAGTCTTGTTTGATTCATCTCAATTAGTACATTATTAATATTCAATCGTTATAATTTTTAGTAATATATAATGAAAGATAACGCTCATACTTCACCGGTAGCCGACAAAGGAGGATTCACCGATCGATAAGCCGGGCAAGTACGGCCAAAGAGCTTCGGCAAGGCAAGGGTTAGAGTCCAAGCAAGCTGCAATTTAAGTTTAAAAAGTGCATTGGGAGACGCGCACAGGAAAGTGAGAATGATAAAAAAAACAAAGGAAGTAAGTTAAAATTTTTAGCTTTTCAAACTGAGGTGATTGAAAGTTTGGAATAACTAATTTTACTAAAATAATTTATCAACTTAAGCAACAAATTTTGCCAAACAAGTAAGCTAATCAACTACCTTATCAATTTTAGCTTTATCTTATCAGTTTCATTTTCAGTTTATTTTCATCTAGTTTTGCCAAATAGAGCCATTATCAATTGTTAGAAGAATGCACAAGATCAGATAGTTATTCTTCATGTTCATTATATTATCAATTGGTTTTAGAATGAAACATTGAAACTAGTCCAAATATTCCTATTACGAGATGCAATTCAAGTCCTAAAAAAATTGTATTTTCGTAGGCAGATCAGTATCATGTGCCATTCACATTCCCTAGCTTACAATGTAACCTTCTCTCAACAAAGAAAAAAAAAAAGCGCCAATTTCAAAGTGTGGTCCAAACTACAAAAATCATACATTCTTAGAATCAAATTAAATGAAGCACAGAATTTTCAATAGCTATAAAGGTCATGCTAAAGCACGTCCTCTTAAAAATAAAAATAACACCCTGATTTTTACCCTAAAAAATAACTTTCACCCCTCAAAAAGTCAAAAAAATCAGCTGCATGCATTTATAACAAAGCTGATAATACTGAAGAAATCTGGAAAAATACAACTTTATTTTATTTTAGAGAGCCACTGAATGTTCTGAAAATTATATAAAATGATATATCAGAAGTTATATTAAATGAAAATGGCGGCAGGTTAATACTACTGTAATACTGTCGTATATGTTTTTGTTAAAAAAAATAAGGCAAACAAATTGCGACTTTTTTAGTTTCTAGTTGGTAAACTTGGTTACGTAAAGAATTTTTCTGTTGAGTTTAACAGATTATATTACGTGCACTAATTCAGTATCTTTGAGAATATTCAAGTTGTAATTCTGTAAATGGAATATATAAATTTGCTCGTTTTTGCATGTTCTTTGTGGTCCATGATTCTGTAATTAAGGTGATTATGTAATCATTGTGATTTGGCTGTGAGGTTTGCTTCTTATGTGACAGTTTCTATTTTTAGGAAATCAATATCTTCTTAAATCTTGATACAACAGCTGAAAAAACCTGCATGTTAGGTCATTAGGTGCGTTTTACAATTGAAGTGTTGAAGTATTCCCTTCCTTAGCTTTTTTATGCTCATTCCACTTTGATTTTTCAACATTGACAATGTACAAATTTTTTTTTTTGAGGGAATGACGATGTACAATTTTGACCCTTAGGGCCTGTTCTCCCCAGCTTATTTTCAGTTCAGTTCAATTCAGTTCTGTTCAGTTTAGTTCAGTTCAATTCAATTCAGTTCAATTCAGTTCAGTTCCTAAATGATAATCGTTACTATTAATTAGTTATAATTTAATTCAGTTCAGTTCAGTTCAGTTCAGTTCAGTTCAGTTCAGTAGTTTTATGCCGAAGAGAACAGACCCTTAGTTAAATCACCATCAGTAAAAGATATAACAATTAGATAGTTTGAAACTATACACTAGGACAAATCTTATAACGCTTAATGTATTAGTAAAAACATATGGTCAAATTATAATTTGTGAATAATGTAAAAAGTCAAAATGAAACAATTAGCAAGTTAATAGGCCATTTACCAAAAAAAGATAATATTTGTAGTTCACTGTCAAAGTGTCAACTATAGAACTAGACATTTGCAGATTCTTACACGTACGTCGTACGCAGATATTGTTATTAAGAAAAAAAAGATACACCAAGAAAATGATACATTTCAGGCATTTTTGAACATCTTGTGTGTCACAACCACAAATCCACAATCATGCGTGATTTGCACATACACCCCACTGTAATGAAAAGGCATTCTACTAGCATAAGTGCTTTATGGAATTTTCTTAAAGATTCACATCGATGTGTATTTTTAAATTTTAACTTGTTCTTTATATATATATATATTTATTATATGTTATATTGACTCTTTAAGATCGTCAAAAGCAAATGATAGAAGTAACTAAGATGCATGTGAGGAGTTAACTCTCACATAGAAGTAGTTTTATGCACTTCGTTGCAAATACTTTAGATTTTTACCTAATACCTAACAAGTATGTAACGTTGATGGTTATTACTTATTAGTCTAATTGATAAATGTTAGGCAAAATTGGCATGAACACCCTGAATTATAGCTCGGGTGTACCCAACACCACCAACTACGACTAGTAGCCGAAACACCACCAACTATGGGGTAGGGTGCATTCCGTACCATAAAATGAGGCCAGAAGCCTAAAATGTTGCCGAAGACGGTGAGTTTTTATGGTACAGACTGCACCGCACCCCGTAGTTGGTGGTACAGACTGCACCCCACCCCGTAGTTGGTGGTATTTAGGCTACTAGTCATAGTTGGTGGCGTTGGGTGCACCCGAGCTATAGTTCAGGATGTTGAGGCCAATTTTGCCTAAATGTTAAGATTAAAGTTAGTTTTACTTCTGCGCAACTGGCATTAGTTTGTTACAGTTAGTTTCAGCTGCACACTTTAAATACTCTCCTTTTCTGTAATAATAATACCCAAATTTGATTAATAGAGAATTCTTCCTACATTCTTTCTATCTGATCTTTTCTTCTATCTCTCTCTGGTTCATCATCATCAGATGATGAAATATTTAACATTCATTAGTTATAGTTTATGAAATAATGTGTATATATATACTGTACTTCATAAATTCAAATAATCACGACAAGCAAATTACTTTTAACATAGTAAACAAGTATATTGATATATTCTAGCGACCATATTTTTAATAATGTATATGTCAATCATGAGCCAACGATCAAGTACACAAAAAATCAAAGTTTTTACGTGGACCATGAAATTTGTTTACTGTATATATTATGAATATATTTGAATAAATGACTCGACTGTATTAAAATTTGAACCAGGTAGCTAGATTTTCGAATAGCTACGCGTCGAGATCACAACAACAGACAACTGATATTATGTCAAAGCTTCAATCTTGGAGAAGATATACTACAACAGTACAAAATGTAGAAGATTTGCTTATGTTGAGGTTTTATTATAGTTCTTACTCTGTTCTATTATAATAAAGACACGACATCTCCTTTTTTCGTAGACAAAACAATAACGTATCCCGTTATCTAAAAGTTCATTTATCATACACCCAGGTGTATGATACACCTAAGATTAATTTCTGCTAATTTGAGAACACTCTTATTTACCAAGTGAGCAATGAGAAAAAAAAAAATAGCCTTGAATGTACCATGCTCACGATACTCCCGAGTGTATGATAAAATTTGTAGTTATCTAGCTCCAAATTTATACCCATAATAACTGTAAACTTTTCTAATATATATATATACACAAAAACAAAGCTTAGAACCTTATTTCACCAAATATCACTTTTCATTTTTATTACACTTTTTACTTGGTCAATCTAAAGTTATTATTGAGAACGCTCATAAACTAATAAACTTAATTGAATCGTTAACACCTAATCCTATAACTAAAAATGATTAACATGTTTTTATTCAGATGAGAGTAATAAATTTAGACATTCTGATAACTTCAGCTTTGAAGAGTCTTTTCGATTTACATTATTATCGAACTAATATATTAGACTCATCACTTCTTTCTTAAAAAAAAGATAGAGTAGCTAATTTGTTATAGATATAGGATGATGAGAAATTACTAAACAAAAAATATTTCTCATTTTCCTTAAAAGAAGGACTTCCTAATTTTTTTCTCGTCTCTTAAAAAAGGCATTAGTCAAATTATTAATAAAGTGCGACCAAGAATATAAATGATTAAAAGATATAATTGAGAACATGAATAGATTATACGTACTCCATTATACACATAAACGTACCACTAACTCAGTTGTACGTAGAACTATCACAGTCATTAATTTTTTTCTTACTAAAAAGCAATTAAAAAGACCAATTCCTAGGAATCTTCATAACATAGATTTAATATATACTTGCTACTTGCCCATAAAACAATTAAATTAATACAATTGATTACACTCCCAACTTCACTTTCACAGTATCTCAGTAGTACTTACAACCAAGTAATTAATTTATCATATAAAGACAGCAGTGACGACCCATGTCGTTCATCTAGCATGTAAAATGTAACTATATATTATAACTTTATACACATTATTTATGCACGATCGTATCTACTCATATAATTATAATGTATTTGTATAAAACTATAAATTCAAACTCTTAAAATTTTATACTAAAAAATAGAATCTCCCGGCAATAGGTCGTGTCCACGAGTGGAGAAGAGTATGGTAGTCCAGAAAATCAGGTTCCATTAAGTATATAATCTTCAACTAAATCACTAAAACTGATTAAATTTAATACATGATATAATAATAATTTGACTAATAATTTGGAGTTCTAATTTGTCTCTAACGAAGACAATGAGTTATAATTTAATTTATAGGCTGTTTAAAGCTTACTTACAAGCTGACTTCCACCAAATATTTCTGGCCTTTTGGGTGCATGTACGTGTGTGTTTTATGTGGCGAATTGTGTGAAAATTTTGTCATTCTATCTATATGATGAGTTGGACTTCAAGACTTTAGTGGTAGTTTGAGCTAATCTTTCTTCACTAATTATTGTCTCATGATCATCATAGTTTAGTGGTTTTCATGTTAAGTATATATGTGATTCGTTTTTAACGAATGATTTTATGACTTGCTAGCTATATAAGACTAAATAAATAAAAGCTTTTTGTAATTATTAGAAGTTTGGTCGGTAAGAAGCTAATAAGTTATTTAGCATTGTTGTCAAAACTTATATAATTAAGCTTGACATAAAAATTTATGCACACCTAAAGATTGGACATAGTAAGTACTAAAGTTACAACTTACATGTTATTTTTAAGCCGGAAATATTGACATTAGGTAGATCAAGTTTTGTTTTTTTGAAACAATATATACCAAATCCGTTTCTACTACTTTAGTAATATAGGAGGGAAAGGAATGGGAGGTGTTATAACAAAAGCAATAAAGCAATGAAAAATTGAAGAACAATCGACACACGAATTTAACGTGATTCACTAACAATATGTTAACTTCCACAGATAGATGAGAAATGATTTTATTATCCTTTTAGGAGAGAGAGTACAGATTACAGAATAATTGGAGGCATAAGCGAATTAAAAAGGATTATGTAGTACCCTTGTAAAACCAGACTAGGCCTAAAAAAGAAACCAAAACAGAGACAGTTTACTAAACCGCATACACCCCTGGACCTCGACTTGCTGAGAAGTCAACAAGATCCCACTGCTTGGTTAAATCTAGGACTAGGTAGTTCAAGGCATATTTCAAGAAGAGGGATAGAGGAGGGAGGGGAGGGGAAAGAAAGGGAGAGGGAAGATGAAACTTCATTTTCCCTTTAAATATAATCTCTCCAATTTGGAAGGGATGATGTCTACTAAAGAGGAAGGAAAAGTAGATTATTTCCTCTCCCGGTCATTCCTTCCTCCAATTCCTTATCTGAACGAGGGAACTTCTTCCTCTCCCTTCCCCTTTTCCTTTCTTTTCTCTTCATTTTCTCCTATTTAAACAAAGTGTTAATGAGTAATATATGGCGACTGCCGACTAGCACTCTCTTTTTTCCTTATTATATTGCTAGACTCTTTATATGTGATGGAGTCTCTTAATTTCTTTTATCACATTTTGGGAATTGGAAAATCCAAAATGCCGAAATAGGTACAAACCTAGTTTAAGCTAAAACGGTTTAGGTTAGACAAAATGCCATAGCTATTTAGTTTTTTCGTTACCTAGTTTGTTATGCCATAGCTACCTAGTTTGTTACTTTGATCATTTCAACTCATGAATGAATTATGAACTAGTGAAGGTTATAAACTCTCAGCAATCTATAGATGATGCTTGCCATCTGCTAAAGTCTTTCTTTACCCGCTGATTGAGCTTTTCCATCAACATCTAAAAAAGAATCACATAAACAAAGGACAACTCCTTATTAACCAACTCGACTCTTAAAAAGGTGTCGAAACAATAATGTATATGAGCAATTTCTTCATAAAGTGTATAATTTCTAATAAATAGAAATATTGAATTTAGTTTATTTCCTTCTATGTATATTCTATTTTGCGCCTAGAACAATTAGATTCTATTTAAATTCGATTTAGAAATTATAGCAAATTCTATTTATCTTTTAGTAGAGCTATGAATTTTCAAATTCATTTCAAATCGAAATTCAAAACAAATTTCATTATGACATTTTTTTTTAAGATCTTTTTTAGAGTTAATAGTTATAAGGATTGGATTTCAAGCTTCGGACCTATGTCTCGAATGTCATCTCTGGGCTATCTTCACAAGCTAACTTAGTTAATATTCGATCATTCATCGAATTATGAACATGATATCACTATTGTGTGTATTAAGTATATTAATGTTATTAACTATTATTACTGGCGGATCTAGTATAATATACTAATGGGTGCAAAATAAATATTAAATAGTTTAGTTGGTTTGTATGATCAATTTAGAAAAGATGATGTTGCAATTTTTCTCAAATCATCAAATTTCAAATGAGTTAAACGCACTCCGCCCTGACAATGTAGCTCTGCCCCATCTAGTATCTCAATTCTAGTAATGACTTGATATTTCCCTTTCACTTGTATGATTGTGTTGAAATATTTTGGCCTACTACAAATAATTTTATTATAAGATTTATTGCAACAAAGCTAGTTTATTGATTCCACGAGGAGTTGGTAAAATTTTCAAAGGGCACGATAGAGAAGTGTTAGACCAAGACCCCTGATTTTAGGCACTTGCTATTACCCCTGTTTCCAAAGCTTAAAACTCCCAAATACCAGTTGGATTAGAAACCATACAACTTAGATAAAGCCAAAAACAACCCTCCAATGTTGCTAATTCCAATTTTAGTATATGCTATAACACCGTTGCAGAAAAAGTGGATGTTAACTGCAAAACAATATCTAAACCCACCTATTTTGATTTATATATACTTCTTTTCTTCTTTTTCTTAATAAGTATATACAACGCTCTTATTTTTATATTTGTCAATGCATAATTTTGATAAGTAATATCGCAAACTATCACTTAGTACAACCTATAAAGTAGATGTGATATTTTTGAAACTATATTAAGACTAATCCAACCATATTTTATGCAATAAGAATTCTTTTTTACGACTAAAGTTTTGTTTAATTGGCCGGTAAGAAGAAGTGTCATACTAGATCAGAACCTAACACAAGTTAATTTGACCGACCCAACTATACAGGCAAGGTCCTTTAGAAGTGGGGGGAATGTAAGGAAATCTTACCCCCAAAGTGCTTGTAGTGGATCTCATAACCTCAAGGTTGTGAGGTACAAACCTTATCACTAGACCAAGTACTACTTAGGGTGCATTCTCTTCACCTGAACATAACTTATTAGACTTGATTGACCCTCATTGGAATTTATGTTTGAGTGTTGTGTTAGACCTGATCACACCTGATCTGAACTTATTGAACCTGAAACTTATTTTATAAGGTGAAGAGACCACACCTACGACTAAAGTTAATAGAAGTATCTAAATAGTGCAAATTCAAATAATTGTACTCAAGAAAACAAAGAAATTTAAAAAGAAATAATATTTCTTGCTAAGAAACATACTAGTACTAGTGTTATGGTTATAGTTATTCTACAAAAAGATTAGCCAAAGTGTGGTCGAGTCACCCCCACATGGAGAAGTACACGTGCCGAGGAGCTAAATTGACTGTAACCGTAAACGTCGCCGGTCACCGGTTTACTGCAAACCGGGTTTTTGTCATTTGTCATTACTAGTTACAAAAAAAGCCGGTCATACAGCTATGTCATCAAGTCACAGGACAAAACCCTTTAGCTTCGGTTTTGTCATTAGTATTTAATTTATCTTGTTCTTAGCTTCTATATGTATGAATATACTAGTAACAAGTAGGAGTAGCCTTTTGTTTTATTTCACTGTAAATAGCACATAACATAGCATAAAAGGACAGCTAAAAATATAAAAATATTTTGTCACCTATGAAATAGCTACTTTTGAATGATGTATGTATAGCCTTTGGAGTTTGACCCCTTACTCTTAATTAATTAATGTGTTATAGGCTAGTTAGTAGTATAATTTTTATGTTTTATGGGTTAGATCTAATTCTTTGACTACCCTAGATTTTGTAGAGTATTATTAATATTCATGTTGATTAAATTTTGATGATGTTGGTATAAAATTGTATATATGTCTCTTATGCACTTTGATAATTAAGATAATTGGGCCAAAAGAAAGAAAAACAATTTAAAATGAGGTTGATTAATTTAATAAATCTTGATTCAATGATAGACAAAACAAGCGTGCACTTAATATAAGCGTAAGACTAACCAAACCATTCAAGGACACATAGTGTGATCTTATAATAAATAGACCATTCATGATGATTAGAAAATTGTATGTTTAATTTGGTTAGTTAAGATGAGATTAATCAAAATATATCACCAATGACTATCAATAGGTTACATATATGACATATCCCCTTTTAGGGTCTGTTCTCCCCAGCTTATTTTCAATTCAGTTCAGTTCAATTCAGTTCCTAAATGATAATCATTACTATTAATTAGTTATAATTTAATTTAATTCAATTCAGTTCAATTGTTTTATACGGAAGATAACAGGCCCTTAGCACAAGTAATGCTCCATTCATCGGTAACTCTTTTCTCTCTATATGGTAAATGATCAACCATGTATATGTACAAAAGGTGTACTTGCTAAGTGGCGAGGTTTGCCTCTATATATACCCTAAAAGTCCAAGACTGACTTTGTTTTTCCGGCGCATCAGGTTACTGTGGAGGTGATAAAAAAAAAGTTTTCCAGTCAAACTTAATTGCTCATCTTCTTCTTTTTTTTCCTCCTTATATACTTGTCTTTTCTTTAACGGTTTTTTCACCAGGTACCCCTGAGGTTTCACGAAATGCACCAGGTACCCTCGTTGTTTGGAAAATGCACCAAATGCCCCTAAGGTTTGACTGAATTGCACCAAATGCCATTAATGATGAACGGCGTTAGACTGCCGTTAGTGCTTATTTACACAATTGCCCTAAGTTGTCTTCTTCCTTCTCTTTCTCTCTCCTCCCTCCTCTCTTCTCCTCCCCTTCCCCTCCATCCTATCCCCTGCCACCCCTTGAAATCCCCTCCCTTCCATATTTCTCACTAACACCACCTTTCTCTAACACCCACCACCAACCACCAATACTTCCACCACTGCCATCGTACCACCACGAAGTCAAACACTACCATACCACCGAAGACCACCAAACCCAGATGTCGACGACAAACTCCAGTCACACCGAAGACCACCTTACCCACCGAAGATCAAAACCATCCCCCAAGACCAGATTTCGCTGAAGTCGACCAACACCGTCGCCACCACCGCAATCTCCTTCGTGACCTCCTTCACCACCACCCTTGAATTCGCCGATCTTTTTCTCTCACCAGAGTCACCACCCTTCTTTCTCTCTCCTCCATCTCCTACACCGACCCACCACCCTTTTTTCTCTGTCCTCAATCTCTCACCATCATTTTGGGAACCTCAATCACACACCACACTTCTCTCTCTTTTTGATCTCCTTCACGACCTCATTTTTTTTTATGGTTGATTTGGGGTTATTTGGTGGTGGTGCTAGTGTTGGTGGGTGAGTGAGATATTGGAAATTGATTTGGGTTTCACGGTGGATCTAGGTTGGATCAATGGTTGTAATAGTGGATTTCGTTGGCGTCGGTCTTTGCGGGGGGATGGCGAAGAGGGGGTCTGCAAGGGTGGGGGAAGGGGGGCTGCGTGGGTGGGCAAGGGGGCTGCGGGGGTGGGGGGAGGGCAAATAGGGGTTCTGCGAGGGTGGGGGGAGGGGGGGCTGCGTGGGTGGGCAAGGGGGCTGCGGGGGGTGGGGGAGGGCAAATAGGGGGTTCTTCAAGGGTGTGGGGAGGGGGCTGCGTGGGTGGGCGAGGGGGCTGCGGGGTGGGGGGGAGGGAGGAAGAGGGGGGGCTGTGGTGGGGTAGTTAGGTGGGTGGGTGACTGGTTGGTTGGGTGGGGGAGGCTGCGGGGTGGGGGTGCTAAGGGGTGGGGCTGCGTGGGTGGGGGGGAGGGCGGGAGGGTCTTTGTAGTGGGGTAGTTTGGGTGGGTGGGTGACTCGGATGGGTGGGGGTTAGTGTTAGGGTAGGGTTAGAAGTTAGGGTTTAGGGCTAATTAGGGTTTAATTAGGGTTAGAGGGAATTGAAGGGTTAATTAACCCTAATGACTAACAGAAACTTAACACCGTTAGTCATTAATGGCATTTGGTGCATTTAATGCAAACCTTAGGGGTATTTGGTGCATTTTCAAAACAACGAGGGTACCTGGTGTATTTCGTGAAACCTCAGGGGTACCTGGTGAAAAAACCGTTTCTTTAATGTAGTATATTAATTATAAGGTAACTAAAAAAAAAAAGAGATGAGGAAATGACAATAAAATTTGTTACTTTTATTGAGTGTTTGATTCAAGTTATGGAATGGAAGAGAATGATAGCCATTACAATCAAAAAAATGTTTTTTTATACTTGAGGGGGAAGAAAAGGTATCAAACTCATCTAGTACCATTGAGTAACGGTAATAGATTAAGGGAATGAACCAAACAAGACAAAAGGGAATAAGCAATTGATTCCATTTCTTGAAACCGTTAAATAATCGATAAAACATGTTCTAATTCTCCTTATATTACTTTATATATTTTTGTCGGTCCATGTGTAAACCAAATGTCTAGATTAAAAAAAACGGTTTTTTCACCAGGTACCCCTGAGGTTTCACGAAATGCACCAGGTACCCTCGTTGTTTCAAAAATGCACCAGATGCCCGTGTCATTTGCATAAAATGCACCAAATACCCTTAATGAATAACGGTGTTAAGTTTCCGTTAGCTTTATTTACTATTTTGCCATTATTAACCCTAACCATAACCCCTAAACCCCTAAACCCCTAAACCCTAACCCTAAACCCTAAACCCTAACCCTAAAACCTAAACCTTAATACTAACCCCCTAACCCTCCCCCCCCCACCGGCCCCCCCCCCCCCAACAGCCCCTCCTCCTCCCATCCCTGCCGGCGGCCCCTCCCCTGTCGCCCCCTCCCCGTTGACCCTCCTCGCAACTCCCCCTCTCCCCCTCCCATGCACTCCTCCACCCCCTCGACCCTCTCGCAGCTTCCCCCACCCTCCCCCCCCTGTCCAATCCAAAGAATGAAAGTTCCGCAAATCATTTAAGCAAAATTAAAAAAACAAAGCTCATAATGAGAATTGGGGGCGGGAATTTGATGAGGTGGGGGATTCGACGAGGGTGGGGAAGGGAGGGGGATTCGAGAGGGGTGGGGGAGGGAGCGCTGCAAAGAGGGTCAACGGTGGGCTACGAGGGGGTGAGGGGGGAGGGGACAGGGGTTGCGGGGAGGGTCGAGGGTAGGCTGCCGGGGGGTGAGGGGAGGGACAAGGGTTGCGGGAGGGTCGAGGGTAGGCTGCGAGGGGGTGAGGGAGGGGGAGGAGGCTGCGGGAGGGTCGACAGGTGGGCTGCGCGGGGGTGAGGGAGGGGAGGGGGGCTGCGGGAGGGTGGGGTGGGGGTGAGGAGGGGGTTGTTGGGGATGGTGGGGGGTGGGGGGTCGGGAAATCGACGGGGGAGGGGGTTGCGGGGGGTGGGGGTGGTGGAGGGGGAGGGAAGTGGTGGTGGTGGTTGGGTGGTTCGATTGAGTGGTGGTGGTGGGGTTAGGGTTTGAAGTTAGGGGGTTAAGGTTAGGTTAGGGTTTGAAGCTAATTAGGGTTTAATTAGGGTTAATTGGGGTTTAATTAGGTTTAGAGGGTTAATTAACCCTAAAAGCTAACGGAAACTTAACACCGTTATTTATTAAGGGTATTTGGTGCATTTTATGCAAATGACAAGGGCATCTGGTGCATTTTTGAAACAACGAGAGTACCTGGTGCATTTCGTGAAACCTCAGGGGTACCTGGTGAAAAAACCGTAAAAAAAATGAAAGGATTATGTGCAACTGAGCCTAAATTTGACTTTTATTATAGCAAAAGGCACTTGCCATTTTATGTTCTACATCTTATAAGTCTAACTTTTAGCCAACGGTGCTTATGGAAAAATTTATCGATGATGGCTTTGTAAATAGGAACATCATTACATATATATATGGAGTCAAAATGGCTAGCTTCTTAATAAATTTATTAGGAGATGAACTGATTTGCTATTGTTTGATTATAAACCTGGTATGAGTATTTTCACTCCACATTAGATGATGAAAACTAAGTGATAGAGATAAAACAAATTCAACATGAAATATTTATTGAAACCGACAATATCTAAGATTACATCCTAAGGATAGTACATCCATTCTAAAAACAAAGAAACTAAACTGAGCATTACATGCTCTTATATAACAAGTACAATAACGTAAATAACTGAAACTTGGAGAAATAAAACAAATTCAACATGAAATATTTATTGAAACCGACAATATCTAGACATCTCAAAATTTCAACTTATTCGAAAGTGTGCTCTATATGTTTACATGCTTATTTCACATATTTGAACAACGATCAACCCTCATTACTATCTCTTCTTTTGGCATTATCAAGTCCTATCTTTTCCACTTGAAGTTTTTTCATCTCAATTGATATCAACTGTCGCAAATTCTTCCTCCCTGTTATAGTAACATAATTATGTTTCGAGAATTCATCAGTAGATGTTGTAGGCTTCTCTTGTAAATCATCCATCTTTCTTCCGAGAAAATCACGTTTAATGATATATAAAAGTTCATCCCTTGGTAAACTCAACTTATTTAATTTCTTCAAATCCTTCTTCCATTTACGTATCTCTTTTTTGGCCAAAGTCTTTGCTTTATGATGACCTTCAAGCACAAAGGAAAAAAAAAACATTAGTATGACTTGAATTAAGCTAAAGACACCATCATTAAATAAGAACATTAGAAATATGAGATGTATTTTTTCATCTTCAACAACACATACGGCTCGTTTGGTTAGTGGTTATAAATAGTGGTAATGGTAATGAAATTTAGTGTAAATTTGTAAAGAATTTCACATGTCCATGACCATGGGAATGAAACTTTATCACAAAACATGGGTTTCCCTATATAAATTTTCATTACCACCCAATACCACCTTCCCAAGTGGTAATGGATGGTAATGAGATTTTAGGAAGAAAATGGATATCTTGTGATGAAATAGCATTACGATTGGTAATGACATTGGATTTCTAGTACAAATTTACACTATACTGCATTACCATTCCCACCATTTATAACCTCTTACCAAACGGGCCGATAGTGTATTCCTCCTTATTATACTTAGCGCAAAGATAATATTAGTACAAAAAGTATTCAAGTAACGCAAATTTTCAAGTAATTAGAAATTTAAATGCATGCCAAATTGTTGATAAGTTCATCCAGCTAATTTTGCAAAACAAATAACATGGAGAGATTCACATAACATGTGTAGCACAATTTTATGGTGGATATATAAGTCTCACTCGCATAAATGTACCCATAGCTCCAATAATTATGATTGTTTTAATTTTCAACGTTGTAAGTCGTCATGAGTCTCTCTCTCCTCCTTATTAGTCATTAACAACGTAGTTGTAGCGAATGTAAGATCACATAAAAAAGTTATTCTTTCTCCATTTTTCCTATGATATTAATACAGTAACAACACGGATTTGGTGTTACTAAAGAGAATCAACCAATTATACAAGTCTATCTAGATACAATAAACAATAGTAACACAACCACCAATTCTATGTACAACTGTTGCAATTTTAACAACTATGGTATAGTATTGTTACCTTTTGCCATAGTAAATATTCTGGTATTAGTCGAAAACACTAGAGTTGTATCAATAGAATACAAATTGATCACCTTGTGTTTTTCTTTCCGCACTATATACTAGGAATGTAATGAATAACAAGTGATTATCCCTACATTGATAGCTGAACAACTTATATAACAAAAGGTTTGAGAAGCTTAATCCAACTCATAATTGGTTTCGGATTACAATTTTCAAATCCATAAGTTCTCCTACTTGAACTCGGTGTTGTATATCAACTATAACTCCATCTTTTGGACACTATTTTTCCGGAAATAGATTAAAGAGTACATTGATTTTGAAACTAGTTACCTACTTGGATATACTTTTTTTTTTTTTTTTTAAAAAAAAAACTTTGTTTCTGATTTTTTTTTTCTAAAAAAAATTTAGTTACTGTATATGATTAATTAACTAACAAGTAAGAATTTCCTCGGTAAGATCTCTCATCTTTGTACTCCCTACTTTATGTTTATGACATCCATTTTATTTATATGTCTTATAGAAATCTAAAAATGCTCCAAAAGATGGAATCCCTATTCTAATAAGGGATGATATTCCCCTCAAAAAAAAAAAAAATAAGGGATGATATGCGTCCTTTATTAGCCTAAATAAGTTTGTTTAACAGTTTAACTGGAAGGCTGGATTACAACTACACAAGTGAATCCTGTAACAATTAACAACATAAACAACATGATATCCAATTTGCTGCTTTATTAGCTTATTTGTGAATATAACATAAGGTACACTTTTATAATCAGGGCCATCAAATGACAATTTTTTTTACTCGGATTGAATTTTTCAGGGAGTTGAAGAAATTATGATAATAAGATTATTCCAGTTCACTTTGATCAATTAGAAAAAAAAAATTAACATTTAGTAATATATAGAACATTCTCATAATTGTAATTATGAAGGAATGGAATTATTATAATTAATGTTTCACATGATTTTGGATGTTGTTACAAGGGTCTGTTCTCTTCACCATAAAACAACTGAACTGAACTGATTGCAACTCAACTGAACTGAATTAAATTATAACTAATAGTAATGATAAAAATTTAGGAACTGAACTGAATTGAATTGAATTGAACCAATTGGAACTGAACTGAACTAAACTGAAATGAATTGAACTGAAAATAAGCTGGGGAGAACACGCCCTTTGTTAGATGTTTTGTTACATAGAAGTACAAACTAGGCCCTGTTCTTTTGGACTTATTTTGTTCAGTTCAGTTTCTCGCATTTCAGTTCAATTTCTCGCAGTTCAGTTTCTCGCAGATCAGTTCAGTTCAATTTCTCGCAGTTCAGTTTCTCGCAGTTCAGTTTAGTTCAGCCTAGTTCAGTCCAAAAGAACGGGGCCTAACCTTGAACCCTTAAAAACAATTGTATCAAACCATTTACCATGATAAGAATTAAGAACATCATTCCTCCCTTTCCTTTTTCTATAGGACAATCGTAATTCGCTTTAGGACATAAAAAATTAACAACACTAGAAACAAGTCTGTACACTTTTTAGTAGTTTCTGCGAAGGTTTGCGCAGATAAATTAATAAATTGGGCATAAATTTACAACAAGGTGTCGTGGTGTAGTTGGTTATCACGTCAGTCTAACACACTGAAGGTCTCCGGTTCGAGTCCGGGCGACGCCATTATATGTTTTCTAAATTTTATCAAATGGCCAAAAAATCTCCAATTTATGCAGCTTTAGATTTTTGCAAGGATTTTCAATCTTTTCCAAATGACAAAAAAAACCTCCAATTTAGGCAGCTTTTCCACACATAAAGAGGCAGGAAAAAGAGGAGGTATCTAAACCAAAAGTATGAACTTTTGTCTAAAATTGTTGTTATTTTCATAAATAAAAAGTATTATATTAGGTGTTACCCATAAAATATTCAAAAGCTTTTTTTTAACAAAAAAATGCATTTGTTTGACAAAATCTATTATAAAATTATCTTTTGAAAATATTGAGACAAATCTTACAATTTTACACGCATAATGTGCCGCTTAGTAAAACTACCGAACCGAACCGAATTGAACCGAGCCGAATTGAACTTAACCCGAATTAAATTATAACTAATTAATAGTAATGATTATCATTTAGGAACTGAACGAACTGAATTGAAATGAATTGATCGAACCGAAACGGGCGAAAATAAGTTTGGGGCAATGCTAGTAGAAAGAGGAAGGTCATAAACCAGAAGTACGATTTTTTGCTTAAAATTCGACCAGGTTGTTACTTTCATAAAAAAATATTATATCAGGTGTAATCCGAAAAAATATAAAGTTCTTTTTTTCACAAAAAAAAATGTATCTTTTGACGGAATCTATTATCAAATTATCTTTTGAAAATATTGTGATAAATCTAACAATCTTACACTATAATATTCGTTTTTACGTTTTTTTCACTAAATACCCTGACAAATACGTTTATTCACCGAATACCCTTATTGTTTCAAAAATTCACCATATGCTCCCGAGTTTCAGAAAAATGTACGGAATGCCCTTAATGACTAACGGAAGTCAACTCCGTTGGTCATTAAGGACAATTTTGTTGATTATTCCTTAAACCCCATAATTAATCCCTAATTAATTAACCTAATTAATCATAATTATTTAAAAAAACTAATATCTTGTGTATTTTGCAGCTTGCTTTTACCATAACCAAAGAAAAGGGATGATGTCCCTTTAAAGGGGAGCAAAAAATAGGAGTATTTACTTGTAATTGTAGCCTATACTTCATTAATTTTTCAGTAATTAAACTACGTATTGTAGCTAGTAAGGAGTAGTTAAAATTGAAATGATCTTTTTTCCTGATAGAACTTTTCATCGCTGAGTTGCTAAATGATTTTGCTAATTAAATTATCTCGAAATATTTTCCACCTTAAAGAAAGTGACCTTCAGCTAATAATTTTGAAAAAATAAATAATTCATAAGATAATTGATTAGAAGTTAATATTAAAAAGGAGAAGAAAAATTCTTCTTTTAATTCCTTTCTGGTGATGTATGACAAAGGAATTCCAAAGTGTAGAGAAAAGAACTTAAAAGGCCGCAATTAGCACAGAGTTCTGATGCTTATAATACTTGTTTATTTAATAAAATTAAACAATCAAAATGTTACATACTTTATATGGTCAAAAGATTATGAAAATTTGACTGAGAAACACCCAAAAGAACAAATGAGAGTGTGCATGTGATGTTGTACAGTTTCTTCACTCGATTGACTAAAAAAAGTTATCTTTCATCTGCTGAGCGTGAAAATTTGCCGACTTATTAGGTCCGAGCATAATACTCTTAACTCTTAAGTAGTTAAACTTGAGAGATAAGTTTCTGTTTGAACCATAATTTACTACACACTCTCTTAATATGGGTTTAATCATTTGACTTGAAGTATGAGATTTAATCGTATCATTGCGATGAAATGTTAGATATTATAGTATATCAGTAGAAGATAAATTGCTCTGACTTGATAATGATGCGGTGAAAAACAGCCTAAAACTCATTTGCAATATTAAAAGCCCGTAAAAAGTTATGTATAGAATGAGAATAGCCTAAAAACTCAAATAACCAGAAAATCTGATCCAACCCTATGAGAATTGACCAAAGTTAAGTGAGTAGCATGAAATCTTATGGCACATTGATACCAAAAATACTACAAACTCGAAAGGTTTGACTAACAGTAAATGACCTAATCGATCATATCTTCAAGCATGTAAGTAATTTTAATTAAAAATAAATAACCTTTTAATTGATTATGGGAAATAAGAGAATGTGTTCGGTACTTTCTTTTAATTACTTCAATTAAATGGGATTAGATCCTTTTCTTATGATGAGATGATAAAATTAAAGTCATTTGTAATGCATAAACTACAAAAATGGATTCTAAGTTTAAAGTGAATTTACAAAGCTTTCATAGTGCTCCCTCTCAATAGATGTGACAAATGTGCAAAAAAATGTGCTTGCGAGCACATAGTTTTTATGTGCTTCTGGAATAACTTAAGAATTTGTAAATCTTTTGACATCAAATATGTATTTGAAGCAATATATACTCCATAGATTACATATTCTAGCACAACCAAACTTTTAAAAAAATATATAATATAATCCACAAAATACAGTTGAAATCGCTGAACAACATAAAGGAAAACATGAGAGATCAACAAAAATTAATTTCAATCTTTCAGGATTTTACAACAGAATCTAGAGCTGATCAACTCCAGTCCGACCCGGTTTTTGGGCGGGTTTGGCAATTTTTTTTGCCTGCGGGCGGGCCTGACCCGGTTTTTTTTTTTGGGGCGGGATTTGGACAAGCCCACAAAAACTTTTTAGTCTAGTTTTTGGCCCGAAAAAGCCCGCTCGGACCGCCCGAAATAACGGGCTTTAGGCACATTTTTTTGGCCCGGATTTGGGCCCGATCCAGCCAACGGGCAGATTTTTTTTGGGCCCGGCCCGACCCGAACCCGGCCGATGATCAGCTCTAACAGAATCACACACCAATATTTTCCATATTATTTGTCTTATAGTCAGTCCAAACATATACTACTAGGAGATTGGAGTAATATCATTTTCCTAAAAGAAAATCAGTTTTGAGAAAATAAATACAGTACACTCCTGTTATATTGGAAATTACTATTAATGGTAATTCACAGCAAGAATTACCAATTTAGGTAAGTTTCTATCAAATTATGACTTCTAAAATGTGGGCATCTTATGATCTCTACTAGACTACTACTCTAATTCTGATGCCATTTTACTTGGGAAAGGTAAAATTTTATGCTCCGCATTAAAGTCCGAGCTAATAGCAAGTGCAGCTGTCCCAATATATAAACGTTTAAACAAGGTTTCAAAAAAAATTACCGCACTCGTGGCGCTTCTTTTCATAACAGATCTTGTTCGTTATGCTAGTTTTTGTTTTGCTAAATTTGTTTCCTTTGGGATTATATATTGATAGAGGAAACATAGGGATTAATTCTTGGTTTTCTTCCAAAATTATGCACAATTTTCAGTAAGAAATTAAAGTATTACTTTCTTTAATTTTCTGTAGTTCCATTAGTCTGCATTATAAGCCATATGCATTACGAATTATTTTTTGAAGGGAATCTGCATAACAAAATTAAAATAAACATATCCATAGGCTATTTTGTTTTTTCAAGAAAAATATTCATTGGAAATATTGCTTCTATGTTTTGTTTTTCTTGTCCTGCCTTGGTTTAGATTTCCATTCTGTAAACTATATTTTTTTTTTGTACCTTGAATTCTTAATCAATTGACTGAACTTCTATTCGTTGCCCCAGAATTACTTAAAATCGCCCCGGTTCCACCAAATATTTCAAACTTTACCCTTCCTTTGTTTTTCTTTTCTTTTTCCAAACCACCATCTCCTGCCACAACCAGCCCACCACCACCTCCTGCCCCCACCGCCCATCTCAAGCCCCACCGCCACCTCGTCAACCACTCATAGGCCCTGTTCTTTTGAACTTATTTTGGCTGAACTGAACTGAACTTATTTTATTTTTGCTGAACTGAACTTATTTTTTGCCGAACCGAACTTATTTTTACTTATTTTTGCCGAACCGAACTTATTTTTCTTGAACCGAACTTATTTTTACTTATTTTTCTGAACCGAACTTATTTTGGCCGAACCGAACTTATTTTTGCTGAACTAAACTCGTATTAACATAATATTATCAATACTCATTATTATAATAGTCAATAAATATTAACATAATATTATCAATACTTATTATTATTATTTTTTTATTATTTTATAATAATAAACAATAAATAATAATAATAAATAATAATAAATAATAAATAATAAATAATAAAAAATAATAAATAATAAATAATAAATAATAAATAATAAATAATAAATTATAAATAATAAATAATAAATAATAAATAATAAATAATAAATAATAATAATAATAATAATAAATAATAATAATAATAATAATAATAATAATAAATAATAGTAATAATAATAAATAATAAATAATAAATAATAAATAATAAATAATAAATAATAATAAATAATAAATAATAAATAATAAATAATAAATAATAAATAATAAATAATAAATAATAAATAATAAATAATAAATAATAAATAATAAATAATAAATAATAAATAATAAATAATAAATAATAAATAATAAATAATAAATAATAAATAATAAATAATAAATAATAAATAATAAATAATAATAATAAATAATAATAATAATAATAATAAATAATAAATAATAGTAAATAATAATAAATAATAATAATAATAAATAATAATAATAATAATAAATAATAAATAATAAATAAATAAATAATAAATAATAAATAATAATAATAATAATAAATAATAAATAATAATAATAAATAATAAATAATAAATAATAATAATAAATAAAAAATAAAAAAAATAAAAGAATAAAAATAAAAAAATAAAAAAAAAATAAAAAGAATAAAAGAATTAAAAAAATAAAAAATAAAAAATAAAAAATAAAAAAAAAAAATTAAAAAAAATTAAAAAAAAACAAAAAAAATAAAAAAATAAAAAAATAAAAAATAGAAATTCATCATTATTATAATTATAATATTAATAATAATAACAATATTAATAGTAATATTGAAAATAAAAATAATAATTACAACATTAGATAAGACTCGTACTTATTTTTGCCGAACCGAACTTATTTTTGTTGAACCGAACTTATTTTTACTTATTTTTGCCGAACCGAACTTATTTTTACTTATTTTTGTAACGGACTTATTTTTGCTGAACCGAACTTATTTTTACTTATTTTTGCCGAACCGAACTTATTTTTGCCGAACCGAACTTATTTTTACTTATTTTTTTGAAAATAAGTCCAAAAGAACAGGGCCATATTGTGAAAATTTTTTGGGGCTAAGGGTCGAACGTCGACCAGGACGTTCGACCCATGGCCCGAACGTCCCGCCTCGGACGTTCGGGCCATGGGGCGAACGTTTGGCCAGGAAGTTCGACCCATGGCCCGAACGTCCGTGCCAAACGTTCGGGCCATGGGTCTAACTTCTTGGGCAAACGTTCGCCCCCCTTTAAAAAATTTTGAAATTTTTTAGTTAAGGGTCGAACTTCGGCCGGGAAGTTCGACCCATGGCCCGAACGTTTGGCCCGGACGTTCGGGCCATGGGTCGAATCCCATGGCCCGAACGTCCAAGGACGTTCGACCCCACCCACATTAAAATCTTTTTTTTTTTTTATGGTGGTGGTCTTTTGGCGGGTGGTGGCAAGTGGTGGCGGGTGGCCGGTGGTGGTGGGTGGTGGCAGGGGGGAGGTAGGTGGTGGCAAGTGGTGGCGGGTGGCAGGTGGTGGTGGGTGGTGGCAGGGGGAGGTAGGTGGTGGCGGGTGGTCGCGGGGATGGTGAGTGGTGGAAAAAGAGAAGGGTGTAATAGTAAAGTCAAAGTGGAACCGGGGCGATTTTAAGTAATTATGGGGCGATGTTTAACAATTGAAAGTCATCATACTACATCTCTATTCAAACTTCCTAAACAGAAAAAATATAGATCATCAAACAAATATCCTTTTTCAAAATATTTAAAGAAATGCATAGTTGAGTTTTTGCTCCCGGACCATGGTATGATGAATGTCACCATGACAAATTTTTCAACAATGTCTTTGCATCATTATTTAATTGAATGGAATGTAGGAACGAAAACTGGTAACTAAATTGATACACTTAACTGACTACCGTGGCGTGAGAAGATCACTGCCCTAAAGTTGAATTTATCCCACAACAACACACGGACTCACAGCAATCAACCTCCAGGGATACACGGTTTCTGCGTTTCTGGTGTTGACAGAAAAACATATTGAGAACGATCTTGAATATAGGGAGAGGAAAACCAGCCGAGATCAGAACGTGGCTGAAATCGTGGGAAAAACGGTCACATTATTTCTGACCCAAAACTATAGTTAAGTTAAGTTTATTCCCCAAGGCCCAAATCAACCTCCAGGGATACACGGTTTCTGCGTTTTCGGTGTTGACAGAAAAACAGATTGAGAACGATCTTGAATATAGGGAGAGGAAAACCAGACGAGATCAGAACGTGGCTGAAATCGTGGGAAAAACGGTCACATTATTTCTGACCAAAAACTATAGTTAAGTTAAGTTTATTCCCCAAGGCCCAAGGCCCTGGCCCGGGCGGCGGCGGCGCGTGTTTGGCAACCACACATCACCACAAACCCACTAAAAACCTCATTGCTTCTCAACTCAAAGGGTAGAGGAAGAGTAATGGTTATAAACCTTACTCTTCTCTTAAATTCTTTCAATGTGGGACAAAAGGAAAAATTGACTCTTCATATTCTTTTGAAGCAAACTTAAAGTTTCTACTAAAAACTCCAACATGGAGATCCACACATCCTGCAATATAGTTGTTTAGGAATCAAAGTTTATTTCATAGTAAAAGTGATCTTGGACGATTGACGAACACTTACAACAGAAGTTTGGAAACTTCCACTATTGAATATATCGAGAAATTAAAAACTCCCATCAAGATAAACAAACAATTCCAACACAAAAAAAAACATCATATCACGTAGAATTATTAATAACTAAAGAAAAAACAAAATTAGATAAAGAAATAGGTCGTAAACATAGAAAACTAGAGTCGTGTATTAGATATATATACATAACTTTTCATCATTGTTGAGGTCTTGCGTATATGAGTTTGAGGTCTCCCTGACTAGGGTTGAACTGTATTTTTTCCAGTTGTCCTCACAAATAAGTATGATCGTATAAGTTAAGTTATTTTGCCAACAATTAACAAAAGAAAGTATTATAGTATTAAAGATTAGTGTATTAATGAATATAAATCCACCAACAATATGATACTATGCGAGGTAAAACAATATAATGGAGTCACTATACAATATTTACTAATCAAAGAAGACAAAAAAAAAAAAAGACCAAAGCAAAACGTGGACAATATCCTTGAAACGAAGAAATAAAGTTCGTAAGTATATATGTTCAATATTTGGATTGGATAAGATAAGATACCCACCTAAATCACTTTACTTGTCTAGCAAAATGAATCAATGCCCTTTTCCAATGGAAAGTGTTATTTGATTCTCATTTCATTATCATAATATGGAGTATAAAACATAATGCAAGTCGTACAATCTTCAAAAAAATTCCATGCACACAAACATGTGGCTATTTTAACGCCAAATATGCATTCAAATAATCTTACGCAGAAACATGATGAGTATGATTAGCTGAGTTTTGCCCAGTTCGAAGCATATTCTAATCTACGCTTACGATTTCATGATTTGTTGTAATCTAATATCCATTTGATGGACGTACGATTATGACATGATTCTCTCCCCAATAAAATTAAAGGCGAGACTCCTAAATCTTGGGCTTTGCCTTTGACTCGATGTGTGCTAAGTTTGTTGTACTAAGTACAATTGTACAAATTTTCATTTGCGGTCAATCAAACATTTTTCTACATTTTAACCTGGAATCTAGAAGTAGATTTTCACGAGAATGGCAAATTTAAGAAATGCAACTTATTGATCGAGATAGTATTAGTTTAGGAAATTCTCAAGGAAAAGGATTGTACATACCTATATTTTAAAATTCGGCGTTCATAAATTTTAATTAGTTTATGGCTGTAAAATAATGTTTAACACGTTCTTCTTACTTCTATGACAAACTCACACAAAACTGTCAACCTTCAAAACTTGATCAACTAATCTATATGACATCTCTTTCTAAAAGAAACTCATACCGGCCGATTGTACCCCCAAAAACTAAACTAAATAATGTGACATTTTCACTTATTCTTTATTTGTCACTCTATAGAAAATTAATTTCTACATGAAATGCAGCTTTTTTTTACCGACAAGAATTATACACTCATACGTGTGGTTCATTTTTGTGGAAATTCTCATTGCTAACATTAACTTTTACCCCAAAAACAGTAACTAATAGATAACCCTAACTATTAATCTAAATATTCCAAAAAACGTAACTTCTAAACCCAAAATCATAACTAACAGAGAATCATAACTAAATACCCAAAAATCATAACTTAAAAACCCGTAACAATTAGTTGTTCTCACCTTTCTCACCATAGTATATATATACACCTTGATATTCTACCAAAACTCCAAATATTGCTCTGGTAAATTTGTCAAAACAGTTACGGAGTAAGAAACACCATCTAGAAATGGCAAATCATCCGTACTAATATTTGTGTTATGTGCAATAATCAACCCGAAACTAGACCATCTATTTCTCGCTTGCCCTACTGCAAGATTGTTATGGGATCTTCCGTATACCATCAACTGGTTATAAGCCAATGTCTTAGCGCTACTTTTGTTAGACCTTCTGGAGAACATCAAAATAAAAAGACTACTCGCACTCAAATTGATTTTTATCAAAATTTTGGCTATCCCTTCACAAGGGCACAACCCCTTTCCCTTTATCCTTAATCATCCATAATTCTAGTTGCTTGGGAGTCGCCTCCCATCAACGCCTTAACTCAACTTCAATGGTTCCATTACAGATTCTTCTCCAGCAGCTGGGATTATCATTCGTAACCACTCAAACGACTTCATGCACATTCCACACCAACGCTTTCAACCTTGGTTCTACTTCATCATTCATCGTTGGATCTTCTATTCTTGACCCAGGCATACTCTTTGCCATTCAGCATAACATTAGTAGTATTATCATTGAGGGGAATAACCTTTTGGTCATCAATGATGTCAAAGGTTTCTGGGCTCCTCCATGGCAAATAGCTAATATCAAAAAGGATATCAAACCTCTACTTCACCAGTTTGGTAGTTGGCAGCTCACCTATATTTTCCGAGAAGCAAAATCTAGCGGCCGGTCGGATTGCTAAAATTGGTCATCTAGTAAAATCATCTTTTATTATACTCCTTGTAATAAATTTTCACTTTCTTCTATCCTTATAACTAACACATTAGGAGTTCCCGCAGAGCGGAGGGTCTCGTGTGTGTGTGTGGGTGTGTGTGTGTGTGTGTGTGTGTGTGTGTGTGTGTGTGTGTGTGTGTGTGTGTGTGTGTGTGTGTGTGTGTGTGTGTAATGGGTAAGGCTTAACATCGATACCGACATTAAAAAGCGATAACTAGAGGCACTAATATTATTTTATTGTAGTTTAATTTGATCATTCGCAACTTTTTTTTCAATGTGATAAACGAACATGTATCGAGTGTACCAATTAATATAGGTTGATATTATATGATGATATATGCTAATCTCTTTAATATATATGTAATATGTTGCATAACATTATATTGAGAATTTGGATGGTATACGCCTATTTCTTTAATATATTTGAATTACGAACTTAGTTTTAAATAATATATCTAATAATCGTGACATATTTCTACATAAAAATAAAATGATGAGATGGATTATCCCAACTGAAACAAACGACTACTATTCTACTACGAACTTTAAATAAATAAAATAATAAATTATCCTAATCGGCACACGACAATTATAAAAGCGAAAAACTAAAAAGATGAGACTATCCTCTTATTTTTCTTCGTATGTTTATGGATTGTTAATGTATGTTCTTTGAAATTGTAATTGCAATTGGAAGTTTAGGTAGAAAGAAACTTTGTAAGTTCTTACTTTGTAATTGTTTGGAATTGCTTTAGTTATATTAGTATTGAAAATTTATCTTTTTAAGCAATTTTTTGTGAAAGGTTTTATGCATACGTTACATCTTACTATAAGTTAGACAATCTTAACTTTCCTTATTACACATAATTGCATATCAAGAAAGAATTGAATATTTCAAAATAAGCATTTTTTGATAAGTGAAGGGCATAAAATAAATTTTTACAGGGGGGGACACCGTAGCTCCCCCCTTGGCTTATATATTAAAAAATTAAAGGGTTATCAAATATAAAACGGCAAAATACAAAATTACCAATGAAATTTTAGCCCTCAACTCAGGCATCAAGAATACTTTCATTGAAGGGACAATATTCTTGTCATCAAGGCAGTTAAAGAAGTTTGGACTCCTCCATGGCAGATAGCTCACATTATTCAATATATCCGACTACTACTCAACAACTTCCACTCATGGTATATTAAACACATATCCCGAGAGGCGAATAAGGCGACTGATTGGATAACTAATGTAAGTCATTGAGTAGATTCTTCTTTTGATATCCATCCTTGTAATAACTTCCTCCTCCAATCCGCCATGTAAACGACGCATTAGCAATTTCTCTCGTCCGGAGGGCCTCTAATGTTATTTTTCTTACCTTATTAAAACAAAATATAAAAAATGCAAACTTCCTTAAAAAAAATACTACAATATGTTAATATTTCATCGTAACTTATCTGATTTGTCTGTCATATAGTGGTTCACTCGGCTCGACGTGGGGCCAGAGTTTAAGGGTGCTGACCTTTTGTCTTTGTTGGGTGGATACATAGATACCTACGCTCAGTTATTCATGAAACATACGTAGGATCTAGCCATCTTTCTTACATTTACTGAAATTACTGTATATATCTAGGCATCTAGCTGCGTGTACATCTTTCTTTTTCTTTTCTTTTCTATTTTGCGATAAAATATACTCCATGAACAAAGGCGGAACTAAACCAACTTATCATAATTGTAAAAGGGCAAAAACAATTTATTAGATTTGTTTTCGTACTCAAAGGAGTATGTAATAATTGTTTGGTTCTTGAAAATTTTGAGCCAGCTAAGTTCGAGGGGTAATAAAACGCTAAGTGTTAGTGGGCACCTTTTCTCGTTAACGGGGTAATTGTGTAATTTCGCACTACTAACAAGGACAATGGTGTCATTTCAACATATTTACATACACAAACAGAAATTGATATTATAATAACAAGGGTCTAAAACACACAAACAAGGGTTGATTTATCAATAACCAGTGTTTTGAATACACAAACAAAGGTTCTTATAAATAACCAATTGTACTTTTTGGGGGAAAAGTTGAACCGTTAACGCAAATTAATGCAACTTTTGCTTTATGGCAGAGATCACATGTTTACTTTTTGACAAAACGCTATACCTTTTTATCTTTTTGTTTTAAAAATAAAAATAAAAATTGTTGTTAGTGGGCAGCGTGCCCACAAACTATTTGTGTTTTATCACCCCTAAGCTAACTTCATCGATACTCCCAGATTTTATGCATACTTGCTGCCCAAGCATCACGCTTGCCGCCCAAGTATGAGTTCTAAACTAGTTTGAAGCGTTTGAACTTTCAAGCTTACAATTGAACACCAACTAATTAACTTAACTAACCACTAAGAAATACTCCTTAATCGTAGGTAAAAGGCATGATCTTATTCACTAAGAAAGCAATAAAAGATCATAGGAAAGAGGAAGCTATATACATTAACATGGAACCATTTTGAGCATGTACGTAATCAAGCTTTTCAGAGGTTCAAGACTGACTGCAAGCAAGTATGTAGGACCATATGATTTATCATAATTCATAACAATTAATTTGTTAAGAAGGTATTTTTGACATGATTGTTCGAGGAAGAAACTGAACTTCTAAACGTCGCACCCAAATGACTTAAAATCTCCCCAACTCCCTTCTAAAAATACCATTATACCCTTGGCTGTTTTTACAACTCTCTCTCCACCACCACCTAAAATCACTAACCACCAATCGCTACCTCTCCGTTGGCCCCATGAAATTCGTTAAAAAAAAAATTTCGTTTAAAAAAAAATTAGTCGGAATTTTGTGCTCGTCGGCGGTGGTTGGCGATGGTGATCGTGGGTGGTGATGGTGAAGATGAGAGATAATATGAATTAGGGGAGGAGTTAAGTTGGAGTAAAAATCAAAACAATAATCCTAAGGGTATAATGGTATTTTAAGAGGAGAGTTGGGGCGATTTTAAGTAATTTGGGGACGATGTTTAACAATCCCCTACAGTCGCCTTTTTCCCTCCTTCCCCCTTTTGCCTTTTTCTTTTCAAATATGTTACGTGCATGCGTGAGACTTCTAATTCTATGCTGCACGAGTAGGCGTGGCACTTAAATTACTTGTACTTCGTTTCCTTTTTCCTACTTCTTTTAATTTGGAGGTGTTTGGACGAGGGACTTTGTGATTCAAATCACAAGATTGAAGATTCATGGTGTTCTAAAAGGAAATCAAGATAATTAACATTTTTTCTCTGGATTCTCAATCTCTTAACGACTTGAACATTTCTATAAAAATGTTAATTTGAAAATTGCATAAAACAAAAAGGTTCTATATAACAGACTACATACTACTGATTTCTTGTAGGCATTAGAAAGTTTTCATCTATGTTGTTACTCAATTTGTTTTGTAGATTAGACTTGCTTTAAAAAGCTTAAATCTTCGGTTTTTATTGTAATTTGTTAAAATAATTACGTATAATATTGTAATATTATGTAGTTCGATGGTTAAGACTTTTATTTAATTTTGAAATAAACTTGAGGGTCAAGGGTTTAAATTTCATAACGTACAAACCATACTATTAATTTTGTATATGTGTATGAATAACAGATACGTCGAATGATTGAGCACACCATGTGTCACTTAAAATTTCTTAGGAACGCTTTAATTACAAAAAAGTTGAACGATACACAGTTAGGTGGTAGAATGATAACACATATTCCTCTTACACAACTCTTTGGAACATTGAAAAGATAATTGGCATGTCATAACTTTCATAGCGTCATGTTAACATATAAAGATAATAAGGTGACATGTGGAGGACTTCAATTGCTCCTCACACGTTAATTAATAATATAGATGACCTATTACAAATGCAGTTTATGAGTGACTTAGGCTATGTTTAGTTCACCTTAATTATTTTTACTTATTTCAGATCATATCATATCAGATCGGACCAGATCAGATCAGCTAAGACCATACCAGATCAAAAAAAATAAGTTCAGATCAGTTAAGTTCAGATCATGCTTATATTTAAAAACTTATTATAATTGTTATTATTGTTATTTGTATCATAATTGTTATGATTATTAGTATTACTAATGTTATTATTATGATGATGATTATTATTATTATTATTATTATTATTATTATTATCATTATTATTATAATAATAATTATTATTATTATTATTATTATTATTATTATGATGATGATTATGAATATTATTATTATTATTATTATTATTATTATTATTATTATTATTATTATTATTATTATTATTATTATTATTATTATTATTAAAAGTTATGATAGTAATAAAATGATAGTAATAGTAATACTAATAATAAAATACAAAGTAATAACAATATTAGGAATAATATGTTTTATAAAAGATAAGTTCAAATCAGATCTGATCAGACCAGATAAAAAAAATAAGTTCAGATAAGATCAGATAAAAAAAAATAAGTTCAAATGAGATCAGATCAGAAAAAATAAGTTCAGATCGGACCAGATAAGTAAAAATGAAGTGAACTAAACACAGCCTTATTACTTCTACATTGCATGACCAATTTTCTTTGCAACTCGTTACTAAAAGTAATTTATAAACTTATGAACAAGTTATGTTAAGGTTTAAAAATTGTCACATAAGAATTCAAGGAGACAAATAAAAATCTTGTATCGGTGTCTTCTTTAAATTACCAAGTGAATTAGTAAAATTATCATTTAATTAACATCTATTCTAAAAATTATCCGAAATATACTTTTGACTTGAAGTATGAAAGAGGGTCTACAGTCTTTTTAGAAAATGTCTTGTATTTTTTTGTCGAGCCTCTTGGAATCATTATGTAAAAGTAGCCTCTTTCTGCAAAATCTAGAATCAAACTTATTACTTTGTCCAGTTTTATACAAAGGTCTGTACAGTTACTTATGTCCTTTTTTTGTTTCAAATGGTGAAAATTATTAATTAAGTAGCTGTTAATCAATATTATAATATTAAGAAAAATCAAAATTGGAACATCACGTGAGGATTAGTCGTGATTTATAAGAAAGATACAAGCCTACCAAAGTGTGTATTTTGTTTGATTGAGTTCAACCAACATATATACAATCCTCGTTCAAGGAATGTTTGCTAAAATAGATCTAAATATATAGCTTAATAATCAAGATACTTCTAAGTCACACAGCTGTGTTCCCAGTGAAGACTGAAGGAGAATTGTTATTGACAAATACGTGCTGCTTTCTTTTGCCTTTTTCTTACTCTATTGTACAATATATATGTTTTACACTGCTATTTGTTACTTCAATTTTGGCAGATTATCCAACTTGTAACATATATATAAATATAAGGTTTTATTGAAACTCTTTATATTAATCCTATGAACATTTCAAATATATAATGACTTAATTGTTAGTGAGAATACTTTATACTTAAGATGTAAAAAGCAGGTCCGATTTCGTCTATTCCTAATCCTACATGGAATGAGACGATGCGATGATCCATCTCAGAACGTAGACACTTAGTATCTATTTCGATGCGCTCGAATGACCCCTTCTCATTCAACTAATGATATTCCTTTGGGATTGGAACTTGTTTTATTTTGATACTTTCGATTTCTCTATCAAAGATATACTTAAAAGTTGTTCGTTCCAACTTGTTGATTAACACTAACCCTAGGCCCTTCTCCCTCTTATATATTTCTATTTTTTTTGTTTGGATCAGAAGAGTCCTCCAAATATTCAAGTCTTGATTAATGATCCATTTTCATTTTTTGTTGAATATAGATAGAGAAGAGACGATAGTCGATAGGTTCATTACATTCAAAGAAGCTATTCAAGAATAAATGGACGCTTTTCCTATACTGGAATATTTAGATGTTAACAATAATTAGTTCCTTCTTATATTGTATAATTAATGAATCTTTGGTATCCCCGTTCGCCACATGCAATCCCTAATACTCCTTGTTGGCTTGCTTGGGGATTACTAGTTTAGGTGACTTAGCGACTCTGTCAAATTAGCAACTTGGCTTTTCCATGTTACCCCTTCAGCTTTTGTATTTTTATTCGGTGAACATGAGGGGAAGACCCTTCAGCTTTCGTTCCCCCATGACTTTTTTATTATTGGATTTGGAAAATCGATATTGCTCCAAAAACTCAAATTTTCATATGACAACTTCTTTATAAATTATAATGGTCTTCCTTTAATGTCAATTTTACAAAAAATAAGAAATTACTAATAATTCCTTAAATCTTCAATAGGTTGGCGCACAATCCTTGAATGAGAGTATTATTGTTCAAAAAGTATGTCGTGAGTTATCTCTTTGACTCTGCTCTCTCTCAAACCCTAGCCTCCTCTACCCCTTCTTCATCAGTTAGGGGCTGCCATGGATGATTTCATCCATGGTATGTCCCTTTTCCCCTTTTATTTTCAGTTTTTAATTCATTTTCTTGTTTTGTTTAATAAATTAGTCTCTCTTTATGAGATCTTTTCAAACCCTGTTATGGGGTTTTAGTTTCTGTTTTGGAAATCTCATTCTCTTTTATGGGAGTTGTGAGTATGGTTTTTTTGTTTTAGGTATGAGAAATTGTTCTCATTGGTTGAAGTTCGTGACTCAACATGAAGGTATTAGAATCTCGGATGCGGTCAACATAACTCGGTCAAGAATGTTCTTCCCAAACTAGATCAAAATGATAGACTTCCTCATCAATAGCTGCTTGATTCAGCAAATACAAGGGGGATGCGCTGTATTATATTGCTCGATCTGGTTCATTGTAGTTCCTTCGAAGACGAATTTGATTTAGCCTTGTTTAATTGTATCTTGTTTTTCCTTACTACCTATTGTAGATGCATTTTGGCCTTCAATTAATGAATTTTCTCTTTCAAAAAAAAAATATGTCGTGAGTTTCCAATTTGAAATGATTAAGGATAATAAGTGGAGCAGCCCACTAGCTTACATGCATGTTAGTCGATCTCAATCTTCGTTGGTAATAGAATTACTAACATTTTAATTTCTCTTAACATAAAATTTTAACATAAATTTTATACACATATCGTGAAAATTAAAGCTATATCTAAGAGCACGGAAGTTCAACAAAATATCATTCTATTGGAAGAGAGAGGGAATAATATAGAGAAAAATTCACGAATAAGGGCACTAATTTCTCATCCTATAACCAATAAACTACAAGAATAGTCTAATGGATATATCAAAGATTCTTGTTTGTATATTTCACTGCTTATGTAAGTATATATATTTATAAGTTTTAGTTACTATACGTTGATCTTTTTCCCAAGCAGCAGGTAGTAGTCTAGTGGTGTTGATATCACCCTCGATCTCAGAGGTCATGGGACCGAGTCTCACCCCTTGTAAGAGGGATTCCAAATTCCCTCTCCTTACAAGAGTCTTGAACCTACCTTCAAAAAAATTATGTTGATCTTTTACCCAAATACATGCAGCCTTTTTGATAGCAACATGTTTCAAATTCCTATCCTCCTCTTACATATATGCCTTTTTCTTTGTGTACTAAAGAAATATACAAAAGAAATATACTTGTAGCATGTAAAGACTATTAAGCAAGAAAAAGACCAAGCTAAGCTTGGCCCATTGTTTAGGATTGTGCTTTCCAACCTTGAGGTTGGGGTGCAATTCCCACTATGAACACTTTGATAGGGATTTCCCTTACCCGCCCCCTTACTCTCAGAATGTCTATCCCGCTAATCTAGGCCGGATTGACTTGAGCAAGGTTACAATCCGATAGGACAGTTCATCTTATCAATAAAAACACAAGAAAAAGAATAAATTAAGAAATACTATTAATAGTTTCTTCTCCAAACTCCAAGGCTAATGACTTAAGCCTTGAGCCCCAAGTAAAAAAAAAATTGATCATATAAAAACACACACAAAAAGTAAAATAATAAGAAGAAAAAAAAAAACCTTGATGTTAGCAATTACTTATCATTTGGTCCAAAAATTGTAGCTTTCTCGTTCAGAACACCCATGTCCATACACATGAGACACTTCTTCAACTTGCCTCTTGCGGCCTTTCGCCTTCTTTATTAACTTCTTGCGTAATGTCATAACTCATAAGTGACCTCAGTACTCAGTTGTGAAAATTTGAAGAAAAACACCCCAGTGCGTTTAAAAATAAAATTAATTTAAAAAATTATTAATTATTCTTCATCCATTTCAATATATTTGCCACAAGCTCTTGCTTAGGAAAAAAAGAAAAGAAAATAGAAACGTATGGGAGAATATGAAGCCTAATCATATAGAAAAAGTACCGAGCTAAGTTTGGCCTAGTGGTAGGGATTGTGCCTTCCAACCTCAAGGTTGAGGGTTCAATTCCCGTCAGAGGCACCTTCAGGGTAGGGATTTTCCTTACTATCCCCCTTTATTCTCAAAATGTCTAGCCCTTAACCCAGATCGAGTTGACCTGTACGAGGTTTAAGTCCGGTAGGGCAATCCATCTTACCAATTTAGTTTTAACTAAAAGATTGTTGCTTTGTCAATATAGCTGGATGTGCTAAGAGAAAATCTAAATTTGTTTATGTAACTAAAAGAGAGTGTGATTCCCTGATTCTTCAGGGTACAAGAAAAGTGTGATTCCTTGATTCTTTAGGGTACAAGAAAAGTGTGATTACACTTAGGTGCTCTTTAAAGGAGTGTTAATGTAATTTATCTTACAATTTTAATTTATTTTTTTAAAAAAAAGTCTTCCAATAAGTAGTTTTTTTTTTTTTTTGAAAGGTACAATACGTAGGTTGGTCCCACTTATTTTCAAATTTCACACGCGCTAGCACCTCAAAAGATCCCTACAACCGTTGGTCGAAGAGCGTGAAAATCAGGCAGCTTAATGTAACGTCTTAGTGGAAAACAAGAAATACACAAGGCCGTACATTTCAAACCGAATTATATATAAATGGCGGTAAATTCTAGGTTGCCCGCCACGTTAGTTCTAGCTGTAAAAAGTAAAATATTGAAAATTTTCTTTATGGGGTTGGCCAACAAAATATGCACTGGTTTAAAATCAAAATTTTCTCACTTATGTTCTTTTGATTTGGTTCGATGGTTTCCTCAATTTAAATTCTCAAATGTCTACAACGAGCATCATCGATCATTAATATATGCTCGAGTAAAGGGTTTCCTAATGTTTTTTCCTTATCGTTAAAAAAAAGTAATCGTAATGAGAATAGTAATGCTATTATGTAAACTTTTTTTTTTTTGCAATATTGTGTGAATATAGATTGCATGGCTTGATAGTTATTCATTTTAATTTGTCACCATAACTAAATTTGAATGCATCAGTTGTTTATCAATTATTGAGAGTGTAATTTTGACTCTTACAATGTAGAACCATAAAATCTTTTATATTTACTTTGTAAAACTCTAAGATTTTAGTATACATACGATTTATAAGTAAATCTCTTTTATGATCATATATAGTCCAATATGATTCCAATTGTGTTGTTTAATTTGTATGAGTAACATGATTTATTTAACTTAATATTTGGGCTAAAATGCAATATATGGAAATTGGGAATCAAGGTCAAAAGATTTAATCATTAGCGATAAGCTTACAGAATACGAACTAAGGAACTTCTTATCATTATTTGCCTATTTGCACCGGCCGATTAATCTTTTGAATTATATATTTTCTTATAAGTTATTCATAATAGGTTATTATTTTGCTGAATTGATTTTTCAGTTGCTTTATTTTATTAAACTTTAAATCAAACAAATTGAATCGTCTAGGTTCAGTTACAACTTGTATATATACGTTTTCACACCATGGTCTCTTTAGGGGACAAAATCAAGCCTTTTTCCTTTTAAAAAGAACCTAACCAAAACCATTATTAACTCGATTTTCTAACATATTAGTCAAATTTCATTCCTAAAATGTCATTTATATTGTCTCATTATTGGTTCAACATAAATCAACAAAGACAAGTGATGTAGACAAGATTCCTCACCTTTCAAGACTGTAGTCAACTTAACACATATCAATTTTTGTATGAACAAAATCAACACATCTAATTATTCACTTCATATAACATACAACTTCCATGACTACGGCATCAAAAGGTTCAATGACATGGGAGTGTTTGACAATAGCTTTTGGTGTTTGAACTAAGTCAAAACTCTAATAATGGCGAAAAATTGGTTTGGCGAAGTAATTTTGGAGTAGCTTTTGGTGTTTGAACTAGTGTTTTGGAAAAAACTATAAATATTAGCTTTTAGGGTAGATGTAACTTTTGAAAATTGTACATAATTTAAAACTCACAGCTAGTTTTACCGAACACTAATAATCATAAAAGCTATTTTCACAATCAAACTCTAACAACTAATAGCTGAAACTTGACATCTAGTACAACAATCAACAACTACTTCTACGGTTAACAACTATAGCAATAACTACTTTTATCGGAAAATCCCATAGTCGTATAGCAAATTAGTGCAAAGTTACAATTCATTACGACACTTTAATTTATTACCGACCCAAAAACCCAAAAAACCACATATTAGCCACCAAACCAAGGATGAAGCCACAAGCAAGTAGCAAGTGGTAACCCCTCTAATCTTTATCTCCCCCATCATAAAACTTGCTAATTAGCCATCAAAAGTAATTAAATTAACCCTTTGCATTGGGGTGTCAATTTTTTTACTAATTGAATATTCATCCTACTATAAGAGAGCCGAAGTAATGAGTGAAGAGTGATGAGAATTTTTGACCGACAAGTTAAAACGAAGAAGGCCGGGCATCTTGGGCCTCACGTGATAGGGCAACACATAAACCAATGTAAACAAAAAAAAAAAACACAACACAAATCACAAAATTTAACATTAAATGTTTTAGCTGACTCAGCTGTAACTATCAACCTCTTCACTACCCAGTTGTAGACTTGGACCTTCATTTATTGGATATCTCTTACACGTGTCTAAATCATGTCCATTCATTTTCTGTATGCGGCGTTTCGTATTGTCTACACCGTGATTTTCGCCTCCCCATCACCGATATGTCACTGTAGCCTCTCTCCTCCCTCCCTCATTTTCACAAAATATTTTCTTAAATTAGATATTTTTTGCCCCCCTTGTTTACCCAATTAAAAAATATAGCTAATATATAATATAATAAAAAAATTAGGATTCTAGTAATTTGCGTTTTCCAATTTCGGCTGATGGGATCCTATATAAAACCCAACTTAAGTGTGACTTGCTTACCTCCTCTTATTGTTGCTTCTCCCTTCTCTCTCTCTTTACTCTTTCTCTCTCCTCAAGAAAATTAGTTGTTGCTCTCTTTCCTAAAAATTTGTTGGGGTTTAAGAAAGTCATTTGGAAAATTACATAAGTATTTCTTTATACTTCCCCTTTAAACCCCTCTTTTTCTTCTTCCTCCATTGAATCTTCCTACCTTATTCACTTTCCTTTTCTGAGATTTTGGAGGCCTGTATTAATATATACTACCATATTTCAACACTTCAACCACCCCCTTTTATTTTTCCACAGATCCTTTCTCCTTAAAAAAAAAAAGTTTCATAAGCAAACGAAGATCGTTTGTTTGAACAATCTTTGTTTCAGAACATCTCATCTCATTGATCTATTACTAAAACCAATCAATCTTAATGCGAAGAAGAGAAAATCAGTGAGAAAAAACAAATAAAAGATGATGGATTATACAAATATGTTATGTCCGGTGAAATATACCGAGCATCGTAGAGTAACTAAAAAACACAACTCTATTAAACCATTGAAAAAATCATCCTGTATTAAACCACCCAGAGTGGTCCGTGTCTCGGTGGTGGACAACGACGCTACTGACTCATCGAGTGACGAAGAGTCAGAGCTTTTTGGCCGGCATCGAGTGCGGAGGTACTTAAACGAGATAGTCATAGAACCGGCTTCACTGACTACTGTTGCAACAATCCCAGCACTAGCAGCTGCAGCACAAGGTGTTATCACCCCTGCTTGTAATGCTAAGAAGGGCGCATCAAGGAAGAAGTCGACAAATACAGGAGTTGCACAAGGAGCCACACTAACGACTACAGGAGGAGTCAGAAAATTTAGGGGAGTTCGTCAACGACCATGGGGAAAATGGGCTGCTGAGATTCGAGACCCTGCGAGACGAGTACGTCTCTGGCTTGGTACTTATGAAACTGCTGAAGAGGCTGCAATGGTTTATGACAACGCCGCTATTAAGCTCCGTGGTCCTGATGCGCTTACCAACTTCGCTACTCCTCCACCGCGTGAACCACCACCTCCGGTGGTTGTTGAACCTCACGCGCCGTCAACCTCTGGTGGTTATGAATCAGGTGACGAGTCAGTTTCTCATAACATCCTCTGTTCTCCTACCTCTGTTCTTCACTTTCGTGGTTCGACTGATGAGGAGCCTTTTCGGTTCAAATCGGATGAAAATGAAAGTTCTCCTCCTGTTCAAGAATCTAGTTTGAGTGTCAGTATGAACAATGATAGCAGTAGTAGCTCTGGTTTGGAAGAATGTCAAGGGGAATCGTCTTCAACGATTGGTGATTTCTTAGATACGCCGTTTTTGAATGATTTCTTTAACTTTGAGTCACCTGAGCCAATGATTTTTGACGATTCTAAACCAACGGAAAATCTGTTTACAATATATGATGAAAATGATCAACATCTTCATCATCATCAGTTCGATTTTGGAGATATGTTCGTTGATTCGTTTATGGATGATTTTGATTTTAGTACGATGGATAATATTAACAACAATTATTCATCGTCTAATTTGTTACAAGTGGATGATTATTTTCAAGATATCAACGATATTTTTGCATCTGATCCTCTTGTAGCGTTGTAGTTCAAAAAGAGAAAAAAGAAAAAAAAGGATGAGGAGAGAGATTGAGAAAACTCATCTTTTTCCGACCGATTAATCAATCGGCAAGTTTTGTACCGGCGGCAAGTAATAGTAGTAGTTTTATTATTATTTTATATATAATATATATAAATTTTTGTTAAGTGGTTGATTAGTAAGTAGTAATATTCTCTGTTGGAAAATATAGCGGGGAATTTGAGTGTTAGAGGAACAATAATAAATTATGGAGTAATTATTTAGGTTTTAATTTTATTTTATTTTATGATGATGAGTTGTACACAATAATTCAATTTTGGTTGAAAAAAAGGAAATGCTGATTTCAATTTGTTTCCTATTATTCACTAATTTCTTTATAGTTTTTGCTTGATCTTTTACCATCTTTGGTTTTGTTTCTTTTACTCATTATTTTCCTTAACATATCATGTACCCATTGCCCATTGGTGTTTTTTATGTAAACAAATAAAAGTTGTTCATGTTTTATATTACATTGTCTTTGTATCTTCAAGAGGTGTTTTTTCCGTTTAATTACATCGTTACTCTTGACGACTTTTTACAACATAATAAGTGAAGCTTTACGAACCTTTCTCTGAAGCATGGAAGTCAAATTGTCGCATAACATGTCCTTTCGTTGTCTTCCATTTGACACCATTTTTTTATTTTTTACCGATTGAACTAATTGTTATTCAGATTAAAATGGATTAATTTTTACTAACATTGCTAGTGGATTATATTAGTCTTTACTAATCAAAACTTTACAAGTTCAAGAAATTAGCGCCAAAACAATTTTTTAACACATACTTCATGTTAATAACAAGAGGGGATTGAAAATAAAAAAGTTGGTAAATACAAAATAGTATAAACTATACAATGATAAATATAGTTTGGTAGAGTACAAGAAAAATCAAAGTAATTTAGCACGAAAAATATTTCTTAACAAAAAATATGTAAATGTAGAATATGGCAAGGACGTGGGATTGGCAGCTAAGATACTAAAGGGATCTTACAAGTGAGGTAACATTTGACTCTAGAATGAACAAGATCTTCTTTGTCTTTTGAATATAATTCCACTTCTTAGTCACGAATACACACATTTTATTGTACTATCTTAGTACTATAATTATATTTTAGGTAACAAATTTTCATGCATAACTGTAAAAATATATTTCTGGACCCAACTTGATGTCCAAGTTGTACCCATAAGTGTAGTTATTAAGTAGGTGTAAGTGTACAAAGAAAAAATTAATTTACCCCATAAATATGATAAATGTTAATTTAAGTCAAAAAAAAAAAATTTAAAAAATATTGTCGTTGGTTGTGTATTTATTTTAATTAATTTACTGAGGATACTGTCCCTCTTGTGTCGTTGTAATAGTGTAAGCACGTGGGTTCGAGATTTTTATTAACTTTGCCAAAAAAAAAATAAAAAAAATAAATGATAAATATAAATAAAGAAAGAAAGAAAAAGAAGAGGAAAAAAGCTGAAACAATAAAATGAGGAGTGTGGACTGTTGGGAGAGTGGAGATGCCAATGTGGCATTCTTTTTGCCGCTCCAACCCACACGAGTAGGCGCAATTTCCGCTTTTTTGGCCGTTTGTTTGACCCTCCTTTTCAATTACCTCGGTTGGTTTTCTTTGTTTTTGGTTTGTTTTTTTTTTTGTTTTGAATAAATCAACACTTTGATTGTTTGAACCTTTTGTTTTGTTTCACATAAATCTAGATTAAGCATAAGTTTCTCTTTGTTCTTTTGCATGAAAAAGGCATTGATAGTTTGATTACAATCTAGTAGTTAGGTCTTAACTCGAATGTTTTTTTTCGCTATAAGGCAGTGTAGATTGCGTGGGCGGTTTATTTTTTTTGAATGAATTAAGGTTCTTTAGATAATATACAATTATCGATTTTGAATAGCTTTTGTTGTTTTTTTAATCTAGAGGTGATCATGGGCCGGGCCGCGCAAAAAAATTTGCCCATTGTGCGGACCGGACCGGGCCCAAATCCGGGCCAAAATTTTGTGCCCAAAGCCCGGTATTTCGGGCCGAGGGGCTTTGCAAACCGGCCGGGCCCAAAATTTGGATTAAAAGTGTTTTTGGCTTGTCCAAAGCCCCCCAAAAAAAAAGCTTTTGTTGTTCTATTTTAATCTTAATTTTTAATTTTCTGTTAAATGTTGATTATTGATTGTTTCTCCCACTCATTTACTCTTTCAAGATGAATTAAGAATTAGATGAAAAACTCCTATCTAGGAATGAAGTGAATGAGGAGTGCGTTACTTATTTCAAGTTGGAAACATAGGAATGATTGAAGGAAAAAAAAATGAAATTTTGTGTTGTTCGAATGTAGGCAAAACACAAAAGCTATCCTTGAAAGTCTATTGATGATTGTTGAGCCCATGAACAACCCACATGTGAGTGGAAGTGTTGTCCCACAATTTATGATTTTGGAAGTAAGGGCGACCGTTGGGAACTTGGGATGTGTATCCCATATTGAAGAAATAAATGAGTTGTGTCTACTTTATAAAGCTAAGGGGCTACTCCTTTTATTGTCATATGGTTTTGAGGTGAAATTTCCTTGTTCTTGTAAAGCGCGTCTACCATGGCGGATACGAAACCGTTTAACAATGCCTTGTGCATGGTAATATATTTTTGTTAATAGTATGTTGTATATTTAAGATAGAATTGAATTATTCATACCTAAACGAATCAACGAGAGAGGATCCAAGTTTCTTAGTGGCATTCCCCAACACTACTATGTTGAAGATGCCACGGTAGTTAATAAAGGCTATGTTGATTTCGAATAGGCTATGCTTAATTGGGGGATGAAAGATCAATATCATACATAATTTTCATTAAAGTTTCAAGTGTATAAACATAAATCTGTAAAGTTAATTTGCATAGATGTAATGCATTATGCATAAGACTAGTAGTAGTATTTATAGGAATAAGTATGCTTGTTTAGCATAATCGATATTGTGCTACCCAATTTCCTGATTAAAGTTCTCTTCTTGTCTGCCATATTGTGCTAATGAGTGAAGAATTTCAGTTCTCATTGGTCAGCCAATAACAAGTGTAACGACAAATTCAAGAACTAAAAGGAGTTAAATACTGTATTGCTTAGCTAAAAAAGGCCAAAGATGTGCTAGCAATATTAGCTAGCTAGTTTATATAATAATGTATAGTAATTTTGGTTTTTTTAATTAATGTGACTAATTAGCATGCAACAAAAAGTTGATTATGTTTGACCCTGTTAAATTTCTAGTATATAATTTCTTAGCCTTTTATAAACTTGTCGGTCTAATACTAGCTAAATAATGTTTATACTAACAATTAACAAACGTCATTAGTCAAAAGTCAATTCCATTTCTTACTTTCATTTTCTCATTTTTGTGAGATTTCATTCGCCTCATATATGTAGATCTTGACCCATTTTGATCAACATTTATCAACTAAAGTTCTTGATGAATTCACATAATATGTTGACATAGTACGTATACTACACCCCTTTTTTCCTAATTTTTTTTGGAGTTTATCGTAGAGAAATGGTGTTTCGCCATCAAGTACGTTGACATGACATGTATCATCTCTTCGATTGATCATATTAGTACACTGGTGTATGACATATGTCAACGAAGAGTATGCACGATATGAAGATTATTACATAAATAAGCTGAATTTGTAATAAGTGTATGGGTTGTTTTTCTGTTATAACAACCTCTCATATAAATAGTTTCTCTCTCTCTTGTAAGAACTAACTATTCATTTTCTGTTTTTGCTTCTATGAGAAACTTTCTGGTTTTCTCTCTCTAAACCTCGAACTATGTTTGCTTAATTCACATGGTATCAGAGCAGATTTCGACTCCTCGAATCTGTAATTTCTTGAATTCTTCTCACATATTCCATTGAATGTGATTCTGTCGATTTCTCCTTGTTCGTTTGAAAATTTAATTGCGAATTGGAGATTAATCATCAATGGCGATCGAAGAAGAAGTATCGAACAATTTCCAAAATTCTGGAAATCAAAGCAATGTAAGTTCCGCATATAATTACATTTCTAGTTCTGATCAAACAATCAGTAAACTAGTTGCTGTGAATCTTTCTGGTAACAATTTCTTGAGCTGGAAACTCAATGTTAAGCGTGCTCTTATAGCTAAGAACAAAGTAGGTTTTGTTGATGGTGAAATTGTGAAACCTGATGATCTTGACAAATATTACAATAAGTGGATGAGATGTGACTATTTAGTTACATGCTGGTTGATGAATTCTATGGATCCAGATATTGCTGAAAACTTTACATATGTTGATAATTCTGCACAATTGTGGTTAGAATTAGGTGAACGATATGGTTAGACCAATGGTCCACAAATTTATCAGCTTAAAAAGGAATTAGATAAGCTTAAACAGGAGAATATGTCTATTGTTTTGTATTTTGGAAAACTGAAGAGATTTTGGGATGAATTGAAGCATCTACGAAGTTTTCCTATGTGTTCTTGTGGAGTTCTATCCAAATGTACCTGCAATTTTTTGAAGAGACTTTCAGAATTTGAGGCAAAAGAGAAATTGATGCAGTTTCTTCTTGGTTTGAATAGTGGCTTTGATAATGCCATTAGCAATATACTAGCAATGGATCCGCTGCCAAATCTTAATAGAGCCTATTATATTACTCAGCAAATTGAAAAACAAAAAGAAGTAAGCAGTGTTAATCATTTGTCACATGAGATTAATGCCTTCGCTGTTCAAAAATCACAACAATATGATAAGAAGGATTGGAGGAAATACAAGATTGATCGCAAATGTGACCATTGTAAAGGGAAAGGTCACACCAAGGATCAATGCTTTAAGATCATAGGGTATCCAGACTGGTATAACCCTAAGAAGAGCAATAACTTTGGTTCTGGTAAGAGTGGCAAGATGGCTGCTAATGTCATTACAGAAGGAGATGATTATGAGGATAATCCATTTGGATTTTATTCTTCTTTGGACCATCTTATGCTTTGGTAATATTGTTGCTGGCACTCGGTCCGCTAGTATTATGGATTCTGCTATGATGCAATCCATTATCCACGAAGTCATGAAAAATCCGAAAGGGAAACAACATGTTGAAGACTCTTCTGCCCATGGAGTTTCTTTTGCTCATTCAGCCAGAGTTCATAAAGAGATTACTGGAGAATCTTCCAGTAATCATAACTATGCATCTTGCTCAGGTATAATTCCTTATTCATCTCGCTAGTTCAAGTGTTTGGATTGTAGACTCGGGAGCTACGGGACCATATGACATATGATGAGAGTTTATTTTGTGCAAGAAGAAAACTTGGAAAAGTTCTTGAAATATGTTTACCCGATGGTAGCTGTAATTATGTAACCGAAATTGGTGATGTTATGCTTTCTTGTGGTATTTTGCTCACAAATGTATTGCTAGTGCCAACGTTTAAACAGAATTTATTGTCTCTTGGACAATTGCTTGATAATACAGCCATTCATGTGAAGATTACAACTACAGAATGTGTATTTTTTCATTCATCATCTTTCAAAGTCTTAGCTACTGGTAAGAAGATAAAAGGTTTATATCTTCTTCATTCAGTCCCTAAGTCTTATTCATCTATCAATATTCCATCCTATCAATCAAATCATCCAATTCATTCTTTTGTTTCTCACAAAAATTCATCATCGACCTTAATCTTCTACATGCCGATTAGGACATGTTTCTTTATCTACATTGAAACATATTCCTATTTGTCAATGCACCAATGTTCATGATTATTTTTGTGAAGTATGTGTGTATGCTAAGCATCACAAATCTCATTTTCCTAGAAGTATAAGCAGAGCTAAACAATGTTTTGATCTAATTCATATTGACCTTTAGGGTCCTTATAAGACTAAAGCTCTTTTAGGTGCTTCTTACTTTCTTACAATCTTAGATGATTATAGTAGAAGCACTTGGACCTTTTTATTACAGAATAAGATGCAAGTTCCTAAAACAATTGAGTCATTTTTTGCTCAAATAAATACTCAGTTTGGTATGCCGATCAAATGCATCAGATCTGATAATGGAACTGAGATAATCCAAGAACAATGTTCTTCTTTCTTCTTGTCTAAAGGTGTCTTACACCAAAAGAGTATTGCTGGTGTGCCTCAACAGAATGGACGTGTTGAACGCAAACACAAGCATCTCGTTGGAGGTAGCTAGAGCATTGAAATTTCATGCTTCTATGCCTACTAAATTCGGGGTGATTGCATTCTTACTGCTACTTTTCTTATTAATCACCTTCCTTCTTCTATCTTAGATTGAAAAACTCCTGTTGGATTGCTTTATAATCAGCCTCCTGATTATTCCATGCTTAATGTCTTTGGGTGTTTATGTTATGCACATACTCGAACCAAAGATAAATTTCTTACTAGAGCATCCAAATGTGTTTTTATTGGCTATTCATTTGGACAAAAAGGATATAAGGTTTATGATTTACAAACTCACAAGTGCTTTGTAACTAGAGATGTTGTCTTTAGGGAACATGTTTTTCCTTTCAAATAGATACAAATTCTCCTACTACTGAAACTCTTCCGGTTATTAATGTCCATGATGATTCTATTTTTTCAACACCTACTGCACATTCTAATACACATACACATGATTCTCATAATTCAACACAAAATATTCCTATACACAATTCAGATTCATCTGTTACACCTTCTATAAACAATCATATTTCCTATGTTTCTCCTCCACATAATTTTTCTATTCAACATTCAGATACTTTATCTTCTCCTTCCATTAATTCTGAAAATCAGTTTGATAATGATTCTGTTTCAACACATTTTTCTTCTGAACCAATTCCTGCACATCATATTCCTACTACTAGACATTCCGCACGCATTAGTAAACCTCCTGTCAAACTCAATGATTTTGTTTGCCCCACTATTCCAGCCTCTTCTTCATCTTCTTTGTCTTTTAATGCTAATACTCATTCTGTTATAGTTGAACCTTCAACTTATTATCAAGCTTCTGTTTTTCCTGAATGACAAATAGCACTGCAAAAGGAGTTAGATGCACTTGAAGCTAATGATACTTGGGAACTTCAATTGTTGCCTCAAGGTAAGAAAACTATTGGTTCTAAATGGGTTTTTAAGGTTAAATACAATCCTGATGGGATAGTTGAGAGGTATAAGGCTAGGTTGGTTGCCACTGGTTAAATAGCTGGAGAAGATTTCACACACACTTTTTCTCCTGTTGCCAAAATTGCTATAGTCAGAATTATAATTTCTCTTGCTACTGCTAAGCATTGGCCTTTATGTCAACTTAACATAAACAATGCTTTCTTGCATGGTTATTTGGATGAATAAGTCTTTATGAAACCTCCATTGGGTTACAAGAAAGCTCAAAAAGGTGAGGTGTGTAGACTTAAGAGATCCTTATATGGCTTGAAGCAAGCTTCAAGACAATGGAATAAGGAGTTAATAAGTAAGTTCTTATTTGGTCTTAGTTTTGTTCAATCAAAACAAGATTATTCTCTCTTTATAAGGACACTTGATGATGAGTTCATTGTTATTTTAGTCTATGTGGATGACATGGTTTTGACTGGAACAAGCCAAATTCGGATTGATCGTGTGAAAGCCGCATTAGATAAAGCATTCACAATTAAAGACTTAGGTGAGATGAAATACTTTCTAGGTATAGAGGTTCTTAGAAATGGTTTTGGCACGTTCTAAGTCGAGGAAATATATTTAAGATATTATAAAGGATTTGAATTTGGTCTTTTCAAAGCCTGTTTCTTCTCCTCTACCTAAAGGGTTGGGTTTATCTACTGATGTTGGTGAGCTTCTTGAAGAACCTGAGGTTTACAGGAAGCTTATAGGACGATTAATATATCTTAACATCACCAGACCTGATCTTTCTTATGCTACTCAGCATCTTAGTCAATTCCTCAGTTGCTCAAGGAAACCTCACTTACAAGCAGCAATGTATGTTGTTAGATATCTGCACAGTACACTCAACATGGGGTTGTTTTATTCTTCTTCCAGTGATCTTAACTTGACCGCTTACGGTGATGTTGATCGGAGTTCTTGTCGGTTTAGCAGCAGGTCTCTCAGTGCATATTGTGTTTTCTTAGGGAATCATTTAGTTTCTTGGAAAACTAAAAAACAACGAACTGTGAGTAAATCTTCTGCTGAAACAGAATATAGGAGCATGTCTAGCACAACTTCTGAAGTGGTTTGGGTTGAAGGCCTTTTACAAGATCTGAAAATTGTTGTTAAATTACCTATTTATATGTTTTGTGATAATATGGCTGCTCAACACATTGCGCAGAACCCAGTGTTCCATGAGCGCACTAAACACCTGAAAAGAGACTGCCACTATGTCAGAGAACAGGTGGAAGCTGGATTTTTACAAACTGCTCATGTTCAGAGTTCATTGCAACTTGCTGATTTGCTTACAAAACCTCTTTCAGGACCTCAGCATCTTCAGTTAGCTTCCAAGCTTGGTCTTGTTGATTTTTCATCAAGTCCAGCTTGAAGAGGGGATATGAAGATTATTACATAAATAAGCTGAATTTATAATAAGTGTATGGGTTGTTTTTCTGTTATAACAACCTCTCATATAAATAGTTTCTCTCTCTCTTGTAAGAACTAACTATTCATTTTCTGTTTTTGCTTCTATGAGAAACTTTCTGGTTTTCTCTCATTTCTCTCTCTTAACCTCGAGCTATGTTTGCTTAATTCACACACGAGAATGTTGGCCCAATCTATCTTCGATTTGAGGGCCATAGCATATATTCTTAAAGTAGATTTTAGTCCCGGGCAATGCCCCGGATTATATTATTAACATTTTCTTGTTTAAAAATACCATCTAATTAATACTGCATAGCTTATTGGTTAGAGATTTAGTATATTAACTTGAAATCACGTGGTCGAATCTTAATTATATGGAGCATGTTTCTAATTTTTAATGTATCATGATGACATGGAATGAAACAACTAAAAGGAGGGTGACATGTGGAGCAAATACTTGCTTAAGAGCACCTTTTAATATATTAGTATAGATAAATACAATATTCTTAACGAGTTAACGTAGTGTTTATGTTATATTGATCGTATATTACAAACTCTACTTCAATTGATTGACGATAAGTTCATTGTGAATAATAACCATTTGCTATAATTGGCCTGGTCATCTAGTGAGGGATGTCAATGCATTGGATTGACGATGTTGGCTTTGAATCGGATCCAAACTATATGTGGTACTTCCTTAAGATCACAAAATTGCAGTTATGAAAACTTATTGTAATTATTATTTAGGGTCCAATTTATTCAACTTATCTTAACTTATATGAACATATATTAACTTATCTAAACTTATTGAAGATTAGTTTATAAGGTATTAGAACTCATTGGAGCTAGTCTGAACTAATTCTAAACCTATTGTAGCTTATTTATTAGTTATCTTAACTTATATATTCTTAAATAAGTCAAATATTAGTTAAACAAAATAGAGCATTACCTGATCTTCATACTGCATGTATAATAATCATTTTATAGTGTAATTTTAATATATCGATTGATAATAATAATAATAATAATAATAATAATAATAATAATAATAATAATAATAATAATAATAATAATAATAATAACCGGGTCATATTTAGCTGGCGTTACATAAACTCCACCTCCTTTTAAATTTTGATCAATTCCTTTTTCGAATGGATCCAATTTGAACTAAATTACTATTCCTACGTTTAGTTGAAAACAATGATGAAGTCTTATACTACTCCGTCTGACCGTCCCAACTCCCAAAATATAGTGTCTGATTCTCTTTTTCACGGGAACTAAGGTAAGTAGAATATAAGAGATATATAAAAAACCTTTTTTATTTAAATAACTCCATAAACAACTGCATCCAGGATTCCTAGAATTCTACTCTAGTAGACAAGAAAAAAAAAAGAGTTATTATCAGTATTATTGTGTATTTGTGTGTTTTTATTTTAATGATCAGTATTATTGTCTTTATGTTGATGAATTCCACGCTTTTGTGAGGACATGGATTATAATTTCGAAACCCTACATCACTGGCTCACTAATTTATTTGATAAAGAATGTGATCGAAGATGTAAACATATGATTAATTAATTACATTAAAATGGGACCAAAATTTCATATATTGATCAATTAGAACAAAGAAAGATCTATAGAGGGCCTAATTGGATCTGACATTGAGAACAAGTGTTTGTGCATAATCTAAGACACGTTCTTACTCTCTGCTTGCTTATATATCACTCAAAGTTGCATGGCATGAAATATTTGTCCCTCCTTATAATTATTATGTCTAAAACAACAGAAAGTAAGATAACGTAGTTTTTATAGAAATTTAATTTATATTTGCATTTTCTCGTAGTAATTGTAGGGCATGGAACACTCCACTGAGAACTGAGAAATAGTACTACTATAGATTATGGTCACACTTTCAGCACATGCACTAGCAAGTATTTTCATAATACTAAGAACATTCCACAATAATTATGTTCGTATTTTACTTTATACTGCAACCATTTTGACTTAATTATACCTTCCATTAGCCTAAGATTTTTGTTAAACCTATATTTAGTATATTATAACTTTACTTTACGTAAACAGCGTGCCTAATTAAGCAGGCTGGTTCGTGTAGTTAAGGTTTAATATGTGGCATTGATGAGTAGTATGTACGTAGATCGTAGGGGGGTTGCAGATGTTGGTTTGAGTTAGTTAGTACTTTGTATTTTTCTATTTACCTACTTGGATGGTGAAGGTCAAAATTAGAAAGTTTGATTCTATTTAATGATATACTGTCTCCGTCCCTTTAATACATTTACCATTTCTCCAATGCACGCTTATCAACACACGTTTTAGAAGAAAAATATTATTAGGCTGGATTCTACAGGATTTATTTCTATGTATTCAATTATATCATAATATTCTATTAAGTGGTCGTTTGGTTGCTAATTGAAATCATGGGAATTTAAAATTCCTAGGAATTGTGAAATGGGCTAGTTATTTGGTTGACAAAAAATTTTAAAAATGGGGGAAGTAGAAATTCCCATGAATTTCTATTGCCTACAAAATGGGGGAATTAACTAACCTACTCCCCCCTAGGTAAGTAGAAATTCCCATGAATTTCCACTTCCCTTATACACTACCAAACAAAAATTTTAAATTCCCATGAATTTAATGAAGGAATTTATATCACGTGTATTGAAAATTCATGGGAATTTTCAATTCCTATGATCAACCAAACGACCACTAAATATATTGGAGATTACAACGTAAAATTGTAAAGTAAATTTTTTATAGAAGGTTGCCTCAAAAAAATTACAGAAGAAAATATTATTTTTGAATAATTATTATTTTAAGGATTAATATTATGTGAATTTCTTATGTTATTGATATTTAACTTCCTTATACATTTTATTATTTGTTTGTAATAATTTGAGTAGAATCTAGTCTTATCAGTAAAATCTACTCTTATCAGTATAAACATAATTTTGGTGTGTAATCAAGATTATAGACCCTCATTCTACTCAATATATATGGAAAAAAGTACGCTGAATGAAGTTTCATTAGCCAAATTATCTTTCGTTATTTGTGTTATATAGGATTAGTTATTTTTTTTTTTTTTGGTATAAATGAGCGACTAAGCGCAGTGATGTAGACGGGATTCGATCCCACGTCTGGGGTACCACCCCCACAAGACTTTACCAACTAAGCTAGATGGCATCCACAGATAAGATCAATTATGTGATACAACAACTATAAAATTCAAACAAATACGGTAGAGGAATAGATAAATTATGTATGATCAATAGGATCGGTTATGTGACTTTGATCACCTCATCACTAACTTTGTTTCCGTAGTTTTGGGTTTGGCTAAACCAACTAATTAATCAATAGTAAACAGCGTAATTGTCTCCAAAAAGCCATTTTGTGATGCGAGTGACACCCTTATTTTCATGAGAACGTCTTGCCATTTGCTAATTCAACAGTAGTATTAGATGAGAAAATTTCATAGTGATTAGACATTAACCATATTAATTAGAAAGTGGGAAAAATAAAGTATCTAAAAATCAAAAATTACGTGTGCTTCTTTGCTGGTCCCTTGTTCCATATGATAGTGGTTGTTGGTCGGCTTAAAAGGTTAGCAAGAAAAGTAAGAGTAAGAATAACTAAAAGAAGAGTCCCTATCAAATAATATACTAGTACTAATTAAATTAATAATTAAAGAAAAAAAAAGAGTTAAAGAAGAAAGATTTTACAACAAAATTTCCCATTATTAGTAATTAATTAGGGACCCATAGATGTGGGAAATGAAGTTACATTAATTGACAACATGTTAATTCTGTGAAGTCAAAATTTTGCAGCCTCATGTGGAAAATGTGGCGCTCATATATGGTTGCTAGTTTCCTTCATTTACACTCCATATGAAATAGGAAGTGAGATAATGAGTTATCAATGTTGCTGAATGTGATAGGTTACAATGTACACCAGCTCATTAGCACTCAAACTTATGTTGATTTATGTTGTAAATGTCAATTGAATTTATTAGGAAAGATATAAGAGCATAAGCGACAATATAATCGGAAGACAACAAAAATGAATGCTACTCCATCCGTTTCAAAATATAAGGCATTAACGTTTTACGAAAAATTACTTTGACCACAAATATCTCTCATAATATGATAAATAAAACTTATAAAAATTATACCGTCGGATTCGTCTTGAAAAATACTATAATAACATTATTCTTTTTATTTTTTTTTCAACATAAATTGAGAGTAACGGTCAAAGTTTGACATCGAACATCGTGCGTGTCTTATATTTTGAAACGGATGGAGTATTATTTAGGAAATAATAATTTGAATAATCTCCAGAGTGAATTATTAGGGTTAAAAAGCTAACATTCGTTTTACCAAGTTTAATGTTAGCCAAATTAGTCAACATTTATATGTTTCGATGTAACAACAAGAAGATGTTATTTGTATTTTTTTCTTTCTCCTCCCATCTTTTGAATCCAACCTCCAAAGGGCCCTTATAAAGTTTGCCTCAAACTCGTGAGTCATACTTACCACTCGGCTAAATAAGTACATGAAAAAGGAAGAAAATTTCATAGGAGTCCAATTATATACTACTACTATATAGGTAGATCCACATAACATAATAGCCAACCAAGATGATCAGTTCAAGAGGGCAGTATAGATCTCTTACAAATAAGTATCTTTTATAAAAACAGAAGCTCCCTTATAAATCATTACACCACTTTTTGCAGATAATATAATTACATAAAGTTCTGGTTTTGCAATACAATACAAAATCTGAGCATAAGTCCAGAGATTGTAATGGCATGGTTAGACACCATGATCTTGTATAAAATCATCATCATAATCACAATATGATTGCACAATTAAGCGTTACATTTTATACGTTATCTTCCTATGGCCTTAAAAGTATCACTTATTGATTTAAAAAATACCTGCTTATTTCTTTTTATACTTTAATATATTATATATACTATATATAATTTATATTACAGAATTTTCTTTTAGAAAATATCAGTTATCTGTACCTATACTATACTACTCCTAATTACTAAACCGTATCACATGCACGTGGAATAGGAACTTTCACTTTAATTTTCAATTCAGACTTTCATTTACTACTCTGTAAAACACAAACGGGGGAGGGTGTATTTGCCAAAAAAAAAAGTGTTTTTTAAGAGCTTTATTGCTTTCCGTTGATGGTGATTTGACGGTTTGATTTTGGTAGTAATATACTAATATTATATTTTAAATGTTTGATTAATACTCCTAAACCAGTCAACTTAATTAATTTTTTAAGGGGGAAACATAAATTTTATTTAATTAAAAGTCATAAGGTATTTACAATTGATATTAAAGAAAAAACGAAACACATCCTAATTTGATCAAATAAAGTTCTCATACGATATAACTATGATAATAATAAAGCAGATCTGCTAATACAGTATAACCCTCGTTTGTTCGTTTAATCATATTTCTTCTATGAGAGCGTCTACCATTCTCACGTAGTTTTGAGAATAAATATTTTATTGGACCTTGCAGATAGCGTATGAAAATCCATTATAATTACAAATTTGTATAGCGAACCGTCAATGACATACATGTTTGGAAGAAACCATAAAAACAAAACTTTGTAATCCCACAAGGGGAAAGTAACAAATCAAACTCCAAACCCTTATTAGTGGAGACAAAGTACCTAATAATTGGGAAAAAAATCTATAATAAAGAGAGAAATGAGGTTTATTATTAACGAAAACAAGAAAAACAAGTACATAAAAGTAGAAATAATTGGAGCCTAGCCACTTGCCATAGAAAAGGATAGTGACGACTTCAAACTAGCTAAAGAAGACCGAAGCTTTTTAAGGGGAGAAGGGAGGGAGAGAGAGAGAGGCGGCAAGATTTTGGTCAATGTTGTTAGTCAACTATATCTTATCTCTATTATATAAGTGAAGGGGGAGGAAGATGGTGTCCCCTCACAAAAAGTCTACTATACCCTTAATGATTTAATTGTCATATATATTCAATAGTCTATTCTTCTTCCTACTTGCCATATATATTGAACAAGTTAATAATGGAATTGCATTTTAAATTTCAATTAAATATTAAATTAAGGAGAATGATTTATCTTCTTAAATATGTGTGAAAAACTCTCATAAAAAAATAAATTGACAATATAACTTGATTGAAACAATCTGTACAAAAAATAAAACCTTTAAATTCATATTAATAATTATAACGATAATATTTTAAAAGCTAAATGTTGATTATTATTCGGTAATCTCTATTATATAAATCAAACTCTTCCACTTTATTAAAATATTCAACGATTGAATCTGATAACAAATTCTTCCACTTTATTTGAACACATGTTTTCTTCTGCTTTGTATTTCCTTCACTTATATAATAGAGATTTGACTAATGATGAACAAATAACTAAAAAAACCAACGTAACATTGATTTAAGAAAAATATATTAAAAAAAAATTAAAAATCATTATAAATGTTTGTTTGAATCAATTTTTTTATGAATAACTAATTGAGAAAAAGAATGTTAATATGACACGCACGCATAGCGTGCAAAAAATACTAGTATGTTTTTATGCTATATTATAATATGTACTTAGAATCTTAAGAGCTAATTTTAAATTAAAATACTAATACAATATACTTATTAATTACTTGGAGAATCGACATAACAATATGACCCCTTTTTTTTTGGAAAATGCAGGAGTAACTTCTAAACTACAATTTGTCTTGCCACCTCCTTTCGTTCTGCTCAATTTCCTATTTTCTGCACTTAGGTTTTTGTTGTACTTCTTAGTTTCATGTCTATTTTCTCGATGTAAAAAAAATTACGGGTTTATAAGGGGTATAAATTGGATGGACTGGATTGGACTTTTCGAGTCTAAGGATTTTTGGACTCCAAAAGTTGGGACCAAGTCCAGTCTCAACTTCTCATGAGTCTAGTGATCATTTAGTTTTTTTGTCTTTCAAGTCCAAGTCCGTTCCAATATAATTTTTCATACAATTTTTTTTCCCTTGAACATAGGCCATATTTTCAAAAATTAAGCTCATAAACGTTTCATTGAGTTTGAAAAAGCTCCAATAAGTTTTTACATATTATGAAAAATAAATTTCAATGAGTTACAATAAGTTTCAACACCCTATAAAATAAAGTTCAATAAGTTTCAAAAATTTAGCTCATATAAGTTCAGTTTATATAAGATTATAAGGTGAAAAGAATACGCTTTAACTTTAGGAAAGCTGAAGCATTAATGCAGACTTTTTTTTTTCTTTTGTTAAACATTGTTACCAACACAAACTATCTTTTCTGTTCTGATTCTCTTTTAGTCCTCTTTTATATGCATCCTTTTGCTCACCTTGCTCAAAAGAACAAAAAGAAACAAAAAACGTAATTGGTCTATTTGAGATCTTCAAGGTTCATGTAAAAGTTAAAGTGGATTTAAGGTAAGGGCAAAGTTAATTAGTTAAATTACTAACTTTAACGTAAGTGCAATTTACTCGTGTATAGTAGGCTAGTAGTAGGTTGAAAGTTTCAATATAAACCTATAATATTTTTTAAGGTGAATATATTCCAAAAAATTATAGGCATGTCAAGGGTACACCATATTAGCTAATTGGTTATCACAATATATTCTTTTGGTAAAATAGCTTATAATCACCCCTCATGAAAAAGAACCTTATGATCATTACCTATACTCTGATAGTAAAAGAAAGCCAATAAATTTAACGTATTGGCATTTGTTTTTTATATGTTGATAAAAAAAAAAGATAACAAAGAAAGTATAAAGAAAAGTGTTGTAAATATTTAAAAATGGGAAAAATACATCTCTACAAAAGGAAGTGAAATTAACATGAACAAACAAACTAACAAAGATAACTTTTATTTCTAGGTCTTAAGCTAGAAAGCTAGCTTTTATAGCAAATCTGAAAAACTAGTTAGAGTAAATTTTGTCTTTGGTAGTAGTTGGCTTTTACATTTTTGTTTATTGAATAGGAGGTTGACTTTTACATAATGATTAGAATTTCACTCAGATTTAATTTTTTTTTTTGTAATGTAAAGTAATTAATAAAAGTAAAGAGAATTTTCAACTCTAAAACCAGTTTAACACAACTACACATCTAGCACAACTACACAAGTATTATAGCGGGTATGATCAAATATCTACTTTTTGTAAAGGTTTGGAAATACCCACTATAACTACACGTCTAACACAACTACACACTTAATTTCGAAAGTTAAGCCATTATTCAATATACTAACAAATAGGAGTATGTAACAACTTATAATAGCCAACTGCGAAGTTCAGCTTAATATTTATATAATAAAATTTATATATTAACAAGTAACAACTAACTCTAACTACGAAATTTAGCTTAATAGGAGTACTTATAACTAGAGTATAAATTTTATATACTAACAAATAGCAACTAACAACTAAAAACCAACTATGATTCTATTAATTTATCAAAATGACCAATACCTACATGTATAGCAAAAACAATCAATTGGTCAAACAAGTCTCTAGTATATCAATGAATCGCCAACAATCAACAGTTGATTTACCTTATAAAGTCCAACATTTATAACAAACCAAATCCATATCCAACAGCCAAATTCAAAATAAAGACACATATCAATCACAAGATTGCAGCCTTTAGATCTTAGCTATGTAGTAGTATTGAAACTCTGAGAGGACATCAGAAACATGGTAAATGGTAAAAAGAGTAGAGAAGCTATGTACAACTTGCAAATTTCTGCACAAATTGCAAACCAAAATTAATGTTAAAAGGGACAGGACATAAATAACAGAAACATATAAGGCCGAAATTTGGTCCCCTTAAAATTATCATCCGTACTGTCTTCGATCTTTCATAAGTTGTTATGGGCGGTTTATTTTGAAACATTTTGCTTAGTTGCTTGCCCCCTTTCTTCTTCTTTTTTTTCCCCATTTTTCTACCTTTTACATACTTAATCTTTTTTTAGTTGACCTGTTTTTCTAGTCAAGCTTCTTAATACTCCCTCCGTCCCATAATATAGTTCACATTTCTTTTTACACAGTCTCCAAGACGTACCTTTGACCTACAATATCTTCTATTTTGTATTAGTAAAAAATATAAAAAGTTGATAATATAAATGTAGACATTGAGACGAATCTAACAAGACCCCACATGAGTATGTTTTTGTATACATTAATGAGAATATTTGGTCAAAGATTTTAAAGTTTGACTCCCAAAATAGAAATGAGAACTATATTATGGGACGGAGGGAGTACATAATTTCTATAATTAATAAAGATAGTTATTAATAAGTACTCCATCCGTCCCAAAATATAGTTATTAGTTCCCGTTTCTTTTAGCACCGTCTCCAATGTGTATCTTTTACCATTACTATCTTTAGTTACGTATTTATAAAAATTATGAAAAGTTGATATTATTAAACTACACATTGAGACGAATTTAACAAGATCCTAAATGAGTATTTTTTTTTTTTTTTTTGTATATATCAATGAGAATATTTAGTCAAAATTTTAAAGTTTGACCATGCAAAATAAAATGAAAACTATATTTTGGAATAGATAGAGTATAAGTTGTTAAAAAGTTAATATTTTGGAAATATACATGAACACTGATTAACTAAATCTCATATGACTATTTTTATTTAACAGTATAAAAATATCAGAAGAAGTATATAAATTAGTACTCCCTCCGTCCCATAATATAAGTCATGATTCTATTTTTACACGTGAATTAAGGTAAAGTGGAATCTTGTTTTATTTGAATAAAAAAATTCATTTTTATTGGGAAACACCTATATTGTTTTTTTCTTTTTAACAAAAAATAAAAACTGAACATTAATGTTGCATGGTTTAATGTGTAGATGAGTTTAATGGGGTAAAAGATTCCATTTTATCATTAATAATGGTGCATTGGAAGCTGAACTTATAAGGACTTTTTGGAAATTAAATTATTTTCATGAGGGTATTTTGGACATAATTATTGATTGAAAATAGAAATAGGACTTATATTTTGGGACACTTTAAAAGGAAAGGGGACTTATATTATGGGACGGAGGGAGTACCTTTTATTGTATATGAGATTTTATAGGTGGGAGTTGTTTGGTGTTTGTGGGGGCAGATTATATAGAGTTTAGTGTCATAAATTTGCATATCTTTAAGGCTGCCTTCATTGGTTCCAACTGGTCCACTTTTTTCACCTTTTTAACTTTTTAACCCAGCTATATTTAATTTACCTCTAAAAAATCACAATCATGTAAAATGAATACACTCTCTCTCAATGAGTAGGACTATAGGAGTAGTTGACAAAGAAGTAAGATACTCCCGTATCTTCTATCTCGTGTAACCTTGGTATGAAATTTGATCCTTACAATTTCTCCTTGCATTTGGACGATGAAGCTGTGGATAATTTTAAAGTGGTATTTCAAGGAGGACTCTGAATCTTCGAAAAATAGAAAATCGAGAATTTAATAATTATTATAATTTTTTATCCTAGTTACTTATTTATAATTTCTTACGACGGGTAATCAATATTTCAAAGTTAACAAAAATATTTACTAGAATTTCCTGGAATATGATTGCGAAGTGCAAACACAATATGCATAATCTTCATATTTTGTTCAGTCATTGGGCATAATGAAATAATATACTCTTATATTGTAGTTACCGAGTTCTTAACAAGATTACATTTCCTTTTTTTTAAATCGAAAAATTATGGACGAAAGATAAATTATTTCATCCTGTTAAATGCTCACTTTAATCAACTCTATATAACAAAACTTCGATTGCAAATACAAATTTTGAACCAGGAACTCAAAAATGATTTTATTCCACGCCAAAAAGAAAATTATCGGTTTATCCAATTTCAGATGTTATATATTTGAGGGCAATTTTAGGTGTTAAATAGTGGAATTGAATTTGTTGGAATTTCCAGCTCAAGTAAGAACATTTGTAGATACCTCGTACCCCACAAATCAAACTTTTGGTTACCTAATTTTCGAATTGGTCGTAGTCTTTGGGTTGAAATTTTCTTATTGGTGCTTGAGGGTTCCACCTTTGAATTCTATTTTCCACGTGGCACTTCCACATGTGAAAAGATAGAAAAAAGAAAGTCGATGCAGGGCTGAAATTGGGCCAATCATAAGCAGGTAAACTTTTGGCCCAGCTTGAATCATAGGCTTCCTATACTTTAAGGTTTTCGTATGGGGCGGCGATGGAAGGTGGGCTCACTTTGGCCCACCCTTTTAACCTGCCCAGTAATAGTAAATTGTCAATTTTAACCCCATTGCACCCAATTCTTTATGGGCCCATCATTACAGTAAATTCTTGCTGTTGTTGTCTATGTTATGCCTCTACAGTCTACAGTTTACTCATTTGAATCATCAATGGAGAATTTAGCCTTTCTTTTGATGGAATCACATCCAATTCCACCATGATAGATGACTAAATGCATCTTTAATCTCACCTTATAATACTACAATAGTTATGAACTTTAAAATGTAATTACATTATTGGATATAGTACAAGGTATCCGATTTAAATTCCCATATTTCGTTTATACTATTAAGCTACGTGTTGAGGTTGAGGTGGTGCCGTGGTGGAGTAGTGGTATTGTTTGATTGTTTCCCACCTCATATCCCCCGGCGCCTAAAGATCAAACCTCATGGGACTCATTTGGGGATTTCCCTTATCCCCACTCGAGTGAGTCCCCTTCATCTTACTTTTAAAAAAAAAAAAAAATTTAACCTACGTATTAAATTATTTTTAAAATATTACGTCTTATTCTAAGCACCTACTAAACATGAGTATAATAATATCGATTTTTCCTTATTTGATCCATCTAAATTTTTACTGGTTGAGACTTGAGACTCGCATTTCCGGTATATATATATGCTATTACATAGAAATTCTACAATGGAAACAACTAGAAAATTGTACAACACGAATATCAAAAGTAACCATTCAATATAAAAAGCGTATATATATGTGCATGAAAATTCAACAATGATAAGTACATAAACTGATAAACATGCAATTTTACTTTTAGTTACACTATTAATCTAGACTAGTACAAAACTAACAAAGAATTTTAATAGTAGTACTACATACAATACACTATATGCAGACATGAAAACCATATGTAATTACACCCTACATGATACTATCACAGATCAAATGTGAAAGTTCTTTTTTAAGTATTAGACTTTATATTCTTATTCGGCGAAATGATAAGAAGTTCAAGATATATTACAAGATCAAAGGTAGGAAAAGTTTAAGATTTGATTGGATACAAATGATGAGATGATAAAACATGAAGAATAAAAAGGTAGACAAGGAAGAAAAAAAGTGGTAAAGATATTGTTGCTTTGTTGCCTACTAATAATAAAAATTCCTTTTTTTTTTCGACATCGGAAAAATTCTACCCTTTGAGAAAAAGAAGAGTTGTGTATGCCAATTTGATAGGAATGTAGGATCCAATGGCAAGTCAAAGAAACTGTAATTGTCATGATGTTTACACTTGAATGAAGAGAATAATTGCATCTATATTTGATGTTTCACTCTATAAATTGGCTCATTTTCAAAAATGTCAGTCATCTACATGAGAATGGAGTGCAAAAAAAAAAAAGGCAGAATTTTCCGACACAATAATTCTCTTTTTTTTTTTTATACCATCTTTGTTTTCTTTAAGAAGTGTAAACGTTATGTTTTTTGTGGGGGATAGTTAAATTTAGAAAACACTTCTGCCCTCAAAGCTGTAAAGGCTGCTAAATATGAATTGGATTCAACTCACGGAGCCCCAATCTGTCTTGTTTGCGTTCAAGGACCTTCACGGGTTGGATAAAGTAGACTTACACCTTTGACTTTTATACTTGATTCACAGTCTATGTGGCCTTTGTCATGTATTTATTTCTCCAACATATTACATACCCCCTCCGTCTTTTTTTTAGTTGCTACATTTTACCATTTTCGAGTGTCTCAAATTACTTGCTACATTTGCTAAATATTTCTACTTTTTAGTATGTGATATCCACATATTATTTACCCCTATACCCTTATTTTTGTCTTAATTGCACAAAAAGACAACTACTTTATGCTTAATTAATTCACTTTTCAATTTCCTTGGCAATTGTGCAAAAGTAAATGTAAGCAACTAAAAAGACGAAGGGAGTAAATCTGTACTTCAACATATTTTCTCATATAAGAAAAGCAAACCCTTGGGTCCGATGGTATGGCTTCCTATCTCCCACATGGAGACCAATGTTCAAATCTTGGTGGAAGCAAAAATTTCAATATTATGACCCAGTATGACAAGCCAGTGGGCTTTGCCTTGCCTAAACGTTGTTTTGGCGCAGGCTGACCTTGCACTAGCACGTGCACGAGTCCCAATTCACCATGCTGTGTTGGGTAGTTCTTGGCTAAGCCCCTAGCACAACCAGTCTCTAATGGATCTAATGTCATCTTTAGTATGTTATTTTCAACTGAATTTGACTAATCCAACAACTATTAGCAAATTTAAACTTAGTTTAGTTGGTCTGAACTTGCAGTTGTGAACTTTCTGAATCTTGTTAACTGTTAAGCCTTATCTGACCTTATACTTTCTGAAATAAGGGTTAAACTCTCCTCTTCTACCAAAATTTTAATGTATCCTCTGACAATTGCATTCCATAAATTAAGTGGGGTATTTTCTGTGAAGTGGGGTTGCAGTATTGCACGGACTATATAATCCAAAAAAAAGGCAATCTACCCACGTTAAAATGGAAGAACCACGAAAAAAGAGGCACAAATCATGACTGGAAATTCAAAGTAGAGCCACTCAGAAGAAACTTTATTCCTTGTGTAGGAGGTTAGAATTTCGTGAAAATATTCAGCACGTAAGAAATAATAATCACATTAATTAATATACAAAGAAATCATACAAATGCATTAACTGAGTTACCCTTTAATCAAAGTGTAGTTCAAAATCCAAAGAATCAGGAGACAGGAGCTCTATGCCTTTGATGCAGCAGAAGATGAGCCTGCTCGATCTGCATCTATCATCGACTTAATGTAATATTCACCAGCCTTATATGAAGATCGCACCATGGGACCAGACGCTACATACCGAAATCCCTGCAGGAAATTCAAAACGTTAAAGATAAATTCTTGTTTCTCTTAAAAGATCAAACAATTGCAACATGTATCCAATTCTATACCATTTCCATTCCAAGAACTTTATAATTGTCAAAAGCTTCTGGAGTTATATACTCGGACACTGGCATGTGGCGTTTTGAAGGTCTCATGTATTGACCAAAGGTCATCACATCAACACCAGCAGCTCTCACCTTTTCCATAGTACTCACCACTTGGTCAGGCGTTTCTCCACAACCCAACATTATTGATGTCTTGGTTAGGGTACCAGCAGGTGCATATTCTTTAGCCAACTTTAAAACATCTATAGATTGCTTGAAATTAGCACGACGATCTCTAACTACACTCTGAAGCTCTTCAACTGTCTCAATATTGTGAGCAAACACATCTAAACCAGACACAGAAACTTTCTCGACACATGATTGATCTCCACGGAAATCCGGAACTGCATAAGTTGCAAAATTTTAAGAATTGGAAAAAAGGTGAGTAATGAGAAGACAAAACGTGAACTTAATGGTAAATGATCGTAGTAGTAATGGTATTTTAAACGTAAACTCAATGGTAAATGAACTTTATTCCCAAACATGTGTTATTTCTTCACAAAAACCCATTACTACGCAATACCACTTCTAAAGTGGTAATAGATGGTAAGAGAAGTTTATATACAAATGTATAAAGGATGGATAAGCATTGCAGTGGAGGCGCGGACATTAGGATGAGACTTTCTTCATATGTTAAACGATTCATTGTCATTAATATCAATTACCACTGCCAATTAAACGGTCTGCAAACACAATGACGCAAAAGAAGCCCGTTCGATCAAGCCAGTAACATAAAGTTTTTCACTTAAAGCACCCTACCAAATTTCCACCTTGAATGACAAATAACACGATGTTTAGCTAGGTGTCATTTTCCCTTTTTTGGATATAACATTGCAGAAAGGAATTAAAAGAATTCATTTCCCTCTTAAAAAACCAAATCTTTCTAATGTTAAAACGATTTGGAAGAAAAATGCAAGCTCACTCTTCCCTTCCCTTACTTCCCTTCCCTCCCTTACCTTCCCCTCCATGATCGGTATCCAAATAAATTGTTGAGTGTGTTTAGATAGAGGAATTTAGAGAAAAAGGCACGAATATCCCTTGTTTGAATATAGCATGGGAGGAGGAAAGGGAAGGGAATTCGAAGAATTTATTTAGCTTCCCCTCTTTATAAACCAAATCCTTTGAATGTTAAAAAGATTTGGAAGGGGAAAAAGGAATGCGAGCTCACTCTTTCCTCTCCTTCATTTCCTTCCCCCGCCGTCTCTCTCCCTCCTTCCCTAACCTTTCCCTCCATGATAGCTATCCAAACAGTGTTAACGATTATTTTACGCATCACAACGACACAAACCAATTCCAAAACAAGAAACAATCAAATAACTTCCCTTTTACAGGTGTCATTGTTTGCTCTCGGGGACGATTCTTTGAAGAATATGTGAATTGAGTACTCATAGACCAGGTGGAAGCATGATGAAGATGCATGACACTCGTGGACTACATGAAATTGTGACCAAGAACTAAGACACTATAGTCCCTTGTTTTTGGTGCATATTAAGGGGATATGTTTGTGTATAAAACTATATATTAATAAAACAGCACAAAATCTCATATAGACAGCATTTCAAAAATTTAAAAGAGTAAAGAAGTTAGTAGTACCAAGGGCCTCTATCAGCATAGTTGGCTTTAAAGTTTTCAGTTTCTGCACAGTTTCAGCAAAGTGACCACTACCCTGATCAGGTAAATCATCACGATCAACACTTGTAATTACTACATAATCAAGACCCCAGGATGCAATAGCCTCCGCAACATTGGTTGGTTCATTTGGATCTGGTGGGGGAGGAGTTCTGGATGTCTTGACATTACAGAACCTGCGAATCAACAAATTTAAATCTTTAAAGAATGATCGGAATTCTCACTAACAAAAAAGCAAGCAAATTGTTCAGTAGGATGTAGGATAAACACTAACACAAATAGTGCACAAACTGAAACAAATAAAACCTCATGGCATGTAATAGAAAACAACCATTACCTTCAAGACTTAAACTGGGGAGGATGACCACCAACATGTAAGGCTTAAACCCATGAAAGGTGCAACAAGAAGCCTAATCTTCCAGCAAATAATTAAGAGGTGGTCTTAATTACCATCTCTGCGTAATCTTTACTATTAAAACTATGCTACCATGTTTTATATATTAATTCCCCCAAACAGCACGGCTCACTGTAAAAAACAAATATATTTCACACTATAGAACTATCTTTCACATAGAAACCAAACATATAGGGGACATAATCTAGATGCTATATGACACTAAGCGAAAACAGTGCCCTCCACTGATGATCGCATGCTCCCTTCCCCCTCCCAAGCTGCAGAATCTTCTACATTAAAAATGGAGGAAACCTAATAGCGAAGACATAGCTGTTCTTCTGAAGTAGCTTAATTATAGATCTCCAAATACATCCTCCAAATTCAAATTACATTCCCCATACACACACGTCTGGGAAGTCCAAAAAAGTTGCTTTAGAATATTTCACGACAAATTTCACTAGCAATCCTAATGACTAGCTCACTACAACACCACATAACCACCGATAGAAACTTTGATTATGATAGACATGATATACTAATGACTATCTCAGTTCTCACTAAAAGTATCTCATGGTATACACCATATAATCACATGCTAGTTAGTAGTTACCATTAGCAAAGAAAAATCCTACAATTAAAGCCATTCTGTTTTCCCTTCAACAGCAGCAAGATATTCATGTATATCAAGTAAATGATAAATGGAGCAAACATTTTGCTGACATCTAGGGCCCATACATGCTCTTTGCACTGCATTGACCAACTAAACATTGAAAAGACTCTTTACAAGCTCATTTCAACCAAACTGAAAAAATTTGAGATCTGTGCTGAGAAATGTCCTTAGATTCTAGTTTCCCACGACAAGAACAATAGAAGGGTTCTATAATCCACCAAAGTGAGCAACGCCTAAACCAGAATTTCATTCAATAATAATCCCACATCATTAGGCCAATTAGCCAGATAGGTAGTTAACATAACATACCTTTGCCACATTGGTATTTATTTTGTCAACAGCGACATATAGGTAATAAAATAAACATCAGACGACATATACTTCCTCCGTTTCAAACTACTCGCTACACTTTAAAAGTTCCACTATTCATCTATGAGGTTTGACCATACATTATTTACTACTATTAGATAAAATCAAATATTATAATGTAAAATGTCGTTGGATTCGTCTCAATGTATATTTTCATAAAATCAAATTTTTATACTTTATTATGATATACAATTAAACATATTAATGGTCAAGGTAGTGCATCGGCAAGCATGAAAGTCAAAGTGTAACGAGTAAAAAGAAACGGAGGGAGTAGGTCCTTTTACCCAGAGCTAGCGCGTGATGTGTACATTCTTTTTTTCCTACAACTACAGTGCACATATATCCCCTACGATCACATATTACAATCACCAAAGCCAAGCATAACTCGAACCTCGTCGTCAACAACCAACCACATAAACAAAACTCCAGCACAGTATTACTCAAACAATCAACATAATACTTCACAACAACTATATTCCAATCACTCCCTACACATAATCCCACCAATGCATCATAAATTCCACACATTAGCTTCTTTAATTTCCAGTTATCATAATACACTCATAAGAATTCCAATCTTTCCTATCAGTTAAAAAACAATTAATTCTTCATCCGATTGAAAAATTACAAAAACACGAAATCGACAAGAAATTGAATAAAAGTAGAGAAGTACCTACAACCGCGAGTACAAGTATCGCCCAAGATCATAATAGTAGCAGTAGCAGTACCAGTTTCACCACCAGACCAACATTCACCTAAATTAGGGCAACGAGCTTCTTCACAAACAGTATGTAACTTCAATTCCCTCAATTTCTTCTTAATTTTAGTATACTTATCACCTCCAGGAATTGATTCCTTCATCCATTTAGGTTTCGGAAGAGGATTCTTCTTCGTTCCAACCTCAACAGAGTAATCATCGTTTCGCTGCAATCGGATGAAATCGTCTAGATTTGGGGTTTCTTTTGATAAGCGTTGGCGGAGTGATTCTAGGGTTTGCGATTGAGGTTCGGGAGGAGAGAGAGTGGATTTAGGGCGGAGTTGGAGGAGAGAGAAAATAGATGAAGGAGGGTTGTTGCGATGGTGGAGATGGCGGAAGAGAGGTGTTAGTCGAGGATGCATTTTTTTTGGGGGGTTTTGTTTCTCTCTCTCTCTCTCTCCTCTATTTTCTGGTTTTGTTTAGGAGGGAAAAATGGAGGGAGGAGTGAAACTGAAACCTGTAGTGGAGGAGGACAATTCATTATCTTTTCATGTAATGAAAAACTAGTTATTGAGTTCGGGCAATGCCTTGAAGATTGAATGGTTGCGACAAGGGGGTAGCAATTATCGATGATGTAAAATTATAGATAAAATTTGTAACAAATATATTGGGGTTGTTTGGCAATTGTTTGTTGACTGTTGGAGGTTGGCTGGTTTAGTTGGCTTGTTTGGCTGGCGGGAAACGTTGGCGGTATGTATTGGTTTTTTAAGTTGGTTGTTTAAGCCAACTGTTTGCAAAAGTGTTTAGTAAAATTAGTTGGGACTGTTGGCTGTTTATTAGAGAGTTTGTGAGCCAACAAGTCAATCCAAAATGTTGCTCCTGGTAACTTTTTTATTTTGGCTTAAAAGCCAGTTTTTTAGCCAACCAAAAAGACAATAACTAACCACTTTTTTTGGGAACGGACCAAATTGAAAAGCCAATGAAAAAGCCATTCACCAAACATGGCCGTTGAGTCGTTGGTTTTCTAGCTTTTCGAAGTTATATTGCAATATACTACCTCCCTTTTTTTAAATTGTTATACTTTGATATTTTACACTATTCACAAATTTCACTCTGACCATCGTTTGTGATTTATACATGAATAAAAACATAGTCGTGTGAAATCTTGTTAGATTCGTCTTAATATGTTTATTTTATTAATATGTAGTTTTTTTATAATTTTTACTAATACAAAGTAGAGATATTACTCCTCAAAGTTTTGCAATGGCATGCGTGAAAAGTATAAGTGTAACAATTAAAAAAACAAAGGGAGTATAAATTTGATAGGAGTAAAATTTCATGGGATGAATGGGTAAATATTTAGTTATGATGCTCAAAGTCTTGAAATTAAGGCTTGTAATAACCATATTTTTACTTCGTATGTGGAGTTAATTGTTCTTGAATTCAAAAACTCTATATCATTTATTTAGAAATGTATACAAATCTTAGTTTATTAAGATTTTGGTCTTCTTTAGTCTCTACTCTCTTCACTAGCATCGTAGTCCGACTAAACTTCACCCATAAGAGTTGCATTTGTACTTTTTACTGAGCAGCAGGTGATAGCCTAGTGGTGTTGGCATCACCTCTACTTGCAAGGGACTTCATCTTATCTTATTAAAAAGAAAATGTACTTTTTACTGTGTAATCTTTCAGATAAACTAAAATTAATAATCCAAAAGTAGATAGTATAGTAGTATAGTTCTCAAATCCTCATCAACCATACATTTCACTTCAAAATGTATACAAGCAGTTCCACAACTTCCCTCAACTTTCAGAAAACACTAACAAAATCACCCTTGCACAACAAAATCAGGGGAAGACAAAACTTCAGAGTGAACCCCACGCTAGGATCAACCGGCCAAGTATACTAAAAAACCCACTAAGCTAAAATATACTGGATAGCCTGATATATACAAGCAATTCAAAGAATCCAGAGCTACAAAACCCTACATATTACCAGCATTTTCTTTCCACACTACCAAAGACGCTGAAGAAACAACTAATACCTACAAAACCCGTAAAGAACCATTGAAACTCACTTTTAAATTTTAACCTCTTGCCAACCGTACATCCAAGGAACTCAACTCCCCGATGGAAGAACCACCACGTTGCGATAGTTTCTTCGCCACTCTATTTTGGTTGAGTCCCATGTCTAACACCTCGTTATCCTTGTAAGTTACTTGTTGTAGATGAAGCAACGCAAGCACGCTAAGTGCAAATAGAGCAGCATTCCCCAGAACTCCCCCTAATTTGTCAAGCTGAAGTGTTTTTTTAGCAGAATCTAACCCAGAGAATAAAACTCTTACAAAGATGTTTGAGTTCGCCCCTTTTTGTTCGGCAGGTGCACTTGCAGGAGGATTAGAGAAATTTTCAGGCGCGACGAAGCAACTGGCATCTCTTACATTTCCCACAAAATCCATAGCTTCATCTATTACTTTGTATCTTTTCCCATGGTGTTCAGCCAATCTGAATGCAAGAATGATGCGGCTTTGCTCTAATCGTGCAAGTGCAACATCCCTTTCTGCACGCTGCTGGATCTGCACAGTCTGACAGCATTAACATATATAGCAGAAAAAATTAGTCCCATAATATGTATGTTCAACAGCTAAATACTAACATAGAGCAAGACCATAGAGTTCAAGGATGGATAAATAATTGCCTATCAGCAGATAGTGTATCATCCTGATACCCCACATTAGCACATCTGCCCATCCCTTGAAAAAAATAAGGTTCACTTTCTTTTTTGTTGGGGGTGGGGTAAGCCAAAGCCAGTCTTACACAGCCAACATATGCACTTGCTAATTAATAATTTTATTGAAATGGGACTAAAGCCCGCATAAGTAGGAGCACAAAGCCATTCTGAATTGCACACTCGTGTTTCATTTTAAATCCTGTTGGCAACTTTCCAATCCTAGACTACAGTAAGCACACATCAATAATTGTCCTAGAGACAGAAGAGTCAGATACTTGGAAAGATTACAAATTAAATTGTAAACAGTGCTCCTTGATCTACCATCAAAATCACGCAACTTTTTAAGTCATTACCAAAACCAGCTAGTACCTCTTCCTCAATCCTTAGTGAAAAATGAGAGAAATATGTTAAATGTCTCTCTCTATCCCGTTCACCATAGAAAGACAAGAAGTCTTTTCAGTAGAGTTGAATTATGGAGAAACATCGAGTTTAAGTCTATAAGCTTCAATCATAAATCAGGAACCTGCAAATTTTCCACACCTCTTACTAGTTCTCTCAGAGTCACCCTTTATCCACAAACAATCACCAAGTTATCCTTGGTTAACAATCTACCATGACATTCTGTCAAATGCCCCCAGGAGAACAAGAAACAGTCTATTAAAGGCATACGTCTACTCCTCCTGTTCAACTGTCTCCTCCCCGTGCATTTATGATTTATCTTAACGTATTTCCCCCAATCACTATACTTATGAACCTCTGTGGCATAATAAAAAAGGGAGGACAAAGAGAAGCAGGTCAGAAACACGAGGCATACCTCTCTACAAAGGTAATACTGTGCCGTTTAGGGATATCAGCAGTTTTACTGAAGAATATGCCAACTGTAATGTCTACGGCTATTAGCTGTTTAGCTGCAACTTTGGAAAAAAGTGCTATATTTGTACAAACTAACAGTTACGTAGAAATCACAGACAAATGTCTACTCTCATAACCTTATGGAGGCACCTTTCTATGATGTTCACTAGTGATTTTGCTCGATCGAAAGTTTTAGACTCTAGAACTAAGCTAGCCAGCCTTCCATGAGAGGGCTTGTAGAAAATTCTGCTACATTTGCACTAAAAGCCCATAATAATGCAATAAAACACCACAAACAAGAGGGTGAAAATGCATGTCAGTAAACTATCTGAAAGATTCACACATCTCTTAGGACTTAGGAGTATACGATGAGTGTAGAAGGAAGCCAAATAGGTAGAAATAGCACAACAGCAGTAACATCTTCTGAGGATTGTAGTTGTAGATTGAGGAAACGACTCAGTCTCTACAGCAAACAAAACACACTTCACGAAACAACATACGCCTAAATCCACACCCGTTGCATCAACATTATCCATTTATCCCCGATGCCTCTAAAGACACTTCCACTTTGGTTAAGATAAGATGAGTCTGATGTATAGAGCCCAATCTACAAGGCTCCACTACAGAAATGGAGAGGCTTTTTACATTTAAACCGTAATCTCATGACAATGACCATCTGCTACTTCAAATTAATATACAAATCAAGTATAGAAAACGGCAAAACGCCATGAGCTATTCTAATTTACTCCTCCATTACATTCCAAAACCATGTTGGAAGTGAACAAGATACCCCACCTCCCTTTCGGCCCCTAAAAAGGAATAGGGAAGGGGCTGGGGAAAAGGAAACTGGCTACAATGGTATCCATGCATTCAAAACAAAGGCAAACTGCAGCTGTCATTACGACTTTTCAAGCATCAGCAACAAATGTTAGTTAGATCCAAATTCAACTATAATGAAAATATAAAGACCAATTGTCCAGAAGACGGAGTCAGCGAGTCATAAATCTTATCCTCTATATCTTCTTTCATACATAAAGAATAAATTAAGCTGCCTTATGTTAGTAGACTCGAATTCTTTTGATGAAAGCTTCTCAAAGAAGCAGAGAATAACCAATGACATCTAGTAATTAACAGCCAAGCCTAGCAAAAAGAATGAATAGCATCTTAGGCAGCGTCCCATGGTCCGTGAAATATTACACCTGCAAAGTTGCAATTACTCGCCGAATTTACCAGGAGAAGAAGAAATTATAAAATGACTTACTCTTGGTGCTTCTTAATTCAGTTCGATAAACCATCTTTCGATATGCTGCTTTTCAGGTTTCCTCATTTAGTTATCATATACTACATATCAATGAGAATCCTCCCTCCATAGTTTCACAAATGGAATTTGTAAAATATCAGCGTGGAAAGTGTAGAATCAGCTACTTTATTTATACCTAACAAGTGATGAAAGAATTATACTACTCCTCAACGTGCTTAGCATAAGACTTCCACAGCTCATAATCATTATCCTTGACATTTTTATTACAATGAGTCAATAACTCATCATTCAACATCACCCTCAATCCTATTCATGCCATTGTATCACCAAGTTATTTCATACATGATTGCCTATCGCGCAAATTGCAGCAGCATTCCTATCAAACCCCTCATTAAATAGTCTCATAGTTTTCATCTCCAGCTATCTAAATACTCCTTAACATCAATAATCCATAATCAAGCCATTAACACGCTTTGAAGCATATAATGCCATGCACCTAAAGCTGCTTCTGAGAAGCCCTAATACACAAACTAAAGCAGCAGGACACACGAAAATGGACTACTAGTCTACTGTGCAATACATCCACTGACTGTTTTTCTTAACTGGCTGCAGATGGCACAGCCCCATCGCAACACACAAAGACAACCCAGCCATTTAGATCAATAACAGTGAATTTTACCCATAACTATTTTTCATATATCTACTACTAAACCTGTTCTTAAAAAAATATCTATCCAGCCACTTCCATCATATAATAATCATATCAATTACCTAACAAAATCCAAGAACCACAATCTGGGTATGTACTGTAACAATTATAAGTAAACGCCAAACCAAAAGCAAACAATTAATTAAACGCATTATCAAATAGAAATAATATGTTTAGTTACAGAAATAAAACTATAGCTTAAAGCAACCCATAACAATCATTCTACAGACATAGGGGGTTCACTTTAAGAAAGGAAAAAAAAAAAAACACAATCATAACAACTAGATGACAAATGAATCCAGCATTAATTTGGTGGCTGCATCACCTGGGTTAGATTCATGAAATTATAATACCCCATAAATAATTCAGACTAACTAATTATTATGACAAATTGTAAATAATTCTCCTGGGAAAATAATCCAAAACCCTACATAATTATTCACCTGAAAATTCGACAATTAATTCCTGTCAAAACAACTATAAACCCAGAAATCCCTCAAAATTATAAAAAACCTTACTATTAATGCAGCTGAAATTATAAATTAACCACTATTATTATTTGAAAAAAAAAAGGCAATAAATCAATTACCCTTCATTTTTCTCGCAGATATTAAAAAAACCCACAAAACATAAACAAATTATAAGTATGAAGAGAAAAACTAACATTGAAAAATCCAAGCTGTTCTTCGAGATTTTCAAGCGCAGAACGAATAGAATTAAGACTCTTAGCTTCAGCAATGGCGGAATCCTTATCAAATTCTTTAAAAAAAACAAACCCATTAACATTATTGTTGTAATTCTTAACATCATGGTCAAAAAAATGCCCTTGATTTTTGCTGTTCTTGAAATTATTATCAGGGGAGCTATTATTTTTGAGAGATTTAGTGGAATTAACGAAATGGGTACGAGAAATTGAGTGAATTGCATCGCTAAGTTTGTCATGTAAATCCCAAATTTTCTCTAGAACAGCTTCAACTTCTTCCATCTCAATTTCCCATTTCATTTCTAGGGTTTTGTGAAGTGAAATTGGAGGGAAAAAAGAGGGATGAAAAAATTGGTATTTTTTTTGGAGGGGAAGATTGCTTGTTGTTGGGGAATGAGGAGAGAGAAAAAGAGAAGAAAGCAACCCCAGATAACTGGCAAAGTAGGAGAGAGAGAGAGAGAGAGAGAGAGAGAGAGAAAAGAAGAAGAATGGAGTTTTTGAGTTTTGAATGGTTATTTTGGGTGGTAAGCACGTTTGGAATTTTGGACCTCTTTGTGTGTATGAAAGTATAGGTTAAGTTAGTGTTTGCCACAAAAAAAAAAAATACTTTGGACATATTGATATATCTATATGTGGGCTTTTTTCATTTGGGTGGCTATGTAGATTTATGGAACTTTTGTTGTTTTTTGAGAGATGTTGAAATTGTGTATTGGTGTTTGGATATGTTACAAATTACTCCCTCCGTTTCTTTTTAGTCTACACACTTTCTTTTTTGGTCTGTTTCTTTTTAATCTACACACTGTTACTTTTTCTATTTTTGGTAACATGTCACATCTACTTTCTCCTCTTTTTCCACCTATGTCATCCACTTTTTAATATTTTAACCCACTTTTTAATTTCTCTCTCTCACTTTTCAATTGCTCTCTTCACCTTTTCAGTTTCTCTCTCATACTTTTGCACTTTCCTCTTGGTTCTCCCCCAAAGTGAAGTGAGTAAATTAAAATGAAACGGAGGGAGTACAAATCAAGAAAAGTGTCCAAGATCTCAGATCGAATCAGACGTTGAAATTAGTTGGATAAAGTTTTGGGAGGTGGGTTTACGATTTGAGATCGAATCTATATTATTTGTTCTTATTGTGGAAATACGATAGATGTTGTGGAGTTCACTCATGGTACACCCGGGTGTACCATGAGCATGGTACACCCAGGGGTATTTTTGTAATAAATTAGAACTTTAGGTGCTCATTTGACACCAAGTTTGCTCATTTGCTCATTTTGTCTTATTTTAAAAAAGTGTTTGCTCATTTTCTTAAATGAGTAGAAATGTTTGCTCATTTGCTCATTTTGCTCATTTGCTCATTTACTCATTTTGCTCAGTTGGCGAAAATAATATTGGGTGTACCATGAGCATGGTACACCCAGGTGTACTATAAATATTCTCGGGGATGTTGTGTGGCTGGTTGTTTTATTACCTTTTTGTTATTTTATGTGGTTAGATAGTTAGAGAACATTGTGATTTATAGCTTTGATTTTTGGATGACTAAGAAGTCGGTTTTAATTTTTAGCGAAAAGAAAAAAAGTTGATTTTAGTATGTAACTTTTAACTTTCGTAGTCATTCTGCATTGAAAAAGGCAACACGCCAACACCAACCGTCAATGGTAAAACATCCAATATCAAAGACCAACATAGGTGGTTGGTCAAATAAGCCATTAGCCAAGCAAAACAATCACAAGTTAACAGCTAATAAGTAACAACCCATTGTCAAACATCTTAATTGAAGTATTGAATATCACTCTTCAAAAAGTTTGCTAAACATAAGTGAATTAATCATCGTTTTGAATAATTATCAGGTGGTTCAGAAGTAAGTTTTAAACTGTAAGTTGGGTTGTAAAATTTATACTTCCTCCGTTCTGTTTTAAATGAAACGTTTGCTTTTTCATGCAACTCAACGCGCTTCTTTAATCATTAATATCTTTAGTTGTGCATAAGTAAAAAATATAAAAGTTATAATTTGATAGTATGCATCGAGACGAATTTAACAAGATCCCACTTGACTATATTTTTCTTTACATAATGGCAATAAATTGGAGTCAAAATTAATCAATGAATAGTGTCATTTCACCCAATGTTTCATTTAAAACAGAACGGAGGAAGTATGTTGGATGGTTAAAATTCAATATCAAGTATAACAATACTGAATACTTCATTTATTCACAAATAAGTACGAAATTGGTTTTTTTTAAAGACATAGATAATATATTCACCACAATAACGAGTCCTCTAAACTAAAGTATGCCATATGGGAATTACTCATAATATATTTGATTTGATGTTTGACTTTGATCCGCTAAAACTTTTCTTACTCAGCATAGTGCTTGTTTAAATCCTAACTTGACTCATGGTGGGAGATCCAAACTTTCACTACGTTGCAAGTATCAACGTGCATGTAACACATCCAAATGTGTGAAAGAACATATAATAGCTTTTTCCACTAAGTTTATGGCATATATATATGATAATCAAAAGGTGTGATGCTTGGATGATTTTAATCTTGTGTAAGTTGATTTATAATTATTCCCATAATTATTCATACACTAAAGAAATTTGATATAGCTTTTGGATAGTATTTTTGTTTTACATCGCGAAAATTTACATTAATTATAAACAAAATTACAATCTAGAGATATTATAACCAAACATAAAACAAAAAGCAAACGAACACTAAAGCGAAAGTGAACTTCACTTGCTATTACATATCCTACGGAAAAGAATCAGCTTGTTGCACTTCCAGTCCAAATGAAACTTTTCTTAGGCGATTTTCAGTAGATTTGGGCTATATGTCTTGGAGAAATAGACCCAATGTAAATGAACTTACTAAATATTTCAAGCACATAAATGTGACTTTGGAAAATTAGTGAAACTACCATGTTAATTAGAAGTTGATTGATTGATCGATGAGATGGTTGATTCGAAAATTCTAAGAAAAGTTTGTGACGTTATCATTGTCTATGCATTGCATCCTCAATTCCGCATGTGCACTTCTAGTAGATTGGGGCTATATGTCTTGGAGAAATAGACCCAATGTAAACGAACTTACTAAATATTTCAAGCACATAATTGTGACTGGGGAAAATTAGTGAAACTACCATGTTAATTAGAAGTTGATTGATTGATCGATGAGATGGTTGATACGAAAATTCTAAGAAAAGTTTGTGACATTATCATTGTCTATGCATTGCATCCTCAATTCCGCATGTGCACTTTTTAGTAGATTGGGGCTATATGTCTTGGAGAAATAGACCCAATGTAAACGAACATCCTAAATATTTCAAGCACATAATTGTGACTTTGGAAAATTAGTGAAACTACCATGTTAATTAGAAGTTGATTGATTGATCGATGAGATGGTTGATACGAAGATTCTAAGAAAAGTTTGTGACATTATCATTGTCTATGCATTGCATCCTCAATTCCTCATGTGCACTTTTGAGGACAAAATCTTTTATGTTCCTCAAGATTTGTTGTGTAAAATAATCATCCTCGCGTTGCAACAAAGTGTGGGCAGCCCTACATATACTTGAGCATTACCACTAAATAGTACAATCCATTATAAAAAGAGCCAGTCTTTTTTTCTTTCCCTTCTTTTTGTCCATTCTCTGTGCACCTTATATTTAGCATCCATTAGTGGGCAATTTCCACCATATATATATATATATATATATATATATATATATATATTAGTGATTAATCCCATATATCTCCTGGTTTTATAGGTTGATATACTTCCGTTTTTTTCTTAATTATCAAAAATATGATCTTTTTTTTATGACCATACCTTAGTTTCTCAATCATAGAGTCATCATTTTCAAGATTGGAGCGAGGCAACTAAACTTAGACAAAGATAATAAAATGTACCATCACAATAAAGTGGGGTTAAGAACCACTATTTGTCCCCTTCTTGTATTAGCTAGGGATCTTCTAAACTATTTACTGAGAAGCTGTTATAGGTGATAAGTTTTAACTCTTGACATGGTTGGAATGATTGATTTTTTTTTACTAACCCTAAATTTACATTGTTTTATCAAATTCAACACACATGCATGCGGTTAGGTAGATTGTGTATCATGTATCTATAAATATGTATATTGCTTGATCTATGTACTTTTGCAATAATAATAATAATTTGAATGGATGTATCAAGAAAATGTTGTATTATTTATGTAGACATACTTATTGCATGTTTTTATTCTCTTTTAGCAAACATGCATTTACCTAAAAGAATATATTTTTCTTAATTAAGGGGGTGTTTGGTTAGAGGGTTTTAGGAAAGGGTAAGGGAATCAAGTGAACTGATTCCCTTACTTGTTGTTTGTTTTGTTAATTCAATGATTCCCTTTACCCTTCCCTTACCCCCAAACTCCTCTACATCTATTCCCCACCCCACCCCAAGGTTTCACTTACCCTTACCTTGAAACAACATTGACCACTTCGTTGACCACCAAGACCACCCCACCCTAACCACCAACCAACCTACCCAACCACCGTCACTTACTTCACCAAGACCACCAAAGACCAACCCAACCCACCCGCCAACACCCCAACCCAACCACTGTCACCCAACCACCGTGATTGCGAGCACCACCCCAATCCACCCGCCGAAATTGTTCACCACCCCCCGAAACCCATACCATCAACCATGAAAACCCACCCACACCCATCACTACCGAAAAAACCACCAACTAGCACCGAATAAACCACCCACCGCCACCAAAAAAACCACCCACAAGACTAGATCTGCAAGAGAAAGTAAGGAGAGAGAGAGAAAATCAACCGCCCGCGTTCAAAGAGAAGGAGTGGCAGCGGCAACAAATCCTCTTCGTTCGCCGGCAGAAGTTTTTCTCTCTTTCTCTGCCACCAAACAGACCACCAGATCTGGGCACACACACCGTTTCAGGACGACGTCGGCGAAGTTAGAGGGGATGGGGGGCAGCTGCGGTCTGCGGAAGAGGGGACGGGGATGACGACGGCGAAAGCGGGGAAGAGGGTGGTGGCAAGATGGAACGATATTAAAAGACAAAGTGTGGTAAGGGTGGCTGAGGGAAAACATGTGGTGGTATAACTTGTGGTGGTGGTGGTTTCCCTTAACATTTTAAACCAAACAACCTACTAAATCTAAGGGTTTGGCTTTCCATTCACCTTATTTCCCTTTCTTAAACCCTTTCCCTTTCCCCTTGGTGAACCAAACGCCCCCTAAACAGTTAAGAAATGAAAGCAATTATATGGACTTGATCGGCAGAGGTTTTAAAGTAAAAAGCTGAACAATCAAATCCGACGGACAACAGTACAATTATGACAATAATGTTAAATATGGGTCTGGGCCACACCCATCACAAGGAGAGAGAGTCCACTTTACAAGACAAAGGAGGTTCCACCTTAAAACCATATGGCAATAAGGGGAGTAGCGTCCACTTTACAAGACAAAAGAGGTTCCACCTTAAAACCATATGGCAATAAGAGTAGTAGCCCCTTTGTATTATAAAGTGAACCCATCTCTCTTTTTTAATCAATGTGGGACACTTACATGTGGTGTGCGCTATACATCATAGCTTCAACAAATAATGAATTTCTTATGAACTATTTTGATATAAAAAAATCTACTTTAAGATTTAGTGTTTTTAAAATAAAAGAAAATCTACCAAAAATTTTAGGAAAGCAATAATACAATGCACATGTCACATGATCAGTTTTGGTCCTTTGGATTTTGGAGTGAACAATATTAGTACTACCCATTTAAGGGTGTTTTGCCTTTCCTCTTTTTGGTCTTAAAGGGTGGCTTCCAAGTAATACTATAAGTCTACAAGAATATATTCTGTTTTATAGAAGGAAATGCAAGCTAGATGGTTTATGGTACTATATATGCAAATATATAATACAGCTGGAATAATATGATATTCGATTTGCTCCTTGTAATATTTTCTCTGATCTATATATATATAGGTGTGATACATTAAGACATATATATACATTGCAATCAATTACAAAAAACAATGTAGGAGGCGAAGACAAAGAGAAGAGGGCTTACATGAAAATGGGAGTCATAAGTTGAGTAGCCAAGGATGACTTGCCTGCTTCTTTGTTAAAGAGGTCTATTCATGCTCTCTAAGAGGTGCCAGGCAGTCTCCTTGGCTATTTTAACTGTCTCTCATATCTCTCATGCTAGCCCTTTTGACTCTTCTTTCTTCTAATAGCCAAATTATACAAGATTATTACTTTGTCATGCATACAACTTAAGGTATCATATTATTCTCTTGTCTTTTTTAAGGTAATATATATAAGCATACGAATCATATGTCTTATCTTATAGTATATTTTATATTGTATGTGTCTTACTTTCATCTAATTTAGCCATTCATTTGGTTAGAATTTGATCACATGCCGGGATAAAAGTGCTCAAATTGATGATATAATGAGGCACAAAAAGAATGAAGTACAATTTTGATTTTATTTTGCATTAATGAATTATTAGTTGCCCTTATTTGCTCAAGTTGTATATATAATTATATATCTAATTTCTCAATAAAGTTTTATCAAATTTTATTTATAATTCTTTTAGTCTCTAAATTGAAAGTGATCCTCTAAAGAATTGTAACATCACTTTTATAATTTTTCATTCTTGTTGAGGTGCAAGACAAGATAAGAGGTAGACAGATTGGTTCATTTAATTATTATTGTTAAGAGTTTTGGTTTTTCTGCGGTATACCTTTGTGTTTCTTTAGTTTCCACGTTGTATCTTAACTTTTTCAGAATTCTACACAGTATCCTTAAACTTACTTTTTTTAATACCCAATGGCCTTGCCACTAAGTAGACATTATTAGTTTCATTTACTTTGTTGAAACTAATTTAAGTTATACATAGTTTAATTCTTGGAGGGAATATTTATAAAATTAATTAATTCCACTATATTATAAAAAAAAAACGAAATTAATGACGTCTAGTTAACGGCGGGGGAATTATGCATTAGAAAACGGTAAGTTTAAGGGTGGTGTGAAGAATATTGAAAAGGTTAGATAGGGTATAATGTAGAAACTAAATAAACACAAGGTTATAACAATAATTATTTTGTCCACCGGGTGTACAATAATATAAATTTATAGTCGGACAACCAATTACTTTTAAAATGGGTCACTATTAAGTCGAAATGGGTCACTTCAAAACAAAGAGTGACTTCTAACCTTAAATAGATCCCTTCTTTATAAATAAAAATGACCTATTTAGGTTAAAAAATACCTCCGTCTGACAAATAACTTTATACCTAAAGGGGATCATTTCTCTATGAGTGACTCATTTAAGACAAAAAGTTATTCAAGTCTCACAATAATTTATTGAACACTCGTCTTATTTAAGAATTTGTGAGGGTAAACATATTTTCTTTTCCTTCGTAATTTATTTGAAGGAAGACAGTACACATATATAAGTCGAAGATGAATTTTTCCCCAAATCATGCATAGCACAACCAACATGATGATTGATGACTCCACCGGCCGGCAAGCATTCCCAGCATCTGCAGGATATCATATATATCCTCAAATCCAAAATAATCTTACTACAAAGTTGTTTAATACATAGAGTATATCTCAAACAAAAAGGACATTTATTAAATTTGAGTAATGAATCCATATAACCTCAAATGAAGTACTATCTTAGCTTGTGAAGCACAAGCGCACACATTGCTGCCTTAATTAAGGATACAACTAGGACTCTAGAATACTGTAAAATGCAACAATGCCTGACCTGAAAATCTCATTAATAGTTTGGTTTGGTCGGTATACGTTCCCGAATGGCTATTGGCTATTGGCTATTGGCTATTCCACATGCATAATTGACAATTAAAAAAATTATGGAAAAATCTATATTTTGCAAGTATTATGCCTATTCCCAAATCCAACCTATCTTCATGCATTTTAGGATGCCACTTGAAAGTGTTTGGTTTATTTGAGTCTGCAATTGAATAGATTGGAATAAAAGGGGTGCAATTAACAAAGTGACCACTTTAAAGGGCTGCATTTGACAAAAAAATCATATTTATTATATAAGAGCTTAATTTTTTTAATTCATTACAAGGAAGCTATTATAGTTCCAGGGCCTTGGGATTTATTGTCTAGAAGGCATTGGCGTCTATTAGATGAGTTGCGGCACTCCTTTTCTGCAGATCGTCTCGTTTTTGTCTTTCAACATCAACATGTTCCCTCTCATATCGGGTCTTCTTCAAGACACTCAACCCATCCTTCTTCAAGTTTACGTTGGACAGGGTTTGTAATAGTTTGTTTTTGTTTCATAGAGTTTGTAAGAGCAAATGCAGTTCCTTTAGTTTTCTTTGCTTGTTTTATGTGTGGTTGTATTAGCATTAGCCTGTACTTTCTTAAAATTAATGCACGTTTTCTCGTTGTCAAAAAAAAAAAAAAAGACATAAAATGTCAATATGCTTGCATATGCATATAGTAAAAGTTGGATTGATTGCACATCAACAAATATTGAAATGCTTGCCCCTTGAAAGTTGAAGATCTGCTTTCTATTTAACATTATTCCAAATGTTCAGATGTCAATGAATTAAATTTTTGGGTCAAAATATTGGTCTATGTACTACACTAATAAGGAATATATCCTATATACTTATCGGCAAGATAAATGATGCATGCATGATAGCGGATGAAAATGATAGGATAAGATAGCAAAGTCAACACTTATATATTCCTTTGGTTCCAAAATCGCAATTTAAATGGTACATCAAAGTGTATCATAACTCATAAGTGTATTATATTTAAATCCTTTTTTTTACTCATTGCTCATTTTAAAAAAGAGCAAAATAGCAGTTTCAAATTATCAAAGAAGTAAAAGTAGTATTGGATTCAATGTACCATGTTCGTATTATAGTTGAGTCACTTGACCCTTGAGTACGTATTGTACAAAGAATGATTATGAATTGTGGCTTACCTAGAAACGGTAGTCTTGGCACTCTTATATATAACAGAATATTACAGACCTAAATAAGGAAAAGTCCATTCTATCCTTTACATGGATAAATACCCTAATACACCCCCTCAATCTTTACGGAGTGTAATGACGGAGAGATTGGAACGATGTTTACAAAACAAATCACTAGAAAAGCCTTTAGTATAGCAACCGGTAAATGGGTAAATACCCTAATACGTACGATGGATGTTTTGGTACAAAATTAAGGTGAAGCGTTATATGTAGGGCCTTTCTAATCTCTATGAGCACACAATAACAATAACTAGATTTAATTCATCATCCTTCAAGTGGAATGTGGATGCCTCGTTGAAGATTAGTGAGTCCAAGTTAGCGATTGGAGGGGTCCGATCCTTAGAGACCATCATGGAAAGTTTATATGCCTTTTCTCAAGCCCAATCCCTTTTGTGGAAATAAATCACGCTGAAATTCTTGCCATACATAGAGCACTCAAAATCTCTTCAACAATTGGCAACCTTGCCCAATCCAAGCTTGTGGTGGAATCGGATTCCTTCAATCTTTGTTAAACGGTGCAACAGGGACAGCAGTGTCCCTTAGATCTTAAGCTTCATCATCAGTTACATCCGGAGCATCATGGAAAGGGGTCTATGTTGGGGTGTGGTGGAGATGGTGAAGCAAGGCTCGAGGAGAAGAAGCGAAGACGAGCGAAGAAGAGCTGTTGGCCCAGCTGCCCAGGCGGGCAGCAGGGGGTGGCCCGGGCGGGCAAATGTGGGCCCCGACGGGCAGCTCCCCGGGCAGGCTCCATTTCGCCCGGGCGTGCGTTTTTGGGGAGCTTGAGGCAGGAACTTGCAGGAAGTTTCCCCGGGCGGGCAAGCATTTTGCCCGGGCGGGCTAACCCAGTTTTATGCACGTGCTTTGCGATTTAAGTTTAAATCGTGGCCGTTGGATTGCTTTTAGTTCTAGGAGTATAAATACCCTATTTTCTGAGTTTAGAGAGTGTAGCACACATATCTCATTGTTCAAACTTGGCGCCTCATCTTTTCTAGGGTTTTAGGAGAGAGAGTGAGTTTGTGAGATATTGTATGTTCACCATTGATTCTCCATTGATTCCATAGTGCAAGTTTGTGGGTTTTTCTTCCGGAGCTCGGGTTTCCCACGTTAATCTTGGTGTGTTCTTTCTTGTTTTCATTCCTCTTTGCATTACTTGGTTGTTGTTTAAATTTCATAATTCTTCTTGATTATTGTTGATTATTGCACAATCTAGTTAACACTTAGTTTCTAAATCACAACAGTCTAGGCGTCGAAATATCTTACAAAAGTCGTAAATCAAACATCTTGGCAGATTCACTTGCTAAGCAAGGTCTCACTCGCATGGATGAATTTATTGCGTGGTTGTAACTCTTCCTCCTTGTCTTTGAACTCCTAGACTATGGCTGCTGATGTACCTAGGTTTGAATGATTATTCCTTGTTCTGGCAGTATGCTGGCAAGATTACTTTGTAACCATATCTTCAAAGTAATGAATAAACCAAATTATCAAAACAAAAAAAAAAAAAAATCATACTATTGACATCTTTGTAATTATTACCTCTTCATACTTTATTGGTTTACTTCTTGTAATAATATATTAATGAAATTTTTATAATGAATAATAAATGATCACTTTCCTACTTAGCTAATTTAGTAACATATGTAAAATAAAACATTAATAAATTTCCCTTTAGGGTTTATCATGCTCACCAATATAATCAATTAATCATATATACAATGAGTCCTTATCTTGGTGCCCACCACTCTCCTTTTCTTCTTTAAAGAATGTGCTAGCCTTTAATTTTGAGGTTAAAGTAATTTGAAATGGAAAGTCAATTAAGAATTTGAACCCTGTTCCTTGAGCACTTTCTGATGAAGTCAATACGTGGTTGGTCTAAGTTTTCATATCAAGAACAACCCTTTCAATTCTAAAAAAAAGCTCTTGAACTATGTTCTTTATTATAAGATTAAGACAGTTTGGATTCCTTTAAATTATCGAGTCAAACTCAAGATTTAGATCCCTAATTACTTTTGTTAATGGAATTGGTGATGCTAAAAAAGGTGGTCGGGTACACTAATCATGAGAATCAATGTCCCTCCTTTATCCTTTTCAGTTTTTTTCTTTTTGCCGATTTCATCCAAAAAAAATTAATTAGATCAGCATTTTTAATTTGCAAACTAAATAAGGTTCGAATACATATGACTAAAATTTATTTCATCAATTATATAGATGATATATTTTATACATTTCGATATATGAAAATTAATCGCGATATAGAACATCATCAAATCCAATAGTATTATTTCAAATGTTGTATTGTTAAAATGCGATTGATCTCATTAACAATGAACATCCTGACTTGTATCTTAATGTGATTACCAACTGCAGGTGGTGGCTCGGGAAGTTCCCGGGGACTCAGATTAAGCATTGTAATAGAAAGTTTAACAAGTAGTAGATCGTTTGGCCAAGAACTGTAGGGCCGAGGAGGCGGAATGTAATGTAACTAGGATTTTCCATATTCCTCCTAGTTATTGTATGAAACTTTTAATTTCGGATTGTAATATTCTCAACAATATTAGTTAATGAATGAAAGGCTTTGTTTACCAAAAAAAAAGATAATAAAAGTTGCATGCATAGATTGCATGTTGATAAATACAGAAATGATGCTTGCCCCATTGAAATTTGGGGTTTGCTTTTCCATTTTTAAGATTCCATATGATCAGCTGTCAAGTTCAAGAAATTGTTGAATCAAAACTTTTTGGTCTCTATACATTAATAAAAAGGTATATATGTACAGATATATAGTATGATGGATACATAATAGTTGAAAGTAAGGATAAGATCTAGCAAAGTCAATACTTTATTTATACACCATATATTTGAGAATATAATATGATCTGCTTTAGCTATATATAGAGAGCCTGCAAGCTATGGAGTGAGCATCTCAAGCAATGTGTTGAGAGGAAGAGTGGCCTTACATGAAGTTGAGAGTTCTATAATTGTTTGGTAGCCAAGGATGACTTGCCTACTGCTTGATTAGTAATAAGATTTTGATTAAGAGTTATAATTCATGTAATTAAATAAAACTCTTAATCAAAATATATAGGTGGTAGGCAGTATCCTTGGCTATCTTGACAAGCTCTCCTCTTTCATGCTAGGCCTTTCTCTTCTTCCTTGTAATTAAATGAGCTCTTAATCAAATACAAAGGAACGTCAAGACTTTTTTGGGGTGTGAGGTAAAGTAGTAGTTTGAAGTACAAAATCTTAATTATTTTATTGATCTTTTATTTTAGTATCCTTTTCCTTTGTGCATATATTTAAGTGAATTAGAGTTCTTTTTTTTATTTAATATTTGCTTATTTGGATGACTTTAAATAATAAGAGAAAAATAGCTCACATCTCTATTATAGAATTATATATGTCAAGAGGGGTAGGATACCAAAAAAATAGAAAAAAGAAAAAAAAAAGGGTAACTAACTACTTCAATTAAACTTAGATTAGTGCATAATCTCTATTATATATTTTTCTGAAATGCTTTTAATTTTCTTTAATCTTTCTAATTTAATATACTGGTTATTGGGTAACAGTTAGAATCATAAAATTATCATCACCCTTATAAAAAGAGAATTTTTTTTTATATTTTTAGTACATTATACTAGGTTTTCGTTCTTACTATCATGATATATAGAAGAGATTATCAAAAAATTATTACTAGATACAATTATGCAATAAATTTAAATTTAATAGCGATTTCGCACGCATAACGTGCATATAAGACTAGTAAGAGCAAATGATCAGTCTTCAGTCACAATAGCTATGTACACCGAACTATAGGGATCTACTTGTAATTATAATATAAAGTATGTTGCTTCCTTTGACATATTTCTTAATTACTAGATTTTTAAAACGTGCATTGCATATGTCAAGATTATATAAGTGAAGATTGTGGTGTTTTTCAGTATTCTCCTATTATCCATCTCTTTGCATTAGACCCAATCTGTCAAAAAGACTATACCAATAATCACTATAATTTTTTATATGGACACAAGTCACACAATTTGTTAATCTCATATTAATTATTATACAAAACTAAAGACAAAGTCACACAGAAATGCTAGTAATTTTTCTCTCTCAATATGATCTCACTTCATTCATTCAGCTTAATTAGCAAGCAAAGCAATACAAGGCATAAATAACAATATATATATATGTTGTCCTAGTGACAGCTGTAGACTAGGAACTTTCCTAGGAAGCTACAAAACAAAACGGTCACAAAGGACCACTGGGACAGAATTAAATGCAACAGTGCACAGAGAGAATCAACCTAGGATCATGGGCTAGCAAATGATTACATCAGACTACTGGACCACAGAACATATGGACCATTACATATCTTTTTAAAAATGGACCTGGAGCTAAAAATAGCTAATAGTTGCTCTTTTCTCTTTACTCCCCCTCAAGCTGAGAGGAAGAATGAACTCCCAACTTGGATAGTAGGTGTTGATGTTGTTGGGTGTTCAAGACCTTGGTAAAAATGTCTGCTAGGTGATTAGTGGTAGACACATAAGTAGGTGATACAACCCCTTCACTTGCCTTGTCTCTTACAAAATGACAATCTATTTCTACATGCTTAGTTTTCTAATGTTGAACTGGATTGGCAGCTATAGCCAATGCTGCCTGATTGTCACGGAAAAGAGGAGTGGATCCCAAGGACTTGAGGCCTAGATCTTTAAGAAGTTGAGTGAGCCACATCACTTCACAAATAGTAAGGGCCATTGACCTGTATTATGCCTCTGCGGTGCTTCTAGCCGCTACACTTTGCCTCTTAGCTTTCCATTACATGGGAGATTTTTCAAGTAGGATACAAATGCCTGATGTTGACCTTCTAGTGTTGGGACATCTAGCCCAATCACTCTCATAGTAGGTTTGTAATTGTGCTGCTGAGTCAGATGCAAGAAGAATGCCTTGATCACATGAGTTGGATAAGTACCTGAGTACCCTTAGAGCAACTTGATGGTGAGTTGAAGTTGGTTGGTGCATAAATTGACTCTGGATATGCACAATATATGCTATATCTGGTCTAGTTATGGTCAAGTAAATTAGTTTACCAACCAACCTTTGACAGGGTTTAACATCTTGAAGAGGAGTCCCGGTAGAGGGAGTAAGTTTAACATGACTACCCAGGAAGTATCTGAGCTCCCCCATGTCCTTCATGTGAAACTGTGAGGAGAGAACTTGTTTAGCACATGTTATAGTTGTCATGTTATCACCAGTGATGATTAAATCATCCACATACACCAGTGTGGCAACAAATCCAATTAAGCTCATCTTGCTTAGTAAAGAGTGAGTAATCAGTTCTTCATTGAGAGAAGTTGTGTGATGTCAAGGTTGTGCTCAATTTGGCAAACCATTGCCTTGGAGCCTGTTTCAGTCCATAGAGTGACTTCAGTAGTTTGCACACCATAGGTTTTGTGTGAGAAAGATCAGGTTGAGTGTTAGGTTTACTGAACCTGAATCCTTGGTAAGTATATCCTGGAGGCATCTTCATGTACACAAATTTCTTGAAGATCCCCATGAAGAAAGGCATTCTTTACATCCATTTGATGTACATGCCATGACTTCATTGCAGCTATGGCCAATAGAGATCTGATAGTGGCAAGTTTAGCTACAGGAGCAAATGTCTCCATGTAGTCTATGCCTTGTTTTTTGTCTATTCCCTAGAACAACAAGCCTAGCTTTTGCTCTTTCAATGCTTCCATCAGCAGCATGATACTTTGTTTTGTATATCCATTCACAACCAATTGGTTGTTTGCCTTGAGGTAATTCAGTTATAACCCAGGTATTATTAGTTTCCAAGGCTTATAACTCCTCATCCATGGCGTTCAGCCATTTTTCATCTTGCATTGCATCTTTCAGGTGAATAAGGTCAGGTTGTTGAGTTAGGTTTGACATGAAGCAGAAAAAGTGTGAGGATGTAGGGGTGGATGTGAGATTTTGTACTTGGCTTGGTTGTGTTTGATTTGACAGGTTAGAGACATGATAGTCTGAATGTCAGGCAGGTGGTTTATGTTGCCTAGTTGATTGCCTGACTGGAGCAGATATGAGAGGAGCAGGTTATGTTTGGTTTAAGTCATCAGGGTCAGTTTCATCATCCTCATAAGAGATAGATTGAGGTGTGATAGGTGAAGGTATATTTGGAGGTTGGGAAGATGTGGAGTAAAAGACATGATATGGATAGATGTTTTCATAGAATTGAACATCCCTAGATACAAAAGTGAGGCTTGTGAGAAGATTAAAAAGTCTGTATCCCTTCTTGTTTGCGGGATATCCAATGAACACACAAGGCACTCCTCTAGGTTGAAATTTATCTTTAGAAGAAGTTGGATTTGAATCCATTGTTAGGCATCCAAAAGATTTCAGATGTTGATATTTGGGTTTGTTTTTGTACAGGGCTTCATATGGTGAGATGTTGCCTATGACATGAGAGGGATGTCTATTGGTGATGTGCACTGCAGTGTGCACACAATCACCCCAAAAATGCAATGGCAAACCAGCTTGAAACCTTAGAGCTTGAGCCATCTCTAAGATGTTTCTATGCTTTCTCTCTACCCTAGCATTTTGCTGGGGTCTGTCAACACAGGAGGTCTGATGGACTATTCCAAGTTTGGCAAAGAAGGGTTTACATTTGTTATCATCAGACCTTAAGAGTCTTCACTTGCCTTTCAAAGTGAACTTTTGCCATGTTTACAAAAGTCACAATAGCATCAAATGCATCTGATTTTTGTTTCAGTAGATGTACCCAAGTGACTCTACTGTACTCATCAACCACAATTAAAAAATATATGTGTCCTCCTCTAGTGGAAGCTCTATATGGCCCCCAAGTATCTATGTGAACAAGATCAAAAGCATGTTTTGCTCTAGATTGGCTTACAGGGTAAGGTAATTTTGTGAATTTGGCTAGGGGACAAGTTAAACATACTTCTGAATCAGATTGTTTTCCCATGTGAATATCACTAATTTTTTCAATTTTGGACATAGGAGCATGTCCTAGTCTATGGTGCCACAGGGTAGGTACATTCAAGGCAGGTACTTGAGTTAAGTTTGTAGGTACATTTGTGCAAGAAACAACTGTTGTTAATGCTTTCTTAGTAGGACAGTTGGTAGTGTTATGTGTGGATGGAAATTTTGTGGTGTGTTTCAGGTTGGCTAATTGTTGTCAAGCAGTGGCGGATCTATTCAGGGTCACAGTTGGTCACGTGACCAACTATTAATTTGGGGAAAAAAAATTCAAAACTTTCTCTCTCCTTAATGGACAAAAGAAACTCCCGCGTCTTTTCCTTTATCTCACTTCTCTTCCTCTCTCTCCTTTAACCTCAAGGTCCTCAACTAAAATTCTTGAATTTTCTTACATGAACCTCCTTTTTCTTTCAAATCTTCAACTAAAATGATCATCTCGTCTTGATCTACAGATTGATACCCATTTTACCTTTTTCAGAGACAAAATCATATTATTCAAAACCCTAGAATTTGGGGAAAAACTCGTTTGGTGATTCAGAACCAATGAAGAGCTTCACGAAGAGATTTTACAGCTCAAAGGTGAACTCTTTATGCTCCGCCTTCAAAGATCTGCTCGTGAGAATTTCAAGCCCAACTATTTTAGTCGTATGCGCTCAAGGGTAATTATTATTACTCCATTTATTCATTTGGGTTTATGATTTTGAGGGTAAATTTTTAATTTTTTTTTTTGGTTTTGATCTTGTAATTAGGTGGGTGTTGTTATGTTGAATATAGGAAATTGGCATTGGGTAATACTGATATATTTACTTGATTGTTTGCTGTGAATTTTTGGGTTGTCTTGTAGACTTTGTTTAAGGAACAAAATGTAGCTGAGTAAGCGGGGGTTTGACACTAACATGTTTGGAAATTGGAATTGCAAAAGCTGTGTAATGTTTGTGGTAATAGTTGAGATTATCTACAATTTTGGATGTTGAGACTTGTGGAATTTTTGGTAATTGTTGATAAATGATGGTAGTGGAAATGAAATTATATGTAAATTATAAGATTGGTCTTGATCTACAGATTGTTCACCTCCCTTCCTACTTGAATTCGATATTTTACTGTAATATGTTGCTCTGTGTTGTTTTATGAACTACTATTATGAGAGGGAAACAAATTAGGACTGTTTTTGGTGTTAATTTTATGTTGCATGTGATAACTATAGTATTGGGATTCAGTATAGTAGTAAGGTAGGAGGAGTAGAAGAAGTCGGTTTGTACCTGATGGTGCTTTGAATAGTGATTGGATAGATGAGGTTCTTGAGGGTATTAAAGGGAATATTAAAGTAGCAAAGGAGATTATACTTAGTCTCTGTGCTGGAATTGTTACTAATTCTAAGACCTATTTTGATGTAAAAACTTTAGGCCTATTTTTCTTCATTGAATGTGACTAAGTGCCAAGTTGGTGTATCAGATGAGAAGCAGATCAGTTGATGCTCAATGTGTTGTCTTTGAAAATTGGTTTTGTTAGTTTCATTGTTTTGAATGATGATGTATGATGTACATATTGGATGGCCTTTTCAATTGACTTGTTAAATCTCATTCAAATTATTAATTTAATTTTCAGAATGAAAAGGAAAAATACGAGGGATATTTAAAGTCTTTTTTTTTTTTTTTGCTAAAAGAATGAATATTTATTGTTTTTGGAACTTTATGATCATTTGATCATTGGTTATAGTGAGGATTAGCGTTAGTGTGACCAACTATTGTCAAATTCCTGGATCCGCCACTGTTGTCAAGGGTTCATTCAACAAGTAGTATAGTCCATTCACTGCTTACCCTACCCCTTTCACAGCATGAGTGGTAGAGTCTTGGATCAAACAGTAGTGTTGGTGAAATAACACCTTGCAATTGGATTCTTGGGTGAGCTTGGTTACTGATATTAGATTGTGTTTGAAGGAAAGGATATGAAGAACTATGGTGAGATAGAGGTCATTTTCAAGTTTTATTTCACCAATGTGAGTGATGGATGAAGTTTGTCCAGTGGGTAGATTTATTTTGGGCTCATGTTTACACACATTAGAGTTCATCATAAGATCAAAATTACCACACATATGATCTGAGGCACCAGAATCTATAATCCAATCATTACCAGTTTCATTAGCTAGATGACAGAACACCATACCTGCATATGAAAGATTCATTTCATCATCTGTATCTGGTGGTTGGACATTGGATGGTCCTGGCAACATACTGAGAAGCTACTCCAGTTGATGTTGTGTAATGACTGGAGAAGATGCCACACTTCCGTCACTTTGAGATCTAGTTGTAACATTGGCAGCTGCCTTTTGACTCCCATATGGCTTATTCTTGTTCCATCTGTGTGTGTTTTTATTGTTATTCTTCCATTTTGGCTTGTGAGATTGATGAGACTATTGAAATCTGTTGTTTCTAGGATGACCAGGTGCATATCCTACTATTGTCCAGCATTTTTCCCTGACATGCCCAGTTTTGTTGCAAGCTGTGCACATTTGCACTCCCCCTATGCCCTTGCTGAACATAGTCAGGCTCTCCATTTCTTCTCTCACACCATTGAGCACTTCTCTTTGTGATTCTTCTTGCTCAAGGTTAGCACAAGCACTTTCCACAGAAGGAAGGGGACTCATCATGAGTAATTGGCTTCTCAAAGCACTATACTCTTCATCAAGTCCGTTCAAGAACTGAAAGAGTCTCAACTCTTCTCTTTGTATTTCAAGGGCTTCAACAAATCCAGAAATTTCAGTTGTCATGGTTGTTATATCCTTATAGGAGGAAGGGTATTTAGGGATTCCAGTTCTTCCCAGCAAGCTCTCATAAGAGTATAATACTCACTAATGGGTTTGTTTTGTTGTTTTGTTTCATAAACTTGCTTGTTCAACTTATATTTTCTGGAACCATTTGTGAGAGAAAACCTTTTTTCCAATCGATTCCATATTGTGTAAGCACTGTGAACAAACATTATAGACTTCTTATATTCCATGTTGTTACATGTTTCCCAAACTTCTGCTTTCACATTGTCACTAGAGTCTTTCTTCACAACTCCAGTAACAAAGCCTAATTGTCTCTTTGAGGCTAGTGCTATTTCCATGGATCTTTTCCAAGCTCTGTAGTTGGCAGTACCTTGAAGTTTTTCAATGGGAAGAAATTTGGTTCCATCTGATGGATGAAGGTAAAGGGGACTGGTAGTTTCAATTTTTGTAGTCATTTTTGTTTAGGTTTGCAAACTGGTGAAACTAATGTAATGAGGGATCTGTAAAGGAGGAATGTGTGATGTAATTTCTGGGTTTTAATGAACTAGACTCTAATACCATAAAGACAAAGTCACACAGAATTGCTAGGAGAATTTCTCTCTCTCAATATGATCTCACTTCATTCATTCAGCTTAATTAACAAGCAAAGCAGTACAAGGCATAAATAACAAAATATCTATCTGTTGTTCTAGTGACACCTGTAGACTAGGAACTTTCCTAGGAAGCTACAAAACAAAATGGTCACAAAGGACCAGTGGCACAAAATTAAATGTAGCAGTGCACAGAGAGAATCAACCTAGGATCATGGGCTAGCAAATGATTACATCAAACTACTGGACCACAGAACATATGGACCATTACATATGTTTCTAGAAATGGGCCTAGAGCTAAAAATAGCTGATAGTTACTCTTTTCTCTTTAAAAACATAATTGATTTATTATTACCCATTGAGAAGATCAAACAAAAACTATGATGTACCAGCACCACTAACAAAAAAGTGAACAACCCTAGACACACTGATCTTTAACTTAAAGGATAAGCTAAGGGCCACCTCAAAATAAATAAATAAAACTACCTCAATAATTATAGGAGGATTAATTTGGGAATAACCAAGATTATTACAAAATCTTGACTTAACTTTGACTTCATTGCTTTTTTATATATTTTGTGGTGAAAATTGATAGGAAAGTACGAAACATGCTTTAGTCATGTCTACCATATATTCCAAAAATGAAAGAAGATTTCAGCACTTACACATGGGAGGTTTGGACTTTGGTTATACTCCCTCTGTTTTTTTTCTTTTTCACATGGAATCTTGATACTATTCATACTTAGAGAGAATCTTCTCAACTTTTTTTCAATTTATATGAAAAAATATAGTTATGTGGGGTCTTATTTGATCCGTCTCAATTAGTATTTTATTAAGATTCAATCATTATAATTTCTACTAGTATATAATGAAAAATATATAAGTTTAAAAATGTGCTTTGGGAGACGCGCACAGGAAAGTGAGAAGGATAAAAAAAACTGAGGGCGTATTTTAATATGCTTACTAGTTTTTGGCCCGAGTTTAGCTTGACGTATATAATATATAGGAAAATTTTGAAAGATTAAATTTGAATATTCTAAATTACATTTTTATAAAATTAATTATTTTATCAATTTAAGAAGATTATCTATAATTTTCCTGTAAAAAATTACTAATTTTACATAGAAAATTTTATTGCCTATATATCTTATAATAAACTATTATTATGTAGAACATTTCCAATATATTTAATATTAAATATTGGTTTTTTATTTAATGTGGTAGTGGTATTGTGACTCATCCATCAAGTCAAAGTTCCTCACTATTTTATAGAGTTGAGTTGCCCCTTTGTTATTTCACTTAGGAACACTATAATAGATGGGGTGAATTATATAGTGATGGGACAATGAATACTGTACTTTTTACGGAATTAAAGAAACAACGAAAGGAACAATGCAAAGTCACAAAAGATTGTATGAGGAAAACTTACTAGACCCAACAGGAAGTGAAAAACCTCGACCACAATGGATTTTAAACGTACTTTCACTAATAATAGGCCAACAATTCAGTAGAACCTGTTACACTACAATTACCACTCTTGTTCCTCTATGAACACCAATCCTAACAACAGTTTCCACAACTATTATTCCACTCTTGACTTCACTCAAATTCCTCTCTCTTTTGCTTCACTCAAAGTACTCTATTTAGCTTCACTTAAAGCTCACTCAAATACAGAATTTCACTCAAAATCCTAATTACCCTAAAACGAATATTAAATATAGATTATTAACCACGGGAACAAGCACTAATTAAGCAGTTAGAACAATAGCAATGACAGGAACTTGATATATATGGCACTCACTCACTATTTGCAGCTTTACTTATTTGTTTTAAACGCTTTGTTCACTCAAGTCATGCACTTTTAGAATAAATGAACAAAGTAATCTATTTATAGGCTAAAGAGTTACAAACTTTATCCCTAAAAAAGCGGTCATCCTAAACAACAAGATTAGGAACTTTGACCCCGAAAGATAAAAACTAATTTTAACTGACTAAAAGATAAAACACGATTTTATCAAATTAAGTAAGAGCTAAGAAGAAAATCAGTCTTTTATCTGAAAAGATAATATTCCAAAAGAAAGCTACTATCCTAAATAAAACTAATTAATATAGATAAAAGATAAGATTTTATTTTATTTTATTTATTCATAAAGATAAAATCTGATTTCGTTTTACCGATTCATAATGATAAAATATTGACTTATAAAAACTCATCACACTTAACTTAATCCTAAAATCATATTTACTTTAGAACTGGTCCCTTTTAGACTCATGCCAATACAATTCCCAAAAGTTCGTTGTTCCTTTTCCTTAATCTGAGAAACTGCTATGTTCCTCAACTCAAGGAACAAACGAATTGTTCAATGCTGCTGCATGCTTGTTCCCCCTTAGGAACTTCTCATACACATAGACTTCTTCTCTTCTGGACTAGTTCCTCCTCAGGAACTTTTCCTCTATGAGCTTGGAGTTCCAACTTAGGAACTTCAACTCTTTTGGAATTTCCATTAATTAGGAACTTTATTCATTTTGCTAGCACCATTATATGAATCGAATCTTGCACACATAAAACTCAAAACTATGTTATTAGTTAATTACTTTAGTTTGTCATCGTCAAAACCAGTTGGGTCAACACCCTAGCTCGGTTCGGTTTTATTCAAAGTCGAGTCAAATCAAGTCAAATTCGAGTTTGATTCAAGTCAACTTAAGTTAAGTTTTGACCAAATCAAATACAATTTGCTCCCGAGTAGTTTAGCTTGATTAGCATCTTTCTCCTCCCATGCAAATGACTTTCATTACACCTAAATCTTTTCGATTAATTAAAAACTCCTCATAGTGGGGCTCGAATAAGATAATACAAAGAATAGAGCAAGAACACATATCCTCTACAACCATCTATCACGAGTCTATTGTTACTGCATTTTTCACTCTAAAAATCAAACATATTTCACAATTTGATCACTCGTTTAATTCATACATAATAAATAAATAGATAGCTCCTGAGTACTTTAGCTCGAACAGCTTCTTCCCCTCCCATGATATTGTTACTTTAAGCACAAACTGTTTAAAGGATTAAGTTACCTTTAAGCATTAATTAACAGACATAGTCATGGAAAAATCTTCTTTATGGATATAATTAACCACATTAAATGACAATTTAATTGTTTTAAGATACCAATTATTAGATTGAATGATACATATATAATGTACCATGCAACTATGAAGCAGAATGTCAAAATGTATATATATATATATATATATATATATATATATATATATATATATATATATATATATATATATATGAGAATGCATATTTACATGAGAAATGAGAATGGATTTTACGCGCTATAACTCTAATGAACAAGTGATGTAACTCCAAAAAAACAAAAATTAGAAAAAAAAAATCGAATTTTTTTTTTTTCGGCTCTAAATTTTTTCAGGATCACATGAGAATGCTCCTTACATGAGAAATGAGAATGAATCTCAACCACACGATTGGATTAGAGTTACAACACTTGTTCATTAGAGTTATACCCTCGAACAAATTTCGAGCCCAAAAAATAAAATTTTGTTTCGAAATTTTTTTTCTAATTTTTGTTTTTTTTGGAGTTACATCACTTTTTCATTAGAGTTACATCACTTGTTCATTAGAGTTATAGCGTGTAAAATCTATTCTCATTTCTCATGTAAGTATGCATTCTCATATGAACTAACTTATATATATATATATATATATATATATATATATATATATATATATATATATATATATATATATATATATATAGGGTAGGATCCGCTGAAAACAACTCTTAGTCTGAAAACTGAAAACAAGGGTAACTTTTACCACTTTAAGGGTAACTTTATATATTTTAGGGGTAATTTTTACCTGTTTTAGGGTAACTTCATTATATTAAGGATAACTCTATATATTTCAAGGGCAACTTCATATATTATAAGGGTAACTTTTAGTACTTTTAGGATAACTTTATTATGTTGTGATTAATTTTCATCTTTATAGGGTAACTTTGAGTATTATAAGGGTAACTTTAACTAATATTACAACTAATATTACAGTAACTTTGACATTCATCCGAAATGGCAGATTTTGCCTTTGAATTATGCACACTCACCATGAATTTGCTTAATTTCCTAGAAATCAAATGGTGAGAGGAGAGAGAAAATGAAGATTCTACATTGTTGTATGATGAATTTGTGGTCTGGAGAGAGAGAGTGGGAATTGCAAAAGCTGTGTTGGTGGTCTCGTGCAGGATATGAGGATGGTAATGGCACACAAGAATTTACATCCGTCGGATCATCTAATTAAGTTATTCAATGGCCTAAATTTCTGTTTTCAGTTTTCAGCTTTATGGGTGTTTTCACAAGACTCATGGCCATGCATGGTAGCTTCGTCACAAATTTTCAGAACTGAATACGCATTAGATGAAAGTGAACTTTGTTTTTCTTGTAGCATGAAAAATTTGACACGATATTTCATTTTTGCAAAGTCAATTGCATGCAATAAAACTGGGATGATATTCCATGCTTATCGCAAAAATATACAATTGCTTCCCGAGTTGACAATATTTGATTTAGGCTTTGTTCTTTTGGACTGAATTAATGAAAATTTTCAGTTCAGTTCAGTTTAGTTCAGTTCAATTCAGTTCAGTTCAGGAAAAATCAGTTCAGTTCAGTTAGTTTTCTCTCACAGTTTTCATTCATTTCATTTCAGTTCAGACAAATTCAGTTCAATTCAATTCAGTTTATTCTATTCAGTCCAAAAGAACAGAGCCTTACTCTCCATAAAAATTAAAAAGGATTCTGTCAAGATCAGATCATCCAGATCCAACAATTTTAATGTCAATATTTTGTTCCTTACAACATGAAAGAATATATCCCAACACATGAGCAGTTACTGTAAAGAAAAATAAGGATAAAATGCAGCAAAGTTGAGATATTCTTTACAGTAACTGCTCATGTGTTGTATCGGGTGTGCATCATAGTTGTTAGGATAATAAGGACTGGGGGATATATGAATATGTGATCACAGTTTCATTAGGCTTAATTAGCTATTATATAGCGTCGTGCTCCATGGTTGTGGTCAGCAACTCAAGCAATGGCATATATGTGCATCATAGTTGTTGATTAGAGAGAAAGAAAGGCCTTGCATAAAGTTGAGAGTTATATATGTTGTTTAGTAGCCAAGGATGACTTGCCTGCTACTTAATTCTATATTTATTGGTTGTTAAGAGTTTTGATTTGTAATTAAGCTCTTAATCAAAATATAGGTGCCAAGCTTGGCTATCTTGACAAGCTCTCGTCTTTCATGCTAGGCCTTCCTCTTCTTCCTTGGAAAGGTTTGCAAGTCCCCCCCTCTCTGCTCCTCCACGTCCGCGCACTGCAGTCTGACCGCCGGCGTTGCGCCGCGCCGCCAAGTCTAACCGGATCTCAGTCGTGGCCTTGCCTGCTGCCCTGCCCAACAATCCGTCTCCTATGTCCTGCGTGCAGCAGGAGGTATGAATTATACCTCCCTTCCCTCTCTTCTTTTGATTTTGTAAAGTTAACCCAAGATTTCAGGTACCTGATTTTCAAACGTTTTATTTTTTACCTTGTCAATTTTAGTCATTTTAGGAACTGAAATTTTATTTTAGATGTTTCCCAAACACACCTAAATTCATTTTAGTACTTAAAAGTTTTAGCAACTTATCATTTCAGGCACCTAAAATGCCTCCCCAAACAGAGCCATATAATTTCACTCAGGCAGCAGCAATAACCGTGGGCAACTTTCAGCCTCATTTTATCAAGTTGGTTAATTAAGATACGCTTAACAAAGTAAAATGACATATTTACAAGGTGAATTGCTAGCTATAGCTAGTACTTTCTATACATCTACTATACTGAAATCAAAGTTGGGATTGTAGGATTATATAAGTACTCTAAGCGGAATTTCATGAATCAAATTCATAAGCACTTAAAACAGGATCTCATGCATATACATTCAAGGATCACATAATAGTTAGGAATTTACCTTTGAAGCGTGAATTCCACAAAGCTTGAAATACCCGGATTAAGAACCTCAATTGCGATTCCTCTACTTGGTCCACCAACCCGGATCAACACTCCACCAATGCTAGTTGGAAGGAAGAAATTCTTCTTCTACTTTAATGGAGTTTTTGTGACTTTTGGAAAGATTATGAGAGAGAGAGAATAATGAAAGATCACTAACTTTTCCTTATTGCCTAACTAAGTATATATAGATATAATTAGGTTATGAGGAGAATCAATTCTCCTCTCTCTCACTTCCTCTTGGCCGGCCACCCTAGAGCCTTTTATGGGCTCTAGGTTTCTTTTGTTGATCCAAGTATTTTGTGTGACCTAATAGGATCCATTATATTGGGCTTTGGGTTTATTATTTCCTAACCCAAAGTTCTATAGCATTCTCTAGCAAGACGTATAGACGACCCAATAGAACGAATTTATTATCTCTATAATACGATCCATAATATAATTAGTAATTGCATTTAAGTCGAGGACATAAATCCTTCAATCTCCCACTTGTCCGAGACGAGTGTGCAATGTTTAATTTCCTCAAGTCTCTTAATGTCTTAATTTGATAGTATGATCATATTTACATATCATCCATACTAGTTTTCAAATTAATCCTTGAAATCCGAGTTCGAATTGACAAACAAATGATCATCTAATGATCCATTTGAGCACGGCCATGCATTTTTCAATTTTTTGCTCTTCAAGGGGCCAAGACACCTATCCTATCTCATATAGGAGGACTTTTCCAATCTTATGGTAATCAATACTCCCACTCAATTTATGGCACAACCTCGAATGCTGCCTTTATAGCCCCTTTTACGGCATGACGTTTGACAAGATCAAAGTTATACCAATCATTGGGCTAAGTAATGTTCCACTCATGTCTAAGGAATCTACTAATATAATTTCGAAGTTACAAAACTTCTAAGCGAGGTCTAGTTCGACTATGTATCAACTATACATATCCATATGATTGATTAAACATCTCTATGTTTCTATAGCCCATGAAACGGTGCTATCAATCAATCTTTTATGCTAATCCCTTTAACAAGTCATTCATGTCCAGTTTTAATGACTTAGATTAGGAACTTATAATATTCTACGAATTCTGTTCACTTATGGTGTTTCATTTATCAAATCACATATTCGACAAAACCATAGAATTCAAGATATATTTTGGACATTTTATTTAATACTAAACCAATAATTAAATAATGTAAAATTTATTCTTATAAACATAAATAGCAAAACCATGTCTTTACATTGTAACAAGTTTCTCTAAACCTAGTACAATCTAAAGCCACTCTAACATTCGCTTCAAACCTATAGCCCTAGCGTGACACTCATGCTTAGGTTGAGGTAGTGGTTTAGTGAGCGGATCAGCCACATTCTCATCCGTGTGAACTTTGCAGATCCTGACATCCTTCCTGTCAACAATCTCTCTAATGAGGTGATACTTTCTCATTACATGTTTGGATTTGTTATGTGATCTCGGTTCTTTTGCTTGCGCAATAGCACCATTGTTATCACGTAACAACTCAATCCCTTCCCCGAGCACTAGGTACGATATCCGGCTACGTCAAGAATTTCTTGATCCAAACGGCTTCTTTAGCCGCTTCAACTACTGCTAAATATTCTGAATCTGTCGTAGAGTCTGCTACAGTGCTTTGCTTTGAGCTCTTCCAGCTCACTGCTCCTCCATTTAAACAAAAGACATACCCTGACCGAGAGCGGTAATCATCTCGTCGGTTTGGAAGCTTGCATCCGTGTAACCTTCAACAACCAACTCACTTTGTCCCCCATAAACTAAGAACATGCCTTTAGTTCTTCTCAAGTACTTGAGGATGCTCTTAGCCGCAATCCAAGTGTGCTTCTCCCTGGATTTGCTTGGAACCCGCTACACATGCTCAAGGCATATGCAACATCTCGGTCGAGTACTTATCATGGCATACATGATAGATCCTATAGCCGAAGCATAAGGAATGCTACTCATTCGCTTCAACACATCGGGTTCGATCGGGCACCGACTCTTCGAGCGATATGCCATGTGACATGGGAACGAAACCTCTCTTCGAGTTTTCCATGTTGAACCTTGTAAGAACCTTATCAATATAAGTTTCTTGACTTAGTCCAATCATCCTTCGAGACCTATCTCTATGGATTTTGATTCCCAGTATGTACTCGGCTTCTCCCCAGGTCCTTCATAGAGAAACAACTTTTTAACCATTCCTTGATCGACTCGAAGCATTGGTATGTCATTTCCCATGAGTAGTATGTCATCTACATACAATACCAAGAAGACTAAGCTGCTCCCACTAAACTTCTTATAGACACAAGATTCTTCTTCGCTTTTGATGAAATCAAATTTCTTGATTGCTTCATCAAATCGAAGATTCCAGCTCCGAGATGCCTGCTTCAATCCATAAATGGATCTCTCGAAGTTTGCAAACCCTTTTAGGATTTTTCGGATCCTCAAAACCCTCGGGTTGTGTCATGTACACATCCTCATTCAAGAACCCATTCAAGAATGCGTTTTGACATCCATCTCGCCAAATTTCATAATCATAAAATGCAAGCAATCGCTAAAAGTATCCGAATTGATTTAAGCATTGCTCTTGGAGAAAAGGTCTCATCATAGTCTATACCATGAATTTGTCTCGAATCCTTTTGCAACCAGTCTTGCTTTATATACATAGACATTCCCATCTTTGTCTGTTTTCAATTTGAACACCCACTTGCATCCAATAGGGTTAACCCCACTAGGCAAATCGACCAGGGTCCAAACTTTATTCTCAGACATGGAGTCTAACTCGGATTTCATGGCTTCAAGCCATTTCTCAGAGTCTAGGCTCGTCAAAGCTTGTTTGTAGGTAGTAGGCTCTGAATTCTCCAAAATCATAATTTCAGAGTTTTCGGTTAACGTAGAAATCAACCAACCTTTTGTTTGGAATCCTTTCTCTACTAGATCTACGCGGGGCCCGAGCATCAAGAAAAGAGTTCTCTTCAACTCCTTGAAGATCTTCACTTGATTCAATTGGGACGGTAGGAGGTACATGCGTTGAATACATCATCTCCTGAACTAGACTTTCGTCTTGTTGTGCCGTTTTTGACATAGTGTGAACCACGTCTATTTGTTGCTCATCTCGAATTTCTTCGAGAATTATTTTACTCCCACTTGTCTTTCTAGAAACAAATTCCTTTTCAAGAAAGACACCATCACGAGCAACAAACACTTTGTTCTCTTGACGGTTATAGAAGTAATAACCCCTTGTCTCTTTTGGGTATCCCACAAAGAGACATTTATCTGACTTGGGTGCAAGCTTGTCTGATAGTAACCGCTTTACATAGACCTCACATCCCAGATTTTAAGAAAAGACAAGTTTGGAGTTTTTCCATTCCATAACTCATATGGAGTCTTTTCTACGACCTTTGACGGGCTCCTATTTAGTGTGTGTGCAGCAGTTTCGAGAGCGTATCCCCAAAAAGAAATCGGAAGATCAGCAAGACTCATCATTGATCGAACCATATCTAGCAAGGTTCGGTTCCTCCTTTCAGATACACCATTCAACTGTGGTGTTCCTGGTGGAGTTAATTGTGAAAGAATTCCACAACCCTTTAGATGATCATCAAATTCTTGGCTCAAATATTCACCACCACGATCGGATCGTAGTGCTTTTATTGTCTTACCAAGTTGATTCTGTACTTCATTTTGGAACTCTTTGAATCTATCAAAAGATTCCGACTTATGTTTCATTAAGTATATATATCCATATCTACTCAAATCATCAGTGAATGTAATGAAGTAGTTAAACCCTCCCCTTGCCTTTGTGCTCATAGGACCACACACATCTGTATGTATGAGTCCTAAAAGATCGCTGGCCCTTTCACCTTTTCCCGTAAATGGTGATTTTGTCATCTTTCCCATTAAGCATGATTCACATACATCAAATGATTCAAAATCAAATGATGGAATTATACCATCCTTTTGTAACTTGTGAATACGCTTTTGGTTTATATGACCCATTCGACAATGCCAAATGTAGGTTAGGTTGGAATCATTTGATTTTTGTTTCTTGCTATCTATGTTATAGATTTGTAATGACTTATCAAGCACATATAAGCCATTTATCAATTTAGCATTGGCATAGAACATATTATTGTAAGAAATGGAACAACACTTGTTCTTGATTTCAAAACAAAACCCTTCGAATCCAAAACCGAAACGGAAATTATGTTCTTAGTTATTGAAGGAACGAAATAACAATTATTTAGTTCTAAAATAAGCCCAGATGGCAAGTGTAGACTATAGTTTCCTATGGCAAGTGCAGCAACTCGTGCTCCATTTCCAACGCGTAGCTCTACCTCGCCTTTTGCCAGCTTCCTACTTCTTTTTAGTCCCTGCACATCATTAACTATGTGAGAACCACATTCGGTATCAAATACCCATAAAGAAGTAGAAGTCAAATTGATTTCTATAACATATATACCTGAAGTGGAAGCCCCGGACTTCTTTTCCTCCAAGTATACGGGCGGGTTCCTCTTCCAGGTGTCCTATCTTGTGACAATGGAAGCACTTGCTTTCCGCGGCGACCTTTGGCTTGGCGGTTGGCTTAGGTTTTTCAGCAACGGTGGCAACTTGCTTGCCCTTGTCCTTCTTTCCGCCCATTTCTTCTTGAAACCCTTTCCCTTTTGAACCATCAAAACCTCTTTCTTTGGTTCAACCTTAGGGATGTTCCTTTCGGCATTGACCAACAATCCATGCAACTCTTGCAAAGTCTTTTCGGACTCATTCATATTGTAGGTCATTCTCGAATCGATTGAAACTTGTCGGGTAATGAGTGGAGAATAATGTCGGTAGCCAACTCAACCCTATAAGGGAATCCAAGTCGTTCCATGTTTTCGAAAAGACCCATCATCGCGAAAACACGGGGGCCAACAACTTGACCCGGCTTCATGTGACATTCAAGTATCTCCCTATTAGTCTCATATCGCTCAACTCGGGCTTGTGTTTGAAACATAGCCCGCAGCTCTTGCATGATGGTATAAGCATCCTTGGTTTCGAACCTCCTTTGGAGGTCCGGCTCCATGGTCGCTATCATCAAGCAAGTGATCGGTATAGACCTATCATTTGCTCGCTTAGCACGACGTTTGTCCGCTTCGGTTGACTCATCGGTAATCACGGGAAGTGGGGTTTCTATGACATCCTCTCGACCCTCGGACCTCAAAACAAGTCTTAAGGTCCTTTCCCAATTAAGGAAATTTTCACCATTCGATCTGTCCTTTTCCGAAAAAGGACGAATGTTGAAACCGGAGTTGTTGTTGTTGTTGTTATTAGACATAGTATCTACGTACGGAAAAATAAAGCAAAGTTCAATTTATGTTTATAAAGTAACCTAAAACATGCAAAGGTTTCTAGGTTGATCACCTATTCAATTTTAATGTCCCATTTGAATAAGTGTTTTACAAGATCCTATCAACATGCAACACTAAGCGGACGGAGGCCTTATCTTTAACGTTACATTATCAAGGTAAGTAAACTCTTTTACTAATTATAACAAATTATAACTCTTGTTTAGATGGATAAACATCGCATGCTTAACTATCTCTTGCTTCAAAATTCAAAACGCTTTTGATAATTTTGTTAAGGACAACCAAACTAAGTTGTAAAATTCGCAATTTTACCTTATATTCCCAAAATTAATGATAACACCTGCGGAGGCATGACCTATTACTATTAATTAAGGGTTTGATAAGTACTTTATGTTTGGAAAAGCAACCTTAATATTTACGGGACCTAAGTTTATTATGTTGTTATGAATTAGTGAACTCTAGCGCATCATCAACCAACATACAATAAACTTATAAGCATTTTAAAGAATAATAAAATGCGAAAAATAAAATGATCTAGTATGGCCCCTAACCCTAAGAACTAATCATCAATGGCTCATTCTTGGACTCTTCATGGATCTCCATCCACCTTATCCATGGGCCTTCTCTTGATGGACTTCGTCTTTGGATTACATAAGTATCAAAATAATTTAAATAATAACTAAATTAAATAAATTACAAAAATACTTAACGATACGCAGATCGTATTTAAAATTACAAGAATACATCACGATACGCGAGATCGTATTTTCTAACTTAATTTGGGCCATACTAGTCATACATAGCAATTATATCAAAATATATAAAAGCCACATCATAATATCACATATTATACTTGCCATCAATCAAAATATCAAATATTCTTAATTATGGTAAGTTGATAAAACATTTAAGTAATTCATAACCACCTAAAGATTCTATCCTATTATACTTTCCTACTAATTTAAATTAGATTAAAGAATAAAATTATGGAAATATTTAACTGAAAATCTGCTCAATATACTTGAAAATCGGATTTAATGATTTTCCAAAAAAAAAAATTTTTTTTTTATAATTAAACTGCCGGGCAAGAAGAAAACGTGGCTAGCAAGCCCGCTGCTGCCGCTGCCGCATCTTGCTTGCCGCCACCGCGGCTCCTGCCGCCCTTGCACGGATCACCTGGAGGCAGCCACCGTGGCCCCACCAGCAGGTGGCGGCGCCACCCGGCCGTGGTCGCTCCCCTTCCATCCCTTGTTTTATTTTTTTTTTTTTTTTTTTTTCTTTTGTGGGAAATAAATTAAATCACAACTTCTTGTAAATTAATTTAGTGATCAAAATAAAGTTAAACATAAACTCCTTTATGCCTAATTCTGCAAATTAATTTAAATCTCCATTTTAATTAATATTAGGGCTATTCATATCAATTAATCTTAAATTCACATAAAACTCCTTTTTCATGAATTAATTTATCATACATAACTAATTTAAATATGAAAATTCAGATTAATTATATGATGTGAATATTCGAAATTAACATAAAATCTCTATTTTATTTTAATTTTAGCATTATTCATATGTATTAACCTCTAATTCACATAAAACTCTTTTCACATGAATTAATTTATCATACATAAACAATTTAAATATGAAAAACAGATTAATAATATAAATCTAACTCTCTAATTTTTCGGAAAAATTGAGATCTAAAATTTAACTTTTAATTTCGAAATTCATGATTTTATTTTCATAAAATTCGGCCAAATAAAAGGTAATTCGAATAAAAAAAAAAAATTTAGGTCGAATTATAGAAAATAAAATCGTGTATTAAGCAGATTAAATCAAATTTAATTAATCCAATTAAACAAAACATCCATAATTCAATTCCTCCCCTTAATCAATTAAAATTAGTCAAGAACACATAATTATTATGACCAAAAATTATATGCAAGAGGCTAAAACTGATACCACTGTAGGATTATATAAGTACTCTAAGCGGAATTTCATGAATCAAATTCATAAGCACTTAAAACAGGATCTCATGCATATACATTCAAGGATCACATAATAGTTAGGAATTTACCTTTGAAGCGTGAATTCCACAAAGCTTGAAATACCCGGATTAAGAACCTCAATTGCGATTCCTCTACTTAGTCCACCAACCCGGATCAACACTCCACCAATGCTAGTTGGAAGGAAGAAATTCTTCTTCTACTTTAATGGAGTTTTTGTGACTTTTGGAAAGATTATGAGAGAGAGAGAATAATGAAAGATCACTAACTTTTCCTTATTGCCTAACTAAGTATATATAGATATAATTAGGTTATGAGGAGAATCAATTCTCCTCTCTCTCACTTCCTCTTGGCCGGCCACCCTAGAGCCTTTTATGGGCTCTAGGTTTCTTTTGTTGATCCAAGTATTTTGTGTGACCTAATAGGATCCATTATATTGGGCTTTGGGTTTATTATTTCCTAACCCAAAGTTCTATAGCATTCTCTAGCAAGACGTATAGACGACCCAATAGAACGAATTTATTATCTCTATAATACGATCCATAATATAATTAGTAATTGCATTTAAGTCGAGGACATAAATCCTTCAGGGATTATATTCCATGCGTATAAAATTGCATGCCCAGTTGACATTTTTGTTTGCTTTATTCCAAATCAGCTGTCAATATCATCAATGATTTTATAGTCAAAGTTTTGGTCTCTCGACATTATTATGAAAGAATATATCCCAATATGGGAAATGCTAGGTGGTGGAAGATTAGGATAAGATGCCGCAAAGTCATATGTATGAGCTTTTTTGCTATATATAGAAAGAGCTTGACATGGAGTAAGCAACTCAAGCAAAAGGCATAATATTGAGAGGAAGAGAGGCCTTACATGAAGTTGAGAGTATTATTGTTTAGTAGCCAAGGATGACTTGCCTGCCTCATTTACATTGAGGGTCTTACAGTATATTACTTCCGTCCCAAATTACTCGTTACATTATTATTAATGCGACTATTAATATGGGACAAAAGGAGTAAAAACTTAAGAGTCCTCAATTTGGTGCGTGCCAGGCAGTCTCCTTGGCTATCTTGACAAACTCTCGTCTTTCATGCTAGGCTTTCCTCTTCCATGGATTCCATGAGTTCGATCAAGGCTTTTGAGCGAGGGTGCGTGTGTGACGCAGTGAGCTAAGTAAGTAAGTATTTTCCACAAAAATGGAAAGCTATTTGAATTATGGGACTACGTACGTTAATCGTTACTATTTGAAATTTACCCTTTCAGTGAATAAAATTCATATATACTCTCTAATCTCTAGGTTTATTCACGTTATTCTATGATTCCCTTTCTCTTTCTTATTATGCCACGCATCGTTTACTAGTTAGAACAAACTAACTAGTGTAAACCGATTCAAATTGTTGAATGAAAGTGCAGGTGCAACTACGTTATATCGGTAGGATCCAAATGCATATCTGAATAATAGTGCATTTCTCTAAACCTTTTTAGTTTTTACTGAACTTATATAGATTAATTTACTGATTATAATTGATTGTACTAATTTTTTGTTATATGTAGAAATAAGAATATTGTAATGAATATTGACATAGTACTAACAGCTTTTACTATTTAAAAATAGTTTTTACTAATTCAGCATTATATCTGTTATATGAAATTATTGATTTATATTACCGAATAAAACTAATAATTTTCTTTTAACTAAGGGCCCGTTCGTTATTGTTTTTTGTTTTCAGTTTTCAGTTTTTTTGAAAACTAAAAACCAAAACAGGAAACCAGAAAAAGTAGTTTTCACTTTTTAGTTGTCAGTTTTCAAAATCATCATGTTCCCAATAAATTTGACTAATTTTTTATTCATTATAGGACATATACCATATGACTTTGAAAATCAAAAAACCAAAAAACAGAAAACCACAGTAATACCGAACGGGCCCTAAATAAGTTTGATTTTAATGATCAACTGAAATTTTACCAATTAGAACTCATTATTGGTTACTACATATGAATATTATCATATTTTGAGTTGAAGATAACAATGCCTACTTGACTACTTTTCACTAAAGAATGAAGTCGATAATTTTGATTTAAATAAAGTCTACCAAATAATATACTTCCTCCGTTTCTTAACAGATGCATCAATAATTGACTTTTGACACTATTTGGATACCAACTTTGACCATATTTAATTACTATTTTGTAAATATAAATGACATTATTTTAATTGTTGTTAATGTATATTTTCAAAAATAATATATATATACTTTTTAATAATATAAAATTGAAAATATTGATAGTCAAAGTTATCTATCGGCAGATGTATCTAGTCAATATGATGTATCTATTAAGGAACAGAAAAAGTAATATATAATAAAGTTATGTAATCTCCCCGACTAAGAAATGGTCTACATTCTTCACATTGCAGGCCATATAAGCCAAATAATAAAAGGCATACACTAAGCATCAATGCATGCATGTACACTGACTACACTCCGCTCCTCCTTATATTCTTCTATTTTAGACCTAATTCTTCTTTATCTTATGCTAATCATGATGGTTCCTACTTCCTTCCCCTCTAACGCGTCCAATGAAGAAAAAAAAAGAAAGATTTTTGACAGAGTACAGTAATACTATATACTATGTTGAGTTTCCAATTGTGATAATTTATGATTGTAATTAAAAAAAGTAACTTAATTACGAATATAACCTTAATATTCGTATGTACTAATGTATATAGTGTTGGCACCAAACTCTAAGTCTTAAGGGTCAAAATCTTACACACTTCAATATTGAGATTTTCAACCTAGAATATAACCTTTATCTAGGATTAAGATGAATTAGTCATTTTGAGTATCTTTATAATTTTTCAGTTTTTTAAAACTTAGAAATAGGATTATGAAAATTAGAAAAGGTATATTTGCTTTTCAGTTGTCGGTTCAAAAATAAACATGATAAGTATAATTTCAATTCATTATACAATTTATATCATATGACTTCCAAAATTTTAATAATTAACAGCAAAAATCGAAAACCAATAATTGTGACAAAGAACACCCCTTTAATAATTGCATTAAGTTTTGATATTTTCAACCTAGAGTTGGCATGTCTATACCAACCTAATTTAAAACATATAGAAAATTCTTGAGTTTAGCACGATGGAAAGACAAAACTTAGCATAATTAGTATAATGCAACAACATTTCTTAGACTTATTTTAAAATACATGGAGAGTTAACGTTAATGGTCAGCTAAAAATAAATTTCAGTTTTTTTAGGGATCTTATAATATGCTAAGACACTTTGCAATTAAGCATGCTTAGTTGAGTATTCTTGAGATGGTTAGGAAGTCTCCCTATGAAATGGTGCATGAGTGAGACCAAATTACTCTGAAAGGCCGCCATGTATTGATCTATGGGACCAATTGGTGTTCCTATATATATTTACAATTGGTAACAACTCGTAGACCATAAGGTGTTGGGGTATTATAACTTACTCCCTCCGTTCCAATTTAGTTGCTACATTTGCTTTTTCACAGTTTACGAGATACAATTTCAAACGCTAATATCTTGAGTTACATATATGAAAAAATTATAAAAATTATATATTTGGAAAATACAAATTGGGACGAATCAAACAAGATCCCACATGACTATGTTTTTTCTTATGTATATAAACTAAAAGACAAAGTTATGAAGTGAATAGTGCCAATGGTCAAAATGTAGCAACTAATATGGGACGGAGGTAGTATAAGGGTAGTTAATGGCTTGTACAATGTACAGTTATACGGTTGTACCAAATTGCTAGCCCGACCATGCTAACTCGAGTACTTAAAACTCAAGCTAACCTAAAAAATAAAGTGTTGTCTTCACTCTTCAAAATTAGCTTTGCAAAAGAAATAATCCCAACTTTTAACATCCTTAATAATAGCACGACTATGGTCTAATTTTAAAACAGTTAACTTTTCACTATATAAGAAGTTATTGATTAGAGTGTTAGCTTGAAAACCAAATCAAAAAGCTCTTGCATAACATGTTTTAAACTATTCTCAATACATAGTTTTACAAAGAGTAATAATCATATTTTGAACCCTAATCTTGAGTGTCACACTACCAAGACCTTCTAATTAAGTTAATTAGTTGGTTGACATCTACAATGACCTTAAATAAATAGATTACATACAATTGGTTGAGATCTATTTATTTAGAAATGGGATCAATAACTAATTAGAATTTTTATTCCCATAAAATTTACAAAAAGTTATTTGGTCCCCCTAAAATTAAAAAATGAGTGGATTGAGATAACTGCAAATATATTGGAGATCTAGAGGAACCTAAAGGTCCAATGATATCTAGTACAGACCTGGGAATGGTCCAAATTCAGTTGCAATCTAGTGCTCGATTGTTGTAAGCTAAGCAAATGGATCATAAAAAATATACATAATATAACAAGTTCATGCATTTCTTATTTACAGCAAAAGCTTCACATCCCACTGTGTACACCTTGCTGAAGATCCTAATCCGCAATCTGAGTCCATCCCTTTAGTCTGACATTGCCTCAAAATGGAATATATTCTATATTAAGCATACTACATTGGCATATGATTTGTAGAGGAGAGAGGTGGGACAGAAAGAAATTATTAAGATAAAAAGGAACAAATTTTAAAGATATAAATTCTTTATCATATTCCTCCAATTAAAAAAAATCTTTGAAAGGAAAAAAAAAAAAGTCAATCATAAGTCAGCAACATGAAAGGTAATACATAGAACATGACCCCTAAAACAAGAGTTGCACTATTTGTGTTTTTATAGCAATTTATTTTAGGATAATTGCAACAATTTGAAATTTATGTTTATCAAGACCTAGCTTTGGTCATTAATACCACTGATAATCTAGTTTTACTAAAATTAGAAAATTGTTGATATTTATAATATACATGAGACTAATCTAATAACATTTTACATTAATAATATTTCTTTCATATATACTTCATCGGTTCTGAAATAAATGAAACACTTCTCTCGAAAAGCTCTCACATAAAAGAGAGAAGCGTTTCATTTATTTCAGAACGAGGAAGCACACATTAAACTATTACAATTATTATGGGATGAATGAAGTTGAGAGTTTTATGGGAAGAATTTGACTCACGGATGTCTATCCGGCTATCCCGGGTGTAATTTTAACTCCTCCTCACATTCACCGCCGATGTATTTTTTCACACGAGGATTTTATGAGATATAAAATTACACTTGGATCCCAATTGAAAATTGTGATTTTGTAGGATGAAAATTTAATAATTATGTGAAAAAATTATTCACTACTAAATTAAACTAGTAATCTTAATATATATACAATCAGTACAAAAAGACCGAGACCAGCTATACATATACTACAATAACATTTACCAACATTTAACGGGAAGTTTTACCAGCTATGGTACTCCTGTACTATTGACTTTTCTATATGTTACCATCACAAGCTCTTGAACTCTATGGGGATACCTCTCATTTATTGACAATTGTATGAGATATCATCTCAATTAATTATACTACCTCCCACTACCTAGCCACCCACTAGCCCCCATCCCAAAACTTAACCACCACTATCATCACTAACCAGATCTATTAGACCCCTTCTTTGCAATCCACTAACCATCTATTACATACTTCCCCCAAAATTTACAGTAATGATTGATGAATTAAATCGATGCTCACAGGCAGGGGGCATTGTGAGTCTGTATTAGAGTTATGGTAAGTATATTATATTAGCGTCCTAGACTAATAAGGAAACGAATATAGTTTCCTTATGATATTAGGTATGTATTTTTATTAAGATTCTAGGGTTAGCTTATTGTCCAAGGTCATTGTATTATATAAATAGAATATAGGAAACGACTTGTAGAACAACCGAATTTCCTGTTATTGAATGATATGGGTACAACCCTATTTATATAATACAATGACCTTGGACAATAAGCTAACCCTAGAATCTTAATAAAGATACTTACCTAATATCATAAGGAAACTATATTCGTTTCCTTATTAGTCTAGAACGCTAATATAATATACTTACCATAACTCTAATAGTCTGCTTGGTGACAGCAGTGATGGTAGGGATTGTAGGGAGGTGCTTAGCATGTAGTTTCTGTGGTGGAAGTAGTATAATTAGTTGAGATGGTACCATATAAAAATACTTCCGCAGTTTCTTTTTACCCGCTACACTTTGACTTTCACGCTTGCCGATTCACTACTTTGACAATTAATATTTTTAATTGTGTATTAGAGTAAAATATAAAAATTTGATTTTATGAAAATATACATTGAGACGAATCCAACAACATATTACATTATAACATTTGATTTTATCTAATAGTAAATAATGCATGGCCAAACCTCATAGATGAATAGTAAAATTTTCAAAGTATAGGAAGTAATTTGAAACGGATGAAGTATTAATAAGTGAGGGGTACCACGTGAAATTCAAAAGTTTCCAATGTTACCACTAGGAAAAGTCAATAATAATACATTTCCACATATAACATTATCTTATCTTTTTTACTTTTTCAAAGAATTTTGCTAAAGCTATAATGAAGACCATCTAATTTTAAAAAACAATATCCATATATGTGTAAGGGATATCGACAATGCTAAATTTAGGGTAAAGGGCATAAGATCAAAGAAGATATGGGTGGGGGAGGGATATTATTGAAGAATGGGACTAATAAAGTAAAAATATGGGTAACTGAGAATCTGACATGCACACTTGCTATCTATTTCAATTGGCTATATAAAGAGGGAGATGTAGAACATTGTAGTGCATCCCAATGAATTAAGGGCATTTAGCTTTAGCAAAGAGTTGTGCAAAGAAGAGGAGGGCCTTACATGAAGGGTAAGAGTCATGGTTTAGTAGCCAAGGATGACTTGCCTGCTTCCTTTTTGTGAAGTTTTTTGTATGTGTTTTTGGTTCATTAGAGCTTTCAAAAAGGCTAGTCAGGCAGTCTCCTTGGCTATCTTGACAAACTCTTTACTTTCATGCTAGGCTTTTCCCTTTCTACTTATTGTTTCTTTTGCTAAGATTATTGAATTGAGGGTTTTGTCAATTACTTGACATACACATGCATAAGTCTAGATACAAATGATGGTTAATTAGCATCTTTAACATACACACACACACATATGAACTTTGTAGAAACTAAGGTTTTGTTAGAAAAACAATGTTTACTATGTGCATGTTAAATTAGTTAGCACATGTGGGGGAGGGAAGATTTAAGCTTGCATTGTCTTTTCAATAATGTTCAATAGGAAACTTTTGGTTTAGTAAATGGTGGAGAATGGAACCTATGAATCCTTTTCATTGTCTTTCCCATTCCTCATCCAAATAAGATGCAATGAACGTCTCAGGTGTTCCCTTTTCTCTCAATCCCAATTCTCTTATATAGAAGTTGCATCTAATTACTATTGAGTGTACCAATATGTGACACTCTTGTAGTAACTTATTAGTAATTTGGGTTCTCTTACATCCTAATGCATTAATTTCTAAACGAAGTTGCTAATTATAAACATGGTTTATAGATCAGATAATTCTAGTTTTGAATAGTAATATTGAATTGATTGTTCAGTCGCACTTCCTAAAAATAATGATCCATTCTAAAAATGAAGGATAGGGTTATATGGGTGAGGAACCTCCAAAAATGGGACGAAAATTCAAACACTAATCACTTATACTGAATAATGAGATAGCGACTTCTTTTCTCCTTTCTAACTCTCAACAATTTGGTTTATTTGAGTAAGATCGGTGTTGTCAAATACTAAATCCTATTTCTTATTACACACCTTTCCGAGTCGATTTATGCCTTTTTAGTTTAGGCAAATCATCATACTCCATACATCCTTTACTCATGATTCGAAACCCTAAGTTTGTAATAGTTTCTTGTATTTCCTTTATATTTGTGTTTTGGCTCTTGGATTTCAGGCTCGCTGCTAGGCAATGGGTCAGATATGTATATTTATTTAGTCTTATGGGCTGAAAGATCCGTTAGATAGCCTGCTTTATATTGTTATTCATTGCACAGGGAATAAATGACCCTATTTGATGTTGGGTCTGCTTTTGCTTGAAATGCAAAGACGTATTGCTGCTCAAAGGCCCAATCCTCCCCAGCACCGTTTCTGTTGTGGCTTAGCCCACTGCCTTCTTTCTTTCTTTCTTTTTTTTTTTTTTTTTTTTTTTTTGATTAGGAGATTAACCCTACAAGCATTTAGCACTCTAAAACTACTAACACAAAACACCAAGCAGCATTGTGGCGGTAAGATGCGAAGAAACACCCCAAAGATAATATCTTGGGGGTAAGGATCGAACCCCTGACCTCAGGGGCCAAGGGGGAGTGCTATATCCACTTGAGCTAACTCCTATCCTTTCTGCCTTCTTTCTTTTATTTCAAGTGTAACACTTTCTATTTTACGAAATTTAAGCAAACCTTTAACAATTAATAAGTTTAATTTCGAAGTTATACAAATATATAGAAAATACATTGATAAAAATCAAATAGAATCTTTAGTGGTATTTTCTCTATTTCTTTCTATTGCATCATTTAGACTTTTGAATTGTTCACACACTCTCCTTTAACCATCTTTTGTGATTTAAAAAAAATAAAATAAAAAATATAGTAATACGGGATCTTGTTAGATTTGTCTCGATATGTACTTTCAAAATATCATTTTTTCAATAATTTTTACTATTAAATAATTAGAGATAGTAGATTGTGCTCATGCGTGTTTAATTGTTAAAAAGCTAAACAAAATAATTGGAGATACTAAATGAGCTAAAGTGGCTTATTCAGCGAGGCAGTATTGATGGAGTGACCTTTTTTAGAGAGAAAATCTACTGCCCTATTCGCTTCTCTAAATATATGCGTGATGACACGTGTTGAATTGACGATAAAGAAGAGGAATGTCGTCAATTGAAGTATAAATTAAACATGGGCAGGAGTAACGACGACTTTGCTAGATTCAAATTACTAATAGATTGTCGCTTTTAATAAGGAGGTCTTAAATATTGTTCTGAAGCACCATTTGGAGACCATTCCTGAGCCCCAAGCTTCTACCACAAGGGGAGACGTAGGACCAAACGATAGGCTTGAGAAGCAACTAGATGGGAGGAGAGTGCTATCGCATAGAGACCACAAAATAAAGGGTTTTGTTAGTGGAAAAAGATAAGTCAAGTATATTTTGGGCAGTCCATTCAAGATGTAAGTGCAAAGCTCTGTGATCAAGGCGGTCAGTATTCAATGAACCATATCAAAAACTACCATATTACATTATTTTTAGATGGTCTACAGGTTGTAACTTAAAAAACAAATGGCTTTTGGCTTAGTAACATGTCCCAAATACTCCCTCCGTTTTTTGTAATTGTTGCACTTCAATTTAGGGGAGAATCAAGGAAATTGAGCAAAAGAAGTATAAAAAAGGAATGTTTTGGAAATGTAAAAGAAGCATTAAAATAATGTAGGAGGAGAGAAAAATAGGGTTGGTGGAAAGGTTTTGGGTGGATTATTAAAAATTTAAAATGAATGGTGGGATATATGAGGTGAGGAAGTGTGAAAAGTTCATGTAATAGATTACCATATAAGGAAAAAATAAAAGTGTAACAATTAAAAAAAGGCTAAAAAAGAAAAATGTAGTAATGAAAAAACGGAGGAAGTACGTTATTAATGCTCTGTTTGGCAACACATTTAAGTCAACTTAAATGAGTAGGTGTTAAAAGTTTAAGTCACCTAAAATAAATAGTCGTGTTTGGGAGTAAGAGCTTAAATAAAATTTAAGCTAAAAAAATGACTGAAATTGAGTTGCTATTAAATATAGCATCTCAATTTAAAGTGCTGAAAAATTTTAAGCTATTTTATTAGTTCAGCTTATTTCAGCTATTTTATCAGTTTCAGCTCTATTTCATCTTATGTTCCCAAACATAGCGAGAAAAACTTTGCATTTTGGTGGGTGTGACCTAAAATCGCTTAGCATGGTCGACGTAACAGCAATTGTCAGTCTACATCCAATGATATCAAATTTTAAATTCCAAATTCATTGGTTCATGGCATTTCACACGTAGAAGCTACAAGATTGATTGTCCACCTCAAAAGGTAAAGTCCTAAATACAGCTTGAGACCAAGACACGTAATATGGACTTTTAGGTCTTGTTTTGCTTACCCATTCTGCCATTCACTGTTTCACATCCATCATATTATTCAAATACATAGATAATCCTGCCAACCAAAAAAAACATTCATAGATAAGATCATACGAATGAAGAGAATAGGCCAAGATTGTTGTTTGAATTATAGAATGACTATTGTTGTATTGCATTAATCTAGAACCCAAAGGATTCAAATAAGGTTGTGTATAGATTAGTTTGCTAATTCTATTAATACACAAGGTTTCAAAATTTACCTGGCTAATAATATTATACTCCTATAAGGGTGCGTTCTCTTCACCTTAAAAAATTAAGTTTCAGGTCCAATAAGTTCAGTTCGGTTCGGTTCAGATAAGTTCATTTCGGTTCGGATAAGTTTCAATCGGGCCCAATCAGGGCAATAAGTTCCAATCGTGTCTAATAAGGCCCAATAAGTTCCAATCGGGTGCAATAAGTTCCAATCGGGTCTAATAAGGTCCAATAAGTTCTAATCGGGTGCAATAAGTTTCAATCAGGTCTAATCAGGTCCAATAAGTTCCAATAGTCAATGATCAATAAATATTTGTATTATTGTCCATTATTTTTTTTATTCATATCACTATTAGCTGATTATGTTATTATTAGAATTTTAATTAAAGTACCACAATGATTATATCGTATTATACTTGTATTATTGTCTATTATTTTATTATTCATATTACTATTAGCTAATTATATTATTATTATAAAATATTATAATCATGGTTAAATAAGGTTAACAATAATAATCATCATAATTACAATATTTTGCAATTCGTCTTTAAATAATTAGAGAACATGTTTTCGTTACTAATAACAATGAAAGATATAAATGTTATCAATTGATTGCTTCATTATCATCACCGAAGTATCTTTCTTAGATATATTAGTGGTGAAAGTTATGTATAGGCAAGTATGTAAATAGTATATTTTTTTTGTTAAATTGTTTATCATAAGAGATAATTAATAATAATTATTTTTTTAAAGGGCGAATTTTAATAATTATTAATTCATAATAAATTTTGAGGGGTAGTATTTACGTTAGGGGTAATATTTATGTTATTACTCATCAATTTTTTTGTCTAATAAGGGCAAATAAGTTCCAATTAGGTCCAATAAGGTCTAATAAGTTTCAATCAGGTCCAATAAGGTCTAATAAGTTTCAATCAGGGCCAATAAGGTCTAATAAGTTCCAATCAGGTCAATAAGTTTCAATCAGGTCCAATAAGTTCCAATCAGGTTCAATCAGGTCCAATAAGTTGAATCAGGTCCAATCAGGTCTAATAAGTTCCAATCGGTTCAGTTCAGGTCCAATAAGTTCAGTTCAGATAAGTTCAGTTCAGTTCAGGTCCAATAAGTTGAAGAGAACGCACCCTAAATCATGCAATTATAGTAATTATGAAAGTATTGAAAATAATTCTTTGAGGTTAATTCTTATATCACATTATACAACATATGAACCTCTCTAATTATGCACCTTTTCACAATAATAATAGACAAAACTTTTAACCGATTTATATTGTAAGACTCATTATCAAAAAACCCATTTACACAAAATTGTATAAAATATTGTAATATTTTGCATTGTAACATTTTCCAACATTAGAGGCTTGTTCACAAACCTCCAAGATATTTCTCTCATTCATTAAAGATGCATCATATTGAGATTAAATTTCAACAGATTTTTGATTTCTTCTTCAATAAACAATGTATGACCAATATCTTCTCATGGCTGGGAATTAGATGGGGCAGGAAGGATCTAATGCAGACTTGCAGATGGATTAAGAACAGGTGCAGAGGATCTCAGTTCAAGAAAAAGATGGTCATGGCTGCTGTGTCAGCTACTGTTTATTTGATATGGCAGAATAGAAATCTGCGTTTTGGGATCAAAGGATCATGACTATTGATAAAACGGTTAGTGAGGTTAAATACATAGTGAAAAATAGAATTGTACAGATAATGAGTGTAAAGATCAGAGATAGAGATATAGAATGTTGGAAGGTTTGTAGCCTGCTGTTTGGGTGCTGGGCATGTCCAGCTAGTTTGTGGAGCTTAATTTGGCTCTGTTAAGTTGTATTGGTGTTTTGGTTTAATATTACTTCTCACTTGCTTACCAAAAAAAAAAAAAAAATTCAACATATTTAATTATTAATGTGTAAAACTAAATGTCATTACTTTAACTGTTATTGAATTAATCTTGATGTATATTTTCGAAAATATTCTTTTGTTTATCATTAACATAGACGAATTTCACTTTATGACATTATTATATTGTATCAGTTTAAGACACTTTTATATTCATTTTAGCTATATATTTATCAATTTATGTTTATTTTATGTCAGTTTATGAATACTGTTTATCAGTTTATGGCATAAAGTTATCAGTTTATAGGTATTTATTCACAAGTTTATGGAAGTTTTTTATCAGTTTAAACACATATCTTATTAATCTATCTACGTATTTACTCCTTTTTCTCTACCCTTCCATTACATCTCCTCCCATCTCCTTCTCTCTCCGATGGATCCACGGTAACCACCGTCATCCTCATCCACTTCTTCCTCTTTCCTCTCGTTACCTCTTTGCAACACCAGACCATCACCCCCACGCCCCTCTTTCTTCTCACTACCTCGCTGCACTCCCTTAATGTCCCTTTCTATCCTTTTCGTGAACCACTAAGAAGCACCACCACCACCACGAAAAGTTTCAAAAAGTAATATTGATTTACTTCATGCATCTTCTTCGAGTTTGAGGTTGGGAAATTGTATTGTGGATTTGAAATCGACGACCAACGACTGGGTGAAGGTAACGGTGGGGGAGAGAGGAGAAAAAAACAAATATTGGTAGTCGTTGTTTTCCGTAGTGTTGGAGATGAAGTCGCCAAACCAATATATAATAATGCATCTATTAAGAAACAAATGATATAGCAAATAAACCCTTTCATAAACCCACTATTGTCGACACCCTTCAATTATTTGTAGAAACAAAAATATAGTATAAAACAAAACGAGTTTAATTAACAAAAACAATAAAGTACTTAAAAAGAGAGAAATTAAGACTAGAAGACTCCTAAAATCCACACTTTACCTCTTCCTTTTTGGACCATACATTTTCTTCATTTACAACAACAATCAACAACTCATCTATTTAATTTTTAATCATATCATTATTATGTGTGAACTTGAAAAAAGATGCAATTCATTATTTAAAATAAAAAAAAGAAGTTAGAACCCAAAGAAAAAGACTTTTCCCCAAAATTATAGGAGAAAGAAAGAAACCCATGAAAAGCCAATAACAGAGAAAAAAACAGTGCTTTGTACTTTGAAAAAACCTCCAAGCGGCTGCCCTAGAAACCACCCCTTCTTTGAAGGGTTTTCCGTTTCTCTCTCCTACTTCTGGTAACTTCTCCCTTATTTCTTCTATTAATTTCATCAATTCAATTGCAGATAATGTTATTATTACTAGTACATGTTAATATATATTATGTCTTATGATCTCTTTCATAAAATTTACATAAATTTCTATAAATATCAATCCTTTGCATAAATTCCATTAGTTGTATTCTTCTTTTTGTATTCCCCTGAATTATAGTTTTCTGGGTTGTCATTATTTTCGGAATTGAGAGTGACCCATTTACTGTTTTTGGGATTGTAGAGCAAAAATTAGAAGTGGTTGATATTATATTATATATATATATATGGTGGAATCTGATAAAACCCATCTCCATGATAAGCCTTGGATGAGGCCTGAGGAATCAAATGAAGATGGAAATGAGTTTTTGAGTCAGGAAGAAATTAATAGGTTTTTGATGTCGGAAACTGTGATTCATGAGATGTTATTGAAGCCTCAATCTCAATCTCAACCTTTGAAGAAATGTTCAAGTGATACAAATGCAATTAATTTCGCGGCGAATGCGCTTTCGGCTGCTGGTGCTGCATTTCTCTCTGCTATCATTGTTAACCCTCTTGATGTTGCTAAGGTTTGCTCTTTTTCTTTTATGTTTTGAACCCCTATATGTTTGTAAGAATTGAAATTATTGGGATTATAGTTGATTTTGGATATATTATATGATGTTTGTAGCAATTAGATTGTCATTTTTTGGGTTGCATTCTAGGTTTATAATTGCTGGCTGCTGCTATTTGTAGCTGTTATTCATGTAGGCAATACCAAGTAGTGGAGCTAGTGGTGGCCCTAGGATTTTAGTTTCGCGGTGTTGCTTTGGATTTTGTTGTGAAATCGACAATCTAATTTTTTTTGAAAGATGGAATTATTTTATAAATGGTCGAATAAAAAGGTGGACGAAGTTGGTGTGTTAACTGACACCCCCTGGCCTCAATGTAGGCTCCCCTAGACTCAGAGTGGAGCAAGCTTGGTTTGGCTGAATTTGCTTTAGTATGATCGTTGTTATTCATCTTGGCATATTGCTTAGAAGTAGTATAAGGACTCTTCAATGTTTTGTTTGGATTTGGTTTGTATACCTTCTTCCATGTTCCAAGTATAGACTCTTCAACAATGATATTTCTTTGATGCGCAAGTCAGTATCTTTCTGAATAGGTAAGATGAGGGTTAGAGAGTGTACCGGTGAGTGCTCTGGAGGGGTTATAAAAGGCTTTACAGACACTTTACATGTAGGGCTCAAAGAGGCCTTACAAGTACTTTACATGAAGGGTTTTAAAGAGGCTTTACAGGCACTTTACATGTAAGCCATAAATGTAGCTGGCACGTATGAGATTGCTATACTTTAGATGCACGGAATTCATCTGTTTTAGATTGACGGTCTGCAGGATGAGATATCTCAGTGTCTTAGCATACAGCCTACTGTTCCCGGTAACCGAATACAATTTCCAATTGGGGAGACCTCTTGATCAGTTTCCCTTGTATATGAAGGAGGTGTTACCGTGATATGGGATTAGACTTCTTAATAATCTTCATTTATGCTATAAGTGACCTGGTGTCGTATCTCCCATCAATGCACATTATTTCTATTGTTACCGGGAAGTCAATTTGAATATCTGACATTGTCTTTGAATTGGTTGAAATTTATTAGTGTTTTAATATTGTTAAGGATCAAGATTATAATACACATATGAACGTGGCTATCTAAAAATCTTGTTGTATATTCTGGTTCGTTCAAATATATATGTGAGCTTATTAGTGTTAATTGTCCTCATTTGCATCGCTCATGTTTGGCAGACAAGGTTGCAAGCGCAAGCTGCAGGAGCTGCATATGCGCATCCATTGAGTAATGCCCTTAGTCGTATGGCCGTATTTGGACCAAATATGGTATGTGTCCATGATCAAGCAGACTTAACAGTACAAATGTAGTGTCATGTAATGTAACAATTATGCTTTATAGCTAAATTTTCTTAAGTCTTTCCTCTTCGTATATATTGATTGCAGATGTTTGCAGACTTGAGGTGTTCCCCCTCATGTGCACGGGCTGGTATTCAGGGAACAGTATCAATTTGTCCTCCTGACTGTTTTCACTACAAAGGAACGCTTGATGTTATGTACAAAATTGTCAGACAGGTCAGTGTTTTAAATTCATTCTGTCTACTAACAGGGATTTGGTCTTCAATTTGTCCATTCAACAAGTAATACGACATAGAAAGGTGGTGATAATCCTTCTAATTTGCATATCTCAACAGGGCTCAAACTTAAATCTTTTGTCACAACCAACAATAGACCAACATTTTAGACATAATAGTTGTCTGTGTTTGATCTGTCTGCCCAAGTCCTCGTAGTTATAAACTTAAAAGTGCTAAGGAACTGGGTGTGGTATATATGTATCTATCTGTTTTTCCTCGTATACATTGTTGCTGTGTAGGGAATTTTAACAATAAAGTGACATGCAGGAAGGAGTCACAAGACTATGGAGAGGGACAAATGCTGGCTTGGCACTGGCTATACCAATGGTAAGCTTCTTGCAATAATGATCTCAAATTTACCAACCTAAGTAGGTAATTTGATTAATTTAAGTAGTGCTCTGCATTTTAGGTGGGAATTTATCTTCCCTTTTATGATGTATTCTGCATTCGCATGGAGGAGTATGCAGCTGAAAATTCTCCAAGTGTAGAGCCATATGTCCCACTTGTTGCTGGTGCTTTGGCACGCTCACTGGCTTGTACTACATGCTATCCTATTGAACTTGCTCGAACACGAATGCAGGTGCTTATCCTTTTCTGTCTTGCTCGTTTAGGATTTTTTTTTCATCTTCAGTTTCATTTATTATTGTGTATTGCTTGTTTGTTGCTGTCAATTCTGAATTTGCTGTGTTCATGTTAGGCATTCAAGGAGACTGGGAAGAAGCCTCCTGGTGTATTGAAGACCCTAATTGGGATTGTTTCAAATGCCAATAATACCACCACCTTTCAAAGCAACTGTAAGTTCATCCTTTTGTTGGCTGTCATATAATCAATTTAGTCGCTTTTTACAAGCTCTACTTAATAATTAGTAAATTTTCTGTAGTTCTTCTCAAAGTTATTAAATTCTTACTTGCTAGTTGCAATGATAATTTGAAATGTTACGCTGGTGATTATGGATTTTACTTGTATCCTGTAGATAATATTATTGTAAGAATTAAGAAGCTTAGATCATAGAATCAGTGGCTGTTCTTTTGTTCAGCTTATCAATATATGGCTTTTTGAGTATATGAATATACTTCCGTGGACAGTGCAACGTTATCGTGCTCTCTGGACTGGCCTTGGAGCACAACTTGCTCGTGATGTTCCCTTTTCAGCAATATGTTGGGCAACCCTGGAACCTGTAAGATCTTATTTTGTTCTGTAAAGTGCTTAATCGAGCTGTATCCTTTTGCTAATATGTACCTTGTCATAACAGATGAGGAGGAAACTCGGTACTCTTACAGGAGATGAAGCAAGTGCTATCACTGTTCTTGGGTCAAATTTTGCTTCTGGGTTTGTGGCTGGTAGCTTAGCTGCTGGTGCTACATGTCCTTTGGATGTGGCTAGAACACGCAGACAAATAGAGGTGAGAGATGCTAAATTTTCCTCCATTGGCTGGACCTGAATTAATACTTCAGTTTATATGGACTCTTTTTCAGAAGACTGCCCCTAAGTGGTTTCTCGAACAAGAAAACTACCCGATAAACCTACACTTAAGTCCCAGTAGGGGTGGTTCTTTTTGTTTATATTTCTTATTTTTATCAGTATGTATTCAGATAGTTTAATGTACTTTACCTTATCAGTTTCTTGACGCTATTTCTTCTGTAACTCCAGAAGGATCCTCTCAAGGCACTCAGGATGACCACAAGGAAGACTCTAATGGAGATCTGGAGGTAGTTCCTCTGCCTTTTCATTCTTGCTTTTCCTTGTATTCCTTTCCGTAATGTTTCTATAAACGAATGTGTATTTCAAACCAATGTTATGGCAGTTACTGATGGACGTGTTCTTATATTAAAAATAGGGATGGAGGAACTAGAGGCCTCTTTGCAGGTGTTGGTCCTCGTGTTGCTCGTGCCGGGCCTTCAGTTGGGATTGTGGTTTCATTCTACGAAGTAGTGAAATACGTCCTTCATACAAGGTTTGCCAATCCTTGATTTTAGTTGGCAGCTAACACAACTAGGTTTTAGATCGAGCTCATCCAATGAAGAATGCAGTTTTTGGTGACGTGGCTTCCAAGATTACAATCTTCTAGTAAGTTATATAAATAATGCACATAGCTAATGAATCTGATCTTGAAATGTAATCTTTTGAGGTGAGTTGGTGCACGATTAGATTATGGTCAGGTTACTTGTTAGGTCTGTTTCTCAAGGTTGAGCAAAATTTTGTCCAAGTATAGCTTCTTAGAACATTGAAAACTTTTTTTTGCTGAGAGCTTGTCTCAGTTTTGCGTATACATTTTGTCTGTTAATACCCTTTTGTTTTGCTGGTTTGCACTGCCAATCTGAGCTTTAAAGTAACTTGAACATGAAAAAATCTAACTTAAGTTCGAGAAAGCTTAAGCTTGAATGCAAGTGTTATTAATTCGAGCTGAGCAATTGCATTCTCGGACATGGTTTGGCTTGTTAACACCCCTTAACTCTGCCATACGTGTATCAGCATACCCTTGGATGCAACAACACCACTCTCGATCTTACAAAATGGTTTTTCCTTTGTCTTAGTGTTCAGTGTGATAGATTTTTATTCTAGTGATCGTGAAATCGTGATGATGCCTTGTTTTGTTATTACACGAAAAATGATTAGTCTCTTTTTAAGGTTTGTTAATAAGATAGAAAATACTCCTCATTTCTTAGTAAAAGTCACCCTAATACTTCTTCCCTTTTTTTTTTTTTTACCTGCAACACTTTCCTAAAAGGAAAATAATTAATTACTTGCAACACTTTCTATTTTTGCTTTTCCTTTCTCTCTATCTCTCTCCAATCACATGAGTCCTCTCTTTTTTTTCTCTTAACCTCTCTCATACCTAAAAATTGCATTGGAGTTGATGAAAAAAAAAAAGTGTTGCGAGTAAAAAAAACGGAGGAAGTATATCAAAATTCTACAAAAGTCACCTTTGTTGTATCATAGACGTGTCCTACGAGGGTCTAGTTCTTCTAATGACCCAAGCTTTAGCATGGCCCCATTTAGGGGTTTGAATATTCTACCAAATTACAGCTTTTGTGTGATACCTAGGGTTAGAGAAATTCTTTAGGTGAACTCTATAAAAGTCTAATGTTTGCAATTCATATGTTTGCTGACCTTTTCTTTTATACTTCTATATTGACAGAGTAAAAAGATGTATACTTTTTTTCGAAGGTTCTTTTGAAAAACTTTAGCATTTTGATCCTTTCAGAACTTGAAAAAAATACAGCCAAATAAACTAAAACAAAGTCACCCCTGTATTGCAAATGTTGCAATGATTCATGATGGTTTTGATTTTCCTATAGGATGTTTAATAGGCTTGGTTCACGCCTCCCACTCTAGATTTTTGGAATTCCAGAATATATTCCCACCTTTTTTGGTGTAAAAAAAGTCCGTATAGATGTGCTATTAGACCTTAGTCACTACCGTTTAATTAGTTAATTAAATTTCTCAAAACAAATGAATAAGTTGATATTTGAAAGATCTATCCCCTTACAACTTACAAAACGCAAGATATGCTTTTAACTCCTTTGCCCTCAAAAAGTTATGCAATCCGACCTTATACTAGTAGGTAAAAATTAGACAGTGACTTGAAGAGAGCGAAAAACTTACCTTTGAATATTTTTTTACACACGGTCACACCTGTTCTATTTTAATTGTATACTTGAATTCAAATACTCAATATAACATGATTGTTGCTTGAAACTCATTATTCTAATTTCTACCCCTCTTAAATAGGACACCCATAAAATTGTTCTAAATAAACAAGTCTTTTCCCCTTCAAAAAAAAAGAAAAAGAAAACTAGTCTTTAAATGCTATCATTATTCGAAGTGTCAAAACCTTAGGTTGTACTTCAGAGCTTGACATTGAAGAGAAAAACTCAGTAAAATTGTACGAGTGTGAGAATTCCTCGATATCACCACACATATTTGTAAGTAAAACAGAAGAAAAGTATACATTTTTTGTTGCTCCACATACAATGATACTAGAAAGTTTTGGTGTCTCATTGTTGGAGTCCAAGATAGACTCCAACAAAGACACAAAAGTAATTTCATAGATTGGAATACCAAAGTAAACTTAAGTTAGTATCAAATCATAGTAAAATTGGTACCAAAATAGGCACTATGATACCAATATCGAAGTGACACTTACTTAATACCAAAGTGTACTTTGGTACCAATTTGAACTCGCTTTTACATATTACTTTGGTACTTTCAGCCTAAAAAATTACCAAAATACCCTGGATTCCAACAATGAGACGCCTATTCAAGCTCCAATGATACAGTTTCAGTAGTTTTCCTCAGCGAACATTCTAGATATTAAAAACTAAGTACATATTTACTTTTCAACCATTAACAACCAAACCAAGTCAAAGTTCGTAAATTCTATAGTTCTGCTTTTTTTTTTTACCACGGTTAAAAAAAGTACAAGTTAACCCATGATATCTGACTAGTGGAAACAAGTCTTCTCATAGGTCGACACCTTAAACTTATCACATATTTTACGAGACACCATATTAGTAATAAATTTATGCTGTTCTATATATCTCTAGTTTTAGGATCCCAAGCAACCATTAGTTTCATCCAACATTCTACTCAATCGGTTGTTGAGTGCATTAGTTTCATCCAACATTCTACACTTTTGGTTGTTGAATACTTGAATGCAGTCATGCAGATGAAGCTAAAGGGAAGGAAGCTTGGAATACAATAAATTCTCCTTTCATTCAAATAGGAGTAATAAATAGTGGGTTGGTGCACAACAAACACCCTTAATTCTCTTCTTGTCAAGAAGTACACAATGTACTTCAGGACTGTCTCCATCATTTTGATAGTGTTTTATAAACCGTCAAGATAATGTCACTTCTCAGCTAGTTTAGTCGATAAAATCTTTGAAATACCCGTGATTGTGATTACATGAGACGTATATCCACGAGAAAAGGGCAGAAGAGGGAAAGAGATGAGGCCACAACAATACTAGATGAGATAAATATGTGCAAAAAACTCACGATAACTCATCTAATACAAATTAGATGTACACCACCATGTCTAAAAGGGCTCAAATTTAACCTTAATTCTCTTCTTGTCAAGAAGTACACAATGTACTTCAGGACTGTCTCCATCATTTTGATAGTGTTTTATCAACCGTCAAGATAATGTCACTTCTCAGCTAGTTTAGTCGATAAAATCTTTCAAATGCCCGTGATTTGTCATTACATGAGACGAATATCCACGAGAAAAGGGCAGAGAAGAGAAAGAGAGGGAAAGAGATAAGAGGCCACAACAATACTAGATGAGATAAATATATGTGCAAAAAAACTCACGATTACTCATCTAATACAAATTAGATGTACACCACCATGTCTAAAAGGGCTCAAATTTAACCTCTTCCTAGTCAATCACAATCAATCATACTCTCTTTTAAGCATCAATTAAGCAAATTGGGAATAGTAACACTAATCCACTGATCTCACAATTTTAATCATTTAAAAGAAAAAGGACACCAAAAATCACGAGCACTTTCTGGTTTTAAGTGCGGTGATGTTGTTGATGATGATGCCTCCATTGTTGCACTTCTGCTTAATGGATGAGGTATGTAAGCGCCAAGGCGACCAGCATTAATACATATGCTATCCCTTGATCAATACTTGTCCCTGAAAGTCATCAATTGATGAACAATAATCAATCATCTATGTATAATAAGTAAATAATCACAATTTATAACTACAAAAGTTTCAACAATTTATGAGAACAAGTTCAGATAAGTCGAAATCAGTTGAATGATGAGCCAATGAACAAGATAAGAGTAATTTGAATATGTTTATTGATTTCCATTAGAATATAACAACGGCATGTTCTCTTCGGCATAAAACAACTGAACTGAATTAAATTATAACTAATTAATAGTAATGATTATCATTTAGGAACTGAACTGAAAATAAGCTGGGGAGAACAGGCCCCAAGAGCACAATGTAAAGAGTAAACACATCCTAGAAAGAGTGAGAATATTGCAAAATGCAGCTGGAACACTATGAATTAGCACTATGATTATAGTCATTTTCATTTGTTGAAACAATTTAAGCAAAGGTAAAAAGCAGATAGATCTTATCCAAATCAACCACCTTCAACAAATATATTCCATCAATTACTTTACCATCATACTTAAATCTCTAAAAATTTGAATAACATACTATACCACAAACACTTTGCTTCAAATTAGTTTTTTTTTTTTTTTTTTTTTTTTTTTTTTTTTTTTTTTACTTTGAAAACTATCAATCTAACAATCACCAAAACATAATAACATAATAGATCTTCAGCAGCTGAAAACCTGGGCTTATAAGTTGCTAACATGGAAACTTTAATCAAAACAAAGAAAAAAAATATAAAAAATTTTTTTTATGATTCCACTAACAATTAGACTATTTAACTTTTGAGTCAAAATTTTCCATAAATTACCCATATCTTTTGTCCTTTTCAAATAATTCCCTTCATTTTTATAGCTATTATTGCATATATGCTTCACAAGAAAAATCATTACTTTGATCTTTTAAGAGAAAAAAAAAATATCAAAACTTTCCTTCTACAAATTTAAATTCTGAGGCACCAGATTCATTTTCCCAACTCTTGCCCAGAATAACATAGATCTAGAAAAATGCTAAGCAACAAAACTTAATTTTTGTAATGCATTCTAAATGTATGATGAAATGCCTCAATGAAAATCCAACAAAAATTCTTGGATCTAAAACCAACCCATTATTGCATTTTCTCTCTAGTTCTTGGAAATGCAAAAACCAAACATACCCATTTTCATATTTTCATTCAAAATATTCATTGAAAACTCAATCAAATTTACAGAAATTTAAAAAATAAGAAAAACCCAAAAAAAAAAAAAGTACCATCACTAGTTGGGGCAGGTGCGGGACCCGCAGCTTGAGCCTGAGCCAATGAAAAGATGAGAGAGAAAACAACTAAAACAATGAATGAAGCTTTAACAACCTCCATTGTTGTTCAACTCTCTTGTTGTTTATTTCTGAAACTTTTTTGTTTTTCTGTTGTTTGATTTCTTCCCTCTATTGCTGAAAAATATGCAGGATGATCTCTACAGCCTCTCTCTCTCTTAAAAAATTAAGAAAGAGAGCTGACCCAGAGAGAGAGAGAGGGTGTAGAGGGGAGAAAAATGGAGGAAAAAAGAAGCACACAAAGTGTTTGATGAAATGCGTCAATGAAGAAAGAGGCAGAGCAGCATGTGCTGGGGATGGTAGAGGGGTCTTATAATTGTCTCTTGTGTTGTTTTAGTCGGCTTTTTTACGGGGAGGCCACTAATTATATTTTTTCCAAATTTTAGAAATTTTTGTATTTTTAATTTTAGATTTTGGAGGGCTAAGAGAGTCAACAGGAGAGGAATTTGTGGAGGTCCATTCCTATTTCAATGGGTTAGGAAAAATTTAGAGTATCATTCTTCTTTCTATTTGTAGATAGACAATAGTTCTATTTCATGGTTTTTGGTTTGGTGGTATATAGTATATAATTATACCCCTATGTTTTTAAAAGATTAGGACTAATTTTTTTATTTATATTGTTTTAAGGATTAGTTTATTCTCATTTAAGGTGATATGGTCTTTACGATCACACTCTAAGTGTCTTCTGCCCGACACGCAAAATGACATTATTTTTTTAACTATGTGGCAGTTTAATACTCCTTCCGTTTCATTTTAATCTACACACTTACACTTTTCACGCATGTCAATGCAAAACTTTGAGGACATATATCTTTAGTTTTGTATTTGTAAAAATTATATAAAGTACATATTAATAAAATACATGTTATGATGAATCTAACAAGATCCCACATGACTATATTTTCATCAGCGTATAAATCACAAATTATGGTCAAAGTGAAATTTGTGAATAGTATAAAATGTCAAAGTGTGTAGATTAAAATGAAACGGAGGGAGTATAACTCTTAGGAAAGTGAAAGACGGAGAGTTGAGTAAACAACAGGGATGAAAGAAGTACAGCGTAGGAAGTGACTATGTCTCAACTCTCATATTTAAATAAGTATTCATGTGTAAAAAGTAATTGAAAATATAAATTTCGATAGTTGAGAGAATAAAATTTTCATAAAAAAGTTGTGTTATTTTGTGAAGATCTATCTCATGAGGATGCATTCTATTCATTAAAGAAGATAAGTTCCAAGGATTGAAAAGTTCAATAAGATGTAAATATAAGGTAAATTCACAGCTAATCAAGCCTACTAATAAAAAGCATCCTAAGCACATCATTTATGTACTTGGCCCCATATGGGTGCGTTGTGCATTACACCACACACAGGCACTTCTCTTGTGTAATGCACATGGCTTTGAGCTAGAGCTGATCAACTCCAGCCCGGCCTGATTTTGGGCCGAGTTTGGGCAGATTTTTTTGGCTTGCGGTCGGGCCCGGTTTTGACCCTTTTTTCAGAGCCCAATTTTGGCCCGAAGCCCGCTTGGCCCAGCCCGAAATAGCGGGCTTTGGGCACAAAATTTCGTCCTGGCCCGACCAATGGGTAAATTTTTAGCCACGACCTAGCTCCCGGCCCGACCCATGATCACCTCTACTTTGAGCCTTTGACATTCATTGTGTGTCAAATTCAAGTCTGGAGGAACTTTATATTACATACATTGAGGCTTAAACTAAGATTTTGCATACTTGTATCTATTGATTTTTCAAGTAAGGCGTCGTGTTTACCTCACAATTAATTTTAGCTAAATTTGACTTTTTGACTGGAGCTAAATTTGACTTATTTTTACTTTACAAAACTATTTTTGTTAAACTGAATACTTTTCTCCGTTCTGTTTTAAATGAAACATTAGGTGAAATGAAACTATCCATTGATCAATTTTGACTCCAATTTATCGCCATTATATAAAGAAAAAACATAGTCAAGTGGGATCTTCTTAGATTCGTCTCGATGCATACTATCAAATTATAACTTTTTATATTTTTTACGTGTGCACAACTAAAGATATTAATGATCAAAGAAGCGCGTTGGGTTGCGTGAAAAAGCAAACGTTTCATTTAAAACAGAACGGAGGAATTATATATATTCTTAACTAAACTTCTTATTACACCAAAAAAATGATAACAGAGCACATTCCAGCTATCACAAATAATTGTATCCAAAATCCAAGAACCATATTGTTAGAAAAGAATGTCCTCAACATTGAGAAGACTAGCAATTGACAAGGTGTTGAGGGAAAGGATGCCAAAAAGTGGAACCTTTGTAGTTCTGTCATTTGCCAGTAAAGCAACGCAACGATTCCTTCCACTTATCTAAGTATATGTACAACTCATAAACACAATACTGAACTTTGTGGGACACTACCTCAATTTCTAAATCTTTATAGCTTTCAATTTTCTAAAATGTAAACCTTAATTGTTGTTTTAATTTCTCTCAAAATACACTGATAAGGTCATAAAGCAGTAAAAGCAAAGTTCAGCATTATTTATGTAGTGCTAAATTTACAAAATTTGGCACATGATAATTTACGTAGCGCTAAATCACATTGATAGGCGAATTCTTTTTGGTTCTGTTAATAATCATACTATGACACATGAAGTAGTTTTAGCAGCATTTTTTTATAATGTTCCCGGATACATGTAAAGCTAGGGCCTAAATGTACATAATGACAACCTTTCGACACATAACTAGTGTAACCATTACAAAAACAAATCTTCTTTGGACTAATGCCCTTAGTTAGATACATTTCTTTTTTTTTTAAATTGTAGTTTTCGCTATCGTAATTAAATTATAATTTTTCCGTTCTGTTTTAAATAAAATATAAAGGATTGGCACGGGGATTTAGGAGAGCAGAGAGATAGAGAGAAAAAAAAAGGATCCAGATGATGAGGAAAGAGATAGAGAGAAGAAAATATCAAATGAAGTTACAATTATTTATTTTGAAACGTGTTAAAAACTTAAAATGGTAAGTGTGTTATTTTGTTTAAGAACGAATGAAGTAGGTACACTTAATATGAGTCCAGGACCCACATCAGACAAAATATTTGCTTAATCATATTACTCATTTGAAGCAATCCCAACATATAACTAAAAATATGTCTTTTTTTTTTTGAAGTGAAAATTCATTCATTAATATAAAGTCATACGACATCTACAATAGAAGTCAGAAACTAAAAAATACACATCAAATTGAAAGAAACTTAATTCTAATATGGCAAAACCACGATCGTTGAGCAGAAATAACCCTTCTAAATACCCTCTTTCACATCGTTGTCTGATACAACCTTCTATGAGGGGGTCTAACGATCTGATGTAGTTTTGATGTAGAAATAGAGTTGATTCAACCGATTGTACGCTAAGTACTGACCGCCGTTGCAATCCCACACAAAATCCTATCAACAAATCAACCTTCAACTGGAGCCAGGGTCCAACCCCGCTAACACACAAAGAAACCAAACTAATAGACCCGCCGTGAAGGGGGTGATTACAAAAACCATAAATGAGACTAAAGCCATCACGCAGATGGGACTTATTAAAAACTGCAAAAAAAACGAAAAAAACAAGAAAATAAACTAGAAACTGCAAAAAGGAGAGAAAGAGGGGCTTACCATGGACGAAAACATCTATGGCAGCCCCTCTAGAGGGTTTTCTGTAACTAAAAATATGTCTTAAATACACCTAACTCTAATTATATCTAGAAAAACTAATTAAGATACTCCACTAATGATGATTGGTGAGAGAGGGGCATGTGGTATCCAAAGAAGAAAAAGGCAAGAATCGCCAGAAGCAAATTGCAAGGACATGTGATAAGGACTTTAGGCCATGTGATGTGACCCTTCCTTCCGTTGCTAACGTTTTTTTTGGATTTTTAATTTTGGCAACGGCTAAACGGCCTCTTCTCTCTCTTTAATAGAATGCAAAAATTCTCTTTTGCTTTGTTGTCTCCAGGATGGATTCCTTCTTTATTTGGACCATTTTACAACTCAAATTACTCTATCAAATCAAACGGGAAATTTTAAAATTATGATCAAAAGTTTGATCCACATAATTCAAATTATAAGTGGTTTCAATAATCTTTCCTTAGTTTGGGGACCAAGTCAAAAGTTGAGCAACTTTAAAAATTGAAAAACAATTTAGAATTTGAATTTGCGATATTTATAATTTTTAAGTTTAATTTTTACATTCTTTTCTGACGAGAAGTTTTTGCGATATTTTAGCTAGAACGACTTTTATATCCTAAATATATAAAGAAAATTTTGAGAACAGCTACCTCGTATGTTTCGGCTTTTGTGATTTACAATTTTTTAACTAGAGGTGATCATGGGCCGGGCCGGGTTCGGGCCGGTCCGAGCCAAAAAAAATTGCCCATTGACCGGGCCCAAATCCGGGCCAAAAAATTCTGCCCAAAGCTCGTTATTTAGGGCCGGGCCGAGCCGAGCGGGCTTTTTCAGGCCAAAACGGGCAGGCCCAAAAAATTAGACTCAAACGTCTTTTTTGGCTTGTCCAAAGCCCGCCAAAAAAAAAAACCCGGACTGGGCCCGGCCGCGGGCTAAAAAAACTGCCCAAGCCCGCCCAAAAACCGGACCGGGCCGGGCCGGGCTGAAGTTGATCAGCTCTATTTTTAACTCTCTTTTTTTGTCAATTACTACTTTATACGTCAGATTAATACTCATTTAAAAGATTTGGATATCTATTTTAAAAAAGTGAAACATTATGATCTTATATAGTAGATAATTCTTTTTTTTTTGAAGGGATAGTAGATTAATATTAATATTGCTACCTTTGGAAGAAATTCAAGCTTGATATTTTGCCTACTCCAAAATCCCTTCTACAAAGTTTTAAATTTGAAATTCTAGATTTTGAAGTCAAAATTCCTGTAATGTCTCCTTTCAAAAAAAAAAAAAAAAAAAAAAGTTGTAACGTCCTAACTTTACTCTAGATACACGAGCTTTTTTTATTATTATTTACAAGAGATACATGAAATATGTTAACGTTATTCTAATCATTAATCCTTTCCTTATTTTCTCTTTGAATTTTATTTTGAAAAAATTTAATGAGTTCATATTTCTTACACAAATTTAACCACTAAGCAGTAAGCAATAAACAGTAAACACATTATTATCTATACCTAATCCCTTAAATCACGCTTCCATCTGATCTTCTATGGCCCATCTAGCATGCTCCTCTTTAATTGTTGGGCTGATTATAGGCCCATTGTCTTTGCCTTACAAAGAGCTTGGGCTAATCGCTGGCTTGGCCTACTAATCAACTACAAATCCTCTTTTTTAAATGGTGGTAGAGATTGCACTATAAAGGCCCGGTAAATAGGCCCAACAACAAATAACTTTTAGAAGAAGAAAGTTCCAGTTTCAATTTTTGGTCCACATGGTTAGGGGTGAAAGTTATTCGGATAAAATCCAAAATCCAATCCAATCCAATCCGAATTAGTAATTCGGATCGGATTCAAACGGTGTTCGGATTGGATTCGGACTGAGATTTTTTTGAGGAATTGGATTTTCGGATCGGATCGGATTGGATTGAGGGTAATTGGATCCAAAAATCAAATATAACCGAATAGTAATATGCCTTGTATTATGTATATGGATAGGGATTAAGTGCTTAACTGATTTTTTTTTTTTTTAAAATGCCTAGTCCATAGCCCAATAGGTGTAGCACTTCAACCCTTCCCCTAAAACCCTAACAACACTTAATTCCTCATTTCCTAAATCTGCTAGGCTACTGTTGTGCTTAATTTATTTCATCGAAAAACTAGAGTTTTAATATATTGGATTTTCGGATCGGATCCAATCTAGAGTATGAAAATTCGGATTGGGTTGGATCGGATTCAAACTCTAATTGGTTTGGATTGGGATTGGAAAATTAAAATCCAAATTTTGTTCGGATCGGATTGGATTAGGCTGTAATCCAAACCGTACACCGAACTTTCACCCCTACACATGGTATATTGGTATTGTCTCGTAAACCCAAGGACAAGGAAATTAATCAAAGAGCAATAGTGAATTAAGATAAAATATACTTCCTCCGTTCCATAATAACTGAAAGAAATTAGACCCCGTTCTTTTGAACTGAGAGAAACTGAACTGAACTGAAATTAACTGAATTGAACTGAAGTTAATTTAACTGAACTGTTTGAAACTGAATTGCAGAGAAACTTAACTGAACTGAAATTAACTGAACTGAACTGAAAATAAGTCCTAAAAAACAGGGTCTTAATCAACAACTAGTTCTAAGTTCTAATATCTCTTAGGTATACAAGACTCTTACTCTAATAGTCTCCATATAAGATCGAAATTTTGTACGTGTGTTGTTTGATAATTATGTGAATTGTTGTTATCAACAGTAGAACTATGCTAAAAAAAATTAAAGAAAGGTGTTCATGAAGCACGGTAGGTTGGGGGTTTCATTTAATTTTATATGTACATGAAACTGTGAGGTGTTGTATTTTACTTTATTAATTATTACTATTATATTAAATGAAAAGAAAAGACAACTTTTTTCGAACATGTTCGTTATTTATTTTTGAAATTGTGTATGTGTGCTATTTGGAAATTATGTGAATTGTTGTTATCGAGCTCTGCTTTAGTAGTACCCTTGTTGTCTTCTAAGGACAATACCTTGTTCGATCTATTAAAAAATAGAGTAAACCCAATTACAAGTTAAAATTTTCTTACACAAATTCCAACTAATGATATGATAGCAACATGCAAAAAAACTGTGCAATTATATTAGGGGCAGGTCAAAGAGTTTAGTTAACTAATTTGCTAAATCAATATATTAAATTCCTTTATTAAATGAAGTTAATTTAAAAGTTTTACGAGACAATGTTATTCAACAAGTTTATAAAAGTGACATATCGTTTATGAAATAAGCCCATCCTCTAATATTGGGACAACTATGAGAAAAAAGAAAAGTTGATTTTTTTTTTGAGACAAATCAACTATGCTTGGAACTGGCTAGTAGTGTCAATTTTTTCGGTAGAACAATTTTACACAAAATAAACTTTCCATAAAAATTTATCGGGAAAAAATGAATCCAATCATTTGGTAGATAAATACCTTAGTGACCGACTTTAATAAGTGCAAAATATTAATTAGTTTTTGTTAGTAGTCTGTAATATCAGGTTATCTATCAAAGCTCAAGTTTAATCGCTTATTTTGTTTTTTCCTTCATACTTCCTCTATTTTTTAATTTCACCATTTTATTTTTCACGTTTGTCGATACGCTTCTTTGAACGTCAATATCTCTAATTGCGTATTAGTAAAAATTATAAAAATTGATATTTGAAATCCTTGCATTGGGAAGAATCAAACAAAACCCTACTGATCATATTTTTTCTTATATAATGATACGAGATAACTTACAAAAATTAATTGATAAATAGTGTGAAAAAATAAATGATGCCATTAAAATAAAAGGGAAGAAATATAAATTTGAACTAATTTGACTCAATTTTCTTCTATCAAGAAAAATAGTTGACTCAATTGTCACTCTCCACATCAGCATGCTATCCCAAAAAAAAAACTTTCCAAAACCGCTCCACGTGGACAAGAAACGACATCTAAGCTTTACGCGTATCATAGCCAAAAGAAAAATCATAAAAGCTAACGTACGCGTTTTTTCTACGCGCATTATAGCTTGCGGCACAATAGTAACAGCTATTGTACGCGTTTTTCCTACGCGCATTATAGCTTACGGCACAATAGTAACAGCTATTGTACGCGTTATTCCAGGCGTATTATAGCTAATATCATGATAACCAGTTAACATACGCGTTTTGGTTTGTTTATATATATTCACACTGTCAACATTCAAAATTTCTCCATTTTGGCACGCTAATCATTCTCTGGGTCTTCCTCAAAATTCCAATGTTTTTTTTTTCTGGGTTTTGATTTTCGTTGAAGATTAGAAATAGATGAGTGAGAATTGCAGGAAATTTTAGACATTCACAAAGTTTATGATGAAATGATGATGATGATGATAAATTGATAATGGAGATAAATTTCATGTACTACTTCTCCCAAATAAGATTAGTGTTATATCATTAAAAGAAACCCAAAAGATAGAAGTTTTTGTGGGAATTGTGAAGGAAACAGAGGATTTAAAAATTAGGAGGAAGATTTTTCTGGAATTCTAAACTCGAGACTTTTTGTGAGTTCTTTTACAACTTTTATTATATGATTTTGGGTTAATGGATTTAGCGGGTTTTTTTTTTTTTTTTTTTTTTTTAATTTTCCAAAATTCCAAAATTTTTTTGGTTTCGTTTTTTTTGTTTTTTGGGTTGATGAACTTACTTGGGTTATCTAGTAGTCCTGAATTTTGTTTTTGCTTTTGTCTTTGTTGGGGGGTTTTAATTGTCATTAGGGTGTTTCACTCTCATGCTCAAATTTCTACTCTTTTTGGTTGTTTTTACTTTGTGGGTTTTGTATGTGATTTTTGTTTGTCGAAAATGTGGTGTTTGAATGCCATTATTAGTCGAACTTGTATGTGCAACAAATGGGTTCCTCGTTTGGATTAAAGGGCATATATTTTCAGAATTATCATATTTTATAGTATTGTAAGTACTATTATATTGATGTTTTGTGCTTCTTGTATGACTAGTCCATAGTATGTGTAATTCAGTTCCCTAGTATGGTGCTTGGTTTGAAGTAATAGTTTACTAGAAAAAATCCTAGGTTTTTCGTCTCGAGGAATGCTCATTTGGTTTTTATTTTTTTCACATTTATGTTAAGGGCGTTCTTTTCACCTTTTATTTTCTTGAATGAACTTATATGAACATATAGAAGTTTATTTATTTATAAGGTGTTTAATAGAACTGAAAGACTGAAACTTGTAATTTTAAGGTGAGTACAAGTCACTTTTGTAGTTATTTTTATTGTTTATGCTTGTTGTTTGGCTAAGTTTTGTCAATGATACTTTTTATGTTTCAGGTATTGAATAGTAAAGTTGGATATGCTATATCTCGGTACCATTTCTATTATGAGCTATAATATGATGTGATAAATATTGTTTCAATAGCAACAGTTGGTTTAATAAGCTAGATCACTTGTTTGATTGGGTGATTTTTCTTTGCTATAGGATGCTGGTGGTTACACTGTTGATACCTTTGAGGTTTGTGGACTACGTACATTGGATTTTTGTTTTTTTGGGACTTTCTGGGTGGTTAATAGCCTTTTCTCGTTGCGTTTTTTCTTTCTGTGGGCTTCACATAATATGTGGGACTTGACACTAGACCCAGATTTGTGACAGAGCTTCCAGAAGACTATACATTTGAGACTGTCCTAGCTGACTTAATTGTAATTGTTTGGGTTTTGCATTATGAATACCATATTCAATATTAGTTCAGTTTGTTGTTTGATTAGAGTTGTATGACTCTTTTTGTTTTCCCAGGATAATTCGTTGCAGGCAGTGTGGTCTAATGGCAATGGCGAAAGGAAACTGATAAGGTAAATAATTTTTCTCATCACCATGTTAACTATAACTCTTGTTCTAGTAACATGATATCTTTATGTATTTGATACTGATTCTTGCTTAAAGTTGTTCCTGATCAAGGGAATTTTTGTATGGTTGTTAATTATGTCAGGAAATTAACTTGTTTTTCATGAGACGAGGCTAAATTAAAGTTATGACTAATTACGGCGAAATGCTTAGTTGTAGCTTTGGCTCTTTATTTATTTCCTGTATTGGCTTTCGTCTCATGGGAGGAGTTCAATCATGCCCTGCTCTTATGAACTGAATGAGGCACTGATTACTTCATGAATGCCATATAGGAAGTACATATCACAGTCAGGTATCCTTGTGCTTGTAACTTTTTAGGTTTTTTTTTTTTTTTTGCTAGCTGAAGGAGCATAATAGCCATATAGGAAGTAGTGCTTGTTATAAAATATGTTACTCTTCATCATCTTGGTCTTAGGACTTTGAGACATTTTCCCTTCTCCACGGAAAGAGGAATGTATGGCATAACCTTTACATTGAAAGCTGTCACCCTTAATTTATACGTACTTCACTTGTCTTTTTTCAGCTCAGACCTTGAGAGTGTTGTTCCTTTGTCCTTAGGCAGATCCATCCTCGAGAAGGTGGAAGAGAAGCTATTTCTTAAAAGGAGATACTTAAGAAATCGTATTTTATGTCTATACGTGTCAGCGCTGGGATTTTGAAATGCTGAAACCTAATATCTGAACTGGTGATCTTAGTTATTCTTTTTCGTTCAACATCCTCTTCATTTCATACATTGAATTTAAATGCATACTACTTTTCATCATATGCAAGTTCATGAATCAGTTTGCAATTTCTATCATCAAGCCTCCCCCACCTGGTGGTTGGTGGTATATGGTTATATGCCTAACTCTTACGGGTTTACGGGGATTTTTTTTTCTTTGGAGGTATAAGTATCATTTCCAATGTTATTATCAGTTTATTCAGTTATGATTAGGTAACATATTTAATATCAGTTGTGGTTTCTCATATAAGTCTCCCTCAGCCGCTGTAATCTCACTTGTTAACCTGTCTGCAATACAGGGTACTGACTAGTGGCTACGTTTTAGAATCAGTAACTGCATGATGGAATTATCATAGTTAACTTATTTGGTTAACCGAGAGGAAATTTGTTTGGCAGTGTTGAGGTTTATGAGGATAAAGTTTCTGTGTTTGATACTGGCCCTGGAATGGATGGCAGTGATGAGAATTCGATAATAAAGTGGTATTTTCAGTTTCTCCTTTTGCAAAGCTTGGTATTTAATTCCTTATTTTGTGGCTATAATTATTAAAATGTCTGCTGTTTTTGCTATATTTTCTCCTACATATTTTATATCTCTTATGCTAGTTTCTTGGGTTGTTAATCTTCTAAATTTATCAGTGAAATAATGGGTGCTTCAGCTCACAGAACTTCCAAAAAGCTTGCGATTGGCGGAAAACCTCCATATATCATGGTAATGGCGAAAGATTTATCCAACCTATTAGCAATCATATGTAGAGACTCACATGTTCGGCAGTAGACAAAGCTGTCTTTGGAAATAATCATGTATCAATTAGTGTCTTCCCTAATTTGATCAGACTGCTCTTAGAAAGAGAATCGATTTGCCTTTACTTCCAAGGAGCTTTATTTATGAAGCAAACAAAACTACTCTCAGAAACAGTTTCATAAAACCAACTCTTTCCATGAAATATGTACGTTGATTTTTCAAGGAAGGTGTAATTATTGATTCAAGGTGTTAACGTTAAGCATTTAGTCTAGATTGTAACCTCGAAGTTAGATTTACAACTTTCAGGTGTTTTTGTGCATTGCAGCTGGAACACTCGCAGGAAATATTTTGGCTTTTACTATGGAATCTGACTTCTTTCTGAATCATGCTTTCCTTCTCTTTTCTTTTTGCAGCCTTTCTTTGGGAGACTTGGAGTTGGATATGGTGGAACTATGCTTCTATGCATTTAGGGAGGTATGATAAAGAAGTCTCCTTACTGTTGAGCATGGAATTTTATTTTTGGCATTTTTTCTGAATTCTGTGTCCTGTGCTAGGCATGGTGTTGTCTCTGCAAAGACTAAAGTCTAAGAAAGTTTATTGGCTTTGTTTAGAGAGGGATCACAGGGATGCGCTATTCAGGCGGTATGGCTTTGATCTTACTGGAAGGTAATATAGATTTTCCTTGAAGTATATAAAAAACTTCTCTTTCTTTATACAAGGCTGTGTTTGCAGGCTCTAGAAGTTATCTTCAGAGTTTTTCACAGAAATATTTATTATTTTTCAGGCTACGGGTGGACTTCGAGATCCGTCAGACAGAGAACTGTGCATGTTTATCACCTTGGCATTTTTTTGGGTCCTTAGGGTTTTCTTTGAAGTATATATAGATTTTCCTTGAAGTATATAAAAGACTTCTCTTTCTTTAGAACTGTGCATGTTTATCACCTTGGCATTTTTTTGGGTCCTTGGGGTTTTCTTGCGTCTTTTTAGGAAAGTCCCACCGTACTCTTTTGCTTGCATGTTTTTGTGCAGACTGTATACTCAGCTCAAGAAGCTTATATTTAATTCCTTACGGCATGCTTGGACTGGTGATGTAGAATTAAGCTTCTCTTTTACTCAAACTATTCTAATTACGTTTTTGCTATAATTTAATTCCTTACATTGTCATGAACTATTCTAATCTTGCTGAATCTAGTGATCTTCTGCATTGATTATATGTGACATAGTGCAGTAGATGCTTGTTGATTTTCAAAAGGCAAAATGACACTTACTGCTACGCTCTCTCAGCCAACTATCCTGTTTCTTGACAAATTATATTAGATTCATAGGCATGTTGTACTTGTACTGAGTCCCCTTGCTGTTTTAACCCCTTGAATTCAATAATCTGGATACTAGAATTCATAGATTTGGCTTTGATACTCACTTTGTGCTGTTCTGCGTTCTGACTCTGAATTCTTGTCCAATGCACTACAGATTATTATGAAGCCCAAGTTAGAACCCCCTGATATATTTCAACTCCAGTGCAAGCTTAAGGATTTTATATCCCTTGCATTCAGGTATGCTTTTGTAACATATTGTACCAATTTGCTACTTTTCATTATTTGGAGCTTCGAGATCTAATGAGCACAAAAATCTTCATTTTTCTTTTATATTTTAAGATGTATGAGCTTTTTATTTTTACTGGAACAATTCAGGTTATTTCTGTTCATTTTTGAATCTCTAGAAGCTTTATGTGTCTGTGGTTGGTCTCTTGTGAGGGCTTTTTGAAGTTGATGTTGTAGTGTTTGACTGGCTTCAGAAAGTACTGTCCTATAGAGTTTTGACTGACAATCATTTTTTTTTTCTAAAACTCAAATTTCCAGAAACATTTACTCTGTCTCTTGAATCTTGACGCTCTTTTTAATCAATTACAGAGTGTGAATAACTATGAAAGGAGCTTTGATCCTTTTTCACGTCTGTTTTTAGCATTATATACTAATGCTTTTAGATTATAAGCTGCTATTTCTCTAGAAATTTTAGAGTCAATCTAATTAGCAACTTGACTACTGGTAGTAAAGCATAATGTTCATTTTCAGTTTAGCGTTATCTACTTACTGATATTTCTATGGAGTACTAGATAATAGTGATTTTATTGTCAATGTAGTAAGTAATATGGAGACCTGCCCTTCACTCACAATAGCTGAGATCATAGACTGGATTTTAGCTGTCCAGGAATGATTTTGAAGATAAAATATTTCGTCTGGGTGGTGCATCGAAGGAGAGAATACAAGTTACTGGGCTTTCAGCAGAACAAAAACTGCATCGTTAGTGTTACTGTCCATTTGATAATTGTTAATAAACCCACATCCCTTCTCACTATTCCTTGACTTCCAATATTATGATAACTCCTAGCTGCTTTGTTCTATGAGATACAATTATTATAATATATGCTGGATTAATATCGTGGAGCATTTTCTTGCAGTGTGATGAGGTATCCAGAACAGGGAGGACTACAATATTGGTGGTTGTCCAGGTTCTTTACCAAATTTTCTTTATTCCTTTGATGTCTTGTTTGAACAGAAAATCCTATTTTCTTGTAGGATTCAACGTATACTTGTATATGAAGCTCATAACCAGTTCTATAAGGAGCTCTAGCTTTATTTTATTATGAAATTCAGATATCATTAGTTGAATATGAGTACTGATGACTGGTGATTGTGATATCTTATCAAGTTACTGTCTATCTGCTGAGATTAGAAGCCACAGCCCTTGGTGGCTGCTGCCTGCATGTCACATTATAAGAGTGGATTGGCATCTGGTTATGCTGTTTCATGGTGGTCATAACAAGCTCATATTTTGGTTATCTGTAAGGGTTTCCCAGGTGCTTACTGGTGTAACTTACTGATCTTTGGTTTTGTAGATCAATGCTGACATCAATTTAGCTGAAGTTGTAGCTGGTGAAGTCGCAGTGACAATTTTGCGTTCTTCTAATGGCGCAGACTTTGTCCAGAATCTTCACTTTTCTATTTAAGAGTATAAGGTTGCGTCTTCTTGCTGTTTTCTCCCCTTGAATTCGATAATCTGATACTAGAGTTTATAGATTTTGTGCTTTGGTACTCACTTTGTGCTGTTCTGTGTTCAGACCCTGAATTCTTGCCCTATGCACTACAGATTGTTATGGAGCCTAAGTTAGAACTCCCTGATATATTTCAACTCCAGTGCAATATTTATTTCCCTTACATTCAGGTATTCTTTTGTATCGTATTGTACTAATTTGCTACTTTTTCATTATTGATGGAGCTTAGAGAATTAATGAGCACAAAAATCTTCATTTTTATTTTATATTTTAAGATGTATGAGCTTTTTATTTTTCAAGAACAACTTAGGTTGTCTCTTTTCATTTTTGAACTTCTAAAAGTTTTTATTTGTCTGTGGTTGGTCTCTTCTGAGGGGTTTGTTGATGTTGTAGTCATTGACTGGCTCCAGAAAGTGCTGTCCTGTAGAAGATTGATTGACAGTCATTTTTCTCCAGGAGTCGAGTTTCTTGAAACATTTCCTGTCTCTTGACTCTTGATGCTCTTTTGAATTGATTACCGAGTATGAATAACTATGGAAGGAGCTTTTGTTTTTTCATGTTGGTTTTTAGCATTGTATAATAGTGCTTTTAGATTACAAGCTGCATTTTGTCTAGAAATTTTAGCATCAATCCAAATTGCAACTTGCATATATTGGTAGTAAAGCATAACTGTCATTCCCAGTTTAGAGCTATGTGCTTACTGATATTTCTATATAGTATTAGATAAAAGTGAGTTTATTGTCAATGTAGTAATTCAGCAACCTTCACTCGCAGACTCGCAGTCTTGAGATTATAGTCTGGATTATAGTTGTCTAGGAATGATTTTCGATTTATAACTTGTCTAGTGTGAAGATAAAATATTTGATTTGGGTGGTCCATCGAAGGAGAGAATACAAGTTATTGGGCTTTCAGCAGAACAAAGACCTCCCTTGTTAGTTGTTAGCGTTACTGCCCATGTGATGATTGTTATAAACACACGTTCTTTCTCACTATTCCTTGGCTTCCAAAATTGTTATGGCTGTACTCCTAGTCCCTAGCTGCTTGTATTCTTTGAGATAGGATTAGTATTAGATACTATATGCTGGATTAATATCGTGCAACATTTTTGTGCAATGTGATGAGATATCTAAGACGGAGGACTACAATATTGTTGAATTTCAGGTTCTCTACCAAATTTTCTTCATTTCTTTGATGCTTTCTGAGCAGAAAACCCTACTTTCTTGTAGAATTTAACAGAGACTTGTATATGAATCTCATAATCAGTTCTACAAATAGTTCTGGCTTTCTTTTATTTTTAAATTTAGATATCATTAGTTGATAATGAGTACTGATGACTGGTAATTGTGATCTCTTAAGTTACTGTCTATCTATTGAGATAGAAGCCACAATCCTTGGTGGCTGCTTCATGTCACATTATAAGAGTGGACTGACATCTGGTTGAGTTGTTTCATGGTGCTCATAGCGAGCTCATATTCTGGTTATCTATAACGGTCTCCCAGGTGCTTATTGGTGTAGTTAACTGATCTTTGGTTTTTGTAGATCAATGGCATCAAGTTAGCTGAACTTGAAGGTGGTGAAGTCACAGTGACAAATCTGCATTATTCTAATGGCCCAGGCTTTGTCATGAATCTTCACTTTTCTATTGAAAAGAATAAGGCTGCATCTAATCTAGAAGTGTGGCCAGAATTCTATCTTAATCTGTATATTAAAATCTACTCTAGAAAGTCTGCCTGAAAGTCTGCCTCTAACAATGAAGGTCTCTCGCCCTCCCCCTCTGGTGGTTACTTAGCGTCTAGTTCTCATTGTAGACTTTCTTCCTGTTTTCATGACTAGCTGGGTAGGTCTTTTACCTATTTTATGATGTTGACCAACTTCTTCTAGCTGTGCTTTCAGGTGTAAACGCAGTGCGAGAAGGGAAATGCGCGTGTGAAGTGTGTTTACATTCCCATTGTTGAGGTATAGATTTTTGTCTTTTTTATGGCTTTCGAGTATTTTGATACTTGAATAAACTCTGCACGGCAAGGAGAGTATTGAGAAAATTTCGGAAAAATTGAATTCTGATGGCTGTGGAATTTAAGAAGACTGGGAGTCGTAATTCCATCAGGCGGTTGGGCCATCTTCTTCCTGAAGCTCTCAGGGATAGTTAGCCATATAATTAGTTTGTGCTTTAGTGTGTACGCTTCAAAAGTTAGTTGGTTGTTTGGTAGTTCCTTGTTTATGGCCATTGATTGAGGAGATATTTTAGTGGAAATATTTTCTTCTACTTACTATACATTTTTTTGTCTTTTTTTCCGGGTAATCGCAGGGTTTTATCAACCAATCTGTCATCTTTGCCTCAATGTGCTCACTTGATACAACATGTGAGAATGACCTGAACTTATCTAATATGTGCTACAGGACTGATACTTTCATGAAACCCAAACAGAACAGGGGGGGGGGGCAAAGAGGAGGTTTTGCTCAAAAGTTAATTGTTGTATTGGTAAGAAAGTATGTTAGTTTCTATGTTTCATCTCTCTTTACTTTTCTGTCACTTTATCCGCTTTCTCTTACCTTTTTCTTTTTATCTACCCACTTAACAACTATTTTTTCTGTTAGATTGTAAAATTGTCTATGGGTTTTGATAAGCATCTTAACTGATTAATTCTTGCAGTAGTAAAAGTCCAAATTTGTAGAGGAGAAAAGCAATAGACACTCTAACAACTGGAGTATCAAGATTGCATTCTACAAATGCATATTCAATATGATGATGAATTCAACTGTTGTGACGATGAACCTGTTCTTCTTGTTACTGAATTAATTAAACAAGAACTTGGGATAACTTCTGATGGTAAAGTAGATAATACCTTCATCCTTTAAAATTGTTATCTGAACTTATCTTTCTGTATCTTCCTACACTTTCCTGAACTAATAATTGAAATTTCCTGAACCATTCCGAACTTTTTGAACTATCTTGAAGTACTTCAATAAGAGGCTCTAAGCTGTTTTATTCTGCTAATTTGTCAAATAGTTAGTATCATCATTCCAAAATAGAGTTTTTATGTGATTTTAAGCAGTCAGCTTGGCAAAATGAAACTGTTATTGTTCAATTTTCCTACAAAAGCAATTCCTTCAAAATGTCAGATATAATTGCTATTGCAGATCAAGAAGAATGCTTGCAAAGGTTTGTTTTGCGCAAAGATGAAATAAATCATAGGCATCATGTATCCCACACATACTGTATTTTGATGGAAGCCTGTTTCAGAAGCAACATCTACCTCTATTCATAGACTTATTGTCTAGTGTGTACGGTTGTGCTTTTTTATTTTCCCCATTCATTTTCAGCTTCAACAGAACTGCTGCCAGTATCTCAGTCAGATTGCTTACTCAGGAGCTGGTGCTGGAAAAAAATAGAAGGGAAGGTTGATTCAGCGGCTTTCATATATGGCATTGTTTCCAGGAATCTATTACTAAAGGATCGGAACCCTGAGTTCATGGACTATGTGGTTGGCCTAGTTGCCCTTCTTGCAACATCTTTCACACCTACGCTTAGTTGGTAATCTTTTATATTCTTTAAGGTAGACATGCTTGATCAAAAAATAGATATCTCTTTTGAGTTATGCCCTTGTGACTTGTGTATTCAATTTTAATTCATTGGCTGAGTATTTGGGGGAAGATCAAATGCTAGCCATTGTTTGTTAATCTAGTGTTGCATTAACAATGCCTGAGAAGTACGAAGCCATCCTAATGTCCTTAGCAGGCGATTTGGGAAAATGCATCAAAAAAGCATCAGCTAATTATATGTCTTGTAAGATTTAAAGTAAGTCATATATATTAAGTTAAGGATACAAACTCTCTAGAATTTGATGCAAAGCAACTAACAGACATGGTTGACAGCATATGGTGGTGACATTCTGGGACCTGATCCTCAAAGAAGGCTAGCCTTACCAAACCCCATCTTACCTGACAAAACAATTCCACGTGGTTTCTTAGGTTATGCTGTTAACATTGACGTGGACCATCTCCAAACTAGGACATAAGCGGGTCATGGGCTCATGGCCTTCGTGAAACCCTTTTTCATCGACTCTATGTAGAACTTCAAGTGTATGATACGAAAGAACACATGAAACATGCTCGTGGATGCATAACAAAAGATGCTGCAATATATCTGGATGGAGTACTGATCATGACATGAAGAGGAATTATGTCTCTAGGAATTAGGATCTGAGTATGACGCACACTTTCATCTCAGGATAAACTTGTGCTATATAATTGAGGTGACTCGAATTTATTATTTACTTTTTTTGCAGGGAAGTGAGCGTGCATTTTCCTTCTATGTCTCAAGATTGTCAAAAAGATTTGGAGTCAAGCGTGGAGAGAGCGATCGTATGTGCAAGTGGAAGGAGGAGTTCATACGTGAAGCTCTTTTCTGAGAAGAAGGTTGGGGATTTGGAGTTACTTGAGAAGAAAGAAAGAGAACAAAAAGTTATGTTATCACATAAATCATCCAAGAGATCGAAGTCCTATGGCTTCCTTCAAAACAAGGGCGGAGCTACATGGGAGGCTGGCAGGAGCCCGACCCCGCGGCGCCACCCTTGCGGTCCATGTATTTTAAAGTGGCCCCTATAGGTTTTTAAGGTATATTTGTATAAATTGGCTATTATATTAGATAAATTTTCTTACTTAAGTGGTAAAATGGGATAACTAAAAATAATTTTCTTTTTTAATCAATTTGCTTTAAAAATTATTGGCTCTTTTAGATCTTAATTCCTAGTTTTGGCCCTGCTTTAAAAGTTCTTGACAATGGATCTAGGGACATATGTCACATATCACATATTAAGGTTAGTTTCTGATGTAAAACACGTATGTAGTTTGTATATAGTTTGTAAACATAGAGCATAGAAAAGGGGATCTATTTTTTGTGATGTTAACTTTTGTGAAACAACAACTGGAAGGAAACAGAATGCGATTGTATGGTGGGGTGATCATATAGTATATTGGACGCATTTCCATGTTTGGCACTTTGGCAACTATTATTTCTTGAGCATTGGTTGTTAATATCAAATCAAGTGATATTTGGTAGTATCATTTTAAAGTAAAATATCAGTAGATAAAATTTATAATCACCAATAACCCAGACATAGTCCGAGCCTACAAACTAGATACTATAATGTAAGAGACATAGTAAATTAAAATAGAATAGAACATTAAAGCAAAGAAATTAATCCAGTGTTAGTACTAATTCTAATATCTCTTCAAGAACACAAAGATTCTTATATAACAATTCTTAGGTATACAACTACAAGACCCTTACTATACAAGTCTTGACCATATGGGATTAAAATTGTTTACGTATGTTTGAAAATTATATGAAGTATTGTCTTTGACAATAGAACTATGCTAAAACACATTAAAGAAAGGTGTTGGCAAGGCATGATAGGTTGATAAGCTTAATTAGCAAGAATACATAACGAAAATGTTCGAAAAAATTTATCTCCTTTTCCATTCAATAAAAAAACTTAAATGGATCCTTAGTGTGCACCGGGTTGGTAATTGATATAATTTCATATAGTGAGTTTTATAGAGCTATAGTAAACTTATGAACAATATAGTGGATTTTATTAACGGAAAAATTATAGTGAAATTATATGCAATATAATGGAGGATTTAATTGTTGTGTAGTATACATCGTAACACGTGTTTTAACAAGTTGATGAATTGTGATATTTCCCCTCAGCAGAAAAGAAAAAAGAAAAAAGAAGTTGATAATGTTTGGTACGCCCTTCTATTAGATGTTTCCTCGAATAATATTTGTTAATTCTTTGGATTATTGATATTGAAGATAGCATGCATATGCCACTGCACGCACGAGGCCCATATTGTTGATGACTTAGAATTGCATCATTACAATGACAGGCATGCCCTCAATCAAATTGCCACAAAGGGCATGAAACATCAAAAGTGCAGGAGCATTACTGTGAACGTTATTGTGCACCCACGCAACTAACACGGAAATGTTGTAGCAAGTAGCACCAAGCCAACAAACTATTGGTTGATTTGAGCTTCGATCCATCACTCAAGTTATATTGTTCTATTTTAAACAATAAAGCTTGATGTATTGGTTGAACTCCAACATCATGACATTGAAATTATGAGTTTGAGTTCGATTAGAGGCACTTTAATATGAGTGGAATTTCCCTAATCTTTTTCTATCTTTATAGGTGGGGCTTAGCTATGGTGAGAGTATCTTAGCTATTATACAACTGTTATTATGATGTACGTCTTATTTAAACCTACATCGTCAAAATTAAGATTATATAGCGATTTATTTTGAGTTGCTGCTATTAATTATACGTTTTATTTAAACCTACGTTTTCCAAATTAAGATTATATTGCGGCTTTAGTTGGAGTTGGTTTTATTTATTTAACGTGATATTGAATCCCAAGTTGAAGGAGATAGTTCTAGTTCTGTAATTTGATTGTGACTTGTAAGTGTTGTCGATCACATGTATTTGTTTTTCCCCATCTTTAATAATGAGCAAATAAAAAGTTTTCAGCTACATTTGTTAATCAATCGATAAGTTAGTTGTTTTCTTGCTTTAAGTTGCGAGTTCAAACCTAAAAACAAACTTTTGTTTTAGTTGCCAGTGGCACATGTGGAAGTGGATACTTTTGAGAAATTGCCATGAGAGGAATATCATATGTATAATGCAAACTCTTTTTTAATAATACACTTCATTTGTTCTGAAAATAAATGAAGCGTTTCTCTAAAAAAAGCTCTCACATAAAAGAGAGAAGCGTTTCATTTATTTCAAAACGTTAGGAAATATTAATTTTAGGCCTCAGTAATGTCCCGAGATATTGCATATACAACATTTATGACCTTACAAAAGTCGCAAAGCCAAATTGTGAGAATTGATAACTAAATTTAAATGTATTTAATTATTATGTTGTCATTTACTTTATATAAGATTTTGCCATATCATATTTTAAGAAAACAACATACAATAAAATAACATTAGATGTTAGACATCAACGTATCTTTAATTAATTGATAACTGAGGTAATAGTATCTTAGAGTATTTTAGAATAATATAGTAGAGTACTTTGTTTCCCCAAAAACACTTCCACCAGATGTAGTTTTTGTTTTAATTAATGAGATAGACTATTTTTCTTTTGATAATTGGAACAACCATTGGCCAAAGAATAATATGCACTTTATCGTGCACCCACAACCCACGCAATCGACACGGAAAGGGAACTATACTCATCTAAAAGGGCCTAAACATAAGAAAATGGGTAATAAAGAAGTCCACAAACTCAAGTATAAAAAGTTATTGTATGGACGCCTATTTAACGGCTTGTATGGATTCTTAATTTCGTAATGTAAGCACTCTTGTTCAAAAAAAAAAAGTATAAAAAGTTGTACCAAATAGAATACTATGACAGCATTCAGAGTCCAAACACCAAAGTGCAAACACAAAATCTTGCCAGAAATCTTCCCAACAAAAAACTAAAGAGTTCCGAAAGTTATATTCCAATGGCTTCTAGATATGAAGTAGAGGTAACATTGTCCGGCGCCAAGGATCTCAAGAACATCAATTGGCGTTACGGTCCAATAAGACCGTACGCCATAATATGGATCAGTCCGGATCGTAAAGTAACGAGCCGGACTGATGATGAGGGGGACACATGTCCACATTGGAATCAGACACTGATCGTCCCCCTCGATCGTCCCATCGAGGAGGCCACCCTCTGCATAGACGTCGTCCACCACGCGTCAGCTGAGGAGGACATCAAACCCCTAATAGGCTCAACGAAGATTGAACTCCGCGATATTGTAGATGATGTAGGCATTGGGGCCTTAGCCACTCGCAATCTCAAGCTCAAGCGTCCCTCTGGCAGGCCTCAGGGAAAGCTTGAGCTTGAGATCACGGTACGCAATCCCCAATACCATAGCTCAAACCCGTACCCCGCTCCACAACAAGTGGAATACCGTGCCGCGCCATACGACGCGGCACCCCCGAGTGGATACCCATACGGTGCAGGGCAACCTGCACCGTATGGTAATCCGGGGTACGGGCAACCTACGTACGAATATGGTCAGCCTGCGGGGTACGGGTATGAGCAAGGGCGTCCCGTAGAAGAAAAGAAAAAGAGTGGATTTGGAGGGATGGGGACTGGACTTGCTATAGGTGCGGCCGCAGGGTTAGTGGGTGGTATAGCTTTAGCTGAAGGGTATGATGCGCTAGAGGATCATATTGCGGATGAGGCTGCTGAGCAAGTAGAGGATGATCTTGGTGGGGATGACGATGATTATTAAAGTGATGGTGATTGGCTTGGTTAATTAACTTGTCATCTTTGTTTCATTTGTTGGATGCATCATCTATGTTTGTTTAATCTTAGATGTTGAAATGCACTTATTATAATGTCTATTCTGATGTTTACAAATTTGAATAAAGTTGACTTTAAAGCAGCATGGATGTCTCTGTTGATTCTTTTAATCTTTTGCTTTAGCTTTTGAAGCTTTGCCGTCCGTAATTGTGATTGGATTATAGATAGGTAGCACAATATTACTCCTACTTCCTCCGTTTCATAATACTCGCTACACTTTCCATTATGTGAAATTTCACATTACTTGCTACACTTCCTTTTTAGGCAATAAACTCTCTATCTCTCTCCTCTCTCACGGCCCCTTTTCTTTTTACTCTCTACCTCTCTCTTCTCCAAAAATTGCCTAGGAGTCCGTGAATTGAGAAGTGTAGCGAGTAATATGAAACGGAGGAAGTATATTTTTATTAACATTCTATATATTCATGAGAATATTCTACTAGTGTTAGGTATCGACCGACTTGCTCACTCTTTTATTTAGTTGTAAATTTTTCCGGTTCTTTAATAATTCAGTTTCGGAATATTATTTGCAGGTATATATGAAACCTCATCTTTCTGTTAGTCTTCTGCTAGAGTTTCGCTGTCTTTATGTCTCCTGCTGATATTTTGGTTACTAGGGGCTGAAGAAGAATATGGTAGTGTGCTTAGAGTTGATGCTACTAGCACAAACGTGGAACTCCGCAGCTCTATATCTCTGCCTATCGTTGTGATAGATCCAGGAAAGGTTGGGATTCTTTTCCTTGTAAGAAATTGTCTTCTTTGTGATTAGTGAGTGCATAAGAGAATATTAGCATACATAAGAAAGTAAAAGATGCCTGTAGAGCACATTCAGCTCTTAATAGGCTGCTCTTTCCTGCAGTGTATGGCCATTAACGACGACGACTAGAATTGCCAAGCAATGCAAAGCATTAGAAATTGATGGGGGTCAGTATGTAGGCATCTAAACGTCTTAGATTGTAGGGAAATATATTATTGAAAACAATAATCATATTATCTCCAAGATACTGATTGGATTTTTTCATAATTCTTGCATTTCCACTCTGTGTATGAGCTCTCTTGAAAGGAAGATATGATATGCTTTATTAAGCTTACATGCTTTGGATTTTTACATTGGATAGATAATACTCCTATTGCTGTGACCCACCCTGCAGACAATATCTCAAGAAACTTCTGACTTTTTAGCATGTCCTTCAAATTTTAGCAAGATTCTAAAATTGGACTACATCTGTGTCAGCTTATTCTTAAATGTAGCTGGAAAACGAAAATCTATTTCGTTATTCGAAGTAATCTTATACTTCCTCCGTTCCAAAATAAGTGAAACACTTCTCTCATTTATGTGAGAGCTTTTTGAGACAAGTGTTTTACTTATTTTGAAACGGAGGAAATAGTTAAGATTTTTGACCTTTTTTTTTTCGACATGATATAAATTTGGTTTTTTAAATAGGTACCCACCTTTTGTAGATGGCAATTAAGATTTTGGACTTGTATGCAAATGTTAGTTTCCCAAGGTCAGCTATGCAGAGATAAAGTATTTCCTCCTCGCGTGAAGTAGGTTAAGTAAGATCGTAAGTTTTTTTTTTTTATTTTTTTTTTGAAAATAGGGATTGCCATAAATTAAGAGTTTAATACAACATTAGGAGTAATAAGATCGTAAGTTGCATATGCTTTTTTGGTGCATTTAGATTGCCTGGATGGCTGGATCTGGAACGATGAGTGTATACATTACCTTAAAGAGCAATATATTTTCTTCTCAGGTAGTTCTTGGTAAAAGAAACACTGATTCTGTTACTATTTGAGAAACGAAAAGTAATATATCAAGGTAAGATTTATTTTTATTTTATTTTTTTGCACATTTTCCTTCTAAGAAAGTCATAGATAATTTCCATCAAAATATAACATAGATAAGTTGCAAATGTAAGTCTAAGGAAATTGATAAAATATATTGAGGCATCTCCAGAAATGAAAAAATGGGTAATGTCATTTGAGATGAAACAATTACTTAAAGATATTAGTGGTCGAAATTGTTTAGGTAGAGAGCATGAAAGTCAAATTATTGTGATAAAAGAAAAAAGGAAGTAATAGAACACTAGTACATCATACATCTATATATCAATTTAGGATCAAAATATGCGAAATAATACGAGTCCATTTATATTATAAATTAAGGGGTTTTTCTATGAATTACCCCTTTGTTTCTAAAATTATTCTTCATCGTATCTGTTATTATTATTTTTTTCTGCATAATACCCTTTAAATTTGCAAGTTTTTTCCATGGTATCACTTCATTACGAATGTTAACGTGAAGGTCACCTACTCGGTTATTATTTGAACCCCCTTGAACTTCTCTCTTCTAACTCCAAACTTCTGCTTCCAAATCCTTTCATTTTCTAATGAATTTTTTTCGAAGATCTCAAATTTAAAGCAGTAGCAATGAACCTATAGGTCGAATTTTGGTGGGAAATAAAGAAAGTAACAGTCAACTTAATGTTGACTTAAAGGAGGAGTATTATTGAGAAATTTGAAAAAGCTGAATGATAATAAGGATATAACATAGAATTTTAAATAATACAGAAATACCTCATAGAAAAAACCCTTAAAAAAAGATAGGAAGAAATTAAAGGAGCTGCGAAATTCTTCAGTTGCAAAGTGCTTACATTCAGGTATTCAACAGCTAACAATTGGGTTTGTAGTCAATGACAAGGACCTTATCCAAGTGATCGAGGAAGAGATTTGCAAATTCAACATGCTTTGGTTGTGAAATATACTCTGCAATTCCTTCAGTGCTCTCAATTGTGGACTCCAATATATGGGTGAAACCAGTGGCGGAGCCAGGATTCTCAAAGTGGGGGGACAAAATCCGGACATCGGGAATTCGGAAAAAAAAATTAGAAAAAAAAAATTACAACACAAAATTGTGAACTTTTAATTGCTTCCTTCTTGGCTGGGTTCCTTTTTACCCCATGCTGAGGATCTCCTAATTCTACCCCTTTTTTTCTTACCCTTAAAAAACAGAAATCACACGCTCTAGTGAGAAAATAATTGAAAAAAAGCACATCAAGGACCCAAAAAGTGCACAACAATTAAATTGCAATGGTTACAACAATTAGATCAAAATTAAAATGAAATCATACGGAATCATATCTGAAAAATGCAGGAATTAAAGGTAAGCACATACCAGTAACCAGATCATTATTGCACCTCTCAAGATCAAGAACTTTGATTGCAACTACCTCATTCTCTCTCCTCGTTTTTCTTAAAGGCCTTTATGTTTGTGTTTTCACGCGTCCTGGTCTCCTGGACTCCTGCGAACCCCAGTTCTTTGCCTTTTTTTTTTCAAAAAAAAAAAAATAAAAAACCGCGAAATCATTTTTTTTAAAGTGGGGGGACATCTGTCCCCATGTCCCCCTTACTGGCTCCGGCCCTGGGTGAAACCCTGATGTAGGTTCTCGATTCTCACGTCCTTGCCCCTGCACCATCATATACATTATTTACATATGTTCGTTCTTTTTAATTCATATACTTTTATACTTTGACAATATTCACATACTTCACGTAAACCTTCATTTTTGATTTATATATAATTTAAAATATCGTCATGTGAGATTTTGGTAGATTCATCAGAACATATATTTAATTTATATATTTTCTAAATATCAACATTATATAATTTCTTATTGGATCGTAATTAGAGATCTTGATGGTCAAATTCTTGCATTGGCAAACATGAAAGTCAAACTGTATTGATTAAAAAGAAATAACAGTAGTATTATGTTATTAGTATTATTCTTAATTTACATCGTTGAAATATCTATTTCGTATAATTTGTACTGGATATACCAAAGAGCCTTGGCTTTAGGGCCTGTTCTCCCCAGCTTATTTTCAGTTCAGTTCAGTTCAGTTCAGTTCCTAAATGATAATCATTACTATTAATTAGTTATAATTTAATTCAATTCAGTTCAGTTCAGTTCAGTTCAGTAGTTTTATGCCGAAGAGAACAGACCCTTAGTGGAACTTTTTATTCTTCCAAGGAAAGAATCGAGTTCAAGCCTAGAAAGTCGCGCTTTCTATGGTAGTTGGAGTTGAAGAGGGGAAAGGAGCCAAGTAGTTCAAAATTGGCTTGGACCTTACCTGAGATAGGTGGCCCAACTCATACCATATATATACTCGATAAAAATAAAAGATAATTATAGATATTAGTGGTCAAAGAGTACGTACCAGTTAAAGGTCTTCATAGGTTCAATGTGATTGACGAGGTTAGCATAGCCTTGGATGAGCTCCTCAATCTTCTCAAGTGGCACATCATCTTTGAACTTTGCTAGCAATACATGCTTTACCACTGGCTTTGCCTCCATTTCTCTCCTCTCCTAAGTCCTAATATCTTCTTATTTTGGCGTTAGATGATAAAAGTTTTTGTAGTAGGAGTAACGATTATAGTTGACTGCCTTCGACGTGCATTCATGTTACCGCAACACGCCATGCGGGTGTGGTGTTTTCTTTTTTTTTTTTTTTTTTTTTTTGACATCGAGAAAACGTGCAGGAAATTAAAAAGTAATAAAAGGGACCATTGCCATCCTACAGCGTTGAGCAAGAGCATGAGCTGGCGCTACTTCGTTCCTACTTACCTTCATGATACGACACCAAGTGAAAGTGGCGGCGAGCTTGCGAATGTCCATCATAGTATGAGCGAGATGAATGTTCTGAAATGAGGAAGTTTGCAGGTTGCGAATCAATTGTGCTGAGTCCGTATAAACCAGAACGTTATCAACTGAGAAGGAGCGGGCCCAAGTTAGAGCAAGAAAACAAGCTCTCGCTTCCGTTTGGAGAGCAGAGGAAGCGAAAATCTTTTGACCATGGCTTGCATTAAAGATGTTGTCTGGAGAAGAAGCAACCCACGCACTTGTGCCTCTGTTGGTGTTGCAGTCCCAGGCACCATCAATACGAATTAGCACCTTAGGGTAAGATGTCGGAGGGCTGCCAAAAGAGACCAAGAGAAAGCCTGGCGGGGAAGCGTCCTCTAGCCTTTGGATACCAGAGGCAACACGAGGCTGAACAAAAGTGAGATGTTGTTGTTTACTGGCTTCCAGAGTATGGTGCAGGCCCTCGAGAGTAGCACGGTTTTGGCGAAAAACTTGATTATTCCGAGTGATCCAGATAGCCCAGAGAACTTCAATAAACAAAACCAAACGGGGGCTATTTAAACCATCCATATCGCGATAGTTCAACACTTGTTGAAGAAGCCATTCGCCAAAGGGCAGAGTTGAGTTGTCAAGAACATTATTGCTATTTGGCCTTAAGAACTCATCCCAGGTGTCTGACGCGAGAGGACAAAAACGGAAAAGATGTTGGCGAGATTCCGCTTCACATAAACAGATAGGGCAGTTATCCGACTCGCCAATTCCCCGTCGAAAGAGATTTTCTTTGAGTGCGAGGCTATTGTGCCATAGTTTCCAAAGAAACAATTTCCATTTTGGCATGATGTTCAAGCTCCAAATAGTACGATAGAACCGAAACCGAGATGGAGTTGTCATGCTATAAATATCATTTTGCTGTTGATGTTGTTGGAATATTTGTTGTTGTTGTTGAAGAATGGCCCCGTAACCTGTCTTAGTCGAATACACGCCAGACTGGGTCAGCGGCCAGTATAGTTGATCCGGAGCTGGCGAGGTACTAGGAAGCTCAGTCGATAAGATCCGTCTGGCGCTATCAGGAACAAATAACTTATAAATTTTGGAAATATTCCACCCTAGAGTACCAGGTAGAAGTAAATCTGCTACCCTAAGACCAATGACCGTACCAAGAGAGATCTCATCTCTAAGGATGGGTATATGATTTTTGAGCCATCTATCCTTAATAGCCAAAATACTGTGACCATTCCCTACTTTCCAATCGCAAGTTTGGTGCAAAAGACCAGCCGCTTTCTGTAACCCCCGAGCTCCCCAGGAACGCTGGCAGCTGGCCGAAGACAAGAGAAAAGGTCGCCTTTGGCTGCGAGAAAAAACCTTCGAGGCCAAAAGCTGAGGATTTTGCTGAAGACGCCAAACTGTTTTCATTAATAAAGCCTCATTGAAAGCTCCAACACTACGAATACCTAGACCCCCCATGCCTCTTGGCATATGAAGCACCAACTTTGTCCTCCAATGAATACCTTGAGAGTGGGAGTTGCGCCAGAAAAATCTTGCCAGCATACCATCAATCTTGTGAACAATGGAAGTTGGAAGACGAAAGACCATCAGATGGTGCATAATAGTGGCTACTAGTATGGAATTAATTATGATCAATTTAGTCGGCTGAGATAGGTTGCGATGTTGCCAATACGATATTCTGGAGGATATTTTATCTAGTAGCGGGGTAAAATGTTGCACCTTGGTATCCTGCAAATCAACGGAGACCCCTAGATAAGTGCCCAAGGAGTCTTTACTGTTCATTCGAAGAATTTCTTTTAACTCCCTCTGTTTTCGATCAGGTACGTTGGGGCTAAATTTAACGAAAGACTTCTGAAGGTTGAGCATCTGACCAGAAATGGAGCAAAATCGATCTATCAGGCTTCTAATGTTGTTACAGTCGTCAGAAGAAGCTCTGAAGAAGAAAAGTGAATCATTCGCAAAAAACAAATGCGAAATTTTGGGCGCATGCCTACTGACCGAAATACCCTGAAATTGACGAATATCCATAGCCAGCGAAGTCATTCTGGAGAAAATGTCCATACAGGAGAGGAACAAGTAAGGCGAAAGAGGGTCTCTCTGACGTAGCCCACATGATGGAGTAAAAGGTGACGTTGCCCTCCCATTAATCAAAATACGATAAGAGACTGCAGAAATACATTGTTGAATCAACTGCACCCACTTAGCCGGGAAGCCATAAGCAGTAAGGATCTTGAGAAGAAATAACCAACTGACCCGATCATAAGCTTTATTCATATCAATTTTCAGAGCAGCTAAATAACGAGATCCAGATCTTTGCTTGTTGATAACATGTAATATTTCATGAGAAATCAGAATATTATCACTCATTTGCCGGCCCGGGACAAACGCATTTTGATAATTATCAATGAGTTGGGGTAAAAGGGGTTTCATACGATTGACCAAGCATTTCGAAGCGCATTTATAAATAACGTTACATAGACTAATAGGTCGAAAATGAGATACCTCCTCCGGGGACGAAGTTTTAGGAATAAGAACCAAGAGAGACCTGTTCCATTCTTGAAGAAGATGACCCGTGGTGAGAAAACGATTGATAGCTTGAGTGACTTGAGGCTCAAGAGTATCCCAATAAACCTTGAAGAATTCAGAGGGGAAAGCCATCCAAACCAGGCGATTTATCATTAGCAATATCAAACAAAGCATCCTTGATTTCCTGATCCGAGAAAGCCGCAAGAAGAGATTCCGAATCCAAGTTGGATAAAGAAGGAAGATGAAGTTCTCGGAGAACTAAATCGATTTGTTCCCCTGCAGGAAGCGGATCAGCTACAGGCGAAGGACTTACCGAAAAGAGGTTTTTGAAATGGGTAGTGATAAGCTCTGCGACTTGAGATGGATCATCAATCCAGTTATTTTGATCATCTCGCAGCATATAAATAAAGTTGTGTTGCCGCCGTTGCTTGATTCTATGAAAGAGTAAAGAAGATGGAAGATCTCCCAGTTGAATATTCGTATCTCTGAGTCGCTGTTTCCAATAGGAATAAGCCAAATTAGCATCTTCCATTAAACGACCTCGATGAGTGTGAAAAATATGACCTTGGGCTAGAGAATCCAAACAGCTACTATGCGAGGATAATTGTTCCATGATGCTTTTCCAATTTATGCCCCAAAAAAGGCGTTTGTCGAGGCACCATGATTTAAGGCGATGACGAACCAGTTCCATTTTACGTGACAGAGAATACATAGGCGAGCCTGGGATGTGCAGCGCCCAACTATGGCAAACAATATCCCGAACCTCCAAATTGTTCAAGCACCACGTCTCGATTTGGTAGGGGCGGCACGGGGTTGTCTGAGGACGAGTAGCTTGAAAAATAATAGGAGCATGGTCGGAGACGCCTATAGGTAGATGGCGAACCACAGAATGCGGAAAAACCTCCATCCAATCGGGTGAAGCGTAAGCCCGATCAAGACGCTCCATAATTAGATCAGTGCCTTCTTGATTATTTGACCACGTAAATCTGGGCCCAAAAAAGGGGATATCATGAAGATGTAGCGATTGTTTCCAATTGATGAAAGACTCCCAACCTCGTATATAAGCGGATCCCCCTAATTTATCTTCAAACTTATCAACTTGATTGATGTCCCCAATGATTAAGTGTAATACCCCGATTTTTAAGAGCGTTTTAATTAGCGTTAATTATAATTATAAAGTTAATTATGTTTTGTAAATCCTTATTTTATTTGAGTTTGGATTATTTATAGTATTTGTAATATATTTTGTTTTATGAAACTATTATTATGAATTATATTTTTGGATTTTAAATAACCACAGTCGGTTTTCCTCCCTTCCATTTATGTTTGTCGGTTTAAGTTGGGAAACAAAACCTCCCCAAATTCTTTCTCTCTCTGTTATTTTTCTCTCACCCAAAAGGAAACCCCAAACCTCTTATATTTCTCTCTCCTCCTACCCGTGAGAACCAAAGCCCCAAACCCCAAATTTCTTCTCCTCTCTCTCTCTCGTCATTTTCTCGTCATCCCAAATACCCCAAACCCCTTCATATTTCTCTCTCTCACCCGTGAGAACCCCAAAATCCCCCAAATTTTCTCTCTCCTCTTCCCCGATCTATCTCTTTTCCCTTTTCTCGCCGTGCCGTGTCCTCTCGCCGGATTCCCAGCCCACCGGAGTTCGACGAACACCGACCCAGCTCTTCTCCTTCCTCCTTTCTTTCTCTCGTCCTCCCTTCCTCTTGCGCTGCTGTGCTGCGTGTTGTGCTGCTGCTCGTTGTTGGACGCTGCTGCTGATGTGGTGGCCCCCGCCGCCGACCTCCCGTACCGCCGCCCGATGTCGATCGCCGGAGCTCGCCTCCTCTCGCGCCTCTGTTTCGTCCCCGCTCCAAGTGAGCAGAGGTACTACACCCTCCTCTTCCTCTCTCTTATTCTCCCCATATCAAAGGTCACAGAGAATTAATTTGTGAACGAAATTCTGATTGTTGTGGTTTAGAACCTTGTGTGTTGTGGGTTTTGATTTATAACCCGTTATATGTTGCATATCACTTTTGGTGGAGTAATTTTGTGGAAATCGGTTTGTGGAGACAATGTTTATAGTTGAAAGGTAATCTGAAGTTGAAGATTGACGATAAAATGGATAACAAGAAAAAGTTGGTTTAGTATGATACTTGGTTTTGTAAGGGAAGTTAATAAATAAGAATTTGTCTATTAGGTGAACTTTATGATGTTGTTCTTGGATTTCAAGGGAAATGATTTCAGCTAAGGAGGATGAGTTATATTTGTTTCTTCTTTGTGGAATAATAGAGTAACATGTATTCGGAATTCAATTGATAATGTGAACTAGTGACCCTATTATGAACCTTGAAAGAGTAAGTGAACTATTCTTATTTAGTTGAATGGGATGGAAAATAGTTGTTATCAAGTAATAATTAAGGATTTGAAATGTTATGTGCTAGTAAGAAGCGACCTATCTTTCCTGACTCTAATGTTGTTAGAAAGTTATATACCTTATAAATATGGAATAAATATGTCTTATCTTTTCTTAAGTAATCGAAAAGTATGAAAAGATGAGTCTTGTTCTTATGAATGACGAGTTATGAAATGTATACTAAGAAATGACATATGTGAAGCCATGATGTTATGAAAAGGGTCTTATGTTACGTCTCCATAAATGATCTAGAAGTGTGAAAGAATTATTATGACGTTTATGTTATGATTTTCTTATGTATTTCCAATATACTGGAGGTGATGAGTTATGTTTATAAAGTCTCGATTATGCCAGAGTATACCTTTAAATTCCGAAATAATCAGAAAGCATGAATGATTCATAAACGATGTAAAATACGAAACGACTACTATGCTTATGCTATGTATCTGTTATGCTTCAGATATGCTTCTGTTATGTATTTTGAAGGGTATTTTAAGTTATGAGATGTGCTTCTGAATACCTGATTATGCAAAAGTATATGAACATGATTATGAATATGTCATACATATGACTACTTCCCATGATTATGATTACGATGATGTAATGTTATGTTATGATTAAGATACGTTCCATGATTATGATTACGATGATGTAAGGTAATTATGGTTACGTTATGATGATGATGATGTAACATAATTACGATTACCATGAGGTAATGTGATTATGAATATGTTTGCTTATGATTACGTTCCATGATTATGATTACGATGATGTAATGTAATTATGGTTACGATATGATGATAATGACGCATCATGATTACGATTACCATTAGGTAATGTGATTATGATTCGTAAAAGCAATGAAACATGATAAAGAAAAGTGAAAGATGGTTCTTGGCTGAGTATTCTGCTATTGGTCATGCACGTTCCATTCTGGCGGTGTTGTCACCTTCCTTGCCGGGGGATGAAAATCTCCCGTGGCACCCGTGTTCTAGCCACCTTCGTTGGGGGATGAAAAAAGATCTCCCGTGGCATGTCACCTTCGTTGGGCGACGAAAGTCTCCCGTGGCATTTTATGTTGGTCGTGCATGTTCCATCCCGGCGGTTCTTGTCACCTTCTGTTGGGGGACATAGTCTTCCGTGACACCCGCATACGGCTATGTCACCTTCTGTTGGGAGATAATAATCTTCCGTGGCATCCGTATTCTGTTATGCCACCTTCTGTTGGGCGATGAAAAAAGATCTCCCGTGGCACGCCACCTTACGTTGGGCGACGAAAGTTTCCCGTGGCACCCTGCAATCGGTTTGCCCCTTCTGTTGGCGAACTAATGTTCTCCGTGGCTACCCTCTGTCGTATTCGCCAAGATACCAATGTGATTAAGTCAAATGAAAAGATAATGATGAGGCTTATGATATGAAACGAAATATCTGTTATGTAGATGATTTTATGATTTAATGCTATAAAGTATGATGACATTGATGTTACGAAAGTATGATTATAATTGTGATTATGTTTGATGATTTCACTCATTATGTTATTGATGTTTGGGTTAGGAATGTTTTATGAATATGATGATTAGTGATGTTCATGAACGAATGCTATGAAAGAACTATGTTATTACGGTAGTACGATCATTACTAGTTAAGTAAATGAAAGAGGATGATGATTTATGATATTCTGCATGACTTAAAGTATATGTTTATGAATGTTCATTGTCTGATGATATGAAAGTATGTCTTTCGTTTTGATATGAAAAGGCTACTTTGATGTTACGATTTTGCTATGATTTCTGAAAGTACTTAAAGGTCATATAAGATGATGAATAAAGTGAATGTTGTTATGTTACGGTGACGTTGACATGAATGATGTGAACGTATTAATTACGCAAGAGTCGTAGACACCAAAGCATGTTTTAAGAATGTTTTATGGGTTAGTACTCAGCATTGTGCTGATGTGTATGTCAATGTTTTGTTTTGTCACTACTGTGGCCTGTCACTTGGTGGGTGGCAGTGTTACAATAGTTTCAGGTTGAAGTTATGGAGCATCCTTTCCAAGATAGAAGCAGTTACGTGCTAAGAGTTATGCTATGATTGTTTTATGTTTCCTTTTGAGGCGAGGACGTTCCACTTTGTAATAGATAATGAGTAACGATTTAGTTTCATTTCTAGTTCTGGTTGAGCAATAGTGCTCCCGATTCTCTTTAGCTGCTACTCCGCGAAAGCGTTGAGTTTTGGTTTTGGTATATTTTATTGTAACAGGTTTTTCAAACATTTTCCCATTTTGGGTTGTCCAATTTACAAAGGAAACTCTGCCGAAATTTCTAGAAAATAGTAATCTATTATTAAAGTGTTTCTTTAGAGAGTGACAAATGTAAGTAATGTCTCTGTAAGTTAATGTTAAAGGTCGCCTTGTATTTTCCCCTGGTGGAAAGTACGGCGGTAACGCGCCGACTAAGCTAAGTTTTCCGCTGCTAATCCTGATTAATTAGCTTAATAAGGATGCATGAAAGTCGGGGCGTTACAGAGTTGGTATCAGAGCTGAAACCTAGCCGGAAGTGCGGAGTCTTAGACTTTGCATCGCCTAGGTATGATCCTTTGGGAATTTAGACGTTGAGAAAGTTGAGGTCAATTTTGATGACTTTTTTTTGGGTTAACAGAGCCTAAGATATGAGAAATAGTGTTATGAATGCCCTATTGGAGTTTAAGTGGCTTATCCTGGACCTAGTTGGTCTTAAGTTGTAAGATTATATGATTGTTGTGATGTACGTGACGTTATGTGAACTTTAATAGTTTTCGATTAATTTTAACTTATATGGTTTGAGTAATCAAAAGGTTTTCAAACGAGATCTCACTGAATGAGTTAGTTAGAATTCATTGCCAACAAGTTTGCCCCTTTTGTTTTCTTTGCTCCTCGATTTCGCGAGTCGAGTTGAAGTAGAGATACAAAAGATGATGGCGGAATGGAGGCTGAATTCCTAACGAAGCCATGAAAGCTTGAGATCTTGGTTTTGTCTAAATGAATTTAGCTTCTTATTTCCTCGATTACTTATTGCAAGTTTCGAGGACGAAACTTTTTTATAAGGGTGGTAGGATGTAATACCCCGATTTTTAAGAGCGTTTTAATTAGCGTTAATTATAATTATAAAGTTAATTATGTTTTGTAAATCCTTATTTTATTTGAGTTTGGATTATTTATAGTATTTGTAATATATTTTGTTTTATGAAACTATTATTATGAATTATATTTTTGGATTTTAAATAACCACAGTCGGTTTTCCTCCCTTCCATTTATGTTTGTCGGTTTAAGTTGGGAAACAAAACCTCCCCAAATTCTTTCTCTCTCTGTTATTTTTCTCTCACCCAAAAGGAAACCCCAAACCTCTTATATTTCTCTCTCCTCCTACCCGTGAGAACCAAAGCCCCAAACCCCAAATTTCTTCTCCTCTCTCTCTGTCATTTTCTGTCATCCCAAATACCCCAAACCCCTTCATATTTCTCTCTCTCACCCGTGAGAACCCCAAAATCCCCCAAATTTTCTCTCTCCTCTTCCCTGATCTATCTCTTTTCCCTTTTCTCTTCCGCTGCGTGTCCTCTCGCCGGATTCTCCCCCACCGGAGTTCGACGAACACCGACCCCGCCTCTTCTCCTTCCTCCTTTCTTTCTCTCGTCCTCCCTTCCTCTTGCGCTGCTGTGCTGCGTGTTGTGCTGCTGCTCGTTGTTGGACGCTGCTGCTGATGTGGTGGCCCCGCTCGCCGCCGACCTCCCGTACCGCCTCCTGATGTCGATCGCCGGAGCTCAGCTCCCCTCTCGCGCCTCTGTTTCGTCCCTGCTCCAAGTGAGCAGAGGTACTACACCCTCCTCTTCCTCTCTCTTATTCTCCCCATATCAAAGGTCACAGAGAATTAATTTGTGAACGAAATTCTGATTGTTGTGGTTTAGAACCTTGTGTGTTGTGGGTTTTGATTTATAACCCGTTATATGTTGCATATCACTTTTGGTGGAGTAATTTTGTGGAAATCAGTTTGTGGAGACAATGTTTATAGTTGAAAGGTAATCTGAAGTTGAAGATTGACGATAAAATGGATAACAAGAAAAAGTTGGTTTAGTATGATACTTGGTTTTGTAAGGGAAGTTAATAAATAAGAATTTGTCTATTAGGTGAACTTTATGATGTTGTTACTGGATTTCAAGGGAAATGATTTCAGCTAAGGAGGATGAGTTATATTTGTTTCTTGCTGTGGAATAATAGAGTAACATGTATTCGGAATTCAATTGATAATGTGAACTAGTGACCCTATTATGAACCTTGAAAGAGTAAGTGAACTATTCTTATTTAGTTGAATGGGATGGAAAATAGTTGTTATCAAGTAATAATTAAGGATTTGAAATGTTATGTGCTAGTAAGAAGCGACCTATCTTTCCTGACTCTAATGTTGTTAGAAAGTTATATACCTTATAAATATGGAATAAATATGTCTTATCTTTTCTTAAGTAATCGAAAAGTATGAAAAGATGAGTCTTGTTCTTATGAATGACGAGTTATGAAATGTATACTAAGAAATGACATATGTGAAGCCATGATGTTATGAAAAGGGTCTTATGTTACGTCTCCATAAATGATCTAGAAGTGTGAAAGAATTATTATGACGTTTATGTTATGATTTTCTTATGTATTTCCAATATCTTTGGAGGTGATGAGTTATGTTTATAAAGTCTCGATTATGCCGAGTATACCTTTAAATTCCGAAATAATCGAAAGCATGAATGATTCATAAACGATGTAAAATACGAAAGCGACTACTATGCTTATGCTATGTATCTGTTATGCTTCAGATATGCTTCTGTTATGTATTTTGAAGGGTATTTTAAGTTATGAGATGTGCTTCTGAATACCTGATTATGCAAAAGTATATGAACATGATTATGAATATGTCATACATATGACTACTTCCCATGATTATGATTACGATGATGTAATGTTATGTTATGATTAAGATACGTTCCATGATTATGATTACGATGATGTAAGGTAATTATGGTTACGTTATGATGATGATGATGTAACATAATTACGATTACCATGAGGTAATGTGATTATGAATATGTTTGCTTATGATTACGTTCCATGATTATGATTACGATGATGTAATGTAATTATGGTTACGATATGATGATAATGACGCATCATGATTACGATTACCATTAGGTAATGTGATTATGATTCGTAAAAGCAATGAAACATGATAAAGAAAAGTGAAAGATGGTTCTTGGCTGAGTATTCTGCTATTGGTCATGCACGTTCCATTCTGGCGGTGTTGTCACCTTCTGCTGGGGGATGAAAATCTCCCGTGGCACCCGTGTTCTAGCCACCTTCGTTGGGGGATGAAAAAAGATCTCCCGTGGCATGTCACCTTACGTTGGGCGACGAAAGTCTCCCGTGGCATTTTATGTTGGTCGTGCATGTTCCATCCCGGCGGTTCTTGTCACCTTCGTTGGGGGACATAGTCTTCCGTGACACCCGCATACGGCTATGTCACCTTCTGTTGGGAGATAATAATCTTCCGTGGCATCCGTATTCTGTTATGCCACCTTCTGTTGGGCGATGAAAAAAGATCTCCCGTGGCACGCCACCTTCTGTTGGGCGACGAAAGTTTCCCGTGGCACCTGCAGTCGGTTTGCCCCTTCTGTTGGCGAACTAATGTTCTCCGTGGCTACCCTCTGTCGTATTCGCCAAGATACCAATGTGATTAAGTCAAATGAAAAGATAATGATGAGGCTTATGATATGAAACGAAATATCTGTTATGTAGATGATTTTATGATTTAATGCTATAAAGTATGATGACATTGATGTTACGAAAGTATGATTATAATTGTGATTATGTTTGATGATTTCACTCATTATGTTATTGATGTTTGGGTTAGGAATGTTTTATGAATATGATGATTAGTGATGTTCATGAACGAATGCTATGAAAGAACTATGTTATTACGGTAGTACGATCATTACTAGTTAAGTAAATGAAAGAGGATGATGATTTATGATATTCTGCATGACTTAAAGTATATGTTTATGAATGTTCATTGTCTGATGATATGAAAGTATGTCTTTCGTTTTGATATGAAAAGGCTACTTTGATGTTACGATTTTGCTATGATTTCTGAAAGTACTTAAAGGTCATATAAGATGATGAATAAAGTGAATGTTGTTATGTTACGGTGACGTTGACATGAATGATGTGAACGTATTAATTACGCAAGAGTCGTAGACACCAAAGCATGTTTTAAGAATGTTTTATGGGTTAGTACTCAGCATTGTGCTGATGTGTATGTCAATGTTTTGTTTTGTCACTACTGTGGCCTGTCACTTGGTGGGTGGCAGTGTTACAATAGTTTCAGGTTGAAGTTCTGGAGCATCTTTTCCGAGATAGAGGCAGGATCGGTTATGTCAGTAATGCTCCGGAAAGATTAAGGTTAAGCGACTGTGTATATATTTGGGTTATCTAGACTCTGTATTTAAGAGTAATTGTTATAGCTTTAAGTTGAGCATTTGTATATTTAAGAGGCCATTTTAGGCTAATTATTTTATTAGTGGGCCATAACCCACAGGCTTAAGTTGTGCTTCCGCTGACGATTAAGGTTATGTATTTTTTTCGGGGCGTTACATTAAGAAATTGGTATAATTCTGAAGAAGTTGATTTAAATCATCCCAAAGTACAGAACGAAGATGATGTTGCGCTTCACCGTACAAGAACAAAAGGTGGCTTATGTTTCCATTACATGTTGAAACTTTACAAAACACATAGTGGCTAGAACTATGAACAACATCAACTTGGAAAGGGCCCCAACAAAAAAGAACCAGCCCTCCACTCGAACCTTGCGCATCAACACCAAAAACACAACTAGGATTAGTAAAACTTAAAAGACGACTTGCAGACTCTACACTAGTTTTAGACTCTTGAAGAAACAGAAAAGATGGATGAAATTGCGACACGAGCCAGCCTACATAAGGAATTGTGGGGTTATTGCTGGCCTTTAGACCCCTACAATTCCATGAGATAATGTTCATGGATCCCTTGGTGGCTGCTCTGGGCCAGCCACGTCCCTCTTGTCAGTTGATTCATTGATGTCAGAAAGAGAAATATCCATTGCAAATTGGAGCTCCATATTGTCCTGTGGTGAAGCTACTGCACTTTGTTCATTTACCTCGTCGTCGGAGTAGCGACTTTTTTTGAGACTCCAGCTAGAATCTGGAACCACAGGAGAAACCCCAGCGTGACGTTTTTTAGGCGACCTCGAAGTGATCGAGGCATCAGCTTCCACGCCCAAGAGCTTGGCCATGGAAATATCAGTTAAAGCTTTAGCATGGAACGAAACTTTTTTATCCCTGTACCAAAGGTTGAAGCCTCCTTTGGCATCCCACTCTTCAAGTCTTCGCTTTTTCTTGCTCTCCCGAGCATGGAAGGCATCTCGTCCAGGGACATGAAAGCTTACAAGAGATTGCGCTCTATGAAAGAGATGTTCCCGTCGCCTTTTTCCTGTAAATAAAACAGACGAGCATGGCAAAGCAAGCACAACAGGTCGAGAAGTTGGTGGAGCTTGATTAGAGGAGACGTCCGTCTCGTACCCCGAAGAGATATCTGAAAGTTGCAACGGACTTGTAGGGGAATAGATCTCCTGTCCACGATGATCATCCGGAAAAGGTCCACCTGTAGCAGAAATTTGTAATATAGGATTGAGTGGATCTGCAAGGGGTGGGGGTGATAAGCGAAAACGATCATTAATTAGGGTAGCAATATTCTGAAGTTCAGTAGGCTCCCTGATTGCATCCAAGCCCAAGTCCATTTCAGAGACAGAAAAAGGCGGCCAAAAATAGGTGGAGGTTGAGTGATTGGATCTGACCGAGGCAAAAACCAATTGCTGGGCCCCGCTTCATCAGGACCTGGGGGGGCCCGCATAACCCATCCTTGTTGTACAAGAGCTTCAAGTGTGTTGGGCCTAACAAGGTGGTCTTCGTCCATGACCGATGGCCCTGCCGGGCGTTGAGAAGGAGAAGTAAAACCCGGAGGTGGGCTGCTCCGTGGGGCCCAACAAAAATTGGCAGCCGCCCTGACTGAGCGGTGGGCCCAGTTGACCAAGCCCAAAGAAGGAAAGAGAGTCTGCCCAAAACCAGAAACAGTTCGACGCGTGTTTTGAGCTGCACCTCTAGCGTTTGATGGGCCCATAGCAATGGAGCTTGGACTGTCCAACCGAGGCGGGAGGTTGAGATCCAAATCAGGGACCACCCCATCCTCTGGACTGTGATCTGGAGCTACGGAAACCGGATAAGGATGATCGGCTCCAAATCGGGTACCCGGAGTTGGAGAAGCATTAAACCGTTCTTGGAGCCTTGAAGGAGTTAAATTCCTCATAGACGAATTTGAGAAATCCGGTGGAGGGTTAGTACGGTGCTGAGAATTGTCGTCGGAATACCCTTGAAAACGCCGAGGAAAAGGATCAGGAGAGGCTTCATAGAATGCTTCGGGAGAAATATCTGGATCTTCATAATCATTATCATATTGTGGAGGATAAAGGTATGGATCAAACCTAGATCCATGCAACGGCGGCATAACGTGACTAAGATTGACTTTTGGATTGCGGTAAATGAACCTATCCTGCAAACCACGGATAAGGTTAGTATAAAAAGGTATACCGCCTTGAGTACGCAAAACCGTCATGCCATCATCCTCGAACTCTCGCATTCGGCGTTGAAGCAGTCTATGAGCATCATAAGCTGAGAGATTACACCTGCCTGAATTATGACCCACACATCCACACTCTTTGCAAAATTTGTATATGCCTTCATACCTAAAGTAAACCCACGAAGCACGATGATCCTCAATCGGTACAAAACAACCAGGCACCAAAGGCTGAGTGAGATCAATGACAACACGGGCACGAAGATAAGGCTGTAGAGGGAGGCCCGATCCATAATGATGGTAGCTGGAATTTGATTATGAAAACTGGGCCTAAAAGTGATTATATTGAATCTCACATGGGTTTATTATTGATTACTTGATCTTCCCTAGCTTGAATGAGATTTACCTTACTAATTATATGGAATTCATTGTAGTTCACTAAAGACAAATACAATTTTCATCCTATACTCAGGTGTCTCTCACTCTATTATACGAATCTGGTGATGGAGGAGAATGTGAGAGGGTGTAAAATTACACCAAGATGTTGGATGAACCATTTTGTTAGACAAGGAGCTACTTGATTGTATAAGATAAACCTGACTGTAATCTCATCATATAACTACGATATAACTCTAGTACTATCGAGTATTGAGCTGAGAAATGAATATATAGTGTCAGGGGGTAGATGAGAATTATAAAGGGCCTAAAATATGTTATTCAAAAAAATTTACTTCATATTTGAGGAAATCACCATCATTTTCCACCCTTAATAAATTTCTCAATGATCAATCTTTAAATTTTCAACTCCATCTTTAATATCCCAACCTTCCATCCTTATTTTTTACAAATATGGGGGCCTAATTTTCATATTAGAACAGGGGCCCCAAAATCTTCAAGACGGCCCTGATAATAGTGTACCCCTATGTCATCTAAATGTGTAGAACTTACAATGTCGTCTTGAGTCTCTGACGTATCTTTATTTGTTTCTAATGGTTGAACTTTGCTGTTTTTAATTGTGAATGTTGTCAAAGTATGAAAATTCTAGTCGTAGATTTTCACTAATACAATTAATAAAACTTTACTTATTTGTATCCACCTAGAAGAGTTGGGTAACTGTAAAAAAAAATCACATCTCATGATTTCAAAAGTTTACTTAAATGTATTTCACGATCTCTATAATATGTCTTTGACCATTGATATCATTAATTGTATTCAAAATATGAAACTAAGGTGAACAAAATAGGTTGTAAGACTATACAAAATAAGAAATTCTCATAACACATGAAAAATGACATCAAAATGAATCTTAGTAAATAATTGTAGAGCATTATTCTCATCTCAGAAATTCCTCAAAGCATAATCTCATGAATTATTTGAAACCTTGCTAACAAGAGAGAAAACTCTGAAAGACTGAAACTACACATTGTGAACAAAATTTAAACCAAAGAAAAAGGAGAAACAAGAGTTTCAACATAATTATCCAACATTTTTATGGGATAACCATCTCTTCTTCCCGGTAGTACTATTATATCATAATTTGGATTTCCATCCGGATCCGGATCCGGATCCACAACTAGGAATTTATGTTCAACCTCATGTCTTCTTGAATCATATAGGGTTACCAAATATTTCCCTCTACATGTACTAAACCCTGATATAATACTGACAAAGTAAGATGGGTCCAAATTAAGCCAAAATAATTTCCTCCAAGAATTCTCCTCACCATGTCCATATTCATGTTGCTCAAGCTTCCACATTTCTAAGATGTACTGCCTTTCAATTTCACCGAAGTAAATTTGACAAATGCAGAGACTTTTATCTTGCATGATACCAATACATAACTGACATCCAAAATTTTCAAAGCTATATTGTATCTTCTTGAAAAGTCGTTGAACTAAATCAACTTTGAGGATGAAAGTATCACTACTACTCTTGCGTAACAAGGAATATAATGCGTCATCAACGAGAACTGTCCCATTATCAACGGGTAAACAAATATATTCGGAACCGTGAATTTTAAGTAATCTTCTCCATTTATTTTCTCTCATGGAGAATACATGAAAGATTAATTGCGAAGAATGAACAATTGATATCACGATTAAGTTGTCATTAAGCGACGGAACGAAGCCGAACCAAGAATTTTGAAGCTTTCCATACACATGATCGGGAAACTGGATTTCCCTTGTTTCTGTGGTGATGGGGTTAAAAAGGTGGATAAGTTTTGTGGTTAAGGTGTATATGCACATGCATATAAGTCCATCACTTGATCCACAACAATGGTAATCATAAGGATTTTTTAATATTGTAGGATTTAAGTTGAAGTTGATGTGTTTGGTGTTATCATTAAGGGGTGTAGAAATAAGACGTAGTTTTACTCGATCAAAAAGATAGGGTGAAGGTGGGTTGTTAAAGTTTTTTGCATGGGATTTGATGAAGTTATGGTTTGAGATTAGAGAATTCCATGTTTTGCAAACTAATTTGAATCTTCCCAATGATTTTACAGGCAGTTGAAGCAAGATTTCGAGTGTTAGTTCTTGTGGCAAGCAAGGGTTTGCTGAAAATTTGCCTCTTCGCCGTTTCATGATCTTCATTTCGGCGCCTATATATGAATCTCTACTAGGGTTTAATTTCTTGTGCGTTTTGTAGAGAAGCAATATAATTATTCTCTCTTGAGTCTATTTACTAAACCGGAAGAGAATATATATATATATATATACAACCTAAGTCCTAATAAACATATGGGCTTAGCTATAAAAGGCTACTGTACAAGGCTTAATAATATACTAGTATTTGGGCCCGGGCGTTGCCCGAGGTGATATTTTTTTCCAAACTTGATATGCATTTTTTTCAATTCGCATTAATTATATATTAAAGAAAACTCAACATTTAAAAGGTACAAATATAATGCTATGGACATTTAAAGCATGATTAAAAGTTGGTTGAGATGGTAATTGTGCTATGTATAATAGCAAGAGGTCACGTGTTCAAATCTTGTTGCAAGCCAATTTTACTTTTGTTAATTGACATGACATACGTACACATTGGACAATTCTAGTAGAGTAACAGAGGTGCCACGTGGCGTGTATACGTTGTCACGCACGCCTTTTAATATATTAGTATAGATTTACAAAAAGTTTGATATTACCATTAATGAATTTATATTGCCATATATATTAAATAATTTTTTCTTCTTCTTACTTGTCATATACTACTATGTTGAACAAGTTTTTTTTTTTGAGAGGATATGTTGAACAAGTTAACCATGGAATTGAGTTTGAAATTTCAATTAAATATAAATTAAGGAGAATGATTTCCTCTTACATATGTGTAAAAAGCTTTGATAAAAATATTATAGTGACAATATAACTTGATTGACACAAATCAGAAGAAAAAATAAAAACTTGAATTTCGTATTAATAATTATACTGATAATATTTTAAAACCTAAATATTGATTATTATTATTTGGTAATCTCTATATTATAAATCAAACTCTTTCACTTTATTAATTAATATTCAATGATTTAATAACCTGGTACACAAATTCTTCCACTTTATTTGATCACAAGCTTTCTTTTAATTCATATATATTTCATTTTCTCAATACTATATTTAAATAATGATGAATAAATAACTAAATAAACCAACGAAATATTTATTTAATATAAACATATTAAAAAAATTTTTTTTTTCACCATATATCCCCAACAAATCACGAAATTCACCATATACCCTTAATGTTTCAGATATTCACCATATACCCCTATATTTTCAAAAACATTCACCAAATACCCTTTTTCTAACAGACGTTAACTTGCCGTTTCGTTATTTACAATTTTGCCATTATTAACCCCTAACCTTAACCCCTAACCCCTAATGGGAGGGGGAGAGGTGGGGGCTGGGCTGGGGGGCTGGCATGGGGGAGAAGATGGTGGGTTTAGGGGTTAGGATTAAGGGTTAGGATTAGGGTTTAGGGGTTAGGGTTAATGATGGCAAAATTATAAATAATGCAAACGGCAAATTAACGTCCGTTAGAAAAAAAGGGCATTTGATGGACGTTTTAGGAAATTCAAGGCTATATGGTGAATATCTAAAACATTGAGGGTATATGGTGAATTTCGTGATTTGTCGGGGGTATTTGGTGAAAAATCGAATTAAAAATATAAATGTTTGTTCTAATCAAATTTTTTGTAACACTGGTGAATAACTCATTGAGAAAAAAAACGTTAATGTACCACTAAGATAAGCCCATGAGTTATTCAGCATAAGCTAGTACAACACAAATAACCCCAACATGTTTCAATATCAGTAGATTAATTTGCACGATACGGTTTTAGTTTCTAGTTTAGGTCTCGTGGGGCGTTTAATTAAATATAAATATACATCCTCAATTTTTAATAAAAATAAGGAAATTCTAGAAAAAAGTAAAAAAGTTCATAAAATTTAATTAAAATAAGAAAATTTCAAATAATTCAAAAAGTTTAAAAATAATAATAAGTTAAGAAAAAAAACTAAATTGAACAGAACAAGCCCTTTGTTTAGGAAAGATTCCAGATATATGGTGCAATCTACGCAAGAGTTAATTTATGTCCTTCGTTGATTCGGTCATGTAAACGAGTTATTACGTAATTTATGAAGAGTTGAATTTGGAATGAAATAAGAGCTCTGATTTGTGAATTATATTTCTTTCAGATCGATGAGGTGGAGCTATACCCCTTGATGCTGACAGATCAGGGTACGTGGCTGAGATTGCACAAAATTCGAGTTTTAATCGGTTTCTTATTGATTACTTGATCTTCCCTTGCTGGAACGAGATTTACTTTACTAACTAGTATATAGGCCCGGGCGATACCCGGGGTTTATCTGTGCTACAATCTAGTAGTAGTTAAATAAGTCATCCCATACTCATTTTATAAAGTCATCTCATCCATTATATAGATTTATTAATTTTGATTAAATAAGCAATAATAGTATGGTGGAGTGATGGTTGGATCTCTTTCTTTCATACTTGAGGTTGTGGGTTCGAATCTTCACGTTAACAATGCTTCTTTTTTTACTATATGAGGAAAACGTGGATAGAATGTTATTGAATAAGGGATGGTGACACGTTCATCCTATATGTGAGAGGGTGTAAAATTACACCAAGATGTTGGGTGAACCATTTTGTTAGATAAGGAGCTACTTGATTGTATAAGATAAACCTGACTGTAATCTCATCATATAACTACGATACAACTCTAGTACTATCATCTATCGCATATTGAGCTAAGAAATGAATATATAGTGTCAGGGGGTAGATGAGGTTGTGCAAGGAGCCCAACAACACACAACCTCAAAATTATAAGGGGCCTAAATTCAAAAAAAAATTATTTCATATTTGAGGAAATCACCCTAGTTTTCCACCCTTAATGAATTTGTCAATGATCAATATTTAAATTTTCAACTTTCCATCTTTAATACCCCAACCTTCCATCATTATTTTTTATAAATATGGGGCCTAATTTTCATATTAGAACAGCGGCCCCAAGATCTTCAAGACTACATAATAGTGTACCTCTATGTCATCTAAATGTTTAGAACTTACAATGTCGTCTCGAGTCTCTAACGTATCTTTATTTGTTTCTAATGGTTGAACTTTGCGTTTTCTAATTGTGAATGTTGTCAAAGTATGAAAATTCTAGTAGTAGATTTTCACTAATACAAGTAATAAAACTTTACTTATTTGTATCCACCTAGTACAGTTGGGTAACTGTAACAAAAAATTTCACATCTCATGATTTCAAAAGTTCACTTAAATGTATTTCACGATGTCTATAATATGTCTTTGACCATTAATATCATTAATTGTATTCAAAATATGAAACTAAGGTGAACAAAATAGGCTGTAAGACAATACAAAATCAAAAATTCCCAAACAAATGAAAAATAACATCAAAATGAATCTTAGTAAATAATTGTAGAGCATTATTCTCATTTCAGAAATACCTATTCTCATGAATTACTCTAAACCTTACTAAAGAAAACTCTGAAAGACTGAAACTACACATTGTGAACAAAATTTAAATCAAAGAAAAAGGAGATACAAGAGTTTCAATATAATTATCCAACATGGGTGTGGTTGATGAGTAACAATATTGAATCTCACATGGGTTTGTTATTGATTACTTGATCTTCCCTAGATGGAATGAGATTTACCTTACTAATTATATGGAATTCATTGTAGTTCACTAAAGACAAATACAATTTTCATCTTATACTCAGGTGTCTCTCACTCTATTATACGAATCTGGTGATGGAGGAGAATGTGAGAGGGTGTAAAATTACACCAAGATGTTGGATGAACCATTTTGTTAGACAAGGAGCTACTTGATTGTATAAGATAAACCTGACTATAATCTCATCATATAACTACGATACAACTCTAGTACTATCGTCTATCGCATATTGATCTAAGAAATGAATATATAGTGTCAGGGGGTAGATGAGGTTGTGCAAAGAGCCCAACAACACAGGACATCAAAATTATAAGGGGCCTAAAATATGTTATTTTATGCCGAAGAGAACAGGCCTTTAGGTGAACAAAATAGGCTGTAAGACTATACAAAATCAAAAATTCCCAAACAAATGAAAAATAACATCAAAATGAATCTTAGTAAATAATTGTAGAGCATTATTCTCATTTCAGAAATACCTATTCTCATGAATTACTCTAAACCTTACTAACAAGAGAAAACTCTGAAAGACTGAAACTACACATTGTGAACAAAATTTAAATCAAAGAAAAAGGAGAAACAAAAGTTTCAATATAATTATCCAACATGTATATGGGATAACCATCTCTTCTTCCCGGTAGTACTATTATATCATAATTTGGATTTCCATCCGGATCCGGATCCGGATCCACAACTAGGAGCTTTTTATTAATATCATGTCTTCTTGAATAAGTTGTAGATGACCTTACCAAAAATTTCCCTCTACATGTACTAAACCCTGATAAAACATAGCTACAATAATGCGAATCCTCCAAATTAATCCAAAATAATTTCCTCCAAGAATTCTCCTCACCATGTCCATATTCATGTTGCTCAAGCTTCCACATTTCTAAGATGTACCGCCTTTCAATTTCACTGTAGTAAATTTGACAAATGCAGAGACTTTTATCTTGCATGATACCAATACATAACTGACATCCAAAATTGTTAAAGCTATATTGTATCTTCTTGAAAACTCGTTGAACTAAATCAACTTTGAGGATGAAAGTATCACTACTACTCTTGCGAAACAAGATATATAATGCGTCATTAACGACAACTTCCTTGGTAGCAAAACTGTCACATGAAAGATTATATTCAGAACCGTGAATATTGAGTAATCTTCTCCATTTATTTTCTCTCATGGAGAATACATGAAAGATTAGTTGCGAAGAACAAGCTGTATAAATTGATATCATGATTAAGTTGTCATTAAGCGACGGAACGAAGCCGAACCAAGAATTTTGAAGCCACCCATACCTATGATCGGGAAACTGGATTTTCCTGGTTTCTTTGGTGATGGGGTTAACAAGGTGGATAAGTTTTGTGGTAAAGGTGCATATGCATATAAGTCCATCACTTGATCCACAACAATGGTAACCATCAGAAGGGTATTCTAATTGTAATATCGTAGGCTTGAATTTGAAGTTGATGTTGATGTTTTTGGTGTTATCATTAAGGGGTGTAGAAATAAGAAGTTTTTTTGGTGGATAAAAAAGATAGGGTGAAGGTAAGTTGTTAGAGTTTTTTGCATGGGATTTTATGAAGTTAGGGTTTGAGATTAGAGAATTCCATGTTTTGCAAACTAATTTGAATCTTCCCAGTGATTTTACAGGCAGTTGAAGCAAGATTTCGAGTGTTAACTCTTGTGGTAAGCAAGGGTTTGCTGAAAATTTGCCTCTTCGCCGTTTCATGATCTTCATTTCGGCGCCTATATGAATCTCTACTAGGGTTTAATTTCTTGTGCGTTTTGTAGAGAATCAATATAATTATTCTCTCTTGAGTCTATCTCTTATCTCTATTATATATGGGAACTCTTGAGGACTTTGGTGTCCACCTGAGTTCCCTAAAATACCCTTTATGTTTTTATTCTTCCAGGATAACTTATGAGGACAAAAAAGTCATAGAACTTTTTTTTAAAAAAACCTCTAATGTAACTACCAGATTTCCCTAAAAATAAAAAAACTACCAGCTTTTTTTTTAGTAAAAGTAACTTCTATATTTTTTGAAAACAAAAAAAACATGTTCAATATCACCGCGATGTTAGCGCACGCATCGCGTGCAAAAAATACTAGTCTCTATTATATAAGTTCAGTGAGCAGTGGTGTCCTCCTATCAATTTACATATTCACCCCTACACAACAACTCATTAAACCCATAAACTTGCCAAAAAAAATAATCAATCAAATCTCTATTAAACCCAATCAACTCATATAACGGTCGATCACATAAACTTACCAATAAAAAAGATTCAATCAAATTAAATTCACATTCAGTCAACCAAAAAATTCATTTACCAAAAATTAATACCACAGACAATAACAAAAATACACGGCATTCTCATCATAGAGACAACTCATATTCAAACCCCAAAAAAAAAGAGAAATAAAAGTCAAAGCTAAATTTTCTGTGAAACAAAAATTATGGAAGCTTTGGAAGCAAGCACATAACTCAATAAGGTCAAATTTCAAATATTTGTGGACTACCCAGTTTCTATAATCGAGGAAAAATTAGCAAAAAAAAGAGAGAGTAAGAAACTAAAAATTGAAGCTTGAATATTTCTAAAAAATCGAAGCTTGAAAATTTGTGCACTTAAGGAAAAAAAAAGGGGTGGAGAAAAGTTAAAGAATGAAATCACTGTACAAAAAAAAAAGGTAATGAGTGAATCTCTTTCTAAACTTATATGAAACATTATTTGGTTACTAAAGGTGTACTAAGAGAAAAAGATGCATTTCTTTTTAAGATTTATGAAACATTATATGGTTATTAGTTTTTTTAGATGGAGTTATTAATTTGAAAATTGTTAATCACATGTCGGAAGTAACTCAAGATATGACACTACTACCGATATATATATACACGCTTAATGTATTAACATAAATACGAATGCTGCCTTTTGTCTGTATACTAAATTTTGCAATATAATTTTTATGTACTCGGTACTCCAGCCTAATATTTTACGACTAAACTATAAAATATTTAAAGTATAAAGCCTAGACTAAGAACTTTCATTTTTAATTTGTTTTAATACTGAGGAATAGTTATGCCCAAAATGTTGCTGCATGCATAGCATGCATAAAAAACTAATTTACTAAACTGGAAGAGAATATATACAACCTAATAAACATATGGGTTTAGCTATATATCAAAGGATATTGTACAAGGCTTAATAACAATCTCACTTGCGTGGACCTGGTTCACGTTAACATTAGTGTGCAACAGGCCAAAATCACCTATCATTTCTAAATAATCCACAATATTATTCAGAAACCCCCTATATCATGCAGAAACCCACTATCTCATATAGAAACTCACTATATCATTCAGAAACAAACTATATCATGCAGAAATTACATCATTTAAAAACAATCCACTATATCTTTCAGAAACCCACTATAAAATTCAGAAACATACTATATAATGCAGAAACTACATCATTTCTGAACAGTCTGCTATATCATTCACACACTCATAATATCATGCACAAACTCACTATATCATTCAAACACTCACTATATCATGCAAAAACTACATTTTTCAATATGTTAAAGCACTTGTCATGATATATACTATACAACCTACTCTTCCTACATGTTAAAACATTAAAATTAAATTCTCCACTATATTGCATATAATTTCATTATATGTTTTCTGTTAATAAAATCCACTATATTGTATATAAATTCATTATATATTAATTAAACTCATTATATGGAGTTAATATCAACTACCAACCCGATGCACACTAACTGGTCCATTCTAGTTTTTTTAGCTTAATAATATTTATAAAATTTTTGACATTACCATTAATGAATTTATATTGCCATATATATTAAATAATCTTTTCTTCTTCCTATTTGCCATATATATTTAACAAGTTAACAATGGAATTGAATTTGAAATTTCAATTATATATTAAATTAAGGAGAATGAATTCCTCTTCCTACATGTGTGTGAAAACTCTGATAAAAAATTAAATTGACAATATAGCTTAATTGAAATAATCAGAAGAAAAAATAAATACTTAAATTTCATATTAATAATTGTACAGATAATATTTTAAAACCTAAATGTTGATTATTATTCTTGTTCGGTAATCTTTATTATATAAATTAAACTATTCCACTTTATAAAAATTCAACGATTGAATAACCTGATACACAAATTCTTCCACTTTATTTGAGCACAAGCTTTCTTCTAATTTATATTTCCTTCTTTTAATATTATAACCAATGAAATATTGATTTAAGAAAAACATATTAAAGAATTAAAAATAATTATAAACGTCTGTTCGAATCGGAATTTTTTGTAACACTGATGAATAACTAAATTGAGAAAAAAACGCTGATATACCACTAAGATAAGCCCATGAGTTATTCAAAATAAGCTAGTACAACACAAATAACCCCAACATGTTTCAATATCAGTAGATTAATTTGCACGGTACGATTTTAGTTTCTAGTTTAGGTCTTGTGGGGCGCTTAATTAAATATAAGTATTCATCCTCCGTTTTTAATAAAAATAAGAAAACTTTGGAAAAAAAATAAAAAAGTTCGTAAAATTTAATAAAATAAGAAAAGTTCAAATAATTTAAAAAGTTTCAAAATAATAATAATAATATAAATTAATAAAAAAATAAATTGAAGAGGACAAGCCTTTTTAATTCAGGAAAGATTCCATATATGGTGTAATCTACGCAAGAGTTAATTTATGTCGTTCGTCGATTCAGTCATCTAAACGAGTTATTACCTAATTTATGAAGAGATGAATTTGGAAGGAAATAAGAGCTTTGATTTGTGAATTATATTTCTTTCAGAATCGATGAGGTGGAGCTACATAACCCCTTGATGACAAATCAGGGTACGTGACTGAGATTGCACAAATTATTACTTGGTAGTTTCTAATTTACAAAATCCAAGTTCTAATCGGTTTCTTATCAAATGTTAAAACTATAAATAGGCCTTAAAGTTGTCACAATTCTCTTCACAAAATATACTCCAACTTTCTTTTCTTCATATAATATGGCTCGCACCAAGCAAACTGCGCGCAAGTCTTCAGGAGGGAAGGCCCCTAGGAAGCAACTACGAGCCTGCGTGAGCTGCTTCGCGGGGCGTAAGTCAGTCCCCACCACCGGCGGCGTAAAGAAGCCTCATAGGTATAGGCCTGGCACGGTGGCGCTACGTGAGATACGTAAGTATCAGAAAACAACCGAGTTATTGATCAAGAAACTCCCCTTTCAAAGGCTAGTTCGCGAACTCGCTCAGAATTACAAGACTGATTTGCGTTTTCAAAGCCATGCTGTTTTTGCCCTACAAGAAGCATCTGAAGCTTACTTAGTTGGTGTATTTGAAGACACTAATCTTTGTGCTCTTCATGCTAAGCGTGTTACTATCATGCCTAAGGATATGCAGCTCGCTATGAGAATTAGGTCTCACAATGGTTGATTAATTAATTTAGGGTATTCATACTTTCATATATGTTATATTGTAGTATTATCTTGTGTTAAGTAGGTTTATTATAAAGGTTGTTATTCTAGGATGAGTTTAATTTGTTCATCAGTTTTCTTCATATGTATTGAATAAATTAGGATTGGGTTTAATCAAGGTAATATACATTATGTTTAATGTTTGCAATGTATGAAGTTTGGCTTTGAACTGATATATGGTTTTATTTTGATGTTTAATATGAAAGTTACCTGTCATTATTTGATGATCATCTTTTGTTAAAAATTCCCAGTTCTTGCCTTCGATGATTTGCAGTAGTTGGACTATATGCTTTCTAGGGTTTCTTCGTTCTGCACTTGATGTAGGTTAGAACATGAAGGATATACTTTGAGCAACCTAGTTTGCTAATTTAATCTTCAACTACTTAATTAATTATACTTTTCTCCATTATTTTTACTTAATCCACTTTGACATTTGCGCTATTTACAAATTCCACCTTGACCATATTTCAACCCTTCTTCGATAGTGGATAAACACAACTCCAACCATCCTCTCATCTTCTACCTCACTTTCTCTCTCCTCATATCTACTTCCATAGCAAACATCTATCTCCTAACCACGAATCCGCCATTTTCGCTCTCCAAGCTGATGGATTTGACCTCTTTAGCAACTCCATCGCGGTCTCCAACCTCTCCATTCATATCCTCTGTCACAAATTCAACTCAACCTAAGTCAGCAATGGCGTATGCCGTCACGGATTCACCTTCCTTGCACCTCCAAACTCCATGGAGAGTTAAGGAGGAAGAGAGATAAAATCAGGGGTTTTGGGGGAAATTAGGGTAAAATCTTCAAAAGGGAGTCAAATTTAGGGAGTCAAGCTCCATGCAAGTCATGTGACCAAGTCAATGCTGGAGATATTGGTAAACTCCCAATATTCAGCAAAAGGTACACATTTTCACAACAACTAACAAAATCCGTTTGTTACCTTCCCTTTCCCCTCAACTAACAAAATCCGTTTGTTGGTAGTAATAGTTGTGTTTCTTTTACCATTTCAAAGCTTGAACCTACTACCCAATAAAACAAAATTCATTACCATTTCACTTCTCTACTATGTGAGTCTATTCCCAATCCATGCCATGACTTGAACAAGCATACTCTCAGTCTAATTCACTCAAGTCTACAAAGGGGCTAATCAAATCGTCGACAAACTTCTAGATTTGGTCATACTATTGTAGCACGATGCTAGACATGGATATTCATTTTGATATGGATTAATTTTTTTTTTCCTTGTTACCTTGCGTGGCAATGTATTACAATTATCTCTTAAGAGAAGAGTATATACTAATTCTTTTTATAACTTACATTGGAAAAACTAAAAAAAACCACAGTATGTATATACTTTTTGTATAATCCAAGATATTTTGAGAATAATAAATACCATACGTACTTTGAGAATGTTCTTAAGCGCTCCTAAGAATAATGCACCAAATAATAAGAATACTTAGGCCATGTTGTTTTGAGAAGAAATTTGATGAACCAACCTGACCCGAAAAATAATAAATAATTAAAAATAAGAGAGGTTGGTCCCAGTTTTTTTAAAAGGTTGTTTCTCATAAAAATATTATTTAAAAGGTAGAATTTGACAAATTTTCCTATAAAAGAAGGAAAAAATAAGCTTTAGAAATAGTTAAAAATAGCACTTGATTTCAATAAATTAAACCACTAGATATAATCACGACAAGGGAATGATTATAACTTTTGACACACAAGTCAATATTATATTTTTTGTATATATCACTAAAATTATTAGTGTATATATATAAAATGAAATTAGCTGATAAATATTTCCATGTAAATAACTGTAATCCTATCAAATTAACCGTCTACTATAATTCTACCTTAACTGTAATGTAAATAACTTAATCTATCGCCTTTTGTTAGTTTACTGTGATTTCCTATTCGCGTTAAGAAATCCAGTGAATATATTTGAGTGTCCTAATCATACTTAAATTAGTATTTCCTAGACTCCTAGTTATATCAGAATTAGGATAGCATATTGTCTTGTGCACCAAGTCGAGCTTACATATGTATATACTAGTCTTATATGCACGCGATGCGTGCGAAATCATAAAAATTCTTCATATATAACAAATTTAGAGATACGGTGATTTTGATATTTTTGTTTAATTAAAGTATGTAGTTAGCCTTCTTTGTTTTTTTTTCTATATTTTATTTTTGGAAAAATTCACATGAATAATCCGAACTATGGCGAGTCTTCCCATATTAATCCCAATTATGGATTATTCTAGTATAATCCAAACTATTGAGTTACCTCCCTAAAATGAACCCAGATGACCTATAACTTGTCAAATAGGTCAAATTTTAAGATTTTCGTGTATTTCTATTTTATTTCTTTAATTTCTCTCCTCCTTTCTCTTCCACTAACCACCACTCCCATAGTCCCATCCATTGAAACACCACCGGTAACCCCACCCACCCTATAAACCACCACCGACCTAGAAATCATCCTATCCACCCCGAAAACCACCACCAACAACATCAAAACCAACCCACCCCCTCGAATAACACCTCCATCCACCTGAAAACTACCCCCAACCCCTAGTCACATGCACCTCAAAATCATTTCTTTAATTAGGTGAGGTAAGCCACATTTACATTGCCTTGTTTGGACAGAAGCTATTTTGCTCGACAATTGCTTAGGCTATGGCGTAACGTCATAGAGATAAGCACTTGAGGTTTATCTGCACAAAGTCTACTGAGCATGTTTTTCTCAAAAGTTGATGTAGTCATGAAGCTCTATTCTAGCCTCTTTCACAAACAGATCAGAACCTCTGTTTTCTCTCTCCTCCACCTTACTCAACTTCTTGTCATTATTCAACATCAACAACAAATTTGTCTTTGAGGAATGTAACAAATCGAACTTCGAAGAAACCCAAATCGACCTCACTACGCATGTCAAATCCGTCGATTTCGCCGCCATTGATCTCGAGATGACTGGAATTACGAGCTCACCATTGGCGCGAATCGTTCGAGTTTGATCGGCACGATGTTCGATACCTTAAAGTGAAGAATTCCGCCGACAAATTCGTCGTTGTTCAATATGGTGTTTGTCCATTTCGCTGGGATTCTTTCAGGAACTCCTTCGTTGCTCATCCATTAGTTTTTCTCATCTTTCTCTTTTACATCTTCATTTTAGTTCAGTTTATGAGAAGATTGTTTTGTTTGTTTAAATTCTAATGGTTTTTTTTTTTTTCGAATTTCTAGTGGTTTTTGTTTTCTGGTGTACTATTTGTGAGAGTAACTGCATGCTTGGTGGTCTTAATGTCGTAATTTTAGGATTGCTGATGTAAAACAATGAAGATAAGTGATTTTTGGTGGCTTTCTGGTGGTTTGCAAGGGAGAGTGGGGAGAAAGGAAGGAGAGAGAAAAAATGAGTTTTGTGATTAAAACAAATTCTTTTAAAATCTTTCGGAAAATTATGGGAGCGAATAAGTACAAAACACGTGACTTAGTAACTTGTTGAATCGGTTCCTTCAGGTTATGGGTTATTAGGAGAAGACACCCCATATAGTTTGGATTATATTAGAATAATCCATAATTGGGATTAATATGGGAAGACTGACCATAGTTCGGATTATTCATGTGAATTTTTCCTTTATTTTTTGTCTCCCATGTGTTGCTATATATAATAGAGATTTGTATTAATTTTGTAATATTTGTTAGTAGTTAGGGTATTTAGGTAATTAAGGGTGGACACCAAAGGGGTAGGAGTTCACATATAGAATAAAGATATTTTATTTTTTGTCCCTCATGTGTTGATATATATATTAGAGATTTGTATTAGTTTTGTAATATTTATTGGTAGTTAGGGGTATTTAGGTAATTAAGGGTGGACACCAAAGGGTGAGGAGTTCACATATAGAATAGAGATACATACCCTACGAACTACGAACATCTATCACTGCCACTATACATTTACCACCTCCTAATAGTTCATTCATAGTTCCATTCTAGCTACAACAACAACAACTGATTTGCTTAGCTTCACGCCATTAAGGCCGACGCTGTCGTAAAACTAGCTTAGCTGTTCAGTTTTTCCCGTGGTAAAGGTATGAATCTTGAATTTCCTTAGCTGAATTATCAATAATAAGCAAGTTTTAATTTGTTTCTTAGTTTTCATGATCTTCGTTTGTTATATTTTTGTGTTCTTTTTGTTAGTTTTAGGATTTTCAGTATCTTTTTCTTTGTAATATGTTTGTGTCAACTTATTCTTTGTTAGTTTTTGAGTTTTGATGATATTTCTTTGCTACATACATAATCACGTTGATTTGAGTTAGTTCAGTTTTTCATTACTTGATCGATCATATATAATCTGCTTCTTAATTGGAGTTCAAAAGTGCAAAAGTTGTCTCTCTTATCATAGATAATTTCAGTTTTTGCAAGAATTTGATTAATGTTTATATACTCATGTATTCTTAGTCAATAATAACCTTAGATGAGGAAGTTTTAGGACTTTCATTATCTTTCTTTCTAATATGTTTGTGTCAACTTATTCTACTTTTATTGAGTTTTGATGCTAATTCTTTGCCTACATATGCACGTTGATTTGAGTTAGTTCAGTTTTTCATTACTTGGTCGATAATAATCTGATTCTTTATTGGAGTTAAAAACTTTCCTTGTGATTTTTATTTTCTTAATCATGTACACTATGTTAAAGAGAAGTGCAAAGTTGTCTCTCTTAATTATCATAGATAATTTCTGTTTTTGCAATTAAGAATTAGATTAAGGTTTATATACTCGTGTATAACTTAGTCAATAACCTTAGATGATGAAGCTTATAACTTAGTCAATAACCTTAGATGATGAAGCTTTTGTCATACTTTATGTTACTGATTTGGTTTCAATTCACTAAACATTGGTGCGATATCATGTATATAAAATTTTCTATGCATCTTTCTTCTTTTTATATTGTTCATGCATGCGTTGCTTTCATCTAGTTCAATATTACTTCTTAGTCCATTTTTCTGATTTTATTTAGTTGATAATTGCAGCAACATGGAAGAAACTACATCTTTTATGGGGAATGAATTTTGGATTGAACGAGGATGTAAACGAGATTGTTCCGAATCTAACTACTGATCCTATGTTTAATAAGGGCGACTTTCTTGAAGAGTTGCTGCCGCCACCGATCCAACATCATCACATTCACCATGGAAAAGGCAAGGAATTGAAGCTTCTGATTGAAGTGCTAAAACCATCTATATCAACGCAAAAAGCTTGTCTAGACTCCTTATCATACCACAAAAAGTTGGAGATGACAAAGAAGAGATTGCAGGATGATTATGAGCAATGCAATAAGTCTTGTTTAGACTCCTTATCACACGACAAAAAGCTGGAGATGACAAAGAAGAGATTGCAGCATAATGATTATAAGCAATGCAATAAAGCTTGTCTAGACTCCTTATCATACGACAAAAAGTTGGAGATGACAAAGAAGAGATTGCATGATGATTATAAGCAATGCAATAAAGCAAGGAAGACAACGCGTTTAATGGAATATATTAATCTTCCTGCCATTCCGCAACATGGTTGTCGTGTCCTACGAAACCAGAAGCAACTAAAGAGAAGGAGGGTAATCCTATGATATATAAACTCTCCTTCTCTCTCTATCAATATTCTAAGTAAACTCCATAGCTACTATTGTACGATCAACTTGTATTGACAGCGACATTGACATAGTGGATTGGTGGTCACAAGAATCACCCGCGGTTTTTCCCTTCCTCTGGGTTTTCCGCGTCACCATTTGTTTGTGTTCTTAATTCTTTTATTTGCATCTTTACTGCTCTTTGTTTATTTCTTATAGAATTTGTATGTTGTTCTTGTTGTTGGCTCCTCAAAACCTTTTAAGTACTTAGTACGAAATCGGCATAAACAGTCACTTAGTTAGATATCAATACCCTATATAAGAAAGAGCAAATGAGGTGGACCAAAAAAGAAAATCTTAACCCCTTTTCTCCCAATACTAGCCCTTGCAGAACAAGGTAAGTTATTGAAATTCATTAGTATTATCCATTAACTAGCCTGATAGATACATTTAAGACTCTAGGGTTATTCTTAGAGCTATTCAACATTAAATGGAAAGGCAAAGCAACGAATGAGGTGGATGAAAATAGAACATTCCAACCCCTTTTCTCCCACTACTAGCTAGCCCATGCTGAACAAACTAATTAAGAACTCATTGGCATTAGCCATCGTTAGATACAATCAAACTTATTTTTGATGGTTCCGCTACCAAACTGTTGACGACTGCTGGTATCATTCTCATAAATCAATTGAGAACCGATATCTGTGCTAAAGCCTATAAAACAGGCTTGTTTATCTCGATAATCGTTGAAATTGTCAAGCTTGTCATCCTTTATGATGGTGTGCAAATGGCTCAAATGAGACGTGTTTCTCATCGTCATCGTCAAGAGTAATCGCAATTTAGAAGGTGAACCTAAGTGCACAGTGCTCATCGTGCTATGTTCTTTGAGTTTAAATTGTATGTTATTTTAATTTAATTGACCTATGTTCTTTTGAACATGATGTTGTACGCAAATGAACATGAATGTATTCATCTCCCTGTACATAAGAAAAAGGACATGACTTTATGAAAAAGAACATAAGGATATTTAACAAGAAAATAATATATACAATTTAGAATAGGTTTGTTTTTAATTTAAAAGGTTGATATAATAAGAATCTGTTGTTAGTTCAATCAGCACATGACATTAGTATTGAATTTCAAATTTATTGGTGATATTTTTTTCAAATGTAAATTTGAAAAATATGATCTTTTATTTAAAATTGTATGTTCTTTTCATTATAATCTATGTTCTTTGATGAATGAAGATTAAAAATGTTCTTTGATTTTGAATTGCATGTTCTTTTTACCTAGAAAATTTGCTTAAAAAGTTCATATTTTTTTTCAATGAACGACATGTTCTTTGGGATGCACAGTGAGCACCGTACACCTGGTGCATAAACAATGCTTTGAAGAGTAACTAGTTATTAGGCCCGGGCGATGCTGCGGGTTATTAATATTTTCATGTCAAAAGAAAGCATCTAATGTTGCATAGTTCATTGGTTATAACTTTATTATATTAACTTGAGGTCACGTGGTCGAATCTTGTATGAAACATGTTTTCAATATTTTAATGTATGTCCATGACATGGAACGAAACAACTAAAGGGACAGTGCCACGTGGCGTGTAGACTTACTTCAGAACGCCTTTTAATATATTTGTATAGATAATCTTATGGAAAGTATATAGTTCAAGGACTAAATCATGGACTTAGGAGCATCCAACTAATATTTCACAATGTATTATCTCTACATTCAGCTTAGAAAACTTTGTGAATCCAACTATCCAACTAATTTTTGTTTTCAAAGAAAACTCGTCAAAACTAGAAACAGAAAATAACAAACAATAATCCTTAAAGGCTAAAGCCAATAGTTTCATTCTCTCATACCTAGATATCTTAATTATTAAGTAAAAAAGTCATAATCAAGTACAAAATACTTGTCTCAATATTATTGGTAATGCATTTTTCCTATCAAAAAAAATATATTGGTAGGTGACATATAAACTTGAAACAATTAGTATTATGTGCACCGGGTGTATAATAAATTTATTATCACACCAATTCACTTTACGTTAAAATGGATCAATTTTAAGTCAAAATGGGTCATTTTGCAAGTCAAGATGGGTCACTTCAAAATGACGAGCACAAGTAAGTGATCCATTCAGAGCAAAAAAATTACCCCTATCTTGTCGTCTGACAAGTAACTTTTTAAGTCTTTTTAGTTAAATATAATTATAAGGCTTTATCATATTTTATTTGAAACATTAGACAATAAAGTTATAGTGTATTGATGGATAAGCTCCAACTTTTTATTTCAAAAGTTACTTGCCTTTTAATACATTAATATAGATTACGTTAAGAATGTTTTATTTTATTTCAAATACAATAGTTATATTACAATATTACTAGCCTTATATGCACGCTATGCGTGCGAAAGTATATAAAGTTCTAAATAAAAATACAGTAGAAAATTGAGGTATACATGGGAATTTAATCTTTTCACCCTGTGTATCGTACAGGTCTACTAATACGATTATATTACTAGAATAATTGATTGATATGATGCCCTAAACGAGAATTGGTAAACCACTAACAGTTAGTGATCCTTCTATCCACTAACACTGAATAAAATATTTTAAAGCAATTTTATAATAGAAACAAAGGAAGAAGCTGAATGTAGTAATTTTATCACAACGAAGATACGCCTCCTATACAATATTCGTGACCAAAAAACCGATATGAAACAAGTTTGGTTTTAAAGGACACTCATTAATTCGTAGTTATTTATTGCATGGTATCAGGTTGCGTGTCACGCGTACAATAATTCATTTATCTGAGATACAAGCACCAAAAGTCCAAAACGGTGACACTTTTCTAGAAAACAAAGACAATGTTATCTAAAATGAAGCAAATTGGACTTAGGACACCAGTACTAAACTAGATATGTTTTTCTCCTGTACGAGTCTTTTTACATTTAGTAACTTTGTTATTTGGAACTTTTCCAATTAGGTTACCTTTTTGCCATAAAAAGTGGTCAATCTGGCCAATAACCGTCAGCGAGCTATAGTTTCTCGCTCGCCCTAAACATGTCATGTTTGAGTCCACTTGCTTTTGAAAAGAGCTGGAGCTAACTCAGAATTAGTCACAAATAAATTCTGAATGATGTTCTTACTAGATTTTATTCGGATGAAGTCAAGCGTTATGGAATATGTTATGAACTATTGAACTTATGATAAAATGTGTAACGATGCAATAATTGGTGAAACATGACGACTCTAGTATAATTAAGTTCATTATAGAAGAGATCATCAATTATATTCTCTTCTTTAGTCAGGGAAGACAAACCAAAAAAACCTCCCATTAGTCTCTCCATATCCATCTTAGTCATTACTAGTTATATTACACTCTCTTGAACTCCCTCATTATAAACGCACTTAAAAGTGTAACACTTAGCCTCCCTCATCCTCCCTATATATATACACACACATACTTGCTCATTTATCCTACATTATATAACCTAATCTTATCATATATTATGGCTTCTTACATGGTCACGTCCAAGTTCAATCTTCTCTTAGTACTCATCCTAACATGCTCAACCAACATAACCACAACATCTTCAAGGCCAATCCCACCATCAAACACTACTACCATCACGACATCGAATGTCCACTCGATGTTCGAAAGGCTGCAGAAGCTCAACGATGAACCGGCATCATCTTCATCTGTCAACTGCTGGGCCTCGATGTTCGAGCTACAATCGTGCACTGGCGAAGTGATCCAGTTCTTCTATGATGGTGAGACTTACCTTGGACCGGGTTGTTGTCATGCTATTCGAGTCATTGAGCACCATTGCTGGCCTAACATGTTGACTACTCTTGGGTTCACTTCTGAGGAAGGGGATATCCTTCAAGGTTACTGTGACTCTGAGGAAGATCAGCAAACTGGGAACTGAATGAATTGCAAAGAGTCTTAGTAAGTAATGAAATTAGGCTGGTTTTGTTTAGTTGTTTTTGTTTTTTTTTTGGTGTTTGCACTCGGTTCACCCTTCGGGTTACATCCGGATCGAGGCCAAGTTCGGGGTAGTAAGTAATGAAATTAGGCTGGTTTTGTTTAGTTGTTGAATAAGTGGTTTAAATTCCACGAGTAATGTTCAGGTTTGAGAAAAGGCAAATGGAAGTTTAATGTTAGTGGTTTTAGATATTCCTGATGTGTTCTTTTAATATATTGTCCTTTGTTTAGAATAATGCATTGATCGTTTTTTATCACATTATTGAATAATAGAACTTAATTCTAAAAATCTATGCGACTACCACCACATATTTTCTCTCTTCTCTCCTAAACCCTAGCCTCTATTGTCAATTTTAAAGGGGCTTCCAGCGGATCTTACCGGCGAAAAGCACCAAATCTTTATCTATTTCTTTTAAGTTTTTTTGTTTCTTAGGTTATAACAATGTCTTCCTCGAAAGAAAGGGTTATTCTCCTTCGAAAGACAAGGTTTTTCCGATCTCATTCGAAAGACAGGGTTTTTCGAACTCCTTCGAGAGACAAGGTTTTATTTGCGTTTAATAGGGTATCCAGTTATGCGGGGCTACGATTGATGTTTATTGATCGGATTCGGATTACAAAATCACACAAGAATTTTCTTCCCAACAAATATATGAAGCGACGACGGATCCACTCAAAAAGTTGTTTGAGACAACAAAACGACAATATGCTGAATTGTTATATCTATGTATTTGGATTCTCAACCCTTCACCAGTTAATTCTTGTTTTATTTTGTTCAAACTGTTTTCAATATCGTTAATTGTCAATTGTTGATGCCGTATGACTTTAATTAATGAATTATAGTGTCCTTTAGGACTTCTTTAAAAGAAAAATAAAATAAAATAATGCATTGATCAAACCAAAAACATCTCTATCATCATTCAATAGGGTTTATTTAAAAAAAAAATACTACAAAAAGGGACCTAAGTTTCGAAAATATTTCAAAACGTCACTGAATATAGCTCTGAATTTGAGCTCTCAATTTGCGCTAAGCAAGGTTACGAAAAGACATCGATACGCTCACTACTGTCCTTTCACAGCCTTGTTCACCACCAAACAGTTTGACATTCAGGTGTACTCATAGATTAACAAGATCGATCGAGTGCGTAAAAAACCTATGTACAGTAATATATAAATAGTACGGGGGATTTTTCATCATCCAAAATATACACAGAATTGTACTACTGTTAAATCTCATGATTTACACAGGATTACCCTGGAAATGAAACTACTCCTAGTCCTACTTATAAACATAAACAGGGTCACATTTCACTTAAAATCTAATTTTAAATCTCCTGATTTACACAGGATCAGCTTGGCAAGGATCAAAAGCCACAAAATATTAGGTCAGTTTGGCTAGGATCAAGAGTACACAATCCACGATCTCTAAGATCGCTTATACACATAAACCTATAGAATATTAGAATTACCCGAAGCACTGGAAACCATAGGAGAAATGCCCATACTTGAAGTGGAAGGGATTACGGGAAGAAAGGATCTTCTCCATTTTCATAGATGTTGAACAGTTGCTTAGAATAGTGTGTTGCTAATTTGCGGCATTCTTCAACTCCATAAGGATGATGCTCTTGCAACTCCTCTACAGTTTTCACCAAATCGCCATTTGGATCTCCGTCAGTAAGAAAGTCTCCTAGGAGCGATCCCCTAGCACATGAATTAACAGCTCAATCAATACAATGAGCTCTTGATAAACACCAAAGTGATGGACAAAAAAAAAGCAATTTAACGAACATAAACTACATACAAAATCTTCAGAAAAACTGCCGTTCAATACCACTGCCAATATCTGAACTTTAATTTAAAGATTTTAAAATTCATATGATATAGTTTGTATAATGAGCTTAAGAATAGTCATAGTATGCTAAAACTGAATTCTAGTTTCCATTGAACAGATTTAGTTTTCAAAAAAACAAAAAAAACTATAAACTGGAAAAGAAAACCCCATAACAAACAGACCCCCCTACAGCGACCTTTCAAACAAACAATCAGGATTCAAGACATAGTTCCTAAGTCCTAACCCTTTAAATTGGTAGGTGAAGACAAAGATCAATAGTAAAATTTACCTCGTTGCATCAAATTTGCTAAAGCCTCGTCCATTAGGGATGAGACTTGCTTTGCATGCCTTTTCCTCATTTGTTTGCTGGCGATAAAGAGCACATACAGCCCTCATGCACAATTCGGGATTTTTACCAAAATCAGAGAGCATATCAGCCTCCAGAACCCATTTAGAGTCAGGATGTCTTCTACTCTGAAGTCTAGAGATTATCTCTTCAAAATCAAGATTATTATCCGACACGTCTTCGGGATCATAAGAATCATCTCCACCATCTTCTTTCGACATATCATCATCTTCCACATCCTCATCAGAGTCATCGACGATGAAACTACTTAAACTCTTAACACTACTTTCTGACTCATCTTCCGATGCCTCATCAATGTCTGCAACATTTTCAGTTGTCCGGGTATCAGGATCTCTTTGTTCACCTTGTCCATACTTAACCAGACGTCTCCTTGGACGAGTTGAATTTAGAGCGGCAGCAGGTTGATTAAAACCTCGAGCACCATTCCTCTTGAGTTGACTAATCGGAATATTATCATCATCATCATTCTCACTATCACTAGTAACCCTGTTCGGAACTCGCCTTGTTGGGGTGATATCTATTTCTTCACCCTCATCGTCACTGTTCTCTAATTTGAGTGCTCGTCTACTGGGCGTACAATCGTGATCCTCACACTCATCATCACTCATAAACACCATAAGGTCTCGCTTTCTCTTAGTCTTTGGGGTCATGATAGAAGGGGCACTTCCCCTTTCACAACTCTGTTCTTCCCCATAGTGAACCCCATCCATGATTCCATCTGTTATGTGAACACCATATTCCGACATCATACAGGGCATTCCCTCACTCAGTGAATTAGGCCTGTGTCTAGCCTGGGCATCACACTCATTGTCACTGTCATTTATATCAATAACAGCAGAATAGGAAGGCCTTGGTCCAGCCTGAGTCAGTGGAGCGATTTTCTCATTGCAAGTTCTCTCAATTTGATAAACAAGTTGTCTCTTGACATGCCCTTTGTTAGTTGGAATATCCTCAGTAAGTACAGATTGCTTGTCTGGTGGTGTGTCTACACAAGGTAATTAGTAAAACCAACAAAATTATCAGAGAGGACAATTAATTATACTTGCTCTAATAAATGAGAAAAAAAAATTGTAGTTTAGCTATTGTAGTGAAAACAAGATAAGCTCATCAAAATACAATACCAGTTTTCAACTAAAGGTTAAAACACTGAATCTCAAATGACAGAAAGAGAACAATTGTACAGCGGCAGTACCCCAATGACCGACTATACATCTGCTGTACGTAGCTGCACAGCCATAAAGGTATGGACACTAGGCACTAGCAGATGTAAACCAAAAAAAAATACTGTCAACCTCGTAAGAAATTTGCTTATTTTACGTGTCCAATGTCAACCAAATTCATCATCAATACAATACTTCTAAACTTCACCATACAACTCAATACATTTTCGACCTTTGAACATATAAACATCCATACTTTAACGAAAATAGCTTAAGAAGTCCCATTTTATTCAACTTGTTTGCCTTCGTAAAAGTCAAAAGTTAAAGAACTTTGATCATAAATTCCCACCAATATAAAAGCAAGAACTTATCCTATGAGATCTTCTTAAATTCATTTTAAAGTGTATGTTCAAGGTACCCAAACTTTTTAAAAATTTCACTTATATATAAATCGTCAAAGACGTGCATTACAGACCATAAACATTCCCACCAGGAAGAGAAGGGAGTATATTGAAAATTCAAAGACAATAAGAACATAAGCAGTGTAGCAAACAAATAGTAACGTAGAAGCAAAACATATTCATTCATTACCTTCCATAGGCATTACTACATGTATTGCACCCGGTAAATGAGATGGAGAACCAAAACATCTTGGACCACGAAAATCATCACAATTCATGGAAGTAGCTCCCTGTATTCCAATCGAGCTGCCATCTTTCCTCTCACACTTCAACCTTCCCTCCAATTCAAGCACACGTGACTCCAACTCCTTGCATTTCCGCTTCCAATCTTCCACTTCCTGGACAGCGGCATTCTTCTTCTCACATTCCAAATCTTTATTCTCAACCATCAATTCATCAACATTAAAAGCTTCCTCACTCTCCATCTTCCACTCTTCAAAGGAAAACTCACCATCCATCATCTCATCCACTACCGCCTTTTCAAGCGCGGCCTTCTTCTTCCTCAAAACCTTGATTTCCTCTTCCACTCTCAGTTTCTCACCTCCCAAAACCCTAATCTTACCCTCAATTGCTTCCAATTTCGCCGCTTTATTCTGAATTTCTAATTCAACCGCGAAAACCTCCTCTTCTACCCCAGCATGCTTGATTCTAGAATCTTGCAACTCTTTATTTACTACACCATTAAACTTCACCACTTTTTCCTCCTCAATTTTCACTCTATTTACATTGTGATCACTGGGTACTTCGTTCAAATCCATAATTATTCAAAACCCAGAAAAATTCACTATAATTCAATTCTAAATTCCACCCATACAGCATAAACACCACACAATTGAACCCAGAAAATACCTAAAACATCCATAAAAATCACAATTAATACCTAGGAAATTAATAGTATTCACAAATGCAACTGAATTGATAGTTGAAACTCTTCAAATCATCAAACTTGAAAATATTCGAAAACCTAAAAAGGGTATTTATAAAAAGACAGAAACTATTAATTAAAAAAGAAAACTCACAAAGATATTGCAGCTTCCCCAGCACGGCTGACGCCAAAACAAAGGAGGGAGAGTGATTCCTTAATTAAAAAGATATTGCAACATCTAACTTTTACCGTTGATGTGCCGAATATGCAAATCTACTTATGTTTTACTATTTTCTTTCCACGATCCCATTTCAGACCGTCTTACAATAATTTATCGTAACTGGTAAGATAAAAGAACTTTTATATCTTAAATGGGTCAATACGCCTACGCCACTCACAATAAAAGTGACATTTTATGATTAAAAAGTGTCTTTTGGTTTAGTGTAACCTTATTAGGCTCTGTTCTTTTGAACTGAACCGAGGTGAATTGAATTTGTCTGAACTGAGTTAAACTGAATTTGTTTGAACTAAACTGAACTGAACTTGTTTGAATTAAACTGAACTGAACTAAATGAAAACTGTGAGAGGAAACCAATTGAACTGAATTTTCCTAAACTAAAACTGTATTGAATTTGTCTGAATTGAACTGAACTGAACTGAACTAAATTTTCATTAATTCAGTCCAAAAGAACATAGCCTCAAGTTAAAAGTTATCTCTTTAATTTTTAAAAAGTTAACATTTTAGAGGGGGAAATGAGGTGGGATTACGACAACTTTATTGTAATGTGGTTTTATATGAGACTTAATATTGTTTTCCTTTATTTTCTTAAATTAAGACTTGCAAATTTTTGGGTGCCTGGTATATATATTTTTGTTTAACCTCAAAAGCAAAGATATATTTTGTTCGTTAATTACATGGCTATGGATTCAAGTACTCTATGATCTAATGAAAAAGAAATTATACGGTTTGCTGTATAGAAACTAGATTCATATACACACAATGTGTGCTTCATATTAGTACAATAGTTTCCCAAATCCTAAACTCTTCAAAAGACATTTAAGGTATTTTATCCTGACACCAAACTCTCCATATTACGAGGATGACATCTTTGCCCTCCTCTCTCTCCCCAAACTCTCCACAAGCAAAACGTCTTGGATGACTGGATTTACAATAATGAACTTATTACACAAAAAATGATTATATTATAAAAAATTTGATTGTATCATACAAAAACTAACTATATCAAAAAATTGACTATATTATTCAAAAACTGACTATATCAAATGAAAACTAACTATATAGTTGTCATTAAAAAAAAAAAAAGGGACACCAAAAAATAGGAAAAGGGAAAAAAAGAAAATAAGAGGGAGGTTTAACTACTTGATTTAATTAAACAAAAAAAATTAAGATAACCATAGTACTACCTCTAATTCTTTTTAATTTACACATTTTCGTTTTTAGTTTTTAATCTACACACGGTTACTTTTTCTATTTTTGTAACATGACAAATCTACTTTCTCCTCTTCTTCCACCCATGTCATCTACTTTTTAATATTTTAACCTACTTTTCTTTTCAGTTTTTCTATCCACCTTTTTAGTTTATCTGTCATACTTTTGCACTTTCTCCTTGGTTTTCCCCCAAAGTAAAAAGTGTAGATTAATTTAAAACAGAGGTAGTATGTATGAAAAATTTTACTTCCTCCGTTTCAATTTAGTTGTGACACTTTCTATTTTAGGAAATTTCAATTTAGTTGTGACACTTTTATTTTGGGTAATAACTTCTCTCTATCTCTCTCCTATCACATGGGACCCTTTAATTTTCTTTCTCTATCTCTCTCCTTTCCAAAATGCCTAGGAATCCGTGATTTTAAAAGTGTCACAACTAAAACGGAGGAAGTATATGTTTTCGCAGCATAGGGTGCATATAAGACCAGTCGCATGATAAACCCTTCCATTCAAGTTCTTTATCCACACAAGTCGAATTACATAACTGCAAAACACCCAAGCAGAGCTCCATTTTTGCGTCAGTACTATCATCTTTCTTCCTCGTTTTCTTCTCACTCCTAAATAGGCGTGCCGGCCAAAAGTAACGGTAAACCGGCGACCTGAAACTCTTTTCCGGCATACGGTCGCAGAACAGCTAGTAGATTGTTCTTCTCCCTCCACTTCAATTGTAAGTTGATTTTCTTCTACAACTTCAAATCTAATTAATTTTTTTGATTAAGCTTAAAGTTGGGTTTTTTGTGAAGTTTATGTTTTGCAGTTAGATTTTTCTGGGTTTACTATCTAATTTAGTCCTGATTCCATTCATTTTTACTACGTCTTCTTTGTTTGTTATGTTTAATTTCCTGTTCTAATATTTGGTGATGGTGCTTATTTAAGTTATTTAGTTATTTGTGGATCGTTTTAAGATTATGGTTATGATTTGGGGAAATGCTAGAGTGTGGAAGATGAAGATGATTAGAAGAAGATTGTATTGAATTGCAAAATGTAATTTACAATTTGGACTATTTTTTTTTTTTGGTGAAATAGGGAATGCTATTAAATAACGTTAAATATAGAGTTATTACAATCCGAGATGTATGTATTTATACAAAAATTAGGGGGGTTGGGAATGGCCCTAAGTGTATTCATACAAGCATCTAAACCTCGAGCTTCCTTCGCTAGACAATCCGCGAGCTGGTTATCTTCCCTCTTAACATGCTCGATCTTCACTCCATCAAGCTTTTGCCATAGCTCCCTGCATTCAAGGATTAACGGAGTAATAGTGCACCGATGGTTAGTAGGATGGCAAAGTAATCCCACTGCCACCTGGTTATCGGAACATATCAAGCAAGCTACAATATTTCTCTGAATACACATAATCAAACCCTCTCTAATACCTAACAATTCAGCCATAAGGCTGCTTCTAGCATACGTGCATTTGACGAATCCATGAATCCACTTACCGGCGGCACTTCGCAATACTCCACCCGCACCCGTGGGTTTGTGCTCCTCCACAAACGACGCATCGGTGTGAAAAATAAGGGGGGTAGCCGGTTGCATAGGCGGGGAAGGGAATGTGATACTAGGTTGGTGGGGTGGGTTTAAGTAGACAAGATTTTTCAAGTCCCAAGCTTGTTTTTTGGCCAATAAAATTATAGTTTCCATCTTCCTAGGTTCATGATTAAATATGAAATTATTCCTAGACTTCCATAATTCGAAACATAAACATGGGAAAAGGATGCTCTACTCTAGACCAAGCACTAATTGGGAGTTAGTAAGATTTTTCAGAAGCCAATCCTGGAAGGGACCACCGCGGAGGTGCGGGGGAGAAATATTTGCCCAAACACGGTCCGAGGTCGGGAAATCACGTAAGACATGGTTGCTATCTTCTCTCATATGGGTACAACACTCACAAACCGGAGACACAACAATATTACGAATTGAGAGGAGGAGATTATGAGGGAGTCTATCTCTCCATGCCAACCATAGAAAGAAGCGGATTTTGGGGAGCATTTGGGCTTTCCAAATCCAGTGTACATTAGTGATGTTATGAGGGAGGTTAGTTAGCCCTGCTTTGTAGGCACTAGCTAGTGTGAAACCTTTGTGAGAGACAAAATGTGATGATAAAGTGTCAGGGCCTTTGGACAAGTTTGGGATAGGTCTAATTGCTTGGATACGATCTCGAATAGTGTTCGGGATGTGGTCAGGGAGGATGGAGAGGTTCCAATGACCATTCATGGTAAGGTGGGCCAACCGAAGGTTCCCCTCGTGCTTGTTCAAAGGTCCACAAAAGGTCGAGCGTAGGGTACGGGAGCCCAACCACCTGTCTTCCCAAAGGTTGATGGTCGTACCATCCCCAATAATCCACGCATTATTTTCTTGTAACATTGCCCACCCTTTACCAACACTTTTCCACAGAGGTGAGCCATTTTTGAACTTTGTTATGTGCGTTTGGTGAATATATTTTGAGAAGACACAAGCCTTAGCAAGATTATCGGGGCCATGAGCAAGTTTCCAACCTAGTTTGGCCATAGCCGCGATATTCGGGGCTCTTTGGCTCCTAATTCCTCACCCCCATTCTCCTTGGGTAGGAAAGTGTCCTCCCTAGCAACTAGGTGCAATTTCTTCTTCCTCTCCTCCTCCTCCCCCCAAAGGAAATTACTACGATTTTGTCAATATCGGTTAGTGTGGAGGTTGGGAGGAAAGTAGCCTGCATATAGTAGCTAGGTATTGTTGCAGTGGATTGGATGAGACAAAGCCTTCCTGCTTTTGAGAGGTAATTGGTTTTCCATTTTGCCAGCTTTTTTCCCGACCTTTTCCACCAAGAATTGCATTTGGGTTCTATTAGGTCTCTTATGGGACGGCGGAAGGCCTAAGTACAACCCTAAGTCTTTACTTTCGGTCACTCCTAGGGTTTCTTTGGAACAGACCTCATCTCACTTGTGGTGTTAGGGGAGAAGATGAGGCGACTTTTGTCTTCATTGGTTTTCGCCCGAGCACTCGAGAAGGTTTTTGAGTATCTCTCACCGAGAAAGCCGGGGATTCCTCCACTTTCCCAAATAGCAGGGAGGTCATCCGCGAACATGAGGTGAGATATCGGAACTCGTTTTCTCCCCACCCAAAAAGGGGTCCATGATTTTGAGAGGCAAGCTTCATTAATCTTCTCGAGTGAGGTTTTCTAGGCACGGGTTAAACAAGTATGGAGACATAGGATCCCCTTGTCTCAAACCCCTAGTATGCTCGAAAATTTACCCCTTTTCTCCCATTAAATAGAATGGAAGATTGAAGCTTTTGAAATGCAATCCAAAATGATCTTGATTGTATCCTCGATCTAAGCCTACCCCCACGAGGCACTTTCGAACAAACCCCCACTCCATGCGGTCATAGGCTTTCTCTAAGTCAATTTTGATCGCAAACCAACCCGTACTCCCCTTCTTTTTTGCCATAGAATGAAGGATCTCCGTAGCAATCACTAGGTTAGTGTCCGGTCCTCTTCCTTTGGTAAAGCTATTTTGGTTTTGGGATATGAAATCTGGCATGAGGGGTTTCAACCTATTTACTATGATCTTGGTGACCACCTTGTATAATGTATTGCACAAGCTGATGGGTCTCAGGTGTTTGACCACCTCTGGTGGGTACTGCTTTGGGATTAGGCATATTAGGGCTTCACAAAGGGTGGTAGGGATCTCTCCTTGTCTAAACCAATCCCTAATCGCGCGACAGATATCCTCCCCCACAATATCCCACATTTTTTGGAAGAAAATTGGGTGTAGGCCATCGGGCCCCGGGGCTTTGTTAGGGTGCATGGAAAACAAACTAGTTCTAATCTCTTTATCCGAAGGCAAATCGTTAAGCTGGTGGGTACACGGCATACATGTCCTTTGGGTTACGCTAGAAAGATGACTAGTGGTATATAGGTTTTGGAAGAATTCTGAGATATGGTTCCTAATGTCAATGGGTTCTGAGATCCTATTACCTACACTGTCATTCAAGCTAAGAATCTTGTTAGAGTTTCTTTCCATGAGGACACTCCTATGAAAAAAGCGTGTGTTTCTCTCACCATCCCTCAATCTCTCCACACGACTCTTAGCCATCCATAAAGCTTCCTCTTGGTTTAGAATATTTATTAAATCAGTTTGAAGCTCTTTCTCCAAGCCGAACAAGAAGTGAGAGTTGGGATTCAAATGAAGGGCTTTCTGGGCACCTTTAAGTCTAGCTAGGGTTCGTTTCTTCTTATAGTACACGTTACCGAAGTTATATTTATTCCAATCAACCATAGCAAGACCTAAGGACTCAAGTCTACCACTAACTGTCATGGCGTTGGTCATTTTATCCCATTCTTGTTGGACAAAGGTCCTAAAAGTAGTGTCTTGTAGCCACATTGGTTCAAAGCGAAAAGGTTTCTCCCCACTAGGTCTGCGGCTAGGCGGGAGAGATAGAAGCAAAGGATTGTGATCCGAGGTTATCCTAGGCAAATGAGTAAGGAAAGAATCAGGGAAAGTAACAAGCCATCGGTCATTAATCCAAGCTCTATCCAATCGTTCCCAAATTGGTTTTCTTTTCCTATTATTCGACCAAGTAAATTTTGGTCCATGAAAACCTAAGTCAACTAACCCACACCCATCCATAGTCATAGCATATCTCTCTACCCTTCTCCTAACAACCGGCCTTCCACCAAATTTTTCAGTTTGATTAATCACCTCATTAAAGTCTCCGATCACAACCCACGGGATATGCACTGAAGGAGCAAAATGTAACAGATTTTCCCATAGCAGTTCACGAGTTTTATGTTGCGGACTTGCATAAATTGACGAAAGCATAAACTTAGTAGAAGAGTGACATACCTCAACGAGACCGTGTACTCCTTGGGTACTTGTTCCAGTGATATGAATCCCGGACACGAGTCGGGTTCCACAGGATCAAGATCCCCCCGCAAAGCCAACCGGGTCAACAAGATACCATTTCGAGAACGGGAAGTTTTTCACAATGTGCTCCGTATCTTCTCTCGTAACCCATGTTTCGGATAACACAACAATATCCGGGCCATGGGTGACAACAAGATGACGGAAGTTGGTTTTGAAAGTTGGGCGCCCCAAGCCCCTGGCGTTCCAGTAAAGAACTGACATACTACGTGGTATGGGAGGTCGTTTCTTGATGCTCTGGTACAACGCACCCTCCTGGTGGCCTAACGCCTCCACTTCTTGTCCGGTGAACGGACACATCCAGAACGCTCTCTGTGGCCATAACACTAATTCGTACTCTCGAGGGTCGCTTTTCTCTTTTCCCTCTTCCCAAGTCACCGACATTTGGAGTTGTTTGAGGGGAGTGTGCATTCGGCCAACCCACGGTGCGTTTGTGTTGGCGATGAAGGTGACCCTCGAGCGGGTCCCCCGACTTTTGTGAGCGGCCTCCGATGAGGGAGGAGTGGAGCGGGGATCGAGCCATGGACCTATGTTCATGAGGAGCTCTCTCCTCCAACTCGACCCCTACCTCCTTCCTCGTAAAAACCACTTGACAAACGTGGTCATGATTTCCGGCGGTGGCTCATGGTTTGGAATTGGGGAATGTGCGGTGTGATTATAGCCCCCGCATCGTGGTGATACATTAGTAGGTTGTTCACTATATCTCCTTTGCACAAGATGGGTCTAGCATTATTTTCTTCACTTCCCGTAGGGGGAGGTCCTCCACAATTTCGCCCTCCTCCTTCAGAATCATGTAGTCCACAAAGCCCCAATTTTGCTCTGTTTTGATCGGCCTTACTGGCCTGTTGAATAGTAACGGACCCTCGTAGTCCCGGACCTGAATCCTCGGTGGGGATATACTCGGGGATGGAGGGGTGTCAGTGGAGAGAACGATGGGGGGGTGAGTTGGGGGTTATCACAACCTGGGCTTGGAACCGGGCCATGTTTTAGTTTAAAAATTTGGATGGTGGTAGTAGGCTGGGTTTGTGTTGGAGGGGGAATGGTGGTAGTAGCTGGGTTTTGTTGGGGTTGAGGGGGTAAAGGTTTTGTTAATATTTTTGGCAAGTTTCCAATATAGGGGTTTTTTTGAATTGGGGGAGGAGAGAGAGTTTTTGTGGGTGTTATTTTAGGTTTGGTTCCCGTAAAATCCTCCTGGTTAGGAGAGATAGCTTCCGGTTCAGTATCTGCCATGACACGTTTCGTGACTTGGTTGGGTTGTTCTGACATCAAGTTTTCTTTCATCTTGCAGGCGGCTGAATTACAGCTTTCTGGGTTGGCGTGTTGGAGAGCGGCGAACTGATTAGAAGTGGTAGCTTCTCCTCTTTTTTTATTCACCACTTCGGCAGTTTTCTCTTGTACTTTTTGTACTTTTAGCTCTTCTTTTTGTCCTTTTTTCCTCAGCCATTTGGTGGGCCCCACCTGATTACTTGTTTTGTCAACATTGACAGTTTGGTTGACTATTTGATTTCCTTTGCTTCTTGGGGTTTTCCCCTGCTCCTCCATCTTTCCCTTGGTTTCACCCACCTCCGGTCGTCTTCGCCGGTTACAGTTTTTAGGGTGGTGGCCAAAGTCTGTACACATGCTACAGAACCCCGGACCCTCCCTAAAAATGATTTCTTGACGGTTCTTCCCCAACCAGATTGCCTCTGGTAGGGGTGTTTTGGTATTCGTCCAGATGCATAGTGACGCGAAGCGTCTCTTGTCTCCCTCAATCGAGTTCGTATCAATTTTTAGCACTTTCCCGATATTTTCTCCAATTCTTTGAAGGAATTCCTTCTGCAAGAACTCAATGGGAAGCTCTGGTAGGTGCGCCCATACCTGCTTATGAGTAATTGGGGTCTTTGAGGGGCGGAAACCTGCTTCCCATGGCTGTGTCCAAATGAGGTTACCCATGATAAACCATGGCCCACCTGCGAGGATTTCGGATTTCTTTGTGAGGGTTGGGCAGTTGAACACATAATATCCTTTCCCCAGCGCCACCAGATCTAGTTGACCTTGCCACTTGAAGAGGGGGGATAATTCTTTTCTTAAGAATTCTCTAGACATGGATTTGCCCATTGCTTTACATATAATTGCAGATTCCCAAGGTTTACTGAGTTTTTCATACTCTGTTTCCGATAATGCCAAGAAGATTTCCTTCTCCGGGAGATCAGACGGTGGTGTAGTAGCAAAAGGGAGGCCTTGGAGAGGAAGTTCCAAGGTCTCAGTTAAGCTAAGCCCCGACTGAGGAGATGGGGTTGAGAGGGCTTCACGGAAGGTGGGATTGGGGTTTCGAAGGGGGATGAGTTGGGTGCTGTGAATGGCCGTTGACGCCGTGGTACCTGTTTCCGGTTGGCTTTGCTGGTCGGAGCACTCATCTCGGGGCTTCTCACTTACTGCCGTGTGGGCGGTTATGGGGGGATGGGGGGGGGTGGGAGAGGTTTCATACTTGTCCTTGTAGACTTTGGTATATAAGAAGCACTTCAGATAGTACAGTTACAATTTGGACTATGTTATGTATGTTTTTGTTTATGTAACCGATTTATTTAGTTTGATTTTTGAACCCCCATTTTTAAAATTTAAGGAATCGGCAATGAGTTTAAAGTTTGGGGAATTGCCTTAGAGTTTCGATGATCGGATTGGGGAGTTATTGTTTATCTGGCTCCATTGTCAGATTGTCTATGTATGTATGAACAACTGAGCTTCAATGACAATGGGATAACATAATTTAAAGGATTGCTCAATCTGTACTTCTCCTGACCCATTGATATCATCTTTTGCTTGGCAGGTTCTTGTTCTTTAGTATGATCGGCTGTGAATTTCCCCTTAATTTAGACGGGAAAAACGGAACTTCAGGGCTAGAAATAGCATAATCACCCCTGAGCAGAAGTTTTCCTTGCAAACCGTGACAGTCAAGTGCAACATTATCATTTAACATACCACTTAGATATGAGATTTTCCCTTATTTGGTGTAAGTGGGGATAGCAATATGAAAGCATTTACTTCGTTTTACAGACGTACTATACTGTCCCGGCACACAAATTTGGATTTTTCTGCTATTATCCAAAATGCAGGGTGCATTAGAACTTTGTGTTTAACCTCTATATGCTCAGAAACGCAAGAGTTGGTAGATTACTTGGATAGACTAAAGAATTTTGAGAGATCAGGAGTACCAGAAAATGCTGGCACTGAAACTGATGATGGGTTTGATTTGGGTCGTATGAAGCGCTTGATGGACCGCCTTGGAAATCCACAATCAAAGTACAAGGTTCTTTTTTCCACTTATCTTTAAGCAGCTGTTACTTGTTATGTATTGATGTAGTAGATCTTTATCTCACAATATCATGAATATTGTTACTTTATTAGTGATTATGCTTCCCTCTCTATCTTTTTTTTGGGTAATAAAAGCATTTCATTCATTGGTTAGCACTAGTGTCTAGAGCATAATGTTCACATCGTTGTTCACTGTCATTAGAGTTTACAAACAGATTCATGATTTAAATTCGACTGCTTATGGAAGGCTTATTGTTTAATGCATCCTAGAGGTGGATGATTCAAAATACATCTTTTTATGAGGCATGCCTATTCCTTGTCAAATTTTTAGTGATTATGCTTCTCAATTGTGACTTCTTTTATTCAGCTTTTAGTCTCAATAGTCAAATTAGGCTTTTTTTGGAAGAAGAGTACTAGTTGGATCTTTATTTATTTTTTTAATTTCTTTTAATCCCGTCCACCATCATAGTGATCTAAAATTATTTTACCTTAATAATTCCATTTTTTTTTGTAGTTACGGTGTGCATGAATTTGCTGACATGCCGTTAAGAATGATTTTGAAGATAAAAATGGATATTAATGCGAAGTATATGAATTTATGGTGTGTATGGATCTATATGATGACGGAAGCATACTTTCCTACCATCAGGCCTTTGCTGTCTTAGTAGTTTCTCAAAATGCAAATTGTAATTTCTTTGGGTCTCATGATTTATTTGCCTTTTGATCTAAAGATGTGGTTTGGCTGCCTAATAATTGATTCAGACAGTTCATGTTGCTGGGACCAAAGGCAAGGGCTCAACTGCTGCATTTTTGTCTAATATTTTGCGAGCAGAGGGATATCGTGTGGGTTGCTATACAAGGTATGGTTTTTTGTTTTCCGTTGCATCTAGGCGAATTTATTTTATCCATTGCATTTCTTTGTTTGTAGGTAGACCATAGCCCAGATTCAATCGAGCAATTGTAGCACTTGGAATTCTTCTTAAAAATTCTTTTATATTAATCCTATACACAAGATGGTGGCAATTATAAATTTTTCTTAAAGGCTCCAAAAAATATCCTTGTAATGTTAACTTTTGTGTGAAATATGTTGAGATCAACTAATTTACGTTTTCACAAGTTATGCTCAGGTTCCCCATCTATAGCTAAGGACCTGGTTATGTATTAAGTTTTCCTCACCATTGATCTCCCTACTTGCACAGCCCTCATATCCGAACTATTAGGGAGCGTTTGTCTGTGGGAACACAGAATGAGCCAGTACCAGCAGATATGTTGTACTCTCTTTTTCTTAGGATCAGGAAGTTACTTGACCAGGCCGTGGCTCATGAGTCTGGACTGCTAAGTCATTTTGAGGTATTTACTTGTGTTATATGTTGTAAGTTATTAGAAAAAGGTAGACTTTTGTGGAGAAGGAACCTATTTCTCTTTAGCTATAGAGTGTAGGATATATATTGTAAGACTTATTTTCAAGTCTTGTTCGATATAAGTTTTGTTTCTGAGAACTCCATTGTGCTAATATTAGAAACTTTACATACATAAATATGCTTATAATCATTTTACCTTCAGTAATCAGATTTTAGCTCATCAGTAGAGCACTTGAGCTCCGTGCCTTTAAACATGAGGCTGGGTTTACAAATTTGGTGTGCCCCACTACTTGAAGGTAGTTATCCCTTGTTTTGCGCTAGTAGAGACTGGGCTAGGGCTCTCTTTACCTACCTTATCAACTCCCCTCTCCAGGCTCGACTGAAACAGTTTCTTGCTGTAGTTTGGAGGCAAATCGTGTAATAGTTGATCTATTGAGATCTGAGTGGATTGTCCACCTTAAGACATACCCTCTCGGTGACCTATTTTGTGGCTAAGCAAATATCATCCTAGTAGAGACTGGGCGAGGCTCTCCTTACCTACCTTATCATTTCTCCCTTGGAGCCATTTAAAACAGTCTATTGCCATGCTTTGGAGGGTGAATTGTGTAAAAGCTGATCCTTTGAGTGGATTGGCTGCTTGAAGACATATTCTCCATGACTCAATGTGTGGTTAAGAAACTATAATTTTTTTTAGTTATTAAAAGTTCTGGTTTCTCATGCTGTAGAAACCATCTATACGTTCTTGGCTGCATTACTTGGTATCTTCCTAGGCTTTGGCCTTGTTAGAAGTGTTTGAGTTATTTCTTTTATAATTTCTTAATGAATCACACTGTCGTCTTTATATCCTTTAAGGTTTTTAATCCATGACACATCTTTGATAAGGAAAATCGACAAATAAGAGTGATGAATTCTTATATTATTTTGGGATGTGGCATTTTATCTTTCTGTATAGCTGTAGTAAGCTTGAGTTGCATTACAATTTTCTTCTCTCTAATGAGAATTGGAAAAATTTCAGGTCCTTACAGCTATAGCATTTACTCTATTTGCTGATCAGAATGTTGACATTGCAGTTATCGAGGTAATTTCTTAGCTCTGCAGTTTTCATGCACACATTTATTTATTTTAACATGTTTACCTGTGCAAGCATTCTCTTCTTGACTATGTGGGATAATGGCAGGCTGGTTTAGGAGGAGCACGTGATGCTACAAACATAATATCAAGTTCTGAGCTTGCTGCAGCAGTGATAACAACTATAGGAAGGGAACATCTGGCTGCTCTTGGGGGTTCCTTGGAAAGCATAGCATTGGCAAAGTCAGGAATCATCAAACATGGCTGCCCAGTTTAGCGCTTCTTCCTTCGTTGTACTTACCTATATGAGATGAATGAACATGATTAATGACATGTTTTAGGATTTATTCCTAGTAAGCATCAATCCAGGATCTAAAGTATGTTTCTGTGTAATTTGGATGCTGTAAAATGTAGGATGGAGTTTAGCTTCAATTTGAAGTTAGTCATGAGTTTGGGATGTTGGTGGCATTCCTTGGCAGTTTTAAACATCCATGTTTTCTGCATATATGGTCAATATTTCCGAGCCTTTTTCTGACTTTGTTATCTTGCATGCTAGTGGGTGTGGGAAATCTTAGATGAAGCTTAGAGATGATAAGCTTGTTACCAAGCGCTGCAGCGCTTGGCTTTTACGAGTGTGACTTCAGTATCTGAGAAGCAAGATCTTTGTTTATAGATTGCTGTCATGCGATTTCGATCTAATGATCTCGTCGTTTCTTACCTGTTTGCTAATGTTTATGCTATGTTCTTGACCTGGTACTTGGTTCAACTTCTCAGGTAATTCTTGGGGGGCCATTTCTTCCTCACATTGAACAAATTATGCGTGATAAAGCTCTATCAAATTGTTCATCGGTGGTATCTGCGTGTGATTTTGGAAACAGAAGCGTCATGAATGGTCTTGGCATCATCAATGGTGAACCACACCAATCTTGTGATATACTGCTTCATATTGAGAAGGACATGCCATTAGTATGTACTCCATTGACAGATCTCCATGCTTGTATCTTAGCTGTTGCTTGTGTACTTCTTTAAGTGCTTATGTCTATTAACTAAATCAAATGGTTTGCTTCGTGTAGTACATTAATTTGAAGGATGTGAATTTATCTATGCTTGGGTATCACCAACTTCAAAATGCTGTGACTGCAACTTGTGCTGCATTATGCCTCCGTAATCAGGGTGAGACTTTCCTTTGGTATTTCTGTTTTTTCTTGTCTTTTCTTTCTTTCTTTTCAGTCATACATGAATTATGTTGCCAACAGTTCTATTTTCAAGTGTGTCAGAGATCCATCTTGTTTGATGATATCTAAGTCAGATCTTTGCTAAGGTGTAATGTCCCTCCTTTTTTTTTTTTTTTTTTTTGTGGTACTGGTATCTGCAAACTATTTACACTCTAGGACTTGCACATGTGTTCTATCCTTGTCAATTACTTGATGCACAAACATATTAGATCTCCCCAAAATTCCAAATTTTCTGGATTATAGCCTATAGGTTTATAAAGCTTCTATTTTGATTTAATGCGTTGCTTGCTTTTGTCTTCTTGCCTTATTACTTGTCTCCATGGTAGGTAATCTACAGTTTGCATTTTAATTTTTGGGGTTGGAATTGGGTGGGGGGCAGTGAGGTGGGTTGGACAGGTGGGAGGAGCTCAGCATTCTGCAATGGGGTTTGAATCTCTGCATCATGCATTTAGTATGTGGTGGGCTTGGCACTTATCTTCCACCTTAATTTTGTTTACCCTTATTAGCTCTGTTGTTGTGTCAGGCTGGAGAATTGCTGATGGATCCATTCGTAGTGGGTTGGAGAGCACACAATTGCTTGGGAGAAGCCAGTTTTTGAAGAAAGAGGAAACTGAGGCACTAGGACTTCCTGGATCAATGGCATTGCTTGATGGAGGTTTATTTTTTGTAGTCTTCCCCACTTATATTTTAAGTCTATGAAATAAAAATTGTTGTGGGGAGTACTCGAATTACTCTATCATTAATGGAGTTCAGAAAATTCTGTTTGCCATGCCTTACTACTGATTAAGGGTTTCCAAGACAAGCAAGAACTGCATGGCAATTTATAAAGACATGGCATGAAGGAGTTCCATTGGTAATGAATATTAGAAATGACACGATCTTACTAACAGCTTCCAACGTGGAAATGAATATTGGACATAGTTGATGTAGTAAGATAATTAAGCTTATCATCTTGAAGCCACTTCTTGGTTTAAGGGTCATTCAGATTATTCTATGATCTTACTACAATTTTCAATGTGTACTTATTTTTTTTTCTTGTTTTTGAATACAGCCCACACCCAAGAATCTGCTAAAGCATTGGCAAATACAATTTCTACCGTATGCCAAAACTCTAGGTTGGTCCTTGTCGTTGCAATGGCAAGTGACAAAGATCACAGTGGTTTTGCCAAGGAACTCCTTATGGGTTAGTCTCTTATATCCCTGTAGATGGATGGATTCCAACTTGATTGAGATTGAAGGCTTACAAATGAAAATTGGACACCAATTTATTTTGCTTTTAAGCTTTTGCCTTTAGGTAATGTTTTACTTATCAGTTAAAGTTTCTGATGAATTTATCTGGGAAGGTTTTTTATATGTTTCCAATGGAAGCATGGAGCTGCCAATGTTGTTAAAGGGATTATAGTGCCTGTTGTTTTCTGTTCATGTTCAACTTACAAAAGCTTACTAAAGGTCCCAAAAGTGGACTATTAAATAATTAAGTGTCTGTTTGGTATTATTGCGAGTTTTTAGTCTTTGGGTTTAAGATTTCAAAGGTCATGTAATAAAGGGTATAGAATAAACTCAAAAGTAGGGATGAGCATTCTAGTCATGTAATTTATAAACAGGCAACAAATTTTGGTTTCCATATTTCTGTTTTTGGATTTTTTTTTTTATCAAAAAAGAGACTGAAAACAAAACGAGATAACGAACAAGCCTTGACATGTTTGATATCTTTGGCCTCGTAAATTGACAAAATTGTCATTAACCTAAGTAAATACTAATGCCGGGTTAAAGGACAGAGAAAAAACTTACCTTTTGATGATTTAATTGAGTGTTAGATACTAACATTGTTAGCTATTTAGCCTTTTACTTAAATTTTATGTTTCAGGTCTACATTTTGAAGCTGTTTTCCTGACAGAAGTAGATATTGCAGGAGATAAATCTCGAAGTGCATCTGCGTTATTTTTGAAAGATGTATGGACAAAAACATGCATGGAACTTGGTATTGAATTTATTTACAAAGATAGTGTTGAATATCTAAAACATTTAGATGCATCGGTTCATTCTATTGGAAAATCAAACAAAATGACCATCACTGCTGAAAGTTCAATAACAAATTGCTTGACGGCTGGTAATAGGATTCTCAAAGCAAGAGTGGGAGATCAACCAGGTATAGTTGTAGTTGCTGGATCTTTACATATTGTTTCATCTATGTTAGCATCTATTCAGGCTAAGCTTCCATGAAGAATGGGGTATCTTATTAGCTTCATTTTGCTGTCCTTTTCTTGTCTGTAATGCGATGTTAAATTGTTTTGTAAGGTTAAATAGATGCTACTAATGTTATATCATTATTCTCTAAACCTCTATAAATTACTTTTCTTCGGCCGATTGAACACTTATGAAATGAACGATTGTTTTAACAAGATCTTCAGTTATTCAAATTTCCCTCCTTAGAGGCTACAATTGCAGTTGTATTGAAGTCGATCCAGAAACACTTCATATTCACGTGTTTATACTTAAGACATTAGTTAATATAAGGAGTTTTCTAGAGACAAATGCTACTGATGTTAGTGTGCTATTTACATCTAGTTCAATCTTCAATATATTGAGGTTAGACTTGTCTTCATGTTTGGTATTAGGCTACATTTTCTATGGAGGCAAAGTGCCAGAATTAGATTTGCTCAAAAGTAATTTATTTTTACTAGAGCTAGATCATGATGATAGTCTAGTATTTTCTGTGCTACGTATATTCTTTATTTTACCTTAAGTACCCTAGTTAGATCCTTGACACTCTAACATGGGTATGGGGCACTTCGACATTTCGTTTTGGGCCAAAATCATAAAAGTAAAATTGTTTTATAGAGTAGTCTAGCTGGACAATTGAACACGAGCAAGGTTTGAAACGAGGATCAGAGTCTGATTCCGTTCGTTTTTTGACATTTGGGTTGGGGTCCTGTGATGTTTTGGGTTGCCTTATCATACAGCACTATAGTGTAGACTGTAGAGCATGGAAGGACCAAAAATATTTCAGGATCTATAATGTTAAAACAAGTTGGCCTGCTTGCAGTTATTGCTAAGTGCAGTTTGTATGATTCATAGTTGGAAAATTTATTTCCAAGGATAGTTTATTTTATCTTTTACACGAGTTTTAACTTTTTACTAGGCACGCCTTTAATTTGTTTGACTAGATCCTCTATAGCTACTAATATGTCACTGCACCTTTTGTCTAATTAGTTTGTACTTCCTTCGTTTCATTTTACTTGCTACACTTCTCATTTCACGGACTCCTAGGCAATTTTTGGAGAAAAGAGAGGTAGAGAGTAAAAAGAAAAGAGACCCATGTGAGAGGAGAGAGATAGAGAGAATTTATTGCCCAAGAAGGAAGTGTAGCAAGTAATGTGAAACTTTCCACAATGGAAAGTGTAGCGAGTATTATGAAACGGAGGAAGCAGAAGATATTGGAGGTTTCTGTTATCATTGTGTTAACATCAATAGTTGCAGTATTCTCATTTATCTCATTTGGTGCCTTTTAAAGTGAGGAGAGAAACTTAAATTTCACTGTCCAACTGTCCGACATACTCTTATGCTATTCAATTTCAATTTATAAGAGTTCAATTGTACTTGAGATTTGTTTTCACTGCATGTTTGTGTTACTCTTTTTCTGTGTTTCTATTCATCTTGTCAGTCATTATTATTTACTGGTGCAAGATCCTTTAATTAAAAATAACGTATCAAGTACAGATTTTACTGTCTTGCTTGGTTATTTTTTTTCCAAAACTCCAGACACAGGAGAAATTCTGATCTTCTAGGGTTTGAACTCGGGGTCATCCGAGGTGGAGTTCATTGACTAGCTTTTTCGCGGTGTTGCTCACCCAGTCGGATGCTTCATCTGTCGGTCCCTTTTTTTCGAGGGTCTGGGTGTGGATGTGGAGTAGGTGGTGCATCAAGTTAAAGAGTCTTAGACACCTTGGAATGATAGCATGTTTGGTATGACATGTTTACTTGTTTGGTTTGAGAGGGGTGGTGCAATGATTTTTGTTACTAGAGGGTCACTATTTCCACCCATTAATTATCCTCAACCCACATTATATTACCCTCTTCAATCTCATACCTCTAAGTATTTCCTTTCCACAATGGAACCAAATACCCTATAATGATAACGAATTTTGTTATCATTCATTCCCTTTCCATTCGATGATTTGTACCAAACATGCACTAAGCCGAAACAAGAACATGGCTGTCTGAAAGTAGCGACATTATAACTTTGAGGCCATTACCGTTATACTAGATCCTTAAATTTGCCATAGTTGTAATTGTGATATGTCATATGTGTATGTATTAATATCTGGGAATTTATTGAATGAATCAATTTTGATATCCACTTGGAGTGCAGAAGAGTAAAAGGATTATAATTTTGTTTCTAGTGTCATGTATTGAATTACATTGAACCATGTAGCCCTCCAGTATTTGATGCTTAGTTATTGCAGTCACAGTTTTCATAAGTTAAATTTTTTTGGCAGCCGCAAGTTGCAGCAGCAGATGTCACTATCTAGTTGAATGAGGTGACATTGTCATGTTGCAATTTCTGACATTGATATTGCAGATGATGTATACATGTCGTTTTTGAATTGTATGGACTGTATACTAAATGCATACTTCCTTCAGCAGCAGTGGCGGATCCAGCGTGGGTTCAGTGGGTTCAACTGAACCCACGCGGATCCGGGGAAAAAACTGATAGAAAATAAAGGTTAAAAGTTAATATAAGTAATACCCAAAGCATAGATTGTTAGATACATACCACTGCAGCTCAGTGGTAAAGTCCGCGTGCAACTTGAGTTATGTATCTTCAGGGTCGCAGGTCCGATTCCTTAGAGGATGTGTATCATTGTCTTTTTTTTCTTTTTCTTTTTTTCCCTCCCTTTGTTTTATGTTTTATTTCTCAGTTTTCTTTTTCTTTATTTCATTGTCTTTTTTTTCTTTTTTTTTCCTCCCTTTATCTTACGTTTTATTTCTCGATCTTCTTTTTCGTTATTCTCCCTTTTATTTTTTAGAGCTCCTTTTTATCTATAAATCTCTCCCTCCCACCAATTACTAAAATAGTAGAAGGTAATGGATTTAGTTTATTTTCCATTCTCTTCCCATTTTCCTTGCTTAAGTAAAAAATTAATCGTGCACTATATTGATCACTTGATTCATTGCCCATATATTTATATGATATGCAATGAGAAGTGTGTTAAAGTGTAAAGGATTAATGTTATATATTTTTATAATTTATATGTGCATATTATAAACCATATGGGATGATATTAATTTTTTACATGGAAGAATTTTATACATCACTTGTACAAAATTATTGACAGAGCTCAATATCACCCAAAATGCAAAGAGCTTATTAGTGTTGTTGTGTTGATTCGTTGCTAATTAGTCATTTTAGATTTCATATTTGTGCTAGTTGGTAATATTTCAATTTTTTCATGTTTCACATCATAGATATATAGTTATTTTTTTGCAATATAATCAAGAATAGAAACTCCGCTAAGTATAATTGTTGAAAGTTTTCCTTTTCTTTAAGATATGTAACTGTAGATAGTAAAATGTAATTAAGAATTAAGGTTGGCCTAATGGTTGTGAGGCCCTCTTACCACCCCCCGTGACAGGGGTTCGATTATCGCCCCTTGCAAGGAAATTCTCCTTACAAAAAAAAAAGATAGTCAAATGTAATTCGGAATTTAAGTTTTACTCCGAACCCACATGGCTCAAATTCTGGATCCGCCACTGTTCAGCAGCATGAGCCACTATTGAAATAAAGAGATTTAGTTAGGGAGTGATAGTTATTCAGTTATGGGATTAATAAGGAGGCGGTAGATGTATAGAGTTGGCCAAAAATTTTATCATACACTCGGGTGTACAGTGAGCATGGTATGCCGAAGGCTATTTTTTTGCTCATTGTTCATCTCAAATCATCCAAATGAGCAAAATGTATCAAAAAAGTAGAGTTCCAAATGAACAAAAGTTAGTCTTGGGTGTACCATGCACATGGTACACCCGGGTGTATGATGAATGAACTCTGGAGTTGGCTGGTTAATAGTGGCAATCGGATTGTTAGGATCGAGTTTGGGTCTGTCCTTTTTCTGGTTCTTCTATCATGACCCTCTTTTTGGGAGTGCGCCATCTTTATTGAAAAATGACATTGTAACACTTTTGTGAATATGATATTGAAAATCATACATACAAAAATGATGTAAAATTTTCGGAGACATGACACTAACACTTGAAATATGACGCTCAAAGCTCAAAATTTGATATTGAAGTTTTGATAAATGAACATAAAAATGATACAGAACACTTCAATAATGACACTCATAGAATAATGCAATATATTTGCAAGATTCCACCCGAATTTTAAGTAGTGACTTTTAAGATAGTCTGTTTCAATTGATTTATTTAGGGCTTGGAGTTAATTACAAGTTCACATTTTTGGGTCGAAATTGAGTCTCAAGTTGAGTAGATGGAGTCATGATATCTTTGTTAGGTTTAGTTGTAATAATAATTCTGAAGGAATTTTGGGTTTAAATTCTGAGAGGGCAAAGGGAAACCACTTACCCCATATTTAGGAAATTATGCTCCCTATATATTTTGTTTTGAGAATAGATTTTACTTGCCCCATATTTGAGGTAAACTATATCATGCACTTGTACAAGGAGCTTTATGCATTCACATACATGAGCACCAGTGAACCACAGACTCCACAAACCACAATCCCCCATGCATAGGGTTGTTTTGATGGTTTCACACATCTTATGCTCTTGGATAAACCATATAATAAGCATTGCCGATTATATTTCTTTTGTTCCAAACTTAGTGTTAGGCTTTGTTATTTTGGATTAAATAGACTGAACTGAACTGAAATGAATGAAAATTGTGAGAGGAAACTAATTGAAATGAAATGAACTAAACTGAACTGAATTGAATTTTTATTAATTCAGACCAAAAGAACATAACCTTAATCTCAGAAAAAGTCGAAATCATATCAATCAGTTAAAATCTTTACAAAGTAGTTAATCCGTATTATCTAGCACTTAGTAGAACGGGCCAAAAGTAATTGATGTGGCTTAAGGTTCTTACTGAATTGTATTGATGATATCTTTTGTCTATTTTGATGAAAAAACTCGGTAGGTTTTCTTTCATCCTTTTTTTTAGGGTTGGTGGTTAGGGTGGTGACCTGGTGGGGGTGTTGGGTGGGTGGGGTTATGCAGGTGGTAATATTTGGAGCTGAGTCTTCTTGCAAATTTAACATTTTGCTGTCATGACTCAGTGACAATGACCTTGTTGAATGCTGGATTTCTTCCCCAACCCTCCATATTTAGGATAGTTAAGGTATTATGTTGGGGACTTAGGGTCTATTCTCTTCGGCATAAAACAATTGAACTGAACTGAATTAAATTATAACTAATTAATAGTAATAGGAACTGAACCGAACTGAATTGAACTGAAAATAAGTTGGGGAGAACAGGTCCTTAGGGAGTAGAAATCTCTAATAAGCGTTTTAGAAATATCACTTGTTGAGTTGTTGTCAAAGATAAAACCATATTGTTGTAGCTTCAGCTACTCGGATTTTCGGAATTTCTTCGTCAAACGAACGACATCTTCTTCTGATTTGGCTTGGGAAGGTGATATAGAACGAAATCGTTGTCATTTACCTTGTTCTTTTTATAAATGGATGGGTCATTTAGCTTACTAGACCAGTTGTTAAAGATAATTATCTGAAACGATATGTTCTCTCATATTATCCTTATAAACAACACAAATGTGGCATTTGGTTATATGTTTCCTCTTAAAGAAAAATGAAGTAAAATAATCTTTCACCCACTAACCGTGAGGTGGCTAACTGCCTATACAACATCCTTTACATTGAACCATAGATGTTACCAATAGAATTATGAGTTTATGACCAATGAAATACTGCATCTTTAAAAGAGGTTAGATCAACAACATTGAAAAGCACCCCTAATAATCAAGATCCCACCACAACGTATGTAAAACTCGTATACAACGGGTATATTATATACATTGTCTGTAATTATAGAGGATGGGTCTGTTCTGTTCAACTTATTTTATTTTATATTATCTTATCTGATCTTATCTGATAAGATAGTTTATTGAGTGTGTTTAACATCTTATCTTATCTTATCTTATCAGATCTTATAAAATCTTATATAAGTTAAAATAAGTTGAACAGAACTGACCCTAAGGCTCCTTTATGAGATCGACTTTAATGTGATCTGAAGAAACTAATCCTATGCATGATGTACACAAGATCCACATAACAAAAAAGAGGAGACAAATGCTATTTGTCTAACAAGGCAATTGAGAAAAAAAAAAGGACTGCATTGACTAGTTTAGAGTAAGTGACTAAGTGTTGTAGATAATAACTTTTAAGCTGACCTTTCGAAAATATATATCGAAACAAATTTGACAACAGTTGCAATAATAACATTTGTTCTATGTATCTACAAATATATTATGCTGGTCCTTCATAACCAACTGAGATTTTAGGTTTATATTTAGTCATGTCTTAAAGTCGGTGCTGAAAAAATCCCTAATTAAGCAGGGTGCATTTATAACATTTGTTCTGTGTATCTACAAATATATTGTACTGTATATGGTTAAAAAGCATGTAAGTAGTGCAAAAGTCAAACCGTTAGAAATAACAAAGAACCATAGAAGTTTTACGTAATCTATATCTCATATATATGCGGATATGCTTGTCTACTACCTTTAAAAGTTGGGGTTGTTGGAAAATTACACGAACAATTTGAGAGATTGCAGTAGATTTTTGTATTCATTCATTCATGTTAATTACATACAACCACTACTTCAGGCGAAGTTTGCGGTCTGCATCTTTGATGTTAATGGATCATAAGTTACTATAACTTGATGTAGCAGTAAATTTTAAGGGAAGCTGCTTTCCACCATGATAGTAACTTCTCCTCCTTCATGTCACCCTAATACTCTTTTTTTGGGGATATCATTGTTAAATGCAGCTGTCTTTTACCATCATCATTGCCTTTTTTTTATGCACTTTCTGCATGCTATTTGTTAACTAACTTTCTGCTATTACTCAGATACTGTGAAATGTAGTGAAGAGAGCTGTACTCTTTTGTGTGTGTGTGTGTGTGTATGTACAGTCTTTTAACAGTTGCGAATGAATGACTAATTGCAGATTTGAAACAGCTTTTTCTAGAGAACATTCATTCTATAAAGCCGGCCCCCTTCATTGTTGTTACATGGTTCCTCTCTCTAAGATATATCTTCGATCGTTAATATCTCTTATTATGTATTAATATAGATTATCAAAGACGGTATTTTTAATTTTTCTACACACTTAAACGTGTGATAAGATCTTACTTGATACTAGGGCTGGTAAAAGTTGACCCAACCCGAGAACCCGATCCGAACCTAACCCAAAATAAGCGGGTTTGAGTTGAAGTTTTCGACCCGTTTAACTAAATGGGTTGACCTGAACCCGACCTGAAAACTGAACGGGTTAGGTTTGGGTTGAAAATTTTAACCCGAAAATAACCTGCCTAACCCGTTTAAATTAATTGTAAAGCTAGACTCACGAAGAGAGAGAGTGTGAGAAAGAGAAAGTGGGAAGAAGAAACTCATAGATTAGCTTAATTCATATAATTGAAAATGGAAGTCATTGTTGCAGCTTCAAGTACTAAAAAAGTAGAAGAAGAGACATGGAGACTATACAAAAGAACTCAATAAATTATTAATAAAAGATATTGGAGCTGAATGCCCCCAATTAATTATATATTTTTTTCTTACATAATTTTCACCATAGAGAACTTGCCCACCTATTCTTGAACCTCGGAAGAAATTTTTAAAAATCAGGTTAAACGGGTCGGGTTTATGTCAACCTGTTTATAAATAGGTGGGGTTCGGGTTGGAATTTCTGACCTGTTTAGGTAAACTAGTCGGGTTTAGGTTTGGGGGTGTTGACTCGTTTATGTAAACAGGTCGACCTGAATTTGACCCGACCCGATTGCCAGCCCTACTTGATACTATTTAATCTTATGCTTTATATATATATATATATATATATATAGGGATAAACAGATAAAAGATGGAGGATTCAAGTAGGATAACCAATAAAAGTAATGTAGTATGCTGCTTTGTTTGTTTCCGGAAGGAATGTAAATAGCAATTATAGTCAGAGTTTATGTTGCTCGAACTCTTCATTTCACCTCAAGTACCCGTGTCGGATCCTCGACACTCGGACATGGATATGACACTTTTTTTGGGTGAAAAAGGAGAGATTTACATAAAGTCAAACATAATATTAGAGTTATATATTACGATCCGAGATGTAATGGATGGGACACTTGGACACTTCGTTTTGGGCCAAAAAATTAAAAAGTTCCAATAAATAGTCGAGTCGGACACTTAGACACATACCCGCGCCGGACATGTGTACCCGAGTCCGAGCAACATAGCTAGGTCAGAGTAAAATGAAACCTGAATCATGACGAGTTGGGTCTTTCATGGACAATGAAATTGTTCATGCAAAATTTATACTACGTATATAATAAGATCATCTTCTTCAATGGGAACATTCTTTAATAAAATTCCTCTGTGGACCAAAGACAATGAAAAGGGTAATTACTAATTAGTAGTAATGTTAACTTGGCATTTGCAAAAATTATACTAGTATATATTTCTGTCCCCAACAGAAATCGTGTCTCAATTGTCACCATCAACACTTTTAAGTTCATCAGTTATATAGCAGCAAAAGCTCTTCTACTTTTGTCTTCTAAAATTAATCTGCCTCGATCATCTAGAGCTAAGGGGGCCATCCCCATGCATTCATGACTGATCAATTTTTCATTTTCTCTTCGGAGAATTATTAGTATGGACCAATAAAATTGACAATTGAATAGAATCGTATAACATTCTCAGTTTAAATTTCTAACTGTCTTTCTCCATCAAATAATTTAGAAGTTTGTTTCCCTAAACTGATCATGTTTTTAAAATGGTTGTCAATTGTGATGCTTACTTACTGTCATTGATGCCCTATGTTCATACGCCCTTAATGACTAACGACCTTTAACTTTTCGAGACATTAATCTCTAATTTTACTACCAAACCTTAATTAACCCAGACCCATTTACCTTAACTGACAACCATTGAAACACTTTCTATGACACTTTCCTCTATAACTCTCTTTTCACCTTTTTGGCCATAGTTGGTTTTTTAATGGTGATCTATCAGGGTAAATGATTCAAGTAAAAGTTAATTAGGGTTTAGTAATATAATTAGGGGTTAATGACTAAAAACGTCAAAGGTCGTTAGTAATTAAGGATGTATGGTGAATTTTGAGAAAATTGAAAGGTAAATGACGAATTTTAAAAGGTTGGACAATACTCGGTGAATAAAATAAATACTCGAGAGTCAAGAGTATTCGATGGAAAATCCGTTATTCTTTCCCATGCACAAACTTGAATTTTATTTGTTACACAATAAAAATAAGGGACTTATCATTGTCAACGTAGTCCATATCGTGATAGTGGGGATATGATATGGTGTGAATGTGATGGTACAAACTAATATGTCTATTTCATTAAATTCAATAAGATTTGAAGCAGATTTTGTTGATTTGATGATCATATGGGATATTGTGTTGTGGGCTTCAATGAGAAATAAAAAGCAGCTTTCACCTTAACTCCCCAAGGTTAAAGCTCATACATGGATCAAGACACTATACTCTTCTTGTGGGCCTCTTTTCTCTACCTGACTATTGCAATCAAGTATGTGGGGCCCATATCCTACAATTGGGCCCATTTACAGATTCAGCCGAATCCGGGCATTTTATTTGAACTCTTGCATCCTCGATTATTTACACTATCTACCTGTTTGAAATTTAATGCACTCGGAAATTTTTATTACTTTGTACTTGGGAGGAGTAGAAGTATACTATTATTGAAAACATATTTTTTTTAGCCAATGCATTATAAAGGTTCGAAAAGCTAATATAATATAATTAGATAGTTATAACCGATAAAGTCTTGGACGGTGGTGTCCAAGATTTGGGATCTGATCCTGTCTACATCATTTGTTTTTGTGGCTCTCTCTACGCACACACATAAAAATAGTTATAACCGATATCCTAGTCACTACGTTCTGATAGCTAAATATCAATGTATAAACTCTCTATGAAATCTAAAACTTTCAAACTTAATAAAGTGAAAACATCCCATTAGAAAGAATTTGCACATTCTTTCATAATCATTTGCAACCGAAATTAGGCCATATTCCTCCGAAATAAGGTGGTATGGTATAAAAGATTCAATTTTTGTTTGATTCGGTTTGATTTGGGTCATTTTTATTTGTATGCTCTAATAATTTATGTCCGTTTTCTTTAGTCAAAACTGAAAATAAAGATAACAAGTTCTCTAAAATAAGAATATACGGTATGAAAATCCAAACAAGAATGAACAACAAATTTGCAAAATAAACAGTTTATATGCTCAGCTTATTTGCACGTAATCCCCACACAATAACTTCCACTCATCACAAAAACAATCAAAAAAGGTACAAGGAGTTTTAACCCATTGCTAGGCCCACTATTACAAACATACCACAATAATTCAATGACAATGTCAGTTAGTACTTGGTACTATCTAAGTCCACGCCTCGTGGAGTAACAAGCTAGATTTTAACTACTTAATAATAGTAGATACCTAAGGGTAAATATGAGTATCATTATAAACCTTATTTTATTATATATAAGATGTTAGGGTTGCCTAAGAGGGTGAACCATCTAATTATTCTCAAATGATATCAAGAGTTTCGGTTTACCTTTTTTTTTAAAAGCAAAAACCCTTACTACGCTTTTTTTTTCCAAAACAAAAAACCTACTTTTTCACTTTTGTGAGCCTCATGACAAACCTAATCATCTTCGCATCCTCCGGTGGGTCGATTCCGACCACTGCGCATCCTCCTTTTGGCTTCGTCACCCACACGCAAGCTTTTTCTAAAGCTAATAAATTTCCGAAATGGCGTTAAGCCATGGCGAAGGAATTTAGTGCTCTTATTGCCAACAATACATATATAGGAATCGGTACCCTTTGATACTTAGCAAGAACTTGGTCGGGTGCAAATGGATATATAAGACTAAGTAGTCTGATAGGTCAGTTGAGCGGCGTTAGGCTCGATAGGTTGCGCAATGTTTTAACTAGCAAGTCGGAGTAGATTTTTCCAGAGATTTTTACTCTCCACTGATTGTGGATGTTTGTTGATATATTTTGCAGGTGATGTTGATGGGAATCTTCTTTGGTTTTGGGCTCGGGTTGAGATGCGAGAATGAAATGATAGTTGTTTTAGGCCTAGACTGCTAGTTAGACTTTTCTCATTTGGAATACTCTGAATTAGTTATTTATTGATATAATTTATTTAAGTTCGTCTCTTAACATAGTTATTTAAATACGCCTTTGTATTAGAAGTGGCATTCCCAGAAGACGATGTTTCCGCCATCGTCTTATAATACTATTATTATTTATTTCTTTTTCCGCTTTGAAATTCTAGGGTGTTACATTAAGCCTAATTCATCATATCAAATGAAATGACTATTCCCAAACAGGCCATACATTCATGGTATGAGTTACTCCCTCTGTCCCAGAATACTCTTTACACTTTCCTTTTTCATTTGTCCCGTAATACTCTTTACATTTCTATTTTTGGATATGACCCACTATTATTTTTATCCTTCTACCTTTTATACATTGGCCCATACTCTCTCTCAATTCCAAATAAAATAATACCAATCCTATTACATACCAACTCTAACCATGACCCACATTCTCTTTTCTTAAAATAAAATAATACTACTTTTACTAACTACTAACTCCTATCACATCTATTTTTCAATAAAATAATAATTGATAATCAAACAACACCTTATCATCTAAAACTATGTGCCTTGATAAATGTAAGAGTATTTTATGACGGAGGGAGTAAAAGTGATAAACAGGTCCTATATCATGAAAGCATAGAATAACAGCTGGTAAAAAGGTAAAACAACCTACAAATATGTCAAAATGCAACACCTAATTTTGCCAAATAGCTCCATGACTGGTATTTTCACTTTTTTTTTTTAGAATATGTCATAATGGTGGTAAGTTTAAATGTGGAGTAATGTCTCACTCAAAATTTGCGTGGTGCTAATAAATTGTGTATCAGAAAATGTAAGAAGTTATTGAAGCCTGAAACCAGAGACCCTACCAATGGCAATCAGCAATAAAATAAACTAAATAAATAAATAAATAAAGTAAAAAAAACTAATGTATTAAACTTTTGTCCCATATTTAATTGCATTTTCTTTCTTGGTGCAAGCTACTAGTGGTAGGGTAAGCATGTACAATTTATAAAATAATATATAATGAGGAAATAAAATATGTTTACAATACGCAAAACAGATATTTCGGCATTGTGTTGGGCTTCTTATAATTGTAACAAGTCTTTCTGCCTAGTATAAATAAAGTTTAAAAAATATCTCCCAATTTTAAGCTTTTCACATATATCACACCCTTTCTTTAGAAACAATTTACATTGCTTTAATTTTGTTTTTACCTCCTTACCATAACATCTTTCCTAGTTAATTGCTATGCATTTTGTATGTGATCTCCAGTCAATTATATAACTTCTTTACAGAATATGAGATGATTTTGTTTTTACAGATTCTTGAATGAGATAGGTATATGATAAATTATCGTGGGATAGGGGTAGCTTTTTGGCTCAAACGAGTCACTTATCGAGAATAATCCTTTTAAAGTAAAGAGTTACATGTTAGATGCGGGGTAATAATTTGCTATAAATGGTTCATTTTTCACTTATCTAAATATGACACATATAAGGAAAAAAAGTTACCCTTTAATTAGTTTAAAAGTGATCAATTTTTTTTGACTTAAAACTTGATCCATTAAGACTAAAAATGAAGGAGTCTCACAATACATTTATTGTGCACCTAAAACATAAAATACTTATTGTTTTATATTGATATGCATGTGAATTTTTACCACCTTTATAATTTATAAGTATAAAAATGTACTACATATCTGAGCCTAAATTTAGTTTTTTGACAAAATGAGACAAAATCTTCCGTATTCAAAATATATACACTTTAATCAAGTTGACCATATTACACTCGACGTCCCAATCTCATGACAAATATTATTGTATGGGCTCTCCTTTCTACACAGATGTTACACAAATGATTCACACTCATAAGAATGATTTTTGATCTTTTTGGTGTGCATGGATACTTAGGCTTTATTCTTTTAGACTGAACTAAATTGAACTGAATTTTCCTGAACTGAACTAAACTAATTTTTTATTAATTCAGTCCGAAAGAACAAAGTCTTACAGCTGTACATTATAAAATTGATTTACCAAGCACAATTATCTCAACTTACACTTAATTAGTAGTCCTAAACTTAACTTATCCAAATAAAATTTATTAGTCTTGAACTTTATGTATTTGAACTTGTTAAGGATGTTAACAAATGCTCTGAAGCAACATATCAATAGCCTACGTATACTTACCAAGCAATGTTTGGCTAATTTGGTAAAAGTCGTATTTTAGCTTAGATCCTAGAAGTTTCGGATTATTTGAAAGGTTATTAAGTGAGTGGACCTGTAAATAATGGATCAAGAAACAATGATGATTGAGATTTTAGAGTTTTTCTCGGTACGTGAAAATAAATAAATAAACAGGTTGAGTAACTTTAATATTTATAAATTTTATCATACACCATGGTATACGGTGAGCATGACCAGGGGCGAAGCCAGAGTTAGTTGTGGAGGTGGACAGTTTAACAGAGAATTCTAAACATGGTTGTGGAGGTGGACAGTTTAACAGAGAATTCTAAACATGGTTGTGGAGGGGGGCCAGATTACCTATAAAACAAGATACAACTATTGTAACCCATTGATATCTTCAAAGCTATGTTGGGGCTGCAGGGGCCATGGCCCTCTTAGGCCCCAACATAGCTTCGCCCCTGAGCATGACACACTCAAAGCTTTTTTTTTTCTTTTGTTCATTGCTCATTTGAAATAATCCAAATAAGCAAAATATACTAATTAAAAGGAGCATGCAAATAAGCACTGGGTGTACGTGTTACGTGTACCATGCATATGATGCACCCGAATGTGTGATGATTGATGAATGAACTCTTTAACATGAGACGAATGACAATATTTTCTTGATTATTAATTGGTGGTGGGGGTTTAGGTTTTGGTTAAAGAGTTGCATATTTTAAATAATCGCACTCGATAAAACTGATGAAGTGCAGTCTTTCCGGGGCCTCTAATTTATTGCCATCTCTCCTGTTTCTTTCCCAACTCAACGCTGCCAGTTCTCATCATCTCAAGTCTCAATTCATAATCATAGGAGGGAAAGTTTGGATAAGAGAAAAGATATATAAAACTGTAATTTTATTTACAGATTTGGGAATTTTTCAAGAGTATAAATAATAGTACACGTTACTGCATATATATATGGTGTGATAATGCAAGTTAATAATAACAAAAGCTGTAGTTCGACAGTCGAATAAGACATACATTCTGTAACATTAATTCAAAACTATAATCATAAAATATCACTTTATATTTTTTGTAAGCCATGGAATATAATGGTAAAAACAGTAAATAAAGTGCCTTAATTGTTTAATGGGCCAACTATGAAGTATGTAATGTTTGATTGTTTGTTATATTTATGCATGTTTCCTCATGTACTGATACTTAAATTAATGGTGTCAACTAACACTAGCAGCTAGTGTACTCAGATGGTTTTTGATCACTTGAATGTTGTTAGTCCACTTATACTAGGTTTCAATCACATCTTTAATTAATTTCAGGTAGGGTCTTTGTTAAGTGTCTGCTTATTTCAGTGTACTATATCTAGGGTTTTACCTTAATATATATGGATAGTTGATAAATTGATATAAAATTAAAAAAATCTTGTAGGATGGAAAAAACGCTAACTTGTCCTTATTTAAGGATAATAACAATGAAGTTAATGTACTGTGCACATAATACATTCTAGAAGCATTGTTAACGTGAAGATTTGAACCCACAACCTCAAGTATTAAAGAAAGAGATCCAACCATCACTCCACCATACTATTATTGCTTATTTAATCAAGATTAATGATGATATATGAATGGAGAACTTTTGAAATCCATATAATGAATGAGATGATTTTTTTTAAATGAGTATGAGACAATTAATTTAACTACTACTAAATTGTAGCACACAGAAACCCCGGGGTATCGTCCGGGCCTATATACTAGTTAGCTCATTATAATATGCACCCGTTCACTAATTGAAAATTTGCTAGAAATAAATAATCTACATAGATGGAACAACCCATTTTTCTTAATTTTTTTATATGATTATACGTGCAATATTATCTTTCTTTTGAGTGTAACTGTCAGAAGAGAGTGAGCTCATTTCTCCAAATTGCTAACTTTATGGAGCACCTAGTTCTGGGTGCTTCCCTGAGCACTATAAAGGCTTTTTGTTCAGTCGTTACTCCCTTCGGAAAGAAGAAAAAGAAATCTCTAATTGGCCACATTAAATAGCGTTAAAGAGGATAAATGGAAGAAAGCGAGTAATGAAGGAAATTAGAGTGAATGAAGGCAGGATCATCATCGTAGACACGAAGATGCCGTGTCTGCGCATTGAAAGCAAGGACGTAGCTAGGAGAGTTCTTGAAGGATGCACCTAGATACTTTGTTCTTTAATGCCAGAATATGTCCTCTTCGTTTTACATACACCTTTTCTCATTTTGTAATTATTTTTTGAACCTCTTAAATTTAATAGAAAATTGAATTGGGACTAGATGTCCGATAAGGAGGAGAGTTTGAATCATTTACAAGCTCAACGGGCTATTCATCCTAAAACCAATTGGCAATGCAAGAGGGATAGCTCTTAAGGTTATAAGATGGTTATTTTCTCTCCTACTTCTCCAATATGGGATAAATGTATGTGCACGACAAATAAGGGGTTTAACATAACCACTAAGGCTATGTACTTCTCAAGTTATTTAATTAGTTTCGGCAACATTAAGTTAATTTTAACAAATATTAGTTCAGTTAAGTAAAATAATTAAGTTGAGTTATGCAGACTTAAGTTCAATAAAAATAAATTAGTTTCAAGACATTTAAGTTAATTCAACAAAGATAAGTACAGTTTAGAAGGAAAAAAAAAATAAGAGTTGAAGAGTATAGAGCCTAAATACGTGATATGTCCATGACCATAATTAAAGCCTTAATTATTGAAAAACCTATTAATATAATTGGGACTCATTCATGAATTTACCAATTAGTTATCATATGAAAATAAATTTCAAATCAAACTTTATTGATTTGTAACACAAGTACACAACTAATGTATATCGTTTAAGGATCATTACTGAGCATTTGAATCTATATTACTAATGTAATTAATAAGGCTGTAGAATAAATTACATTAGTAATATAAACCCTTATTAAGATTATAATTTACTATTAAAAAGTGGATGACATGGGTGGAAAAAGAGGAAAAAGCAGATGGAACATGTTACGAAGAATTAAAAAAAAAACAACGATGTGTAGATTAAAAAGAAACATACCAAAAATGAAAGTGTGTATATTAAAAAGAAACGCAGGGAGTATATGTTAGGAGTTACTCCTCCCATATTCTTCAATTGGTATTATAATAATGGAACAATTTATATACTTGAATTCGTAGAGTATATGGTTCAACTCTTTAACTTTTCAATTCATAGTTAGAATAGATCTCTTAGATTTTTCGTATTTTTCAAAATTAACAACATTGTTTAGAATAGCTCTTATTTGTTGTGAAGAGATTAATCTAAGGAGTTACTCCTCAACACCAATTAATAAAATTCTTCTTCATTTTACAATTTCTCTTTATCATAGTTAGAGCCTCCCTCCCGGTTCCAGGTGATCCTGAGATCGATTCTCATCCCCACCTTTGTAGTTCATTGAAAAAAAAAAAAATTCCCTTTGTCACAATTTGCATGACATTAATTAGCAATATGCCTAACGCAAAGGAACGTGGCCGGTGGGCATATATAGGTAGATTATATGCATGAAACCATAAAATTATAAAACTGCATGCAACCCATAACAAAGTGGAAGCTAAGTCTCCAATCACAAGCAAATTACAAATATACATGTACTTATCAAGTGGGGCTCGTGACATCTTTAATGTGTTTCATATATCTACAGAACTGTACTGTTCAATTGCTTCTCTTCTGATCTTAAAGGACAAAAGGGAATATATGTAGTAAATTTCTATTACAGAACTAGCTAGGTAAAACATTCATAAATTAAAGATTACATCAAGTGGTGGCCCAATGAATTTAGTGTGGTTCCGGTACAGCTGGTTGTGGAGTTTTGAGGAGGTCGTGGAGGGAACTCCGGCAATAACTTTTGTGAATAATAGCCGTTTGATGAGCAGGGTTTGGGGTTCTGAAATGCTAAATATCGTCACAGAATTACTTAAAATCAACCCGGTTCCACCAAATACTTTCAACTTTACCCTTCTCTTTTTTTTTTCTTTTTCCCGAACCACCACCTCATCCCCACAACCACCATCGAAACCATGCAAAACACCATCGAAACCATGCAAACCACCACCGAGGCCACGCACACCACCAACTAAACCACGCACACCACCACGAGGAAAGTTGGTGTGCGTGGTTTAGTTGGTGGTGTTCGTGGTTTAGTTGGTGGTGTGCGTGGTTTTGGTGGTGGTCGTGGGAATGGAGGTGGTGGTTGTGGAAAAGAAAAGGAAAAAAAAGGAGGGGTAAAGTTGGAAATGTTTGGTGGGACATGGACGATTTTAAGTAATTTTGGGGCAATGTTTAACAATTTCTTAATAAGTTGATGGGTCAGGACAAACATAAACAGATGAAATTTGTTTTTGACAACATTTGATCATGGGAATGGAAACTGATCTTTCTTTTGGTTGAAGAACTATAACATAAAAAAGATACTCCATCTGTTTTGTTTGTCCGCCCCTCTTTTGTTTGTGCATACACAAGGTTGACTAAAAAATATTTCTAGTTATATATTTCCTTTGTTCTTTAATAATTGCAACATGTAGGAGTTGCACATTTTTTAAAGAGATGAGAGATATGAAAAAGGGACCCATGTGATAAGGAGAAAGATATAGAGAAAACATAGTCAAATTTAGTAATATTGCAATTAATATGAAACTTCCAAATAAGGGAAATGTTGCAATAATAAAAGAACGGAGGAAGTATACATTAGTAAAATTTATGAAAAATCGAAAATTGAAAATACATATTGAGACGAATCTAACAAGGTCATCAATCCAACACTTTTCTTATATATTGGTGTTTATATATCATCAAAAGTTACAAAAATTTGACTACAAAAGTAAAAGAGGGCAGAAAAATTCGAAGGGGGTACTTTTTTCACATCAGAGGTAATATCCAATAATCAGAATTTGCCTTGATTTGATGCTGAAGAACGAAGATGAATGAGGCTAAGCGGTCTACCGAAACTGGAGGGGTGATAAAACGCTAATAGTTAGTGGGCACGCTGCCCACTAACAACAATTATTAATTATTTTTTCAAAAAGTTACCTTTCTGTAAAAAGAAACTTTTTGATCAAATAAAAATATAAAAAGGTAACCTTTTGTTAGAAAATAAACATGTGATCTCTTCCAAAAAATAAAAAGTTGCATCGATTTGTGTGTCTTGTTCAGATTTCCCCCCTAAAAAGTACATTGGTTATTTTTAAGAACCCAGTTTGTATATTTAAAACACTGATTATTGATAAATTAATCCTTGTTTATATGTTTCAGACACTTATTATTGTTAAATCAACCCCTGTTTGTATATATAAAGATTCTGAAATGAAAATAAAATCCCTATTAGTGGGCAAGCTGCCCACTAACGATTAGCGTTTTATCAACTTTCACCAAAACTGGTCGGATATTTACAAAAATCAGAAGGAAATGACAAACATGGCACACCTATCATGAAGATCTTCATATATATGATTGTATGCAGTTGATCAGACAACCTTTGAAACCTTAGAATTAAAAACTCAAGTGCAATTATATACATTTAAGTCTAATAATGTCCAAGTAATCATAAGCATATTGAAACTCTTCAAGATCCTCAGTTCCACTGCTCCCACACATGACCAATTAGAGTTATATACTGTACTACTGGACCTGGTCTTATTGATTACTCCATATCTTAATTTGTTTCGATATGATTATAAAATAACCTATGAACACGGTTGAAAAATAACGTTGTCACTAGTCAGTAAATAAAAAGTTACAGTGCATAGTTTTCAGTTCGTTCCCCAAAAAGACTGCATGTGGTTGATAAGCTGACAAGAGGCAAAGACGTTGAAATTGAAGGCCGACCGTTGAAATCATTATTGATTCATTGCAGCTCCTAAAAAGGATATCTTGTCACATTTATGGCCTGCTTCAACCATCACTTCAATGGCCTCGCTTTCTCTCTCTATCTATCTTAAGCCATTGTACGTACAAAAGATTCCTAAAAATGACTACAAACAACAGCTTATCCAACATTTTGACATTTTTTCCATTCTCAACCTAAGCCCTAAGAGAAGCAAAATAATAATGCAATCTCATTTCTTTTAATTCATAAAATATGCCCACTTCGAGCATCTCAAATAGAAGTCCTTAAAGACTTGCTAGCAATTATTCTAAGCCTCGCTCTTTTGGACTTATTTTCGGTTCGATTTTTCTCTCGCATTTCGGTTCGCCCGGTTCGGTTCGGATTTCTACATGTTCAAAAGAACGGGGCCTAAAGGTGGAGCAAGTAGTTGTACCTTTAAAACGCTTTGGGTGAGTTGGGTTGTGCATGCCAAGTTATTTTGTTCTGTAGAGCTAATTCACCGAGTCAAAAGTATGGGGCAAGGCTGAAATATTTGTGAGAAAAAGAGAAGTGTATGACTAGATTAAAGTTGACATTTATGCTATTATCTTGCTCAATTACTCATGAATCATGAAAGTGAGATTTGAGTGAGGATTTTATGGATTGACATTGTGCTTATCCCTTAGTTGCATGTTTCAGACCATGAGAGTGACTTAATTATGTGATTTAATTAGGCAGTTTTATGCACCCATGAGAGAGAACTTTGAACTAGTTAAGAGTTATCAATAACCTCAATTAATTGCTTGATTTTCTTTCCTTTATGTTTCACGCTTCTAATTGCTTAAATCATAGAATTGATGTTTGATCCCCTTTCCCGAATCTTTTTTATCTTTGGTACTTAGTTTGGATCAATAGTCCTCAGTTGGTAGCTGACATCTTCTAACTTCTTTTCGGTCTAAATTATTGTTTGAATCAATAGATTTCGTATTGGAAGAATGACACTTACTTGCCACTAGATCTACTTAGTTTTGTGATTTAGTTTGGCTTTGTTTGACTGTAGAACAGAGATTAGTAACGACCTACTTTTTCTTATTTGAACCTATCCAAGTAAGAAGTAGCGAGCATTAGCTTACCAATGGAGAGTTTGTTGCTTGAAAGGGCTTAATTAGCCAGAGAAGATTATGTTTCACTCTAAGCTAACAAATGGATATTAGTTCTATCATTAAACATGCTCTTATAATATCATCTCCATTTGAAAATGAGTGACAATTGAATTTATATATACTAATATTGTTTCTTTTGATATTATTTCTAAAAAATGAAGTACAAACAATAATTTCAATTCAAGAATTTTCCTTTTGCGTATATATATGTCAATTGAAAATGTTATACTAATAAGTAAATAAAAATAAAACTCCTTAAATATGTAATTATAACTTAGGCCTTGTTCACTTTACCTCATAAATAATAATTAATTTAAAGAGTTAATCGATTCGTAAATGAAATACGTTAGTAAAAATAAGGTATACACAAAAGTTCTAAATTTTAAGGTGTTTTTTAACTTTGGCAATAAATTTCAATTCTTTATAAATAATCCGATATGATAAACCAATAAAAACCAGGTGAGCTAAATAGGTACACCGGGTGTACCATGAGCATGGTACACCTAGGGGTATTTTTGTAATAAATTAGAACTTCAGGTGCTCATTTGACACCAAGTTTGCTCATTTGGGAATTTTGCTCATTTTGTTCATTTTGCTCATTTGCTCATTTTACTCATTTTGTAATAAAAGTGTTTGCTCATTTTCTTAAATAAGTAGAAATGTTTGCTCATTTTGCTCATTTGTTCATTTGCTCATTTTGCTCATTTGGAGAAAATAGTATTGGGTGTACCATGAGCATGGTACACCTAGGTGTACTATAAATATTCCTGCTAAATATAAATATAGTATAAGTCTAATGGATATTTGCTTTCTTATTTTCTTGTAGATAGCCCTTTAATAATCTTAAGAATGATAAATGAACAAGGAAAAAAAATACCACAAAATCACAAGATTATAGTAAGTTTTTTTTAGGATGATATTAAATGCTTACCAACTCAAGAAGAAAGTTACTCCTACCATATTTTAAAAAACTTTATAATAAGAGAAAAATAAATTGAAAGGAAGATGGAAAGAAAATCGCGTGGACCCGGAAATGTCCTCTATGCCATTACTACTAATAGCATATCTTGTCTTTCTTCCCCCATTTGTGAGAATACACATGTTCCTTCTCATTTCATCTTCTTTAGTATAACCATTTCTCTCTAGGTTTTCCTAGACATCTCATTGCTTTAATTTCTTCTTCCAACATAGAAGAGAAAGCAAAAAAAAAAACCCTAGATCAAGAGTAGAATAAAAGAAAGAAAAACAACATGGATGATAACATATCAAGTTTCTTTGAAGATCAACAATTTAGAGATCCAAGTTTCTCAGGCTTTCCGACGTCGCCGGAAGATCTCTTTAGCATCTTTGATGCCTTAGAGGGTTTAAAAGATGTGACGGCGACGACACCAACAACGACAACTTCCGGTGGTGGGGATGAAGATGGAACAAGAAAGAGTTTTATGTTTCAAGACTTATTATCTGAGAGTGATGAGCTTGATGCACTTGAAGCTGAGTTAGGTGATAATGAACAACCTAAGAGTAAGAGGGCTAAAATAGCAACTTCAGAAGAAAGAGAAATTGGACAAGATGGAAGTAAGGTTTCTCATATAGCAGTTGAAAGGAATCGAAGGAAGCAAATGAATGATCATCTTTCTGTCTTGCGTTCTCTCATGCCTTGCTTCTATGTCAAGAGAGTAAGTTAAGCTAAAGCTTTTGTTGTTTCCTTTCTTAGTATTATGTTATCATCTTAGAGGGTGTTTCGTATAGAAAAATTTGATGTAGGAAACAGATTCAAATAAGCGTTTTCATTTTTAATTGTTTGGTATGAGTGTTAAGTAACAAATAGCGTTTCCAAAGGGAAACACAATCCCCCATTTGTTACCCTTATCAAACTAGTGGAAACAATTCACGTTTCCTTCCTCAATCATAAACCTCTCAATTGTTTCCATTCCACTAGGATACCAAACAACTATTAAAGGTAACAATTATTATTTCCATTTCTCCTCCTTATCCAAATCCTTTTCCGTGTCCATTGATTATACCAAACGCCCCCTCATCTTTTAATTATAATGCAATAGTGAATTTTAGTTATGTAGCACGAAAATGATCGGGACTTTGGAAAAGAAAAAGTTTTAGAAACGGGAATAATTCTTATAGTGGAATTTTATTCATAATTGAGAAAATCATATTTAGGTTTCAGAGGTTAGTTACAAATTATAAGTATCTTTGTGTTGCATTTCTTAAATCACAATTATGTACTTTTGGATTTTTTTCGATATTGTTGCAATGTTTTACTTTATGATTTCTTAATTACACAACAACCCAACTATGATATTCTTTACTTCTTAGTACTATTGGTTCTGCCTAACTAATAACATGTAAAACAAGCATTTAGTTGCTTTTGATATCATAAAGTACGATTGCTTTATATTGAATGAAAAAAAAAATCCTATGCTAGATTTTTGGTCCTTTTAAAATAATGTTTGCCGGTTTTCCTATGATACTCTATAGTAACCCAACTATGGCACATTTATGTATGGTACGACTTTAATTAGTTTATACTCTACCAATATGTGGTACATTGGGACATATTTCTCCATTTCTAGGTTATTACTTGCTAGATACTTATATTATTGAGAACACTCATAATATTGATTGTAATTTTATCCATCCTTTTTAATTAAGGTTTCTAATTAACATACTTCTTTTCAACTAAATAGGGAGATCAAGCATCAATAATAGGTGGAGTTGTGGATTACATCAATGAGTTGCAACAACTTCTTCAATCACTTGAAGCCAAGAAGCAAAGAAAAGTTTATAGTGACGTACTTAGTCCTAGAGTAATTTCAAGTCCAAGACCTTCACCTCAAGTAATGAGCCCTAGAAAACCACCATTAAGCCCTAGACTTAACCTACCAATTAGTCCAAGAACTCCTCAACCAAGCAGCCCTTATAGACCAAGGCTAAATATATCTCCTACAATGTCTACTCCGATCGACCTTTCGCCTTCTTCTTCAAGCTCCTCCCTTAATGATTCTGCCAATGAGCTTGTAGCTAACTCGAAATCTCCGGTGGCCGAGGTAGAAGTCAAGTTTTCCGGCCCAAATCTACTCCTTAAGACGGTTTCTCATAGAATTCCGGGACAAGTTGTGAAAATTATTTCCACACTTGAAGATCTTGCCTTTGAGATTCTTGATATCAACATTATCACCATGGAAGACACTATGCTTACTTCCTTTACCATCAAGGTATAACTCAAAGCTAAGTTTAAGGTGCACCTTCTTTTTTTTTGCATGTTAAATTGTCTTTTATAAGATCTACTAATTAATTAGTTTAATATACTAGAGCAATTATCATGTGAAACAATCTTTCTAAATTAATTACTCCCTCAATTTAGTAATATAAGTTAATCAAGACTTAACTTTTGGAAAGGATTGTTAAAAAAATAGATAATTTTCTCTCACAGTAATTTTGAGTTAAAATTCTTTTGCCCCTTAAGTGACTAGCTGATCATATGATTTAGTGCCATATATCCTTTGTCATCCTTTATTTTGATAAAATTTATTTTCATTTTGACTTTTTCTATCCCCTTCGTATAATAAAACAATCGTGATTTTTTTTAGGGGATAAAACACTTGTGATTGATTGTAGAATCATATGAATAGAATTCATTAGCTAATGTCACTACTTAAGCATTTTGTATTGTTTCTCTTTTTGGTTACATGAAAATGGTTACCATTTCCCTCTTTATTTTGGAAAAATCACATAGGTCTAAAGACAATTAGACCATCAATTGAACAACAACCCTTCAAAGTGTGCCATTAGAAACGGTACGTAGAAGTATTAGAACAAAGGGAGTAAATGCTATGATGTTAAGTCATAATTCGAGAAGCTTAATTAGCTTACCACTGCTCTACAACTTGTTCCTCTTAATAACCCCTTAATAACGTACGTAGACATGTATCTTAAGTCATAATTTGACCAAAAAATGGCAAAAGTATGTTTGGCATGACAAAGTATTATACTTGTCAGTTCAACTCGTTTCAGTTTAATTCAGTTCAACTCATTTCAATACAGTTCAACCCAAAAGAACAGTTATAATTTATTTTACTTAGCATATATAGTTCGTTTATTTTAATTATAATTAGAACTGCACTAAACTTGTGATTAGCAATTATCTTAATCTATTTTGACTTTCACATAAGTTACTTTAGACCAATTGAAGCATTATCGTTGACTTGCACATGCATGCTTTGAATTTGATGGAGTATTGTCATGTTTCTCCCTGCTCTTCAAGTACTCCTGTACTCTGCCAAGTCTCATAAGCTGTAAAAAACAAATCAAAATTTGACTAGTTTTTCTATTGTTTCCATACAAAAAAAAAAAGTGACTGATGAGCTTAAATGTTACATACAGTAAATAACTGAAAGTATTCAAAATTAATTATTTTTTTGTCTTTTTTGCAGATTGGAATTGAATGTCAGCTCAGTGCTGAAGAACTTGCTCACCAAATCCAACAAACATTCTGCTCTTTTCCACTTTTAAATTAATTGATAAACCCTACAAAATCAAGGAAAATATCCTTCAAAAAAAAAAGTATTCCAATGAAAAATTAAATTACTGAAATAATAATTAATATAACCGTGCTCTCTGACCTGATTCTGCAACAATAAACAGTTTGGGAGAAGCAAGTGCATTTACTGCCTCATAATTTACTGATCATGTAACCGTAGTTTTCTCTTCATTCTCATTTGGTTTTTTTTTTTGGGTAAAAACTGTAACTTTTGTTATCATTATTGTTTGTTAACAGACACTAGTGTAACCCTTTTTTTTAACCTTATGTAATCTTAAGTAGTTGTGGTACACGTACAGATACCATGTTGCTAAAGTTTTGAATTCCAACAATGAACTTTTTTTTTTTTGGGCAACATCTAGCAATGAACTTAAACCATCATGTTTTTAGGCATATATACTTTTCATTTTCAAAAAATTCTGAATGTATGAAACGAATTTCAATTTGTTCTCTATGGTGTGTACAAGACACTTGCCCATCTATACTAATATATTAAAAGGCGTTCCTAAGCAAGGAAATACGCCACGTGGCGCTATCCCTTATAGTGTTTACTTTGTGTAAACACACATACAATAAAAAAAGAAATAAAAATGCATCTTATAAGATTTGATCCCATGACCTCAAGCCTATACACTAAAGTCTTAACCACTAAACCAAATAATGTTTGGTGTTATAATTATAAAGTAAAATGCTTGGGTCCGTATACCAAACTTATCAGTAGAATATTTTGATAAGGAGTTCCTCCTTAAAGTTGGCAGTAAAATTGGAAAAGTTACTCGAATCGACCAACACACTGCGAATGCAGAGAGAGGTCAGTTTACGCGTTTAAGTGTTGAGCTGGACCTTAATAAACCTCTTCTATCCAAGTTCTGGTTAAAAGGGAGAGTTTGGAAAATTCAGTATGAAGGGTTGAAACTCATCTGTTTCAAATGTGGCAAAATTGGTCACTCTACAGATATTTGCAAGGAAAACTGTGATACAGCTAATAATGTAGATACTCTGACCCAGAACCAAGATAACAATGAACAATGCGACGGAATGAGTCATGGGGTAGTGAATCCAGAGTTTGAGGATGAATTTGGTTCCTGGATGTTGGTTAAAAAACCTCCTCCAAGAAAGCGTGGTCCTAGAACCACCATCTCTGGTGCCCAACCACCAAAGGGGGTCAGAAACCCCCAAACCAAAATAGGCAAGTTGAAACCCATAACGTCAATCAAGGAGGCTCCAGATTTTCAGTTCTGCAAAGCCAAATTAGAGGAGAAGATATTGCTAAGGAAATTTCCCCCCAAATTTTTGAAACGGTTGATTTGGGGAAGGAATCCCAATTCCATATCACGCATGATCACAGTAATACCTTTAATTTGGGCAGAATTACGGGAAATTTGTACCAAGATAGAGTCAATCAAGGTAAACCTAAACAATGGAAAGAAAAGATAAGACAGGAAGGAACTTTCCAAAGAAATGTGTGCTAAGAAATAAAACTAATGATTCTGTTTCCCAAGAGTTTCCCACAATTAATTTGGCAAGTGCGAATGGAAAGGAAAACCAATCTATTATTTTCAAAGCCGTTCAAAACAATGAACCGAAACATTCCCCTGTAGTCACATCTTCACAGTCAGAGATCCAAGCCACAAAAAATTCCATCCAACATGCCCAACCCAATGCCACTCTGTATTCCTCTACCAATCCAGTTGAGCATTCCACCAGAGAAAATCATCTGTGCCGAAGCCCCAATGGCCCAACCCTACATGGGAACAACCGACCCCCTGATCCACAAATTGGAGGTGGAGATACACTTATGGGAGGGGTCGAGGCCGGAGACACCGGAGTTAATTATAACTCTGAAAATCCCCAACAATGTTAATCGTGCTCTACGATTTTTGACTGATGCTTTCAAAGGTAATTTTTCGAACTCGTTGAATTTTATGGATAGTTTACGAGCTAATCAACCAAATCTTCCACCCATACTTGTATGGTGTGGAATGTCCAAGGAGCTGGTAGCAGGGAATTTGTTAATATGCTAAAAGAAATTGTGAGAATTCACAAACCATCTGTTCTAGCCTTGGTGGAGACCCATATGGGCGGAGCTCATGCTTCCAAAATTGCTGATATAATTGGCTATAATGGACATACGAGGATGGATGCACAAGGGTTTAGTGGTGGCATATGGGTTTACTGGCGCAAGGAGTTAGTCACTATTCACCCTATTCACCAACACAACCAGTACATCACAATGGAGATTACTCGGAATGGGGATGAACCCTGGTTTTTTACGGCCATTTATGCCAGCCCTGACCCGTCGAGACGTCAAGATCTTTGGCGAGAGCTTAAGGACTTCGCTGACACTAACCAACATCCCTGGTTACTAGCAGGGGATTTCAATGAAACAAGGTTTGGTTGGGAGAGGAGTTCAAGTTGCGCTGAAACTTCACGACGAAGTGATCGGTTCAATCAATGGGTAGATGATGCTCAATTAATAGAAGTGGAGTTTTCAGGGCCAGGGGGAATTCGCCGGAAACTCGTCGGAGTGCGAGACTTGACAGGGCCTTGTGTAACTCAAATTGGGGGCTGAAGTTTGACAAAGCCCATGTTAAACATCTCCCTGCACTTCAGTCGGACCATAACCCCATCCTTATTTCTTCAAATGGTTTTGCGCATATGGCATCAATGAATCACCCTTTCTGTTTTCAAGCGGTTTGGCTCTCCCATGAAACCTTTTTGGATTTTATTCACGATAAATGGAATAAAACGGAAGCTTTGGTCCTGCATTTAAAGAAATTTTCAGAGGAACTCCAAACGTGGAGTAGGGAGAACTTCTATAACATTTTTCGTCAGAAGAGAACTCTCATGGCAAGAATTGAAGGAATTCAGAAAAAACCGACTGGAGAGAGAAATTCGAGCCTCCTCAAACTCGAAGCAAAGCTGAGAAGGGAGCTTGATGAAGTGCTCAGACAGGAAGAAATCTTGTGGTACTAGAAGGCAAGGGTCGATTGGATCAATGATGGAGACAGAAACACCTCCTACTTCCATCTGAGTACTGTTATCCGGAGATGGAGGAACAAAATAGCAGCTTTGAAAAACTCGAATGGAGACTGGATCCACGACCCAGGTATGGTGAAATCGATGGTTATGGAGTATTTTATGAATCTTTTTACAGAGGAAGACGCTGAGAATGAGACTGCGGCCAATGATTTACTTTATGGTATTTGTACCGAATTTTCACCAGAGGATTGGAACTTGCTAAGTAGGCCCTACACCAAGAGTGACATTGACCTTGTTGTACAAAATATGGGATATCGTAAGGCCCCTGGGCCAGATGGCTATCAGGCCTTATTTTATCAAAAACATTGGGATCTGGTGAGTCCAAATGTTTATAAAATGGTGCTTGAGGCTTTGGAGGGTAAAGGGTTGCCCAGCTCAATCAATGAAACCTTTTTAGTGCTTATTCCTAAAACTGAAAAGCCGGAGAATCCAGCTCATTTTAGGCCCATAAGCCTTTGTAACGTGGCATACAAAATTATCACCAAAGCAATAGTTAACAGAATTAAACCAGTCCTTCCTCTCATTACTTCGGCTTCCCTGTCCAGTTTTATACCAGGGAGGCAGATAACGGATAATATTGTCATAGTCCAAGAAGTGATCCACACAATGAAAAGAAAACAAGGTTCGAAGGGGTTTATGGCTATTAAGATCGACTTTGAAAAGGCCTATGATCGCTTGAAGTGGTCTTTCATTCGAGAGACTTTAAGTGAAATGAATTTTCCCATGCTTATGATCGAAGTGATAATGGAATGTGTAACTTCTTCGTCTATGCGAATATTGTGGAATGGGCAGCAGACGGAGTCATTCCATCCTACTAGGGGCATTAGACAAGGAGACCCCCTGTCTCCTTATCTTTTTGTCTTGTGTATAGAACGGCTAAATCATATTATTGAAGAAGCGATCATTGGGAAAGCTTGGAAGCCTATCCAAGCTAGCCGTGGAGGGCCTCTTATTTCTAACTTGTTTTTTGCAGATGATATTATGTTATTTGCAGAAGCATCGCATGAACAAGCTTCAGTTATAGGACATTGTTTGGAAAGGTTCTGCAAGGCGTCAGGTCGAAAAGTTAGCTTTACCAAATCTAGAGTTTATTACTCTAACAATGTGCCGCTGCAAGATAGAATTGATATCAGCAATGCTATGAACATGGAGATGACAGAAGATCTGGGGCTTTACTTGGGAATGCCTACCCTCACAAGTCGAGTAACAAGGGAGACTTTTAGCCACCTTTGTGAAAAAATAGACCGGAAGCTTTCTGGGTGGAAATCTCGTCACTTATCCCTTGCGGGACGCATTACCTTAGCTGAATCAACCATAACCACGCTTAGCTATTACTCTATGCAGACGGCTAAGATTCCAAGAATGGTGTGTGATGACATTGATCGTAGAACAAGAAGGTTCATTTGGGGAGGTAATGAGAATCAACGGAAAATACACCTTCTTTCTTAGGAGACGGTTCAAAAACCTCGCAATCAAGGGGGCTTAGGGATGCGCTCGGCAAGGCAAGCTAACTCAGCCTTCTTGACAAAGTTGGGGAGGAGGGTTCTTGCAGAACCAAATTCGTTATGGTCGCGAGTTATTAGACACAAATATTGTAAGGGTAGGTGTGATATTGATATGTTCACACCCACCAAAAACATGTCAAATGTGTGGCGTGGCATAACAGAAAATGCGAACTGGCTTCACAAGGGATCTATGGTTGATATAGGAAATGCGAGGTCCACACTTTTCTGGGACCATTGTTGGGTCACAAACTCACCTCTTAGAGAAGCTGTTCTGAGCCCTATTCCTAATGAAATTGAAGGTGCGGTCGTGGAAGAAATGTGGGGCCCTGAGCAGGATTGGAAATGGGAAAGTTTTGGCTATCTCTTGCCACCTGATATGCTGAAGATGATAGCGTCTCACAAATTAATTGAAGACCCCACAGTGGGGGATTTGAGATATTGGAGGGGTGCAAATAAAAGCGGCTTCTCGATCAAATACGCAATGCAACTGATCTGGAATGAGCAGGATGAAAGTACGAGTGTTACTTGGGATTTAATTTGGAAGCTTCCAGTTCAACAAAGGATTAGAGTTTGTCTTTGGCTAATAATGCATAATAGGCTGCTTTGCAATGTAAATAGATTCAAGAGGCAGCTAACTAATGATCCAAGATGTGAAAGGTGTTCATCAGGGAACGAGGAAACTCTCTTGCACCTTCTTCGTGACTGCCATATTGCAAAAAAATATATGGAGAAGCATCGGTGGACGTGCTCGTTATCCAGAGTTCTTTAATGGTGACTTACAAACCTGGCTGACCGCTAATCTCAAAGCTGAAGGGCTTATTTCATCAGGGAAATGGACTACGTTCTTTGCTACAACCATATGGTGGATTTGGAAGTGGTGAAACTATGCTATTTTTGGGCGCAATGAAGAGATTCCTATTGATACAGGTAGGTTCCTCCACACGAAAGCTGAAGAAATGTGGGATGCTATGAGAAGATCAAATGGAGATGAGCCAAGTGCGACTGCTCGTATTAGGAGGGAGATCTTTGTTAGGTGGCAGTCCCCACCACATCAGTGGTTTTGCCTGAACATCGATGGGGCTTCGAAACAACCTCAGGGGTTGGCTGGAGGGGGTGGAGTCATAAGGGATGAGCGTGGCATTTTTGTAAAAGCCTTTATAGCAAACTTTGGAATATGTTCTTCCTACAGAGCTGAAATTAAAGCTGCTATCATAGGTCTCCAAATGGCCTTTGATATGGGTATTCAAAAACTCATCCTTCAGATGGATAATGAAAATTGTGTCCACGTGATTAGAAGTGAAGCCATCCACGTGAATGAAGCCTATCATACCACGAATGCATGCAGGAAAATCACTGCGCTAGGAGATTGGGAGGTGCAACTCCAACACTGTTACAGAGAAGGCAACAAGGTTGCAGACAAGTTGGCTAATATGGGCGTTTTTAATTCGGGTAGTACAATTTATTTTGATGTCCCTCCTCTAGAGATATCTAATCTACTTAGTAATGACATTAAACGAGTTACTACTCCTAGGTTTGTAATTTGAGATGTTCTTGGCTCTCTTCTGCATCAAAAAAAAAAAAAAGTAAAATGTTAATAAATGAATATTATAATTATCCGGGGAATAGCCCGGGACTATAAACTAGTTAAATATTGAAATTTTACATTATATCAAATCACTGCAATGCATTATGGACTCAAAATAAAGAATAGAAGGCATTGTCATATACTTCCCTCGTTCGTTAGAAATTGCAACACTTATTTGTACTATTTATCGATCGATTTGTGTGTCTCAAAGTTTATTTTCCAGATACCCAATACTCCTCAACAGTTAATACACTTTCTCTGTTTTTTTCGATGCAATGTTGCCTTTTTGGTGAATGGATTAAAATAATGAAATGTTGCATCTAAAAAAACAGAGGTAGTATTATATGGTCAAAATTGTGCTTTGACACACGTGAAAGTCAAAGTTATGTAACTTTTATCGAATGCATGAAGTATATATATATTTTTTATATTTGTTTGCTTTTTTTTTGAGGTCTTATTTATCCTAATAATCCAATACTTATTTTCTTAAGATACTAAAGTCATAATCTTGTTATAATTTCCTTATAGTTAATTTAGATTTAATAATACTACTATACAAACTATACGAGAAAAAAACTTTAGATATAAGCAAATTATGTAGGTATCATATTCTAAAGCATATAAAGTTACAAGTATTTGAAGTACTATATATTGCAAGGTTATCCTTAATTGTTAATTATAAAATTCTCTCGAGAATTTTTTTGAAAATGAAGCATTTTTTTTACTTATCCTGTAGTTTGCGCCTTGTGGTGGTGTTTTTAGGGTTTGTTGGTAGATTTCGGTGGTGCTAGTGGTGAAATTGGGGTTTGGAGGTTGATTTCGGTGGTGTTAGTGGTGAAATTGGTGTTTGGTGGTGGATTTCGGTGGTGTTAGTATTGTTTCGATGGTGGTGGCTTTTCGGTGGTGTTGGTGGTGCCTCGGTGGTGTTGGTGGTGCCTCGGTGGTTGCGGTGGTGGCAGTGCCTCAATGGTGGTGGTAGTCTCGGTGGTGGTGGTGCCTCGGTGGATCAGGTGGTGGCAGTAGGACTCCGTGTTAATCAACCCTTTTGTTAAACGCTTGCCCTCACCTTTGTTAATCAACCCTTAAGAAATTTTGCCCAGAAGTCCGTGTCGACCGAATTGTTGCATTTAATTTAACCACTTTACCTATTTTAGATACAAAATTTATTTTATGACATGTTTATATACTACTCGTTAAAAGTTCCTCTTCTATATAGATAGGTAGCTAGCGTAAATTGAATTAGCTAGCTTAATAATAATCACTATATATATATATAAAGGAGGAACTTTTCGAGAACATAGGGAGCTCCTCAAGATTTCGAGCTCATAGATCGCGCCACGTAGGATTGCCACATCATTAATTTATATTTTTATTTTTTACAAAAATAGAGTTCTAGATGATTTAAATACATATAAGGAGATTGGATAAGCGAAAATTAGAGTTTGGATTTGAATCAACAACCTAAATTATTATATCATGAAATTTGTGTATAACTTTTGCTACGTAGTTCGGAATATTATAATTTTTGTACCATTGAGAGTGCTAAAAATATGTTTCGAAATAAGATCCATTTATAATATAGTTGTACAACTTATGAAATATAGAGCGCCACTTAAGATTGTCATGTCATTAGTTTTTATTTTAAATATTTGAAAAAAATAGAATTCTACATATATTTAAATACATAAAAGAGTTTTGGATAGGGGGAAATTAGAGTTGCGTTTTGAATAAACAACCTAAATTATTATATTATGTAAATTGAATTTAACTTTTGCTACCTAATTCAAAACATTATAATTTTTTTACCATTGGAGAGTGCTTGAAATATGCTTCAAAATATGACATACTTACAATATAGTGTTACAACTCATGAAAATATATTAAATTAGATGCATTGTAGAACATTATTTAGTCTTTTTTTTAAGATAAATATAATAATGGCTATAAGTATTAAGTATAGTGTATTATATGTGATTATAACATTTGATTATAGGTCCAATTTATAGGATTAAACATATTAGCTTTCAAAACCTCAACCTTACTCAACTAAACTAAAACAATATAGTATTGCAACAAAATTTATTAACTAAAATCTATATTATGTAAATTGAATTTAACTTTTGCTACCTAATTCAAAACATTATAATTTTTTTACCATTGGAGAGTGCTTGAAATATGCTTTAAAATATGACATACTTACAATATAGTGTTACAACTAATGAAAATATATTAAATTAGATGCATTGTAGGACATTATTTAGTCTTTTTTTTAAGATAAGTATAATAATGGCTATAGGTATTAAGTATAGTGTATTATATGTGATTATAACATTTGATTATAGGTCCAATTTATAGGATTAAACATATTAGCTTTCAAAACCTCAACCTTACTCAACTAAACTAAAACAACATAGTATTGCAACAAAATTTATTAACTAAAATCTATAGCGATAAAGTTAATTATTAGAGTTTTAGATTATGTAAAAATTAGAGTTTGATTTAAATAAAACATCCTTATAATATTATAAAGAGCTCCACCTGTCATTCTTATCAATTTTTTAAGAAAGTATTCTTTATGTTCTGCATCAATTAAATTATTACCCTCTACTTTCTTAAAGTATCATTCGAGTATTATTCATGTTAAAACTGTATTAGCTATTGTTAGTCATACCTGTTATTAGGATACCATTTAATTGGTTTGGACATGGTTTTTTAAGGAAAGAAAAAATGGGTAGTGTAGCATAGAGGTACCTCTTTAGTTGACTAGAGTAGGGGACAAATAAATCCTTATTAAAGTAAACGCAACTTTATAAGGCAATTCAGGTAATTAATGATGGTTTGAACTTTTCTTATTTTTATTAAATTTTATGAACTTTTTTACTTTTTTCTAGAATTTCCTTATTTTTATTAAAAATTGAGGATGTATATTTATATTTAATTAAACGCCCCACGAGACCTAAACTAGAAACTAAAACCATATCGTGCAAATTAATCTACTGATATTGAAACATGTTGGGGTTATTTGTGTTGTACTAGCTTATGCTGAATAACTCATGGGCTTATCTTAGTGGTACATTAACGTTTCTTTTTTCTCAATGAGTTATTCACCAGTGTTACAAAAAATTTGATTCGAACAAACATTTAAAATTATTTTTAATTCGGTTTTTCACCAAAGACCCCCGACAAATCACGAAATTCACCATATACCCTCAATGTTTCAGATATTCACCATATAGCCTTGAATTTTCTAAAACGTCCATCAAATGCCCTTTTTTCTAACGGACGTTAATTTGCCGTTTGTATTATTTACAATTTTGCCATCATTAACCCTAACCCCTAAACCCTAACCCTAATCCTAACCCTAACCCTTAATCCTAACCCCTAAATCCACCATCTCCTCCCCCATGCCAGCCCCCTGCCCAGCCCCCACCCCTCCCCCTCCCATTAGGGGTTAGGGGTTAAGGTTAGGGGTTAATAATGGCAAAATTGTAAATAACGCAAACGGCAAGTTAACGTCTGTTAGAAAAAGAGCATTTGGTGAATGTTTTTGAAAATATAGGGGTATATGGTGAATATCTGAAACATTAAGGGTATATGGTGAATTTCGTGATTTGTTGGGGATATATGGTGAAAAAAAATTAATTTTTAATATGTTTTTATTAAATAAATATTTCGTTTGTTTATTTAGTTATTTATTCATCATTATTTAAATATAGTATTGAGAAAATGAAATATATATGAATTAGAAGAAAGCTTGTGATCAAATAAAGTGGAAGAATTTGTGTATCAGGTTATTAAATCATTGAATATTAATTAATAAAGTGAAAGAGTTTGATTTATATAATAGAGATTACCGAATAATAATAATCAATATTTAGGTTTTAAAATATTATCAGTATAATTATTAATACGAAATTCAAGTTTTTATTTTTTCTTCTGATTTGTGTCAATCAAGTTATATTGTCACTTTAATATTTTTATCAAAGCTTTTTACACATATGTAAGAGGAAATCATTCTCCTTAATTTATATTTAATTGAAATTTCAAACTCAATGCCATTGTTAACTTGTTCAACATATCCTCTCTTCAACAAAAAAAAAAACTTGTTCAACATAGTAGTATATGACAAGTAAGAAGAAGAAATAATTATTTAATATATATGGCAATATAAATTCATTAATGGTAATATCAAACTTTTTGTAAATATATTATTAAGCCTTGTACAGTAGCCTTTTATAGCTAAGCCCATATGTTTATTAGGTTGTATATATATATATTCTCTTCCAGTTTAGTAAACTATCTTTCTAAGCACGCGATGCGTGCCACGATAATTTTTTCATTGTGACCTTTCGTAAAGTCGAGTAGCTAGTTTTACATACAGCGACAACTCATTATAATAGTTTAAGTTGACAATTTTTTCAATAAATGCTCTGTTTTGTTCAACTTATTAGAAGTTATTTTTAGCAAAAATAAGTTTAGATCAGTTCTTGATCTGGCTTTATTATCATCTATGTAATTGACTTACACAAATTGAAATTATATAAACCATTAAAATGATCATTTATTCACATGACTATAATGTTGTAGAAGTATATTGCTGATTTTTATTTTTGCAATTTTTCCTTTTGATGGAAGATTTTGATATTCTTAAATGAATTTGTTATCTTTTTTTTTTTGTAAACTTATTTGTCTTTCCTTTTTTTTTAACCTAAAATTTTAAGTTATTCTATTTGTAGTTTTTAAAAATGGCAAATATTGGGATTGATTGATTACCCATTATTATTTTAAAAATTTAAACAAAATTGATGTAATTAAAAAAAGTAAGGGTAATATAGTTATTTAATATGGGGACCCCATGCCTGCCCCCTTCACTTATATAATAGAGATAGACTCGAGAGAATAATTATATTGCTTCCCTACAAAACGCACAAGAAATTAAACCCTAGTAGAGATTCATATATAGGCGCCGAAATGAAGATCATGAAACGGCGAAGAGGCAAATTTTCAGCAAACCCTTGCTTGCCACAAGAACTAACACTCGAAATCTTGCTTCAACTGCCTGTAAAATCATTGGGAAGATTCAAATTAGTTTGCAAAACATGGAATTCTCTAATCTCAAACCATAACTTCATCAAATCCCATGCAAAAAACTTTAACAACCCACCTTCACTGTATCTTTTTGATCGAGTAAAACTACGTCTTATTTCTACATTCCTTAATGATAACACCAAACACATCAACTTCAACTTAAATCCTACAATATTAAAAAATCCTTATGATTACCATTGTTGTGGATCAAGTGATGGACTTATATGCATGTGCATATACACCTTAACCACAAAACTTATCCACCTTTTTAACCCCATCACCACAGAAACAAGGGAAATCCAGTTTCCCGATCATGTGTATGGAAAGCTTCAAAATTATTTTGGCTTAATTTGGACCCATCTTACTTTGTCAGTATTATATCAGGGTTTAGTACATGTAGAGGGAAATATTTGGTAACCCTATATAATTCAAGAAGACATGAGATTGAACATAAATTCCTAGTTGTGGATCCGGATCCGGATCCGGATGGAAATCCAAATTATGATATAATAGTACTACCGGGAGTAAGAGATGGTTATCCCATAAATATGTTGGATAATTATGTTGAAACTCTTGTTTCTCCTTCTTCTTTGGATAAAAATGTGTAGTTTCAGTCTTTCAGAGTTTTCTCTTGTTAGAAAGGTTTCAAATAATTCATGGGATTATACTTTGAGGTGTATTTCTGAAATGAGAATAATGCTCTACAATCATTAACTAAGATTCATTTTGATGTCATTTTCTATTTGTTATGGAATTTTTTTTATTTTGGCCCTGTTTGGCACTAGTAGTGGTTGGACAGGATCAAAATGCTACTTAAGAAAATTTTGAGTGTTTGGTAAGGTAGTGGTTGTAGTAGTGGGTAGCGGTTGGAGTAGATTATGGGTAGCGGTTGTAGAACGTTACTACAGGTAACGTTTGAGATTTATAGGTAACAATCTAGCAAATAAACACTATGTCTTTTTCTTTGTTTATTAATTGCTTTATCTTGTGGCAATCCATTGCTTTTTCTTTACAATAACAGGATATGATTTAATTATTTATTTAAAGATAAGATATAACTAATATTTCACAATATTTTATACCTCTAATTCCACAAGCATTTTCATTAGAATCAATATATATATATATATATATATATATATAAATGAGGAACTTTTCGTGAGCATAGGGAGCTCCTCAAGATTTCGAGCTCATAGAGCGCGCCAAGTAGGATTGCCACGTCATCAATTTATATTTATATTTTTTTTTAACAAATATAGAGTTCTACCTAGATTTAAATACATATAAGGAGTCTTGGAGAAGCAGAAATTAGAGTTTTGTTTTGAATGAATAACCTAAATTATTATATTATGTAAATTGTGTATAACTTTTGCTACCTAATTCAGAATATTATAATTTTTGTACAATTAGATAGTGCTCGAAATATGCTTTGAAATAAGATCCAGTTACAATATAGTTCTACAATTTATGAAATAGAGAGCGCCACTTAAGATTGTCATGTCATTAGTTTTTATTTTAAATATTTGAAAAAAATAGAATTCTACATATATTTAAATACATAAAGAATTTTGGGTAGGGGGAAATTAGAGTTGCGTTTTGAATAAACAACCTAAATTATTATATTATGTAAATTGAATTTAACTTTTGCTACCTAATTCAAAACATTATAATTGTTTTACCATTGGAGAGTGCTTGAAATATGCTTCAAAATATGATCTATTTACAATATAGTTTTACAACTCATGAAAATATATTAAATTAGATGCATTGTAGGACATTATTCAGTCTTTTTTTTAGATAAATATAATAATGGCTATAAGTATTAAGTATAGTGTATTATATGTGATTATAACATTTGATTATAGGTCCAATTTACAGGATTAAACATATTATCTTTCAAAACCTCAACCTTACTCAACTAAACTAAAACAATATAGTATTGCAACAAAATTATTAACTAAAATATATAGCGATAAAGTTACATATTAGAGTTTTGGATTATGTAAAAATTAGAGTTTGATTTAAATAAAACAGCCTTAGAATATTATAAAGAGCTCCACCTGTCATTCTTATCAATTTTTTAAGAAAGTATTCTTTATGTTCTGCATCAATTAAATTATTACCCCCTACTTTCTTAAAGTATTATTCGGGTATTATTCATGTTAAAACTGTAGTAGCTAATAGCTATTGTTAGTCATACCTGTTATTGAGATACCATTTAATAATAGACTTAGCTACAATATTCAATTGAATATTAAAAATTATAAAATTTATATATCACAATAACAAATCTAGAAATTACAGTATAATGACAAATCCTTATTAAAGTAAACGCAACTTTATAAGGCAATTCGGGTAATTAATGATGGTTTTATTAACATAAAGTAAAGGTAATATTGTCAACTGTAGTTTCTTTTTTTACCAAAAGTGGAATGGTTCCAAAAGATGAAACTATCTAAAGTGGTAATTGTTATAATAGAAAAAGAACGGAGGAAGTATGTAAATACAACGATCTTGAAAAATCTCATTTTACAACAACACAAAATCAACAATAATTTTAACAAAAAATTTGCAATAAAATAAAATAAACAACAACCCGTGCGTTCACGGGCTTCAAACCTAGTAATCCATATTTTGAAATGAAATTGATACATCTCATAACCAACAATCCAACAAAATCACGCATAGTTTTTATTTCCATTGATGAACTTTTATTTACTGGAGCTTATGACTTTACTTTATTATACCAAACAAAGACAAAGAGATGTACTAAATTCAGTCCAATAGGTTTGATGATGCAAATATGAAAATGGCTGCCTCCTTAGCTACTGAGTTAGGTCTGTCATTTTACTGACTTACCTCATTTTCATGTTCATTAAATGAAAAACAAAGGAGTTTTCCTCATTCACTACAATTCTGCTTCTGTCATACTATTTGTAACATGACATGGAAGTTGCAACTTTTCGTGAATTTGCTTTTCATTTGTAATCTGTACGTGCATATTAGAGTTTCTAAAATTGGTGAAAGAGCAACTTCGACATAATTGCTGAAAATTTGGAGGATTTCTCTTTTTTGCTTTGGAAATTTTATCTATTTACATGTCACGTCTCCTGTAAATTGTGATTGGGTATTGATTTTTTTTATTACTTGCTTGTTTTTTTTTTTTTTTATATATGGGAACTTGCTTGTTATTTTGGCTTATCCTTCAATAAAATAAGAGAAATGAAAAAAAAAAACTATAAACAAAAATTTATAAAAAAAATACTATAGACAAAAACTTATGAATTACAACTTATCTTCAGTAATAGAGGTATGGATAACGTAATATATAATGTGATATCCGAAAAGAAGACAAAAGAAATTGCACATTTTGTAATTGTCTTGTGCAATATTGTTAAAAGGTCCTTTTAATAACGAGGTTGTCTATTGAAAAGAGACTAGGTATATAATAGTACTAATCCTTAGAAAATGAAAAGTATGTAAAAGCATTATTCAACAATTGAATTATATGACTAATGCTTCTAATTAAAAGCTTCTAGTAGGGTTCGAAAAAAGAGAATAAACCATATGCATTTTGAAAACTTCATTCCAAGGAGCTCTCCAAGGAGAGAGAAAATGGAGAGCCAACTCTACCCCAACATTGGTGCTCTCGATGTGCTCTTCGTTCGCTCTCCATGGAGAGCACTTAGAGGAATTTTCTTCCCCAAGAGCATTGGGAGAGCATACTCTTGGAATAATACAATGACACATGTCATTAATAATTAGGTATTTTCATTTTTTTTTGCTTTTTGATTTTTAGAGAGCTCATTGGAGAGTACATACCATTGTTAGTAATTTTTGAAGGGGTGTTCTTGGAGTATCTTGAGGAGAGAGAAAGTAAAAAATGGGTTGGAGAGTAATGTTGGAGAGCTATACCAACGTTGGTGCTTGGGAAGGTATACTTGCCTGATAAAGGAAAATGGGGTGAGAATGGGTAAAGGCAATCAGAAAACCATGAATGGCTAGACTTTTCTACTTTAGTCTGTACACCACTCAAATATCTAATATTAGGGAAATTAAATTGAAAGTCAAATCCCTGATATTTGACTTTTTCAGGGAATAAGGGAAGCATGAAAAGAAATTTAAACGTAGATTCTAAGGTATTATTTGTCAAAAACATTAACATATTAGCTCACAAGAAGATTGAGAATTTTTGACAAATATTTCAAAGAAGTAGATAATAAAAAATCATTTTAAAATCAAATTTACTAGAGTACTTAATTAGAAAATCACTAATCTCATGCACGTATCAATATATGTTGTCTAGCAAATTAATCACTGAGGGCCTGTTCTCCCCAGCTTATTTTTAGTTCAGTTCAGTTCAGTTCAGATCAGTTGCAATCAGTTCAGTTCAGTTCAGTTCAGTTGCGTTCAGTTCAGTTCAGTTCAGTTGTTTTATGTCGAAGAGAACAGGCCCTGAGTATCATCATGCCAATATATGTTGCCTAGAAATCTCGAACACGCAACATGAAGTTGCAAATTAGCTAGCAAACTGATTCATTGATCTAAAGCGCTCTTATATTAACAATAAAATGACTTATAATTTCACAATCTCATTTTGCATGGTAGCTCATACGACTATGAAGTACCCATAGGTTGTCGTATAGTAACTCATAATAGTACCGAGTCTAATAACTAGTTATAATGTTAGCAAGAGGGTAAAGTAATGAGGTATATATATTAAAATGACATCACCTTAAAAACCCTTGATTACGTTCACAAGAATTGATCAGCATAAAGTTTATATTCCAGCCCCGGCGAAGTGCAATGTATCAATTAAAGTGAACATTAAATTAATTGCTAGGTGAGAACAAAAGTAGTATATCATATAGAATTCCTAGTCCCTAGATCTGGTATATGTAGCACACTACATATATTTGTTTACTTGGGGTAGTGTGCACAATTGTGCTAAACAAAGTCCAGACAAATCACAAACATCTTCCACAGATAGTCATTAACTCGTACATAACAAGGCAATCCAATACGCTTTTGTTCAAGAGTTCTTCTGTACGGACTTGGATCGTAATAAAATGGTGTACCAAAAAAAATACTGTAGTTACACATAATGCTAACATTGGTTACGTTACATTTTGCATATTTAGAAATTTCATGTTAGTTCTGTTCGCTTGAATGTTGAAAATATGGAGTTAAGTTAGACCTGATCAAACACCGGGCCGGGCCGGGTTCGGGCCGGGCCGCGCCAAAAAAAAGTGCCCATCTTGCGGGCCGGGCCCAAATCCGGGCCAAAAAATTGTGCCCAAAGCCCGGTATTTCGGGCCGGGCCGAGCGGGCTTTTGCGGGCCAAAACGGGCCGGGCCCAAATTTTAGGCTAAAAAGTGTTTTTTTGCTTGTCCAAAGCCCGCCCAAAAAAAAAAAATTTTGACCGGGGCGGGCCCGGCCCGGCCCGCGGGCCCAAAAAAACTGCCCAAGCCCGCCCAAAAACCGGGCCGGGCTGGAGTTGATCAGGTATAAGTTAAGTACAAACTTGAGACTAAACTTTCACTAAAGTTACAGTTTGGGTACCCTAATTGTAAAAGTTGCAAAAAGGATACTCAACCCAACTTCTATTACCAAAACTGTTTAAGCTAGTGAACTTTGAGATAAAAAATTATTTTTGCATAAAATTTTCATTGATCTCTTTCTAAAAAAAGGTATTATGTCTTTCTCTCTCCTTCCCCCACTAGGCCACTAGCCCACCACCCACCTCCTCCGATCCCACCATTCTGTCCTCCATATCTCTTAAACATCTGCTTACAAATTAACTTTCTGATGCCACCATATCACCACAACACTGCTTACGACGCACCAACATCACTGCCATACCACGACACCACTGCTCACGACGCACTGGCAAACCACCACTCATGATGCGAAACGACATCGGATGATGTCAGATATAGAGGAAAGAGAAAGAGCAGCAACGTATGTTGATCCGGAGAAGAAGGCCAAAGATGAAGAAGAGAAGATTATGAAGAAATTAAGTGAGGAAATTGCTCGAATTCGGGTTATGATGGCGAAAAAGGCTGAGGTTGAGAAACAAGTGAGGAGAGAGAATGTAGGTAGTGGTGGTGGTGGTGGTGGTGTGGAGATAGGTTATAGGAGTAAGGTCTCTTGGTGGTATGGTGGCATTCGAAAGTTCGTAAGCAGATGTTACGGAGGGGGAATGGTGGGAGGAGGTGGTAGTGGGTTGGTGGCCTAGTGGGAGAAGAAGAGAGAAAGACATAATACTTTTTTATTTTTTTAGAAAGAGAAATGAAAATTTTATGCAAACATTAATTTTTTATCTTATCTTATCTTATCTTATTTTTTTCTAAAATAAGTTAAAATAAGTTGAACAGTTTTCTTTCATTATTTTATCTAAACTTATCTTATCTTATCTTATTTATTCTGAAATAAGTTAAAATACGTTGAACAGAACAAAGCCTAAATATTCATAAATCCTTAACTACATTCCATAATTTGAACCACATCAGATTTGTATTTTAACATAAAAACCCATGTATGCCTGGTAAAATCATCTACAATTGTGACAAAAAACTTGCAACCATTATGAGTGACAGTGTTATATGGGCCCCACAAATCCACATGAATCAATTGAAAAGATTTAGTAGTTTTTATTGAACTTTGAGAGAAAGGAAGCCTGGTTTGCCTTCTCAAAAAGTGACTTTATGGCTTGAAACAGGCAAGTAGGCAGTGGTTTGCCAAGTTAGTAAGTGAATTGTAACTTCAACATTTTGTTCAGTCCAAGAATGACCATTCTTTGTTCATTAAAAGACAAAGTTCTCACCTCACCATAGCTGCAGTGTATGTAGATGATGTGATTTTAACAGGGACTAATCCTTATTCCATCACTACACTCAAGCTTCATCTTGACAAGGTGTTTAGCATCAAGGATTTGGGTAGACTAAGTTTTTTTCTTGGCATTGAGATTGGATATTCTACTGAAGGCATTACTCTTACTCAAAAGAAATTCACCAAAGAACTTCTTGCTGCTGCCAATATTTCTATTCCTAAGAATGTTGCTACACCACTCCCTCTACACTTGAAATTAAGTGCTACTCAAGGTGACTTGTTCTCTGATGCTACCTTATACAGATGCTTAGTAGGAAAATTGAATTTCCTAACTAATACCAGACCAGATCTCAGCTACACTGTTAAGACTCTTAGTCAATATATGCATGCTTCTACAGTTCTACATCATCAGGCTCTCCTACATGCCCTAAACTATGTTGGCTGCATTTCTGGACAAGGCATCCTCCTTAGAGCATCAGCCACTTTATGTTTGCAAGCTTTTTCAGAAAGTGACTGGGGGGGCTTGCTCAGACACTAGGAGATCAGTTTCAGGCTACTTATTACTTCTTGGGCAATCTCCTATAAGTTGGAAGAGTAAGAAGCAAAGCACAGTTTCAAGATCTTCATCAGAGGCTGAATACAGGGCTCTTGCTTCAGCAGCATCTGAGGTCACATGGATGGTAAGACTACTTGAAGAGCTAGGGGTAGTTGATTTACACCCTGTCACATTGCATTGTGACAATCAAAGCGCTCTTCACATTGCTAGGAATCCTGTGTTCCATGAAAGGGCAAAACACACAAATATAGATTGTCACTTTACAAGAGATAAGGTTCTAGAAGGCTTGATTCAATTGGCTTATCTTCCTACTGGTGAACAACTGGCAAATGTTTTCACCAAAATACTTCGTTCTCCACAGTTTCATACACTCTTGTCCAAGCTTGGCATGTTGCCATCCCTGCCTAGCTTGAGGGGGGGGTAATGCAGCTACACCTACTCCTAATATACATCCTACTGCTGTATCTTAGCTTTTCTACTGTAATGATTATGTTATAACAGAATCAGTTAGAGAGCACGTGCAATTCTTGTTATTACAACTCAGCTATAAATATGTAATAGCTTGTAACATTTCTCTCTATTCAGAAATAAACAAACACATTTGTTTCTCCTACATTCTCTGTCTATACTTGTATCTCTACAATGGAGTTTATTGATTTTATATCAAGGTTTGCTTGATAACAAATAGTGACCAATTCTTTACTAAACAAAGAAAAATAGGATTAAGACTATCTGATATTTGATTTGTTCTTAATTGTATAGGTTATAGATCATGAGATAAGGCGGTTATTTTCACTCTCCATATCAATTTTTTGACCAGCTTTCTTACAATAAAGAATCACATATGTATCCTCAATATCAAGAGACACTAGCATGAAACAGAAGTTGCATATTTTCACATCAATATTAAGAAATACACAGTCTCTTCAAAACAAGCCTTCAATTCCAAAGTAAATTCATTGCTATAGTTAGGTTACAAAAATGAGTACATCTATAAGAATACATATAACATCACGAGCTCATGATTTGAATTGCAAGGAGGAAAAAAAATGTGTGCACAGACGACAAAAACAATTTGTTAGAAATCAAATAACCAAACTCACCAAGGACCTAGCTAGAAATGAATACCTCTATTTGAATTAATTAGATGTCACTTGTTATTAGGTTACTAATTCAAATTAAACTATCTTTATGACAAATAATTCTGGACGGAGGGCGTACACTTACCTAGTAGCTAGAATGCCAAGTGCACTTTAAGATGCATTTATCTTCACTTTCTCCTTGGAAAAATGTATGTGCAAAAACAATAATTATTGAAAAAAAGGTTGGTTGTCAAAAACAAAATCATCGTCGAATTCACCTTGATGATCAAATGAGAGCTCTGATGCAATAACGGGGGAATTAGTAGCCGAAGTAGAAGATGGATGAACAACATCTTGAAGCAAAGCACCTTGTGAATGATCAATATTCTGATTGTTGTGGTAAGTATAGGAAAAGTTACCATTACCAACAAAATTATCACTACAATTACGCATTGTAGTGGAACCTTGGTGATTAGTACTCCTATCAAACAATGGAATAGAGGGCGAGGAAGGGAAGGAAAAGGAAGAAGATTTAAGGTTGTTGTTGACATTAGTATAAGTATTGGTAATGATAGGTTTAATGTCTTTCATAGTATTAGTATTGTCTCTTTTGAAATCCCATATAATTTTATGTGGTTCTTGAGATTGAGAAGGATAGGCTAGGGTTTCGATAGGTTCGAGTTTTAGTTTAAGGTTATTAGGGTATGAAGAAGGGGAAGAAGATGATGATGATGCTTGAGAACAAGTGTGCTTTCCACGGTAAGTAACTTCAAAGAAGCTAGGGTCATCATCACTTCTTTGAACTTGCTTTGTAGCTAAACATCCTTGGAGAACTCTATGAGTACACCTATAATATGCCCTGTAAACATCAAGATATATGTGATTACTTGTACTTCTAAGACGACTTAAATATATTTTACAGTTGAAATAAACAGCTAGTTCATTTTTCCATGATGTGGATATTGAAAGGGATACTAAAACTTCAACTGCAATTCTGAATGTTTCCTCCAACCCGTTTCTCTTACACAAATTCTTATGTGTAACTGTTACACTATAATTTATGGTGTGACAATATACAAACCACGCTTCTTTTGTAAAAAAAAAAAACTTAAATGACATGAAATAAATGACAAAATGACATGAGATTCATGTCATTATTTGTATAGTTCATGTCATTTTGATGAAGTGTATATCATTACGCATGTTACACATGATTATGGTGTAACATGTTACACCCAAGATGCACTCTTTGTTTTATATATCATGTACTCACCAGCCGAAATTAATAACATTATTGCTCTAATTATATAAACAATTCAGGATCATATGACATATATTGAAAGACCCTTTATGATAATCAAACTATTTGGATATACTCCCCAATTTCATGCAACTTGCAAGTTTAGTAAAGGGGTTTTGGAAACCCATTAGAAATTATGCAAAACTATTATAAAACATACGACAACGTCGTCTAATATTTTAAAATACTATATATAACTTCAATATAGAAAATCGGTGTTGTTTGGTTGAATGTATTAGGAAGTAATATTTCCTAGGAAATTGATTTTTCCGTGAAATCTAAATCTTATCTTTAGGAAGTAGAAAAAGTTGTTTGGTTGCTCATGGGAAGTAAAACTTTCAATGAGAATTCCTACTTACCTAGATCACTCTAAAGAAGTAATTTCCTCTATTTTGTGGGAAGTAGAACTTCCTAAAAAGTGCATTTTGCCAAACGAACAACTTCGCCTTATTTTCTTTTAATTACCTCTTAAATATGTTTAATATGCTACATAATATAAGCATAGATCTTTAAGTAATTACTATTTATATTCTTTAAGCCAACTCCTGGAAGAAAAAACATATAAACTTGTGTTTTTAGTATATTAAGATGTTGATGATCTAATGAAGTGAGCAACATGTTATAACTTATAACAAAACGCATTAAGGGTTTGAAAGCTTAGGGACTTTATCTAGCTCACAAACATATCCTAAATTATGGGGAGCACATGAAGCACTTTATATCCGTACTCTCCTTGATCTAAGGAATTGCATACAATAATGATCTAAGATATGCATAATTAAGCTATTAAAGTTGTCTCAATATAATTATATAATTATTACCTTGGAAATTTGGCTCCAAGAATGTCCTTCTGTCCATATTTTCTCCAATTATAACCATCTTCAATTGGTCCTTCTAGCCCGCTGCTTGTAGAACCTTGCACTCTATGCGTTATTCTAGGGGAAATCCTTCTGTAATGTAATACAAATAAGCATATATACAATTAAACACATCTCATTTTGAGGACACAAAAAATATATATTGACAGTTTTTATCACATAATATGTAATCCTTTTGTAAAGACTAATAGGAAAATGTACAATTGTACAAATATGATATGATTTCGTCAAGCTCTCCATTTTCATCGTAAACATAAACGGCAATAATAACAACCATCCAACATGAATTTCGATTAACAGAGTTTGAGAAACCCCAAATGTACATAAGCTTAACCTTGAATACTCAACAACTACCAAGTGGCGGACATTCTAGCTCATGAATGTAGGCGTGGGTTTGATACCCTTGATTAACTCTGTCTCACTCTTGATGTAATTAGGCATTTTTCCCTCCCCTTGATTATTGTCAAAAGTTACTCTGTATAGATTGTAATCAGCTTTTTGCCATAACCTCTTAATTTTATGCTACCATTGTTCAAAAAAAAAAATACTCAACAACTACAGAAAAAACGACAAACACATAAAAAGTAAAAGATTCTTTAAAATAGTATAGATCTATGTTAAAAAGTATCTACTTTATCAAATCTAGTATGTACAATGTAGATATACTATTACTAACCTCTTTTTGGAATCATCTTTGTGGTCTAGATCTTTAAAATCTCCATCAGATTCTTGACTTTTGGGGCTTCCACTAAAAGAATTAGGGGAATCAGTTGTTCCATTAGTTGCTCGTTGAAACTGAAAATGGTTCATTGGATCACACTGCAAGATCTGTATTGAACTCTCAAATTTGGCTAATATTTTCTTAGCCATCAAACCATATGCTTCATTAGTAGAGGAACGTGGCTCATTGCTAAGAATCAACTGAAGCTCCTTAGTTAAATCTCTCCCTTCAACAAGCTCATTCACCAAACCCTTTGGACTCAAGTCATTCACATTATTGTTCTCCATTTAGTCACAATGTCAAAACTTACCTATAAAACCAACATATATGTATATATGAATCAATAAATAACTTATAGAATCTAAATTACTATTAATATGCCATCAAACTTATATACAACTTCGAAAAGGGAAAGATAAAATCATTGAAACAAAATAATGGAGACATCATGAGAGTCAACTCTATGCAAGTTGTTAGTTAGTAGTGGAATATACACAACTTGATAAGGGAATTAAGAAACATTCACATTAATATAAATATTATCCTAGCTAGCAAATGCAAGTTGGACATAGCTCTTCAAGACTCAAAGGGGTTGTGCCACCTTTCAATTAACCGCGAGATCCTGGGTTCGATTCTCATTGATGCATAATCCATAAGCAATATAATGGTTAAACATTTTATATATAAAGAAAGAAGTATATATGAAGAAAAAAAAGTAGGTTAATAACAATGGTTAAACTTTTTATACTAACCTTTGAAATGGAAGAAGACAAGAAGAGAAAATCCTAGTTGATGTAGTTTTCCATGGTCAAATGTGACTCCATTTTCCATCTTCTTCTTCTATGTATGATTGCACGCGGTCTCAAGATAAGGTCAAGGAGGGAAAAGAAAATTAGGAAAGAAAAGAAAAAGAAAAAGTCGTGTTTATGTAGAATAATCATATTGTTAATCATAATTTGTAGTTAAATAGTACTGCTGTTGTCAGAGAATTCAAAAACTTTCCGCGTTAACCTTTGTTACTCCTAAGTTTTCTAAGATTAAATAGAAAATATCATAGTCATATGAGAGTTAATTATTTTATAAAATAATCTCGACATTTGTAATCTCGATTAATGTAAGTATTAATTAATATTTATCCACTATTAACTTTTAGTACAAAGCTGAACTAATAAGGGTACTGCGTACATGTCCAAAAACAGATTAGTACTAGTGTACTACAATTTGGTTATTATCTTTACTCCCTCCGTTTCATTTTAATTGTTACACTTTGACATTTTACATTATTCAAAAGTTGCACTTTGACCATTATTTGTGATTTATACATGAATAAAAACATAGTCATGTGGGATCTTGTTAGATTCGTCTTAGTATGTATTTTATTAATATGTACTTTTTATAATTTTTACAAATATAAAACTAGAGATATATATCCTCAAAGTTTTGTATTGGCATGCGTGAAAAGTGTAAGTGTAACCATTAAAAAGAAACGGAGGGAGTATAATTCTATAAGTATAAACCATGTTTGGGGAAAAAGGAGATAATTGATCAAAAATAATGTTCCTCAATCTGATGGCGAAAAGTTCACTCCTTAAATACGTACAATGTAATTAAGATCATTAATGTATTTATTTTTACGCCCCATTTAATATACGATATTAGGGGGAGTCTAAATATAGAAAAATAATTAATGGATAATTTTTTAGGACATAAATCTCTATTTCACTCATTCCACAACCTTGTTGTCTTGAACCTAGAAATATTAAATCAATAAAATTAATTTTGATCAGAAAAATTGACTTTAATCACTAAAATTTATTAAGTGCGAATTTGTAATTAGAAAAGTTGACTTTAATCAGTATAGATTAGTAAGTGCACATAACAAAAAATATTAGTGAATCAATGTAATATAATTTATGTTAAAGGTCAAATTTTTTTCTAATCATATATTAATGGCAACTAATTAGTATGCACGGAATTCATGATACACATTTCTAACTAGAAAATAGAGAATACGGTTTTTTTATCTGTTAATGAGAGACAAAAAAATATAAAGATATTATTTTTTGTGTAATTTGAGATATAGATAGCTAAGATGTAAGATTGATAGAAGTTTTAATAAGAGAGTTTTCAGGATTTAGGCTATGTTCAGTTCACCTTATTTTTGCTTATTTCAGATCAGATCAGAAAAAAAAAGTTCAGATCAGATCAGATCAGATAAGTTCAGATCAGATCAGATCAGATCAGATAAGTTCATATTATGCTTATATTTAAAAACTTATTATTATTATTATTACCATCATGATTATTATGATTATTAGTATACTAATGCTATTATTGTTATTGTAATAATTATTATTATTTTTGTTGTTATTATTATTATTATTATTTTTATTATTATTATTATTATTATTATTATTATTATTATTATTATTACTTTATACAATTACTATTACTATTAATATTACTATTTACTAGTATATTTGTTCAAAAAGATTATTATTATTGTCATTGTTGTACTTATTAATTATTAATATTGGTAATTATTATTAATGTCGTTGCTATATTATAAATGTCATTGATATCACTATTTGAAGCTATTTGTGTTCAAGAAGAAAAATGTTCTTTTGGCATTTGTAAGTGTTCTTTTTTATATTTATTCTAATTAATAATTTTGATATGTGATGTTCTTTTTGATGTTGTACATGTAACGAACATGACAATAGTATATGATGTTTATTTTTTAAAATAATTTTGGTAGAATAATATAAATTATATATTACTAGTTTATATAAAATATGAGTAGCATGGGATAACCTAATGATGTTGTCAACACGTTCAAAAATTTCCCTACAAAGGATTTCAACTTATCTTTAAAATATTTAACCATTTTGTTCAAGATCATATGATTATATATATTTATAGGTTTATTTATAATAAAAAAGAACAATTTATTGATATAACAAAGAACATGTTGTTAGTTAAATCCAAACATGTCATCAATATAAAAATAACATCTATCTTTTATTTTTAAAATGTGTTCTAAATAGATCTTGTATGCTCTTTCAGTATATGTTCTTTTTTTAATATCATTATATGTTCTTTTCAAAACTACCTAAATTCTTATTATTAACGGACCTTGAACATGAGTATTCTTTTATTTTTAATTTTTTGGGGCCCCTTTCGGGAATTCCGTGGTAAGATGAATTTTCTCTGGGCTGCCCTCGCACAGGGTCACTCACCTAAAAACCCAACAAGCCCCAACCCCCCTCCCCCACCCACAACAATATTGAAATATATGCTTCCACCAAGATTTGAACCTTGGTCTCCCATGTGGGAGGTAAGAAACCATACCATTGGACCCAAGAGTCCTTAGTCTTTTATTTTGAATTGTATATTCATATACTAATGTGCTCTTTTTCAAAAAAAAAACTAATTATGCTATAATAATAATAATAATAATAATAATAATAATAATAATAATAATAATAATAATAATAATAATAATAATAATAATAATAATAACGGTTTTTTCACCAAATGCCCCCGAGTTTTCACGAAATTCACCGGTACCCTCGCACTTTTGAAAATACACCTGGTACCCCTCAGTTTCAACATAATACACCCAAATGCCCTAGTGACTAACGGCGTTAATCGCCGTTAGTCTTAACTCTAATTAAACCCTAATTAACCTTAATTAACCCTAAACCTTAACCCTAAACCTAAACCTTAACCCTAACCCTAACTTAACCCTCCCCCACCTTCCCACCACCCCTTCCCCCACCCTCCCAGCAGCCCCCACTCCCACCACCCCTTCCCCCACCCTCCCAGCAGCCCCCTCCCGCAGCTCCCCTCTCTCCCCACCCCCGTCGACCCTCCCGCAGCGCCCCCACCCTGTCGCCCTTCCCGCAGCTCCCCCCCCCCTGCCGAATCCCTCTCCCCCACCTTCGTCGAATCCCCTCCCACATCCCCGTCAAACTCGAATGTACCGGCTGGTTGCACGACGAACGAGAGGGTAGGTTCCGAATTCCGCGCGGTTGCGGACGACGAGCGAGAAGGTAGGGGGAGGGAGAGTCGCAGACGACGACGAGCCGGGCCGCGGAATGGGGACGGATTCGACAGGGGTGGGGGATGGGGGACTCGACGAGGGTGGGGGAGCCGCGGGAGAGGCTACTAGGTGCGGGAGGGTCGACTGGGGCGGGGGCCGCGGGAGGGTCGACGGGGGTGGTGGGAGGGTAGGGGAGGAGGGTGGGGGAGGGTTAAGGTTAGGATTTGGGTTAGGGTTATGAGTTAGGGTTAGTGTTTAGGTTTAGTGGTTAGGGTTAGGAGTTAGGGTTAGTGTTTAGGGTTAAGGTTAATTAGGGTTAATGACTAACGGCGGTTAACGCCGTTAGTCATTAAGGGCATTTGGGTGCATTATGTTGAAACCGAAGGGTACAGGTGTATTTTCAAAAGTGCGAGGGTACCCAAGTGAATTTCGTGAAAACTCGGGGGTATTTGGTGAAAAAACCGTAATAATAATAATAATAATAATAATAATAATAATAATAATAATAATAATAATAATATTATTATTATTGTTATTATTATTATAATATTATTTATATTATTATTTATCTTATTATTATTATTATTATTATTATTATTGAAAGTTGTGCATACTAATAAAATGATAGTAATAGTAATACTAGTAATAAAATACAAAGTAATAATAATATTAGTAACAATATATTTTTTAAAAGATAAGTTCGGATCGGATCGAGATCGAGATCGATCGGATCGCTCGATCGATCGAAAAAATAAGTTCAGATCATATCAGATCAGATCAGAAAAAATAAGTTCAGATCAGACCAGATAAGTTAAGATCATAAAATTTCAGGTGAACTAAACATAGCCTTAGCCGGATCTTTTTGTAAAATCAACCAGAATTAAGAACTTAATTATAAGATATCAATATAATATTATAATATTGAATGCTCTAGTGGCTAAATGATTACCACTAACGAGGCATTAATTGCTTAATAACAAAAGGAGAGAAATTAAAGGTGGGTTGAAATTTGAAAAGATGACATCACCTTGAAAACCATTGCTTACGTTGTTAATGATGATAGGACATCCACTCACCTAAATACCAGCCTCAAGATATGGAAAGTTTCAATTTAAAACCTTTTTACATTAAGAGAATGTATTTTCCTAATAATAGTACGGACTAACGATATACATATACTAAGTTTTGTTTAATAGGGGTAGTGTGCAATATTCAGCTAAAAAAGGGCGAAGATTCCGCAGCAAACTTTTGTTTTTTCAATATTTTTTTCTCCTTTTCCTCGCATCTTGGGACAGCCATAAACTTGACACCCTACAAATCAAGGGATCAAGTAGTTTGTTCTTATCCATACTCTCCAATTTTGAGGCATTATTGTAGATTTAACCAAATTGATACCTTTTATTAAGACCAATTTTCAAATGTTCATCTTTTTGTTTTATGTTTTCTGCCTTTTCTAACTTAAATAGTGAGAGTTAGAATTATAAATATTTTGCTATTAAAATTTTTGTTAAATTAGTTTCAAAATAAGTAAAAAAAAAAATGGTGTAAATTAATTAGGGAAGAAAAAAAGGGATGTTGTAGGATAACTACACAATTAAAAGATTGGTCTAAATTTAGAAGGATCTCATTTTGTATGCCTCCTTATATGATTGAGAAAGTATAGTCTGAATAAGTCTAAATAGACAAATGAGCATAACTTTTGGGATTTTTACCTTTAATTAGCCGTAAAAGATACGTTGAGTTTGACTGCACTCCCAAGTCCCAATAGATCCTCTTTTCATTAGCTTGCCACACATGTGTGGTAAATTGATCTTCCTAACTCCTTTTTAAATAAGGTTTGGTATCTCTTACTTACAAAAAGAGGTATGCTCTATTTTTTTAATTGTGAGACATAAGGTTTTTTCCCTTTAAATGGAGAAATTGCATACAAAAGAAGTTTACAAATTTTAGAATAAGACAGGTGCTTCATAAATTATTTTAAAAGGGGGATAGCTTGATGTCTAAAATATTAACTTATATAATAATGATTACTTTAAAGTACTCTTTTCATTCCTTATTGATATTCCTAAGTTAATTTAAATCTTCGTAAGTATTTGAAATATCATAGAATCTTCTAATCATAGACCAAGTTTTGATGTTCAGCGAAGTGCCGACTAGATTCCTCAAACGCATGAATCATGCATAAATGTTATACGACCTTGGATTAGGGTAAGATTTGATCAACTTGCAAATGCAATGGACTAGCTTACTTTTCTTCCAAGTCGCCCAACTTGATGATTTGCCAAGTTGATCATTTCCACAGGACGAAAACAAAAAAGAGCTTACTTGATGATTTGCCAAGTTGACCGCTCAGCTTGATGATGTTTTATTAGCTTATTGATTGTTTCTTTTTCATAAATTTTGTTGGCAATAATATAGTATTAGGTTATTCTCCTCCATTACATTTTCTTCTTTATCTTAAAATGGCTCCAGCAATGTTTAGGGTAGGTGTGAAATTTGAGTTGCAAGTTATGTCCGTACCTTTTGGATGAATAAGACAAATTATTTAGTAGGTAAGATCATGGATTTATTTTAATGTGTATTTATAAAATATGAATTTTCTAAAATTTTCACTACTAGATAATTATATAATTTAATAGCCAAAGGTGTATATTATAAGTGTAAATGTCAAAGTCTGATACGTTGCCTCGTTAGTTAAATCTAATGTAAAAGGTAATGTTTAGAAGGAGAAACACTACCGTGCTTAACATTGATGTGGATTGTATATTTATATTTTGTAATACTTTGTGGGTGTCATCTAACTTAGTAAAGTTTTGTGGGGGTGGTATTTCTGGGATCACATTTCATCTACATCACTATTCACTGCGCTAAGTCGCTCTATTCACATTGTATTTGTTAGTTTTGACTACTTTGTAGAATGACAATTCTATATGTCACGCTATTTGCTACTTGTATTTACTAAACACCACCCGTATATATAATGTACTTATTTTCTTTTTTCTCCCTTCTTCACTTTTTCTTCCTATTTTCTAACCTAACATAACCACTCTGTCACCGCAACTGCCACCACCACCAACGCAACCACTGCAACCACCTCCCTCCTGTCTTTCCTTCTCCTTTAACCTTCTTCCTCCTTCCTCCTTCTCCGTTCTTCTCCTTCCTTCTCCCTTCACCTCCTTCCTCCCTCCCCTAGCCCCCGTCCTTCGTAGCCCTTCCTTCCCCCCTTCACCTTCTTCCTCCTTCCTCCTTCAATTCACGACCCCTTCCTCCTTCTCTCTTCACAAAGCCCCATGCAATAGCATCCCCTTTCCTCCTCACCCAGCCCCCCGTACCGATCTTCTCTCTCTTTCCTCCTCGTCTAGCCCCACCACCTCCTTCCTCCTCTCTCCTTTCTCTTTTTCTTCTTCCTCCTTCTTATTCAGTTCATAGCTTTTTCCTTCCCCAAATTTTATTTCCTACTGTTTACATGGAATTGATCAACTGTTTCTTTGGTTCTGCCATGGTGGAACCGAACCATTTTTTCCGTTTCCACCATCGTGGAACCGAAAAACGGTTGGTTCCATGTCAAAAAATCTATAATACATATAAAAATACAGACGACTTTACGTAAATATGGGCGATAAATAGCAAGACCTAATTCTATTATGGCAAAATCACGATCGTTGATAAGATCTAACAATTCTGCAAACCCTCTTTCACATCGTTGTTTGATAAAACCTTCTAAGAGGGGGTCTATTGCTATGCTGTATTTTTGGCGTGTAACTTAATTTGATTCAACTTATTGTAGACGAAAAATTGACATCTCCCATGAAGCAGCACAATCTCTCATCGACAAATCAATTGGTAAAAGAAAATCAACCACTAAAAGCAAAGTCCCCAAACTCTCACAAAGAGAGAGATAAAACCCAGTATATGGGTAGATATAACTCAATATATGTCAATTAGAGAGAGACTAGAGGTTTATTGTAAACAATAACTTAAAAATAACAATAATAGAAGAAAATGGGCTTGATGGTAGCCCTAGATAAAAAAAATTAGGGTTTTTAGAGAGAAAAGGAGAGAGGGAAGAGAGAGAACGACTATACTTTTTATTAGTTCTTATTTAGTTTTGCTTTTTGAATTGGTTTATGGGACTTGTCCCTCATTCATTTGCACCAAAGGAAAACAAAAGTCAAGCATAGCCCAAACAAAACAAGGTCCATCCTAATAGACTTTCAGGGCCCATAAAGTGACGCATTCCATTGGTCTTGTTGATCAAAGCAGTCGATTTACTTGTACCCAAAGAGTATGGACCCTGATTAGGTTGGGCTTGCGACATTTAATTAACCATAGGCCATATCTATATACAACCAGGTGCGAAAAGTCGATGAAATTCAGTTCGATCGCCGGAGTGAAACAAGAAATAAAAGCTTCCAGCAACGGTGGTCCGGACCCCGCAACTATAAGTTCCTAGCTTCGCCCTTGGATATGAGAGGATATTGACATATTTCGATCATAGATCATGTCATGGATTTTGTTGGTTTTAAAAAGTCACTTGTCTTGCACGTCACATGGTGAATGTCGGAACCTTGAATCAATGATCGGAATAAGGCATAAGGTTTGTTCTCGCAAAAAATAAATAAAGGTGTTCCTAAATAAGAATTGTGTCACGTGACACTATCCCTTAGAGTATTTAGTTCATGTACCCCACATACAATAAAAAAATTAGAAAAGGCATGGTATAAAATTTGATACCATGACTTCAAGTTTATATACTAAAGTCTTACCCACTAAACCAAGTAATTTGGTATTATAATTTTAAAATAAAATACTATAGCCAAGTAGCTACGTTGTATTTGTTTTGTGTTTTTATACAAGTAGCTATGTGAACAGCCAACCCAGCAGTTTTATGGAGAAAGATTAGACTGTTGGTAAGTCTGTAAATACCTGCACAATTATATTTTTTCTGTATATACCTGCATAATTGTCCATTTAGAATTTGCCCTTGTGCAGTGTTAGACTGTTAGTGTTACCGTATTCTCGGTTACAATTGAACAAATAATGTGGTATGTACGTTTAAGTGGTGAATAATTTTTTTCTTTTTTTTAAAAAAAAAAACAGATAGATCTTTATGGTTTTGTGTTAATGAGTCCCTCACACAATGGCATTTTCGGTTGACATATCATCTGCTATTTAGGCCTACTTGATTGGAGGTCCTCTTTTCCACCTCGCGACAAGAGCTTCGATTCTTGCCCCTAAAGAAGATAGGATCCCCGATTTCTTATCACTTGTGCAAGGTCTAATAAAATATGATAAGATCATAAGATAAGGTCTAATAAGTTCAGCAACACGTCTTGGGTGGACGGGTTCACCATAATTTATGGTGCACCTAAACTGACTTTATCACACAAAAACTGAATATACTATATCATATGAAAACTGAGTATATTAGAAAATTGAATATATCATACAAAAACTGACTATACCTAATGAAAACTGACTATACCTAATGAAAACTGACTATATATCATATGGTTTTCAGAGTTTACAATAAGTTATTGTGAACTCGGTTCATTCACGCTTTTTTTTTTTTGTAAGTTTTGTTTAGCAAAAAATAAGGTTTGATACACTCCCAAAATAAGTTTAAATAAGTTCTAATAAAGTGTAATAAATTCAAATAAGTTTAGATAAACTCAAATCAACAAAAATAAGTTAAAATATAGGTTTTTGTCATTCTACAAAATAACATTTTTTTTTTTGAGGGGCTACAAAATAACAACATGATAGCATTAGAAGGCATTCCTTCACGTTATATACATGTCATAACTCATATGTACATGTGTTATGAGGTGGAAGCTAAGCTACAACACAAAATGAAACTGACTACGTCTTCCTTCTTTTTTCTACGAGGAGTAGATCTCATTTCAAGTTCTTGAAATTTGTTTGGATAAAAAAAAGAAATTAATATGAATAATCCCAACTTTAACATTGATTAGTAATAGTGTAGCAAGAAAATTAATAGCTTTAATTATTTTAGAGAAAGTCTTTCTATATACTATAAATTGGGATTATTTTGGAACAATTTAAAGTTTAGATTAGTCTCAGAGGATAGATAAAAATTAGAATTATTCATGTTAACTTTTTTCAGATTCAAATATCTTGTTTACAAAAGAAATGACGGTGACACTTTTTATATTTGGATATGATTATAGTACTTCATAAACCTAGCTTTATGTGGAATATAACCTATTATTGATCAATAAACTCTAAATTCAATATTTTTAACCCCAAATATAAGAGAAAGCTCGAACATTTGCATGGTTGTCATGAAGCAACGTAAGGTTCCCCAAGCCACCCAGTTGAAAACAAATAATTCATTCAATTCAAAGGGTATCCACGTGGCAAGAACACCATCCATCGTTATATTTTAGCTGTCGTGGCATACTGGCATATCTAAATTAGAGTTCCATGCTGGATGTCTCACCAATCACCAATCATCATAGTCGTCCTTGCTCAAAAAAAATTAAAGTGAGTTTTGATATTGTGAATTATACATTTCTTCTATGGATTGTGTTCACAATTGATTTGTTGTGAAACTCAGGTTAAAAGAGGCGCATTGGGAGACGCGCACAGGACAGTGAGAATGATAAAAAAAACAGAGGGAGTACTAATTTATAAGTAATAATTCCCTCCGGTTTTTAAAGTTTTACTCGCTTTTCTTTTTAATCCGTTTTCTAATGTAGATATATACTTTAACCCATGCTCTGTCTTAGTCTCTTCCATGCTATTTATCCCCTCTAAAATATACTCCCTCCGTCCCAAAATATAGTTTTCATTTCCCTTTTTTCACGGTAATTTATGCAAGTAGAATCTAAGAGGGATAGCAAAGATTTCTTGTTTATTTAAGTAAATGTTGTATGGGAAAAAGATGATTTTAGGAGAGAGAATGAAGAATAATTGGTGAAAGAGCATTAATTGTAACACTTGTGTTGAATAAACAAAACAAAAAAAAAATTCAAGAAGCAAATAAATGATGGAACACGATTATTCTAGACAAATTACGGAAAAATGTGAAACTAAATATGGAAATGGGAACCATATTTTGGGACACCCAAAATGGAAATGGGAACTATATTTTGGGACGGAGGGAGTAATAAACCCACACTCTTTCTTCTCAATTTTTTTTTAAAAAAAAGTAAAGAAATCAAGTGGACCCACCTTTTACACGCTCTCTCCAATTCGCTTTAAATATTGTGTTTAAACTTTAATAAACGAAGGGAGTATATTTATACAATATATTAAAAGACGTTCTCAAACAAGGAGATGTGTGGCGCAATGATCCCTTAGAGTATTTACTTCAAGTAAACACACATGCAATAAAAAATTAGAAGATGCATGTTATTAGATTTGCTCCCATGACTTTAAGCTTATATACAAAAGTATAGACTACTAAATCAAGTATTGTCTGGTGTTATAATTTTAAAGTAAATTATTAATAAATGAAAGTTTTGATAGCTCGGACCTAAAAATTAGTTCAAGTAATTATTTTATGGTTTAAAGTCACCATTTTAGAGGAGTAAACTTTGAGTATTAAAATGCATACTGATTTTAGAATCTGATTTAGTAACAATTATTTGTAAGTGGAGGAAGTACTTCATCTATAATCCTAATCAAAAAAAAAACTTCTATCATTTTTTTATCCATACTAATTTTGAAATTGCCAACCTAATATTTCTAATATTTCGTGACAATTTTACTTAATGGGTACATGAACATTTCCTCAAAAAAAAAAAAAAAAAAAAAAAAATTGGTACATGAACTCCTTCCACGTCACCAACATTTCACTTAAAAAACACCAAATCTTACACCGTAAATTAAACTATAGAATCCCCTGCCCAATTGTCAATAGATCCCTCCTTTCTTCTCTCTCTTCACAATTTGTGGTCGCCATATTTTCCCATAATTTCATTCCCATTTTTTCTGGGCTCATTTTTTTCCCCCATTTTTTTTAGTTCGAAGAGTCAAATATTTTCTTCATTTTACTACTTCCCATCTTCTTCAATCTAACAAAAGAACACATTTTTGCATCTGGGTTTGCGTAATAATCTCCAATTTTGAAGCTTTTTTGCGTATTTTTCCATTTGGGTAAGTTTCCTTTTTTACGAACTTCAGTTTATTTTGAGTTTGTTGGTGATCAATTACTTTACTATGAATTATTGGAAATTTTCGTAATCAGGGTATTACATGATCGTGTTGTTTTCTTGATACTCTGAATTTTAGAGTAAAAGATACTGTCTTTCTCGAATTTTAAGAATCAATATTATTAATTATATAAAAATTGTTTGGAATTGTGTATACTTGTAATTGTCTGAACTAGTGAACTAAATTATTATCTCTAGCTATAGTATTTTGTAAATGCACCATGTTATATTTTGTTAATTTCATGTTATTTCATATTGTTTGATTACCACAATAAGTACCCCCTATGTATTGTCAAAGTGGTTGAAAATTTAGGCATATGATCAGTGTGATATTGCTAAGTGTTTGATTACCACAATAAGTACCCCCCCTATGTATTGTCAAAGTGGTTGAAAATTTGGGCATATGATCAGTGTGATATTGCTAAGTCTGTTAATGGGATTCAGGACATTTTTGGCCTGAATTTGTAGTTGATTGTTGTTCATATAGGGGTAGAAGGGAATAAGAGAAATATCCCACTTTAAGAGTGTTAATTGATCCATAAATGAAGATTGGTTTTTGAGGTGGTTTGCTTAGTTTACATGTGTTGATCCAAGATAATGCAAGTATGTTATTATGATTTTCGCTCGCCTAAAAGGAGGGAGCCAAGGGTTGTGAATCATGTAGTATATTTGCATATAGAACAGGCATTTGTTGTGACAGAGGTGAACCCTGTTAATTGACTCGAATATCGTTACTATTTCCTCCATTTTTTTTTTTACTCGCTACATATGCTTTTTCATGATCTCCTAGACACACCTTTGACTATTATGGTTAAAGCTATAGAATCAATGTTGATATTGTTAGAATCTAACAAGATCCCGCATTGATATTCCTTCTTATATGAAGTACTAGTGAGAAAAAAACAAAACTCAAAGTTTATAAACCTCGACTATTAAAAGGTAAATATAGCAAGTGAATAGGATTGTGGTAGTAGTTAATTTCTTGAAGAATAATGAGGTTATAAGGTGTGGTGATTATTGCCATTTGAATGTGGATCAAGAAGGATTTTTGATATTTCTGTGACTGTCTTCTTTCGGATCATTTGATCACATCTTTGGATTTTCAAACGTTTTCTGTAATCCAAGATTAATATGCTACCCAACCAGCATTGTTGAACTAGCATAAGAAGTTTCTTTTGCCTAGGGCATTCTGGTGGTCATTTGTTTGATGTAGGAAATTATGCTCTTTTAGCTGAAAAACCATCGAGTTAAGGCTTATTCTAGCTTCTACTCATAACTGGCAGGAATCCTGCCGTGGCAAACTTCTGGATTAGGGAGTTGATATGGGAGTTGTGACTGTTTCAAGCTCAGCTTCTCGAGCATCGTTAGGATTAAGCAGAACATCAACAGCTCATCAATCTACAGTAAATGGACCCTTAATTCTGGGATTCAAAGTGGATAAAAACAAAAGGACAGCTTTAGTTGCAGTGACTGAGCCTAGGCGTTTACAAGCAGATCCAAAGAAAGAGAATCAAAAAAGACTACAATCAGTTACAAAGCCATTGAAAGGAATTCGTGTTGCCAACAGCATAGCTGAAGCTTCACCATCCGCTGTTGAGCTAGATCTTAATGAAGCTGCAGCTAAGCTTGAAAGCATTTTTAAGCTGAGTCCTGCAACAGATGCTCTAGACGCAGAGAACATAGATCACGTGGTAAAAGAAAGACAAGGAAGGAGAAAGAAGAGTGTAGAAGTCGAAGAGAAAAAGGAGAAAGGAACTCACAATAGTGTTGTGAAGAACAGGAATAGGAAAGTAAAACGGTTGAGCCTTTCAAAGAGAATTGAGTTGAAGCATAGCAAGGTATGTAAGGAAGAGAAGAAGGCAGTTCCTCTTCTACTAAAGAAGAAAGTGGTTAAGAATGAAGATGAGAAGATCGATGAGCTTGTGAGACAGTATTCTGCCTCGACTGATTTGGCCAGCTTGGACTGGAAGAAGATGAAGATACCTCCAGTTCTTCCCTCTTCTGAACATACTTGGTTGTTTAAGTTGATGGAACCAACAAAGGTAGTAATATCTTTTCTTCCTGATCGTTTCTTTTTAGAAGAGCATGACAAGGGATCAATTTCTCAGTAGGATATTGCTAAAAGGATCATTATATAACGATTTTTTTCCCTATATGTATAGGCCCTTAATCAAGTAAAGGAGAACCTGCGGACAGAACTAGGAAGAGATCCAACAGACAACGAATTAGGAGAGACAGTGAATTTGACTGCAGGTCAAGTAAGAAGACACATGGAGGTTGGTCATGCTGCAAGAAACAAGTTGATTAAGGTGAATTTCATGTTTTGATAATTTCTAGAGAACATATGTTCGGATGATGTTTAAAGCTTCTAATTCAAATCTGCTCCTGATATTCAAAGATGTTGAGGATAATTAACGCTTGGTACTATGTTCATAAGATGATAAGATGTTTGAAGCGTCTCCTGCAGACTTACTCTTGACATTTCATGGCACAGTGTTATTTATAGTTTAATTTATGCTTTTGCAGCACAACCTGAGATTAGTATTGTTTGTAATGAACAAATATTTCCAAGACTTTACAAATGGGCCAAATTTTCAAGATCTCTGCCAGGCAGGAGTGAAGGGTCTGATTACTGGTATCGATCGCTTTGAACCAAGAAAAAATTTCAGCTGTCTACTTATGCTCTGTTTTGGATAAGGCATGCCATCATTCGTTCAATGACTGTTTCAAACTTTACTCGTGTCCCCTTTGGTCATGAATCGGTATGTTCACCTCTCTCATAACCTCCATATAGTGAGTGCATTTTTCATTATTTCGTGTATGGACTTGTTGTGTCGCTGTTCTTTACTTCTTGTCTTTCATACGCACTGAAATTTGTTAATTTATTTTGAAATATGCATTAGAATTATCACTCGCTCAAAATTTTTGACCTCCCACAGGTTGTTTTTAAGATTTCTAATGAAGAACTACTGCACTGCAGGTCAGGGTGGAAATTCAAAGAACCAAACTTGAATTGATGTTTGAACTAAAAAGAATGCCTAGAGAAGAAGAAATAATGGAAAGGGTCGGAATCTCTCCTGAAAGATATAAAGAAGTGATGAGAGCTTCAAATTCTGTCTCTTCCCTACATGCTAGGCATCAAGTCACACAAGAGGAGTTCATCAAGGGGATTACTGATGTAGATGGTGTGGGGAGCAACAAGCAGAGGCAACCTGCCCTTCTTAGACTCGCAATCGATGATGTTGTAAGTACTGCTCTTCATCTGCAGGCCGTCATATATGAAGCATTTATATGAATCTCATCATATAATATTGTTGAGATCGTTTATATTGATAGTTCTGTTAGGATTCTGGAAAATGTGATGATATAACCTGAATATCAGGAATGTCTTTTAGAGTGTTACATGATCTAGCATCGATAAAGAGAGAATGACATGATTTTTTTTAATTTAATCTAATGCTGTCTCAAAGAAGAAACAGCACATACTATTACAAAAAGAAATCATAAGATAAACGACACCCATGCGCCACTAAATGAGCATGTAAGGGTTACCAAGTTCATTAGCAATTGTACTTGAAAATGATTTGTCTTATTTTCTCGACAGCTTGACTCTTTGAAGCCCAAAGAGAGCTTGGTCATCCGGCAAAGGTATGGACTTGATGGCAAAGGAGATAGAACACTGGGAGAAATTGCCGGGAACCTTAACATCTCGAGAGAAATGGTCAGAAAGCACGAAATGAAGGCCCTAATGAAGCTTAAGCATCCAACTCGAGTGGATTATCTTCAGCGTCACATATCCTGAATCAAATTGGCATGAGATGCTGTTGTCACGGTACATATATATGGTTCATCCATTCACACTCTTCTTATCTTCCATCCCATCTGTTGTGTTATTTTTCAAAATTTATACTGTAGTGTTATTCACATGAAAAACATAGATATATTATACCCTAATGTTATAGGCTTAGGATTGGATGTTACATATAATCTCCTCTTCCAAAAGTAAATATCACTCGTAATTCTTTTTTCTTTCTTTTTCTCCCCAACTTTTTCTCCCCTTCGGCTTTTGCCTTCTTCTGTATCAAATTGATAGGTGATCATGCCCTATGCTTTGTACCATATGGAATTAGTGATTATACTGGTATTCTGTAATTATTCTTCTATTTCATATATACATAAACTTTCATTTCTATATGTGAAAGTTGTAGGAACGTAAACTGGTAACAAATTAAATACACTTAACTGACAACCGTGGCGTGAAAGAATAACTGCCCTAAAGTTGAATTTGCCCCGCAACAACACACAGACTCACAGCAATCAACCTCCAGGGATACACGGTTTCTGCGTTTTCGGTGTTGACAGAAAAGCATATTGAGAACGATCTTGAATATTTCCCAGAATAATAGAGAAAGAAAGTGAGGAGAAGATGTAATTGTGTGTTTCGTGTCCTCAAAGAATCCCTTTAACACTGGTATTTAAAGGGAGAGAAAAACCAAACGAGATCAGAATAAGGCTGGAATCGTGGGAAAAACGGTCAATAAATGGGGAAGATCATGGCAGCAGAACAGGAGAGAAATTAGGGAAAAACCGTAATCTTAAGAGAGAGATTAGGGGAAAAAACGGTAACTTTACACTGATAAAATCGGTCATTAAATACTGATAGATTTTTGACCCAAAAATATAGTTAAGTTTATTCCCCAAAGCCCAAAAGCCCAAAGCGATGAACCACACATCACCACATACCCACTAAAAGCCAAATTGCTACTCAACTCAAAGGGTAGAGAAAGAGTAATGGTTATAAACCTTACTCTTCCCTTATATTCTTTCAATGTAGGACAAAAGATAAAAATGACTCTTCATATTCTTTCAATGTAGGACAAAAGATAAAAATGACTCTTCATATTCTTTTGAAGCAAACTTAGAGTTTCTACTAAAAACTCCAATAAAAGTATTTTAATGTGATCTCATAAATATATTAAGTATGTCATTTGAAGAAATCAAGGAATTACAGGGACATACAATGATACAAATAGAACTTCATCAGGTAGAAGAAATTTGGCTCAAGTAAGTGAGCAAACCTCCTTTCCTTTACCCCTGCCCCTCACCACAAGAAAAAATAATTTTCTTTTTACAGTTTAAACTAAATATAGCACAGAGAGGAATGTGATTAGAAAAGGGTGTTTTTTAATCCTTGTTTTAAAAATCTTGGGACTCTTTCATTGTCCAAAATTGCTTAGTTTCTTCAGCATTTCTGCCTGGAATTCTCCCAGCAATGAAGTCCCACCTGACGTTTAAATTGTCAACACTGTGATCAGAAAAATCTCAGGGTCATTTTAATCTTGTAATCTGCTTGTAGTTTTTACAAGTGTAATTTTGCTAATTAAATTTTCCTGTAAAATATCAAAACCTAGGGAAGTGTTAATAACTAGATCTGGGAATGGGCTGGGCCGGGCCTGAAATTTTCAAATTTTGTCCGCTGCCCGGCTCGGGCCTGGCCCGTGTTTCATGTTATTTTTTTTGGATTCTTGACAGTTTTAGATTAAAAAATAAAGAGAAGGTGCATTCGGCCCACGTGCCATATAGGCGAGCTCGTGCCGAGCCGGGCCTAAAATAAATTTCTTGAACGTGGCAGGCCCGCGGCCCATGTAGCGGACAACGGGCTCGGTCCGGGCCTGTCCGTCCCATGCCCACCTCTAGTAACTCACATTTTTCCATCTAGCCTATGCATTGTATAGATGAAATCCTCCTCCTGTTCCCTCATCTTTATGGCTTCTCCTACATTTGTGTCAAAACAAGATATCAAGATTCAAGGCCTAAAGAGAATTAGCAAGGGCAAGAGAAAAAAAAACTCCTTATATTTCGTTTTGTATGAGAATGTTTTTCGCGAGTTTTGAGCTTAGGCTTCGAGTGCAACCTTTCATAAACCTCATCGATTAAGTCAGTTGATATGCATATACTATATGAAATGATCATGGCTTTTAAAAGTATGATCCTTTAAATCGAGGAAGAAATTGTTTAAAGAACCAATCTTAAGATTTATATAAAACGTGAAGAGTCCTTGTAATTTAAGTTTCTATTCTCTATTTATATTTCCCAGCCTAATACTATACTGTAAGTCTGTAACTATCCATCAATGTCATATCTGGCATGAACATTCAATCACCATGCACGTACAATTGGCCAACCACCAGAACACCGGATGGTTCATGGTTGTTGTGAGTTTTGACTTTGTGGACTTGAGGTTGAAGAATGTTAAATCAGGAATGCAATTACAATTTGATTAAGCAAGAGTTAAACATTCCAATATAATAATACTCTCCCCGTCCCTTCTATCTCTAGTATAAGGCACGCACGCTTCTTCAAAATTGCTTTGGCTGTGGATATCTCTTATAATATGACAAATAAAAATTATAAAAAGTACTCCATTCGTTTCTTTTTTCTTGAGTGAAGTTCGTCAAAGGACTAAATCAATATTATCAACACAAGCAATGTCTACCATGAAAGTAGGAAAGTGAGACTCTCATACTCGTTGGCCAAATTCCATAGGTTGGAGATTGAGCCAAAGAATGAACAACCTTATTCCCTATTCTCCTAATAAACAACCATTTAATACAATCAAAACTAGAAACTAAAGCAAGAACGTCTTCAATAATCAAATGAAAATTACAAAAACCATGCAATTGCTTGTTCTAGAGCTTAAATGACTCCAAGGCAGTCACTTCTCCACTTCTGCATATCTCACTCCTCTTGCACTTGGCATGACCCTCCATTTCTTGTTACGTTGTTCTTCCTATTTGAATTTTTTTGGTGAGAAGAAATTGGTTAAAATAGGAAAAAAAAATTAAAACGGAGGGCGTATATCATAGATTTGTCCTAACAAATATTTTAATAATATTAAAATTACCACATATATTTAAAATGACCATATATATCAAAATAGATTTGTATATCATATATCTAAAATTACCACACTTATTAGTACTTAAACGAAAAACATCTGTTGAAGTTATGATGTATAGCGCACAACACATGTGAGTGTCCCAAATGGATAAAAGAGGAGAGATGAGTTCACTTTATGATGCAAATGGGCCACTCCCTTTATTGTCATATGGTTTTAATGTGGAACATCTTTTGTCTTGTGAAGTAGACCCTCTCTCCTTATGATGGGTGTGACTCACGTCCATATTTAACATGATATCAGAGTCAGACCCACAATTGGGACCGTTAATTTACTATGGGCCAATTTAAAAAATGGACCTCACATGTGAGGAGAGTGTATAGCGCACGACACATATGATGCAAAGGGGCTACTCCCCTTATTGGAATCTCCTTTGTCTTGTGAAGTGGACTCTCCCTCCTTATAATGAGGTGCGGCCCATACCCATATTTAACAAAATCATAGAGCAAAACAGAGCGAGTATATTATTGCTAAAACTTAAAAGAAATAAATTACAAAAATTGAAAGATAACTAATGTTCAAATATTTATTTTCCTAATTACTAGAAATAAATGATCCACCCTTAGGCCTTATGTCTCTTCCTAAATACTCCCTCTGTCTTTATAGTTCTTTATAGTTATCTTTTGCACAATTTTCAATGTAAATTTTAGCTATCAACATCTTTAATCACACATTTGTAAAAATTATGAAAAATTATATTTTAAAGATACAAATTGAGACAAATCTAACAAGATCCCAATTCCCATGCAACTATTTTTTTTTCTTATAAGTATATTGATGAGTATTTATAGTTAAAGTTTATGGAATTTCACCAAACCTGAACCATGGATTTTAAAACTCTTACTTCGTTATATAATATGAAAATCAAGTTATAACTCAAAACAATAATTGAACAATAGGACTAGAAGGTTTTGCATTTGGATTGGTCATTTATGGAACTCCAATTCTTGATCAAAAATTAGCACAAGATATGAAAAGAGAAAGTTCATCATCCACCCTTTTAACCCAATCAATATCATGTTAGGTTTTGGTTTCTTCTCAATATGTCCAATACTGTTCCACATCATATAGCACTAAACCCCACTAGCACAATCAACGACATATAATAATTTGCAGATAGATTGCTTTTGCTGCAAATACTGCAATCTACTATACAGCACAACTAAAAAGACCTGAATTCTTGGCTTGTTTCTAACTAAATTGAAAACAAGCCCACCATATCATACCAAAATTCCATATACACTAAGATTGCGCTAATAAAACCAATTTGGAGTATATATGCACTTTGTCCCACTAATGAACGATTACATGTATGAAGGAAAAAGAGAGATCAGATTCAGAAAAAAGCATCAAAGTGATCATATTCACCTGAAAATAAGAAATGGTGGAGTTTACTTTTCCACTCATCATAATGATAAGGAAATATAATGTACTTCAACACCAACCAAAGTCACTTCGCGACAATAACTTGTTCCACCAATCTCTATGTTTTATTATTATAAATAAACAAACAAATAAAAAAAACTTACAGTATATTCTTTTAACCTACAAATCACTTATCTGAACCTATTAAACCTTATTTTTGCGAAATTCATTTCCCCTTAACCCTTACATGAACTTAACTTAGTTGAACGTATCCAAAACATTAATTACTAAAATAAATGAAAATAACATGAGAAGAACAGTCTTAAAGTGCAAATTCAAAGTCATATATACAAGCTTCTACTTGATTCAGCAATCTATATTATTTATTTCCACTATCATGTTGGAATTTGTTGATTCTATCTGATTTTACAGCAGTCCATTAGAACAGAATAAAGGGGTCCTCATTATATACCAATGTCTAAGGACAAAGGGAACTTATTCTTTCAACAACCCTTATAACAAATTTAGTAATCCAAATGCATCATTTTAGTTTATGACACACAAATCAACATGATCAAAAGCATTTTAAGAACATGAAATCATAGACCACTTACAATGATTTAGCACATCATGAGCTGAAAGTTTATGCTTGAGAAATATATTATATGTTCATCTTTCTTGAGACTGCTGATAAGTAATAACTGGTATGATCAAAGAATATGATTCTTTTTTAAACAGCCACACATTGCTTCAATGCTAGGCCTGCTGATCACTTATAGATTTCACTCCAGATATCCAACATCAGTTATTCTTCCAAGAATCTAGATCTGCTGTCTTGTCTTGTCAGATTGGCTGCCCCTGTCAAATTACAAATTGACATCTATCAGTATATCAGATCAAGAATATTCTGAAATCATACATCAGTTACTACCTCACTTATCATTTCAGCATTTCCTAAGTCTGATGTACTTAATTTTTTTTAATGTAATGACAAAAGATAACAATAACCAATGTGATCTTAGTCTGGTGATTAAGGGTGCGTTCTCTTCATTAAATTTCACTTGTTTGAAGTTATGTTGACTTAGTTGAACTTATATTAACTCATCTGAACTTATTGGACCTTACTTTGACCATTATTTGAACTTAATAGCCTGAATCTGGACTTATCCGCCCGTATCTTAACTTATTTAAACTTTTCTTAATCAATATGAACTCATTATCATGAGATAAGTGAAAATAAGGTGCGGAGGATAGAGAATAAGTATGAGATCCCATCTACACTGAGCCTAGCTATGTTAACGGGACTCGATCTATGTCATGTACTCATGTACCCATGTCAATTGATCCTGACATTCCGACATGGATATGATCACTTTGATACTTCATTCTCAGTCAAAATCATATAAAGTTTTCATAAGATAGGCAAGTTGGGTACGTTGACACATACGCGTGTCTGACACGAGTACTCAAGTCCAAGTAACATAGAACCCTAGTATGGTGCTAATGCTCATGATCCATTTGAAGATATTATAAATTAGTGTCTCCTCAGTCCTCATCTGAGAAATCCTACTCGAAAAGTACTTTATTATCTTTTCAAATATCTCCCTCAGGGGATACAGTCATATCTAGGTGGAATTAAGCTAGAAAAGTGTTTGTGACACAGGATGCAACCATGCATGCAATCAAGCAGAATTTACAATTTTATCACTATCAGGGTGTTGATTGCCACACTATGACACTAATGAAGGAGTGTAAAACAATATCACAATTTTCTTATTTTATCACTACATAATGCTTTATGATGATAAGAGTTTGTTTGATATTATCAAAATACAGAAGCAACAAGAGACAGGTCATGGAATGGCTGACAAACAATCAGACTAATTACTTTTTCTTCTCAAAAAACTAATGCTTTCTGGATATTCTTTATGTTCCTGTATTGAAATAGGTGGCGATCTTCTAAGTCTGTCTGCCAAGAGCGGAGTGGGCGACCGCTAAGGAATAACTGCAAGGAAGCAAACGTAAACTACCCTCGGGGATGCGAGGAAACCCCCTCCGACGATCAAGTCAGAGATTTGTCTCTGAAAGATATAGAGAGAGTGTGTGTGTTCACAATGTACCTACAGAATATTACCAAATGGCTATTTATAGTAATACTATTGCTCTAATATGATGTCTAATCCGTTTCTACGTGTATGGTTGTGATGAGCCTAAATAGGAAACATTCCCTTTATTTTGTCCTATTAAGTGACCGCCAGCAATGTTGTTGGACCACTCATGGACCTGAATACCTGATCTCAATCGTCGTACAATGGTCGCATCTTGGTATGGCACTGGCGGACATAAAGGGTACATGTCCACTAGCATACTTGGGTACTACCCATACACTTAATATACCAACAATAAGACTAGTATGATCTAAACTAACGTTCATAGGGTCTAGAGGGGTCTAGATGTAAGAACCTGACCTCCATGGCTCCATCTAGCCTAGACTGGTCAAGAGGCTATTTGCAGAATACATAAAATAAAAATAGTTGGCTACCTCGGACAACTCTTTATCCATAGACCTGATTTGAGAATTTCGACTTGTTTTTGTTAGCCACTTTCAAGCATATTAAGAATTTAGTTGCTTAAGTTCAAGTTACATTAGTGATAAGAATTGACAACAAATACTGTATTATATAATAATAATAATATAAAAAAACCTATAATCTTACCTTGATATGATGAGTGATTTTTAATAGTACATAGAATCCCTTACAGTTTAATACAAATTTTTTAAGGCTAAAATTCCTTATAATAGAAATGAAGGGTGTATAATGTTATAATTTCCACACTCATAGCTTGTTCAGGAAAAAAAAAACCTATGAGAAGACTACTAGAGAAATTCATATACTTCCTCCGTTCTGTTTTAAATGAAACATTGGGTGAAATGACACTATTTATTGATCAATTTTGACTCCAATGTATCGCTATTATATAAAGAAAAACATAGTCAAGTGGGATATTGTTAGATTCGTCTCGATGCATACTATCAAATTATAACTTTTTTATATTTTTTACGTGTGCACAACTAAAGATATTAGTGATTAAAGAAGCGTGTTAGGTTGCATGAAAAAGCAAACGTTTCATTTAAAACAGAACGGAGGAAGTATGTGACTTTGTGCTCAATGGGAAGGACATCTATTAAACAAAATTTAATGGGGATAGCATATATCCCACAAGCAACAGGTTCTCTTGGAATCAAAACAAAGCAACCTATGCTTCATGTTGCTCCACCAAAAATATATCACTTTGTGTAATAAAAGTACTGAAGATTCATTTATGGTTAAAATAAGTAAAGGAAGGAAGATAATGTTCCCAATATTTTTATATCTTCCACCTTTTTGTCTAGTATTTGGCTATATATATCAACTAAAGGATGCCAAAAAGATCATACTGTATTAGCAATTTAGCACCATCACAGAGCTTTCTCCCTTCTTAAGACCGGACTCTAGGAGCATCGACATTCGACATCATGGGGGATAAACTTCGAATAGCTGTTGGAGTAATGGGTACATCACTACTCCAATTAATTACAGTCTACTAGATATACTAGTAGCTCAGATAGTTTATCTTCTTTTTTTTTTTTTTTTTTTTTAGGAATTAGAAATTAAGTCGCCTAATTGCTAACTCCCTACAAGTTCTTAGCGCAGGAAACACCAACACATTGGTTGGTAAGGCATGCATAGCATGCTAAGGAAACACCCCAACATAATGCTGGGGGTAAGGATCGAACCCTAGACCTCAGGGGCTAAGGTGGAGTGCTTTATCCACTTGAGCTAACTCCTATCCTTTCAGATAGTTTATCTTCGATCTTTTCTTTTTGCAGGAAATGCAGCTTCTGCATTACTTTACGCGTCACCCATGTACAGTGAACTTCTACTCAATTGTATCTTAGCTTGAACTTCAATTTCTTCTATCTACTTCTATTCTCCATAATTAGGAGATAGCAAAGTTGTCATATAACTTTAAATTCTAATGTTGTCCCAGATTAACATTTTCAACTGTCATAAAGAAGAAGAGCACTGAGGAGTATTCATATGTCCCATACATTGTTGCTTTGATAAATGCTCTCCTTTACACTTGGTACGGGTTACCTATTGTAAGCCATGGATGGGAAAATGTTTCCCTGATCACCGTCAATGGCCTTGGCTTCATACTGGAATCCTCTTTTGTCATCATCTATATATGGTTCACTTCACCAAAGAGGAAGGTCAGTACTTACAAACATGCTTAGCTTAGAATCTTTCTTCTCACAAAGCATGTGAAAGAACTGTTTATGATTATGCTACAAGTTCTTTAATACTTCATCCGTTCTGAAATAAGTGAAATACTTCTCTCAAAAAGCTCTCACATAAAAAAGAGAACTGTTTCACTCATTTCAGAACGGAGGAAGTATGAAACAAGGCACTCGCCACTTGGGCAGAGATTATGAAATATTTTTCATGACATGATGCAGGTGAAAGTTGCTGCTCTGACACTGACTGTTCTTGCATTATTTGTAGCCACTGCACTAATCTCTGCCTTCCTGTTGCATGACCATCATACACGGAAGGTATTTGTAGGTAGTGCAGGGCTGGCTACTTCAGTAGCACTCTATGGTGCCCCTCTTGTTGCTGTGGTGAGTTTTAATGCAAATTCTACTGTCAGACCATTTAACAGTTGCGCCAAAAAACATTAAAAGTTAAGCAAAGTACATAAACGAATACAAGGTATTAGAACAAAGGGTAAAGAAATTCTGTTTTTTGCTCAACTTTTGATGTTTTTTGTTTAACTCATACATTGTCTGACCAAATGTTTATGACAGTCAGTCTGAAAGTAGACTTATTGGTTGATTTACTTTCAGTCTTCTTCTAGTTCATCGTGCTATCTTCAATTGAGTGATCTATGTTTCCAAGAAACAAAATCTAACACAAATATCAATCAGTCAAAGAATTACATGAATGCATGGAAGAAAATATCGTGTAAAATTAACCATTCAGCATATTAATGCATCTCCAAAGCCTATCATGTTTTTGACATACATTATTCATCAAAGGATTTTTTTGTCCCCAAACTACCTTTAACTTTCATGTTTTTACGAGAAACTACCTTATAAAAAAATTATTGTTCCAAACTACCTTACTTTTACCATTCTGTTGTTGACAGATACCTTATGCCGGTTTCCGGCGTTGACTTTTATTTTTTTCCGATTTTTTAATGTCACGTTATATCACTTGACCTCTTCAAACCCTTTTTTTTTTATTTTCCACACCCTAATTTCCCCATTTCCATATGTGCGCGTACTCTCTCTCTCATATCTATGTGACACTTTGTACCACCAATCCACCATAAATTCCTATTCTATTTTAACTAAAATTGAAACAATCACCCTCCTCAATTTCCACAAGGGTAATTTTGTTTTTCCCACAATTCTGAACTGAAAAAACAAAAGTTAACGCCGGAAACCAGCATAAGGTAGTTGTCAACAACAAAATGGTAAAAGTAAGGTAGTTTGGGACAACCATTTTTTTAATAAGGTAGTTTCTCGCAAAAACATGAAAGTTAAAAGGTAATTTGGGACAAAAAATCCTTCATCAAATAACAAATCTTGAAACTGTTTTACAAGGAGTTAACATCTTACCTGGATATATTACCACAGAAGCAGGTCATAGCAACCAAAAGTGTAGAATTCATGCCATTTTATCTGTCATTCTTCACTCTCCTCGCGAGTTGCTTCTGGGCATGTTATGGAGGACTCAGCCACGATTTCTTCATCATGGTTTATTTCCCTTCTTAATCTTTGAAGTTTAGTACCATTAAAATGCCTTGTCAAAAGCTTTTTGTTTCTACTAACTCCAGTCTTAATTGCTTGGCAGTCACCTAATTTTGTTGGAATCCTCTTGGGCATCTTACAACTGATGGTTTATTGGAAATACAAAGAACGAACAATAATGGAAGACACAAACAAATGGGATTTAGAGGAGAACAAAGAGAAACCAAAACAAGTTCAGCAACTGGCAACTGATCATGGTGAAACGAAGATCGATAGTTGAAAGTCCAGTGTCACATAATTCGCTATATAATTCGCTTTTTCGTTTCGCGGTTCGCCCAAAATGGGCAAAAAATAGGCGAACACCGACCATAATTCGCTTTTTTCGGATCGCGGTTCGCGGGGAGATTAGGGAATTATGTAACACTGGTTGAAACGATACACAGATTTCTTTTCTGCTTATGCCACATTGTAGTCTACTAGAGTAGACTTGAGCTACAATTGTATTCGTACGAGCACAAATAGTAGAAAACTTCTTCACACCCCTACTTTGTGGATTCACCAATCACTCACAAATAACTAATCAGATCACATTAAGCCACTGAATCCGTTTATGAAAACATTTTAGTTACCTTAAATGATGAGGTGCTAACATATTTTAGGTGCTAAAATGATTAGTAGTGTTTGGGGAGTACCTAAAATAAAATTTCATGTGGTTAAAATGACTTAATTGATAAGTTATAATTATTCTGAAAAATCTTTTTAAAATTTTGATAACAACTAATTTTGTCAAGATAATTATAATTTATCAACTCAAGCCAACTATTTTTGACAAACAATTAAGCTAATCAGCTACTTTATTAGTTCCAGCACCTTATCAGTTTTACCTCATAAGTTCCGGTTAATTTACCTGTTTCAGTTTATTTTCAACTAGTATTGCCAAACAGAGTCACTAAATACAAATTTGAGCAAGATGACTCGCCGAATAACGGTGTTGCAACTGAATTCTATAAACACAATAATTTATCAAAAATCGGCTAAAATACTAGCATCAACTTTCACTGATACGAGCAAAGATAATACAAACCGAACTATTTGCTATGAATAATATGAACTTTACTCTTAATTGTATAAAATATTATGAGGATTACAACTGACAGAATATCTGATAATATACTGCCGGAAATTATTTTGAAAGATGAAATACATAAAATATTCTACCATTCATAAGCTACGATATTATTTTTGCACAACAAAGAAAAGTTCGCATTATTCATAGCAGATAATTCAGTTCGTATTATTTTGCGCATACTTGTAATAATTCATATTCTTGTTAGCCAATGTTCCTAATATATAAGCAAGAACACTGTATTCTTGGCAACAAAATAAAGTAATCTTAGTTTAACACACTTGATTTGGTCTCTAATGAATTCAGAGAAGACATGAAATCAAGTTAAAAAATAAACAAGAATTCCAATACTATGCAATGTACTCGAAACAAATTTTCAGACAAGGGAAATAATCCTACATACCTCATTTTGTAGACTAGTGAGCATCATCGAAAACTTCCAATGATAAAATTATCCATCACCATTGAATTTCACAGATTCAAGTTGAACAAAATTTGCATCGGGAGGATGTGTGATTCCGTTATTTCCGAATTTTCGAATGTAGGCATGGTTGTTTGATTCGGATATTATAACATCGGAAAATTTGTCATAAACTACCTTGAGTAATTTTATTTTTTTCGCGAGAAACTACCTTATAAAAAAATTGTGACAAACTAATTCGATCATGTGACTTCTTTGTAAGGGAATATTAAGGTTTCAGTCGATGGAATTTGGTAGGTTTGACTAATTATTTGATGTTCACCATCATGTGGCAAGTACTTGATTATCTTTTTTGCCTTGAGTTTTTTTCGTTTTCAATCTAATTTTGGGGTTTCACCAATCAATTGATAAAAAACTAAAGAAATCTCAACGAAAAATCATAAATATGTTAAGAATTGGGAAGAAAATAGAACAAATTTGACGATGTGATACAATGTCGGAAAACTTGTTTAAAAACATTATCGAGCAACCTAGAGGATTTCTTCTTACCTATTTTCTTTTTAAAAAAAATATCATCTGATCACAAACATACACAATTGAAAATATAAATACTCATTTGATTAATTTTGCATGATCTAAAGCTGACATGAAGCGGATCACGCTTGAACGACACTTAGCTTGTTTCAACCCAAACGTGAAGCAGCCAAACAATGATCCAATGTGAACTTTACCCGTCCCAAAACCATAATAATTCAATTTCAACCCAAATTGGCACAACCCAATAATTGGACCCTGAGAATTAGACTCAAACACAAAAGAATATGAACAACTTGAGTTGACTCGACCTACAGATGATTTGAGTTTAACCAACACAATTAGGGCTTGTTCTTCCCAACTTATATATTCAATTCAGTTCAGTTGCAATCAGTTCAGTTCAGTTCCTAATTTATTTCTCTGGTAATAAAACAATGATAATTATTATTATTATCATTATTATTAGATAATTTATTATTATTACTTAATAATTTATTATTATTTAATAACTTATTATTATTTTATTTAATAACTTATTATTATGAATTTATTATTAATTAAATACTATTTTTATTATTATAATTATATTTAAATATTAACTTATTATATTATTAAAAACTATTATTATCATTAATTAATGTTTATTATATTATATTATATTATTATTTTTTTATCATTCTCACTTGGAATCTTGACACTATTCATACTTAGAGAGAATCTTCTCATTTTTTTTCAATTTATAAGAAAAATATAGTCACGTGGGGTCTTGTTTGATTCGTCTCAATTAGTATTTTATTAATATTTAATCGCTATTTTTTTTTACTAATATATAATGATAGATATTTAAGTTCAAAGATGTGTAATGGGAGACGTGCACAGGAAAGTGAGAAAGATAAAAAAAAAACAGAGGGAATATTATATTATACTAATATTGTTATTACTATTATTTATTTATTAATTAATGATAGCTAAATTATTATCATTACTACTCCCTCCGTCCCAAAATATAGTTCTCATTTCTCTTTTTTCACGATAATTTATGCAAGTAGAATCTAAGGGTCCGTTCTATTCAACTTATTTTCACTTATATAAGATTTTATAAGATCGGATAAGATCAGATAAGATCAGATAAGATAAGATAAGATAAGATAAAATAAGATAAGATAAGATAAGATAAGATCAGATAAGATGAGATAAAATAAGATGTTAGACACACACAATAAGCTATCGTATAAGATAAGATAAGATAAGATCAGATCAGATAAGATAAGATAAGATAAGATCAAATAAGATTTCATAAGATAAGATAAGATAAGATAAGATAATATAAGATAAGACAAAATAAGTTGAACAGAACAGACCCTAAGAGGGATAGTAAAGATTTTTTGTTTATTTAAATAAATGTTGTATGGGAAAAGATGATTTTAGGAGAGAAAATGGAGAATAATTGGTGAAAGAGCCTTAATTGTAACACTTGGGTTGAATAAACAAAGCAAAAAACAAAATTCAAGAAGCAAATAAATGATGGGACACGGTTTTTCTAGACAAATTGCGGAAAAATGTGGAACTAAATATGGAAATGGGAACTATATTTTGGGACACCCAAAATGGAAATGGGAACTATATTTTGGGACGAAGGGAGTATTAGTTATAATTCAGTTCAATTCAGTTGCAATCAATTCAGTTTTTCAGTTCAGTTGTTTTATACCAAAAAGAATAGACCCTTACACAATAAGACAATTAATCAGAGCTGATGTGATATGAAATGTCCTATAGCTCTAATCGCACCACTATTATGATTGTTCAATGGTAGTTCTACAATTATATTGCAAACCCTAGCCTCCCCCCTCTCTTTTTCTTTCTCAAACCCTAGCCTTCCCTGCCCCTTTTTCATCAGTTAGGGGCTGCCATGGATGATTTCATCCATGGTAAGCCCCTTTTGCCCTTTTATTTTCAGTTTTTAATTCATTTTCTTATTTTGTTTAATAAATTAGTCTCTCTTTATGAGATCTTTTCAAACCCTGTTATGGGGTTTTTAGTTTATGTTTTGGAAATCTCCTTCTCCCCTATGGGAGTTGTGAGTATGGTTTTTAGGTATGAGAAATTGTTCTCATTGGTTGAAGTTCGAGACTCAACATGAAGGTATGAGAATCTCGGATGCGGTCAACATGACTCGGTCAAGAATGTTCTTCCTAAACTACATCAAAATGATAGACTTCCTCATCAATAGCTGCTTGATTCAGCAAATACAAGGGGGCTGCGCTGTATTACTCGATCTGGTTCATTGTAGTTCCTTCGAAGATGAATTTGATCTAGCCTTGTTTAATTGTATCTTGTTTTCCTTTAATACCTATTGTAAATGCCGTTTGGCCTTCAATTAATGAATTTTCTCTTTCAAAAAAAAAATGATTGTTCAATGGTATTACACGCTACACCCGATTAAAATCTTACTACTTCCTATATTAAAGTTATAAGTAGTTATTAGGTCCGGGCTATACCCTGGGTAAGAAAAAATTTCATTTATTAATATTGTACTTTGATATGATAACACTAAATACAACTTGGTTTAGTGGTTAAAACTTTAGTATATGAACTTAAGGTCACGGGATCAAAACCTATACTATGCAATTTCTAATTTTTTATATTGTACATGGATTACATGAACTAAAACTCCATAGGGAGAGCGCCACGTGGCACAATTCCTTGTTTAGGAAAGCCTTTTAATATATTTATACTAGCATTTTTTGCACGCGATGCGTGCTTGGTATATTTTCGAGACATAAACTCGTTTTTTTTTTTTGCATATGAGTCAAATTTTGATTTGTTAGTATGAATGCATTAATACTTGTAGACAATTGTAACCATTTATGGTGGCTCAGTTATTATATAATTGTTTTCAACATTTTTGTTAACTTTTTTAATACTATATTTGAGTTTGATTTTTTTTTTTCTTTTTTTGGGCAAAATAGTTAATTTATTCATGAGGGTAGTAAAATAATTTCCTGGGGGGACACCATAGCTCCCCCCTTCCCTTATATAATAGAGATATAATAAAGATTAGCCTAATGTGCACGCTATGCGTGCGGCAATATTTTAGTAATAATATTGATATTCAAGTGTTAAAAAATTGGTTGAATGACGGTTTAAGGGTGCAGACATTTTTTCATTTAATAAAAATATAATTGATGTACTAACAATTACTATTTAAATACATAGTAATTGACAAATCAATAGGAAAAAAAAAAATTGTTTCATAACTCTTAGTATTTCAAGTTTTATTAATTCTCATAAAAAACCACGCACACTTGTCAATCCAAACAACTTAAAATAATTTTTTAAATGTATTTTTAATAACAGTTTTAAGTTTGTATTTTTAATAACAGTTTTATCTAGTAGGGAAAAGCATTAAGTTTGTATTTTTAATAACAGTTTTATCTAATGCATTATGCTAAATAGTTTTTTAATGTGTCTTTGTTAATTTATGGTAAATTTCAATTTTTTTTTGTCAAACGTAATTTTGATTTGCATTGATTGTGTTATAAATTTTATTTGATTAGGCCTTGATAGGCAGTGTATTTGTTTCCTTATTTTGTTTCATATGTATTTGAATATGACATGTTCACAGTTGTATAAGATTTATTGTTTTTTTAAATTTGCAAAAGTTTCCTTATTATGGTATATGTTTTATTTGAATTTGCAAAATATATTTAATAACCAAGATAATATAAGGGATATTTTGGACTTTTTCAAGGGGGACACCATAGCTCCCCCTTGGCTTAATAGAGATAGATTGATCAATTGATTTTTTTGGTGTTTGCACCCGGTTCACCCTTCGGGCTACATCCGGATCGAGACCAAGTTCGGGGTGGTTAGGTTCCATTCCTCTCCCAAGGGTGTTGCGGAGATTCGAACACGGGTCCGTCTTACCAAAGTCAGTCCCCATCACCACTGGGCCAACACTTACTTGGTTATAGATTGATCAATTGATGTCATTTAGTGTTGGGTAATTTCCTTTTTTTGTCCTTTTCCAATGGAATTTGGGAGTACTCAATAACAAGCCTTATCATAGACATTTTAGGAACATTTATTATCTCTACACAAAAAACCAATAAAAAAAGAAGAAACAATAAAAAATAAAACGTGTCAAACCAATATAAATCCCACACTTGTATAACCTCCCTAATTCCATGCATAAAGACACGTATCACATATTATATTAAACTCCTAAAACCCCTTCACTTCTTCTCCCACTCATCATTCTGACCCATTCCACTCCCCCATCAAAACCACCTTTTCTTCATCCTTATTTCATACACTTTTCTACAAATCAAAAAAAAAAAAAAAAACTCCCACTTTTTTCTTTTTCCTTTTTTTTGGTTCTTACAAAGACAAAGATGGTAAAACTATCGAGTGCAAGAGAAAGCAGAATGTATGGGCCAAGACAAACGAGAAATCGTTCAGAATACATGAATGCTGGGCTTTACTTGTTTGCTACAGTCGTGTTACTACTGGGCTTTGTGGCCCAATTCTCATGGGAGCCTAAATCTGGGCTTGTCCTTCTTCTTATTGGGTTTTTTCTTATTACAGCTGTTAATGTTCATGATCTGGTGGCCCACCTTGCTGGCATTGATTATCGGATGTCTTTGATGGAGTTTGATATTCAGCTTGCTCTTGTTGAGTTTGCTGTTCCTTTTGTTCAGAGTTTGGGGTCAATCTTGTCGTTTTTGGGCATTTTCTTCCTTTTTATTCTGGTAATGTTTTTTTTTTGTGTTTCTTATGAAAGATTTTGTGATTTGGATGATGCTAATATATGTTTACTTGAAATTTTAATCTTTGTATAATATGGAAATGGGCCTATGTTGCTAATCTCAACAATGTATTAGGAGTGTTAAACTTTGTGATGGACTGAGTAATGACTTTTTGGTATATAGAGAGCTACAAGGGTAAATGATGTAGACGAGATCTGATCCTAGTGGGTAGTATATTTTAAGACTTTAATCAACTAAACTAGTTAACATCTACTCATAACAATTGAATAATGTGGGACGGAAGGAGTATTAAACTCGGTGTTAGTTTGTACTTTTGTAACAAATGAAATAACGGGTCAATAGCGAACTCTATGGGGGCAAAATTGATAAAGATTTGCAGCTAATCTTATAAGAGACCGCCTACTTTTAGTTTAGAATTAGACAATAGCCCAACCCAATATTAAGAAGGGAATGGATCATCTTTCCAAATATAGTGACTAGTTTAATATATCTAGTGACCATTATGATCTATTTAGTTATTAGTTTAACCCATCTAGTAATTACATCCTTCAATACATTTAGTGACTAGTTTAATCCATGCGGTAAGACTGTTAGATTATTTATTAAAATTGTCTATTGTAGTTCAAGATTTTAAGGGACACAAAGGGAGGAGAATAGAAGCTAAGGGACGACTAGGTTTGTGCGAGATATTTGGGGATAATGTTGGGTTAGAGTGTAATGAAATGGATTTGTAGGAGAACATAGGCTTGAGTTTGTCTAGTTTTAACATAAAACTAGACGCATATTCTAATAATTTCTGAAAGATTTCTACTAATCATGTGGTCGAAGATGAAGGAATAATCAGTTGTATTTGGTGATATATGAAGTACTCCGAATTATAATATAAAAAAATTATCACGTAGGATTTCATTAGGTTTGGTTGAGTGTGTACATATTTTCAAAATATCGATTTTGCATAGTATTTTACTAATTGATTAAACATATTAATGGTCAATTGTGTGTACAAAAGATTGTTACAAGAGCAAATAGAAAGATCTTTAAGGAATGTGTGGGGAGTCTTATGATTTATAATTTAGTTTTGTGTTTCCATTAGTAGTATTCTAGTTAGGATAACTCCAAATTAATTTGTTAATTATGCGCAGGAGGAGAAAGGAGTTGGATACAAATTAGAATATCATGCCTTGAATATGCTAGTTGCTGGACCAGTATTATGGCTTATCGGTTCGATACACAATTCATGTCAAATCTACGAAAGAGCTGATGGACATATTCAAATATTGCAAGAATGTGTCACTGTTCCCTTTTTATTGGGAAGCTTATTGTTTGTTGTAGGTGCAATAATCAATAGCCGTGAGCAATCGAGATGGTTTTACCATGGACTTATGCTACTTGTAAGTCGTTTTTGCGCAACCTTGTGAACGCGAATTCCGCTATGCTATTGTGTACATGTGAGTTGTCACATATGAAGTTTTATAACTTGGACTAATATATTGGTCTTGTAATGTGCGCAGGGTAAAACATGGGTATGGTTAGGCATATTCGGGAGCTTATTATTGTTCATAGGAGGATTAATGAATGTGGTGAAAGTGTTTAAGATGCAGCAAATGAATGGACTACGTTTAGAGAAGCTACGAGGAGGCGCTCAAGAGAGGCTAATTCGAGTTAGAGAAGGCCAAGTTCCTTTAATTACAGAAGAAAATCAACCTATTCGTAGATTACAATCGGCCGATCCAAAGAATCTTAATACTCCGGCTACTCCGTATAAAGATGTTCTTGTTGGTAACACATGAAGGTATAATATAGGGGAGCAATGTAAATGACACTTTCCATATTGATAAAGTACATTGTCGATAACTCTGGAATTGCTTCCTATAACTTGAGTCATGGTTTTGTAGCAATAGAGCTTGAAGTATCTTGATATTTCTATGCTTTTTTTTTTACTTTTCCCTCTTCCACGCTTTTTCTTTCCTTGTTCGAGACAATTTCACGCTCATACATGTTTGGCAATAAACGGATAGATAGTCGCGTTTCAAGATAATTATTATTTCATCTTAACATGTCCAATCTTCTCTCATCAATAAGCTTCTCCATTAGCTTTTTGAAAATTAGCTTTTCTCTATTAAACTACTCTTCCAAAAACAAGGAAATATCCTCCAATAAATCCCTTAAACTTAGGGCTTGTTCTTTTCGACATAAAACAACTGAATTGAACTGAACTTAACTTTTTTTTTTTTTTTTGAGGGGAAAAGCAAGCATATATTAACCAAGGGACAAAGTGTCCATCAAAACATAAGGAGCCACTTCCGGTGGATAGTGGTTCTCCCAAATCTGTTCAATCCCAAAAGGAATAAGCTTAGTAAGATGATGAGCAACAAAGTTCCCGTCCCTTTTAACATGGGACCATACAATGGAATTAAAGCAAACACAAGAAGATAGAATATTATGGAGAATGACATCAAGCTCGGCAAGAAAAATAGCATGCTTAGAGAGACGGTTAATCACAGATTGACAATCAGATTCAATCACAACATCTTGCAAACCAAATTTGCGACCCAAACGCACACCCATCTCGATGGCCTATTATGGAGAATGACATCAAGCTCGGCAAGAAAAATAGCATGCTTAGAGAGACGGTTAATCACAGATTGACAATCGGATTCAATCACAACATCTTGCAAACCAAATCTGCGACCCAAACGCACACCCATCTCGATGGCCTTTGCTTCAGCTATCTCGGCATTCCAGAAAGCGCGAACACGCCGCGTGGCAGCAAAGAGAACACTACCCGCCGAGTTTCGCCCCACCACACTAAGACCAATCCAGCCTTCAACAGCTAAAGAGGCATCCACATTAAGCTTGGACATACCTGCGAGAGGGGGAGACCAGTAGCGAGGGCTTGAGGCAGTATGTTGGCTTTGGGCCTGATAGATACGTGTAGCATAATTATTATGCTCGTCAGCAAGACGGCAGACACATGCCAGCAGGATGGTGTTGGGAGCTGTCCTGTTATTAAAGACCAGCGAATTTCGTTCGCTCCACAACACCCACGCGAGGATGGCACCCTTAGAACGGGTTTTCACATCAAATTTCTTCCAGTTGACAATAACATCATTCATGGGCAGCAGATCAATATCTTGCAAAAGTGCTGCACAACCACTTTCAAGCCATAAAACTCGCACATAGGGACAAGTAAAGATTGCATGCTCTTGAGTTTCAGCAAGGCCACAGCCACGAGGACAGCAGTCATCATCAATCATGTGTCGCCATTTAAGCAAGCTTCGAGTTGGGAGAGTGTGGGTACACAGACGCCATAGAAAATGCCGGACTTTTGGGCTAGCTTCCATGTTCCAAATATTCACCCATGCTTGGTGGAAATTATCAAGGTTGCCACCTTTCCCAAGCATGTAAGCCGTCTTCACCGAATAACAAGCATTCTTTGTAAAGGCCCAAGTCAATTCATCTCTCATAGGCATAGCACTTAGAGAGGTGCTAAGAATACACCGCACATCTCTTTCATTAAAAAGAGCATCAATAATCTCCACTCTCCATTCCATTCTATCAAAATCAATAAGCTCACTCACATAATTATACTCATGGTTCTTCTCACTAGTGATGTAACGCCCACTCTCATCAACCACCCAAGGATCATCCCAAATGTTAATTTGGGTACCATTACCAACCCTCCATACCAACCCTTCTTTAAGAAGAGCTTTTGAACTCCAAATACTACTCCATGAATAACTATTTGAACACCCAAGAGGAGCATCCAAAAAATCGCAATTAGAGTAATATTTTGCTTTCATCACTCTAGCAAAAAGAGAATTAGGCTCACGGACAAGTCTCCACGCTTGCTTACCCAAAAGAGCATCATTGAAGACCTTTAAATCCTTGAAACCCATGCCCCCCAAACATTTTAGAGTGCACATAGAATCCCAATTCTTCCAATGAATTTTCCGCTGGGTGTCAGAGGAGCCCCACCAAAACCGGGCCATAGCCGACTGGATCATCTGGGTGATAGAGCAAGGGAGTTTGTAAACTCCCATAAGATAAGTGGGGATTGCCTGGATCACAGATTTTAGCAAAACTTCTTTCCTCGCTCTAGAAAGTAACTTCTCCTTCCAGCCTCGGAGTTTCTTCCAAATTCTATCTAAGAGAGAGTCAAAGATGGATTTCTTCGATCTACCCGAGACAGAGGGGATACCAAGGTACTTCTCATGCTTTACAACCTGCCGCATCTTCAAGATATTTGTCAACTCTTCTCTTCTTGCAACACTGACTCCTCTACTGAACGATACCTCCGATTTTTCATAATCTATTTTCTGCCCGGATGCTAACTCATAATGGTTGAGAATATCAATTATAACAATGCACTCCTGCCGGGAGGCTCTAGTGAAGAGTAAACTGTCATCTGCAAAGAAAAGGTGAGAAATTTCTGGACCACTGCGACTGGCTTTTGCACCATGAATCTGTTTATTCTGAACTTGCTTCTGAATCATTTTGGAGAAAGCATCAGCAATCAAAATAAAAAGATAAGGAGAAAGGGGGTCACCTTGCCGGAGCCCACGATCAGGAATAACATGGCCGCACACCCCTCCATTGATGATGAAAGAGTATGAAACCGAAGAAACACAACTCATGATCAAATTTACCCAACGCCCATCGAAACCCATAGTGAGGAGAAGCTTCCTCAGAAAACCCCACTCAACTCGGTCATAAGCTTTGCTCATATCAAGCTTCATAGCCATGATAACCCTGCGGCTTCTGTTTCTGTATTTCATAGAGTGAAAAACTTCCATAGCAATGAGGGCGTTATCAGTAATCAGGCGACCAGGAACAAAGGCACTCTGGTTTTCAGTTACAGAGGGCAATCGGGCGAAATTCAGCAGCTTTAGTGGGGGTTTTAACTTTTGGGATCAAAGCAATGTTAGTATGATTTACACAGCTAGGGGAGAGGGAGCCATGCAAAATACTACTAATAAAACGAGTGATATCATCACCAATAATGTGCCAGAAACGTTGGTAGAAAATAGCATGCATACCATCAGGCCCCGGGGCCTTACAGGGATGCATTTGTTGAAGAGCAGCAAAAATTTCTTCTTTTGTGAAAGGCCTCAAAAGCCTGTGGTTGCACTCATTACTAACAACAGGGTCAATGAAGCGCAAAACATTGTCAAAGTGCTCTTGAGAAGGAGTAGTAGAGGTAAAGATCGAAGTGAAATAATCAGTAAAAATACCTTCGATATCATCAACATCCTCAAACCAGTTTCCGTGATCATCAAAAAGGCCCGTTACATAGTTCCTTTTCCTCCTCTGACTTGCTTTGTGGTGGAAATATTTTGTGTTTTTATCCCCATCTCTTACCTCAGCAACACGAGAACGGAGATACCAATAAGCTTCATGCTTTGCGTGAAGGTCATCAAGCTTCTTTTCAAGAACAGATTGATTGTTACACATGGTCTCTGAAATAGGTTGCTGCTGGGCCCAATGAAGCTCTTTTTCAACCTGATCTATTTGTTTACCCAAATTGCCAAAAGTTGCAACACTCCACACTTTTAAGCTTTCGGCCATAGTTGTGATACGGCCCACAATGGTCTCCCCTGCAGATTGGGTCCAAGCGGACTGAACAACAGATTCACACGCTTCATCAAGTAGCCAGCTAGTTTCAAAATAAAACCGCTGCTTCTTTCTCGAGGGCCTAGAGAAATGATTGGGCCTGATAACAATTGTTGAATGGTCTGATTTGTACCGGATGGAGTGTTCCGCTACAGAGTGCGGGTACAGAGTTAGCCAAGAAGATGAGCTAATAAACCGATCAAGACTTTCACGAATGCAAGTCTCCGGTGAGTTGCCCCTTTCCCATGTATACCACGTACCTTTATACCCAAGGTCACGAAGAGAGAGGTCATCTAAAACTTCGCGAAAATTTGTCATTTCCCTGCGAACTCTATCGGCTCCTCCTTCCTTCTCATCATAACACAGAATTTCATTAAAGTCACCACCAAAAAGAATGGGGCGCGAAGATTCATTACAAAGGTGACGAATAAGAGTCCAAGTTTGATGCTTGTCCTCCTCCTTTGCCCACCCATAAATACCGACAAACCTCCATTTTTTCTCCCCATCATCAATATCGCCGCAAATGTGGTGGTGAGAGAAAGAAACAAGAGAAAACAGAACTTCCTCTTTCCAATATAAACACAAACCTCCTGATCTACCTCGACTAGCAACACCAAAAGCATGATGATAACCCAAACGGCCCTTCAAAGCTTGGACTTCATTTTTATTGATCATAGTCTCCGACAAGAACACAATGTCGGGGGCATAGAGTTTGCTCCATCAGCGGAGCTGCCGAACTGACCAAGGGTTGCCCATCCCCCGGCAGTTCCAACACAAAAGATTCATAATGATTGGCGGGGTTGGTCACCACCAACCTCCGCCAAGAAATCGGGAGCAATGACATTAGATGAGCTCAGCTTTAGACGCTTCAGAGTAACATCATCATCATCATTACACACCACAGATGCCATGTTTCTTTTATTCACTGATTCAGATGGATCTAAGTCCATTTGCTGGGCTACCCCTTTGTCTTCCATGGGCCCACGAGCCAAACGTTTCCAAACACCAGGTTTCACCCCTTTAGTCTCCTTAGTACTCGAAAAAACAAAATTTTCATGAAATTGAGTAAGACTATGCGAATCAACATCATCCACAGAGGAGGGGACCACATGTTGGGTCACAAAGAGACAATCCTTGGATAAATTGTCAGGGGGAGCTTTTAAGATGGACACCTCATCCAAAGTTGTTGGAGGAGTTACAACTAACTGCTCATTCTCATGCACAATAGGATCAGGGCATTTATTACAAAGTAGCTTTTTAGGAAGTCCATTAACCTCCTGTTTCGAACAAGCAGAGTCATCAAAAAGAATTTTTTTGCAGAACTTGTATTTACTTTCTTCTTCAAGTTCTTTAGATCTACCTTTCCTGGGGGTGGCTTTAAGAGTCAAGCTCCAACCCAGTTTTTCACACTTCTCTTCTTCATCAACAAACTGACAATCCTTCTCCGAGTGACCCATAATTCCACAAGCAAGGCAGAAAAAAGGTAAACTTTCATAGGCAAAGTCAATTTGTATTTCCTTCCCTTTCTTGTCTCTCAACATCCTATATCTTCTTAAAGGTTTGGTGGTGTCCAACATTACTTTGACACGTCGAAAACGACCAAAACCTAAAGTGTCTTCTTCAATATCAATAATTACTCCCATGTTACCAATTAATGCCCTAACTACGTCATCGGATCTCATATTAAAGGGGAGGTTTTTTAACCGAATCCAGAAAGGCGAGTGTTTCAAAGTTACCTGGTCGGGTTGTTCGTCGCCTTCAGCCTCTTTGAGCAAAACGAGCATGTTGTCGAAGCACCAAGGCCTTCCATCAAGGACCTTCATCATATCCCTCCAATGGAAGAATTGAAAAGCAAACAGGTTTGGCTTCAAAACCCTAATCACAAGACCATGATTCGGGGCCCAAACTGTGGTAATTGTCCTTTTGAAAGCCTCAACATTGAATGAGCGTTCAGTTAAGAGTCTTCCTATGAGCAGGAGAGAAATTGTATTTTCGACATTAGGGTTTATTGTATTAAGGTCGAGGATCTGGTCTTCCTCTTCATCTATACGAAGTTTTGACACACTATCTGCGATCTCCTCAGCCATTAGCGGAGGAGGACAGCCGCCGCGGCGGAGCACAACCAGAAGGTAGGGATCTCTAACGGGGTTAGAGAGAGGGAACCTGTCTTTCAAGGAAGTTTTCCTTCGAGTCTAAAACTTAACTTAACTTAATTAATAATAATGATTATCATTTAGGAATTGAACTGAACTGAAAATAAATTGGGGAGAACAGGCCCTGAGGCCTTCAAAATTCTTACCAAATTAAATTCCCTTTTTCCTTTTTTCTCCCTAAATCAACTGAAATTATGCACAATCTCCAAAATTCAACCGAAACAAAGTTGGATCGGAGTACATATATATATATTCATAAAAAAAATCCAGAAAAAAAAATTACAATTGGGAGTTGTGGCAGCGACAGTACTCGGATGTTTTGAAGGCAAATTTCTAGGTAATTTTATCATTGTTTGATATTTAGAGTAAAGTAAATAGACTAAGCTTCCAATTTTTTGGCATGAACTTTTCTAATATAAATGACCCAGATAATGACCCATTGACCCTAATCATGTATCAAATGAGTCTAATGTTGAAAGTGTTGTCTAAATTCGCCCTGGGTCAAAAAATACTCGGGAACGGCCCTGGGCAAGAGAAGGGAATACCTCCATGAAAAAGGAAGAGTTCAATATCAAAAGTTCGAGTCAAAAAAAAAATCAAAAGTTAAATTGCCACTACAATTGCGTCACATGATATTTTAACCCGCTTAGCATTTCAATTTTCGATTGATGATCGCTCTGGGTATATACGTAGGGTCCGTTCTGTTCTACTTATTTTAATTTATATAAAATTTAATAAGATAAGATAAGATAAGATAAGATCAGATAAGATAAGATCATATAAGATAAGATAAGATAAATAAGATGTTAGACACACACAATAAACTATCTTATAAGATAAGATAAAGATAAGATAAGATAAGATAAGACAAAATAAGTTGAACAGAATAAAACCGTACTCCAAATGTTGGGACTATTTCAAATTAATTAAATATTAAAACATTTCAAACAGGTCCTCCATAATTGAGATGCCGATATTAACTTTTCAAAATTATTAAGTGAAATTAATCCTATAGTTGCTCAACTCTCATGTTCTTCATGATGCAATATGTCATGAATGTCAATGTTTCAGGTTGTACTAGTCTCTATTAATATATCCGTTTCACAATACATGCACCATTTACTTTTTCACGCACTCCAATGCTCTTCTTTCGACAATACTATCTTTAACTGTGTATAGGTAAAAATTATAAAAGTTGATATTTGAAATCCTGACATTGAGAGGAATTTAACAAGACCCCACTTGACTATGTTTTTCTTACATAATTTTGAGAGAATGATTATCAAAGTTGATTGATGAATAGTGCCTAAGGGCATCCTTAGTGGTGAAAAAAAAATAAGATTATGTACATAATCTTAAAATGTCATCCTTAATGGTGAAAAAAAATAAGATTGTGGGTTGATTGGAAAAAAAATTTGGTATGGGATGAGTGAAATGAGGATCAGGCGTGAAAGTGGGACCCACTGCATGATCCGAGTTTTTTAAATTTTTTTTGCCTGTCTTCCAGCCAAAACGCAGCGTTTTGGCTGGAAGACAGGCAAAAAAAATTAAATGTGTCAGCGCTGACGCGCTGACACATTCACCCATTGACCGCGCGACATGTGTCGCTGCTTTCCATGCGGCATTACTTGATTGGTGAGTGAAATATAACCGTTGCAAAATTTGCAACGGTTATATTTAAAAAAAAATAAAAAAAAAAAAAAAAAAAAAATTACCAACGGCTTTATTTTTTCGAGCTCTATAGATAGAGACCCAATTTCCTATATTTTGGACACACTTAATTTTCTCTCTCCTTCTTCCTTCACTAATTTCTTCTACTTGTTCTAAATTATTTCATTAACTCTTCTTCTATTGCTCTTTTATTTTAAAATTCTTATAATTATGGAGCCTAATAATCCTAATTATATGAGAAACCTACCCCAAAACCGCTCAAAAAACCAAATGCCTAGGCAACAAAATCGCTCAAATACCTCTCAAAATAACTCAAATTATCGTCAACCCTCTCAAAATCAATCAAATTATCGTCAACCCTCTCAAATAAATATGAATCAAAGGGGTGAAAATTCTCAATATTATTCTCCTCAATATGATAACCTTTACCATGAATCTCCATCTGAAAATGCCAACCTTTCATATCATCAACTTGATCCTAATTATGGGTTTTCTCAATATCAAGAAGATCCATCTCCATACAATGATGTTGATGAGGATGGTGGTCATTACCAACAAGGTGACAATGATGTTGGTCAATACCAACAAGGTGATGATTCTGATGATTATGATGAGTTTGTTCAGCCAAATCAATCCTTTTCGCAATTACTATCACAAAATCTATCTGAGCAACCACAACCACAACCACAACCACAACACAATGCAGAAACAAGTTGTAATGGTAAGAGGGCTTGGGATCAAGTTGAAGATGAAAATCTCATCTCAGCATTTATGAACACTTCTCTTGATAAGGTGATTGGGACGAGCCAAAAGAAAGGCGTCTTCTGGGGAAAAGTTTATGCTTTTGAGGCAGACAGAATTGCCAATCCAACAGAAATTGCTCCAAGGAATGCGGATATGGTGAAAGGTCGTTGGAGTAGACTTGCTCCACGGGTTTTAAGGTTCGCTGCATTTTATGACGAAGCTCTTGCAAGGAAAAAGAGTGGTCAAAACGATGCGATGATGTTCGAAAGAAGCTCATTTATTGCATAATAGGAAACATGGTAGGTTCATCCTCGAACATGCTTGGAAATCGATGAGGAGGTTTCGTAAATGGAGGGCCATAGTTAATAAATCAATGGAAACTCCACGTGGTCGCCCCAAAAATCCACAAGAAAATGTTGATTCACCTGCAAGCGGAAGTAGCGGTAAAAGGCCGAGAGTTGATGGAAGTGACTCAATGCCCGAGACACCTACCAGTGGTGATGGAGGTGACGTCGAGCCACGAGGAGATGGTGTGAAGAAAGCGAAGTCTAAACTGAAAGGGATGGCTGGTCAGACAATTGAGTGTTTCAATAATTTTAATGAAAGACTTCGGATCCATTCAGAGGGTAAGAGTGCAGATGTTGAAAGAGAAGCCAGGAAGTTGGACGTTGAAACAAGGAAGGTTGCTGCAAAGGAACAAGAAATAGCGCTGCAAACCAGGAGCTTGAACATACAAGAGTATCATAAGAATTGGGATTTGCTGCAATCATTGTATGCGAAGGAAAATCGTTCACCATTTGAGGAGGCAACAATTGAGAAACTAACAATATGGTTGACGAATAATTCTCCTTTTTAAGTCATGTTTATGTTTAATTTAAGTTTATGTTTAAGTTTAGTTCATGTTTATGTTTAAGTTTAGTTCATGTTTGAGTTTAATTTTACGTTCAAGTCTAGTGTGTGTTTAAGTTTTAATTTTAGTGAATGTTTAGTTTATGTTTAAGTTTAAAGTTTAGTTTATGTTTATGTTTTAAGTAATGTGTATGTTTAAGTTCAATTAATAAAAAAAAGTAAAAAACCGTATTTGTGTAAATTCTATGAATTGACATTTCAATACAACTTTTTCATTATTGTTCTGTTTTGAATTATTGTACTATTTTGCATTATTGTTCTGTTTTGAATTGACATTTCAATACAACTTTTTACATTATTGTTCTGTTATACATTATTGTTCTGTTTTGCATTATTGTACTATATTGCTTTATACATTATTGTTCTGGTTTACATTATTGTACTATTTTGCTTTATACATTATTGTTCTGGTTTACATTATTGTACTATTTCGAATGCAGCGACATGTCTTTCTTCGGATTATGGAAAGTGTCGTACCAAGTGATACATGGTTCACTCAAAATAGAGATTGTACCGGAAGGTTAGGTTTATCTCCCCTTCAAAAGTGTACAGCTGCTATACGAATGCTTGCGTACGGGCTTGCGGCAGACAATGTTGACGAGTATGTGCGAATTAGTGAAAGCACAACTCGAATAGCGTTAATGAAATTCACGAAGGGGGTTATCAACCAGTTTGGTGCCAAGTACTTGAGACGGCCAACTCCAGATGATTTGGGTAGACTATTTGCGTACGGTGAAGAACGTGGATTTCCAGGAATGATCGGCAGCATAGATTGTATGCATTGGGAATGGAAAAATTGTCCGACGGCATGGAAAGGACAATATCAAGGAAGAGCTGGTGTTGCTACATTAGTTCTTGAAGCTGTGGCTGATCGTGACTTATGGATATGGCATTCTTTCTTTGGGATACCAGGTTCGTGCAATGACCTTAATGTTCTTCACCGATCTCCTGTGTTTAGGGATGTTTTAGAAGGTCGAGCACCACCCGTGCAGTTTACGGTGAATGGTAACCAATACGATAAGGGTTATTATCTCACTGATGGCATATATCCGAATTGGGCAACATTCATTCAATCAGTTACATGTCCTCAAACTCGCAAGGACAAGTTATTTGCTCAACACCAAGAAGGAGCTCGAAAAGATGTTGAAAGAGCATTTGGGGTGCTGCAATCTCGCTTTGCTATAGTTCGTAAACCATCCCTCGCATGGGATGAGGAAATTCTCAATGATATCATGATGTCTTGCATTATCATGCATAACATGATTGTGGAAGATGAAAGGGATACATATGCACACTACGCAGATACTACTGAGTTCACTTCAAACACAAATAATGATGGCGACGAATTTGAATATTATAATGATCGGATCGTAGATATCAACCGTTACATGGCGAATAGAGATGCAATTGAAGATCAACATGTGCATCAATCCTTGAAACATGATTTGGTTGCCAATATATGGCAGAGGTTTGGCCGTAACGCTAATTAAGAGCATTTCATTATGTATTTTATGTAGTTCGTTCCTAATTAAGTTTATAATTCGTTCTTGTATTTCATTATGTGTCTCGAAATTAAAAATATATTAAAAATGCTTAATTGTGTCTCATAATAGAATTATTAGCTCGCTAATTACTGAGCATATATTAAAAACGCTAATTGCGTATGCTACGTATTAATAATTGCTAATTATGTTGATAACTTAATTATTAAAATGATAATTATAATATTAAAATTATTAATTACATTAATTAATAATATAATAGCAATTAATAATGAATATTTCATGTCATTAAAAATTAAATAATAAAAATATTATGTAATGGTGGTTGGGTGATGAGAGAGAAAAAGTAGTTGGGTGGGGTCAAAAAGTAAGAGAGAGAGGAAAAGGTAGTTGAGATGATCTTTTTTTGGTTCACCATTAAGAAGAAAGTGGGAAAAGATTGTGGGATGTAATTTTTTAGAGAGAGAAAGTTAGAAAGAGAGTGGGATGATCTTTTTTTTCATTCACCATTAATGGTGCTCTAAATGAGAAATGATGCATGTATTGTGAAACAGATGAAGTATTAGACACCAAAACCCTTCCAATTGATACTCATACAAAGTACTCCGTAATATAAGTACACTTAGGGCCTGTTCTCCCCATCTTATTTTCAGTTTAGTTCCTAAATGATAATCATTACTATTAATTAGTTATAATTTAATTTAATTCAGTTCGGTTCAATTCAGTTCAATTCAGTTCAGTTCAATTCAGTTCAATTCAATTCAATTCAGTTCAATTCAGTTCAGTTTAGTTGTTTTATGCTGAATAGAACAAGCCCTTAATATTTGCTATGCTATCTCAACTTCCTTTAGTTAAGCCAAACTCCAAAACCACGTTCTAGTAATTGCTGCTAAACTACGCCTAAAGCGCAGATCCGTCTGTGACTCTTGTTCGTAGGCACCGTAGCTTTTGCTGCACCTCTTTAACCCCACTTTAGTCGAATCACAGTGATAGAGAGAGAGATTTTTTCACAAAAAAAAATTCACCCTAATTTTCGAACCCTAATTTTCACAACTTCATCTTCAAGCTTCAATCTTATCAGGTAAACTAATTATCTTTCTCTCTTCTCTTTTCTTTGCCCTAATTTTCGTCGTCCTCGTATTTCCGTTACAAATTTACCTCCAATTTTAGTTCGTTGTTGTTGCAATTTCAGTGAATTCGTTGTTATTTTGCCTTTTTTTTTTATATATATGTATATATTTTTTGTTCGGTTTTTAGTTGTGTTAAAGCTAATTGAGAGGAGATAATTGGTAATTCGAAGGTAGAATTTGTATTAAGTTGACCTATAATTGGTTTGATTTAGATGAGAGTTGGAGGAGGAGGATAATTAACGTGGAGAAAATTTGTTGAACTGACAGGGTGATAATTGATGTAGTTTAGGCTAGAAAAAGATGAATTTATATGTTATACTATTTACACTTTGTTTGGTATTTTTTTAGTAAAGGAAGGGAAAAGAAAGGAAGAGAGAGGAAAAGAAAGGAAAAGAAGAGAAAAGAAGGTAGTTGTAGACTTGTAGTTTCCAATGTTTGGTATAATCGGTGGATTTGAGAGGAATCACATGTTTGGTTGTGATTAGTAAAGGAAAGGAAGGAAATAAAGAAAACATAGGTAAAAGTTTGTTAGCTTTCTTTTCTGTCAAATTCTTCCGATTTTGGAAGGAAAGGAAAGCAAGGATTTAAGAGTATTATTTTCCTTCCACTTCCTCTCCTTTCCAATAAAACCCATCTCATTTTTTTTACCAAACATGAGAAAGTTTGTTTTTACCTTTCCTTTCTTTTCCATCCAAATCCTTCCTACCAAACAAAGCCTTAGTATGGGATTATATACTTTGCTGATTGCATAAGAATGACAGGTAGAAAAGGTTTGTCGAATCGGAACTTTGAGGTAAGGATTTTTTGACTTTAACCACCTTATAAAATCACATTTTTCAAATAACCACCTTATATGTTCATTTCTTTAAATAACCACTTTATATGACCTAAATCCTTTTAAATACCTACCAATTGACATATTCGGTCAAGGAAATCATCCTCAAAAAGGATTTAAGAACGATTCCACCACCTTCACCTTTATTCACTAGAATGATTATAAGGTTTAAACCTTTCTTTAAGACCAATTTCTTGAACGAAATCTGTCAATTGGTATGTAATTAAAGAGATTTAGGTTATATAAGGTGGTTAGGTGGATGAGTGGCTTGAGATGGATGTGAATTATGAATTATCCAAGTGTTGTTGACCTTATGTTTCAGGAGTTTAGTTGCTGCCTCTCTGTGGGGCTACTTGTGTAATGGCTTCTGTATCGAGTCAACCGCAGTTCCGTTACACACAACCACCATCGAAGGTGCTTCATTTGAGAAACTTGCCGTGGGAATGCACCGAGGAAGAGCTGATTGAATTGGGGAAGCCTTTTGGTAAAGTTGTCAACACAAAGTGCAATGTTGGGGCTAACAAGAATCAAGCGTTTATCGAATTTGTAAGTGACAATCATTTTGTTATCTGACTGTCTCCTGTCGTACCCCTCCCCTGCCTAAAGAAAAACAAAAGTAAAGTAGCATCGAAGGAAATTCAAAGAAAGTAATAGTGTAGTTGTTGATAACAAATAGATCGGAAGGTTTGATTAGTTGTTGAAACCTTATTGTTGAGGTGAAATATAGTAAAGGGACTAATGCCTGTTTTCTTTTAGCTTTCTTCTCTACGGGTTGGCATATGGCAATAGAGCTGTCCTTTATTTTAACTGTAATGGTGAAACATACCCGCTTGAGGTGAACTGGTAAACAAAGGATCTTAATTTGGTGACTTCATTGCACAAATGTAAAAAACTTTGACAGTTATGCCTAGTCTTTTGCATACATCTCATTTTCTGTCATGCTAGATAAACTGGAACGTGGACTGGAGTTTTGATGTGCCCCATTTTAAATGTTAGATTTCGCTTCTGGACATTATTATTGATATTAATGTTCATGTTTTCTCTAGGCGGACCTTAATCAAGCCATTGCCATGATATCCTACTATGCTTCATCATCAGAACCCGCTCAAATACGTGGAAAAACTGTATACTTACAGTATTCAAACAGACAAGAAATTGTGAACAATAAGACCACTGCTGACACAGCAGGAAATGTGTTATTAGTGACAATTGAGGGTAATGAAGCTCGACAAGTCAGCATTGAAGTTTTACACTTGGTAAGTCACCTACATGCTCCATGCTATGACATAATATTTTACAGATTGCAAGGATCCTTGGGGTTAGTTTTTCGGACTAGGCTATACTTGGTCATACTTAATCACCCGTTTGTTTGACTTGAATGTAAATGGATCAGCAGGCCCTTATCAAGGATATATCTTCGATGGCAGCTTAGTGCATCGGGAGAAAGAGCGCATGTGTGTTTGTCTCCTTTCTCCTTTCCCTAACACTGCCTCTTTCTTCCTCTTCCTCTATTCCTACCATTCTGAAGAGTTATGAGTGCTTGTTCTGCTGTATTATACTTGTGCCTCCCCTCTCCTCATGCCTCCCTGTTTTTATTTTTTTTGTTGCGTTTATGTGGCAGTAATGCCTGACTTGTTAAATTTTGTTTCTTAATTTGAGTACAGACTATGGACCTTATAATATATTAACAAGGAGCATTAGTCCGGTTTATATATAACCAGCTGAAATTTATTTATTTTTTTAAAAAATTTATATCTTCATGCAGACTTCGTCCATTTCTTTTTTAAATATCGAAGCATTGTGGTTGAAGGATGGTGACAGTTTCCATTGACCTTATAGAATTCCAGGAGCATGAAGATTGATTATTTCCGGCTATGCATGCTTCAATTTTCCTTGCATCTTTCAGGGCTATCTACTTCTTTTTGCCACTAAAGATTTACTAGCATTTTAGGTAAGCAGCGCAGCTGCTGGATCCTCTACGCCTGGGAGCACCTCATGCTTGTTAAAACCAAGACCCAAGTGCCTGTGCTAATGTCGTATTCTTTCATTTCAATGAAGCCTTAGAGTCCTAGCTGAAAAGCAAATCTAAATTAATAGTTGAAGCAAGTTTTCATGCTTCTCCTCATTTGAAACAACCCCCCAACATTAATTGCTCCGAGGCAAGGTGGATGTCTATGCAGCCTTATATTTATCGAGAGAGATATGTCGATGCATCCTTATACCTGCTATATAAAGACTTTTAGATTGGCATCATCTGATTTGATTGTATAACTTGAATATATTGGAACCTGGCGGACTTTTGTGGGAACTCAGAGATCTTGATCACGACTTGTTGGTGTTGTTTGGCTGTTAGTGACTTGCATTCATAAAGGAAATTTGTAAAGATGCTCTTATCAATGTTTCTACTCACGGTAAGTGTTTTTATGCACTTCAAATGTCTTCCTTTTCAGGAAGACCTTGAGCTGAAATCTCACCCCAATTTCGAGACTGTACTTCTATTTTAGTGGGGGATTAATATTGAACAAGTCGTTGTTGAGTTGATTGTCATGTTGGGCCGTCCATATTAATGACTATATATTAACTTCTCTTTTAGATGTGGTAATGTGAATATATATGTAAACAACACTTAGAGGAAGTGAGGAATATTACTGCTTTGCTTCTAAAGAAGCTTCCTCATTGAGCCGGAAAGGATGCTCTTGATTGTTTACGGCTTTACGCAACTAATTTAAAGTGTGGGTTGTTTAGTGAGCTTGTTTGACTGTGCATCTTTAACTTCACTGACTCCACTATCTAGACACAAGTCTGTTTGTATTTGCATGTGAAGTCATTAAATTTCTAGATTCAGTGATGATGGAACCTTTTGCTTTGCACTGAAGTAAGCTTTCTAGTTCATTCACTTTTATAAAAATGATATGTTGTTGGTGCAGGTATTTTCGGCATTTGGATTTGTGCATAAGATTACCACTTTCGAAAAGACAGCTGGATTTCAGGCAAAATTCTGCTCCATCTTTAGTCGTCTCGGCTTCAATTTGCCCCTCTCTACTCTTTCCCCCTTGTGGCTAATCATCCTTCTCACTGCGTCTTACTGATATAAAGTCTTACCATGTTCTCTTTTTTCTGCTTTGTAGGCATTGATTCAGTTTTCTGACACAGAAACTGCATCTTCTGCAAAGAACGCTCTTGATGGAAGAAGCATCCCAAGGTGATTTTGGATTTATTGTGTGGCTTCAGGCGTTGTCCACATTTAGTGGATCTTACCTATACATGTCAATCCTATATGCCCTGGAATCAGTTGAAGTTGTGAGATTCTTTCTCGCATCATTTACCATTGATCTTGCTAATGTCCTGCATGTTCATACCATTCTTTCCCCTCCCCCTTCCCGGGTATTCCTCATCATCTTTTCTAATATAGCATTTTGTCATCAGAAGGTGTATGGGTAGCTCATGGATGCATAGTGGCTGATGGATTAATTCATCATCCGATGTTACTTACATTGTTATAGGGTCTAGGGTTTCCTTCTAGGTGCTAACCTGATAACCCAGCAATATGGTTTACATAATTGTTTAAGGTCATGGATGCAACAAATTCTCTTACTGTTATCAATGGTGGATAAATTTGTCTTTTGGGTTTCGTGGCTTATTTTTGTTGTTTACATAGGTACCTACTTCCGGAGCATGTGGGGCCCTGCACTCTCAGGATAACTTATTCTGCACATACTGATCTAAGTGTCAAATTTCAGAGCCACCGCAGCAGGTAATTTTATCTGGCAGTTACTGTTATATAAGTTCCTGACTAATATTAGGCTTTTTACTTTCTCATTTTTATGGCATACTTGGATTGGGATATTCAGCGTCTCAAGAGGGTAGAAAATGGAGGTGGTAGACCATTAGTAGATGGGATGAGGTAGTGATTTTGTAAGCGAGGGAGGGGAAAATGGTTACCTTCATTTTGGGGGTTATATTTACTCGCCTTTTCCCTTAGGTAATGTATTACCCTCGAAATGAGGGTAATAATCCCTCCTTTCCTTTCTTCCTCCTCGCATTATCTACCTCATCTCTTCTACAACCACCTAAACTCATCTTCATTCTCATTATTATCTCCCCATTATCCCCTTAATGCGTAACCCTCAATCCAAGCATGCTCTTAGTATCTCTTATGCAACTCATTTTTATTATTGATCTGTGTTTTTTTAGGGACTACACTAATCCGTACCTTCCGGTTGCCCCATCTGCTATAGATGCAACTGGTCAGGTAAGGACTACAATCTTGATCTTTTACCCAGAAAGTGAAGAATGTTCCCTGGTCTCCCCCCCTCATGGAAATCTGGCATGCATCTATAAGTTGTATCTCTGCTTGTGTCCTGCGTCAGTCATTTTCTTTTTCTGTTTTCCCGAAGATGCCTTCAGAAATTCCACTTTCCCTCTTCAAGTTAGTGAAGTTACTTTAATTGCATGTTTCTCCAGATCTACCCTTCACTTGATATATGAGAGTTTTATGAAAAGCACTTTATTGTGGACAAATGTGGAATGCGATGAATAGTTATTCTGATAAAGTGAACATCATTAATCGCCATGCCTTTTTGAAGGGGAAAGTTTAATGTGGTATGGAGGGAGTAATCCTCAAAGTTATGACATCAGGTGTACTGTGTACATGCTGATAGTTAGAACAAGTGCGCATTTATAACCATTTGTGTGTATATGTGTGTGTGCTTGTGCACATGTATCTGTATTGAGTTACTTTTGAGTATTGAGTATTGACACACAACACATGTACGAGCATGTGCGGACACATAAGCTATTACAGGCAGGTGTCTCTAGTAGATCCTAGATCATTGCAAACATTATCTGTTATTTATTGGGGATCTGTAAACTTCTTTCTGGCATTTTTTTTGGGTTTGTTTCGGTATCCTTTCTATAATTAGTTGTTTTGGTAAGCTGCTTTATTGCAACAAATTTTTTGCAGATAAGTGTGGGTGTAGATGGGAAGAAGTTGGAGCCTGAGAGTAATGTGCTACTGGCATCAATTGAAAATATGCAGTATGCTGTCACATTAGATGTCCTGCAAACGGTATTGTCAATAATCCTGATTATTCATCATTTTGGCCATTTTGGATCATGCTAATTTTGATTTTTCTCCTTGCTAGGTCTTTTCTGCTTTTGGAGTTGTGCAAAAGATTGCTATGTTCGACAAAAATGGAGGGCTGCAGGCGTTGATTCAGTATCCTGGTGAGTGCTGAACTTGGTGGTTTGTTTTCCAGTCTCTTTTTCCTACTATATATGAAAAGAAATGTTGAAGACTAGATCTCAACTGTTCGAGAGCCCACTGAATAGAAGGTGATGATCTTGCTGATGCTTGTGTCTATACTCTATAGCAATCTAAAAGGATATGCCTTAAATGCTGATGAATTTCTCTGGAATAATCCGTTAAATATTAAAAAGTGCTGGACACTGGGGAGAACAGCATGGAAATTTAGAGCAGCCATATAATATGCATGTGGTAAGGGGTGAAATTCCTTCCATTCTCTCCTTCCTCTCCTGCTCTCTTTCTCCCTCTTTACCTTTTCCTCTTCTCTTCATCTCTAACATTAGCCGTATAATTTGTATACCATCTCTGGGGTTCTTAGTGACATCTCTTTGCCTGAGGCTTCCCTATGCTGTAGCAGTGTGCATGTTTCTCAAAAGCAGCTGCTAGTTAAGCTCTGTGGTAGGGAGTACTTTCTCTCTCTCTTTCTCTCTCCCCATCTCATCTATGGCATTTCTATCTTTTATCTTTGAAAATATTTGACGGTTCCTTTCTGTACAAGTCTCTAATTTGTAATCCATTGCACCACATGTTTTTGTGGTTTCAATATTTCTGTAAGATGGAAATAGAATAAAGTAATACTTTTAGAAAGAGAGATATCTTTGGCAATTCTATGCTGTAGTTGTGGAGTTATCTATATAGCTAATATGCTGTAAGTTAGCGTCGTAAAGCTTGTTGGTCTTCTAGATAGTAACATTCACAACATTTTTGGTAGGTGGTCATAAGGGGAAGTGATAGTAATGAATTTGTAGGTAAGTTGGTAATCAAATCTGCATGCCAATGTCCAGCATTATGCTTGTCTATCCTTGAGTACCTCTTTTTTCTTCATGAATATTATTACCATCCACTACCACTTTAGAGGTGGTATCGAGTGGTAATGGAACTTCGTGAAGACACTTGTTTGGGGGATAAAGTTCCGTAACTGTGGGTATTGACATGAGTCTTCCTTTACAAAATCAAGTTTAAATTTTATCACCATCACTGCATTATATTACCGGTTCCAAATGGAGCCTTCTTGTGTATCTGGGTGCATTTTTCCCCCTCCCATAACGATAAGCAGTGTTTTTTTCTTGTTATATATTTCATTTTTCACTCTTGAAGGATCTTTTACCCTGGGGGGTGTTTGAGGTTTATTCGAAAATATTAGATAGGTAATAAATGTTTCAGTAATTACTGCCATGTTCTGATGTAAAGTCGACCAGAAATTTGTTGCCTTTTCTCTCTCTCTTTTTCTCTTTTTTCTTTTTTTTGGGGGGGGGTGGCAAAACCAGACCAATATCGTCTTTTGTTAGGTGAACTGGAGTCTGGTGTGAGTGTGACAATTAAGGCAGCAAAATATGTCTGGTCTCAGTCTGTCCTAGTTGGTTGCGCAGTTTGTGTCTGATACTCTGATATGTGGACTTTGGGGCTAACACAAGGATTACCATGGACATTTGAAAGATTGACCTTCTCTTTAATTGTTTCCACCTGCAGATGTTCAGACAGCTGTTGTTGCAAAAGAAGCACTTGAAGGACATTGCATATATGATGGAGGGTTTTGCAAGCTCCACTTATCATATTCACGCCACACTGATTTAAGCATCAAGGTAATTTTGTAATTACAGTCTCTTTTGAATTGTACAATTACAATGTTATCTTGGTTGGTTTATAACAGCAGCAAACGCCAATGAGGTATCTCTTTGGCTCTATGGTTACTTGATTTTTAATATAGTCAAGTAATGTTCTCTGAATTTTCTGGATGTGTGTAGCTTTGTGTGGTAAGAATTTTGTGTAGGAGGATCAGATGTAATGGAGATTGTATGGAATTATGATCACATTATTGTTTGTATGTCAAAACTATATAGTGTACATTTATACAAGCTAAAGCTATAAGATGTTATATATGCTTTCATTGAGATTGCAAATTATTTATATTCCTGTAGCTCGTTTCTTTCTCACTTCTCAACGCTCCTTGAGACATACTGCAGATTGCAGAACACATCTTTGTAAGTAAATGAGTGAAGAGACAAAAGTTGTGGAACAGAAAATGAATAATTTCACCATTTTTTTGTCACGTGTCAAATGTTTTAAATATCCCCGGAATGAATTATGAACCCAGGGCTCTACTCTCTGTAGCTGGGTTGGTTTCACTGTGTTTCTAGCCAATGTTTAGCCTCGGCTTATTGTTGCAGATCTAGTATACTTCCTCCGTTTCATTTTACTTGCTACACTTCTCAATTCACGGACTCCTAGGCAATTTTTGGAGAAGAGAGAGGTAGAGAGTAAAAAGAATAGAGACCCATGTGAGAGGAGAGAGATAGAGAGAGTTTATTACCCAAAAAGAAAGTGTAGCAAGTAATGTGAAACTTCCCACAATGGAAAGTGTAGCGAGTATTATGAAACGGAGGAAGTATATACTTTTTTTTATGTTCTTTTCTTCCATCAAGAAGGCCTGAGATGTTGGATCTTCGTTAGATGCATCAAATTATAGCTGTACTCCCTGAAGTTGGTGAGGGATGTAGTTGCAACTTCTGTGACATCCTGATAAATTTGATGCATATGAACTTCTCTTGATATGTAAATTATGTTGCTTCTCGTGTCCAAACAGGTAAACAATGACAGAAGCAGGGACTACACTGTTCCCATTCATGCCGTCATCCAACCACCCTCAATTCTCGGACAACAGCCAACAGGGCCAATGCCAGGACCTGGTGCTGCCCCTCCTTATAATGGCGGACAATATCCCGGACCTCCTTCCTCAGGAGGCTGGGGAGCACCACCTCAAGGTCCTCAACATATGCCTATGCAGATGCCAATGCAAAATTACCAGTACATGCCACCTGGTGCGGCACCTCCTGGTCCTCCTGGCACCATGCCACCAGGTTCTGCGCCACCAGGCTCAATGCCACCCGGATCAATGCATATGCAGAATCCAAATGGTTTGCCCCAGCCACCTGCAATGCCCCCATACAGCCAATGACAGATGATTTGTCCCCAAGACTGACCTCACTTGGTTCCATTGAGGTTTTTGCCTTATCGGGTTTGTGAATTTGGGATATAAGAGTTCCAACTTGCCCATCTCAATTCTTGATGTCAGTTAGAATCCGTATACTTAAAGTTTTGATTGTTTAAGCTGTGTACTAAATAACTACTGGGAATTTTAAGTTTATTCTATACGCTGTTCTGGTATACGAAATCCTACATATTTTGTTTCCCAGGGAAAATAACCCAATTTCTCATTTATGTTGACTGTTTTTCTTTTGGGTGGGGGGTTGGTAAGGAATTTTGCATAGGTTAAATCGACTTTAAACTACTGAGGCTTGATCTCATAACTTAATGTTGTCATGCAGATTTTTACCATTAAATCAAACTCTGATTGGTTTTTATGGTGTGTAATGGCTTCTTGTGAGCTAAATTTGTTGCTCGATTTGTGCTTAACGAAATTGGAAAAGCAATTAGTGACTAATGAGGATGATATACTTCCCTAACATATTGAACATGTTTGGATAAAATATAACTTTGACGTTTGTGGAAAAAACTCTTTTGTAATAGGCCATAGTCAAAATGTTGTATAATTAGCTAATCGAAGATTAAGAAACGAAAGAGTTGCTTATATATACGAGTTGTTTTGAGGGAAGTTTATCCTAATTCTTTCTAGCCTCTTAGACAACATAGATGCGAATTTCTTTCTGTGCATGTCAATACTTCTTTTTTTAAAAGATTAAGGTGGCTGGTAAAAAAAGTTGGAAATAGTTTCAATTTGGTTGTCTCAACTCACAATCTTAATATTGAACCCCTTTTAATCTAAACTAGTATTTAAGCCCGGGCGATACCTCGGGGTTTCTCTGTGCTACAATTTAGTAGTAGTTAAATAAGTCATCTTATACTCATTTAGAAAAGTAATCTAGCTCATTCATTATATGCATTTCAAAAGCTTTCAATTCATATATCATCATTAATTTTGATTAAATAAGCAATAATAACCGTCTCTTTCTTTCATACTTGAGGTTGTGGTTCAAATCTTCACGTTAACAATGCTTTTTTTTTTACTATATGAGAAAGATGTGGTATGGTGGAGTGATGGTTGGATCTTTTTTTTTTCATACTGGAGATTGTGGGTTCAAATCTTCACGTTAACAATGCTTTTTTTTTTTTTTTTTTACTATATGAGAAAGACGTGGATAGAATGGCATTGAATGAGGGATAATGACACGTGACACATATACGTTCTTAGAAACACCTTTTAATATATGGAAAAATGGAAACTAATAATCCCACCTTTGGCACGTCTTCTGAAAACAATCCCACCTCATCGTAATCTGGAAACAATCCCACCTTATACCCCCATATTCTCAAAACAAGCCTTTTACCGGTTTGTGAAATTGGTTACTTGTTTTAGAAGGTGACTTGCCACGTGTCACCTTATGATTGGTCTTCCTTCCCCTGCCGGACCAGCCGTTGTCGATTCTCTCACCTCACCACCCCTACCTCCATAATAACCACCATCTCCCGCCACCCCACCCCTTGACCACTACCCCACCACCCACAGCCCCACCTCGAAACCTCAGTCAAACCAACCGAAACCCATCCTCCTCCCCCCTCCCCCTTCCCCATGCCCCCCTCCACCCTCCCCCGAGCCCCCCCTTCCCCTTCCCCGTAGTCCAGTAACCCCCCCCCCGGCCCCCGGCCCCTCCCCTTCCCCCGCAATCCCGTAGCAGCGTGGGAGTGGGGAGGGGGTTTCGAGGGTGGTGGGGGGGGGCTGCGTGGGAAGGAGGGAAGGGGACTTCAAGGTTGGTGGGGGGGGAGTTGTTGGGGTGGTGGAGCGGTGGAGGGCTGGTAGAGGGGAGGGGGAGGGGGTGGGGGCTGGGCTTTGGTGGTGGTGGTGGTGCCCATGGTGGGAAAAGAGAGTGGGAAGAGAGATATTAAAGGACAAAAAAAAATATAACATGTTAAACAGGTTGGAGGTAAAAAGGCTTGTTTTAAGAATATGGGGGTATAAGGTGGGTTTGTTTCCAGATTTCAATGAGGTGGGATTGTTTTCAGAAGACGTGTCAAAGGTGGGATTATTAGATTCCATTTTTCCTTAATATATTAGTATAGATATATTAGAAGTTGTTTTAAAAAACTTAAAGATTTAAGATATTTCACATAACTGATACTAAACGTAGAGTGGATGATAACCTCCTGCTAGGACTGTTCGTGGGTTGGGTTGGTGCGGTTTGGGATGTAACCCAAACCAAATAGCAAATATACGGTTTGACATTTTTCCAACCCAAACCGCACTGCACTTTTGCCCAAACCAACCCAAACCGAACCGGACCACGCAAAACAGTTTGGTGTGGTTTAACCATATTTTCCTCCGCGATATGAGTTTTGTAATCTAAGAAGTAAAAAGAAAATTGGTACAAAGTTGTTAATAAACCAATACATAATTCTCTAAAACTAGATAATAAATATAAAGAGTCCAAATAAAATAAAATAAAGACTTCATAATTCACAAGCACCCATTGACAAACGAAGTTAGAAGAGGAGCACATAAGTGAGGGAGACAAGGTATTGCAAAGAAGAGCAAATGAGTTATGAGTGCAAAGACCTAAAGTCCTAACCTAATACTCGTATAGTCATATTAACTTATAGTCTTGTATAATCGTATTATCTCATATACTCATTTGTCTGTGAGTTTGTCAAGTGTATTTTTTTAATAAAAAATCAAAATAGATAAAAATTAAATTTTTTTTTTAAAAAATCATATAAATTTGTGATTCACGGTGCTGCTTCTGTTTTACAAAAATTCAAACCCAACCCAAAACCGCAAACCGCGGTTTGCTTGAAATCACGAACCAAACCACAATTTTGAAACCGCAAACCAACCCAGACCGCGAAAAAACGGTTTGATTTGAGGTTTGGTGCAGCCCAGACCGCATTCTGAACAACCCTACCTCCCGCCCTCTAAATTAAACAAAGAACAAACCATGTTTAAGTTATAATATACCCTCAATTAAAAATCAAAACCACTTCAACTCATATTACCAACTCACTCCGAGTCGAAATCAAATCAATTTAGATCCAAGCTAGCACCTTGATCACCCAATCCACGATATTATTCCTTGTACTAATCCAAAGTTCCAAACTATTGCTAAAGTCCTACCAATATGTGTCTCACAAGCAAATGGTACAAACAAAAACTCCATCACAATTCACAAGTAAACAACAAGAAGTTTGTTTATTTACACCCACATATGAAAAGAGTTGACTCAACCGAGTTACCCACTCAGCAGGCGCCAATTTCAATCAATCCAATTCTTCCAAAGATAAGGTTTTTCTCTACTCTTTCCTTCCTTCATCCCCTCTTTCTCTCTCTCTCTCTCCTCCATTGTTGTAACCTTACTTGAAGGAGAGAGAAAGAGCAAAACTTTTACCATATATTTCAATTCAAATTCTTTGACAAACAAAGAAACAAAACCCTAGTAAAAACCCAGAAACACAAGAACAAATATGACAACATTGCAAGCTTCACTTTTGCTGAAACCCCCATTTTTTTCATCCCATTCTACACGTTTCTCTACTGTTCTTCGCTTTCGTTCTCATTCTCTCTCCTTTTTTTCCCTCAATTCTTGCTTCTCACGTTCACGCAAATTCTGCGTAAATTGCTGCACATTACATAATCAAGAACCCAACTTTAGTGCAAATTCTATCCCTGATGAAAAACCCAGTTTCTCAAATTCCAATTTTGAGCAACAAAATTCTGATTCTGGGAAAAAGATTGAAAACCCTGAAAGTAGTGGTGGTGGGGAGGAGAGTGTTTTGAGAATTGAGGAGAGAGAAAATGAAGGTAAGAAGAAGAGGGAGGAGGGTAAGTTGGCAATAGTAGTGTTTTTGGTGGGAATTTGGGTAAAATTTAAACAAAGATTGGAGAAGATTTGGTTATCTGGGTGGTTGAGTTGGTGGCCATGGCAGCAGGAGAAGCGGCTCCACCGTTTGATTGCTGAGGCGGATGCGAATCCGACCGACGCCGCCTTGCAGAGTTCTTTGCTTGCTGAGCTTAACAAGCATAGGTTTGAATTTGTTTGAGATTAGTAATTATCTTGAAGTTTTGTTATTGTTGTTGTGTGAATGTGGTTTTTTACTTTCTTGCACTATTTGCAAAGATTCAATAGTTTTGTACATTGGATGACTAGGGAATTTCATATGAATTTTGTGGACCATTTGCTTTTTGGTGCCTGGTTTAACACATAAAGAATGTAATTTTCTACTAGGTAGAGGAGTTTTATCTTATACTCTCTCCCCAAAACATAAATTGTCACATCTTACTATTTTAGGATGTTAGGAATAGTTGTTCTTTTCCTCAAATAGTAATTGGTTTTTATTGGTTTTCCTAGAATACCTTTGCCAAGGTTGATGAATGGGGAGAGTGTGGGAGTGATTGAAGGGCTATTTTGTTAAATTGTGTCATATCTTTGATTATGAGGGGTTGGATGATGTGACAATTATTTCCGGACCCAGGTGGTTGGGGGGGGAGTTCTTCAGTTTCAATTGTTTCTTGACATTTGAAGTGCTTTTAGAAAAGCTTACTTTCTGGATCATCATTGCTACTGGCTCTAAAGTGCCGGAAAATGGCAACAATACTTGCTTAACTAATGGGCTTAAGAGGCTGATAATTTCATGATTTCATCTTTTTCTCCACCTTAAGAAACTAATGCTGAAAGCATATAAGTTTATTACATGGGAGTTCCGTGAATTGTTATGTCATGTGGCTTCATCCCATTCGAATTTTTAGCGCATAGTTGTTAGTCTATCCTGTCCTTGCTTTTAAAAAAAGAGAAAAATCGGTGACATGCATTTATAATGTCCTTTTAGCCCTGAATCTGTCATCAAGCGCTTTGAACAAAGAGATCTTGCAGTGGATAGCAGAGGCGTCATAGAGTATCTTCGAGCTCTGGTGGCTACTAATGCCATTGCTGATTACCTACCTGATGAGCAATCTGGAAAGCCATCCAGTCTTCCCACATTGGTAACTTCTAATTTTCAATATAGTCTACATGCTTTTGCAACCTAGTTGTAAATTGTAAACCGTAATAGTATAGACTTCCTGTTCACTGTCTCAGCATCATTGCAAGTCTATTCCCTTTTGCTTTGCTCATCTGACTTATGAAACTTGTTGCACTTGATGATAATATGCTATACATACAACATAGTACTTTTTCTTTCTTTTTTTCATTTTTTAGTATATGAAAAAAAAATTAACAATTAATTTATTAGTGGAACTATAGAGCAACAGGTGCCAACAAGTGATCTATCTTCACACCTTCTCACCTGATATCAAGTTAAATTTCTTGCTGCTGAATTATATCAAGCATCAAATTTGATGGACATTCTCTTCTAGTCTTGCTTGCATGTTGCTTCAGCTTTCTTTTCCTTTGTTATTGTCAGTTGCTTTATGGACCTTGTTAAAACTTGGTCAAGTGTGCTACTCGCTTTTTCCAGACTTCAGCCTAGTCAGGACAACAAATTCATTGATTGAATTTAGAAAAATAAATTTATCATTAAGGTGTTATTTTCACATCAACTTAACTCAAATCTAGTTCAATCTCATGCACACCAAGTTTAAACATGGTATACCTCCTTTTATACTCTTGTTTTCATGTTAATTAAGCGCCAAACTTTTCGTTTATTGGTATACTTTTTTCTCATCAACCTTGAATTCTTTCTTGTAGTTGCAAGAGTTGAAACAACGTGCATCAGAAAATGTAGAGGAGCTTTCCTTTAGCCCTGGAATATCTGAGAAGCAGCCATTACATGTGATGATGGTAAGGCGGTCTGTCACGGAAATCCTCCTATTTTCTAAAGAATTTGTGTATATTTTTTAAGGCACTCAGTATTGGCTACATTAAACAATACTAATTGCTGGAATTTATTGTTCAATCACTTAAATAGTTTAGTTGGTAATTTTGTGATGATAACTATTTTTACTGTGTGACCTTCCTACACTGGTGAATTAGTGTGTTCCATTTTTGAGTTTGTGACTATATGTATGGTGTATATCATCAGGTTGATCCTAAGGCATCCAACAAATCAACACGTCTTGCACAAGAGCTCTTCTCAACTATCCTCTTCACTGTTGCTGTTGGTTTAGTTTGGTACAAGTTCTTTCGTGAGTCTGTTATATTCATCGGGTGTACCTATTATATAAAAATTTCTTCGATACTGATTGTTTTGAATACAATTGACCTGTCCATACGTTAGCAATTCTCTAGCTCCGAAATTTGGTTGTTAACACAATATTTTCCTGTCTTGATTCATTCTCCAGGATAATGGGAGCTGCTGCACTTCAGAAGTACATAAATGGCTTAGGCGGCATAGGAACCTCAGGTGTTGGGTCGAGTTCTTCATACACTACAAAGGAGTTGAGTAAGGAAGTTGTTCCAGAGAAGGTATGATCCTCTTTGATACCATCTTATCTGACTCTTGGGATCTGTAGCACAGTATATGACCACTTTTCAGGTAAAATAGAGCTTAAACTGACATGTTATAAGAAATTGGTAAATTGCAAATGATGGTAACTTGATGCAAGTTGCATTATCATTTTTCTGTTTTGCCATGATGCTCGATTCGCTTTACCCCAGTCATGATACCCATGTTGAATAATCTTACTGGGGGTGGACACAGAATATAGGTGGGAGTCATTAGGCTGAAAACAATTGTGACTTTTTTGATAAGAAAGATGAAATCAAATGATACTGGAAATCAAAATTCAACGTTCTCATGATCTCATCTTTGTTTCAACAACCAATTAAATTTTTACTTTATACTCAATTACTCTTTTTTTTTTTTTTTTTTTTTAAAGAATGTTTTGTTATTAATATAGTAAATTAAATCTTTTTATAAAACTGTACTTCTTCTTTATCTATTTTTTTAGTTGCAAGATTTTGGCTTTCATGCTTGCCAACGCACAACTTTGACTATTGATATCTCTAATTATTAGTGAGTAAAATATTCTATAAGTTGATATATCAAAGTATACATTGAGATGAATCTAATAACATCAAAATTCTAATATTTACTTCTATATAGTATTGCTTTAAAACTACCGGTCAATATTAGCAAAAGTCAAAATGTTGCAAATGAAAAGAAAACGGAGGAAGTAAAAATTATAACATATTCCCTCCATTTTTTCATTGTTCATGGGACTATTGAATTCTTTAATACGTATAATAGGAAGTACGAAAAGTTGATATCTTGGAAAGACATATTGAGATCAATCCAACACAATTCCACTTGAAAAAATTATTTTCTTATATATTTGGGAGATATTATGGCTAAAATCTGGCTCTACCATTGAGCCATTTCCACCATGAAGAACAATAGAAAATGGATGGAATGAGTTTGTAAAATGTTTTGTCAGTCACCCCTAAACCATATCAAAAAATTGGTCACCTCTTAAATGTCTTCCCATGTTTTTGAATTTAGAATATCCCATTTCGAACTCTAGTATCTATACTCGAGTGCGTCAAACTTTGAGCATCAATAGCCTTTTTGGCCTTTGGGTATGTTTAATATGTTAGTCTATAAATACTTTAATGTTGTGAAATGCAGATTATAAATCTTGATATTGTCACCTCTGAGTGCTGATTAGTGTGTTTTTCTGCAGAATGTCAAAACTTTTAAGGATGTTAAGGGCTGCGATGATGCGAAGCAAGAGCTCGAAGAGGTGGTGGAATACCTCAAAAATCCTTCAAAATTTACTCGCCTTGGAGGGAAGTTGCCAAAGGTTTGTTAGAGATACTGATTTTCTGAATTTTTATATGTGACAGAATAATTGCTTCTCCATATAATGCTGATTCGAAATTTTTACGGTTTACCTGGACAATCGTTTTTGAGATCTTTGAAGTACATGATGAATTGGAGAATGTTTCGACGTGAGACTTTGTAAGAGAGGTGAAGTTAGATTACAGCATAATGTTGGATACTGTTTTGACCTCTCTTCTTGCTTATTCTCTTCGCTCACCACTTTTCACTGCTACTCTTCTACATCATCCCTGCAACTGCTACCAGTTCTAAACCAGCTCTCATACAATTCTCTTGTTCCCTTGATAGAAATATGGGAAAATCTCCTTTTCCTTCCTCTAATTTGTTTTTCTAGTAGATGTTATTATGTGGTCCCCCTTCCCGCTACTTTCTTTCTACTATCTACCTGTAATAGTTGGAGACAAGAATGCCTCAAAACCACTACTTTTGTCTGCGTGCCTGCCATCTTGTTATGTTGATACATTCAAGTTGCATCATAAATTCCTCCACCACTTTAGCCCTCTACCAATTGTGTATTATACTGCAATTTAGACTTCCTTACCTCTGCAATATCATGTGTGATTTCTGTGTCATTAATTTTCCTCTTCTAGACATTCTGTCTTCCATATTTGCTTTGGCTAAGTTATCCCTTCGTGAAAACTGGCCCAGGTAGCTTTCCCAGTCTCATGCTTAATTTTTTTCATGGCTGTTATCTTTAGATCCTCGAGCATCATAATGATTTGTACTCTAGTCAACCCGTAGAATCGAGCTTGAAACTGGTGACATCCAGAGCTAAGCATGCCTATATATGGGAATTGGCAACATTGATCTTATGGTTCTTTAAAGTAAATGGAAAACTAAAAAATGAGCGGGTTTTTTGGACTCCTTAGTGTAACCATAATGGTAGATTTGCTGGAACTACAATCTTACGTTCCATATAGTAGAAGCAATGCCAATGCTCTTCTATTTTAATCAATGCGAATGTAAGAAAATTGGAAAGTGTGGAAAGTTAACCTCATAACTGGGATTTCAGACGCTAATCTGTTTTCTATGCATAGTGAAGCCGTGGTTGTGAACTCATTCTAAAAGCTTTGCATTTCCTATCCTTTCGGCTAAACTAAAGATTAGTGTATGTAACAATCATGAAAATTTGCGTGTGATCGTTCGTTCACCAGTCACCACCCCTGTAAACCACAATTGTTTTCTTGCCTTTCAATTCAAATTATGATTCTTGTCTGAGTTAGTGTCGTTTTAATAAGATTATATGCTTCTTTTACTGAATGTAGTTAAAGCTTAATCTTCTGGACAACATGCAACACTTGCAAAACTTTTTTAATTTTGTTTCTTTTAGTAGTTGTTTGGTTGACATTAGAAATACGGGAAGTGAGAATTCCTACGAATGGAAGGTAGATCAGTTATTTGGTTGACAAAAAAAGGGTGAAATGGAGCTTCCTAGGAATTTCCACTTCTCTCAAAATGTAGGAAGTTTCTTACCTAAGCCCCCAAGTTGGTAGATATTCCTATGGAAGTTACTTCCCCCATTGCTAACCAAAGAACTTTGGAAAATTAACATGAATTTGATTATGGAATTTAATTTTCATGAACTTTAACCTCATCGGAACTTCTACTTCCTAGGTGAACCATTTTGCCACTTAGTATTTTCAAATTTTTTTGACATTGTGGTTCTTTTACAGTAACACCTGTATTGTTAGAATAATTGTTGAGTTCCTCCTTGGTGCTGGTATCGTTGTTTCTATCAATATTGTTGTTTCATTTATAAAAATAAAGGCTATTATTATATTTATTCAATGAATGATGTGACTCATGATAAGAAGTCAAACTGCCATAAAATCAATTTGATTTTTTCCACATTTTATAAATGCCAATTGTGTTTCTGATTGCAGGGAATTCTTTTGACTGGAGCTCCTGGTACTGGTAAAACACTTCTTGCCAAGGTACTTAGGGCCTGTTCTCTTGGACTTAGTTTCAGTTTTTCAGTTCAGTTTTGTTCTTCAGTTGGGTTTAGCCAAATTCAATCCAAAAGGGCAGGGCATTTTTCTCAAACTTTGTGGTGTTTTCACTTTTCAATGGGGAAATTGTATATTTTTAAATGTGTTTTAATAGTGCCTTTCGCTTTAAGTTCTAGAAGGGTATTTACTTGACAGTTCATCGCAGTTCTCATCTAAGGGAACAGTTCCGAAATGTGATGTCAGGATGAGGCTGAATGTAAGATTATCAGCTAGAAATATACACAGCGAAGTCGGTGGCTCTTTAGTCTTTATGGTTGAAAGTGATCATTGTTGACTTTTTTTTTGGGGGGGGGTGACTGATTCTTAACTGATTCTTAAATTGGTTAGTGCTAAACCAAAAAAACATACCAGAAGTCTTCCGGAGGCTGTAGAGAACTACTAATATAAGAATATTGGGACAAAGCTGATAACTTGTTCTCGTAAGGACTTAGGCTTTATTTATATCACGTCTCTTTATATGTCTGAAGCTAATAACTTTTTTTTGCATCTGGAACATTTGAAGGCCATTGCTGGGGAAGCTGGAGTACCATTTTTCTACAGGGCAGGTTCTGAGTTTGAGGAGATGTAAGTGTTCTCTCTTAGTGTACAAAGTATGCTAATGCAATTGGCAGTTGCTATATGGATTATAAATTTGATGTGCTCTGTACTATTCTTGTCTTGGCGTTTTTTTTTCCCCTTTCTTCAACTTAACTCTGCTTGTTTTTTGCAACTTGCACAATCAACTTCAGAGGACTGTGGTCACCACATGATAACATTGACAGATTTCGGAAGTAAAATTTATAGATAAAGTTTTTAAGTTGTTGTTCTGGAGATCACCTACCTAATACATTGGTACTGCTATCTAGTGTCACTTGAATTGAGTGTGCTCTCAAATTAAATAGAAGTTCTTTGCTGCAGGTTTGTTGGTGTTGGTGCTCGACGAGTGAGGTCCTTATTTCAAGCAGCTAAGAAAAAGGTTTGTCCTTTTCTGTCTGGTGTATTCACGAGGTTTTTCTTCCTATTGAGTAGTCGTTAGTAGCTCCGTTCATGAAGTCTCATTTATTTCAATGCTATGGGGCGGCATGTTGAGCAAGCCTAATTGAACTTGTTTCTTTTCTTGTGCTGAGTGATTACTTAATAGACAACTTGGTCATTTGGGGAGTCTGTCATATACTCGTTGATAATAAGTTGGTTAAGCAGTATCAACAGTCTCATTGTCAATAGAAATTTTGCCGTCTTCCATTGCCATCGTGTCTATACAACAATGTTGGTTTAGGGGAGCTTCACTTGCCATTAGCTTTAGGGTTCTTAAAATAGCCAAAAATGAGGGAAAAAGATTCTCCTGGGAGATCAAACAATGAGGATTTCAAGCATTTGATGCACTTTTCTCAATAGCCTTCCTGGGATTACCTTTTTCTCCCTCTTCTTTCCCAAATAAAAGTCATATATCTTCCTGTTCTGTAGGCTCCGTGCATCATTTTCATTGATGAAATTGATGCCATTGGATCAACAAGAAAACAGTGGGAAGGACATACCAAGAAGACCTTGCATCAACTGCTTGTTGAAATGGATGGTTTTGAACAGAACGAGGTACGTGAGACAAGTTTACTGTACTGATGTAATATAATCATGTAATGTGCAGTAAATCTTAATATGATATTTAATGACAGGGCATAATATTGATGGCTGCAACTAACCTTCCTGATATTCTGGATCCCGCTCTGACTAGACCTGGCAGATTTGATAGGCATGTAAGTTCCGTTTTTATGTTATAGTTGCAATTTTATAGTCATCTACTCATCTAAGAGGTGTAAGCCCAGGAATGCTTTAGCACCTCTCTTGGGCAAAAGCAGGGGGCATTGCTGAACATGAGAAAGTACATCTGTTTCAAATTAAATGTCACAATTGGTTTTGGCACATATTTTAGAAGAGAGGTATGAATTAGGAAGAGTCGGGAACTTTTTTCATTTTCGGATGAGGAGAGAGATATTGGGGATTAATATACCACAAAAGGTATGTAATTTTTATATTGAATCATCTCAAAAAGGCAAGTGTAGCATTCAACTTGAAGGGGATGAGTATTTATAGTTTCTCCCATCTCAATGGAGTTCTGTATATTTTGCTATCTACTAAATCTTGAGTCCATTGTAGGATTGAACTGCATTTTGGTGAGAAAAGTATGAACAATATTAAACCAAGCTAACCTCCAAGTACCAAACACTTGTACTAGAGTAGAAGGCCTTCAAGGTGTTGGTTGAGGCCATCTTTCAGAATCCACCTAGAAGATAGACATTAGGAAGGCATAGAAGATGACGGTCAAAGAGTGAAAGCTCAGGCCCTAGGGTATTGCAGTTCACGCATCTCAATGATTTAATGGAATCCCTAAACTTGGATGTCACTTTGAGAATAACGAACAATAAAATTCAGACATCTTAGACAGAACTTGAGTTTGGACTATTTTTAGTAGGAAAGTGGAGATGAACCTTTACACAGGCAGCTTCATTCTGCAACCGCCTGACCAAAAGTACCTGATTACTTATTCTGAATGAAGTTAGGACCAATCTGATAAATAATGTCATTTCGTAAAAGGTAATCAAATTGGGTATCTCAGCAGAAACTGGAATGAACACAGCTTGGGAAAGCTTTTTTTGGGAGAATAAAGATTCCCCCCCCCCAGTCCTCTATTTTTGTGCAGAGATGGAGCACTATTGTCAAGCTGATAGCTAGCATTTTTTTTTCCTATTCTGATTTTCCTTATTCCCTTCTTTTTGTTCCAGGATGGGAGTCTCCTTAAGATTTGTGTATAAATCTTAGTTTCTTTTCCCAATTATATCAAAAGATCTAATATCGGTGGCCCTCTTTTTGATTGAAATGATTATGATAATATAAAACAAGGTTTTCCAAGAATGAATTTATTTTGGAATCAATACAATTCATTAACATGCCAAATTTTTTCTAGATTGTTGTTCCCAGTCCAGATGTACGGGGTCGCCAAGAGATCCTAGAGCTATATATACAGGATAAACCAATTGCTGATGATGTTGATGTCAAAGCAATTGCTCGTGGTACTCCGGGATTTAATGGGGCAGGTATATTTATATCCTTTTTAACATCTGTACAAGATGACTCCTCACTTTCCATGCTTTGCCTCTCCAAGATTCTGATTCTATATTCTTCTGACAATGTCTGATGATCTTTCAACCCTTTTTTTTACCTCTTTCCAGATCTGGCGAATTTAGTCAACATTGCTGCCATTAAGGCCGCTGTTGAAGGTTTCGAAAAAGTGACCGCTGCTCAATTGGAGTTTGCGAAAGACAGAATACTAATGGGTACAGAGCGGAAAACTATGTTCATATCAGAGGAGTCGAAAAAGGTGAGTATGTAATTCATGAGAAATTCAAAACCACAGATGCTCAGACTAGTAAGATTGTCCATGTCAAAGGCTTAAAGGAGAGAACTTGATAGGGATAGGGGATTGGCATATCCTTTAGAATAGTAGATACTCCCTCTGTCCCACTGGAAATGTTCACCTAGAAAACGGTCCAACATTATTCTATGACACATATTTCAAGGTGCACATGTTCAGTGGCTAGGAGGGAGCATAATAAATGGTATTTCTTCTCTCTTAGTAATAGGCCCTAATCCTAGTTTAGGTCATCCTAAAAAAGACATTTACTCAATTTGACAAGTCTATTTAAAAAAGAATTATTAACCAAGAATTCAAAAGAAAGATGATTTTGGTATGGTGGAGATGTAAAACATTAAATAGTGAAGGGTAATTATGGTATCTAAACTCTTTCTTAATATGATCTTCAATAAAATGTAGCCTATGCGGGGACTCAGGAAATACTGTATATGATCTTCAATTTTTACATTCGCCAGACCAATATTAGCAAGATTCTTATGATGGAATAGTCTGTGTATCTTTGGTGTGATTTCTAGAAGATAATAAATCACAGATCACATGCAGATTTAAGGCTTATTCTCTGTTCTCCATCCTCACTCCACTTTCAAAACATACCATTGTCTCTGAGCTCGAATACTTGATGCTGAACGTAATGAAAAGAAGAGATGTAATAATATCAAGTTAGGGTCGAAATAAGTTGATTTAAAATTGCTCCTATTTGCAGCTTACTGCATACCACGAAAGTGGCCACGCAATTGTAGCTTTGAACACTGAGGGTGCTCACCCAATCCACAAAGCAACAATTATACCACGTGGATCAGCTCTAGGAATGGTTACACAGCTTCCTTCAAGTGATGAGACATCAGTTAGCAAGAAGCAACTATTGGCCCGTCTTGATGTTTGTATGGGAGGTAGGGTAGCAGAGGAACTTATATTTGGTCAAGATCATGTCACTACTGGAGCAAGTAGTGACCTTAACACCGCTACAGAACTTGCTCAATATATGGTATGTTGATTTAACGCTTGTCATATATTCTTGCTGCTACAGAAGAAAGAAAAAGAAAAGATCGTTTTAAGTTTTATTCATCTCATTTAAATTTTTTAATGGATGTTGGCCGGTTGTTTGATTTGAAAGGTAACAACTTGCGGGATGAGTGAGACAATTGGTCCTGTTCACATTAAAGAGAGGCCAGGTTCAGAAATGCAATCGCGTATTGATGCAGAGGTCAGTCTGCGAACCCAAAATTACATTACATGGTTAAATCATTAGTTATAGTACCCACACTCTTCTGGTCTTTGTGCATTAGGTTGTCAAACTCCTTCGAGATGCATATGACCGGGTGAAGGCCTTGCTAAAGAAGGTTAGTTTCTAAAAAAATTGAAAATTTTAAACTTTATGCATACTAGGTTATAGAATTTTATTTTTCTTACCTGGATTCAAAATTTACTTGATTGTGCTGATATTTTCCCAGCACGAGAAAGCATTGCACGCTTTAGCTACTGCACTATTGGAGTATGAGACACTTAGCTCAGAAGATATAAAGCGCATTCTTCTTCCGTATCGGGAAGATATCCAGCTGATGGAGCAGCAAGAACAGCCAGAAGGGGACCTTGTCTTGGCCTAAAAAACTAGTTTCCCCTATTATTTTTTTAATATTGATGAAATATGAAGTGAGGTTGCTTCTTGTGGAAGAACAAGCAGATCAAAGGGCTTACGGCTCGGACCATCATTGTACATTGTACACTAACATACAAACGCATTGATACACTAAGGCAGCTGCAACCATTCCTTTGCTGAGTGATGGTCGTCTTATTTGTTGTATTATCCAATGGGCTCTCCATGGCGATCATCGTTGCAGATCAGATCACATCTCCAAAGAAATTTTAGGCACCCGAAGAAGGATTGTTCCTCAATAATAGGTTTTTAGTAGCTGAAGGAACTTCTGTGTAACTTATTTTTGTCTTTATTTTGGTAGATGAATTAGCTTAAATTGTTTATAAGCATTTTTTGGATCTACAATCAGTGACTAAATATATCTGGGATTACAGTTTTTTCTTGCATCTAAACAATGCACTCCAATTATTTACGCCGTATCCTTTGTATTTCAAATTGTTAGATGTTTTCTTGAGCAGTAAGCAGAAATCTCCATCTTTTAGAAAGCTGGGATTAATGCTCTGTTCTCAAAATGCTGAGACATTCGAGGACTGATCTGCATCGACAATAAAGTGAAAGTTGAGAGATAAGTCCTTTCAACAACATAAAGGGAAGGGAGGCAATAAGATTGTTTCTTTTGAGCATTCTCTATACTAGCATGGTTGCAACACTTATGTTTCCTATTGTTTACGCAATCTTTAATAAGATTGTTTCCATTGTTTGGTTGATGAAAGAAATTATAGGAAAGAAAAAACACTATGTAGCCCACGACTCACGAGCTTATAGTGTTGGGGCATGTGGTGCCTTCGTACCTAAACTTCAAAATCGTGCTTTTGTTGTGCCTTACGCAAACGCTTTCCCATCCAACAAGGAGGTCCAACCGGCACAACATTGTGCCACGTCGTTCCTACCTAGTGCCCGTGATTCATCTGATTGTGCTAAGTCGCGTTGACGTGTCGTACTTCGAGCCAACTTGGCCAATGCCATCTCTAATCTTTGGGTGCAGCCAAAGTATCAGGCTAGGAAAGTCAAATTGCTAGTGCAGAATTACATTCCTGCCCCTCTTCTACACAAGGGAGAAAACATTGCATAAACAATAGGAAGCATAGCTGTTGCATATAGGAGTAATAAATTCCCTTGGACCTTTCCTCCAAAAAGATCTATTTAGAGATCCAAATTAACAATTGAGATATTTCAATTGAAGCTGAATGCGTAAAAGGTGCTCCCCCTTTTGTCTAGGTACAGAGCATTAAATTTAAAATGCCAACTAAAAGTGAATGCTTTCCCATTATCAACAGAAATCAACCTGTTAAACATCATTAACCCAAATAAAGAATATTATCAAGAATACTAAATATTTTTTTAAAAAGAACTCTAATCACAAGTAGAAAAAGTAGAAACATATGATATGTATCCCTAATTCTTGATACTTGTTTTAAAAGGAAAACCTTCTAGATTCTCCTTTTTCCACCTCAGAACGTGCTGGAACAGTGTCATCTAGAAGCTTTTCGGAAAGACTAGAAAATTGATTTTCCAATAACCCGTACAACCAAAGCATTATACTGAGGAAAGCAAGATGTTCTCTAGATATATATCCTATGCTAAGAAAAGAGAGAAATTGACTATAAGTTTATGACAATAATGAGTTAACGACAGTAAGTAATTCACAAGTGACAGGATAAATTTACGGCAACGAAAACACTACTTACAAGCCTTCCTTACCCTAATGTGAATCACCATGACTAACTATCAGAACACCTCTATAATCATTAATCTCTCCACGGAAGCCATTATACGACAGGTAGAGATCTACAAACACCCGTTTAATCACATGTTTATGTACAACTACAAAGCACGGATGGACGCATTGGACAGAATGGGACCATAAAAGACTTGAGAACGACACAGTTTTCCATTTCTTTTGCTCTTCTATGAACGTTTCTTACACACTTTTTATGAGTTGTGATTCTTGGACTGCCTAAAGGCGGAAATTTTCACTAGTCTTAAAATGCAACACCACTTGGCAAACAGGAAGTACAGAGAGCAGTTGTATCTAGAAGATAGAAGTACCAGTCGACCCCAAGGCCTCTGCAATCCGTACCCTTGGTAGCTTCATCCATGGAGAGAGTATATTTCCCTTACGTCAGGCTTCTAATCACATCCTATCAATCGGCTCAGTTCTGTCTTGTACAGCCAAACGTTCTGAGACATCAGCAAGAGACTTGAGATTGCACTTGATCAAGGCTTCAACAAAGAAGCAGGTTTCATCCTTGGTGTTTCCTTCTGGTACATCAACTACAAACGATTCGATCACCATCGTCCCAGGCCTTCCATCAATAATCTCCGGATGGAGGGACACCACGGAAGAGTAGTTCTGAACAAAAGAGACATAATTAAGACTTGTCGAGAGTCGAGACTATATACAATACAAAAATAAATAAAAAGGTAGCATAGATTCTTCAGTATCTCTCTTTTATATGGCAAGAATCTGTTGCTCCTCACCAGGCTCACTTGTACACAGAGACTGGGGCCCGGGCAATACAAATATTCAACTATAGGTACTCTCACCAGGCACACTTAAGAGCAGATAACACTCTCTTGTTTCCTGCTGATATGTGCATAAGGAAAAGATATCCAATATAAAAATGCACTCCAACTATTCCAGTTCCAGAACAGTTTAGAAGCAAATATTGTCTACAAAGCAATGAAGTCATACATCAAACACAAAATAACCAAGAAAGTAGAAAAACAGAAATCAAAGATGAGAGAACCTTGATACAGAAAATCCATCCAAAACTGGGTTGATGCTAGTATGCTACTGTACAACCTACAGAGGTGGCATAGAAAAGACTGTGGGTCCAGACCTAATTATGGTTCAATGTTTACCAACGACCAGACATCTCTCCATATTGAATTCAGAGATCTTGCAGGTAACAAAATGTCCAACAATAATAACATATACAGAGGCCTCGCAGAGTTGCAAGTGAATCAAAATGACCTACATTAATAACAAATGCAGAGGCCTTGCAGGATAATATATAATGACCTACCATAACGACAATTAGTATCTGTATTCAGCATCGTCTTCCCTTTTTCCTTCAGTGATTAACATATACCATAACGAGATATTAGATCGCATAATTGGGCATATAAACACAGTAAAATCCCCCCACCCCAAAAGATTAACGGAGAGTCCTGCACTGAAGCTTAATGACACCCAAATGTCCATCATATAGGATCTGCTTTGTGAAATTACAGAACGATTGCATTTAAGGAAACATAAACTTTACATGGTGAAAGGTGGTGTTACTGAACACAAAACCCTAAATACAACGCCCTCTTCTCCCCAAAATCAGGAACAGATATACACACTGACATACACACCTAGAAGCAAAAAATTCATAAAGTGGAAGTGTCATACCCTCAGTCTATGATCTCCACCAACAATCCTGATACTGAGAATATGCTCATTGTCGTCCAGAACCTCCAACCTCTCAGTACTAGTAGTAGCTGGAAGTCCTGATTTAACATCAACCTCTCTTACACTTCCAATCTCGAGATTTCCCTGCACTACGCATCTGCTGACAAAGGGCTTATACTTCTGTGGTTGATCAAATCTCCTCACTAATGACCAAACCTGACATGCAAGAACTGCATTAGCAGTGACAATCATAGACAAACTTAAAAGGAATCTGTCAAGTGCTCGTTTCGGTTGATAAAACCTGTAATCAACCATCAATGCAACTTCAATACAACTGTAGACTACCCTTATTAAGTTTCTCTTCTCCAACTGGTAAACCAATAACTAAAGATAATTTAGAAGCTTTAATATCTGGCAAGATACTCTTACATTATGAATGCATTGATTGCGCCCGTTTCCTCCTATCACAAAGGTATCAAAAGTAGTTGAAACAATGGCTAGCTAAATCTGTCAAGAAACAGGAAATATCTCTATAGCAGCGTAATTATAACGAAAAACGCCAGTTAATTAAAAAAAACAACTAAAAAATCTCAATTCTACATCCGAGATGATTTTTCCCCCCGAATATACATGACTTGAAACAAAGACATACCATATTTAGCTTGATAACTCCTATACATGACCACAATTTCTTCATGCAACTACTTTTCCGCAAGAAAATACATCTACACTTTCCTCTTCTAATAACATAACAAATAAAAACCAAATATTAATCCACTTTTTGTGTTATAATTCGCAAGAAATTGAATTCTTCATAAGTCAATCCAATTAAAATTTCCAGTAGAACAAAATATAAATTCACTGAAATCAAAACAACGGATCAAACTAAACAATCACAGATTAAAAATAATCAATCACAAATATAAGAAATTCAATCTGGATCGATCAATTAACTTCACATAACCACAAATCATACAGAAAAAAAAAAACGATAATCAAACAACAAAGAAGATTAAAGAAAAACTCCAAAACATTAATTAAAAAAGAAATTACCAAATGAACAGGAGCTTTAATGTGCTTGATTAAAAGCGAACTACATTGATTATCAGCAGCTTCATGTTGATGATGTCTCCTTACAAACTCCTCTTCAACTCCACCATATCCATTACCGCTCATCGTCATTTTTCTCTCTCTTACTTTCTCTCTCCTCAATCGTCCTTAAATTCAACGAAATTCAATCGAGAAAAGAAAAAACCCTAACCTCCGAAAAAAATCGTCGCCGGAAAATTCTCTCCGGTGGCCGGGAAATTGTTAGAATAAATCAACGGAGAACGAGTTAACTCAGTAAGTTAAACTCGCAACCTCCATAGCAAACGATCTCAAGCTTTCTCTCTCTTGATTTTTTCTCTCTCTACCTTGGTTTTTTCTTTCTCTCTCTCCTCTTTGTGAGTGTTTGTTTTACTATCTTTTTCTGGTTTCTCGAAATCTCAACCTCATCGCCTGAAATTAAAGGAAAAAGTTAGGCAAATAGAGACAATAGATATTAAATAAAAAGTTTAATTACTGTGAGTGAGTTTTGAGGATAATTACTGGAATTTCCTGTATATTTTTTTTTTTCTGCGCGTCTTTTTCTGTGTTTTGTCTGTTTGTGGATTATATCTGCTAAATCTAGTCAATGCTATTGGTGGAGATTTTATATGGCTGCTCTCATAGAACTCAAAATTGATATTTCATAGGAAGAAGACAAAATAGCACATTATAGTCTTGAGGGTGACCCTGATTAGACCCTGATTAGATCTCAACTTTTACGGTTTTTTTTATTCTTAGATTGTTAAACATCGCCCCAAAATTACTTAAAATCGCCTCGGTTTCACAAAATATTTCCAACTTTACCCTTCCCTTTTTCTTTTTTCTTTTCCACAACCACCACCTCCATTCCCACAACCACCACCGAAACCATGCAAACCACCACCGAGGCCACGCACACCACCACCGACACCAAGCAAATCACCATGAGCAAGACGGAAAAAATAAAAAATAAAAATTTTTAACGTCTGTCCTGGACGTTTCCACCATTGCGGAAACGTCCTGGGCAGACGTTTCCATGGTGGAAACGCGCACGTTTCTATGGACACAACGTCTGGCCTATACGTTGTGTCCATGGGGCCAACGTGCAGGTCACACGTTAGCCCCATGGAATTCGTTAAAAAAAAAAATTACCTCGTCGGAATTTTGTGCTCTTCGGTGGTGATCGTTGGTGGGTTTGAGGTAGCGATTAGTGGTTAGTGATTTTAGGTGGTGGTGGAGCGAGAGTTGTAAAAGTAGCCAAGGGTATAATGGTACATTTATATGGTAGTTGGGGCGATTTTAAGTAATTTCAGGGCGATGAATAGAAGTTCAGCACTAGATATTAGGGGGAAATAGCAAAGGATCCACATCATATACCCCCAGGCCCCAAGCATCCTCACTGCACGTAGCTCACTTGGTAGAATGATATAGTAATGTATAGATTACATATACTTCCTTCGTTTTTAATTATTCGTGAAGTCTCTCTTTGCATAAGGATCAAAGAGAGAAGATAGATAAAAAAAAACTCCATATGCTAGGAGAGAAAGAAGGAGAATACATTGCCAACTGATAGAGAATTGCTATAAATGGGAAATGTTGCGAGTAAAAAAATGGAGGAAGTAATACTCGTGAATAGTAGCTAGTACGTACTTTGTATCGTGTCGGTAATAATAATAACGGCTGGATTTCAAAGGAGGATGCAATGAGATAGTGTAGTGTGTTAATGGTGAAAGTTATGGATTTGAGGAGATTGTTAATCACTTTAATATTCATTGGTCTTTATCTAGTATTATTGGATTGGGGCACTAGAAAGTAGGGGGTATAGCAAAGGGATTCACATCATTTACCCGCAAGCATCTTCATTGCCTCATAGCTTCACTCGGTAGAGTGATGTGATAATGTATCGATTACATATACTTCCTTCGTTTTTTATTATTCACAACGTTTCTCTTTGCACGAGAACCAAGAAGAGGAGAGAGATAAAAAAAAGGTCCCAATGTGCTAGGAGAGAAAAAGATAATATATTGCCATTTGATGGAGAATTATCACAAAGAAAAACATTGCTGGTAAAAAAATGGAGGAAGTAATACTCAATGAATAGTATCCATTATGTACTTTGTATCGCACCGGTAATAATAACGACTGAATTTCAAATGAGGATGCAATGAACTAGTGTAGTGTGTTAATTATGAAAGTACTATGAAGAAATGGATTTGATGAGATTGTTAATCACTTTAATAAACATTGGTCTTTATCGAGTGTTGACTAACTAATAAGTCGCGTTGTGATGTAATTAAACCATATCATATTGAGCTTTTTTTATATAAAAAAAGGAATATACCATATGAAGTTTATTAGTTAGATTTCAAATGACTGGAGCCATTATTGTTGGTGCCTTAAATATAATCTTATTAGTGCGAAATCCTTTGCTTTAATTTAGTTTGCAATACAGAGCAACCATACATTAGTACAGAATTGACGATTTGCGTCGGATGCGAGGCGCCTATTTGCGTCGGACATGGGTTCAACGGCACAGGTCTCGACGCAAATCAGGATACAGGATCTGCGTCGGACAAAGACGCGACGCAGTTGATTGGCAATTTGCGTCGGACCCTGCCTACCATGCGACGCAGATGACTCCTTGCCCCTGTATACAAAAGGCATTTGCGGCTTCCATCTGCGTCGCATGATGCGCTACGTGCGACGCAAATTGTCTCTTATCTGCGTCGCACATTGCGCAACATGCGACGCAGATGGGAAGGCGCCAAGCCACAACAGCTCAGCAAGCCTAGACTCATCTGCGTTGCACATTGCTAACATGCGATGCAGATAGGTCGCCAAGCCACAGCAGTCCAAGACTCATCTGTGTCGCACATTGCTAACATGCGATGAAGATAGGTCGCCAAGCCACATCAGCCAGACTCATTTGTGTCGCACGTTTCGCCATATGCAACGCAAATGGTTGTCATCTGCGTCGGATGTGGCGCAATGTGCTACGCAAATTAGTGGTTTTTGTTTTTTTTTTCTTTTTTTTTTCATATACAAAACCTTAAACTCCAAAACTAAACGAACATTATATTAATAATTATGAGCAGAAAATTCGGCAGAATTTCCTTTGTAATTTGGACAACCCAAGAAATCGTTGGGAAAATTTTGCATATATCACCAAAACCTGTTATAGTACATCTCAATCAAGCAACCAATATTGCAATCAAGCAACCAACAAGGTTCAATCAACAAAATATTGTTCAACCTACAAATACATATACTAACTAGTTAGTTTGCAGCTTTGACGACAACTACAAAGTATTTTGCAAAAAGTTCTTTGAGTTCGTCGATCTCACTTATGACGTATGGTTGAGGACTTGGTGGAAAATCCTAGAAATATGTTAAATTAGCTAATATACTTGAAAATACTATAAGTATAAATAACGAATTTACGACATACATATACCTCCTGTAAATTATTTGAATCATAGTGCATGCGGACGATTTCAAGCATGTATTTCATCACGAAATAGCCGCATTCCTCTCCTCCCGATTGTTGAGCACACTACACCAAATTTAAGATATATATTATAATCGGAAATAAAATCCTAAATAGAATTATAAAATGTGTATCAAATACAAAACCATAAGAATTTTACCGGCATCGTTATCCAAGACAATTTAGTTCCTTTATTGGATCCTTCAAGGCACGTGAAACTTGTATATGCACTAAGTATATAAATTTTGTAATAATTAATTGCTATAAATATTTATAAATTATTTAAAATATCATAAAATGCATGCAAAATAATTAACATGTATAATAACTATGGTTCCATGAACTTACGTATTCAGCGGCATCTTGATAGCTAATTTTCTTTCTCTCTGTAGCGAATCAAATATATATACCACTTTCTTAGATAGACAAATGACAAGAAGAATCCAATGTTCCCTAAGGCATGAAACAAAATGTGATGCTCATATAACCACAAGCTCATAAAGATAAAACAACGGTTTTTTCACCCATTACCCCCGAGTTTTCAAAAAATTCACCTGGTACCCCCCATGTTTTCAAAATTCACAAGGTACCCCCAAGTTTTGTTGTAATACACTCAAATACCCTTAATGACTAACGGCGGTTAACGCCGTTAGTCATTAATCCCTAATCCTAACCTTAACCCTAACCCTAAACCCTAATCCTAACTCTAACCCATAACCCTAACCCTAACCCTAACCCTAACCCTAACCCTAACCCTAACCCTAAACCCTAACCTTTCCCACCACCCTCCCCACCCTCCCACCACCCCTGCTGCGGCCACCCTAGCAGCTGCCCAGTAACCCATGCGGCCTCCCCTACCCCCGCGACGTCTCCCCTCCCCCCCCCCGCGACGCCCCATCCCCCACCCCCGCGCCGCCCAGCGGGCCCCCACCCCTAATCCACCGCAGCAAACGGGGAGAGAGCGAAAGAAAGAGGAGTATTGGGGGGCGATTATTTGCGAGCAAAGGGAAAATCGACGGGCGTTGATTGCGGTGTTCGAAAGCGCGGCGAAGTCTTCAGCAGATGGTGGAAGGGGAGGGAGGGGTGGGACTCCGTGACTGGGGCATTCAAATTCCACGAAAATCGACGGGGTGGAGGGGGTAGTGCAGAAATGGACCGGGGGTGGGGGAAGGGGGCTGCGGGCGGCGCGGTGTGGGGGAGGGCTGGGAGCGCGGGTGTGGGGAGGGGGCTGGCTGGCGCGCGCGGGTGTGGGGGAGGGGGGCGTGGGAGCGCGGGTGTGGGGGGGGGGGCTGGCGCGCGCGGGTGTGGGGGGGGCCTGCGGGGTGGCGGGGGTGGGGGGCTTCTAGGCGGTGGGAGGGTGGGTGAGGAGTGCGGGGGTGGTGGGAGGGTGGGGGAGGGAGGTTAGGGTTAGGTTTAGGGTTTAGGGTTAGGGTTAGGTTTAGGGATTAGGATTAGGGTTAGTATTAGGGGGTTAATTAGGGTTAAAACAAAAAAATTAGGGTTAATGACTAACGGCGGTTAACGCCGTTAGTCATTAAGGGCATTTCAGTGTATTTACATAAAACTGAGGGGTACCTGGTGAATTTTGAAAACATGGGGGGTACCAGGTGAATTTTTTGAAAACTCGGGGGTACTGGGTGAAAAAACCGATAAAACAAAGTAAAGATTAGTTTAACTAACATACTTTTGAATATACGGACATAGGATGAAATGCATATTTTAATTTGATTCGCTTTCATTGAACTTGCCATGTAGTTGATCACGACATCTGGTTGATTGCGTATCATGGTCGCCGAAATCATACTTGGACACATGAAACCAATAGTACCCTATGGTTCAGACTCCTCTTCCAAATGCCTACACTCCAAATACTTATACTTAGGAGAAACAATAAAAATAAATATCAAGATCTTGAAGGAGTGGGTCAAGAATAAATATTAATAGTACCCTCTAGTTTAAACTTTGACTATCTATAAAAACTACTCCCTCCGTCCCATAATATAGTGCTTTGCTTTTTGCACGGTCTCCAATATATACCTTTGACATTCAATATCTTCAATTCCGTATCAATAAAAAAATATAAAAAGTTGATATTACAAAAGTACATATTGAGGCGAACTTAACAAGATCGTACATTAGTATTTTTTTATCTATATTAATAAGAATATTTGGTCAAAGATCTTAAACTTTGAACTCAAGAGACAAAAACATGCTATATTACACTCCCTTCGGTCTTTATTAATTTACTCGTATTCCTTTTTGGGATGTCCCTTATTAGTTTACCAATTTCTTTTGTTTTTAGTTTTTGGAATAGGACCACTAACTTTCCATCACACATACATTCAACTTTGATATAAAATAATAGTTTCTCTTTCTTTCTATGTCCCACAATATTATTTCCCCAAAAACTTTGTGCAAAAGAAACGGGTAAACTAATAAAGATCGGAGGGAGTAGGACGGAGGAAAATATGTAAAGATAAATATCATAATTTTTGCTGTTATCAATTTATCTCTATTATATAAGCCAAGGGGGGAGCTATGGTGTCCCCCTTGGAAAAGTCCAAAATATCCCTCAAGTTACCTTAGCAATTAAATATATTTTGCAAATTCAAATAAAGCATATACCATAATAAGGAAACTTTTGTAAATTTAAAAAAACAATCAATCTTATACAACTGTAAACATGTCATATTCAAATACATATGAAACAAAATAAGGAAACAAATATATTGCATATCAAGGCCTAATCAAATTAAATTTATAACACAATCAATGCAAATCATAAATTACGTTTGCCAAAAAAAAAATGAAATTTACCATAAATTAACAAAGACACATTACAATACTATTTAGGATAATACATTAGATAAAAATGATATTAAAAATACAAACTTAATACTTTTTCCTACTAGATCTAAAAAAATTATTGTTTATATATATACTTATTTTAAGTTGTTTGGATTGACAAGTGTGCGTGGTTTTTTATGAGAATTTAAAACTTGAAATACTAAGAGTTACAGTATAAAACATTTTTTTGCCTATTGATTTGTCAATTACTATGTATTTAAATAGTAATTGTTAGTACATCAATTATTTTTTTATCAAATCAAAAAATGTCTGCACCCTTAAACTGTCATTCAACCAATTTGTAACGCTTGAATATCAATATTATTACTAAAATATTGCCGCACGCATAACGTGCACATTAGACTAATCTCTATTATATTCTACTCCCTCCGTTTCATTTTAATTGTTACACTTTGATATTTTACACTATTCACAAATTTCACTTTGACCATCATTTGTGATTTATACGCGGATGAAAATATAGTCATGTGGGATCTTGTTAGATTCATCATAACATGTATTTTATTAATATGTACTTTTTATAATTTTTATAAATACAAAACTAAAGATATATGTCCTCAAAGTTTTGCATTGGCATGCGTGAAAAGTGTAAGTGTGTAGATTAATATGAAACGGAGGGAGTATTATATAAGGGACGGAGGGAGCTTTAGTGTCCCTCTAGGAAATTATTTTACTACCCTCATGAATAAATTAACTACTTTGCCAAAAAAAGAAAAAGAAATCAAACTCAAATATAGCATAAAAAAGTTAAAAAAAATATTGAACACAATTATATCTCTATTATATAAAGGAAGGGGGGAGCTATGGTGTTCCCCCAGGACATTATTTTACTATCCTCATGAATAAATTAACTACTTTGCCCAAAAAAAAGAAAAAAAAATTCAAACTCAAATATAGCATAAAAAAGTTAACAAAAATGTTGAAAACAATTATATAATAACTGAGCAACCATAAATGATTACAATTGTCTACAAGTATTAATGCATCCATACTAACAAAGTAAATATGAAAATTATATTAGCCAAATATTTTATCAATTAGTACACAATTAAGTACTCCGTATTACATTAAAACTATAAAATTCAATCAATTAACAAAGTGAAATAGTTTCATTAACAAATATTATATAAATAGAAACATGACATATTATGTAAATGCAGACATGAAAAACCTTTTGCTAAACAAACATTCAAATAAAAAATGACACAACACCCAATTACTGACTTGAAATCAAAGTATCCACTTTCTTCATAATCTATGTAGTGATCTTAATTCAAAAATCAATTAAAGAATTATAATATTAGAAATCATAAATAAATACAATAAAATTTCGTTTTTGTTTATAGAATTTAACTTTGTAAAGTAAAAAAAAATAAAATAAAGACTGGTGAGAGACTTAAGTGACATAGACTAAACCAATCAAGTTTTGCAACTAAAAAAAATTATACTTTGTGTGTCTAATGTTCAAATTTTAACTCATATGCAAAAAAATAAACGAGTTTCTGTCTCGAAAAAAAACCAAGCACACATCGCGTGCAAAAAATGCTAGTTCTCAATATGTCAAATCAATATGATGCATCTACCTTCTCAAAGTTGAAAGTGGTAGTGTTTTTTACTTTACTCGCTTATCTTAACTCGTTGGAGTAAAACTTAACCGACCTTTGTCGTGTGTTCTTTAATGAGAAAGTATGAGTATTAAACAGAATTGTTAAATCTTTTGTTTTCTTTTAGAAGTGCTTCAAAAGTCAAAATTCCGAAAATTGCAAAAATCACTGCAAAACACACACTAAACCTCTCTACTCTCATATCTGTCTCGATCTCTCTGCTTCTCTCAAGGTTAGTTTTTCTGTTATTTCTTCAATTCAATTCAATTATTACTTCAAAAGTTTCTTATTCTCTTAAATTGCGTTATTCTCCAACTTTTCTTTTCGATTTTTGGTTCAAGTTATTTATCTATTTGATACTAAAATTTGTATGATTTGATGATCAATATGTTGTTTGTTGATTGTGGAGGTTGATTGAGAGAGGAATTTTGAGCGAATTTATTCAATTTTAATGTGATTTTTGCGGATTAGGGTTTCCGATTTTTCGTCATTGATTCAGCGATGTAATTCCTAGATTAGGGTTATCAGATATCGTCCTCTAGATGATAAATAGTTAGTTTGAGGATTTTGAGTTCCTTTTTTTTAGTTAGATATAATCCAAATGTTGAAGGAACAATCAAGTCTTTTTAGTTAGGCTCTGTGATTGTCTAATGAGCATATGAAATTTGATATCTTTCTGATAATAGTGTTTCGTCTCAATGCCGAAACTGGTGTTCTTTTGGTAACTGTTGGTTTTGGAGCTTGTAAATCTTTCGCAATGCTTGCTTATTTTATGTTAACAAGAGAGTAGAGAGGTATCTTTGTTTATACCAGATTTTTTGGTTGAGGAATATGTGATTGTTAGTTAGGTTTAAGTTACATTTTATTTGGCGTTTAGATGATGATTGAATATGGCTTTAGTCATTGATTGTAATTGTATTTACCTCCGATTTTGCGGTTACATAGTGTACTGATGATGAAGCTGATCCTTTTATTTAATTTTGTTTTGCGTGAGTGTTTCGTGTAGATATCGACCACATGTTGTGTTTTCTTTCATTTACGTTGATCTTCTAAGTGCAGTGATTATTTAATAGCCTACATCAAGATCTCGAGCTGTATAGAGCAGTTAGTTCCAACATCTTTTCACTTCCATCTTGCTATATATCCCTGGAAGTTGACACACTGGTAAGTAAAACCTACTTGCATTCCTTTTATGTTATAATATTCAACAACTAACCCAGTAGTGATGCTTCCTTGTACAGGAAGTACTCAAAGGTCTAACAATATGCATGGTGGTTTTAATGTTCCCAATATGTCGGGTACGCTTACATCCAGAAATTCATCTATGAATAGCGTCGGTTCTGGTGGGATTCAACAACCATCCGGAAATGTTCCAGGGGGGAGATATGCATCAAATAATATCCCTGTTGCTCTATCTCAGGTTTGTTTATTAAGATTATGTTTGTATGTAATTGTAATGCATACTGGCCAAATAAGTTGTGCCTTGAATTCCATTCCCTATATTTCTTAGTAACTCACTGTAACATCAGCTCTTTATTTGTAGATATCACACGGGAGTTCGCATGGTGGATATCCAGGAGTTACAAATAGAGGAGGTATGAATGTTGTAGGAAGCCCTGGATATAGTGGTAACACAAATGGTGTTGGTGGTTCTATTCCTGGGATTCTCCCGACTTCTGCTGCAATTGGTAATCGTAGTGCTGTTCCAGGCCTAGGAGTCTCCCCGTATTGGGGAATGGAGGTCCTCGAGTTACCGGTTCAGTGGGAAGCATTGTTGGCAGTGGCTACATTGGGAGGAGTATAGGTTCAGGTGGAGGACTATCTGTACCTGGTCTTGCTTCTCGCTTGAATATGTCTACAAATAGTGGCTCCGGGGGCTTAGGTGTACAAGGGCCAAATAGATTATCAAGTGGCGTACTCCAACAAGGTATGGCATCTAACTCCTCATATTTTGTCATTCCAAGTGGTCTAAGAAATCTGTATGCAACTTTAGAAGCTCTGTGACGAGACCCTAATATGCCAAGGATCCAAGGTTCAACTCCCCATTCCCGTACACAGCGCAAGAAAGATTGATGCACTTAGAGAGAATTTTGACTTCTGGGTGTCATTAGACCTCTAATCTAGATCATGACGAGTTCAATCAACGAGAATATGGCTATTAGTCCAAGATATTTTAGTGAGAATTTGGTGTTAATGCTGTAAAGGTTAACAGGTAAGTTTGTAATCTTCAGTGAATGTTCTAACCTAATTTCACTGGAAACATTCACAGCATAATGACTGATGAAGGTACCTATCAGGCTATCACTTCTAAGTGTAATCATATTTTTTTTTGTTTGGTAAGTGATAAAATAATAAAAGGTACTACTCTAAGGTTATGAAGGTATCTATCACTTGAAGTGTAATCACATTCTAAAACTAAAATAAAATTATAACATCATCTTAAAAGATCCTTATATTAAGAAGTGTATTTATCCTCATTTAATTCTGAAATTGTAAAAGCCATACCCATATCAAAGTGTTATTGAATAATTAGTTTATCAAAATACATTGTATTATGAATTTGTTAGTTCCAATATTTTCATGACCATGAATGAATCGAGTAACATGCTGATAAACTTTTGAATATATTCTTACTGGATCTCATTATAGTACTCAAATTTTAAATGTTTGAAGTGTGTGTCTACAGAGTACAGATATCATAAATTTACTCAAACTTAAAGTATCTTTAGTACCGTATTGTAAATCAAAATCGATTTTTCTCTGAAGTCTAATCCTAAACTCAATATATGTATCGTTATTTATTAATTTATGAATTAATACTTTGTTTTATGGCATGTCACACTTAGGTGGTTTGCTCTATGCTCTTGAAAAGTCCCCCCCTCTTTATGTAGATATTTTTTTTTCTTGGGGTTGGTGCGTGCGAGGGGAAGCTATGCTGCAACTATTGCTATGATGATCACTCTGTTTGGTTTCAGCTTCTCCACAGGTGCTTAATATGTTTGGAAACTCGTATCCTTCTGCTGGGGGGCCGCTCCAGCAGAATCATGTCCAAGCAGTGAATAATTTAAGCTCCATGGGAATGTTAGGTGATGAGAATGTCAATGATAGTTCCCCTTTTACTTTAAATGACTTTCCCCAATTAGGTAGTCGGCCTAACTCTGCTGGAGGTCCACAAGGACAATTAGGTAAAATTGTTATTTTTTCTGTGTCAAAAGATATTTTCAGTGCTTATACATGTAGCTTGAGATGTTTGAAAAATCATGTCAGGCTCTCTGAGAAAAGGCGGCCTGGGTGTTAGTCCAATCGTTCAGCAAAACCAGGAATTCAGCATCCAAAATGAGGATTTTCCTGCCTTGCCAGGTTTTAAAGGTTGGTCCTGCTCCTTGCTCCTCCACTCCAATCTTCTCCTCAGGCTTGTGATATCTTTGCTGCTTTGGGGAAATGTTGTTTTCTATTAATGGCTAATTGAGCTTTAAGCTCTTGATGTATACTGCTCATGTGCCAATCATAACTAATCCGCTTTTAAATATGGGGATCATAATGTTGAGTTGCAGCTTTCAAATTGGGCAAAAAATCGGGGATTGGAGTATTATTTTTCATCTCTTGTTTTGGAATTCGTTTTTTAGAGTTTGCTATCTGCTATAATTACCTGTAGCAGACAAGATTTTTGGTTTAATAAATGACATTCTGGAGCAGCCAAATTGGTAAATTTGGAGACTCTGCCCAAAATTAAATGACAAAAATTTGTGAGCTACTTCGGTTGCCCTTGATTAATTCACGGGTTTAGGTTAGGTAAAAGGAGTAATGCATATATATGGATTAACATTGAAATTAATGAGTAGTTATCACAATGTAGAGTTCAGACTTAGTTACCGATGTTTTTCTAAGAAGTTGAATCTTTATTTTGAGACAAAGGTGTTAGGATGGAGTTAGCATGACACTATCTGTTGACAATATAGACTTTAGATGCATTTGCCCTACAATACTACAGTTTTTATCAGTATGTATGGTTGCCAGAATAGAACAGCAAACATCATCCTTTTCTGCATTGTTAATTATGTACTTCTGCACAAACTAATCTTCTATGATCTCAAATTTCAAACATATGGACCAGTGAGTGATGGTTTACTTGTTATGTTACTTTCTTTTTTTCGTGTCTTACCATTGTAGTTAAAGGGAAATTTCTTCATCAATAATTTGATTTTTGTTCAGCTGGAAATGCTGGTCATGGGATCTTTGTAGTTGAAGGGATATTTATTCAAGAGTTTCGAAATTTGATACTTGAGCAGGTGGAAATGGCGATTATGGGATGGATTTCCAGCAAAAGGAACAGATTCATGATAATGGTGTAGCGATGCAATCTCAACACTTCTCTGTGAGTATCTTGTTAATTGTTGAGATAATTTTACACTTCAGTGACTATATCTACATCAGCTGGCTTTTGCTGAAATGCATGTGTGCTCTATGCTAAAATACTTTATGCTCAGATGGGAAGGTCACCTGGATTCAACTTGGGGGGAATGTACTCTTCACACCGTCCACAGCAGCAACAACAACATACGCTTTCTGTCAGTAATCTCTCCTTTTCTTTCTACTGTATAAGGAGTTTATGCATTTTAGGTTGCCTATCCTTAGTCAAACTTATGAGTTGTAATTTAAGGCTCAATGGTTCTATTGAGAAGTTGGCGGAGATCCAAGCTTTTTCGTCTGTTAGATATATGTGCCACAGTAGATTACGAGGCATCTTTCTTTAAACAAAAAAAAATATATGAGGCATCGTATCGCACTAGGAAGTGGGTCATGTTTTGCAGGCAATTTTGTTCCCGCTGTCTAGGCTATTGGCGAAAGACTCTACCACTCTTGAGGGGGAGGGGGTTTGGTTCTAGAAAGTCACTGTGAATGGAATATGGACTGAATGACACTTTAGGGTTGCAGAGGAACGTGGAGCAAAATAATTCTAAGAAAGAGACAAAGCACAGAGTCCCAATGAATTTTTGAGAGGAAGATTCATAGACCTTGATTGGTTTTTGAAATTTTAAGTGACAAAACTTAAAGGGGCCTAATTCAAATAAAAGGTTTCACCATGTATCCCTGAATAGTGAGAAGGCAATTATGATTCTACTGATATTGAACCAAATTGTGAAACTAAGGTTGAAGGTATGGACTTGGTTATGAGCTCGGATCCACCCATAATACAATTGCTACTCAATTTAATATGGCAATAACCAACTAAATGAGATCTGCAACCTAAAAGGCTAAAACACAATTTTTTTATGGTAAACTAGGTAATTTAGCATATCTTTGCATTAAATCATATCAAGGATGCTAAGTTGGGTGTCCAAATAATTTTGGTAAGCGTAAAATGCAACTTTGTAAGTCTTGATTATACAAAATGCATAAATAATAAAATGTGAGGAAAATTGTGAAATTTCTATATCATGTAAGTATGTGCAACACAGAGTATAAATAAGGGCAGACACGAAAGGAATTTAAATAGAAAGAGGAATATGATCATAGAAATAGAGAATTAAATTAAATTAGAGGTCCTAAGATTGACTTTACTGCCTAAAGGATTTCTTTTGTGTGTCATTTGTGTTGTATTTAAATCCTTGAAGTTGACTTTGAATATTCACTGAAGGTTTAATATTTGAGATGGAAGGTTTGAACTTGTGGAGATTTGTATAGATTGTTTGAAAGTGTGGGGAGAAAGTTTGCAGGTGTTTGGACAATGTTATAGGTGCTTAGGTGAAATTTGGAGGTGTTGGGAGGAAGGTTTAAGCCTTTTAAAATTATTAATGGAGGCGTAAAAGTATATTGGAAGGTTAATGTAGGCTTGAAAGTATTAAGGTTTCGGGCGTGAAGCGATGAAATTGCTCTCCTAAGGGTGTTGGGAGGGGTTAATGATAGTAGAAGGCCAAAAAGTCCTAATTAGAGCCAAATTTACACTATAAAAGTCCGTAGGAGTAGCGTTGGTCCCCCAATATGAGCACTTGGCTCCTTGAGGAAATGGGGTCATATAGTGCCCAAAGAGTAAATATATAAGTGATCATAAAATTCTAATTTGACGAGGAGCAGGGTGGACCCGTGGACAATGTCATTGTGCTCTCCTACGTGCATGGCAATTTTTGGACGCTCATAGCTTTTGATCTTGAGCTCTATTTGGGCTTATAAGATATCGTTACAAAATTAGGGATGTCTAATTTTCAATGGTTTTGGGGACCAAAATAATATTATATTGAAAAGAATGATTGGTAGAGTGCTAGGTGATCTCATATGGATCCAATTTTAGTAAATTGCTCTTAATTTCGTCGTTTTAAAATGGGGCTTATAATATACTACCAGAAATTTTATTCCAAGAGCTAACCATCCATGTAACGTCCATGGATTAAGTCATAGGCTTATACCAAATGAACTTTATTTACCTAAAAAGGACCGTGAGCCTTCTAATTTCAACATTCATGGAGTGTTATTATGGTTTTAGATCAAGTAAGCCTATATACTCAACTTGTGACATTTAAAGTTGATGTTCTGTTGTAAAGGTGTGTATCATTCGTCATCGGGATCTACACACGGATAGTGGGAGTGAGATGTTCATTTGTCTACAACCTCTTCACTCCGACGCTTAATGAAGGCAGATATTATAATTTTGTAATACTAATTATTGTACGAACAACTTATTATGATTTCATTGCATAGCTAATGCAGTAGGCTAGGGAAGATATGCCAATAATGTATGGTAGACAATTGATGTTTCCACATTATTTTATTTTTCCCCCTCTTGCGAACAACCGACACGTCCAGGAACATTGACATAAAAGTCAGAAGACCATTTCTCCCCTTTTTCTTCGTATATTAGGATGCTTAAGACACTTCTTTTTGAATTAAAATTTTATGTAAGATTAATTAAAAAGGGAAGAAGAAGAAGAAAATGAACTATTTTGTGAACAAAAGAAGGTAATGATTTTCTGTCTTCTAATATCATGTATCTGGATTCTGGCAATCTTGTTATGGTACAGAGCAGCATGCCCCCCGGCATCAGCCTAAGGTCCCTGAATTCTCCAGGCGGTGTTGCTAATATGGGTTCTTACGAGCAGCAATTTATGCAGCAGTACCAACAGCAACAGCAACAGCAGCAGCAACAGAACCAGTCACAATTTCGATTGCAGCAAATGCCATCTCTCAGTCAGACTTTTAGAGAACAGGGCATAAAGCCCATACAATCTCCACAACCTGCTCCAGATCCATACGGAATACTTGGCTTGTTGAGTGTGATTAGAATGAGTGATCCTGATCTGACATCTCTTGCCCTTGGAATTGACCTAACGACCCTCGGATTGAATTTGAATTCATCAGAAAACCTTCACAAAACTTTTGCCTCGCCATGGACTGAGGAGCCGGCCAAGGGTGAACCTGAGTTCACAATACCTGAATGTTATCATGCAAAACAACCTCAGTCTTTAAGTGTGAGCTGCTTAAACAACTTGTTGCTTTTAGCTATTAGGTTTTATATTACGTTCTTACTAATTGCCCTTGCCCTTGCAGCAAGCTTATTTTGCAAAGTTCCAGCTGCCGACGTTGTTCTACATCTTTTACAGGTAATATTCTGGCTGAGGTCTTTTTCTGATTATCTATCTCATTCAGTGCCTTGGTTTTGATTGAATATGTTTCCATTTGCAGCATGCCAAAAGATGAAGCCCAGATATACGCCGCCAATGAACTGTATGCTCTTCCACTATTTGTGCATTATACATGTGATATAGTTCACGATAATCTATCTGCCTCTTCCTGTCTTCTTTTCTCTCCTTCAGTCCCTCCTGTGCATAATTCTATATACAACACTGGACAAAGAATTAACAACACTTCCTCATAAATTTGTCTCTCTACTCTCTATCCCGTAGTTTTTTTTTTTTTTTTTTTTTTTTGGTGGGGGGGGGGCTTCAAAGAAGTATATTGTCGTTGAACTGTTGCTTTGCTAAGTAGATCTCTTACACTTTTTTTTTGGCAGTTATAACAGAGGTTGGTTCTATCACAAAGACCTTCGGCTTTGGTTTATGAGAGTTCCTAACATTGAGCCTCTTGTTAAGACTAATGCATATGAAAGGGGATCTTATGTTGCCTTTGATCCAAATACATGGGATACGTCTATTAAGGTACGTATACTTGTAATTTCTCATGCTTTAAATAAACTTGAACTATAACCAACCATTATGTTGCTCTTCTGCAGGAAAATTTTGTTATTCATTATGAACTTGTTGAGAAAAGACCACCTCTACATCACCAATAACTCTCCTGGTAGATTGTAAATTCAGTTTCAGAAAGCATGAATTGTACTTGTTCATCTACCATTTGATAATTTTTAAGAAAATCTTCCTTCTAATTAGGCAATCATTTAGGGCCTGCAAGGTGCAATACTAATTTCTTTCAATTAGTTACAGAATTGTAAATTTCCAGTGTATTAGTCTGAACTGGATGCTGTTGGTACAACTTGATTTGTGAACTTCAATAACAGAATCCTGTTCTTGTTTTTACTTGGGTTTTTAGACACCTACAATTCCAGTTCTACCGGTGCGTGTTCTTTTAGCTTGCAGGGCCAGATCCTTAGTTGGGTTGGTCAATTTTGGACATTCAGAACATTCTCAAATTTGAAGTTTGTAATACTCTTGTTCTTTTTTTTTTTTTTTTTTTTTTTTTTTTTTAACTGTTAGGACTTGGGATTAGGTATGGCAAGGTCTTTTTAACCTTAATGATATTTGTTGATTTCTGGATTCTGGATATGGGATTGAACAGACCAAAAAGGAGCTGTCTTGTAAGTTTTGCATCTCCAATTTTAGCAGGCTATGAGGCTACTATTACTTTCTAATCCTTTTCTTCTTCCTTTTAATTTGCGTGTGTATGGGTATTAAGTGTGCTTGTACATAATATTTCCCTTGTCTTTCGACAGTGCTGGTCGTCTGGCAGGTTCTATAAATCCAAAGTTTTGTTGTGTTTCCATATTGGTTTAAGTAAATCCAAGGTTTGAACTATTTCTTAAAAATTTCTTAAAAATCCCAAGTTTGCGGGTATGTTTCCTGTATTAATCGCAGGTAACCTATTAGGCTATTACCTACCTCCTTCGTCTACATTTACTTGCTACAGTTCCTTTCTCACAAATTTCAATATGTTTTATGACTGTCAATATCTTTTATTCCATTCAAGCAAAAACTATAAAAATTTGATATTATGAGTCTACATATCGAGACGTATTGAACAGGTTTAGACATGACTATATTTGTAAGTATTAAATGGCCAGAATAATTGGTCAAAGTTGATGGTTTGCTTTTCGAGAAAAGGAAATTTAGCAAGTAAATATGGATTGAGGATTTCATGGTCTAAAATTTGATTTGTCTCCTTGCTATGCACCAGACTACCTTGATCAATTAGAAGATGACATGTAGCCTTGTATTCTACTATTGTTTATTTGGTGGAATTGTTTTCGCTAGTTGAATGGCTCATATTAACCAAGCAAGGCTTGGTCTAGTGGTAAATATTTGTCGTCAAGACATAAAGATCATGGGATCAAATTCTATTGAGGGTTCCTTGGAAGGGAGGTTCCCTTTATCATTCCCTCTCATTTCCAAAGACTCAGACATGCAAAGCTCGTTGAGTAGGGTCATTCATTACCTACACAAAGGGGAAAAAAAAAAACTTAAATGGGTTATATATACATGACTTATTATTATCAATAACTCAAAATAATATTGGAAGATACTTTAATATTGAGATTACATAGTCGACGACATAAGAGATGTATAATTTAATTTGTAGTTTTGCGCTACCTTCATTGGAAAAGATTTCCATTCAAATACAGGAGAATAAACTAACATGATTTTTTCTGACAGAATAAACTAACATGATTGATTTGCTTGTTTCCAAGACAAAAGGATTTTTGATGTTAATTCCTTCTGAAATTATCTAGGTAATGTGAGAGCTTGATCCAATGGCCCATTTTGTTTCCTTATAAATATTATTTATTCTATTTAGCCAAAGTTGTGCGACTGGGCTGAAGGCCCAAAAGTCATGCGCTTCCATGACGACAGAAGGGTACTGTATTATATAATCACGTGAGTCAATGATCAGGGCCGGGGCTAGGATGTTGGAGGCCCTGTGCATATTCTTGAGAAGGGGCCCTTAAATCTCAACTTTTTTTTCTTTTCAAAAAAATTATTTTATTAACGTTAAAAACTTCACTAAATTATGGAGATAGCATCATATTTTTTCTATAAATACTAATCCAACGCTCCTCAAATGATCTTTAATTTGGATATTGAATATTGATGAGTTTCTTACCTTTGCAGTTTTTTTTGGTAAAAATTGCAGATCTTGTGTATAATATAGAAGGAAATTATAGACATTGAAAAAAAAAATACAATTGTTTGAGAATTGAAAATCAACAGACTAGTTAATAAAGTTATGGATTTTGGAAAATTTTGTATGGAAATTGAAAGATAAAGTATTAATGGCTTGGTGGGAATTTATGAAGGTAGATGAAAAGATGAGAGAAACTAGTAACGTGGCTGCAATTAAGGAATGTTATGAGATTTATGTTTACAATTGTTTGAGAATTGAAAATCAACAGACTAGTTAATAAAGTTATGGATTTTGGAAAATTTTGTATGGAAATTGAAAGATAAAGTATTAATGGCTTGGTGGGAATTTATGAAGGTAGATGAAAAGATGAGAGAAACTAGTAACGTGGCTGCAATTAAGGAATGTTATGAGATTTATGTTTCTTTCCAAAAAGACATTTATTAAGATTTGAACCTTTAACCTCTAGCATCTTAGGCCCTTTCATTTACCATTAATCCAAATCAACTTTTCTATTTATATGTCTTAACAATAACAATATATATAATATTTTGGGGGCCCTAATATTTGGGAGGCCCTGCGCCGTCGCGCACACCGCGCCGGCCGAGCCCCGCCACTGTCAATGATGTGCTAAATATCAGTGTCGTAACGAATTGCAAATAATGTGCTAAATATCATATCATTGTCGACTCCATATTAGTCAATACTCCTTCTGTTTGTATCACTATTTCTTTTATGGTCTACTTGGAGAAAAAAAAAAGAAAAAGAAGACTTGTATAGTTTTCATATTCTTGAAAATTGCTCATTTTAAATGTGCAATGGTACAGGAATAAGGAGGTAAAACAAAAGAATTTGATATGTTCAATTGGATGGGGGTTGGAAATTATATCCCTTATTCTTGAGCATGTAGAATGTGTTCGGCGGCCGCAGAATGTGTTCGGCGGCTGCAGAATGTGCTGGACAATATTTTTTTAAGTTGTTTTTAGAGTTTGAATTAAATCGAAATTTTACGAAGACTGAAAAGTACTAGTGTTTAGTGATGTGTTAGAAAAGTTTTTTTTTAGTAGAAGTAACTTTTGGAATAGCTTTGGAAGATTGAATATAGTTCATTGTTGTTATTAAATCTAAACCAACAATTACTTGTACCAAACACTAATTGTTTTATTAGCAAATTTTGACAACTATCTAAGGGTCTAACAATAATCATCTAGTACAACAACTAATCTCTACTACGGCTCACAACTACCATAAACTACTTTTATGCTGGACAAGCATGTATTGTTAACAAGAGGCCTGAATGCCAATTGGTTTAGGGTTTATTTGACGATATTGTCTTTATCATAGTTCTTTCTTGCCCCTAATCGCATGAAAATAAAATTAGATGAGTAGTTATTCGATGAAAATTAATTTGAACATTTCCTGTCGGAAGAAGCATCTAGATCCAATCATTCAGATAAAATGAGATGAGAAATTCTTATCGCAAATTTTGTTTCATTAATTAATTATCAACGCTGTTCAAATACAAATCAAGTAAAAGAATAACAATACCCAATATATATTAAAATATGCCTCACTTTTTAAGGTGAGCATAACTACACAATTACACATGTGTGTTTATATTAAGCAGATGTATTATTTTGTCTTTAACTCTTATCAATATGTTGATTCTCCCATCAAAAGCCAAGTATTGACAATTGACATTACATGTTTGGGGTGTATCTGCCTCCTTTATGTTAAGTAGTAGAGATAGTGTGATATAAAGTTTGAATATGAATTTCGAATAACAATAGATATGCGACTATAACTTATAACATAATACTGGGACTTAACAATACTCATATAGTCATATTAGTATCACGGCCAATTCGTAAACTCATAAATCCGCAATATCAAATATCCTGCTCTGCTTTTGGTTCTCTCCCCCGTTGTGAGGGTTCTATCTACTCTCGCCGTGAGAGTCTTGGTTTTCTTGTTAGCTTTGAAGTTTGAAGATGTAAGAAATCGTACTTATTGTTTGAAGATCAAGAATATTAAGATGAAGGTCAAATTTCAATCTACTATAACATCAAACATAAAAGATGTTGAGCTCATCGCACTTCGTTTATGGTTGGAATATTACTGATAGACTATGTATATATTAGGAAATAGTCTAGTCATTGTAATCTACATAATCTTCTTATTTTGTATAGCATAATTAGTTCCTATATGTTAGCCTTAGATTATGTTAATAATAGGTTGTATATATTCTTTCCTCATGATGAATCAAAGGCACGGATTGCATTCTCCTACATGGTATCAGATTAAGGCTTTCCTTAACCTAGCCGTCGCCCACTATCTCTCTTCTTCATCTCATCTTCATCTCATTTCATGGCCGAGAAACCTGCCTTCCATTCGGCCCTCGCCGTCACCCACATCAAGTCCCTTATCCCTATCACATTGGACTTGGAAACCGGCCACTACCATGAATGGTCCACGCTATTCAAAGTACAGGCCCGTGTGCACGGTATTCTCGACCACATCATTCCTCCTACCGATGAAAAAGAAGCTGCCACATATAAAGCTTCAAAGGAGGCTGATTTATCTTTATGGAAACGACTTGACGCCGTCGTTCTCCAATGGATTTACGCTACCGTATCTCCTGACATCCTCACTTCCATCCTTGTTGTGGATGATGTAGCTGAAAACGCGTGGCACCGTGTTGCTCAAATGTTTCAAGATAACAAAAACTCGAGGGCTGCATATCTTGAAACGGAGTTCACCACCACCAAGCTTGCTGATTTTTCTTCTGTGGTGGCCTACTATACACGGCTGCAGTCACTCGCCACCCAACTTGCCAATGTTGGGTCGTCAGTTTCCGATCAAAGGTTAGTTATGCGTCTTCTTGCCGGGTTGCCTTCAACCTATTCTACCTTTGTTACTAACATACAACAAAAAGATACACTGCCATCTTTTTCCGATGTATGTTCGCGTCTCAAACTTGAAGAAACCACCGCCAAAGAACGAGCTCGTGACGCCGGCTCCACTGCTCTTATTGTTGATGATGATTTTCCTTCTCAACCACTCACTCAAGGAGGTAACTCTAATCCCTCCTCTGGCCGGAATTCTTCACGTGACAATCGTCACCGTAATAATAATAATAATCATAAAAACCGTGGCCGAAACAATCATCACCACAACAATCGCGGCAAAAATAACCGCGGTAGCAGCCCAGCCAGCCCGCGGTGGCTGCCCAGTCAGGCCCACCGTGGCCCTACCCATCCTGGCCTGCCTGGCCACCTCAGCCCTGGGCCCTGCCGCCGTGTCCGTATCCCACATCTTCCTGGCAGCAGCAGCGTCCATCCAAGCCTCATGAAGTTTTAGGCCCACGACCCCAGCAAGCCTATAATATGCAGCAGGCCCATTATGGATATCCCATGCAAGCTCCTCCTTCATCTGGTTACGCTCCAACAGATATAGATGCTGCCCTGCATACTCTCACACTTCATCAACCAGATGATAACTGGTACATGGACACGGGTGCTACTTCTCACATGACTACTAATCCAGGTACTCTCACTTCTTATTTTAATTTGAGCAAAAATTCTGGTATTGTTGTTGGTAATGGTAGCACTATTCCAATTTGTGGTTATGGACACACTTCCCTTATCCCTTCAAACCCATCTTTACAACTCAAAAATGTTCTTCATGCTCCCAAACTTATCAAAAACCTTATTTCCGTTCGCAAATTCACTAATGATAACAATGTTTCTGTTGAGTTTGATCCTCTTGGGTTTTCTGTGAAGGATCTTCGCACGGGGAACCGCCTCATGAGATGTGAGAGCACCGGGGATTTGTATCCTCTCACCACCATACCTAGCATCACCTCGCCATCTACTTTCCTTGCTGCATCTCCAGATTTGTGGCACTCTCGCTTAGGGCATCCGGGCCATACTATTCTTAGTTATCTTCGTAGTCATGATTTGATCCACTGTAATAAGGCCAGTTTATCTTTTTGTACTTCTTGTCCCTTGGGGAAACATATTAAATTGCCATTTTGTGATTCTATGACTGCTACTACTATGCCTTTTGATATTGTTCATAGTGATTTATGGACCTCTCCGATTTTGAGTTCTTCTGGACATCGTTATTATGTCTTCTTCCTTGATGATTATACTAATTACTTGTGGACATTTCCCATAGAAAACAAATCACAAGTCTATTCTATTTTTTTTATCATTTAGGACATTAATCCGAACTCAATTTGAGCGAGATATCAAAAATATTCAGTGTGACAATGGGCGGGAATTTGACAATGGCCCCTTTCAATCTTTTTGTACGGCCAATGGTATCCAATTTCGTTTTTCTTGCCCTCATACCTCTCCTCAAAATGGTAAGGCTGAACGAAAAATCAAATCCATTAATAATATTGTGCGCACCCTTCTTGCTCACTCTTCCATGCCCCCCTCTTTTTGGCATCATGCTTTACAAATGGCTACATATCTCTTAAATATTCTTCCCTCCAAGATATTGAAGTCCAAATCTCCCACTCAAATTCTTTTCCAACGAACGCCAACTTACTCTCATCTTCGAGTTTTTGGGTGTTTATGCTATCCTCTTTTTCCCTCCACTACCATCAACAAATTACAAGCTCGTTCAACACCTTGTGTTTTCTTGGGTTATCCGTCCAATCATAGAGGGTATAAATGTTATGACTTATCCAGCAAGAAAATCATAATTTCAAGGCATGTCATCTTTGATGAAAATCATTTTCCTTTTTCTACCTTGCATCCGCCATCCCCTACATCTTATGACTTCTTGGATCATGCTTTATCTCCCTATGTTGTGCAATTTTTGCATTCCACGCCCCAAACACGAGCCCAAACACATCACCCAAACTCCCCCTTACATCCTGAGCAGCTCACGACCCATACTACTCCCCAGCCGGCTCCTCTTATCTCACGCCTCACGCTGGACCGGCCCGTCCAGCCCTTTCCCGCGCCAGGCCCAGCTCCCAACCCAGGGACCAGTCATGCGCCTCATCCCTTCTTTCCTTCGCTGGATCTGCCAACCCAGCCCAGTCTTTCGCCCCCTCCCTCGCCCAGTCCCCTATCCCTTACTCCTCCCTCTGCCAGCTCACCTTTCTTAGGCCCACACTCCACTACTGCCCCTTCTACTCTCCAGCCTAACCGGATGGCCACAAGGAGCCAACATGGTATTTTTAAACCCAAGCGAGTCTTCAACTTAAGCACTTCCACCACCACTTCTATATCTCCTATTCCCAAAAATCCCGTCAGTGCTTTACATGACCCGAATTGGAAAGCTGCCATGATTGACGAATATGATGCTCTAATTAAAAATAAGACGTGGGAGTTGGTTCCTCGTCCTGATAATGTGAATCTTATTCGTTCTATGTGGATTTTTCGTCATAAAAAGAATTCTGATGGTTCTTTTGAGCGGTATAAATCCCGTCTTGTAGGTGATGGCAGGTCTCAACAGGTTGGAGTCGACTGTGACGAGACTTTTAGTCCTGTTGTCAAACCGGCAACTATTCGGACTGTCTTGAGCATTGCTCTCTCTCGTTCTTGGTCCATTCATCAGTTGGATGTCAAGAACGCTTTTCTCCATGGCAATCTCAATGAGACAGTTTATATGCATCAGCCTATGGGGTTCCGAGATCCTGCTCATCCAGATCATGTCTGTCTCTTGAAGAAATCCTTATATGGGCTCAAGCAGGCCCCTCGTGCATGGTACCAACGGTTTGCAGACTACGTCTCTACCATCGGCTTCTCTCATAGCCGCTCTGACCATTCCCTGTTTATTTATTGTCGTGGTTCTGACATTGCTTATATTTTGCTCTATGTTGATGACATTATTCTCACAGCTTCATCTGATGCTCTCAGAACATCTATCATGTCTCTTCTCAGTGCAGAATTTGCCATGAAGGATCTCGGTCCTTTGAGCTATTTCTTAGGTGTGGCTGTCACTCGCACCTCTGCCGGCATGTTTCTCTCTCAGAAAAATTATGCCACCGACATTATAGAGCGTGCAGGCATGGCGTCCTGCAAGCCTAGTCACACTCCTGTTGACACCAAGGCGAAGCTTAGTGCCTCTGTTGGCACTCCCTTCTCGGATCCTACTCTCTATCGACAGCTTGCCGGTGCCTTACAGTACCTTACTTTCACCAGACCTGACATATCATATGCCGTCCAACAGGTGTGTTTACACATGCATGATCCGAAAGTTGAGCATATGAATGCTCTCAAGCGCATTGTGCGCTACATTCAGGGTACTATCCATTATGGTCTCCATCTCTACAAGTCTTCTCTTCTATCTCTTACTTCTTATACAGATGCTGATTGGGGTGGATGTCCGGACACTCGCCGCTCCACATCCGGCTATTGTATTTTCCTTGGTGATAATCTGCTCTCTTGGTCCTCTAAACGTCAACCCACTTTGTCTAAATCCAGTGCCGAGGCTGAATACCGTGGGGTTGCTAATGTTGTTTCTGAGTCTTGTTGGCTCCGCAATCTTCGTCTAGAGCTTCGTTGTCCCATCCGCAAAGCTACATTGGTTTATTGTGATAATGTTAGTGCCATATACCTCTCTGGTAATCCTGTTCAACATCAGCGCACTAAACATATTGAGATGGACATCCATTTCGTACGTGAAAAAGTTGCACGTGGAGAAGTTCGAGTTCTTCATGTTCCGTCCCGCTTCCAGATTGCCGACATCTTCACTAAAGGTCTTCCGCGCGTACTTTTTGATGATTTCGGGGACGGTCTAAGCGTACGACAACCTCCCCGCTTCGATCATGGGGGGTGTGATAGACTATGTATATATTAGGAAATAGTCTAGTCATTGTAATCTACATAATCTTCTTATTTTGTATAGCATAATTAGTTCCTATATGTTAGCCTTAGATTATGTTAATAATAGGTTGTATATATTCTTTCCTCATGATGAATCAAAGGCACGGATTGCATTCTCCTACAATTACCATATCAAAAAAGCGGTTCCGAAGCGTTTATATTGGTAAATTGGATGAAAAATTTCAAATCGATATCTTATATTATTTGTTACATAAGGGTTATTATTATGTATGACAATTTATTAATGATAATCTTCTTATTCCCTTCAGAAAAAAAAAAAATATCTGCTATGTTCTTATTTATATATGAGGACTTTTATCAATTTATGATTTTCAATAAACAATCTTGACCATAAAAATCATAAAAAATTAATATAATAATCCTACACAAATTGACATTATTTTTACTAACATCTCACATAATAATAATAATAACTAGTTATTAGGCCCGGGCGATGCCTCGGGTTATTAATATTTTCATGCCAAAAAAGAACATTTAAGGTTGCATAGTCCATTGGTTAGAACTTTACTATAGTAATACTTGCTTCAGAACGCCTTTTAATATATTTGTATGGATATTTCAAACATAAAAAAGTTGCAACAAAACAAGAGTTGACAATAAGAAGAAGAGTCATAAAATAACCCTCCAATAGAAATTACTTTGACGGACCTTGTCTTCTTTCTTCTCTCTCCATTTCTTCTTGCTACCACCACTACTCTTCTGTTGCTTGTTGCCAAAAAAAACTAAATCAAATTCAAGAAACCGAGACTTTGCGGCAAAATTTCATCAATTTCGATCAAATTTCTACATATTTCCAGTTAATTTGCAACTCTGGAGCTTATTCTTCGCACAAATTCAATCATTTTTAACAGGTCTGACAATTTCTAGGCTTCAAATTTCAAGTATTTTGAGTAATTTTCGTTAATGCAGGAATTTCAATTTAGGTTTTCATTTGCTTTAATTGTAACTCTATTATGTTTAGTAATGTTGAATTTTGAAAATATTATGCTGTTGTTTATCTTCTTGTGAAGTGAATTTTGGCAATTGTTTGTTAGGGATTTTGATCAGTTTTTGCTGAAAGTTGCTGATTGTTTTTGTTATTTTCTGTTGTAATGTAAGGATCATACTGAAGTTGAGAAGCTTTTTTGCTTGTTTGATTTATTGAAACCTCAGTAGTAGAATTTTGCCTCTTTATTTGATGCAAATGTTGCTTATGTTTCACTATTAGTTTGAGAAATTGTTCGTACTCATTTGCAGATTAATGTTATTAATTTCTCATTTGTTTCGTTTTCGCTGATTGCTTAGTGAGAATTAGAAGTTTCTCCAAAAATTTGAATGTAAAAGTCATATATCCGCAATCTTTAGATGATTGTTCTTAGTGTTGGATAGAATTGTTAGAAAATGGATATTATAATGTTATGATGATTCATAATATGTTTTTTTATTGTCTCTTATATAGATAGGGAAAGACAGCTAGAGAATTGTAAAGTAGGATGGATAGTCACAGTGAACGGGTGCAGCTGAATAGCTTCCATCCTAATGGTCTAGTACTGAAGGGAGTTTCTGCAGTTACTAGACCGCTTGACCCAGGAAGATGGGCAATCGCTGAAGAGAGAACTGCTGAACTTATATCACAAATTCGGCCGAATTGGACGTCTGAGAAGCATAGAGATGATGTGGCATCCTACGTACAGAGGCTCATTGGGAAATGTGTGCCTTGCCAGGTTTGAACTCGTCCAAATGTTGCTTTCTTCTTTTCCGTTAGTATATATCTCCATGTTTTCGATGTATTGATCTAATTGTAGGGAGAGTAAATATGACACATGGGGTGGGTTTTCTTAGAGCTAAAACTTTATATCCGATATTCATTTGTCGACAGGGGACTTATTTGTCGACAGGAGTAACTGGAAGCTTCTTATGAGGAACAAACAATAGTTTGTAGTCACCTAATAGTATATAATTGTTCCTTATACTTTTGGTTGCCATTTGCCTTCCTCTTGGATACTGTGTTCATTTCCCTTTTATCTTAAATATGTTGTTTCATGCAGTGATACATTATGGCGGTGGGTTGGCTCTTAGTTATATTACGTAAAAGTTATTGCTATTCCATCAGGGATGTCCCCTTTGGTCGATTTAGTGACAAGTCACACTAACAGCCTGTAAACCTTTTAAATACAGGGGTCTACTTATCTATCATAGCAATTCAAGATGACATTCAGGTTGTTAGGACTTGTGTAATCAGATTGAAGTATGAATCTGGATGATCGTAGCTATTGAATTTTCAGACTGTCATGATACAAGGCTTGACTCTTAGGACCTTTCTTAGACTCCAAATGCACCGTGCACATAATTTTTCAGTAGAAAATAAGTTACCTGTCTTTCCTCTCACCCCCTTTTCCATAATTTGCCTCGTCTTGCCAATGGGGGGGGGGTGTTGTTCATTGTTAGCTGATGTGAATGAAGATATATATATATCTTTTGTCATTTGGCATGAATCTTGTGTATAAAATAGGTCTTATTTAAAGGATGAGGATTCTGAGCTATGTAGATGGTATCTTGCTGTGTATTAAAATTCTCTAGTCAAGAAATTATATCAATGTAATAAAAGCTCGCGTATAAAATTAGCTATATAGTTGCTATGTCTCGGATTATTCAGTATAGATTAAATACAAAATGGTCTTTCAATTAGATTTTGGTCCAGGTAAGACTGAGAGACAGATTTCGTCTCTCTTGCACGAGAATTTATGTTACTGTGATTCTGGCGCTCATTTCAAACATGTCCAAGACTCCAAGTTCTGGACTTGGCTATTTTGAACAATTTTTTTCCTTATTTTTGGTCTAATAATATTCAGGTGCAATGAAGAGTTTAAGTAACGTCGATAGTAACAGATCTAAAAAGAATTACTCAAGCATTTCATGAGGGGTATTCTTTAATTCTTTGGACCAAAATTCTTCTTTGGGAAATCATTACTTATGATGCTAGCATGTCGTATTCGGGAAACAGGGTTTTAGAGCATGCACTTGTTGGTTGTCTGTGATCGCATACATTGTTGTGTATGCATATGTTTTTTAATCTGAAATTCAGCAAAAGAAACTAGAGTGGCATCCATCTCATCTCGGATCTTATGACTTGTCGACAGGTGTTTACTTTTGGTTCTGTACCACTTAAGACTTATCTACCAGATGGGGATATTGATTTAACTGCTTTTAGTGAAGACCACAATGTGAAAGATAACTGGGCTAATAGCGTTCTAGATATGCTGAGAAGGGAAGAAAAGAATGAGCATGCGGAGTTCCAGGTGAAGGAGGTTCAGTACATTCAAGCTGAGGTACTTCAATCTCAAGCTGTTCACTTACTGCTTCCATTATATTTGCTTTAGAGTCATTTTATGTGTTTGATTGAGTGTAGTTGACTAGTTGTTTAATGTTGTGGCAAGGAATTTTACAAAAGGAGTAATTAGACAAAGACCAAAAAAGTTTGTGCTGCTTTCTCAGGAACCATTGCAAAGTTAATTTACTTGTTTTTTTTTTTCATTTTGTCCTGCTTGAACATATTCTTCTTTCCTGGCTAGTGATCTTTCTGCCTGAACGAAGACCCTCAGTTTATCCTGCATTAGTCTTTTATCTTGTTGCTCTATATCAATTTCCAGACACTAGAACTATGTGTTCAGCAATATCTATGATTCCTTGTTAATTGTTAACTACTAGATTTTGTTGGACGTTGGCTGCAAGTCCTATGAGGTCATGTTAAACACAGGGATAAGTAGATTTACTGAAATTGATGAACATACAAGTCTGGATTGATCAGATATTTTGCACATTCATGCACTTGTTACTCTGCCAGTCCTAAACCTTAAAGACGGAAAACCAAACAATGATCTATCTGGCTATATGTTGTCAACTAGTATGATACCTTACATTAGCACATTTTGCAGGTTAAGATAATAAAGTGCCTTGTAGATAACATCGTGGTGGACATATCTTTCAACCAGCTTGGTGGTTTGTGTACACTTTGTTTTCTTGAAGAGGTGTGCTTCTATATTCTGGTTATATTGCTCTATGATGGTAATTTGTATGAACTCTTTTCTTCACCTAAATCAATATATATAAAGAATTAGGATTTTGGTAAACTGTTTAATTTGGTTTCAGGTTGACAACTTGATAAATCAAAACCATTTATTTAAGCGGAGTGTCATATTAATCAAGGCCTGGTGTTATTACGAGAGCCGTATATTGGGGGCTCATCATGGGCTTATATCAACTTATGCTCTGGAAACCTTGGTATTGTATATCTTCCATGTTTTTGACAATTCCTTTGCTGGCCCACTGGAGGTATGTTTGATGCTTTTTTATGTTTTTCTTCTATCCTAGATGTAGGGACGGAGTTCTATATTTATCATGTCATTGTGTGTTTTGATAAACCTCATGAAGGAAAATTTCTCACATGTAGTTTTTTTCATGTGTAGGTGCTCTATCGTTTCATGGAGTTCTTTAGTAAATTTGATTGGGCCAACTTCTGTGTCAGTCTCTGGGGTCCAGTACCAATTTGTTCGCTTCCCAGTATGGCAGGTAGATAGCATTGCAGCACATATTGGTTTTACCAAGTGATTGACTTTTAATTGATAGTTAGTGTCTGCTTGAATACCTTGCAGCTGATCCTCCTCGAAAGGATGGTGCAGAGTTACTGCTGAACAAAATGTTCCTTAATGCTTGTAGTACAGCATATTCTGTCTTCCCGGGAGGTCAAGATAATCTTGAACAGCCTTTCGTAACCAAACATTTCAACGTTGTGGATCCATTGCGTATAAACAACAACCTTGGCCGTAGTGTGAGTAAAGGTAATTCATTGAAATATTGTATTCTGTTTACTAGAATAATTAATATTTTTTATTTTTCTGTTGACTATAGTTATTTTGCCTTAGTATTGCACTCTAACCATCACTTTTCGTTATTTATTCAACTAAAAAAGGTTTCTGTTCTCCGTGTTATTAATATTAAAGGCCCACTATCTGCGTAAGGATGTATATAAGAATCGTGAGTTCAATTAATTATGAGCTTCTATAATGAACAATGTGGAAATTTTCTTTGTGATGACAGTCTGTTGATGTGCTCCTCTGACCTTCCCAATCTTTCTAAAAAGTCTATTTTAATGTATCTCGTATTTTTCTCAGAAAGAACGTAAAGTAGATAATTTTAGATATCTGCCAATATGTATTGGTTTTCAAATTGCTGAGCTGATGTTTCCCAAGTCATAAAGGACTGTTTTGTAGAGACTGTGATGGCTGATACTGAGCCGATATGGCCTAAGAGAGTCGCTTTTGATGGGCCACTAAAAGGCCGGCTAATATCTGATTCGAGTATACTACTGGTAAAAATCATTTTGTGACAGCCGTGAGTCTTTGCAGTGCATGAACCGCAACTTCTTATTGAATCCCTGAGTAGTAGAAACCACAATCAATCCCCAAAGGAACTTCCTCCCTTTTATTATTCCAAAACGTACGCACTGCAGCAAGGTATGCATGTCTGTTGTAGTTTCTAAAGTCAAAGGTACTGTGCTGTTTAGGCGAACCTGATGACACTGTTGTGATGGCTGAAGAATATTCATCTATTGAGGGAATTAAATGCATGAACACCTTTAATTCAAGTTTCATTAATGCTGGAATCTAGACTTCTCGTAATTCTCAGTGCTCATCTCTGCCCATGTCTTGCAAACCCTTAAGTTAGGCATCTAACAAAAGAAGTTGGTAAATTATGAACTTTCAGCAGTGTCATGGCTTCTCAAAATAAAATGATATGATGACCATAATCTAGCGTAATCAAATATTTTGCGGTATGAATCTTCTGTTGAAGATTTCTTTTGCACGTGGTGAATATAAGTTCTTTATGAAAAAGTGAAAAGACCATATGGTTTCTTGATGTTTGAAGCAAGGAGAGCATCCTTTTGAGATGCCATTGCAACATCACGTAGGCTTGAAAGAAAACTTGGTGGGTGTTTGTTTCAGTTAATACAGCCTCTGGGAAAGCTTAGTACCTGGCTTGTTAATTCCTTTTGTTTGGTGTTGCTAACTCCTGAATTCAGTGAGCTCTAGAAAGATACTCCCTCCGTGCCCAGAATAGTTTAAACACTTTCCTTTTATATTTGTCCCAAATTAGTTTGAACACTTCTATTTTTGGCATGGTTCCACTATTACTATATTATTTCTTTTACACTCCTTTAGCCCACATTCTACCTTTATCAATAAAAAATTATCAACTTTCTCTCTCCTCCGACAAAAATTACCCCACCAACTCCTATCACATCTACTTTTTTAAGAAAATAACATTTGATAACCACACTATAACTTATCACCTTAAACTACGTGTCCCAACAAGTGTTCAGATCTTTCTAAGATGGAGGGAGTATCATCACTATTAGATAACACTGCAGAGGAGCAAACAAGACTTTTGGTTCCCCATAGTATAGCTGGAACCTCAGGTGTTACTTTGAGATCCTATGAAGATATAGAGCTCTATTTCCTGCATTTATGTCTGTGTCCCTGGAACTCACCATCATCTCTCTTTCTGAAAATCGGAGTATCAGAGCCTGCTGCTTAATAGAGTGTGTGTCATTGTGATTTGTGTCTATATGATGGTTGGTCAGTTAAAGTGAATAAGTTTTGCAGGTTCACTTGGACTATGCTATAAATCAATGATCTTTCATATTTCATAGAGCTATGGTCAGTAACCTATTTTTGTTCTTTTACGGAAATGGAAGTGGGGAAGTGTCTGCGTTGTGATGGTTGACAAGCTAAAACAGGAGCTTCAAGTCAGAACTTATGGACCATGCCATCTCTTATCTTATGTGTGGCTGAAGGAAGTAGGCAAAATATTGCCATTTCCATTAATAAAATACACAGCTGCAGGGGCACATGCATGGCATTCTGCTGATTGATGTTCGTCTAATGTCCCTTGTACATGGGCAATTCTTGTTGGTTATCATCTGCTCTTGTTTTTTTTGTTCTTAGTGTCCTTGTGGCTTACATATGAATTTATATGTTAGTGCCAAATTCCTTGGGACTCTGTGAACCAATCTTTTCTCTTTCTTGGCCAATTTATACCACTTATTCATTGACCCATAGTGTCTTCTAGCAGTAGCCTCTATCTTGTAATTTCTTGATATAGTGTTTGGTTTTTCATTTCTCTAAGGCAACCGCCACCTGTACCCTGTGAGGGATCAATGAAGGGTAAGATTATATATCCTTTCCCTCATTCCTGAAAGAGACAAAGCTAAGAGCCTGTCAGTGCTTGTGAGGGGATGATGCTCACATACTTGTACTGGTAGTAGCTATATCAATATTAACAATAAAGGAAACGCTTCTGACAATCTGAAAGTTAAAAGGGAGAGGAAGCAAAATAAAGCTTAAAGGCATACAACGAATAAGAGTAACAGAATGTCATGGATGTAGTGACACTTAGAACTTAGAAGATGTGCCTGAGTTTTACTAGAGTCTCTTTTCAGTCTTTGTACTAAGGTAGAACTATGGAGAAGAAAGAGAAACAAGCGGGGATTTTCATCAAAGAAAAAAAGTGAAATGATTGTGCTTTTTGCACGTGTGTGTTTCTTTACTTTGACACCAGATAGTCTGTTTCTCAAATCTTTCAATTTATCTTTCGCACACTGTCATTGGTATTTCTCTTATTTATCTGTTTTTTGCGGTAAAGGAAATTTTATAAATATTGACCAATTTTGTACACTTGACACCTTTATGTATATGTTCAGGTAACTTCTATAGAATTCGCAGTGCCTTCAGTTTTGGGGCTCAACAGCTAGGCAGAATACTCGAATGCCAGGAAGAGAAAATAGTGGCTGAAGTGAATCAGTTCTTTCTGAACACATGGGACAGGCATGGGAAGGGTTTCCGTCCTGATGCACCCGCTGTTGACATGTTTCACTTACGACAGGTTGACTCCAAACATGATGGAGATTGCAGAAAACATAAAGTTATTGAAAATGCAACAGAGAACTTCATTAGCCAGCATCCTCAGATTGATGAATCCCATATAATTCAGCCTACTACCTTTCCTGTGAATCCGCTAGCTGTGGCCATTGACATGCATAAAGATTTGCATTCTCCTAGACAGGAGGATTATGATGAAGAATCAAGAACTCAGCTGTCTTCTGGTCGGGATCAATATTACACTCAGAAGAAAAATCCTACTAAGAAGCAACAGAATGAAAGAGAGAGAATTTGTAGGGCTGATATCTTGCAAAAAAGAGGACATCCCGTACCTCAGTTTGCTAGGACATCCTCTAGTCCTGAGCTGACAAACATGTCTGGTGAAGCTGCATCTCCACGCAGGCATAATGCAGCCACAGTAAGGGTGAAAGAGGCCACCGGTTCGAGGTTTGAGTATCATAGAAGAACGAGAGGCTCTGGCGTGATGAAGAATCATGTTGCAAATTGCTTTACGGATGAACCTCGTACAAAAGAGAGCTCATCACACCTTAGCCATCGTGCTTTTGATTCTAGCCTTCAGTCTGATTGCTATGCTATTAAACCTATTTCGAGTTCCACAAAATCAGTTATTTCTTCGTGTGATGAACCAAGTCAGAGACTTGAGGAGGGGCAAGACTTCGTGAACCCAATGTCTTTATCTGGGGTTCAAAAATATGGTGTGCATGTGCAGATGCCTGTGAATCTAGCTTCTCATCCTTTTGTTTCAATCCCGTCTTCCATAACGGGATATAGACCCCAAAATGTTGGCACAATTCCATCGAATGTGTCAGTTCTTCAGTCTGATTGGGTCAATGTTATGCATCATTCTAGTGGTCCTTCTTTGGCACCTTCTTATTCGAAAGTTAATCCTGTTGGAGTCACACATGAAGAAGAAACAGCGAGAGAATTGAATGATGGAGCAGTATCACTAGAAGTTGATCATCTGGATGATGATCATGGTTTCTGGACTGACAGTAATGCTGATTCTATGAGAGAAGTTGATCTTGAAAGTGAGGAGTTTTCTACTGCTAGTTCGAGATTATCACCTGCTTCTCCTGCTAATTCTTATAGGACTAAGGCATCTTCAGAAAGTTCTTGGGATGGGAAACCCTCCAAGATAAACAATGCAGTGAGATGCGCAGTGACAAAGAAGTCATGTTCTTCAGATGTTCCCCCGGCGGTAGGTAATAGTAGACGGTCAGATGACGGAGGACCTGTTGATCATCCTTATGAGGATGTCGATGATAAATTTGCTTCCCCGTCCACAACTTCCACGCACGTGGAGGTTCATCAGTTTCCTGGATTTGCACAAGCTCGTATGAGTTATCCAAATTCAGGGTTGCCATTTGCACCTTTGATGGTACGTCCTGGTTTCCAGCAGGGTGTGAGTCATAATAATGCCGTTTTGCCATTTGCATTTTATCCTGCTGGACCAGGTGTGCCTTTTTTCACAATGGTACCTTTATACAATATGAGTGCGCAATCAAGAAACTCTGCAGAACCCGCCAGCCATGATGATACGGAGATGGAGAAGCCTGCCCTCCCCACGATTCACTGTGCTCATAGCTCTTCGGCAAAGGGGCTAGAGCAGTTGAGCCATAGCAATAATATTGGCTCAACAAAGAGAATCACGTCCGAAGAACAGTCTGATGATCTTGGGCATGACATTTTCAACAGTGACTTTGCTAGCCACTGGAAAAATCTCCAGTATGGGCGTCTCTGTCAAAATCCACAAGTGCAGCATCCTTTTTTCCATCCCCCTTCTGTATTTGTACCCCCATCACACATGCAGGGAAATATCCCATTTGAGGCTCCTCGATCACCATATCCTGGAAGCTCCAATAACTTTGCTCATCCAGTTCCTGTTTCAGCTGAGCAACCAGTTTCCAGTAAGCCTGCTGGTGTTACGAGGCAGTATGGTGGCGAATTACCTAAACACCGCAATGGAACTGGAACTTACTTTCCAAATCCAGTAAGACAGCTTCCCTGCTATCAGTAAAATAGGAATTTACTTTTAAGTGGCTTTGCTACCTATTTCAGTGATTTTAATGCACTTCCAGGGTTTCAATTTCTCATGGTTTTAATATGGAACTGAAAGATTTACTCACCTTTTGTCAAATTGGATTGTTGTGTTATTTGAGAGGTGTTGGCAGCTCTCTTAAAGTGAAATTTGCTTTTAACAAAGGGATCAATTTTGCCTTTCCTTAAACAATAATCTCTAACAAGCTACTTTTGGTATCTGTCATTTGAGATTATCTAGGTAAAAACATGACATTCACACGCTATTGTGCTTACTCTGTAATCTTAGATTCTTTAAACGTACAACTGAGTCTTTGATTAACCGTCTCTCTTTCAATCTAGATTCCCTTAGGAGTAAGACAAGGTACATCTGGACCTCTACAGACCTTGCCTGACACTAAGGTAATTATCTGGTTTATATAGGTTCCCCATAATAACTTATTAGTTGAAACAAATTGCACCATTAGTGCAAAAGATAGTAGGAATTACTTCCTCCGTTCTTTAAAAATTGCTACATTTTGACTTTTGCACATTTGCATTCTCCACCTTTGACCATATATATTTTAACTAACATAGAGAAAAAAAAATCTTGTCTCAGTGTGCATTTTCAGAATATCAACCTTTTATAATTTATACTAATAAATAGCTAAAGATATTTATTATCAGAGTTGTGCGTTGCCAAGCGTAAAAGCTGAACTGTTGCAATGCTCTGAAGAACGGTGGATGCATAATTTGTGCACAATCTGATAACTCTTTTGCAAATTGTTTCAGAAGGTTCTCAAGGATTGCCACATTTCGACCTCCAGGCAGTATCAAGGGGACTCCAAAAATAGAAATGAGCACCACTGGGAAAGAGAAGCAAATTGGAATTACAGCTCAAAGCCGCGATTTGCTGGCCGTGCTCAACCTCGATATCGCTATGATAGGCGAAACTCAAAGATGGACCACTCAGGTGCTACTAGTTCCCAAACTGATAGAGCTTGTGATACCTTTCGGAAGAATTCCTCTCAATTTAATCACTTTCCAAAAGACTCGTATACTTCGAGACCTACATGGAATGGCCATTATGATGCTGATTATCCAGTGTATCAGATACATTCTGAATATCATAATCAGGTTTCTCAATCTGGAGATGCTCTTCCTCCATTCGTTATGCTATATCCTTATCCTCAGACCATTGCTTATGGTTCCCAGGTTGAACCTCTACAGTTTGGTTCTGTTGGACCAGAACATTTTGTAGGAACAGATGAGATACAAGAGCTCAGTGGATACCCAAAAGGATCTGACCTTGAACTTCAAAATTATCAGGGAGATACAGGACCTCCTTCGCCAGATTGTGTGTCTTCCCCAAGGTTCCTCTGGTAAATTGCTTACTTGACTGTGAAAACAAAAATTGATTGTGATCGTCTGAACTCTCAACATTGACTTGAATAACACAGATATTTTTCATAGTTACAAAATTATAGTTATTACAATAGTTCGATAGGTAAGAAGTATAATAGCTATGAAAATATATTTAGATGTTAATAGCTAAAATAAATAGTGTTTAGATTTCAAAAAAGGTAAGACCGTATGATAGAAGACCAGTACCACGCTTCTATATCTGACTCATCATATGATTGCTAAGGGTTAATAGTTTAGTTATTTAAAATATACGAGGGACTATTGATGACTCCACCCTGCCATTTAATCCTCAAAATGATGACTTTGGTGACTTCTTGTTCTGATTTGCAGTGATGACGTAATCTGATCTTTTGGTCTCAATATTGAGCTTGGCGCATGGGTTCTTCTGCTGGGGCGTCATCTATGCCAGTAAAGCCGTGTTTTCGAGATCTGCTTCCGCAGCCTTTTGCTCAGAACACACTACGGAGATTTTGGATGTTAGATGCAGTACCTGCATATTCCTTGAGGGGGTCAATCTCTACTCGAGATTTGCACCTTGGTAAGTCACTTCAAGAGCACCAGATCTTCTCTGATTGACATTGATGAAGGGATTGAGTGAGACATAATTGGTAAGATCATCCATCATTTAGCGTTCCTCCAAGGATTAGAGCTATGGCGCTCGAAAGTGCAGGGATCAGGTTGCTAGTCCCGAGATGGGGATGAACAGGGCTTTTTGGAGAAAGATGATCTAATGCAAACGCTGTTTGCCCATTGAAATAGCTGCTTTCAGTTGTAATTGTAAGTTGTAATCCATCCATCATTGTAATGGAAATTGTTCTAATCTGAATCATACAGCTAGTTCAATCCCAAAGCAAAGTGTCCCTTGAAGTTGTTTAAGTTCTTCTTTTCTCTTTTTATTTTTAGATAAAATCATATAGCAACATTATTAACTATCGGAAGAAGTACCCGCCACTTTCTTTGTTCCCGGAGGCAGATTTTTGGACCACGAAGGAATATTGGCACTCTATACTGAAATCAGAATCATATAATTTGATATTTAAAGTACTGATTTAATATAAAATATATACTTGTAGTAAGGACATAATCTCTTGTAAATAAACCCAATCCAGATTTGGAAACCAGCTCTTGGGATTGGAGGTAAATGTAACTGAAATTTAAAATCCCCATCCCAAGAATCGCAACGGCTAGGAATTGAATATGTGATCTTGAGGTGAAAAGCCTAATAGTTACAAGTTAGTTTATACCTTCTGCGTTCTTATTTTCTTGCAACAAGCGAGGAAGACATAATACTTTACTAATACAGGTGAGGATAGAGGGAGAGAAAAAACTGTGACCCATGTGATCAAAAGATAGAGAGAAAGAACATCAAAAAAAGTTATGTTGCAAGTAAATAAGAACGGAGAAGGTAGTTTAAAGTAATAATAAAGCAATGATCAAGTACATACTATATTGTATATAGTTTTGTTTAGTGTACCGTGCAAGATGTCATATAAAGTGGCCTTCGACTTTCACGACTACTAGTATCGTATTGTAGGCCGCCTTTCCTGGTTTTGTTTTCTCTGTCACTTTTATGTACAAAGTTTCATCCTTTAGATGTCATATGTACTATGTAACTTCAAAGTATGTTAATCCACAACAGAGTTTCGTACATCCATATTTATGTTGAAAAAGGATTTAGAGAGATGGAGATCGTAAGCAAAGAAAATATAAATTGGCCTTCGACTTTCACGACTACTAGTATCGTATTGTAGGCCGCCTTTCCTGGTTTTTAGTATTCTTGCATGAGCTTTCATATCCTCCATTAGAATAGGTGGTAGGAAAGACTAAATACGAAGACGAGTTTCGAAAACAAATTCTACCTGCTTAATTGAACATAAGATCAAAGTGGAAGGGATAATGTGGAAACAAAATCTTACTGATCAAAAGTTTACTCATCATGTTACAAGAAAACTTTGGTCATTGTAAGATAAGTAAACATAGTTTAAATACCAAAAAGTAGCAAACTAGCCCTCTACCTTAACGCTAGTACTTCCTTTACAAACTTACCTATTCTTCCTTTTAAAGATATGTACAGCCTAAGATCTCACTTGGCAGTCATCAAAAAACACACTAGCTCAAGTGGTTTACTGGCTTACTTTATGAAGAATTTCTTCTCCATCTTGCTAATCTTAGCAAGAACGTTAGTACTTCGGAGGGATCACGCAGAGAGTACGAAGCCCTTGTCTCCTTAGGCTTTAGAGACACTAGTATTGCAAATCCTTGCCCTCTTTTTTGTATAACCTGCAGAAAAATTTCGATACTTAAAGTCATCGAATTGGATCACGATTTTTCCTTTTCTTAGTCTCGATTTAAATGGTACGAACAAATTGCATATAACAGAACTCAGTGGCGGATCCAGGATCTGACCCACGTGGGTTCGGAGTACTCCGAACAAACGTAAGATAAATAAAATTAAAATTGTTTATGCATTAGCAATTACTCCCTCCGTCCCATAATATAGTGCTTGTTTCTTTTTTACACGGTCTCCAAGACGTAACTTTGACCTTTAATATCTTCATTTCCATATTAATAAAAAATATAAAAAGTTGATATTATGAAACTACACATTGAGACGAATCTAATAAGATCCCACATGAATATGTTTTTTTATATATACAAATGAGAATATTCGGTCAAAGATTTTAAAGTTTGATCCACCAAAAATGAAGTAGGCACTATATTATGGGACGGAGGGAGTATATAACACTTATTTAAGCATTCAAAAAGATATCGATGTACAAAATGACAATTAAATCCTCATTTTTTTGGAAGAAATATGAATCCAAGTAGATAAGCATTATTGCAAACTAAAAATTAAAAGGCAAAAAATTCGAAAGTAATACGTTGAGTCACAGACATTAGTTTGGTTTCTAAAAACAATTAAGAAAAGGAAACTTGATGTGAATAATCCAATTGTTATTTTTATGTTTTGGGATGGTTCTCGTAGTAATCCAAAACTCTTATTTTTCTTGCTGTCACAGCGTTACTAATGCATTTTGAATATATTGTATATAGGAAATTAAAGAGTTCATATTATTTCAATAAGATTGTACTTGAACTTGGGTGTTTCCAAAATAATAATAAATTGAGATTATTATAAGATGGGTAAAAGTTGAGGTTATTTGGGAAAAAGTTCCAAAAAAAAAAAAAAAATTGAAGAATATGCTCTTACAACCAAAAGAAAGCTAAAACAAAATTAAAAATTAGAGTTCTATTTGAATCAAAAAGAAAAAAGAAAAAAAGAAAGTGAAGTTGTATAGAAAGAAAATAAAAATGGTAGATGAAAAGCAAAAAGGGAAACGGAGACAATAAAAACATAGAAAAAAGAAACAAAAACCCCTTAGTGGGAGTCGAACCCGCGTGTTATGACAGAAGATTTCCGGCCCAAGATTTTCAACAAACCACTAAACCATAGAGCAATACAATGATAAAATACGGTGCATAAAGGTTATATCTAATTTTTTTATTTCGATTTTTCGCTGATTTTCTTCTTTTTTCTCCAGATTTTCGTGGGTTCAGTTGAACCCACTGAACCCACGCTGGATCCGCCCCTGACAGAACTAACAAGACAATACATTAACTATATATGAAAATATACCTTGAAGGCATCTTCATCTGTTCTATCATCACCAATGTAGATGGGAAGGACATCATTTGATTCAGCAAAGCCTAGAGTGTCAAGCAAATATTCCAAGGCATTCCCTTTATTCCATTTTATAGATGGCCTTATCTCCAAAACCTGTATGAAATAATCTTGCATTAGTATAAGAAACAGTCAAATTACCTCTAAGAATTAACCAGATTTTTTCTATTTGCCTCTCATCATATTGTGCTATTGATTAACTAGCCTTTTATCTTTACCTTTCTACCTCTAGTTAGTCGAAAACGACTATGTTTTGCCAGTATTGACATCACTTTCTGTTCTACCAGAGAAAAATCCTGCATATTTTCAAACAGTAATTTATTCACAGATAGATTAGATTAGGCTTTTTGTTTGTTCATAATAAGAACTTTATATTATCTTCATATATCCATATTTGCATGAATACCTCCTCTTTAGCTCTACGAAAGTGAACTGATATGCAAAATCTATTGTCTTCTACTGTGACCCCTTCAATCACCTTTGTTTCTTCTTCCAGCTCATTAAATATCTGTTACACAAATCAAATGAAAATGAACTCATTTAGACAGATGGTATAGATATAGATGTCATGAAAATAACATCATGCATATAATTAGGCTTGTTTTGGAGAAACTTCCTAATCAAGTAGCTTACTTCAAGGATTTCAGGCAAGAAATCTTGAGCAGGTTGAAAGAGAATGACCTCATTACCCTACAGTATTTCACAAGAGATGTCAATTTCTAGCAGATGAAGTACGTCTAGTTACTATATATACCTCAAGACCCATGTGATAGGCGAGAGAAGCATTTCGAGAATGGGATATGTTGCATGTATCATAAAACATCCAAAATAGGAAAGTAGAAGATGAGTTAGAACAAACCTTTTTGTCAATCGCTAGCGTTTGGTACTTGCAGTCACCGGACTTATGCATCCTCGGTGGAGCCATGATATCCATACCATGGCTCCCTGCATAATATACATCATTTAACTTTACAAAGTCATGAACCTAACAGAACGTTAAAGAACTCATATTAGCAACATTACACTACTATATACATGTTCTTGTAAACAGGGGAAATGATCAATCTAAATGTACTAAATTCTAACCTTATCTCGGCTCCTTCCACTAACTATAGCTGTCGGAAAATACCTAGCAACTTCGCGTACTGCTGATCTCATCTGTGCATAAAACAAGTATTCGTATCAGAAAATAATAACAAGATGTCAGCTCACTACATGCAATGAAAGATTCATTTACCATATCAGACATGAAGGCTAGATCAGGATCATCTACAATAGGGGAGAGTGTCCCATCATAATCCAAAAATACTATAATCTTCTTTCCCTTCGCCATACTCATCATCCCTTCGAATGACTTCAATGCCGAGGGATGATCAATCTACAAGAAATATGAACATATTGGACATGACTATATATTATAAGTCGAAACCTTTCATAACAAAACTTTCAAGTTTTTATGCTCACCAACCACTCTTCATATTTTGCATCTTCAGCATTTGGAGGTGCTATGATGCTCTGATCACATGGTTCTGGTCTCACCATACTACTCCTTTCATTCCTTACATTTGAAGTAAAGCCGAGAGGTTGTGGATTCGATGAATATCTGAAATTCCCGAGTGCATTGTACACTTTGGTCAGCCTGCTTTTCATCATCTAAAGTAAAAAAATCCAATTCAAAAAACATGTGTTTTCCACAAGGAAATCATACGAAGATAACAAAGTTGTAGTGTAGAGTGAGTTACCTTATGAGAACTTGAAGATTCTAGTTGAATTATACACTAAAAAGTACAACTTCTGAACTCTACTGTAGTACACACCTGCAACTGAATTTGCAGTTAATGTAAGAATTTCAAGAAATATATATAGAAGAAAGGAAGGGAAAATCTAGAGAATAGTAGTCCTACTTACCAATCAATCAATTGAAGTTTTTAAACAATTTGTGAATCAACAAACCACAAAGTGACAAGCAATCTGTCTATCAGTTTTTTACTCATTTACTCCAAATATATGATCATGAAAGCTCTGTTAGATTTTATTTATTTATATAGGCACCTAGGTTCTAATAAACTTTGGGTGTTTGGACCTACTTCCTAAACAGACCTTGGAGAAAAGATTAATTAATGCATAATACACCTTCCCTCCAATTTTTAAACAATTATACAGCATGAATACACGATGGAGATAACTTGGTATAAAACTATAAATCTTGTTATTAGCACGTCCAATCGAGATTAATAGAGTTCTAAACCAACATTACTTTAGTTAATAGTGAGCACCTTGACCTACTCACATCTACATAGTTCTATCACCTAATTAGATATGAGTACCTCGAAAAATTTGACTAGTTAGTGATAGAGTATAAAACTATTCCTGGGACCTCAACCATCGCAGCGATGGTTGAGGTCCCAGAATAGTTTTTTACTCTATCAGTTAGCAAATAGGATGATCACAGTCCACAGAGCACCAAAAGAAAAGACAGAAATGTAACAAAACATGCATAAGGAGGAAGTGTTAGCCCATACCATGTATTGGACACCCTTGTCCAATGCCGAAAATATAATAATGTTTTTAAGAATACGAGAAGTTGGAACAAGAAAATTTCCCACTTGTTCCCACATAAAGTTTATACACAAACAAAATTACTATTGGTAGTACTAAAAATACCCTCACACGCGTAACCATATTGGAGCTTCGACCACCTAATTAGGAGACGATACTCCTAACTACGAAAAGCATCTCGTGATTATATTCTTCTTTAGGTTTTTTAAAAGTTGTGTGGTACTCCTAACCACCTATAGCATGGTCTCATAATTGATTATCATAGTGAAGTCACTATTATCTTCAACATTAGTTAATTAAGTGGCAAGAGCAACAAATCACACTTTAAAACAGCCCTTATCTTTGGCTTTTCAGATTCATGAAAAGTCAAGAAGCAAGTATTCCCTATCTGCTAATAGAGAGTTTAGTCTAATATTTAATTTGTAAAACTAGATACTAAAATGTACCCTTCAAATCATTGGAAACTTGATCATGATGGAAAGCCGAGAAATCTGCTTCAGATTTCAGACCAATCAACTAACTCAACTCATCTGACAGAATCATTTCATTAGCTTAAAAAACTGACAACATTTCCACTTCAGAAACTGAAATCATATGACACACTAACTGATCATAAGTGAAAAAAACGGTTTTTCTGTACTACATAAGAGGCATCAAAAAAACAGATTTAGTATAATGAAACATAAGAGGAATCAAAATTGTTCCTGGATTGACACGTAGGCTCCCTTTGGTTTGGCGTAAAACATTTTCAGTGTAAAAATGATTTTCATGGAAAACAATTTACAATGGAAAACACAATTCCAAAAATTAGTTTTCCGTTGTTTGGTTCCATGTAAGAAAAATGATGAAAAGAAAGGAAAATGAAAGGAAAAGTAAGGAGGTGGTGAGAGGAGTGTACAAGAGAGATAAAAAAAAGAAGGAAAACAATTTTCCCTTCATTTTGAAGGGAAAATGGTTTTCCATCATTCGGAGGGCAATTTTACTCCTCGGGAAAATGGTTTTACACTCCTTTGCAAACCAAACAATGTAAAATTGGAAATAGAGGGAAATAATTTTCCAGGAAAATGTTTTACGCCTTATCAAACGGAGTCATAATACAAGTAAATATGGGCAAAAAACCTTAAAAAAACATGGACATGTGATCACACATGACGAGTTATATAAATCATATGCTCCGTAATTCTCAAATATCATATTCAGAAGGACAGATTTTGTTGCAACTAACAAATAAGTTTCAAAGAAAGTATAAAGAATTGTTTAGCTTATAACCCCCAAAAATAATGACACTATATAAAATAAAAGCATCAGCTATTACGAAAGCAATATTAATTGTGAAAGCATAGCACCTATGAACTGATGTTTTGACAGCAATGCATATTGGCTACAACTATTTTCCAAAAATATGTCGGATAATCAGTCAAAGTTAGATAGTGTTTACCCCCGTGAAGTTGATTTGTAAATTATTATGTATAGGTGATTTAACTTATCAAATCAAAGGGTCTCTATCCATCAAATGTTAAGAGTCATTTTAATAGATTTCTGACTATGATGTGTAAACAATTACACATGTTACATAGATTTCAGTATTGGTGTGAACACGAGTACATGTCCAACGGTCAGACTCTTAACAACTTGTTTGGTAAGCGGTGAGAAATGGTAGTAATGGTGATGAGTTTATAGATAAAATTTGAGAAACAAGTATGATGATAAAATTTGAGAAATACTTCGTTTACATATAGGAATTTCATTACTACCCATTACTAATTTAAAAGTCGTATTGTGTGGCTATGAATTGTAAACGGCGTTTTACTTTCTCTAAAAATTGACATGTTTACTCATTATCATCATTTATTATCGACTATCAAACGGGTTGTAAACATGGGAGATAAGTTATGAACCCAACAACAATGGACTTGCCAAAAATGTTTGTTACATTTCACATGATAGTTGGAACAAAATGTATATATTATACATACTACTAATATCTCGATCTACCACAAACAAGTACAGCACGATGTGGTGAAGATGTAGCAATTGTGGAAATTTCTTATGTAAAAGACAAAAAAATCAATCATGGAAAGTTGGAATGGAAGTACTTGGATCAATTATTGCATATTAAGACATACTATAATGCAAAAAAAACAGAAATTGAGATATTTATGATGTACTATCAAGCTGGAATAATGTTTTGTCATGCTCATGCCGGAAGAAATTGAGATATGTATGATGTAAAACACCTTAATATAAGTCCAACCACGGGTGTGATCATAGAGCAGCTGCAAAAGAGTTCAGATTAAAAAAAAAAAAAGAACCCCTCATCTACCGACTATTTACTTCACGGACACATTGACATAGTCGGGTGTGGTTGTGGACATCTGACACTTCAATTTCGGCCAGATATAAAAAATTTATACAATAGCCAAGTCTTAACACTTGAACACATTCTTGTGACTGACACTAGTACCCAAGTCCCACATAGAATGGTATGGACGCTTTGACACTTCAATTTAGACAAAAGTATACAAGATTTTCATACAACAGTTGAGTCTAATACTCGAACACATGTGACAGACACGAGCGCTTAGTCCCTAATAGCATAGTCACAAAGAACAAGAAACAATAGTGATCAAGAAGGTAGTACCTATTTAAGCAGAGTTGCAAAAAGTATCGTATAGTACTTGGTCGTGAAGAACACTAGCTAAGCATATGCCACCACAAGAAGGAATATAACCCTACAAATTTCTTGTGGTGCTTCCTATATATGTGTTCAAAATGGGGAGATTAGCTGTGATTACATGACTCAATAAAATTAATTCTCACATTCACTAAGTTTTATACAATCATTATTTCATATAGTTGGAGTGGTTTTGACAGAAACCAAAAGTTAGGCATTTCTAAAAAGAGTTTTATGACATTAAAATATGACATAGTAGAGTTGCACCACTTGTAACTTCTTACATTAATAGGCAAATACCAGACATGTAGGGATTGTATCTTACTATCATGCAATTTATTCATAGAATTCCAAACAAAAACCAAAAACCATGAGCGCACCTAAGTTCGTCAATACCTAATTAAGGAAACAAACATAGGCAAAGGTAGGAAATGTACAAGTGGGAGCCAGTTAATCTAGCAAGGGAATGAGCATTAAAACAAAGACATCAAGCCCCAAAACCATGAGTAGATTCATTCCACTAATACGATAAATTGGAGTAACTTGATTCCTAGAAAGAACAAACTTGATATGATGGGTATTTAGACAAGTGTGACTATTTAGAGAATTGTTCTCTAGCGAACATGTGAAAAGAGGACGATCCTGTGGTAGACAAGATTGGACACTCCAATATTGGCATATTGACTCTTCGTTTTGAGCCAAAAACTTGGGATTTCTTTCATACAATAGTCGCTTGGCATTTGAACACGTACACGTATTTAGCCAGAGCACAGGATTACGGGTAACATAGATTATTGGGTCATATAAACAACACTAATATAACCCCATCATATATACACGTCACGGGAACTAAATCAATAATGTCAATATACACGTATTGTATGAGTGTATTTGTAAACAATAGCCTTAATCACACCAAAATTCATAAAAGTAATTCTCTTGCTTAATTAGCTTCTAGGAGATTCATGGCAATGATGAAATTTGGGTGATTAAATCATTGTATATAAATATTTGTGCATGTAAGTTAACTAGGTCATAACGAATTAAGTTGACAAAATTGTGTAGAAGTGTATTAAGACAGGTTTAGACACGCCAAATTCCTAGAATTAAAAGAATCACCCCTTTTAGAAGTTGAATTCATATGATTTGGGATGACTAAACTGTATAATAAACTCGATAGGCATCACATGACCTAGTAATATAATATATAAGCGACTAATCATATTAGAAGTACATTTCTTGTTGATTTAGAGAATATCAATGATATTTTACATAGGCTCATGGGCAAGCCTAGTGCATTCACCCTGACTTGATGACGCACTCCTCCCATATCCTCGTGAGATTTGAACGCATGATTAAGGAAACAAGGACGGTTATGGTTTTACTATCTCAACCAATTGCGTAAACCAAAGAAATTATAAGTATAACAATAATTTTATTTCTTTATTTAATCCAAAGATCTATTAGCTTGACGCATGAGACAAAAACACATGAGATTTATGATAACAAGGAAATCTGAATCATCTAAATTGATAATATCATCAATTAGAGATAAGAACTCCATTAATTTAAACTCCCACTTCATTCTTTGGAAGCTCTAAAAATCTATTATATTATCTAATTCTATATTATTAGAAACAATTACTTTCACACAAAATAATCATATAAGTGTACTATTGTCTTGTCCAAATAATGCTATTAGTGCTACTAGAAGAAGTAGGACACCGACCAAAAAGGGCATAGATCCAATAGACAATGTTGTATGCCCTTTTTAACTACTCTAGTACAAAAAATAGTGGCCATGAAACTAGTACTACCTACCAATTATAAGTAATAACATTACCAATATGTGGTCGGGAGCAAAAATAGGCCAAACTCCATTCTTATTTGTCACTGACAATTGACAAAGATATCAACACAGCCACCCATATTGTTTCCCTGGAACTTGCTTATTGAACACCCCACCTAAAGTGGAACCCACCATAGACACATCAAACATCAAAATTACCCCCATGCTACGTAAGAAACATTACACGTGTATACCTAATTTAAGCTTATATGATGTACTTTCATAGATTAATGTAAAGTTGTAAATGAACCACTCTCTTTTTCCAAGTCAAAATTACTAAGAGTCAAATTAAATAAAATAATGGAAAGAATTTAAAGGGTTGATAAATCTTTTTGAAAAGAGTGAAAATCTTAAATTTAGAATAAATGGTACTCTCTCCGTTCTTTGATATGTCCACTGTTTTTATTTTATTACATTAAGAGCAGCCATAATGGTTGGTCATTTGTTAAGGTAAGAGTGCAAAAACCATACTTGAGGATACCTTTACCATTGTGGGTGTTGACTGCTGTCCTAACCTCTTAGTTGGTCCGTGTGTTTCAACCATTAAGAGAATGTCAATTCGCGCAGGTGGGAAGAGTGTAGAATATAAAAATAAATTAAGGTACCTAGGAAAGAGACTATTAGTAGAAAGAAATAGATGAATCAACCTCACCATTGTGGGAAAGAAAGGAATGTTGAGAGGCAACCGTTGAAACAAAATTAGCGGAATGTGAGGTGTAAGAAGGAGTAAAGGAGAGAAAAAGATGAGGAAAGGTGAACCAACCTCACCATTATGGTTTTACGGGTGCTCTAAGGATCCACTAATACACGTCTTATTTCTTACTATGGGAAATACTTTTTAACAATTTTTTACTTACTTTTACAAGTAATTCCACTGTTTTTCTCTTACTTTAAACTTCATAGCATGAGAGCAACATTTATGCCATTTAGAAAAAATAAAAGTATTAAAGTATGGAAAAAATATATATTTGGAACCCGAGCTTACAATGGGGGGTGGGGAGAAGAACAGGAAAAAAACTGAAATGAGCCTTTACCTAAATTAGATGGTCTAACTCGATCCCTATGTGTACCTGTCCAAAATAATACAAGTGTTTTTAGAAAGAATGAACCCTATAATTAGATAACTTTTTGCATTTTTTTTAAGAAAAGCCCACGAGGACAACTACACACTCCCTCCGTTTCATTTTAATTGCTTCGACTTTGATATTTTACACTATTCACAAATTTCACTTTAACCATCATTTGTGATTTATACGCAGATGAAAATATAGTCATGTGGGATTTTCTTAGATTCATCATAACATGTATTTTATTAATATGTACTTTTTATAATTTTTACAAACACAAAACTAAAGATATATGTCCTCAAAGTTTTACATTGGCATGCGTGAAAAGTGTAAGTGTGTAGATTAAAATAAAACGGATGGAGTATTATTTAAAGAACTATTCAAAGCCAACAAAGAGTCAATATAAGAAGAGGAAAATTAACTAACCAAACTTTTCTACCTAAGACCCAAGACAAGTAATGAACTAACTTGTGAGCAACCTTATTATCATTCCTACGAACAAAACTCCAAGACACGCTATTTAACATACTACTCAGTAGTATGAACAATGTAATTAAGAATAATTTTTTGCAATTTTAAGATGGGAATATTATCAATTCCCTTTACTTAAAAGGTACTTAGTAAACACGAGGGTTACGTTACTTGCACTCTTGTGAAACAATGTAGGATATCTTGTTGGGCATTTTCAAAAAGTGCATGTAGACAAATAACTCACGTGTCAATGACATAAGAGATAGTTAAAGAAGTTGGTAAATTAGATGCATGTAAATGCGACACATAAGTTACTCTCTTTAAAGACGGTTGAAAGAGACCCTTAAATCATGCAAAATTGCACTACTTTCTTACTCACTTTTTAAGTGCATTATTTTACTGTTCAAACAGAAATATTTAGGGGTCGTTTGGTCTTATTATTATCGGGGCAAACGGAATCAATTACCGATTTTTCTTTCTTCTTGTTTGGTTCAACCCCTCAATCACTCCTTTACCATTCTTGATGGTAATAGATTCCCCATTTTGTTACCCTTCCTCCCCTTCAAGTAACAAAATCCATTACTTGAAGGTAATGATTACTCTTCATTTCCATTCATTGGCTTTAACCAAACACTCCATAAAGGTAACCATTTTTGTTACCATTCTCCTCCTCTATTTGTATCCATTCCCTTTCCATTTCATAACTTGAACCAAACAACCCCTTACTTCGTCGCTTATTACTCTATATGTATATGATGATGATACATGAATTTGAGTATTATTTTTATAGTGCATGCTTCGAATAAAGAGTAGTTGCTATGATAGATGTGAAGAATGTCAGTCAAGTGATACAGAAACAATCTTTGGGACAATATTGTCAAACTATACAAGTTCAAGGTACTTAATTAATGACTAAACAAGTTCAAGGTACTTAATGATCGAAACATAAAGATGGGATAAAAGCTCTTTTTACTCCATTTATTTACACAGCAAAAGAAATTTACTCGGAGTAACTTTTTTATTGTTAAGTGCTTAACACGTCAAAATGAAGAAAAAAAATGTGAAGTACATTGAATCTTTCCTTGTCCTCAATGACGAAGACTTAATAAATGTATGAGAAAATTATTCAAAGTACTAGTATTTAATTTCAATACGTACATATACATAATTTTAAGTTCAACTTTGACAATTATACATACTTCTCTTATCTCCAAATACTTGTAAACATAGACTAATTAAGAAATTTAATTTAGCATGCTCTTTTCAGATTGTAGTTCACATATTTTAAAATTTTATGCGCTTCGTCCTACGTAGACGGGTAGTTTAGAAATTAAGTTTAAATGAACAACAAGCATTATCTAGGGAAAAGATTCTGGAAAACTTGTTTCATTTCATATCTTTTAAATTAGTTAATTATGAAGATATTCATTTTTATTTATGGCATTAATTCTTATAATAATGAGGAACTTAACAAGTGCTCAAAAAAATCCCTATTAAAACTTATAAATCTAACTTTATTTTATTATTATAAATGAATATACTATTCATATTGTAATATATAACAAAATTTTCAAAATTTATCAATTAACTTTCCGAGTTTTTCTATAATAATTTTCCTAGTACTCCCTCTTGTTTTTATTAGTTTATCCACTTTCCTTTTTGGGTTATTCCATATTTTTTTTGAGAGGATTGGGTCATCCCATACTCCCTCCGTTTCATTTTAATCACGCATGCCAATGCAAAACTTTGAAGACATATATCTTTAGTTTTGTGTTTGTAAAAATTATAAAAAGTACATATTAATAAAATATATGTTATGATGAATCTAATAAGATCCCACATGAATATATTTTCATCCGCGTATAAATCACAAATAATGGTCAAAGTGAAATTTGTGAATAGTGTAAAATATCAAAGTATAACAATTAAAATGAAACGGATGGAGTATTAGTTTACCCTTTTTTATTTTTTGGAATGGTCTCACTTGTCGTTTTTATTATTTTTACCTTCTCACTCCACTTTTCGTAGCCCACAAAATCAGCTTCAATACAATATACGAATAAAAATCAATACTTTATCTTTCCTTCTATGACTCACATATCTATTTCTCCTAAAACTCTATGCCCGAGAGATGGCTAAACTAATAAAAATCGGGGGAATATCGTATAAAGCATATTAAGCATATTTATTTAATCGATCTACATGAAACGTGTTAGACTACCAACAAACAAAGGAATCAAAAGTCTAAAAGCTAAAATACTCCCATAACCAATAAGAACACAAAGAAAACTTCTAAAAAACCCTAAACAAAAATAAAAATATTAAATTCTACTCCTACTTAGGATGAACAAATCAAGTACAAAGAATTTTTGAGAAAGTTAAAAAGTCAAAAACAATTTTGGGACCCCAAGACTTTCAGTCAACAGAAGACCCCAAATTCTGCCACGTGTACGGCACAATTACCTCAACTATTTAAAGTACCTTTTTTTAAGCATCTGACATGCATATAATAATCGAACCTCAACTGAAGTAACTGAAAATCCAACTATAAAACATAATTCTCAAATATTACCGTGAATTTCACGTGCTAATTTCTGCAAAAAAAATTACTCCCTTCGTCCCATAATATAGTTTACATTTCTTTTTGCACAGTCTCCAAGACGTACATTTGACTTACAATATCTTCTATTTTGTATTAGTAAAAAATATAAAAAGTTGATAATATAAATCTAGACATTGAGACGAATCTAACAAGACCCCACATGAGTATGTTTTTTTTATACATTAATGAGAATATTTGCAAAAGATTTTAAAGTTTGACTCCCAAAATAAAAATGGGTACTATATTATGGGACGGAGGGAGTAGTTTTAATTTAGTTGAAGTGAATTTCACGCGCTAAAAATCGCGTGAAGTATAAAACGAACCTCAACCGTTTTTTTTCGCCGTAGTTTACGGTAAGATTCACCGAAAACAACGATAAACAAGAAAAACGGTAAAAGAAATTACCTTCGCGGTAAAAAAAAAGTTTCGCCGGAGTTTATATTTACTGGCGATTTTCCGATGAAAAATGTCGCCGGAAAATTTAAAAAAAGTAAAATCTGAGAAAGCAGAGAATTATAGCTATAAATTATGAAAAAAGTGCGATGAAATGTGAAATTTAGAGGAGAGAGAAAATTTACCGGAAGTTTATCTGCAACTTTGATCGTTGATTATGGAGGAGAGAGAGAGAAGAAAGAGGGAGAAAGAATTTTGAGAAAATGAGGGGGTATTTATAGATGGAGGGAGGGTTTTAGAATTTGTAATAAAGTGGTGTAATTTTTTTGAATATTTATGGTAATTTTTTTAGGGAAAATATCATGGGTTATTATGATTGGATATGATTTATGAATATGGTTGGAACTTATTTCCTTTTATATTTGAAGTGATGTTACTGAATTGTCCTTTGTTTTGGCAAATGGCATGTAGTGATTGATTAGTGAAACCCTAGAATGGTTGGATAAAGTATTTTGTTGTCATCATAGAGAATTATTATATGCTTTTATAAAAACTACCTTATTTGTTTTATATGCTTTCTCCTGTTTCTAAATTTTGTTGAGTAAATTGACACTATTTATCAACTAAATTTGACCTTATATATGTTTTTGGCTATTATATAGTTAAAAATATAGTCGAGTTGAATCTTGTTTGATTAGTCTCAATGTTGTACACTTTCAAAATATTACTCCCTCCGTCCCATAATATAGTACCCATTTCCCTTTTTTCACGATAATTTATGCAAGTAGAATCTAAGAGGGATAGTAAAGATTTTGTGTTTATTTAAACAAATGTTGTACGGGAAAAGATAATTTTAGGAGAGATAATGGAGAATAATTGGTGAAAAGGCATTAATTGTAACACTTGGGTTGAATAAACAAAGCAAAAAACAAAATTCAAGAAGCAAATAAATGATGGGACACGGTTTTTCTAGACAATTTACGGAAAAATGTGGAACCAAATATGGAAATGAGAACTATATTTTGGGACACCCAAAATGAAAATGGGAACTATATTATGGGACGGATGGAGTATTATTTTTTTTTATTTTTTAGTTGTGTGCAATCAAAAATATTAATGATCAAATAAGCACATTGAGTTTCGTGAAAAAAGTGAATGTAACACTTATTTAAGAACAAGGGAAGTGTTTTTTCTAACCTAAGTGCATAGATTTAGCTATTTGTTTTTACATTTGGTAAATAAAACTGATAAATATTGTATAGTTAATTAAGGACATTATTCTCATAGTTGATATGTAATTATGCATATGATAATTTCATCTTGCTCTCTAGTCTCTATCCCCTTAGTTATCGATTATGGTAATCATATCCCTAATTGATTATGCCATATATATATATATCAGTTTCGTTGAGCAAATGTTAAAATAAATTGCTAAACATATGCCCTTGGTTCATAGAATCATAGGTTAGAAAAATCAATTATAAAAATATACATTGTTTTAAAAACTTCTTCAATAAAGTATGGCGTGTATGGTATTGGTATTGCAATAATTTCTTAGTGGCTTACAATTATTCTTTGACTATGGCCTATCAGAATTTAGTATAAGGAAGAATGATATTTTTTTTTTTACTATGAATAAGGTAAAGAAATGGTCACTTGTTAACTTTATGTTGTCACTATTTAAAAACTTCTCACACTATAAATGTTTTACCGTCGTTGAAATTTGTTTAATATTCCTAAAAAAATAAATAAATTATTTTAATAACAGTTATTATTTTAACCGTCTGTAATAATTTGTAATTTTGAAAAAAAAATCATCTCTATTATATATGGAGTACACGGGGGAGATCAAAAACTAGAAAAGAGAGAAAAAAAAAAAATAAGAGAAAAAAAAGGCTAACTACCTGCTTTAATTTTAAAAAATAAAAAATTAAGATCACCGTATCTCTATTTTTGTTATATATGTAAAATTATACTCCCTTCGTTTCTTTTTAATCTACACACTTTCCTTTTTGGTCTGTTTCTTTTTAATCTACACACTGTTGCTTTTGCTATTTCGGGTAACATGTCACATCTACTTTCTCCTCTTTTTCCACCCATGTCATCCACTTTTTAATATTTTAACCCACTTTTTACTTTCTCTCTCTCACTTTTCAGTTTCCCTCTCCACCTTTTCAGTTTCCCTCTCATACTTTTGTACTTCCTCCTTGGTTCTCCCCCAAAGTGAAGTGAGTAAATTAAAATGAAACGGAGGGAGTATATGCTTTCTCACGCATCGTGTGCATATATAAGACTAGTTTATATTGAAGACAATGTTCATCAGTCAGTAAGTTAAATATTCATCTGGAATGAAGTATAGATTCATTCTGGCAGCATGTCAATCACATTTCCCCTATAAGCAATGTTTTGAAGATGGTAATTTTGATTTCCAATTCATCTTGGTGATTAGAGGTGATTGATTTGGGGAATCTAACGACAACTAATTGGTGCTAGCAATTTAAGTTGATAGGTCAGGTTCGAGTTAAATTTTAAATAACCCCCAATTTTTTAAAAAAATATACAATGGATTTGAAAATACTTATATTTACATAATATAATTAGTCAAATCAATTCAAAATCTTTCTTGCTTCAGTTTCTCTCAATAACTTCATATCAGGTCAAAAATTATCAAAACTATTACCAAGAGCGTACTCACTACGGCTCATAATGGTTGCCCATTTTCATTTTGTTACTCTTTTTAAAACTTGTAATGAATGGTTTTCTTTATACGTGCATGGAGTAGGAAAAAAAGTAGAGAGAAGTTCGGGAGACCATATTACCTAACTTAGAAACAAAGTAATATTGTTGGGACATATTAGAAAGAAAACTAGAGTTCCCCTAAATAAATAAATTAAGGAAAACATGGTATAAATTTTAAGTACGGGTTTAGGCTTCAAAGACCTATTTGGTTAATGTAAAAAATGATGGTAATGGTAATGTAATTTAGTGTAAATTTGTAAGAAATATGTTCAATACCCACAGTAATGAATTTTCATCACAAAACATGAGTTTTTCTTTATAAGTTTTCATTTCCACCCAATACCACATTCCCAAGTAGTAATGGATGGTAATGATTTTTAGGAAGAAAATATATATTTGGGGATGAGATAGCATTACCATGGATAATGACATGGGTTTTTTTTTTTTTTTATGAATTTATACTACAATGCATTACCATTCACCACTACCAGTCTACCACCATATATGATTACTAACCAAACGAACTGTAAAGAGTATTCATTAGATGCATCGCCTCTTTTCTTCTCCCCTTTTTTTACTGGGCACCACTCACCAGTACCACTAACTAGTTCCTAGTTCACTTAATGAGGGAATCATACTTTATAGTCATGTTTGGGTTAAATTTTAAATAAACCCCAATTTTTTTTAAAAATTAGATGGATTTGAAAATACGTAAGCACAAGGCTTATTCCAGATCCAGGAGAGAAGATTCATCGTATAAGCCTGAACCCTTATTCTTGTTCAGGTTTCTCTCAATAACTTCATATCAAGTTAAAGATTATCAATACTGCTACCAAGAACATACTCACTATGTCCCTTAATGTTTGCCCCATTTCATTTTGTTACTCTTTTTAAAAGTTGTAATGAATAGTTTTCTTTAAACTTGCGTGGAGTAGGAGAAAAAGTAGAGAGAAGTTCGGGAGACCATATTACCTAAATTAGAAACAAAGCAATATTTTAGGGACATATTAGGAAGGAAAATAGAGTTCCCTTAGATAAAAAAAAAAGGAAAACAGGGTAAATTTTAAGTACGGGTCAAGACTATAATGGCCCGTTTGGTTAATGGTCATAAATGGTGGTAATGGTAATGCAATTTAATATAAATTTATAAGGAAATTCTAATATCAATACCCATGGTAATGAAATTTCATCACAAAACATGAGTTTATCTTTATAAGTTTCTATTACCAGCCAATACCACATTCCCAAGTGGTAATGGATAGTAATGAAATTTTAAGAAGAAAATATATATTCGGGGATGAGATAACATTACCATGGATAATGACATGGGATTTTCTTTAATAATTTATACTACAATGCATTATCACTACTAGTCTACCGCCATTTATTACCACTAACCAAATGAGCCGTGAAGAGTGTTATTAGGATGCAACGTAGCTCACTTAATGAGGAATCATACTTTGGTTGACAGGAGCTTGTATCTGTGTGTGTGGGGGGCATGAGTCTAGTACACATGCGTAGTGCGCGGAGCTGCATAGCACATCAAAACGCTCCGTACTACTGGGAGTCTGGGACCATGAGTCCATGATGATAACTGATAAGTATAATCACAAAACAATAGATGGGAAAGCACCCTAATGAAACGAGTCAATTCTCCTGACTCTCCTCATGGGTCCGGCTCCGGCCTAGGCGCCCTTATGGCTCGTAGCTAGTACCCAATGTAGCTCTAGACAACCAATTATTGGCTCGGGCGATACATAACTACTGTCACGTTTATTATCAAAAATTAGTTACTGACAATAGGCAAAGATTCTTGTTTGACATGCCCATCGCGAGAAATTCGACGAGAAAATGAGCATACTGATGAGCAAAATGGTACTCCTGTGAAATGTAGCAATGGCCAAAGAACAATCCTCCATGGATTTACAGCAAAATAATGTACAGTTAGGTTCCAGAAACATAAGCAGGTATGGAGGATATCCGCTATCCTTGACCCGATGTAACGAAAAGGTTCAATCTATAATTCTACATTAACCAACTAACCCCCCCTCCCTAAATAACCACTATTCTAAAGAAAAACTGTGAAGCAAACTTCAAGGTTTTGCTCAGTTTGTATGAGCAAAACCAAGAAGTTCTCCTGTGTGCCCTATACCCCAATTCCCCGAACCAAAAAGATAACTAAATTGAACAAAAAAAAGTTCAGCCCTTCATTGCAAATTCTAACCAACATTTCAAGTCAAAATACTGCTGCTTCATTTCAACTAAAGCAAACTAACCAGGCCAACCTATTCGGCAATTGAGCCTGTTTCTTTTTTGCGCTCCTTGATACCTGGTTCAGTTGGCTGAAGAAGGTCAGATGGAGTTGCAGCAGGGTCTAGTTCTATGTAACCCTTCGGAGCATTCAGGCCTTCTTCACCTGTGAGTACATGGCTAGGAACCTGGTGAGAGAATCTGAACATTTCCTCCTTTGGAATCCGCTTTACCTCCTTTAGGTCAGGCTGCTTAGAAAATACAGCAAGGAAACCAGCAGCTTTCATAAGGGGTGCAACACGCACACCTTGGTCTTCATTGTAGTCATCGAGCACTTCCACCATGTCATAGGCATGTACAACGTTTTCTGGGGTATCCTTGTTCCAATCGGGAGACCAGTTCTTGTATAGAGCCCAAATCTCTCCTTTTTTTGGGTAGATCTGGATAACTCCGCGAGGTCCTTTAACCCACCTAACTTTGTGAGAAAAGGAATTCAATGAATTGTTTGTTTTGCGCTTGCCAATCCAGAAATCCCCGCAAGTTTTAATGAAACCATGACCTACCCAATCCAAAGGACCAAACTCGATGTTGCTTTTGGAGTTCAGCCAACTAAGCCTCACCTTGAATGGATCCAATGAGACGACCTCATGGATCAAAGCATAGAAACGGGGCATTCCATCATCATTATCATATGCTGCCCAGACCTGATTGTCTCCAAAACATCTTTCTGATCTGTCCAAATCAAAAACATGAAAATCTGGATCTGGTACAGTCATCGTGATCATCTCAACGGCCTCCTGCTCAGCATCATCAACAGCAGGAGATTTTGTATGATTCCCCAGCTCCTGCATGACAACATCATTGGCAAGTTTTGACTTTTGCCTCTCTTTTTGTTTGGCCTTCTCTATCTCTTTGGCAGCAGTTCTGGCCTCTTTGGCCAACTTCCATTCTCTTATTTTCTTGCGTATCTCCACGAGTGCTTTCTCAGACAGCATCTTTCTGATTTCCACGCCTGATAATTCTCTGTTAGCATTGTTAATCTTTGAACTAAATCCTGTGAAAAAACTTGCTCTTCCTGCTTCTGAATTCCCTATGCTCCGCCCAGGTGGGAATCCCATGGTTTCCCAGTTTTTGATCCCTGATTGACTTGGGACGCCACCCTCAGGATTCTTGACACAATCATCCATTTCCCTCATCTTTTTTAAGGGGTCCTCTCTGCTTAGGACAAAGCCAGGATCATCACTCCTCTCCCGTTTACCAGATGCCTTGGCCTCCTCATTTCCTTTCTTAAATTTCTCGGACGTCAGAGGTTGATCACGAGCAGCTTGAGCATAAACAGAAGTGGAGTTCTGAGCAGTTGTAGCACCAAAGGAATTACTTTGAACCGCGCTGTTATAAGTTGTTGTTCCGAACAGAGGGCTCCAACGAGCACTTGCAGCACCAGATGAATTATTAACACCGGACATTTTAGGTCCGGAGTTTGAAGAAGGCTTTCTGTATTGTTGAGGGCGAACCGGGGAGAGATTTGAAGGTGGAGGGACTTCTACAGCCGCAAACCCCACTTGACAATGAGGGCATTTAAGAATCTGATTCTGATAAACTCGCATATACTCGTACTGCATCTTGCATCTAGTGCACATGGTCCAGAACGTATCATCTTTCTTAAAGAATGATTGAGGCGATGGAGAAGCTTTTTGACTGCTAATCTTTGATGCCTTTCCACGTAAAGTGCTTGAACTAGAATTTTTACAATGACCATTAGCCCCAGAAGGGGCTGCTGAACACCCACTTTGATTAGGGACCTTCTGTTGGGAAGAACTACTGCATTGGTTCTTAACAGTTTGCTCAGCTGTTCTGTTAGAACCAAAAACGCCTCTCTTAGTTGGAACCTTTTGATCAGCCGCTCTGCCAGTACTGAATGGTGGCACTGAAACTCCAACATGGGTTGGAAACTTCTGACTGCCTGCAGATCCTGCTGCCTTCTGCTGGGCTGTTTTAACATTACGCCGGTGATTGTATGCAGATCTCTTAACTTTGTCAGATAAGAAATTAAAAGCTTCGGACACAAGCTGAAAAGCACCATCGGCACCAACGAACTTATTTTTATCAGGGTGAAGCTGAAGTAACAGTCTTCTGTAGTGCTTTTTTATGGTCTCGTCATCAGCTAGTGGAGGGACACCAAGTACGCCATACATATCTATCTCTCCATTTATTTTATTCTCAGCTGACAAATATACCTCTAGGGTGGCTATCATCTGTGCAATGCCATCAAGCCCACTATATAAAGCCTGAGCCTTCATTGCAAACTTCTTTGCGCCAGCAAAATCTTTTTCTGTAAACTTCCTGATAGCAATATCTTTTGCCCTCATGGCTTCATCTTTATTGCACTCCATCTTTACCAAACTTGCCTCTCCTTTTACTTATTGATGCCTCACCTTGATTGGTGCTTCAATCAAATGGGGTTCCACAGAACAATATGGGAACCCCTGCCAAATCTCAGCCACACTAAATTATGACTCCAATTGCAGAAGTGAAGGAGAAATTTTAGCTTCCATCAACCAAGACCTGTTTTTTTTTTTAGAGGAGATTAGAGGACGAAATAACATCGTTTAAAGGGCAATACATAGCAAATAAGACAACATAAAGTTAAACTAGATTACGGGATTTTCCTTTAGTCCGTTATTGCATCGAAGAAACACACAAGACAATCAATTCCTTTGGGACCAAGCCTATGTAAAAGATAGAGGGCAGTATTCCTCAGCACCTAACTGTTGCTATTTTCTATCTAATAACACAACATGGAGTCCGCTAATCAATATGGCACTACTTATCAATCAAATACTTCCAAATAGAACTCAATGCAAAATTCACATGACAAAAACCACAAAACAGGAGTTTTCAGAGAGCAAAACTGCAAGGCTAATTACCAGTCCTAAATTACTATTCAAGCTCCAATACCCTCCCCCCAGCCTCCCAGCCCCGAAAAATATTTGAGGCATTCATATTGTAAAGCTTGGTTACCACCTAGGATGCAAAAGAGATTCATGACGAGTGATAGAGACTATGGCCACAGATAATTCAAACTTGAGTAATTGCAGAAAAACCTAGCACCTCTTTGGCCATAAATCCAATATGCTACATTCCATATATTGTTTATGATAGCTTTCAAAGGATGGAGTACAAAACAAGCCTGATACAAGCAAACAAATCAAACATATTGTGGTAGGATTTGAAACCTTGAATATTCATATATCTTGGATATTAGAAAAGCTGCTCAATCCCAATAATGTAATGTTTAAGAGCTTTTACAAAACATAACAATAAAGGATTGAGTGACAAGGGCCATAAAAGAAACCTTAAAATCTAAAGCTTTGACACCCTTACTGCTTTCGCTATCATCTCATGCTATCCATTAGAACGGCATGCTCTTACAGCGTGGAAAAGATGATGGGGCATATACACACATCAGGATCCAAAATTTTATTTCAGTAATCTGAATTACTAGCAGTTATCAGTTCGGTGCTCTCGCTTTATGTGTGCTACAAAATTCTCCTTTCCTGCTCTCTTTAGAAATTCTTACAAAGATGGAGCTCATTAAATATCTATCCTGAAGTTCTTTAGGAAATAAATCACCAGCTGCAGTTGCAGTTTCATATAGCAATCAAAACCATTCAATACGTTGCAAAAGAGAAGAAAATCTCAAAGCATTTTCTAAGTTTACATTTCAAGAAGCGCAAAAGGTCCTTAATTGCAGCATACTTACCAGATGACTTCACTTCAGTCTTCTGGAACATACTTCTTTGCTAGACCACAAACAACTTCAAGCAAGCACAGATGATAAATCAATCAAGTAACCACCAATTCTACCTGCAATTCAACATAGAGCTGTCTCAGAAAAGAACATATGAGCAGGACACTTCAAGGAAATGCTTCAATCTTTAACGTGATAAGATAAGCAATCTTCATCAGCTATTAGGCATTTTTGGCTTGCTATAAAAGGAACTGTGTCTAAGAAAACATGCACGGAATGCATTTATAATGGCAGCATGAATTTGGATTCACATACTTCACTATGGATTCAGAGAACTTCTATAAAGGGAAAGAACTCAATCAGTTATAAGATATCTACACCTGTAACAATTAGTATAACGGATATGTCTATTTGAGTGAAAAGTCAAAACTCAAACGACGTAACTACATAAGTGCATCTTGATACAAGGTATTTTACTATATTTGACAATGAGTAGAAGGTCTCTCAGATAGACCCAACATTTGAGTACAGTAAGCCATAAGCACTTTATACGTGACTGCTGTGGTTAAACATGGCACGATGCCAGTGATGTGGTGATACTAAAACATGCAATATCTATGGAATGTGCCCTTATCTGTTTGTTTCAATAGTTCACAAAGTGGGCATTTCATTCTCACAAACATAGCCACATTACTAACAAAATGTCATAATTAGTTGATCGGAGAACAACTTATAGTATAGCTATGAGAATTTAATGAGAATAACAAGATAAGAAACTGGATACAAACAACAAGCAACTAACCAGTTGGAAGTTCCTAATCATGTCAGAAAGAAAAATATAAAGTTTCCAACCTCCGACAAATGCAAACATACAGATCTTTCTAGCGGTTGTTTTCTCACTAGTCACGCCAGTTAACATCCATGTAAAATGCGGATTCTTTGTAAGCAAGCTTAAATTATAGTAGCTAATTTCATACCTAGCAAGCAAATTAAACAGGCAGATATACATGCATAGATTCACAGAACAAAGTACAATGGCAAGTAATTTTACCAAGAAAATGCAGACAGATATTTGTGTACCCCTACAAATGTGCATCAGAAAGGAAGAAGACAATTTCACAGAGACACACAAATAGAAAGTTCATCTATATACAAGACAAAAAAAAAAAAAAAAAAAAAAAAAGATGCCAGCAGAAAGGGAAAAAGAACCTAGTCACAAATACACAATCAATCTGGCTCAAAAACAGAAAAGTATTACTTATAGCCCTCGGAAATGGAACAGTCTAAAAACTTCTCTCTCCCTGACAGAATACAAAAGAGAAATTAACACAGATTATTGCACATCACAGTCTATGATTGTATCATCATGCTCTAATGAAAAAAATGTCACACTTAACTTGCTGGTAAAGAAACTACAGCATACTACACAGCAGGAAAAAAAAAATCTGAGTAGAACATGATATGCAACAGAATCTGCATAAAAAAGAAGAGTCTGGACGTATATCATTTGAGCCAGCAAAATACTTCACAGCATAGACTAGCTTTCATCTCATCTGTCTAGGTTCTTTTGATACAAGAGAATTCTAAAGCACTATCTGCGTCTTTGATATTGTGGACTTTTAATCATAGTAAACTATGGTAGTCTTCCACAAAAAAAAAATTATATACTTATAAGTTGTCAAGTTATCACCACGATTCCCACACATCAGCACGATCCCACACCTTCAGCTATCCCATTACATCAATTTTGACATCTTATACTTGTATCACACAACCACATAAGAAAACGCAGGGTTACAGGGAACGGAGTAGCCAAAGCCCTAAAAGAGAACAATATATGGTGTGGTGGAAACCATAGTATTTCTATCCCGTAAACAAATTTCCTTTTCTGTTTCTCCAAACAACCATTATTATTTTATATACACATTTAATGAGAATGATTCTTTTCAAAGTTCAATTAGTTGTTATTATTGTCAAACATCGAACTTATCGCTATTAATCTATGTTACTCAGACACGGATTGAGTGTCTACTCGGATACGGGTGTCCGAGTGTCCGACTCGGCTATTTTGTAGGAAAAAGTCAAGTTTTTAGTTTAAAATGAAGTATTCAAGTGAAGTGTCGTGGTCGGACACGACACGACACTCCGTTTTTGAGGTAAATAAAGGTGTCGGAGTAACATAGCTATTAATAGATAAGTTAAGATAGTCAATCGAACAAGACAAAATAATACTCCCTCAGTCCCATTTTTGTTGTCAAATGTTCGTTTTTTGCATGTCTCACAATAGCTGTCAAGTTTCCAATAATAAATAACAAAAACATCAAATATTCCATAAATTCAATTTCTATTAGTGAAACGTAATATAAAAGGCGGAAACAACACAATAAATGATGTTGTCCTAATTATATTCAATTATTCATTCCCTAAACATGACAACTAATATGGACGGAGGGAGTACAAGAAGAATCCTGCTGAGAGAGAGGAGTATTAAGATAACATTCTCATAACTATTGCATGAGAACGTGAAAAACAATCTGAGTTCCGTAAGGCATGCACAAAAACCATGGCATTCAAATAAGCATTTGATATGCAATCAAAACCTTCCTTCAAAGCAGCTATGAATTACTTGGCTCATAGTTCAATCAATTCTTTCTCTAAACCAGCTGGAAAAATGAAATTTCATACATTGACAGTCATTACAAAAAAAAAAAAAAAATTTGGGGGGGGTGGGGAGGATTCAATCTAAATTGCAATCAATTTCAATTTATATAATATCAAGGTAGATTTATAAAGAGAAATCATGAGATAATGATCATTGCATTAGAGGCAAGCAACGTATATTGAGAATAATGCATGAAATTCTATTTTGGCAATTGGCATTAACGAATATTAAAACATCAAGCTCTTCCCTTTTTCACCAGTGGCACTCCATTCAATGACCTAGATAAACAAAGACGAATCTTGGGCACCATAAGCGTCAGCAGAAAACATCGAACAGCATGCCTTTACTAGAACAATTATCAAGGAAGCTAAAATAATCCAGAAATAACAAGACAACAAATAGAAGTATCACTATTAAATTATTTTTGACAGAAAAATCATCCCTTCTACTGGATGAACTGTAAGCCTAACCTTAAGGGCTACCCTACCATATACAGGATCCTCGGCAGAATAATAGGCTGAAGACTATTGGACTTTCCTTCAGAAGAAGTGAGACTGCCTGTGAACTTTCTAAGCAAATTACAAGCACTTCAAGGCTACTTCGGCAAAGCTAAAAGCACATCATAACGCTGGTCCAACAATACAATAACAACTCTCTATTGAGACTCCCGTCACAGGGAAGTTTTCAGAGATGACTTTAGTATACCACCATACCCCTCACAAAAATACAGCTAACAAGATTAGTAGCTCGCCAACTTTTGTCACTTGCTTTCTCAATTGTTCATTCTATAACGATGTCGTACGACAATGGCTGATGAGGCTTAGTTGGTATGGACTGAAACAGCAGAGAATATACTTGAATGTCAACCATGCAAGCAAATCAAGACACGTAAGCTTGTTTAAGACGATACTCCACACAAAAGACAAAGATCACATTTTATTGCTTTACCAAATCCGTATTGCAAATAAATAAATGCGCAAAACAACAATTCCAGGAAGAAAAATTTGTCGATATGTGCCTTTCAACTCATATGAAAGGATATGAACACGTAGCTAATCCGAAATGGGAAGATAATAAAGTGACTGATCCCGACAAGTGCAAATTTGTCGTCTTCGAATTAAATCCTGACTACCTGAACTAGGTAACAAAATCACTCAACATACACTCTTGATACAAACAACCCTCATTTTCAAAATTTCCTACATAAATTCCAAAATTCCTAACTCCTAAGCCCTTTATTCTGCTGGAACTTGTGTACAAGGGTTTATAACAACAAACAAACCATGAAGTAACACAGCAATTCCGGGATGTCTCGAGAAACACAAACTTCCCAGAGAGCTTTCAATGATAACTAAATCCTAAATTATCACATGGGAACTAACCAAAAACATATAATTACAAAAGCAATAATTAACAGAGTTCAAGTCTAAGTCTTTCATATACTAGTACAAACTGCAATGAAGAAAAATCTGCACACACTCTCCAAAACAAAATCCAGAAGAAGTTCAACTATGATTAAAAGCAACAAATACACACCAACACCCAAAAAAAAAAAAAGACTCAATTCAGTAAAAAAAAAATGCAAAATGTAGATCCCATATTCCCATCACTTAAGAGCCCAAAAATGGAGGGAAAAATGTCAATTAGACAAATAACATAAACAACACTCCATTAACTAAATTCACCATTCCTTCAGTTATATGAATGATTTCAACGACTTATCAAACTGGAATTAACATTTCAAATTTGCATAGCAACAAATTCAAACTGAAACCCTAGAAATGTATAAAAGGTGCAAACTTTTAGACAAAATAACGGTTTTTAACTCAAGAAACCCAAATGAATGAAAGAAATTCAAGTATAAAAAACATTCAAAGAGAAAAAATGAAGAACAGAGAAATAAGATTTATACCAACACAAAGTCACTTCAGAGTAGTCAAAATAAATGCAAGAACCACCATGAACTTGGAGTTAGTTTCTCTGGTAATATACGAAAATGACTTGAGACCAATCTAAGAACAAACCATAAAAATTTGTCAGGAAAAAAATTTCACAAATTTATATTGAGAGGAAAAAAAAAAAGTTATGTTCTTCAACTCAAGATGAATAAAGGAAAGGAAAGTTGATGTTGGGCATTAATTATTTTTTTAGCATTTTCTACAACCACATTACCCAAATGGATAGTTAAATGTTAATCATGGTTCTCTATTCCCAAGAAGAAGAGGTAACCATGGTTAGTTTTTGACTTGGGTTAGGTTGAGAGGTTGGGTTTAAGAAACGAACTACGGTTAAGTTTTGACCGTATCTTTAACAAACGTAGTTAAATTTAACCACGGTTTTGAAAGAAGGAGAAAAAGGTAACTATAGTTATTTTTTAACTAAACTCAAGTTCAATTCGTGGTGTACCTAACCCTGGGTCCGTTATATTAATTTTGTTTTGCGATTTTTGTTATTCAAATTACGATTTATTAGCTAAAATAACTTAAAATTGTGTGATTCTTTTCTTTAAAAGTTCATTCCAAACCGTTTTTAAGTCTAATTATGTTATTGAGACTATTATGAAATATCAGATAATTTTGTTAAGGTCTCAAATGATATGGTTTCAAAAGAGTATCATGCTTTAAGGTTTTCTAATTAAGCTACATGTTTTCTGCAACTAGAATTATATTAATTGATTAATTTAAATAAGTGCGACATTATTAAAAGTAAATCCATATCCCTATACCAATCATTAATTAGGACTACTAATAATCTTTTCAAACAAAGTATAGCTTTATAAAAAAATTTTGCTATGTGTGACTATTCCGAATGGCCCAAAAATCACAATAAATTTGGTCAATTCTATGGACCTGCAAAGATGTAAAACCCCATGAATGGGTAGTTGCAATGTAGCACAAATGATGAAACAAAGTAGTATATTGGATTATTTTAGTGATACAAATCTTGTAATGATTCATTGAATGATAATGGTGTTCGTAATGATATGAATTATAAGTTATTGGTTTCTAACCCGCTTGATATGACATAAACAAGCAAAATTTTCAATTGTAAGCCATATGATCTAACTAGCACATCCCAAATATGCTTATTATAATGTCCTACACGTTGGACGTAAAGGAAATGTTAGGAGTTTTTCATCCTACATATTCTAAACTTTAACAATAATATATTTGATGAGTATATGTGTGAACCGTCACAAACATGTTGCGCTTATGCATACCATTCAATTAAATCACATGTAACCTAAAATTTCAACTCGATCACATATATGTAATATTGACGCCTATTGACAACATCATCATTTCAGTGCGAGATTTTAAACATCTCATGATTGTTTGCTTACTATAATATTTTAATGTTCACGCGAATAACATTGTTCATAGTTGACAAATTTTTAAATGGACAAATGTGTTTTTGTCTCTTTCTTAACATTATTTTTGAAGAGGTTTTCAATGTTAATAATACAACTAAAATCAAGTTCCATTCATGATATGACTAACTATTGCGATTAGATCCCTATCTCACTTGACCTACGTAAATACAAATTACAAAAATGTCAAATTGTATGCAACTTAACTTGCTAGCCTGACAAAATTTGTTTGTCGTTCCACGCATCATTATATAAAATTATGTTTGGGGATTTTCTTTCACATTTCATTTGTCTATAACAACAACTTGTGTTAGTGTATCAGTGTATGTGTGAACACACACCAACATGTTGCAGTTATGCACGTAGCATGCAAGTAAACCCATGTAATCTAAAATCAACCACATTGTAATGCTAAGTTGAAGATATATTCAAACTATATAGCGAGTACTTTCATAGTTCATATTAATCTTATTAAATCTTACAATTTCATTTCATGCATGATAGGAGCAGGTGTTAGAAGCTCTATCTATTTTACGTATGAGCCTAAACAATAGCACATGAATATGCATTGTGCTTCTTTTATTTATAAAAAAAGCGCTACAACTTGATATATACTCCTATGACCGTGAAATATAAACATGGCCATCATATGATTATACTTCTTCCCTTATTTAATAGTTACAACGTTTTGATTTTTACGTTTGTCAATATACAACTTTGATCATCAATATCTCTAGTTATCTATATTTGAAATTATAAAAATTGAAATCTTATAAATATATACTGAAATATATTAAACAACATCTTACATGCTAAAGGTTGTGTCACATATTAGTCATCAATTTCCGGTCAAAGTAAGTATATGAATGATGCAAAAGTAAAAACATAATATATAGAGGAAATATGACATAATTAAAAAAATCATATATATAATTTTTTTTTCCAAAAAACACCTTATAGAAGTAAGTTATATGTTCTTTTTTTTTTATCAATTTACACCTTACCTTTAGATTCCGACTTGTAAACTCAACGCAATTGACATAACTACATCTACCAATTGGGTAGATTACCCACTCCTAATTGAACACTAAAAAATACTCCCTCCGTTTCATTTTAATTTACTCACTTCACTTTGGGGGAGAACCAAGGAATAAATACAAAAGTATGAGAGAGAAACTGAAAAGGTGAAGAGAGAAACTGAAAAGTGAGAGAGAGAAAGTAAAAAGTGGGTTAAATATTAAAAAGTGGATGACATGGGTGGAAAAAGATGAGAAAGTAGATGTGACATGTTACCTGAAATAGAAAAAGCAACAGTGTGTAGATTATACAGAAACAGACCAAAAAGGAAAGTGTGTAGATTAAAATGAAACGGAGGGAGTAGTTGTTAATCGTGAGTTGGGTTCCAGACTTTCAGTATTCCACTATACGTCAAATTCTATTAGCGGTAGGTAAACAACCCATTGGATAAATCAAATTTTATCCTTAGTTGTAACAACTAACAACCTTCAGTCTTTTATCCTTAACAAAATTTTGGCGGGCTAAACTTCTAAAGCAAGAAGCAACCAAATTGGCATCTCCTTAAATAACTTAGGTCATTTAATTATACAAAATCAATCATCAATTCTTTAACCAATTTATGGCATAAAGTTTCATTATTAATTTACTAATTCCAGTACTTCTACTTCTTAATTCCTTGTGTTCTACATTGAAAGGGACATTTCCAATTTATAATTTCGAGGCATTCATTCATACTTTTTCTGTCACTTCCATATAAATTCCCTCTTTCTCACTCCTCATACAACAGTCAACACTCAACAGTATGACTCTTTAAACTCAACCTTCTTTGTTTTTAATAAATTCACACTCTTTTAGTTTTACTCTAAATTTAATTCTGTGCCCAAATATTTAATTTTGTGCCGAATTATCTAATCTTGTGGTCAGTTCTATATTATTTTAACTCTGTTCTTGAATAATTTTTTTTTCTGAGTATGAATATGTTGTCTTTTATTCTCTCTCTTTTTTTTTTTCAAATCTTTTGGAGTTTCAGTCTACTAATCTTAATCTGAATTGGATTTTTTCTTGGTAATTCATCTTTTCTTTTTTTTCAATTTTTGGCACAATTGAAAAAATCCCATCTTTTTCTTGGGTTGAACTTGTATGATTGTGGTTAACTTATATAAATTTTATCATATTCATGATGGATTTGGAAATATAAAATAAGAAAGATGATTATCTTATGAAAGAAATTACCCACTTTGATTACTGGAGGGTGTAATATAGAATGTAAATTAATGATTGAAATTGGTTAATAATGCATAAATTATACTGGGTTATAGAACTAGTAATGTGTTTAATTAAATTGCAGCTATTTTCTGTTGTGTTTTAGAATGTTTGGGCACATTCTAAGGCCAAAAATACATTGAGTGCACTGACTGTTTGTTGATGGTATATGGGTGTTGAATATATTTGTCTAATTCAAACTGTAAAGATTTGTTTTGATTCTGTATAATGTGTTGAAGTTGGCTTGTTTTCAGAATTTTGAATTGACAAACTTTGTATTCTCTTTGAAGTTGATTGGATTTGGTGGGTGTGAAAGACTTTAGGGGGAAAAACCTGAGGCGGTCCGTATGCTGTGAAGGAAGATGAAGCTTAAGGTAGCTTACTATGGTTTTCTTCTTTCCCCTGCTTTTGAATATGATTTAGTTGGTGATGTAGTTTTTTGAGATGCTAAGAATTTGGAATTTGGTGAAATAATGGAGATTTTATCGGATTTCTGTAGAAAGATGAATGCTAAAGTCGAGTTTTTCTAGGAGCATGAGTAAATAGGATTAGTTAGAGTTGAAATTTGTCAAGGTTATGGTTAACATAGTTGCTGCCTTGCTGGAGCATACTTTCACATGTATGTATGGTTCCTATGAACTTGGCATTTTCTTGATATGTATATGGTAGACAAACTGTAGAATTTGGCTACAATCGGTGACTACTTGCAAAAGCACGAGTAAATAGGTCACTAGGATTAGTTTGAGTTGATCTTTGTCGAGGTTATGGTTAACAACTTAACATAGTTGCTGCCTTGCTGGAGCATTCTATAATTTCACGTGTCTATGGTTCCTACGAATTTGACGTTTTCTTGATATGTGTATGGTAGACAAACTATAGAATTTAGCTACAATCGCTGACTACTTGAGGTTTGACAGAAGGTGCTGCCAAAACCGGAGAGACAACCAACTGACTTATTGCACAACCGTGATGGTGACCATGGACGCAGCGCATCCAAGGCTCAAACCGGCTCAGCTTCATCCTTCTCAAGTCATGGTTGCAAGAACATCTCACATGAAGATATTGAATTTGTGAGGATTGCTTCCGCTTCTATCTTATAGAGTTAACATATTGCCACTTCCCTTATCATTCTTAATGTATTATCTTTGTTATTATTCCATTTCCTCCTATGGATGTCTTTTAGGTCCAGACTCTGATTGAAAAGTGTCTGCTATTGCACATGACTAGAGACGAAGTGATAGCCATGCTTGCTACTCGTGAAGAAATCAACCCACGTTTTATAACTCTTGGTAAGAATGTTCACCTGATGCTCATTTTTTCTTTTTTTTTTGGATTTGTTGTTTACATATTCTACTGGATGTGCTCTACAAACTCTTACTCTATTCTTTTATTTTAAAGTGTGGCAGAGGTTGGAAGAAGAGAATCCCGAATTTTTCAGTGCCTACAATGTTAGACTAAAGTTAAAGGAGCAGATTATATTATTCAATGAACTATTGGAGAGGCAATACCGTTTGACAAATAATGCGCAGCCTTCTTACAGTGGTATCAGTAACATGCCTGGTAAATATCTATACATGCGGGAACCTTATATTTCTTGATATATACACTATAAAGGAGCTCAAAGTGATGACACATGAAGAATTATATTAAAGTTAGTTATGATGGAGTTTAATCCCTGCACACACTCCCCCTCCCCCTCCCCGAAAAAAGAACAAGGGGAAATTGAATCCTAAAGTTGCTAACAGGAGGTAAAACATGGGAAAAGAGTTTAGTTCTGCTCCTAATCTGACTGTTTAATTTAAAGTCATTCATCATGATGATAATTGACTCTACTGGAGTTTTTACTAGTTTCTCCTATTGTTCCATGACAGTAAACTCAGCTTTTGGATATCATACTCAGCAGCCTTTTCCTCCACCTACAAATGTGGAACCAGTGCACTATGGGCCTTCTTGTCATGTGGTAAATGGAGTCCCTGCAGCGGGCAACTTCTATGTTTTTCAACAGAATGGGTAAGACAACACGGGTTTAACCCCATTTTTTCGATCAAATTTGGTTTCCTTAGAATTGTATCTCCTTGAGTAGACTGGATGCCTATGCCTATTGTTGGGGTGCTTGTGCTATAACCATCATTCTCTTCTTATACTGATGCCATGAGTTTTGTAGAGGCACATAAATGTTTATTGCCTTCATTTTGTTTCTTTTTACGAGTCAATGGAGGTTTTGGCATAACAATTAAAGAATTCTAAATCTAGAAAGAATAAACAAAATAAATTGACTAATTTACCCTTAGACTACTTCTACTAGAACTTCCCTTCATATATGGCGATTGAAAGAGAGGGTGAGGATAAAAAGACATGTATATTTAAACAAAATAATCTTTTGAATAACTTTTATGAATCAAGGAAGTATTTCCTTTTGCTTATGTTTGAAGGTTTTGTCTTGATATTATATAAGAAAAGTTAGTTGTGCTCACCTCATCATGTCCTCCAATAATTTTCAACTATGTGCTTACAAGATGCCCTTTTTGAATAGGTGATATTTCCATTCTCAGATTCCCAATCTTTTCTTTGATTTTTTTAAATTTGTTGCAGTGTTATTGGCCTGGATTGAATTACTTAGGCCTCTTCTGAAATCTGTCCCTATCTTAATTATTATTATTATTTTTTAATCTAGTTTCTTTTCCATTCATGAACTGCCAGTATGGCATTCACATATTGTGGGGATAAAACTGATTGTTTCCAAAGATGCCATTTGTATTCCAGTTGATTAACCTGAATGACTTCATGAGTAGCTCTATGTTACTTTTTGGAGGTCAAAAGGAGGGGAAGGGGAATAGCGTATGCTGCGTTCGAAGGTGACAGATGCGAAATTTTGGGAGTATGCTAATGGTTCATTCTTGAGCTTGAAGACAACATGTAAAATAGGGTGCAGAAATTTGCGTTTAAGTTATTGGCCTATGAAACCAGCTGTTTACCTTCTGTTATAAGATGCAGTTCATGAGGAATGTTGCTTATATCTTGCTGGATATTTTTCTGTAGTAGTGTAGCAACAATCTCTGCAAGTACATTATTAGCATGTAATTTTCTTTTGTTTGGTTGTTTTATTAGCTAAAGGGCATGAGCTTTGCACTTCTTTCCCTTTGCTAATGGGTAAATGTTGAGCAGGCATGCTGTTAGTGACAATCAGGAGATGGCTAGAGAATCCTATGAACAATTTATGTTTGAACCAGATGAGATCAAGAGGATGAGTATTCAACCAACTACGTTTAGTACAGCTGTTCCGTCTAATATGCACTGTGTAGAAGGGTTCCGATTTCTGGATGGTGGCTGTCAAAATTTTCCTGCCAATCTGAGTTCACACTATAATCTAACAACCAACTTGATCAATAATGAAGGTGATCTACCTTACTTCTTTCTAAGCCTTCTCATTTGTACATTTGGTTGTATCTCATATTCTTCTGTGATTGATATTGTCCTTCTGTTACACATTTAGTTGCCAATTGCACTACTGAAATGCTTTTTGTCCTTTCGGGCATGTCAGGAAACATTTCCTTCAAGCCGTCGATCGAACCATTTCAAATTCTTCTTCCTACTACTTGGTGATGTTTGATTAGCAGAGGATGGGAGTGAATGAGTGGGCTTGCGTGTTACTATCTTTCCAACATTAACAAGATTAGGTCTATCAAATGTGGAAGGAAATGGATCTCCCTCCAATTTCCTTGCCACCTCTTCTCCATTTCCTTATTCAAACAAGGGAACCATATAGATTCCTCTCTCTCCGCTTCCTCCAAATGCTCTCACCCAAACATATTGTTAACGATGAATGAAGGATTTGGTGACTCTTTTGTTCACCATCAACTTCCTTTCAGTAATTCATGGGAGTTATAAATGATATCTGCATGCCTTATATGCTTTCTGAAACCACATTCTCTGAGAGTTGGGCAGGAAAGCTAACAAGGTTTTAGCCGTTATTTCAGTACTTTCAGTTGTCCTGTCCATGAGTTAACATGAGTCAACTTTCTTCCATTAATCAAAGATAGCATGTCAAGTATCACTGGAAATGAAATTTATGTTGATTAATCTTGGGAATATTTGGCAAATATTGTTACAGTGCATCTGCGAGCTGAAAAGATTATGAAATATGAAGTAGTTTACTCTATCTGTAACTAACTTCCCAGTCCTATCCAATAAGTCTTTTCTAGTCTGCAATCTAATCATCTTGTCATTTCATGTTCACAGATCTTGCAGCACTAGAGTACCAAAGTTCCCCTTTTCCACATTCTAATACAGTAGATATTGTGGTCGATTCTCCTGATGAATGTGACATAGGTACTGAACTGCCTGTTTCTCTCTGTTTTTTTTCACCTGTTCCTTTAGAAAAGCCGTTAGTAGGTTAATAACCTGTAAACTTTCCCTATTTATGTAATGTTACCTATGCTAAAACGATTGGACCTGCTTAATATCAGACTTATTCTACCAGTTGGAACAATGTGTGTTGCACAGTTAGCCTCCCCTACTCTTGGAGAGTTGGAGCGAACTAAGAAATAAAGCAAGCCTAAGATTTATGTCCTTCAATTCGTCCCAAACTTTTGGTCTCGTTAACTTTTACTCCCTCCGCCCACAAATAATAGTCATCTATATTTTGGTCAATCCACAATTAATTGGCTTACCTTAATTAGATAATCTTACCCCATCCAACTCACTCAATCTATGTGATGTGGTTCCCTCCACTAATTATATGATTATATCTCACTCACAAGGAAGTAATGGTTTAAATGGTAGATCATGATTGCTGTACAATTAGAATCGGAAGACAAAATATCATATTGCAAGCATTTGTCACTCTGGTGTCTGGAAGCTAGATTATTCAAGATGAATCAAAATTCGCCAAAATAGAAGGTTGAACGAAAAATCTCCGGTAGACGTTGGAGGCATAGTTGCTAGGAAGTGGTTAATTAGTAGATTAAGGTCTTTCTTTTGATTTAAGAAAATTAATTATGTTTTTGTCTTTGTTTATATCTATATATTTACAATTTGAATTTACTATAAGTAATGCTTGGAATTGTTCTGTTTTGTTTCAGCTGACTACTTAATTGCTGATACTCCCTGTGAAGATCCCCAGATTCCAAATTGCTGACGAGAAATCATAGCTAGGGAGATGGTTTTTCTGACTGACAATGAAGAGTTCTGTAGGACTGTTAAAATGTGAGAGATAATGGCACCAGAAATGTGAATTAAGGAATGCTCTCAAATAGATAGATAACCAACTTTTTTTGTTGTTGTTGTTGTTGTTGATGAGGCTGTTGAACAAATAAGTGTTTAGATGCATGATTTATGAAGCAAAGCTCTCGTTCTTCGACACGGTTGGCGAGTAGCCGAATATATTTGCTGTCCTTGATTGCTTTCTTGTGTATGGCCTTTGAGGCCTGGTATGTGCACTGATTAGCAGCGTTCTTTGTGGTTGTAGTGAAACACAGACAGATTTATACTTTGATGAAATAACTGTCTTTCGCCATACTTGTATTAAATAAGAAAGCACTCGTTTGAATTAACAGTAGTACTGTGTCCACCATAACCATGTCTTTAATCCTAGAGTTCAATTCTTGAGTTCTTGAACAACCTGTACTAAGTTCCCTGCTATTTCCTTGTTTCATTTGGGACATCAATTTTTTTATCTTTTTCATCCAATTAAGGTCATTCTATAACATGGGAGGAAGGCTTGGGTCATTCTCTAAGACTTCTAAATGATCCATACTACGGGTTTGGGCACGGTTTTTAAGGAAATGGAAAAAAGTGAGTAGTTTAGCATAAAGGCTTAGGTCATTCTCTAAGACCTCCGTTCTTTTTCTATTGCAATAATGGGTTTGGGTACAGTTTTTAAGGAAATGAAAAAAGTGGGTAGTTTAGCATAAAGGACCCCTTTAATGTAAGAGAGAAATCAATTTTTAATAAAGTAAAAACAACTTTATGAGGGAAAGTGAGTAATTAATGATGGTTTTAGTAAAATAAAGTAAGGGCAATATTGTCAACTAAAGTCCAAAAGTGGAATTGTTGCAATAGATGTGAAACTACCCAAAGTGGTAATTGTTGCAATAGAAAACGAACGGAGGTAAATACTACCAAACTAATTAGCTAGAAGTATACAACTAATACAAGTTTTGATGCATCACAGATACACTGGGCTAAATGCAGCTTAAGGTGAGAGACACAAGCCCACAACAATTAGAAAAAGATTGAAAAGACTGACCGAAGAATCTTTTAGACCCATTAAGTATAACCTCAAAAACAAATAAGAAAAAAAATGGCAAAAGGCAAACAAAAGCAGCCTTGTTGGTAGCATTTGTGCAAATTAGTAGGTCCACACATTCGTATGATAAGTAAAGTGCAAACACTAGGTTATGAACATAAAGACCAATACCAATGAACATATACTAATAGAGATGCACCAATGTTTATTTGGCTTGTTAACCATGTACATGTGTTCATTTGACTTGCTATTCATGTACATTTGGCTTGTTAGTATATGTTCATTGGTACATCTTTGTTAGTATATGTTCATTGGTATTAGTCTTTATGTTCATAACCTAGTGCTTGATGTTCATGATGCGCACCTTCCTCACCATATGGACGTGCAATATTTGGGCATTGTAATATGAAATCATGTTCATCTCTCTAGACTTGATGATGCAAAATGATAGAGAATATACACAAAATAATCTCTTTTAAGGTTTAAGATATATTTTCATAAAATAATATAATATTTGACATATATTGTTAGGTACGTTTGCATATCTTTTAATGTTTTAATTTGATTAGGACTATCATTCTAATTTGTAACTCTATAAATATTGATTAATGGAATACAATTAAATGGAGAATTTACATAATGCAAGTATGTAACACGGTATGAAGAGCATTCTAGATCTTGAGATTATCTTTTCGAGCGCGTATTGGGTGTAACATGTTACACCATAACTTATTATGTAACATGCATAATGACATAGACGCCAACAAGCTAAGAATCACATGGACTATATATACAAATAATGTCATAAACCTCATGTCAATGTGTCATTTATTTCTTGTCATTTGAGTTTCTTTACAAAAGAAGCGGTGGTTTGAGGATTGTTACACCATAAATTATGGTGTAACAGTTACACCCAAGAATTTGTGTATCCTTTCTCATTAGTATGGTTGAAAATTAAACCTACCGTACCGGCGGAATTCACAAACAATACCCAAAAATATAGATTTCTTTTATCTTCCGCAATTTCTTTTCTCTCTCTCTTTGAGCTTAACACCAAAATCACCAATATTTATTAGAGTTTTAGCTCAATTGTTGCTAATTTTGTGTGAAATTGAGTTAAAGTAGGACAAATCGGATTTGAATGCACTCTTTTTCGAACATTTGGAACTTTCAACTAACGGCCTTTTCGCGTCTATTCAATGATGAGAATTTGATGATGCTTAGTTTAATTTCTCCCGCTTAAACAACGACATTGTTGCATCAAACGCAAGCCTTCAAACTCGCATTCGCATGTTGGTTGTTCCCCACTTAACATCTTGGTAAGTATATTCTTAATTCTCAAAGCTCATTATTTCCTTTTATCAATGGGTCTAAGCTCTAATTTATCTCTTATTATGAGTTGTCATGTAGTTTTCAGGTAGTTAGTTATAATTAACGTCTTAATATATGTTTTGGGTAAGTACTTATGGTTTTTTGGTAATTAATTATCGTTTCCAAGTAAATAGTTATGGTTCTCGGTAAATAATTACATTTGTAAGATAAATAGTTAATTATATTTCTAAGGTCAATAGTTATAGTTTTTAGTAATAGTTTACACGTTATTAGTTATAGTTTTCGAGATAAAATATGGTCTTGGGTGGATACTAATAGTTACGGTTTGCTTGTTATTTGTTATAGTTTTCGGGTTACTAGTTATTATATTATATTTTGGATTGTTAGTTACAGGTCCAGATAAAAATTAGGAAAATTTGTTAAGAATAAGCCAACCTTTATGTGATCCGCTAAAAACAAGTCAACTCTTTGATTATCCTGGAATAAGTCAATGTATAATACCTATCTATTTTTAACAAGTCATGACCTGTTATTAACCTATTTAACAGGTCAAGTGTCCAAGTGTCGATGTCTCATTTGTTTATTTATTCATTTTAATTGCATTTTAAGATAACAAAAAAAATAGAATATTTTCCCCTTTTCTCTTCCTATCTCTTTAGTCCTGACCACCACCACCACCACCACCACTACCTCTCCTTAGTTCTCTTCGCCACCCACCACCATCAAACAAAGGTCGCCATGGTCATAGTCAAAGGGTTAATCCCTTAAGTTATAATTGAGTTATATACTTATATACTGTTTGAATAAAGGTTAGAAAATTCACTGCTTTAGTTTATTGAGTAAAAAATGAAGGAGGTTTATTCATGTTGGACCAAGAAGCTAGTATATTGTCGAACATGTCTGCACCATTGACTCCTTTATAACTCCTTCCCATCTTGCCTACACTCCGTTATTTGGGCCGCCGGGATGTTGTCGACGCTGGAGAAAGATGGGGGACGGGGAGGTAGAAGAGAGAGAAGAAGAGAGTGAAGAGAGAGAAATTGATAAATTATGAAAAAAAACCTCATTTACATGTTCAATAGGTTATAAGTTATTTGACTTGTTAAACCTTTAAATGATATCAAAGTTAACTTATTCCAGGATAATCAAAGGGTTGACTTGTTTTTAGCAGATCAAGCAAAGGTTAGCTTATTCTTGACAATTTTTCCTAAAAATTATTATTTTTGGTTATGATTATGGTGGTTTGGTTGATGTTATGGTTTTGGGTTGATAATTATGGTTTATTGGGTAATAGTTATGACGAGTTTTAATTTATTAGTTAACATAATTTTATTAAAAGTTATTATGTAAAAATAGTTGCACATTTTTTGTAATTAGTTAACAATTTTTATAGGTTAGTTAAATTGCATTGCAAGACCATAATCAAACGCGTGTGAATCATTACGTCTCACATTAATTTTAACGTAAAACGCTCTCTTCATAGACTTATGGATAATCCATTTTGAAATTCAATGATTGGGAAGTCATGAAGGCCAGGGCAACAAATAAGTGATGTTTCCTATTTTATCTTTGGAAAAATTTCAAAAAACTACCTTTTATAACCAACTTTTTTAAAAAAACTACCTTTTAAAAAAATTCTTTCAAAAAACTACCTTATATAAAATATTCCTTTCAATATACTACCATGTTACGTTTATATTTAATACTAATCAATAAATGACAATCGCTTTAGATGTTGCTGCCGATGGAGTAGCGAGAAAAGAAGAGAGAAACGATAGGGGAGGAAATAATAGCAATTTACAGTGACTCAATTATTAGTGATTAAACCCTATTTATGGTAAAATGGTAGTATATTGAAACAAATTTGTTATATAAGGTAAGTTTCTGAAAGAAAATTTTTAAAAGGTAGTTTTTTTGAAAAAAATTGATTATAAAAGGTAGTTTTATGAAATTTTCCCTTTATCTTTTGATAATTATGTGTCATACAGGAGACAATTAAATAGAATGGATCGGAGGACAAAAAATGGAGAAAATCCAACCTAATTCGTTTTAGTATGCTTGTAGCCATATTATTTGAAACTGTTTTTTTTTCAAAGAGTACGTTCATTTTTTGTACTAAATATGTTTTAGAATATAATATATGTCGCAACTTGCGTTCTATAAAAGCTCTAATCCTTGAATTCTTTTGGCGTGAATTTTGAGTTAGCTTTTCATTCTTGAAACAAACGGAGATATTAATACTTCCTCTGTCTTATAATACAATGCTTATATTTCATTGTGGGTGTATTGAAATATTGTTCATGTTTTACATATTTATACTTTTAATAGTTTAGTTTTCAATCTGTGAGATCTTAAGGCCATAATTCTATTATTGGTTGTTAAAAACATATAATATAATCCTATTGGTTAATTTTGGTTTGTTTGCATACATGCAAACTTTTGTTCTTCTATATGTTTAATGACACTAAACATTTAATGATGCTTGTTGGTTTCAAGCAAAAAAAGTAAATATCTCCGGCCACATTCCTCAACTTATCCATAAAATATAACGTAAAATCCAAAAGCTTATGTACGAGGTGGCAACATTAAGCGTCCTAATTTGATGCACCATCTATAATGCCATATGATCATGATATCTATATAACATAAAATATATACCATGTATTGTTCGAGTTACGACATTATAACCAAGTTACACAAACAAACAAATCAGCCCCTCAAAAAAAAAAAAAAACATATCATGAACCAAATCACCATTATACTCTAAATCTCCAACAGTATCAAAATTCGTTTCTTAATGGTAATAATGTCCCTGCAGAGACGTCTCAGACTAGGGAAAGACGCCATCTCTTGAAGTCTTTACCTAGGCACACAACATCTTCTTCAAACATCTCTACCTAGGTTGAACGTCGAGAGATGACGTTGTTTTGATTTAGAAACAAGTGCTAACTAATTATGCAATTAACAATATTCAAGAAGAAGCAAGAAATTAAAACAACAACCAAGCAAACAAAAAGGGAAGAAAAGCAAGGAAAAATACACCAATATTAACATGGGAAAACCGAGCTCCGGGAGAAAAACATACAAATCTGCACTATGGAATTAATGGAGAACAATGGTGAACATACAACATTCTCGCAAACTCTCTGTCTCTCCTGAAACCGTAGAAAAAACGAGATACCAAGTCTGAACAAGGAGATTGTGTACTACTTCTTCCAAAACTAGAAAATAGGATATTTATACTACTGGAACTAAAAGCAATCCAAGGGACACAATTAAAACTTAAACCACAAAAGAACACGTGCCGCTCTAAATTGCCGGCCAGGCTCGGAACTGCCTTCCCGGGGAACATTTTCCCAAAGTTCCTGCCTAGTTCCAGGAAAAACAGGAATGTTACCGAGCACGAGCGCCCCCTCGGGACACAAAACCGCCCGCCCGGGCTGCTGCAACTTTGCTGCTTTTCTTCTCTTCTTCACTTGCTTGCTTCACCATCTCCACTAAACCTAACAGACGTCTCTACATAGGCGGAGACATTTGAGAACGAAGTCTACCCTATTTATATTGTGATTCTGGATCTTTTATGATCAATTGTACAAAAATAGTATGCTAAAGTATCAAATAATATTCCCTCCATCCCTTACTAGATTTCTCATTTCTCCCTCCATCACCAATTTAATTTCTTCATCAAGTCATTTTATATTTTGTATATATACAACATGATAATTCATTAATTAGTACTAATGATAATTATAAATTACATCCTTCAAAATCACATTTTGATGAAATCTAAGAATAATCACCAAAATAATCCACGCACGCATAGAAGACTAGTTTTATTAAATACAGCATTGTCATCTAATCAAATAAAGTATACGTATGAAGTTTGGTTTGTTGACTTTGGGAGCTGTAGATGGACACGAAAAGTCGTCCAAGTTTAGCTTAAGCTATTTAGAAATAAAATCCTTTTGTGGGTTCCAGCTCTGTGAGTAATTCTCACTACCTAATGGATGGAGACGAGTTGGTAGGTGGGTTTTTGAGCAAAGATTTTAGTTTATTTCACAACGTGATTAATTTATATTGTGGTTTGAACTTTGAAGAGCTATTTATAGAAAGCTGTTTTTTTTTTGTAGTGCACGAGGTCTGCTATATATAAAATATGCATATACAAGTTGAAGTTGTTACTAATTAACAACTAATTGTGGGAGCTTCAGAGTTGAATAATGCATATATATATATATACAAGAGGGATAGCAAGTAGTGGTAAGAGAAATTTGCACAATGGAGTATTGAACTATATTTGTATTGTAGAATTAGAGTTTAAGTACTATTTGTGAGGTTACTAAGCGTCATCCATTATTGTATACACGTTTTTTATGTTATATATACTACTCCCTCCGTCCCATAATATAGTGCCTACTTCATTTTTGGTGGGTCAAACTTTAAAATCTTTGACCGAATATTCTCATTTGTATATATAAAAAGACATATTCATGTGGGATCTTGTTAGATTCGTCTCAATGTGTAGTTTCATAATATCAACTTTTTATATTTTTTATTAATACGGAATTGAAGATATTAAAGGTCAAAGTTACGTATTGGAGACCGTGTAAAAAAGAAACAAGCACTATATTATGGGACGGAGGGAGTACCATTATACAGGTCTCTCACCCCATACCAGTATCCTAGCTCTTTTCCTCCTCTCTCTCTCGGTCTCTCCGTTCGCCTTCCCTGCTGCTGTTCCCGTGTGCCGCCTTCGCCTGTGTTGTGCGGTTGTGCCGCCTGCCCGCTTTTACCTCTTTGGTCGCCTGCTTTGTCTGCCGCTGTGTCGGAGTCGGAGTTCTGCCTCTAGAGAACAGTCTGGCTTGTGGTTGTGGTCTGCTATCTGTGGGACTGTGGATCTGAGGTAAGTAAAGAAATCTTCTGATTGCTACTTTTTTTTCTCTTTTTCTGTGATGGTTTAGTTGAAAATTGGATGGCACCCCACTCTAAAAATATCCCCATCCCCCGCCGTAAAGAGCGAGGGCGTCCTGCCTCTCAGATGCAGGTGCACGTGCATGAGTTTTTGGTTAACAAAAGTGGCCTTTTATCTTTGGAGAATAGAGAGTAGATTTTGTTGTACTTCCTCCATCCCAAAATTTAGTTCCTGTTTCATTTTTTATAGTCAAACTTTAAAACTTTTGACCAAATATTCTCATTGATATATATATACAGAAAAACATACTCATGTGAAATCTTGTCAGATTCATCTCGACGTGTAGTTTTATAATATTAAATTTTTATAATTTTTATTAATGCGTAACTAAAGATATTGATGGTCAAGATACGTGTTGGAGACCGTCCAAAAAGAAATGAAAACTATATGTTGGGACAAAAGGAGTACTATAGAACAAGATGTGCTGCATCAGACAACGATATGAAAGAGTGTATTTAGAAGGGTTATTTCTGCATAACGATCGTGGTTTTGCCATATTAGAATTAAGTTTCTTTCAATTTGATGTGTATTTTTTAGTTTCTGACTTCTATTGTAGATGTCGTATGACTTTATATTAATGAATGAATTTTCCCTAAAAAAAAAATGCTCAAATTATATTGTGTATATTATTAGTGAACTTTAATTTTTGGTGAATTTCAATTGTTAGTCACAGGTTATCATCATCTGGCTCCTGCGAAAATGTCTCCCCCTGTTGTCTACTTTCATCCTTCCGTCTGGGGTGACAGATTTCTACATTTCTCTCCCCTTGATGAGGTACTATATATAAATTTTCTTCTTGTCGTTATTTCAGTAACGTTTCCCAATATAAGAATTTTTATGTCTAGGGCTTTTTGACGGAAATGACCTAATAAAATACAAGTTTTGTAGGGAAGGACCTAATAAATTTTTTTTGTCTAAAAGGACCTATTAAGAGGAACCAGTTTATGAATTTTAGGCAAAAAAACTCTAATTTTTTTTCATAAATTGAAGGAAAATGTCTGCGGAATCATCTTCAAGCAATAAAATTCCTGTCAAATGTAGTTGTGGTGTCCCAATTGCAAAAAGTCAACGCCGGAATATGGTAATTTTGGCCTAAAATTCATAAACTGGTTCCTGTTAACAATCGAAAGAATTTTAATAGGTCATTCTAGACAAAAATTTTTTATTAGATCCTTCCCTATAAAACTTGTATTTTATTAGGTCATTTCTGACAAAAAAAACCCCAAATTTATTTAACAAAGAATGGTAAGTATTTTAGGCAACCAAACATGAAATGGAGTTGGATGTTGAGCGTATAAAGGCAGAAGTGAAGAAGGAGCTAATGGCAACTGTTGGCAAGCCACTGGAGCAACTGAATATCGTCGATACGATCGAACGACTAGGGGTGGCGTATCACTTTGAGAAGGAGATTGATGAAGCTTTACTGCAACTGTACGAGAGCTACCGTGACCAATGTGACAAAGATGACCTATATCATGTTTCCACCCGATTTCGAATGCTCAGGCAACATGGTTTCTATGTGTCATGTGGTACGTTACGGTAACATTAGACTAGTATAATGTATATACTTCCTCCGTTCCATAATAAGTGAAACACTTACTATTTTCGAACGTTTCAAAATAAGTGAAACATATCTTAAATGGAAAAAAGAAAGTGACAAAATGACAACAGTATCCATCACAAACTTATGTGGTTTGCTTTTCTCTCTCCTTTTGATAATGAAAAGGGTATTTAATGATTTTTTGGCTTTTAAAAGTGATGTTTATTAAATCTTATGTTCAATCCCTATGTTTCACTTATTATGGGATGTAGGAAGTATATATTTACTACAATTGTGGTTTCATTAGTCGTCTTCTCTTTTTAGCACTACAACAAAATCGAACTAATGAGTAAAGACGGTTTGGTGTTTCATGGATTTAACAAAAAACAGATGTTTTCAAGAGGTTTACTAATGATAAAGGAGGCTTTAAGGCTTGCATACTCAGCGACATACAGGGCATGTTGAGCTTGTACGAGGCTTCGCACGTTCGAATCCATGAAGATGATATCCTAGATGAAGCCTTTGTCTTTACAACTACTCATCTAACTAAATTTGTAGCTGATAAGCTGATGAGCTTTTCTTTGGCTAAACAAGTTGTTCATGCACTTCATCAACCCCTCCACAAAGGCTTTGTTCGGCTAGAGTCCAAGCATTACATCACATTCTATGAGCATGATCCTTCTCACAATAAAACTCTACTCAAATTGGCAAAATTAGATTTCAATTTGCTCCAGTTGTTGCACAAAGAAGAATTGCGAGATATAACTAGGTAATACTCTGCATACTTAACTCTTCTAGATTCTCAGAAAAACTACCACTTGTGTCCTCGAAAGTCGAAACTAGAGAGCTGCATCACCACATGGACATAGAGGGTGTAACGCCCCGAAAATACATAACCTTAATTGGCAAGGTATTACAGAGGGTGTGCCACGGAGATATGGTTTTAACTTTTAAGGTATCTCTTTATCATAATGTTCTGACAGTGGATTATCTGTTGAATGTAATGTTAGTTGGTGGAAAGACTTGCATTCTAAGGCAGAATTTACCAGAGATAGATTGGTGGAGGGCTACTTTTGGTTACTGGGATGCTATCATGAACCTCAATATTCACAAGCCAGAAAAGCTTTCATCAAAATTTTTATGTTTTTGCAACTTTTTGACGATATTTTTGATGCATATGGCACCTATGAGATTCTCAAGCTCTTCGTTGAAGCAATTTATAGGTTTGTATACACATGATCACTTATGTTATCAATAATTTGAAAGGTGGTACTTCCTCCGTTTCTTTTTAAATGTGACATTTTCACTTTTCACGCACGCGAATGCAAAACTTTGAGGACATATATCTCTAATTTTGTATTTGTAAAAATCATAAAAAAGTACATATTAAAAAAATAAATATTATGATGAATCTAACAAGATCCCACATGATTATATTTTTATTTACATATAAATCACAAACAATGGTCAAAGTGAAATTTGTGAATAGTGTAAAATGTCAAAGTGTCACATTTAAAAAGAAACGGAGGAAGTACTTCATTTATCACTAGTGCTTTCAGACTCTAGCTAATTTGTTTTGATCGATCGGAGACATGATTTGTAGGTGGGATTACAGCTACGTAGCTCAATTGCCTGAATATTTTAACAGTTTTTATCAAGTGTTGCTTGAAACCGTGGATGATGCTGAGAAAGACCTATCTAAAGAAGGAAGATCATATGTTGTGCATCACCTTAAAATGCAGGTATGATGATGATTGACAGTATCTAAAGAAGGAAGATCATATGTTAGTATGCTATATATATAGTTGATTTGATGCAATGCGTTGTAGATAAACCTTGCATGCCAAATGTGGCTCAAAGAAGCAACATGGCTGCATCAAAGATATATCCCAAAATATGATGAGTATATGGAAGTTGCTAAGGTGTCCATCGCCTATAATATAGGAATCGTTGCGTCATTTCTTGGCATGGGACGAATTGCAACCAAGGAGAGCTTTGAATGGGTGTACCAAGATCCCATGCCTAAGCTAATAGATGCTTCATTTAAGATTCTAAGGCTTATGAATGACGTTGCAGGCACCAAGGTTAGTTATTCTCTCAGTCTATTTACATTACTACTGTCTATGTAGTTTAATTTTTCATAATGATAAATGTGCAAAGGTTGGATAATGGAAAATAACTTTTAAGTTGTTAGTCAAGTATATAACTTGTATATTGATCACGTAAAAAGAAAAGGCAAATAGAAGTACTGATAATTTAACGATTATGTCTTACTCTTGGGTGTAACGAGTAAGGCCCCCATAACTTATTGTGTAACATCTCAATTCTCATATGTGAGAATTAATATAACTGTTTCATATGATTATAAAACTCTTTTATGTCATTATTGGTGTGTTTCATGTCATTTTGGTGCTGTTTCAGTTATTTTTAAATCTGTTTCATGTCATTTATGAAACTCTTTCATGTCACTATTGACATGTTTCATATTATGATTACTGAATTCTATGTCATTTTTCAGCAAACTAAGCATGTGTCATTTCCCCTATTTTATTATCATTTTTCAACTCTTTATATACTTTGTCATTATTACTCAAACTGATATCTTTATCCTTCACTTTTATGTCATTTTTCAGCAAACTTGTATAATTTTCCCGTATTTCATTATCAATTTCAATTCTTTATACCTTATCATTATTACACAAAGTAATATCATATATAAAAGAAATGATATCATTATTTCTCACTTTTATGTCATTTTCCAGCATACTTGTATCATCTTCCCTTAACTTATTTCATTATCATTTTTCAACTCTATATACTTCCTCTACTCCCATTTAATTGCAACACTTTTAGGAGATTTGGAGTAAACAGATTTACACGGGGTTGGTCAGGGAGGAGAAGAAGGGAAAGATCTAGGAGGATTTTTATTTTTTTTACACAATAAATTATTGTGTAACAGTTACACCTAAGACTTTACTATTTCTAACAGGATTAATTCGTACGTGCAGCAACACGTGTTTGTAATGCAATATTAACAATTTTAGACACCTTTTTATATGTTATCCAAACTGCGGTTAAGTGGGAGTCGCATAAATTTGTGTGATTTTAAAAGTCTATTACTTCAAGATACTCCATTAGTTATTAGAACAGGCGGTCTAACAAGCCTAAATTCTCCTAACAAGTTCATCCCATCTCATCATTCTAACCCAACATTATCCCTAGACATCTCGCACAAGCCTAATCATCTCTTCTCTTGTCCTTAATTCCTTTGTTTCCCTTTGAATCTCGAACTACAACAGACAATCTTAAAAAAGTAACCCGATAGTCTTATCGAATGGATTAATTAAACTAGTTACTAAATGGATTGCATGTGGTTACTGAATGTATTAAACTGGTTTTTGTACTTTTTACATCTCTATCTTTCCAATGATCATCTGAGAAAAGACTAGACTCTGTTACTTCCACGTACACTTACAGTTACCTCAAGGGTCGGGTGTCAATTCATGTCTCAGCCGACACGACATGACACTTAGGCTTTGTTCTTTTATTTGGACTGAATTAATGAAAATTCAGTTCATTTCAGTTCAGTTAAGACAAATTCAGTTCAGTTAGTTTCCTCTCACAATTTTCATTCACTTCAGTTCAGTTCAGTTAGTTTCCTCTCACAATTTTCATTCACTTCAATTCAGTTCAGTGCAGATAAATTAAGTTCAGTTCAGTTCAATTCAGATCATTCCAAAAGAACAGAGCCTTAGACACTTCATTTCAAATCAAAAACTTGATATTTTTCTACAAGATATGCGAGTCCAACACCCAGACACTCGTATCCAAGTAGACATTTTATCCGAGTCTGAGTAACATAGCCTATAGCTAACACAACTTAGAAGCTACTAGATCTTTTTTTGGGTAAGGAATTCAAAATTTATCGGCATTATGATGCTAATAGCACTACATTGTACACATATATTGCAGTATGAGCAGACTACTAGAGACCATATTGTTTCATCAGTCCAATGCTACATGAAAGAACATGGCATCTTAGACGAGGAAGAGGCTTATCAAGCAATAGAAAAGCATGTGGAGGATGCATGGAAGGATTTCAACCAAGGGATGCTTCGACCATATATGATCCCAAAGCCTTTATTGGATCGTATTCTCCACCTTAATTGCGCAGCCGATGTGTTTTACAAGGGAAGACATGATGCTTACACTAATCCTAATCAAATCATACAAGATAAAATCTCATCAGTCCTTGTTGATCCTATACCAATTTAAACATAACTTGATTTCCTTTATATATTTTTTTAGAAATATGGATGATATATTTTGAAAATCAATGATTGGAAAGACATGAAGGCCAGGGCAACAAATAAGTGATGTTTCCTAATTATCTTTTGATAATTATGTGTCATAAAGGAGACAATAAATAGAATGGATTGGAGGACAAGAAATGGAGAAAATCCTAACTAATTCCTTTTAGTATGCTTGTAGCCATATTTGAAACTGCTTTTTTTTGAAGGACTACGTTCATTTTTGTACTAAATATGTTTTAGAATATAATATATGTTGTAACTTGCATTCTATAAAAGCTCTAATCCTTAAATTTCTTTGGCGTGAATTTTGAGTTAGCTTTTCATTCTTGAAACAAATGGAGATATTAATACTTCTTCTATTTTTTTTAAGGGAATACTTCTTCTATTTCATAATATAGTGCTTGTATTCTATTTTAAGTGCAAAATATTTATACTTTTAACTGTTTAGTTTGGAATCCGTGAAATTTTAAGGCCATAATTCTATTGGTTGGTAGAAATATATAATATAATCCTATTGGTTAATTTTGGTTTGTTTGCATATATGCAAACTTTTGTTCTTCTCTATGTTTAACGACGGTAAACATTTAATGATGCTTGTTGGTTTCAAGCCAAAAAAGCAAATATCTGTTCACATTCCTCAACTTATCCATGCAATTTTGGTTATTTTTAGCCATTATTTGATTATTTTTTATTAAAATCAAAAAGACAATTAGTTTTCTGATTCAATTACATCATTAAATAATACAAATAATAGCATGTTCTACATTAGTATTCTGTCTATCGAAATATTTTAAAGCGGAAACTAGAAAGGACATTGGACACACGTTAGTCTTTCCTTAAAGGTTTTGAGATAATTATGAAATTCTAAATAAAAATAAAAATTTAATACATGATTTTGGAATTTTACTATAAAACAGACAGAGTAGAGAGATAAAAATTAAATATATAGAGGTTAGGATAAAATTAAAGAAAAAATATTTTGGTGATGATGATGACGATAATCTACTATGTATAATCTAATTAGTCAAAATTCAAAACCTATTGCATAATTATGTAATTAGCTTTTTTTTTTTTTTTTTGAGGAAGATAAAGGAGATCAGTTGAATTTATTCTATGAACTTTGAAGTATATCATAGATGGATTCGAATAATGTACATATATATTTTCGAAGTGCTTATTAAAATTTGATCTCGTATAATTAGATCTTTAATTTGTCTAAATCAGATCTTATGAAACAAATCACATTGATCTTGCATTGTTTCTACGTACGTAATGAAACATAAACCAAACTAAAGCAATTTATTTTGTATTAGGGTTTAGGAACATCAGAATGTTGATGATAAAGCTGTATATATAAGATCTACATCTTCAGGAACCCTAAAAGTTGCATGAACACATGCAACAAGCGAACCACCCAAAAAACCACACAAGATAATATATCCAAGTCCAGTTTGGTAAACAACTATGACGCTAAAGATGACTAAAAGTCCAGTAAGAATAGCAGCTAGTACGGCAGATTCGTCGTCGGAGGAGTAGCTTAAGAAGTGGTAAACAGACCAGGCGGCGACGAGGAGAGAACGAGGGTGGAGATGTTTATAAGTTCGTTCCATGGGTGGTGGGGCGGAGTGGTAGGGCTGAGGAATCCAATATCATGTTGTAGAATTAGGAGTTTGATTTCTTGAAGGAGTATATTACTTATATACTACTCATGTCATCTAACTGGATTGGTAAAATATTGTGGAATTGGTATACCACAAATTAATTAATTTGTCACGACGGTCATTTGAAGGAATAAAGGCCCCCATAATATCAACTACAATTGCAGAAGGAAGGATTTAATTAAGAAAATCAACATTATTCCAGTGTCAAAATTATGAGGACCAAAAACCATCGAAGCAATGGGGGTAGAATAAATTCAACTATCATACCAAAAGGAAATATCTACTCCATCACCAAATTGCCAACATAAGGCTTTCTTTAAAAATTGGACGAAGGCGCAAAAGACTTTTCTAGTGTCACGTAGGTAGCTTTAATTGAAAACTAACACTACATCCTTACAGCGTAGGTAAAATAAACGCCAACACCAACAATTGCAGGAAGAATTGTTGAATAAAGATGAAATAAAGCAACTCATTATGAGAAATTGAACTTGATTTAACAAATCCAAGAGAAATTAACTTTAATTTGGCTGAGGATGGACTTGGAGATTTGGGATTTTTTACGGGTTTCTAGGATCTAATTTCCTCTTTTTTTTCCTTCTCTTTCTCTCTCTAGCTTTCTCTCTCATCTTTTTTTTTTCCCTCTTTCTAGGCCAAATACTAGTGAGGACTACATAATTAGTTTATTTAATGAAAACTAAATATCTTGTATTATTACTCGAATGTAGAGCAAACATTTTAGTCATACCTTATAATTAAAGCAAAAGTTTAACCACTAATTCTAATTATCAATTAATTAAACCAATTTAAATTTTTGGGATATTGCAATAATTAAGCATTAATTTATACTAGCTATAGGGTTCAATTTAACCATATATTAAAGAACTACTCAAACATAATTCATGAAATAAATAAACAAACTATATAACAATAGTTAAACTTCACAATTAAAAGCAAATAAAAAAGCTGAAGGAAATAAATACTCTAATTAATGGAAGAAAGGTCATGTCTTGGAGACTACTGGAGATCTACAAGTTTCTCTCTCTAACTTATTTATAGAAAACCCTAAAATAACAAACACCGACATAATAAGTAGTACTACAGAGCAGACCAACAGGGCATGTCAATAATGACACGAAAGTGTTGACCTGCTACTACATAAATAACATACAGAGGAAAGATGTTGCCTAGAAGAATCCAAACAACACGGACGTGTCAATACTGACACGGAAGTGTTGGCTGTAACCGTCAAATCTTCAGCTCAACTTTGAACAGCTATAACTTTTGATCTGGAGCTTTGTTTGGGACACGTAATATATTGTTGAAAAGCTTTTGAAGTCTAGTTGAAAATCCAATTTGAATTACCACGTTTTCATTTTTGTACACGTATTTTGCACAACTATGAAAAGCGCATTGTATCTTATATAATTCCAATCGTTTTGGGCACATAATATATCATTTCAAAGCTCATCCAAGTGCCTTAATCCTCATGTCTTTTCATAGGAGTAAAAGTACCTAAAATTATAGCAAAGACCAAACAACTTATGAAAGCAACATAACTTATAATTTATCAAAAAAAAAAGCAACATAACTTATAAAAAGGGACTTAAATATACACAAATGCAATGTAAATGTTCCAATACAACGTAAAAATACACCTTAATATACAACTAAAATACTAAATGATGTTAGAATATGCAATTATTAGCCTTCTGTTGGCAAAATTGACGAGTTAAGGTTGACACTCGTGTCATATTGCCTCACAAAAGGCCATTCTTCGTGTTCCATTTGGATAACATCCAGCAACTTGCATAATTTGTTGTTGTTGAAAATTAAGACGCTAGGAATAAATTTAGTAAAGTCATACTGATGGGAAGACAAATGCGTATGGCTAGATGGGAGACGGCTAGATGGCTTTCATCAGAATAAAAAAGATTACTTGATTGACTTCATTTTTTTATATGACAATGCATGACTAGCTACTGCGAGTCTGCCCGTCTTGGAAAATGAATATATTTATGTTTTTTAACTCATATTGTCAGTGTGATAAGACAAAAATGTCCATGCTACAGTGGTGGTACACTGCAACTGGTTATAGCCGGTAAAATAGACCCGTACTCGTTGACTTGAATCGAAATATCCGACCCGAGACATGTACTTCACTCGAAACGGAACCCGAAGTGACTCGACCCGAAGTGATCCAAAAATAATAATGAAATATTTTTCACAAACATTAATTTATTTGCTAAAAAGAAAGCCGACTTACCCGAATCGACCCACTCTAAACCAATCTGAACCGAACGGAACTGAACCGATGATGACCCGACTCATCAATCTCGCATCCGACGCAAATACAAAGTTGACTCGAACATGCCGATCAGAAATGACCCGACTCGTATGATCTGTTTGCCACCTCTAGTGGTGGTGACTTGTGATTATATCCTTAGAGACTCCTCTTTAAGGTTCGTTTTTCTCGGTGGATTCCTCTATGTCGTTTTGTATGACTTTTCCAACTTGCATTTGTTTATAGGGAAATGACTCTCTCAAATTAATTGGCAAATTATTAGGGTGGATTAAAATTGACGTAATGAACTACATATATTGATTGGCACATAAACTCATAAAGTGAGATAGAAGATCTAAACTTGTACAAAAAAAACTCATTAATCTATACTACTAATATATTAAGAAGCGTTCCTAAGAACGTTTATGTGCCGCGTGTCATCCACTGTACATTCAACATGAATGTTCTTTTTTTGATGTTTGTAAAATGTATGTAATAGGATTTGAACCCATGACCTGTTAGTTGGAATGTCATAACTTTACCACTAAGCCACACCCCTTTATTGTTGTCAAATTGCAATTTTAAATTCTTTTACCTTAATTAAGTTTTCGAAAAAAGAGAGTTTCCTTTTTTTAATGGTTGGAGTCTCCTTAATTACACTCTTTTATTATACTCTTTAAATAATTTTAAAAAATTGAAAAATATGTTTATCAATTATTGAAATTAATGTGGAATATTATTCTAACCTAATAAAACATAAGAGAAATAAAAAAGACCCGGGGCTTTGCCCGAGCCGACAAACTAGTTGTAGATTTAAATAAAAAGTTAGAACTTCCTCCATTTTTTTAGATGTAACATTGGACTTTTCACATTTTACGAGGTACCACTTTGACCGATAATATCTCTAATTATATAAAGGTAAAAATTATAGAAAAAATATATTTGCAAAGTGTATACCGTGACGTATCAAACAAGATCTCACATGATTATATTTTTTCTTATGTATATATAACAATTTGCGGTCAAAGTATATTGGATTAATAATGTCCAAAGTCAACATATCATATCTAAAAAACGGAGGGAGTAATTAATTAAAGCAAATGGGACTTGCCAGTTGCCAATTTGCCATCACCATCCCCTAATTTGCAAAGAAAAATTAGGATTTAGGGGAGGAGAAAAAAAAGGAGGCGGCTATAGGGCCTGAGAATCTTAGCCCTCGAATTTTGATATAAATAGTAACCTCCAAGCTCTATAAAGAAAACAATAAATAGTAACCTCCAAGCTCTATAAAGAAAACATACAAGTTCAATATCAATTGAATCTAGCAAGTTCTTTAGCTAGGACCTAGATTTTACATCACAAAGAACTTTCTCCACCAGCTGAAAAATGTCCACCCATGTTGTTGCCTACTTTCATCCATCCCATTGGGGGGATATGTTTCTAAATTTGGCTCCCCTTGATAAGGTACTACCTCCGTTTCTTTTTAATCTACATACTTTTATTTTTGATCTGTTTTTTTAATCTACACACTATTGCTTTTTTTATTTTTGGTAACATATCACATCTACTTTATCCTCTTTTTCCACTCATGTCATCAACTTATTAACATTTTAACCCACTTTTTAGTTTCTCTCTCTCACTTTTCAGTTTCTCTCCACCTTTTTAGTTTATCTCTCATACTTTTGCACTTTCTCCTTGATTTTCCCCAAAAGTGGAGTGTGTAGATTAATCTGAAACGGAGGTAGTACATTTTTTCGGTTTATGTTATATTGGGGTTTCAATATTATTTTTATTTAATTATTTGGAATTAACTATTTAGAAATAAATCAAATAATAGTACATCTTTATAAGATACCTAAATTTTTTATTAGCATATATACTTCCTCTGTTTCTTGTTAATGGTTACACTTTGAGTTTTGACACTATTCACAAATTTATGTTTAACTATCATTTGTAATTAATGGGTAAGGAAATATATAGTTATGTGAAATATTGTTTAATTCGTTGATATGTACTTTTGGAATATCAATTTTTTATAATTTTTACAAATGCGAATTTATATATATTAATGTTCAAACATTTACATTGACAATCGTGAAAAAGTAAAAGTAAGACTATTAAAAGAAACGGATGGAGTACATATTTCATATATGTTTATGCAAATTTGTTATCGCTTATATACGCATCTTATAAGTATTAGTTTATGATAACAAATACTTCCTCCGTTCTTTATTAGTTTATGATTCATTTTGACTTTGACACTATTGACATACAAGACTTTGATTATCTCTTGTGATTTGTACTTAAGGAAAGATGTAGTCATGTGGGATCTTGTTAGATTCGTCTGAATGTATATTTTGAAAATATCAACTTTTTGTAATTTTTTCTTAATGATAACTAGAGATATTAGGATTCAAATTAGTGCCGTGGTAAGTGTGCCTAATAGTGAAATTGGGCCAACTAATAAAAAACTAAAGAAATATAAAAGAGCACATTTATCATACACATGGTACATCTAAAACCATTTTTTACTCATTCGGGGCTCTTCCTCTTGTGCATATTGTGCTCATTTGAAGGTTTTCAAATACGAAATAATAAACTAATAAACAAATGTGTACAAATTAAACTTACAAAGCAATAACTAAGATATTTGAACTAATAACAAATAATATTTTTTTTTTGGTGTAGAGGAGCCACAAAGACAAATGATGTAGACGGTATTTGATTTCAGGGCTTCAATACCACCTCCCAAAAACTTTAACCAACTAAACTAGTTGACATCCACTGATAACAAATAATATGCATAAACCAATAACAAAAAAAAATACATAAACTCGTCCCATTTACTGAAACAGTCTCAACTAAGACCTCTTTAAAAAATCCTAACAAGATTGATCATTTATTTAGGCAAGCAATCATGAAAAGGAGCAAGAAGTTGAGCATTTAAAAGAAGAACTGAAGAAGGAGCTACTGGCAACCGTTGGCAAGCCATTGAAGCAGCTGAATTTCATCGACGCAATTGAACGTCTTGGGGTGGCATATCACTTTGAGAAGGAGATTGAGGAAGCTTTACTGCAACTCTATGAAAGCTACCACGATCAATGTGAGAAAGATGATCTATACCATATTTCCACCCGATTTCGAATCCTCAGGCAACATGGCTTTTATGTGCCTTGTGGTACGTTACAAACTTACAATAGCATAGATTATATTTATTTGGAAAATTTCCTAAGAGAAGTTCTAATTAGAGGTGATCATGGGCCGGGCCGGGCCGCGCAAAAAAAATTGCCCATTGTGCGGGCCGGGCCCAAATCCGGGCCAAAAATTTGTGCCCAAAGCCCGGTATTTCGGGCCGGGCCGAGCGGGTTTTTGCGGGCCCAAAATTTAGACAAAAAAGTGTTTTTTGGCCCCAAAAAAAATGGCCGGGCCGGGCCCAAAAAAACTGCCCAAGCCCGCCCAAAAACCGGGCCGGGCCGGGCTGGAGTTGATCAGCTCTAGTTCTAATATATATAACTCCTAACGTACAATTATAGAGTAATAATTAGTTGTTATCCCGGATGATGCCCCAAACCATTTTCCAATGTGAATTTCAAGTCATAAATCAAACACTTGAGAGAAGTGGGAAAAAAAAGTTATAGGCGTTGGATTGTGCTCAGGATATGATCTTCTAGTTCCTTTTTAAATTTTCTACTTAGTAAATTATAATATAAATTATTCATCAATATAACCCTCCAAGAGAGTGTATATATATATATATATATATATATATATATATATATATATATATATATATATATATATATATATATATATATATATAGAGAGAGAGAGAGAGAGAGAGAGAGAGAGAGAGAGAGGAATAGGATCACGTGAAAACCACTCCTTATGCTGAAAACTGAAAACTGCAAAATAAAATGAGCAAAAAGTTTCTTAAAATGAGCAAAACGATAAAATGATCAAAAAGTTCTTAAAATGAGCAAAAATATAAAATGAGCAAAAAACATAAAATGAGCAAAAATTTGTAAAATGAGCAAAATCATAAAATGAGCAAAAAAACATAAAATGAACAAAAGTTTGTAAAATGAGCAAAAATTTCGTAAAAGAGCGAAAGTTTGTTAAATGAGCAAAAGTTTCTTAAAATGAGCAAAAACATAAAATGAGCAAAAATCTGCAAAATGAGCAAAAAAGTTGGTTTTCAGTTTTCAGCTTAATGTTAGTTTTCATTGGATCCTATATATATATATATATATATATATATATATATATATATATATATATATATATATATATATATATATACTTCCTCCGTAACAAAATAGATGTTACACTTTAAAAACTGCACTATTCACCTACTACATTTGACCATGCATTTTTTTGTTTTAGATAAAATCAACCGTTACTATATGATATGCTGTTGGATTCATCTCAATGTATACTTTCATAATATTAACTTCTTATAATTTTTACTAATACACAATTAAAGTTATTAATGGTTAAACTACTGCATCGACAAGCGTGAAAGTCAAAGTGTAACATCTATTTTATTACGGATTTACAAAGAATATTATACTCCCTCTGTTCTCTTTTGTTCTTCCTATTTAGAATCTTGACACTATTCACAATTGAAGAGAATCTTCTAAATTATTTTCAATATATGATAAAAAAAATATAGTCATGTGGGGTCTTGTTTGATTCGTCTCAATGAGTACTTTATTAATATTTAATCATTATAATTTTTACTAATACATAATGAAATATATTTAAGGTCAAAGGCGTGTATTGACAAACGTGGAAGTCAAAATAGGAAGAACAAAAAGAAACAGAGGGAGTACAATCTTGCAGTTTTTGAAATTTAGGTTATGTGTAAGAATATAACCGATGTAATTAAACGGTGTAGTAGTATTAATTACAGAGGTTATAAAAATTTGAAGAGCGAAGTTTTTTAATTTAAGAGTACTAGAAGGTAGTGCATGATATTATTAGCATTACATTAATGAGTATTAATATATACATTTGTATTTAATTATTTTAAAAATAGAAATATTATCTTGTCTTTGAATAAATTTTTTTCCAACAAAGACCAACATGAGATTGTAGAGTAGTTGGTTAGTACATTCATACCTCAAATGAGAGGTTATGGGTTCAAGTCTTAAAACATACATTTCTATTATTTAAACTTTAATATGTCGCTCATTTGATTGTGATGGGGAGGAGTCGATTACATGTGACAACATGACATGTTTTTACCTTGAGTTTTAGCTAGATACATATATAGATGAACATCATTATAATTATTATTACTATTTAATTTTGTGATTGTTAGAACATTGATATTGAGTTACACATACTTCTTATAATCCAAGCAAAAACAAACAATAGCTTCAGATATAGCATTGATTTTTTTATACTCCATAATCCAAGTATACATTATAACAAAATAAATACTTCACTAAAAGCTTTTATTTTTCGGTTTGACTACATTCTATAAAGTTTGATTACTTAATTAATTGTATAAAATAAGTACTACTTCTGCTGTATTGTTCTTGGTTTGAGTACTTCTAATTACGGTTTAATTTGATTTTCATGAAGAAAAAAAAACACAGATGTTTTTAAGAAGTTTACTAATGATAAAGGAGGCTTTAAGACTTGCATACTTAACGACATGCGGGGGTTGGTTGTTGAGCTTGTACGAGGCGTCGCATGTTCGAATCCATGACGATGATATCCTAGATGAAGCCCTTGTCTTTACAACTTCTCATCTAACTAAATACATAGATGATAAGTTGATGAGCTCTCCTTTGGCTGAACAAGTTGCTCATGCCCTTCGTCAACCCCTTCACAGAGGCTTCGTTCGACTAGAGTCAAAGCATTACATCACATTCTATGAACTAGATGCTTCTCACAACAAAACTCTTCTCAAATTGGCAAAATTAGATTTCAATTTACTCCAGTTATTGCACAAAGAAGAATTGCGAGACATAACTAGGTAATATTCTACATACTTAACTCTACTAGATTCTTTGAAAAATTACCACTTTCTTGCTTGAAACTATAGAGTTGCACTGGCCCCCTGGCCATGGCGGATCCATGAATTTATGGATGGTTTGTCACTACCGATTACCATCCTTATTGTTGTCTAATCCATGAATTTAGAGCAAAATACTTCAAAAATCATTTCAAAACTAATAATAATTCATATTAGAATCAGATATAACAATTCAATTTTGTCAAACATTTCAATCAATTCTTATATCAAATGATATACTAATTATTGTCGATTGTTACTAACAAATAGACAATGTTCCAAAGTCCAAATACTCTCGTTGCATTTGGAAATGAGTAATTCATTTGAAATAGTTGAATGGAAAATCTGGAATAGAAATATTGGAATTCAAATTCTAATTATGTGTTTAGGAAATCTGAGAATTTTCATATCAATACATATAACAAATCGTTCCACATTATATTCCAAGGAATCCTATCCATCTTCTACTAAATCCACAGCACATAGAACACATAAAATGAAAGGCTTATGGCCTATCCGGAGCTTCTCTTGATAAGTCCAATTTTAGAAAATAAAGGCTTATATATGAACATTGTTTCTTAAATGAACATTTTGAGGCTTAAAAAGAACATGAAATTTGGTACTTGTTATCAAATACTAAACATGTGTAAAGTGGGGAAAAACAAAAGAACATTAAGCCTCTTAATAAGTACATTTGGTCTTAATATTTGAACATTGCATACTAAATGAAAGAACATATTTACATATGCTATCATATTGTTAAATTTTGTACATTGTTTCTCATGCAAATAAACATTTTGAGAATTAAAAACAACATTAAATTTGGGTCCTTTTATCAAAAATCAAACGTCCATATATAAAGGGGTAAAACAAAAGAATATCGAGTTAATTGAAATGTACATGTGTTCTTATTCTTTGAACATTGTGTATTAGGTGAAAGACATATTTTGCAGCGCTAATTACTATAGTTAAATTCTAAATGTACAATTGACCTTATTTTTGAACATTGTTTCTTATGCAAATGAACATTTTGAGGACTTAAAAATAACATTGAATTGGGTTCTATATTATGAAAAATCAAACATCGAGTTCATTAAAATATACATTTGGTCTTAGTTTTTTAAGATCGTATATTGCAGCATTGATTATTATAGTATTAAATAATAAATGCACATTTTATATATCTTAGTTTCAAATATTGTGTCTTACGTAAAAGTTTATTGTATAGTATTACATAAAAGAACATTTTAGAGTTGGATCCCCTTACAAAAAAAACAAAGACGTCCATTTTTTTTACTTTATGCTCATATTATTGTACTTAATTCTATATTTCTATATTACATAAAAGAACATTTTAGAACTGGATCCCCTTTAAAAAACAAAGACATTCTTTTTTTTTTTTTTGACTTAATGCTCATATTATTGAACCAAATCCTCATTTGCGTGTCAGTCTTAAATCCTCGAGCACGTGTGTTGTTATCATCTTCCATTCTTCCTGCACTATGATCTGTGTGCAAGATTTTCTTTGTGCTCTCATGTGCACCATCTACATAATTGATCATAAGGAGGTGGTTGATAACTATTATCCTACAATGAGGGCAATAACTATCTTAACCTCCTTAGTCTTTACACAATGAGCAACGGATATGCACGGGCATGCCAAATCTTTTCAGAAACTTCTTTCCAGCACGCACAGGCGTGCACAAATATACAAACCAGTGCACAAATCTCCCTTAAAATCATATCTAGGAGTATATATCAATGTTCTAACATGTACTTGTTATATCATCTAAAATTAGTTGGTGGAAGGACTTGTTTTCGAAGGCAACATTTACCAGAGATAGATTGGTGGAGGGCTACTTTTGGATAGTGGGATGCTATTATGAACCTGAGTATTCATATGCCAGAAATATATTCATGAAAATATTCATGATGTTGCAAGTTTTTGACGACCTTTTTGATGCATATGGCACCTATGAAATTCTCGAGCTCCTCGTTGAAGCAGTTCATAGGTTCGTAAATTAGTTCCCTACTTAATGTTTAATTTAATTTTTCACTAGCTAGTGTACTAATTTAATGTTTGCATTAACCGAATTTGTAGGTGGGATCACAGCTACGTATCTCGATTGCCTCAATATTTTAACACTAGTTTTCAAGTGCTACTTGAAGTCGTGGAAGAAGCTGAGAAACACCTATCTAAAGAAGGAAGGTCATTTGCTGTAGATCACCTAAAAATGCAGGTATATATCATAATTTTATTGACTATAACCTACTAAGTTCTTTCAGCGCATTTTGTCATCACTCATGTGCACTCTGAGAGAAACTTCTTAGGAGGTCACCCATATCAAGACTACTCCCACCCAAGCAAGCTTAACTGTGGAGTAACTAAGGAAATGAACTCTCTAAAAGAAAGAAACATATTGTTGAAATGAGTAGCTTGTTAAATCCTTTTAAAGCAATCATGAGGGGTATTACATATACCCCCACTTCAGGATAGCAACGCCTTCGTTGCGCCTAAGGACTCCACATATTCGGCCACAACGACCTATGGGTCCCCCCAGACAGGAAACTAATCACGTATTCGACCGCAACAGGTGATATAGCCCTAAAATCCTCCCCCACTAGGCAACTAACCTTGGATTAATTATTCACACAATCAGCAAGCAATCACAGCGTTGCTCTGATACCATTTGTTATCAACCACTTCCCACGAGGTCACCTCAACAAAAAAGCTACGTTGTTAACATGCTATTGATCGATTTAATGCAATTTGTTGTAGTTGTACGTTGTATGCAAGACGTGGCTTCAAGAAGCAAAATGGCTCCGTGAAAAATACACCCCCACATATGATGAGTATCTGAAAAATGCTAGAGTGTCCATTGCCTATAACGTAGGGATCGTCTCGTCATCTATTGGCATGGGACCCGTTGCAACAAAGGAGAGCCTTGAATGGGTGTACCAAGATCCCATGCCTAAGCTAGTGGAAGCTTCATATAATATACTTAGGCTCATGAATGATGTTGCAGGCACCAAGGTAATTACTCTCTGAATCTTGTTACATTATCGTCTCATAACGCTAAAAGGCTATCTAATCTAATTAATTTACTCCGTTTCTTAATTTATTTCACTAGTGCAATGAAATCATATTTTCCCGGCCTGCATATAGTGTAGATTGTAGCTACCGCGTTCGTAGTAAACCACATAAATCTGTGCGTTGTTCTTCTTTGTTTTCTTTGCTTGCTGATTGAATCTGTCACAAATTTTTTTTTTTGACAACAGGGAAATTGTGCATTAATTAAAACCGGAAGTACAACCTAATGCTAATACAACCAAACGAACATAAAGAAACTAAACTGAGAAATACTCGCTCTTACACAACAACTACAGAACATAAATAACTGAAACTAGGATAAAACTTTTCGATTTGGAGGTCGGAATTGATAGATAACTGTATTGGAACTCTTCTTCTGGTGGATGACGAACGCCAGAACCCTGATGAAAGGAGTGGGAGGAGAGGGCTGATTTCACAAGCGAGGCAACCAAGTACCAGCTAGATTATGAACTCGCAACAGGACCAATTCCAGTGACCTTCTGTCACATGGAATTCTATGGTCGTCTTCCCTGAAAGAGTCACATTCATGTGTGACTCAATACCCTTTTGGAAGGGTATTTTAGGCTTCTCCTTTGAGGAGAAGCTCAAATGAGTTGACACGCTATAAACCTAATTGACAAATTGGGGAGCCGCCTTCAGATTTCGTTTTGTCAAGGCAATGATTGATAAAATCAATACCAAGCAAGAATGCAATCTAACCAAGGTTAGATCTCGAAGAACCGTCCGATTATTAAAAACGGATAAAACAAACCCCAAGCAATTTTCTGGGGTGCAACATAGTACTCATATATGAAGTATTTATAAGATAAATATGCACCGCTAAGATACAACATATCTACAAATAAAAAGTGATTTAATTTACATTATGCAACTAGACAAAAAATTTGAAGCTCGAAAATATTTAAATCTTGAGTAAGGAATTACATTTTTTCTTTGTATGTGATGTTAATTAAATAATAATAATACTAATACCAATATATGTAATGCAGTATGAGCAGGCTACTAGAGACCATGTTGTTTCAGCAGTCCAATGCTACATGAATGAACATGGCACCTTAGACGAGGAACAGGCTTATCAAGCAGTAGAAAAGCATGTAGAGGATGCATGGAAGGATTTCAACCAAGGGATGCTTCGACCATATATGATCCCAAAGCCTTTATTGGATCGTCTTCTCCACCTTAATCGCTCAACCGATGTGTTTTACAAGGGAAGACATGATGGTTACACTAACGTTAACCAAATCATACAAGATAAAATCTCATCAGTCCTTGTTGATCCTATACCAATTTGAATGACGAGATCCTCTCCATTTTTCAAGGACATTATATGGTCCGTTTTCGGTTTTCAAGATCGATTTGCTGCTTGAGAAGGCATGAAGGGGGAAAATAAATCGGAGTATTTTCAATAGCTTATATATATCATAATCTGTTTTTTTTTTGTTAGCTTATATATGTCATAATTTGTAGTTAGGAAATGGAAACAATTCTGAGTTCATTCATCATACATCCGAGTATACCTTATGCATGGTACAATCAATACTAAGTTCTGCTCATTTAGATGATTCCAAATGAACAATGAGCATAAAAATAGTCTTGGGTGTATCATGCTCATGATATACCCGAATGTACGATAAAATAAGTAAATAATTCTAATTTTTTTAAGCTTTTATTTCAAAAGTTAGCTCTCTATATATGGACGACACCATTTTTTTTTTTTTTGTGAGTTTCTTCTCTATCTAAGGATGAGGGAGTCCGCTTTGAAGTGGGTGCTATAAATTTTGAAGTATTACCCAACAAACATCTAAACACTAACAACTAGTAAGAAAAATAACAGTTAGCTCCTATAGTAACTATACTTGCTAAGTTGCTAGTAAGGAAAATAACAGCTCCTATAGTAACTACACTTGCTAAACAAGCAATAAGACCTACATACATTAAAACACTACTTTATCAAATTCTTATAAGAGTTATGACTTTATCAAACCTTTAGACGCTGTGTGAAATGTAGATCAGTTATTATGAAAAGAAAAAAAAGCATTCTTCTAATCTAGTCTTATTGTCTTAATCAGATTGAGAAACATTAAATATATCACATTGATCTTGATTCTTGCAATAGTTTTACCCTACGTAATGAAACATAAAACCCAAACTAAACCAAATTAATTAATTCGCTTCTAACTCATATCAGCAACTTGATCAACTCTTCTAGTAAAAGCAGAAAGGGATGAAAGAAAGCCAGTAGGAGGAACATCAGAATGTTGATGATAAAGCTGAATAAGATGTTCATCTTCAGGAACCCTAAAAGTTGCATGAATGCATGCAACAAGTGAACCACCCAAAACACCACACATTATTATATATCCAAGCCCAGAATGCCAAATAACTATGACGATCAAGATAACGTAGAGTCCACCAAATATTCCAGGTAGTACTGGGGGATGATCATCGTAGTAGTAGTTTAAGAAGTGGTAAACAGACCAGACGGCGACGAGGAAGAGGCAGACGAGGAGAGAAAGAGGGTAGTAGAGGAGAGAGATTACGAGGGAGATGGTGAGGATGGCGAGGTAGTTAATGTGGAAGTAAGAGTAGTTTTTACGGATGCGAGTCGCGGCTTCGGTGAGGGATGTGGGTGTGGAGAAGGCGTATGTGTCTATAAGTTCGCTCCATGGACGGCAGCCTTGCTTGAAGAGAAAGATGCAATCTTTGAGTTCGTCGTGGAGACGGGAGATGAATGTGTGCCTAGGAGTGGTGGTGGTGGTGGAGGTGGTGGTTGGAAGGAGTGATAGGGCTGAGGAATCCATTGATTTGCGGAAGAATACGAGGGAATTTATGGTCTGAGAAATCTACTTAAAGAGGGTTTTACCAACTTACCATGTAGATTAGGAGTTTGATTCCGATTCCGATTCGGTAAAGTTTCAGATAGATGTGGTGCACATTGTAAACGAATTTTTTTAATGATTTACTACATTACTACACTTTTATTCTTCTATATAAAGATATAAAAAAAATTCAAAATTATAGTCACATAGAATAAATAAACTGCATAAAATAAAACAAAATATTATATAATGTAACACTACTTTCTTCAACCTTCATTTCAATTTGACAACCAAAAAAATTAAAAATTATCCCCTTGTATGAAAAGAATTCATGGCAAAGGAAGATCGAGTCACAACTTTTGGCGTTTATGTCACCATGCTGCTCAAGTCTATTTCGCCAACATTAGGTATGATGTTCAACTACTTCCTCCGTAACAAAATAAGTGCAACAAATAAATATTTTATACCTGACAAATAATACCCATATGTTGTAATTATTATGTTGCGGAGGAAGTATTAGATAATGTATTCTAAACAGTTAGACAAGGGGAATAACATACTCATTTCATTGGCAATGCGATTACGAAGAGATACAATTCTATGGACAGATACTAGACATGCGAATACAGAAATGAAGTCCAATACCCAATAAAAGGAACAAAATGGCAGACATCAAAGAAAAAAAGAGGGGCAAGAAAGCTAAGGAACAGCTCTATTATAATGAACTCCTTCACAGGCTAAGTTGATGCCAAAGATCCCCCACCAGAAAAATGACCCAATGGAACCTCTAAATCATGCCGTGGTTGAACTACTTCGCTCTGCTCTTTTTGGACCTCGGCTTCTTTGACCAGCTCTTGTTCGGGCTCAGCTTCTTTTATCTGGTCTTGTTGGAGCTCCACTTCTGTCATCAGGTCATCTTGCAGCTCCGAGGTGTTGATTTGGTCTTGTTGGAGCTCAGATACATTGCTCTGCTCTTGTTGGAGCTTGGGATCCACAGTTTTGTCTTGCTCAAGCTCAGATTCGTTTTGCTGGTCAAGCTGGGGGCCTCCTGTCTTTTCATGGTGGAACTTCACAACAATGCAGGTGATATTGTCAGCACTACCACGGTTAAAAGCAGTCTCAGTTAATTTCCTAGCAGCTGCTTCGGGTTCTTCCTCTGTCCCGGCAATTGAAACAGCATCCTGTCAGTAGAGCAAGCACAAATCACTCAGCTATTGATGTTGAAAATGTTAAATACAATCATTCAAGAACATTATCAGTGTGATTGGATAGCAATTGGTGGACGGATGGATTTGGTTAGCTTAAAGGAAAAGGAAATAGGTTCATTTAATTTCCCTCCCCTTCTCTTCCCCCAAAACCATAAACATAAATAAGGAAAATAGAAAATTTACTGTCCCTCTTTCTCCCTCTCTTCAAAATACAACTAAATGTTTGAAAAATAACCCCAAACGAACGTTAAAAAAAGATTGATATAACCCTCCATGCAGTAACTGAAAAAACACAAAGAAGCAAGACTTACTGATAAATTTATGTCCCTAATACTTACATACTTCTTCAAAGACAGGTTATAACACGCAGTTCAGCTTGCATAACCATTAGATATCCAATATTCACATTGTGGTCAAGTTTTTTAAAGCATCTCAATCAGTTTTCATATAGAGAGAAAAGGAAACTAGCAAACAGGCCAGCACACTATATTCAAACAGTAGAACACTGTACCTCATTTGGGACAACATCCCAAAGGCCATCACTAGCAAGTACCAGCAATTCAAGTTCTTCGTTGATCTCTTGTTCCTGACATGAATGAGTAGCAACTGTTTATTCCACCAAGCTCCCAAAGAAAAACCTCAAATCTTTACACACTTAATAGGAAAATTGGCTAAAACAATACTCCCTCCTATTGTACATAGATTTTCCGCTCAATAGAAAGGACCAGAATGTCTTACCTGAATTTCAGGTTCTGCAACAACAAACTGTTTCAACATGCGATTACCAAAAGCACGAGACATAGCCAATACACCTCCAACTCGCCATGTCCCTGAAAAGAAACATCTTCGGTTATAACAAAGTGATGATTGTGCCAATCAGCATTTATCCCTGAAGAAGTAGGAATGCACGACACTAATTCGAAAATGAATGGACAAAATTGGACCAAACATGTGGCCCAAATAAACTTAGTCAGCAAATGTTTTATCATCCAAAAAAGGTGACCTCAATTCATAAGATGAATCCTATTCATGTATCCATATATTGTAGAACTTATACAACTCGTAATTTGGACGACCTTGCACCAGGAAGGTTCAGATCATAAACAGGCAAAGAAGCATCACAAACTAAACAAGCTGAAAGACAAAATTGTAATTTGCATACTCAGACTAAAGAACCAATAATGAGTGCCTACCAAGAAACTACCAAACACATAATTAATACGAGGTAGTTGGTAAACTTATTGAAAGGATACACCATCTCTCAAAATTCATGTCTACTTAAAGTTGTCACAATTTCCAGTTTCTAACCACCCCGCACACATTATTCAACTCCGCATGCGAGTACCCATCTGATTCTAAGCCCGGATAAATGAGGTTGGGATAGGCAACAACCAATGTAAAACTTTGTCACATCCATGGGCATGAGTCAATATGATATTTTCGTGGAACTGTTCCGGTGTTCCCTACTCGGCGACATGCTACACTTCCTAAACTCGAGTGTTCAGAATGATATGAAGAAATTAGGTTTGCAAGAGCATGTAGTTGATAAAAGGGAATGGAGGCTCAGAATCTATGTAGACGACCACCAGATGTAATATTTTAACTCAAGCAGCCGAGCCAACCTTGTTGTAAGTAGATTAAGGCTTATACATTGTTGTTGTTGTTGTATCTCTCATTAATCACTATCTAGTATAAATCCCATAACCTACAAGTCCCATAAGCACAACTACAATGAATGAGGAAAACATAGAGCTTTTATCACAATAACGTCAATTTGTCAATGACTAAAGGAGTACAAAATGAACAATTTATTGGCACAAGCACAACTACAATGAATGACAAAACCACAAAGCTTTGATCCCAATGACATCGATTTGTCAATAACTAAAAGGGTCCAAAATTCACTATTAACTGGCAGAATCATAACTATAATGAATGAGGAAACCACTGAGCTTTTTGTCCCAATGACATCAACTTGTCAATGAGTAAAGGATTCCAAAATTCACTATTAATGGGCATTTGGAATAAAATGGATAAACAAGGTTAGCAATCCGCTCTTATTTTCTTCAGAAGAAACACATGCTCATTGCAAAGCATTAAGGGTCGACTAGAAATATCCTGACTTACAGCAAAGGTAAGCAATAAAATCGCAGCTTCCGACTCCTCAGTCCTGACCAACCACAAAGAGTTCAACCTCTTTAGAATCATTACATACCATTCATGATGGTGTGTGGGGCCAGAAAAGGAGCAGTCAAATGGCAAATAGTAAGTCAGCATGTCACCTATAGGACCATTTTCCAACGTGCCCAATGCAAAGCTAACTGAGAACCATCAGAGGCCCAACTGCTAATACTACGTCAACTGTTAGTTCAGAGAGACCACCAATCAGTCATAACACCAACAAACGAACCCACAAGTTGTTCGTTAAAAGATAATTAACCAGTCACCATAAACTAAATTGCACAATGTGAAATGCCATTCCTCGCAGCTGAAAATCCCTCTTTGGAGACTAAGCCAAACTTATTTTTTATCATGATTCAAAATCTGAGAAAATAGATTTATTTTGGTAAACGAAGATACAGATCATGAATGCATTCTCCAGTTATAATCCTTTCCTCCCCTCTTTCTACAGGGAGGTATCTGAAGAACTAACTTGCAACTGCAGAAAATAGGCAAAAAGAACAGTGTGGCCTTCCTATTCCATTACAAGAACTAAAAAAGAAAATTGTAGGCAAGTTATCTACAATCTTAGTGAGGAGAGGATATATGCGAGTCTCATAGACAATCAAACCCAAGACAGGCCTAAATGTAGCACACACAGCATCAATTTGTGATACGCCAGGCCAGAAAAGACATCCTCTTAAATGACAAATTTCCTTCTAAGTTGACGTTACCTCCCCAATGATCAATCAAAAGTATCATTGTCCAAATAAACCACAAGCACTTGTACTGAACCAGACAGCTTTTCAAGAATCCCACCAGATGTCACAATTCTCACAAGTGTCAAAGGTTACAGTAGAAATGCCAAACAGAATGCATAGCTTGCATTCAAAGAGTTCACCATGACCCTTCAGGTTGGTTGGTCCAAGTTTCTATAAGCAGTTGAGCTGAACAGTGCTAACCAGACTGCTCTGGACAAACCAAATTACCACATATTTGGCAGCACAAGCAGAAAGACAATTCCCAGTACAGACAACCACGAAATAAAAGGTATCTATAATTCTAAGGTAGTATAAGTAATAATCAATTTGTCCAGATGCTTCAAGAAATATGCTGAATGTAACCACCACCCAAAAAGCAGCAGGGACCACATGGTTGGATGATGCTTGATGACATCCACCAAAAAGAATTTCTACAATCAGGACTTCAGCAACCAAATTTTCCATACAAATAAGAAAAATCTTCTGAGAATTAAGATGAGGTAAGAAAAAACTTATACTGCAGTCTGCTGATTATAAATTGATCTCACCTGCCCACATCACAACACCACCTGCACTCTCAATTCTCTTCCGCTCATCAAGTCTGTTTGGCTTGTGATCTTCTGAAAGGGGTATTGCTGTACAGAAAAGAAAGAGAGGAACTCCAAAAAAATCAGCATTTCTCAACCATATTGCAATTTCAATTCATTAAAGCGTTACAAGACAATTTAAATAGGCTACAGAAAAGTGATAAACAGTATAAGAATTATGCTGCATGAAAACACGCAATATATAATCAGCATATATATTTTCTATCTCTCAGCAAGAATCTCATTTACTATGCATCATCACTCCATTAATCATATCAAGAAAGACACATTACATTGGACAAGGACAAAGATACTCACATGAGGATTACCACTGATCACTCTTCTTTGTCATGCCTTTTCATTTTCATCACCTTTACATTTAATAGTCTAAAAATTGTAAATCTAATCCAACTCCTCTCAGTCTCATCAGAGAACTCTCCCCAGTTTTGTTTTTCATGACTCACCATTGCCTATAAATTTGAAACCACTATTTGAAACCACGTTTTCTATGCGCATCTGCAACATTGTTACTCTGAATTGGTTGAACTGGCTCAAAGCCAATCCAAAGCATCTCGAGTAAACCAAGATATGATATAAGCCGAAAAGCTCATCTCCAGTAAACCAAATATATATGTATATATTATTAAATCAGTCAGTTGCAAGAATACAAAATCTTCAAGATTGGACTTATATCACTTATCCATAAAGGCCAGCTCCTCAAATGTGCAGCCTCACACGGTCACACCAACAAAATGTGACTAGACCATGCCAAGGGCCAAGGGTAGCAAATAGTATAATAGAAAAACAATGGCCTAATATATACATGATGACACTAATTAGAGCAACAAGTTGCATAACATTACATAATAATTTCATCATTAAGTGTCACTGAAAAGCAGCAGAGTTACAGAAAAAACATACCATACAAAAAAATAGTACCTACTCCCCCAGTTTACTCCATAAAATTTAGCAAAAGAAACCCACACCATACTAACCTTTTCCAGCCTTGGATAAAACTGTACGTGAATCCCCAACATTAGCTACATAGAGATGGTTTCCGACAAGTACTGCTGTTGAAGCTGTGGACCCATCATCCCTAAAAGTATCCTTTTCAGCATCCAAGAATTCATTGTCAGTTTGTTTGTATGTTTCACCTGCAGGGATTGACCAATTTTCAGATAACATACAGCATTTTATATAGGCAAAACACATTCCATGCAAGACTCTTAAGGCACAGCAAGGGGGAGAGGGTACTAAGGAGACAAAACCAATACTTTCAAGCATTTATAAGCCTAATTCTAGAGCACAACAGTTAATGCTAAGAAAATGTCTAGATTACTAAATGTATATTATTAGTTCAGCTTAATGCATATATACATGCAAATTTAGATAATGTAAACATAAAAATTAAAAAAAAAAAAAAAAAAAAAGACAATTTGAACCTCATTGTGTTTCCTAAAGAGAGATCATTTAAAGTGTTCAACACATTACTTCCAAATGAAGTTCAATAACTAATCCTTCCACTTACAAGTGACACCAAAAATGTGATTTTGAAAGCTCAAAAGATTATTAATGGATAAAAATTATAAATAATAGAGGTAAAAAGGGGAATGCACATGAACAAATTATCTTTCATTTACATGATTCCAATTTCAATCCCATTTCTCTAGATATTCCTCCTCATATAAGACTTGCATGTGGTGGACCTTGTCTCGGCTAGAACATACACCCTCGGTCCCCTTTTGTTTGTTCCATTGGAGGTCTGTTACATTTTAAAATTTTCGTCGTGTAGAATCAATATGAGTCAAAATTAGTGGGATGAAATGTGGTGAATGTGAGAGTAAAGCGGTGAACCCCCCCTCTCATGATCATTTTAGTATGAGGAGATCTTTTAGAGGAATCCCAAAGAAGAAAAAGGGACAGAGTAAGTAGAGTATGCCTATCTCTTAGCTGCAAACTGACAAATTAAAGAAAAATACATCTTACATTACACTTCATATTTCGTATAGGTTTCAGTGTGGCTGTTAGGCCTCCCAGAAGTACTAAATTCAACCAATTGTTCAAAAGAACCAGTTATTAAGGGGATTGTTAAATCCCATACTCATGCCACATCCTTACGCCTGATATCAAGGACGACACTAGGGTTTGCACCACACTAAAATCAGGTCAACAAGAAAGAAGCAAAGCAACACAGTCAGACCTTGTGAAAATAGTATACATACAAATGGAGAATCTTACATTCTGGCACAAGAATAAGAAGTGTTTAAAATTAAGTGAATGAATAATATTTTTTTAGAAAACGAGTAAGCAATCACTTAGGTCAGCAATCCATCTCCCATGTACAAAAAGTGTTTACTCAAGACAATGCTATAAGTACAAATTACCTCCTTTCCTTCAATACTTAAGATTCATAATTATGTTACTCTGTGAGCCATCAAAAATTATATGTTACACATTAAATCACAGAATAGCAAAAGGTATTAAACAGTCACATGGAAATAATCCATCGGCAACCAACAAAAAAAAACAACTGAAAGCAGCAAGGTGCCTTCTCAAAATCTAAAAGATACAGAATAAAACAGACAATTGTATGTTCTAAAGAAATAATGCCAGCCACATTAGCATAAATAATCATGACAAAAGACCACAAAGTATGAACGCACTTATAGCCACTTTTGTGTCCCCCATAAATTGTGGATGTTTCATGAGATTTTCAAAGAGACGTTGCTTCAAATATTCCGCTGCACGAGAACCACCATGACCTGCACATTAAATGAGTTTGTAACCATAAATCCACATAACAGATTTACAGGGATACTTTCCTATTGTTCATATTTTCGGTATTTGCTATTTGTAGCAATGACATCAACCCCATGGGAACTTAGCACGACACAAGGCATATATCACTCACAGCAGGCATGCACTCAAATATGGTTTTGATCAGACTAAATTAATTCCAAACCCGTCATGTGCTGTATCAAGCTGCAGTAGGCAGCATTCTGGGAACTCGTGATAAATTGCTATGAACACGGCAGCACAGAATTGTATATTAAAAGTGTCAGTTACATATGCATAGTGCAGAACTGTCAAAATCATAGATATTGGATCTAAAATCAATACAGACGATTACAAATAATCAAGTAGAAAGTTTCCTGTTAGCATAGGGGTAGATAACTAACAAAACGTATATAGTTGTGCCCTTCTTGGGACATAAACCATAGCAACGAACAAACCTACAATTTAATTTAATGCCTTCTGCAATACTTCCTTTCTCTCCCTCCTCATTAGGTTTACTTCTTCAATTCAGGTTTGTCAACAAGCCAACCTCTTCCACCTCATCACAAAACTTATATTCTGCTCCTCATATGCAAATTGCCGTATGCTTCAGCATATTATCATCGTTCTATCACCTTTAACCAGACCTAGTTACAATGCAGAACCAAAATCATCCAAGCAAACAAAGAAATCCCTCATGGAAGTGTATCTTGTGGGTCTAATATTGGGTTTCACAGCCATCTCTCCAAGAAGTGACTAGTTGGAAGAATTCCACGTTGTCATAGTAATGCAAGAATACAGAGAAATATCTTGAAATACACTTGAAAACGTAGCAATTAGCAGCTTATTTTCTTATCGTGAGAATATGTACAGCAGATCAACAGCACAAGTATTTCCATTTTAATACAAGAATGTCAATATACATAATGGCTTTAATACGGATTTTTGCGGAACTGTAAACTAAAAATCCTTCCCAGAATGGCCTTCATCCGAGCCCATCATACTCCATATGTCCACTTCTCCGCTCTTTGGCAATATTGACTAAGAGTAATTACTAAATTCTCTCTTCATCACTTGTGAATCTTCAACTCCCTTTCTTATATTCCAGATTTTTAGAATAACAAACCGATAAGCCTGAAATAATTAAGAGGCCAATCAAGAACGTGAGGCAACTTCTGAATTCTGATGGCAAACTCAAGAAGCAACGAATCTTGAGGTTCACCTCAATGGAAACGACATTCATGTCCAGGTTAACAACCTTATCCATATTTAAGCAAAAATTCTTACTCAAATATCAAACACGACATTGAGCACAAACATGTCAGATCATTTTGCCATGGATGTAGATACTTTGACACTTCATTTTGGGCCCAAATAAAATAGACGAATCGGACACTTAGATACATTCCCGTATCCGACATGAGCCCAAGTCCGAGTAACATAGACATTAGCCATTGTGTCAAGTATAGGATTCCCGTCAAAGATGAGATGGCTTACATCAAACATCCAGAGACTCTCAGTGATTGGATCCTTTATGAATTATCATTATTTTGCAGCTGCTCATGTTGTGGAGTATAGCTTCATTATTAAGCTTAAACAAGTTCTTCTAAATTGTTTTGCACTCTTGCCATTCATGATTGTGTCATACAATGGCCAGCAACCCCAGCCCACAAACCAAAAAAAAAAGCAGCACAATCAAGAATGAATGCTAAGCTTACGAAAATCAAAGCACTTCTACATGTATGTCCCACTCTTCGACCTTCATGTTCAGATTACAGGAGATCTGCCAGCTAACTTAGAGAAGCACACCAGATTAAGGATTCTCTATTATCTCAGGATAAGGATTGTCTATACTTATCTATTAAACGTCCTCACTCGTCTGAGATCTAAATTACAGTTATACACATGTAGATCCAACTTCCTCACTTGCCTCGGCTGCTGACACCAGTTAGTTCTGTTACACCACATTGGCTGCGCGCATCTAGATCTTTCTTTATTGGGAAGAAGGCAGGGAATCTAGAAGAGGCAGGCAGCAGTTTGATCATATATAAGCCGTATCAAGTGCATATGTGAATCTAGCAGAAGCAGACACTTCATATCTAAATTCTCGTTGTGAGTATTTGCTGATGTGCCCTATAATTGGTAGCCAGCTAGAAGAAAGCAACCAATACGGCTTCAATGTAAAAGCCATTTAATGAATCCACACCGTGCCACTCATTAAGCCACAAAATGGAGCCAATCAACTTAAACTTTCACACAGCAAAAGCAAGATCCACACCCAAACAATCCGAGGAAGGTAGGGCGAATGAGGGTTAAAAGGAAAACTTTCACCAAGAAACATTCAAGCATGCATGTTCTTAAGGTTTAGAGACATACATGGCAATAAATATATCACAAATTAAGACTAGAAAGTCTGACCATCAAATATTCCAAAAAGGCAGACAGTCTTCCCATTCATTTTGGACATTTTGACATCAAAAAAATCTTCCATGCTAGCTCTCTTTCCCCGGAAACTTGAATATCCACAGCTTAACTTTCCATCTTCACTGTCACACAACAAGCAAATCAAGAGAAGTTGGACTCCATTAAGTAACAATAATAAATGAACGATTGATTAAGAATGTAATCTAAAAACACGCATAGAATAGCATTGACACATCAGACTCCTTTTGTCAAACAGGCTTTGGAGAAAGAGAACAAGTTTTAAAACCAAGTTCCCTTAAAAGTACATAAAGGTCACGCTATCTTTCTTTTTAAAGATAGGTATGGAGAGTCCTGCAAAGTAGGGGAGCCTTTCAAATGGCTCATCTGATGCAGGTTTTCATTTAGGAACTGAAAAAGTAGTATTAGCTCCTAACTTTATAATGTTATTTATGGTGGGTAACCTTCATCGTGAAGGAACGGGAATTACACCATATCATGCATAGCAATAAAAATTAATAGGGGTGAGAAGCCTAGACAAGAAAACAAAGTTCTTACCAATTCAAGCCTACTGTTACTTCAGGAGAACTTTGTCCAGAAATCAGAGGTCTAGACCTTTCAAGTGTCTAATCCTGAATGAAGTTGGGGTTTCTGCTGAGTTAGATTCTAGTTCGAAAATACACACCTTTAATTCAATTTTATATGCATGGACTCATATGTCAATTTCACTTAACAACGTACCACAACAGTACTTCATTCTTCAACACTGTCAAATGCTTCTCTGCAAGACCCACAAAAGAGAGGGAACGAGAGAGAGAGAGCCCTTACAAATGGACAAGGGAAATTTTGGGAAACTATGGTATTTTTGTCTCAATAAATTGGAATTACTGGTTCAATGGTAGGATGTTAGTAACAAATAACAAATCGGCGATCTCTAGAAACAAGGGTTGCACCTTTTTGCATTCAATCTGAATATGATGCTTGACCATAATTTCAGTGGAGAAAGCACTATAAAAATGAGCGAGCTACAATTCGAGAAACCCTAAGTAGCGAATGGGTGTTGCATTCGTTGCAGCAAACCAAGAATCTGATCAAACTGTATATGAAGCATGTAAATTCAACGAGTAACGCTGTAACATCATAAAGCTACCAAGAACAAGATGCACAACAGTAGGATACAACAAATCAATGAGAGCCATGCTAGGTGGTAACTAATAGAACTTTGTAGTACCAACTCAATATAGCAATACAAGTTACTAATGAAGAAGAATACTTTCTTAAACATAATACGAAAGGAAAATTTGTTGACGTCCTGCAATGTAGAAGCCTTATATAATACAGAAATGTGACGAGTAACATACAGCTGGAGACATCCAATCAAGCCGAAGAAAGCATAAATCTTGAAGCCGGCGAAATGTTAAAACAAATCACTTTTCAGCTGTGGTTAAACATAGAAAAAAAAAATTGTTTGATAACCACTGCCAGCGTTCATAACTTATGACCCACAAGCAGAAGGTTATCCAGCATGGACACAAGGTATAGTGCTATGCTGATTCCTGTTTCCTTTATGAAACGTTTCCCTAACAGGTAGTCACCACTAATTTAGACAATGAGACGAGTCAACCATCAAAGTCCACTGTTTTATGCATTATGGAGAGTGAACTACAAGCATAGCATGTATTAAGAATGGCGAGCGTTCAGGAGAAACTTCAAAGCATTTTCAATTTTCAGAATGGAACTAAAAGCACTACATGAAAGATTATACGATTCGGTGCAGTTACATTGTAGAATTCCATACTAATAATCAGTGACGTAGATTTGAAACTAACAGATACATACATTAATTTGACATTCTCAGCAATCCTTCCCAATCGAGAATTATTACACTGATAATATGCAACCATAATTAAATCCTAGATATTAGACAGTCAGGTTCCTGCAAAGTAGTGAAAGGATTAGAATCTTGAATAAATCGGCACAAAAGTATTCACCTTATGCATCCTCCAGTAGCATAGCCACCATCCCCCTCTTTTTCTGGCAAGACAGAAACTATGGAACCCCGATTGGCACCCGTATCAACCATCATTTTTACACTTGCCCTGAACCTTCTTAGCTCACAATTCCAGAGATATGAAGGGATACAATTGTCATGCAAAACTCGTCTCGCAGTTCCCAACCATAAACTTCCTCTGGAAAGAACTCCAATACAACCAGCTTGAATTATGACATTTCTTAAAGAACTGCTGCATACCATCTATATTACCAAGCCGGACTTGTTTTCCCACGCAATAACCAACATAACTGCACAACAGTATCCAAATATATACTTGTTATGATTGAGGAGCCTATTATAAATTGGGGGGTGGTAAAAAAGCATTTTGCACTAGATAAAACACCCAGTTATTTGGAGTTCCGCACATAACTGGCTAATTTTTAAATTTTTGGAGCAGAAGAAGGAATAAAAATGTCAAATACTTAAATCTACCACGCAAGGTAACCTTATTCATATCGCCACATTAGACCACCATACAACCCTTTATTACAAGAAAATTCCCAATGCTTTCTCTTTTTCTGTTAAGCTGTGATTGATTAGGAGAGAAATAACTGAATACTATGTTCTCTCTCTATTATATATGGCAACACATGGAGGACACCAAAAAATAGAAAAAGGAAAAAAAAAAAAAAAAAAAAGAAGAAAAGGAAGGTTAACTACCTGCTTTAATTAAACAAAAAAATAAGATAACCGTATCTCTATCTCTAATATATATGAAGGATTTACATGCTTTCGCACGCATCACGTGCATATAAGACTAGTATTTAATATTTCAATAGAAATCAACTTTCATAAATCTATTTGCTTCCTTTGGTCCCTTACTTTTAAAGTTCCAGAGATAAAAGAAGAAAGGCAAGTGAGGCAGAGGGAGAGGGGATAAAGAAAAATTACAACCAAAAAATATATATACACTATCCATCCTCATGAAAAACAATAACCAAGAATAATATATTCAGATTCATTTATAAACCAAATGAGGCATAAAGGGAACTTTTTTTTTGAAATAGGATTTCCCCTTTTTCCTTGCAACCTCATCTGCTACTATACTTTGAATAACAGACCACCTTAGCAAATCGATCACTCGATTCCGGAACATAGTGAGTATTTAAGGTTGATCATACTAGGTTACTATATATGCAAATTAGTACACTTTTATCATACCCTAATTTATCAATGACCAATAATTTTATCACCAAAAAAGGAAAAAAGGAAAAAAGGAAAAAAGGAAAAAAGAAAATCAATAACCACACCTAAGAGCTCGTTGTATCAAATTATCAATGTGGTTTTCAGTTTTTTGTATTTAAAGTCATATGATATGTGTCCTATAATGGATAAAAAATTGGTCAAACTTATTAGAAACACGATGATTTTGAAAACTGACAACTGAAAGTGAAAAGCACTTTTTCTGGTTTCTTTTTTTGCTTTTAGTTTTCAAAAAGGCTGAAAACTAAAAACAAAAAACGATAAGGAACAGGCCCTAAGATTACAGCATCAAAATAATAAATTTCAAGCTAAGAAAACAACGCAAAACCATAAAAAATCAAACACCGCAATCAACTAACAAACAATATTAAACTTCGAACAAAAAAAACAGAAATTAAGGAGAAAAGATGAACTTACATTAACAAAACGTTACTTCTGGAGCCATGAATAGCACGGATTCCAAAACGAACATAAAATCAAATTAAATTGAGACCGAAAATCAAATTTCAGATCCGCCAAACAAATTTCCTCAATTATTTGTTAAATTATTGCGTGAGTAATCAAAATTCAATCGATTATGAGAAATTAACAATAAAAAAATAATAATAATAATCGAGAAAGAAAACCTAAAACAAAATCAAACGAATCTGTTGCAGAAGAAACGATCTATAAGTTAATCACTCCTTTTTCTGATGAGAATCAGGTAGAATCTGAAGAAAAAGTAATTTTCTTTTGAATTTTGAAGCTTTGAATTTCCTCTCTCTAGAAAAATGAGAGAGAATCTGTAACCCTAGAAAGGGAGAGAGAGAGAGAAAGGAGGGAGTGAAATGATGAGGAGCGTGGTTGAATTTGCAGTTATTGAGAGAGTGAGTGAGGAATGGTGGAGAGGAGAGAGAAAATGGCAGATAGAGAGAGAAATGAGGGGAAGTTGTATGTATGTATCATGTATGACAGTATGTTGAAGTGTACAACTTGGCAGAGGTATGGAGTGACAACGTGGCATTATTCATGCATTCATTGGAACAACTATAAGACCTGGTTTCCGTTCAGATAAATTCAGTTCAGTTAATTCAGTTCAGCCTAAACGAGCAAGGGCTAACACCTCTCTGATAAGCTTTGTTTGAAAATTGAAATGGGTTGTTATGATTTCTCTGAGCTCTATTTGAAAGTTTCACTTAGATATCGTATGACTTAGTATTAATGAATCAATCTTCAATTTAAAAAAAGGAGGTTGTCAGTGGATCTTGCAGAAGTGCATTTACCAAAATATCATTCATCTATCTTTTGGATTTATAACAAATAATTTGTTGTTAAAGTGTTTTGACTTTTTTACATCCTCCATTCTGTTTTATATGAAACGTTTACTTTTTCACGCAACCCAACGCGCTTCTTTAATCATTAATATCTTTAGTTGTGCACATGTAAAAAATATAAAAAAGTTATAATTTGATAGTATGCATTGAGACAAATCTAACAAGATCTCACTTGACTATGTTTTTTTTTATATAATGGCGATAAATCGGAGTCAATTGATCAATGAATAGTGTTATTTCATCCAATGTTTCATTTAGAACAGAACGGATGAAGTATATTTCTTTCTCTCAAAAACAACATACAACCACTGTCATTTTTCTATAGTTGTTCCTTATTGACTTGTGGTACTATTCACATTATCTACTTTGACCCCCTCCTATTATATATTTGAAAATGAAAACAATATCATTTTTGTTATCAGTGAGATCTTGGTCGATCCTTCCCATTATGTTGTTTGTACATGCATATCATGTTTTTTTGTTGAACTTTGTCGTAATATCACAATATGTGTTTTTAATTTCATAAAAAAAAAAAAAAAAAAAAAATACAATAATCAACTTTTGCAAATTTAAGTTCTGTGCAATTTAAGATATTAATGCTCAAATTGTACATTGACACATATGTTACATGTATGTACAACTACAAGTACAACTATTAAAAGATGGAGGAAATATCTCCCTAACAACTTTGATTATGCTCATATATTGGGCTAAATATTAATCTACCTATGGGTTGAGTTTAATATGAGATTTTGGAACTATGTTTTTTGTATTATTTCACACAAGCACTAACGAAATAGTTTCCAAAAAAGGATCTTAATTTGATATGCGTGTTTTTTCAACAACAATAATTATGATGATGATAATAACGATCATAAGTTATAATTACACAATAAGTATTTCTATTTGATCAGGTATGAATCTTGAAGGTTTTACCACATCTAAAACTTTGCTCATAGGTTCCTAATTCTGTTAAAGGGAGCAAAGTTTTAGTAAGACTTAACTCCCTCATGCCAAGACTTTATTAATTATTATAGTTCTAAATAATGACTTTTCTAGCCTTTCCCACAATTCCAAATCATATGTTTATTTTTTCATTCTAAGAGAGTGATCGCTATTAAAACTATACTAATTCAAACTCTTATATTGTCAAATTTATTAGAGGTTTATTATATACACTATCCAATTTCATACTCCATCCGTTCCATAATATAGTGCTCACATTCCTTTTTGGGTGTTCCAAAATATTGAGCCTATTGAGGTATCTTCAGCTGAGTCATCAGCTTCTCCAACTCAGCATTAGTATCTGTTACTGCTGTTAGCTTTGTAATAACGTAAAATTCTTATATGGACCTGGTCCACACTAAATTAGTGTGGACCTAATGCTAATTCATGTAATTTATGAAAAAACAAGGGTCACTATATAAATAAAAATACATAAAAATTGAGTAGATATAGATTCTAAAGTTTAACTATGTGAAAAAAAAAGGTTACTATGTCACAAATTGAAAATTTGATCACGATAAACTAATGTAAGAAAGAGTGACTATATTAAAAAAAAATGGTCACAATGATAAAAAGTAACTGTATAGTGTAACTTAAAATTTTTAAAAGGTTACCATATGGAAAAAAAGGATCACTATATTTAATAAGTGGCTTTGGTCCACAATAATATTAGTGTGGACCAGGTCTACGCAAGACTAACAACCTAACTAACTTCCTAAATTATAGGGGAATTAATTACTGCTGTAATAGGGAGAGATATTGATGTAATAAGGATATACATACCTCAGTAGATCATTTTTGTATTTATTCATCAAATTACACAAGTATGAAATGAAATACTCTCATTCTCTCTCACATTCTTATTCTTCTTTCTAAGTTTTTTCATTAAATGATTATGCAAATCATTTTGGAGCCTTTTTTTTTATCAATTTGTTTGAACTAAATCATTCATAATTTCTACATAAACTTTCCAAAATACCCCTGTCTTTCTTTCAAAATATGTGCCCCTATATATTGATTTACACCATTTCAAAGAACATTTATTACTTTTTTTTTTTTTTTTGAAGGAAAAAGAAAATTAATATTGAGTTCAAAAAGTAATAAACGTTCCTTAATTCCCGTGAAAAAAGCACTTTTTTAAATATATATTTTTGGAAAATCATAGTACTCATTTCACTTTTCTTACTTCCCGTGAAAAAATAGAATTATGTCCCCTCAAAAAAAAAAAAAAAAAAAAAAGAATTATGTACTGGGAGTCTGGGACGGAGATTGTTAAACATCGCCCCAGAATTACTTAAAATCGCCCCGGTCCCACTTTGACTTTACTATTTTACCCTTCTCTTTTTTCCACCACTCACCACCCCCGCCACCACCCGCCACCACCCACCACCACCTACCTCCCCCGCCACCACCCACCACCACCGCCACCCGCCACTTGCCACCACCCACCACGTAAAAAAAAAGATTTTAATTGGGGCTAAGGGTCGAACGTCGGCCGGGACGTTCGACCCATGGCCTGGACGTTTGGGCCATGGGGCGAACGTCCTGGCCAAATGTTCGACCATTAACTAAAAAAATTTCAAAATTTTTTAAAGAGGGGACAAACGTTCGGGCCATGGGTCTGACTTCTTGGCCAAACGTTCGCCCCATGGCCCGAACGTCCAGGCCAGACGTTCGGGCCATGGGTCGAACGTCCCGGCGACGTTCGACCCTTAAACCCAAAAAATTTTCGCACTATGAGTGGTTGACGAGGTGGCGGTGGGGCTTGAGATGGGCGGTGGGGGCTGGAGGTGGTGGTGGGTTGGTTGTGGCAGGAGGTGGTGGACTGGTGGTTTGGGAAAAGAAAAGAAAAACAAAAGAAGGGTAAAGTTGGAAATGTTTGGTGGGACCGAGGCGATTTTAAGTAATTTTGGGGCGATGAATAGAAGTTCAGTCTGGGACGGAGGGAGTATAATAACGACGATATCACTTTCACTATCAATGGCACATTTATGATGTCTTGACTTTGATTAATGGTAAGGACAAGGGACAAAGATATACTTGAGGAATAAGTAACTGTTAACACCTGTGCCAATAAAGGAAAACAAAGTTTAATCCCAAACAGTAAAGACTACTTTATCCACAAAACACAATTAATTAACTATAGATTTGGTAAATCCACCCCCTAACACCTGAAACTTACACATGGGTCCCACAAAATTAAGGACTATTTCAAACTCTTTGACTCTTTTTACTTTTCTTAAAAAAATTTCTCTCTCCCTCCATCCTCTGTCTCCTTCTTCCTGTCTTTTTCATAAATCATCACCCATTTTCACAATTTTTTTTTCTCTTTAAAAAAGTTTTTTCAAATTTATACTTTTTTGGCATTTGGTGCAAAATTCATCACTTTTCCTATAAGGTCAATAATAATAATAATAATAATAACTAATAATTCCTTAAAAATACTTTTTTAAATAAAAAAACAGTTAATTTAGATAAAAAGGGTGTCTGTCATCACTGTTTTGTCTAGAAGGTCCCTAGGAAACTTCCCTCTTTCTCCCATTATTATGAAAAAAATCACACTACACAAAACTCCATTTTTTCCAAATCAAAATTCATAAAAAGTTCAAGTCTTTTCTCTCTCCTTACTGTCTTCTCAAGTCACTGTGTCTTCTTCTTAAGTTTCTTCCTTATTGGTAAGTTTTTCTTTTAATTATTTGCAAGTTTACATATTTTCTTTGATTTAATAAACTTTAAGTAGTATTTATTGTTGAAGTTTATAATAATCAAGTATCCAACTTTTTATGTGGGTTCATTTATTTTATTGGAATTTAAGTTAGAATTGATTTTATTTCAATTTTTTGGGTCTAAATTCAACAGTTTTTAGTATGTTCGGTTGTGGGTTTTTTGAAGTTTGGTTAGTTACACTTAGTTTAATTAAATGTACTAAATGTTTGGAATTAATTTTGGGTTTGCATTTTATGCTTTAATATGATATTTTTGGGTAACCGTATATTTTACTCCAGAGTTTTAAAGGGGTTTGTGACTTTGTGTTCTTGTTGTTAGTTATATTGGTAGATTTTCTTAATTATTTATTTTATATTAATTTGATTTATTGTTGCTTTCTTAATCTTCTAAATTTACATGGATTTCTTCCTGTTGGTACATTTACAGTATGTAATTTGTGGTTTAAAAAGATTTTTTTTTTTTTTGTAAATAATCACTACTTCATTATTTTGGGTGAAGGAAAATATGGTTGAATTATAAGAAATGGGTGTATTTTCTGTTATCTGATCAAATATTCATTTTTCCTGATTTATTAGGTCAAGCAAAGTGTTTTTTTTTTCCCCTCAATTTTTTTTATTGATGAATAGGTCTTCTGTTTCTTTCATTGCAGAAGGAGATCTTAGTTGATGGAGCAATGATTTCTAATTTAGGATCATAAGGACAATTATTTGTTTTGGTTATAATTGTTACAAAGCAAAGTGATGAAGTATAACCAGGAAAAGGTTGTCAGGTTAGATATATTCTTCTTATTTCTTAAGATATACTGTAACATCTTTTTGTGTTCCTTAGATATTCCATGATTAAAGGGTTCTTTTCACCTATAAAACCCTTTTTCTGGAACTATTTTTTGTAAACTTTAAGGTGAAAATAATAAGGGCTAAGTCTTACCTATTTTGGTTCTTCCCAATATGCAGAGGATGCAAGCATTTGTAATAGTCTTTGGTAACTTATATAGATATATCCCACTTTTTCATTTTGGTCTTCCTACAAGGTTCGGATGTCTAGGTTTTAGAGCTTTGAACCATATATTCTGACCAATATATGTTAAATATTGTCGTGTGAGACTTTGTTAGATTTGCTTCAATGTGTATTTCCAAAACATAATTTTTTTGATACAAAATTGAGTAACACTAATCAAAGATGTTATTAGTCATAGGTGTGTATCGGTGTCCATGAAAAATCAAACAGGAGGATCATAATGGATTTGAGGGAGTATGACTTCGGATGGAAGCCTGGAAGATATTTGGCTTAATTAAGAGTTCCAAATTGTGATCATAGGCTGATTGCTAAGCTATAATTTACTTTTTATTCTTTCTCATTCATCTTTCTCACCAGATCATTAAGGTCTTTCCACACACTCCCCAACATCACCTCCTCTTTGATATTACAATTGTCCACCTCCTTTATATGAAGTGATACTGCTATACCTACAAGTATGCTTATGACAACTGATGTTTTTCTTTTAAGATTTTCCTTTATGATTTCCTTCATACATTTGGTGTTCAAGTTTCATTTTTTTTTTCTTTTTCAACCACCAGCTTGTCAGAAATTATAATGATTTTTTTTGGGTAAAATTGTTATTGTTATATTTGTCTTCAAAAGTTCTTCCATGTAAGAATCCTGTTAAATTTTTTTATTAGTACTTCTATATAATAGATGGAAAAGGATCAAAGTTTGTTTTCATGGATTGTGTAAGTCAAATGGTTAGTGCGTTATGGAACACAGGAAGTATCTTTTCTTGGGAAGAGAGAGGTACAATTGCACAAGAACTGTCTGCTTGCTGTTATGGGATAGCGAATCTTAAAGCTATCTATATAAACTATTTGAGAATGCAATTTGGCATCTTCTTTCAGATTTTGAACTATCCTTCATTGTGCATTTCATTTTGTTTTCAGTTACTGTTAAAGAATATGCTGCTTATCCCTTGTTAATTACTACAATTTTAGTATACATAATGTTTAGTCACTTCAATTTTATAACAAAATTATTGATAGTTTACTGTCACTCTCAGCTACACTCATAAGTGGACTAATATTGCCATCGCTTCAGGTTTCAGGACTGGGTTCCTCAAAAAAGTGTTGGTGGGCAGTTCTACATACAAAATGATACTCGGCTTGGCAAGTTCAGAAGGTCGATAGCTTCGATTTCCGATAAGTTTAAAAGAGGGTGGAAATCTTTTCCTCAAAGTTTTAAAAGTATTAGCAATTCTTCCAGTGGTAGTTCTTTACGTGAGTCATGGTCTGAGAAGAAAGTTCTAGATCCGCAAGGCCCCTTTCTTCAGAAGTGGAATAAGATATTTGTTTTATCCTGTGTTATTGCAGTCTCAATAGATCCTTTGTTTTTTTACATCCCCGTGATCAATAATAATAAAAAGTGCTTGGATTTGGACCATAAGTTGGAGATTACGGCTAGTGTTTTGCGCACCTTCACTGATATCTTTTACTTGCTTCATATTATCTTCCAATTTCGCACTGGTTTTATTGCTCCCTCTTCTCGGGTCTTTGGTAGAGGGGTTTTAGTCGAAGATGCAAAAGCAATTGCAAAAAGATATCTCTCTTCCTACTTCTGGATTGACATTCTTGCTGTACTTCCCTTACCACAGGTATGCAGGATTTCTCCTTACAACCCAGCTTACAGCTGTACATATCACTATCACTGGTATAATTGACCTTAGAGTTAATCCTGAATAAAGTTTAGTTTACCTTACGAAAGTCTGTTCTGAGCTTTTTGCATCTGGTGAACATAGCTTTCTGCATTTTCTTCAGCTGTGTACTTAAACCCTACTTTGAGTTAAAATTACCACATTTCCATTGTAGTCTTTCTTCCAAATTGTTTTCAAGGCTATCGTTGTGGGCTAGGGACTTTACTTCTTAACTCTCTATTTTAATTAGAAAGTGGCCAAGTATTTTGGGACAACTTGAAATAGAAATTTGGCCTATTATCTATACAATTGATTTTGATACCAGCTCTTGCCGAATTTGGTTGGTTTATTGTTGTGCTTTTACTGATATTTTCAGGTGGCAATCTTAATTATCATTCCGGAAATGAGAGGCTCAAGGTCGGCAAACACGAAGGACTTGCTAAAGTTTCTTGTAGTCTTACAGTATGTTCCAAGAATTCTTCGAGTCTTCCCATTATACAAAGAAGTTACTAGAACCTCTGGCATTTTGACTGAAACAGCATGGGCTGGAGCTGCCTTCAATCTCTTGCTTTACATGCTTGCGAGTCATGTGAGTGACGGAAATTCCGTGGTTACTTTTGCCTTCATTAATTATTTGTACAGCCTGCATGCTTTTCTACATAGAGAATAAACTAGTAAATATACTTTTTACGATTATGATATGTAAGCTTGTATTGTATGGTGTTTCCTTTTTGCAAATATCAATAAGCTTTTTCTTATGATTTTGATATGTAAGCTTGTATTGTATGGTGTTTCCTTTTCGCAAATATCAATAAGCTTTTCCTTGTATGTGTTGTAATTCTTAAGTTACTTTCTTTACGAAGTCGTTTATGGCACAGCCTGTGAAAAATCTCTTCTTGATAGTTTTTCATCTTCCACTCAATAATTAGTTCTTGAAAAGGTAGTAGTTTCGTTTTCTTTTTTTTTTGTTGTTGCAAGCTTTCAGAATTAACATAGCTAATGTAAGTATGACTAGCCTCAAATTTTGTTATACAACTTATATCATACAACCTTTGTATCTTAAAATAAAGAAACCATAAACTGGCAATATATAACAAGAGCAACCTTCAGAACTAGTTGTTCATATTTTATTTTAGTTTATTTTTGATATCTATTTGTCCAAAATAGGTTTGAACTTAGGATAATATGTTAATGCATGAGTTTTACTTTGATGTCACTGCTGGTTTGCTTTGATGTAAGATAGATTTCATGTTTCAGTTCTGATCCTTGAATTATGTTGTATACTCTAGGTAGTTGGAGCATTTTGGTACTTATTTTCTATTGAACGGGAAACTACTTGCTGGAGAAAGGCCTGTAGAGATCGCCTTCAGTGTAATTCGGGTGCTTTATATTGTGACATGAGTTCTGGAAATAACACATATTTGGAAGAATTCTGCCCTATCAAAAGTGACAATTCAGGGCCCTTTGATTTTGGAATGTTTCTTAGTGCCCTTACATCTGGTGTAGTGGAGACAACAGATTTTCCAAAGAAACTCCTTTTCTGTTTCTGGTGGGGCCTACAAAATTTAAGGTTAGCAAACGGCACAGTTTTTGAAGATTGAATTTCTTTTGAAGATAGAAGCTTGAGTATGCTGACAGTTTTGTTTGATATCTTCCATTTGCAGTTCACTTGGTCAAAACCTTCAAACAAGTACCTACATCTGGGAAAACTGCTTTGCCATTTTGATTGCCATTGCTGGTTTGGTGTTGTTTGCATTTCTTATTGGAAATATGCAGGTAGGTGTGGAAACATGTTCTTTGTTATGCTGTATATGTGGAGAAGTTAGATTCATTTTGCAGTAATTGGAAACTTGGAATCCTAGACCTAGAATAATTGTAGTGTAGAATTTTCTCCTATGAGTGCATAAGATCATAGAATGGGGTAGGGACAGATGACCTAGAATATGTTGGTACTATGACTATATAAATCTTAGTATGAAAGTACATTTTAAGATATTACATGATAATCAAATTTCCTAAAAATGTAATCCTTTTGGAAGATTGTGTTCTCTCAAGGAAAAACAATGTTATAATTTAGCCAGAATGGATTACATATTGGTTAAAAGTTAAAACGGATTAAAACAAAGTGTTTTCATTCCCTATATAAGGATTGTCCTCATGGGAAACCAACCCTATATAAGGATGGAGAATCTCCACCACAAGAATTGTAGTTAATAGGGATTGGAACCTATGATCGGAATGTCATAAGGTGACGCCCTACTAATTAACTACACCTAGCACTACTTAGAATGTTCCTAAATGTATTAGAATCATTCTTTTTCTTTTTTTGAGCAGAAATGCATCTCTCTTAATCATAGTAGTAATTTTGTTCTCAAAATGTCTTACGTAACTTTGTGCTGTGACAGACATATCTGCAATCTATTACGACACGGCTCGAGGAGATGAGAGTGAAAAAGCGAGATGCAGAGCAGTGGATGTCACACCGTCTACTCCCTCAGGATCTAAGGGATAGGATCAGGCGATATGAACAATACAAGTGGCAAGAAACAAGAGGTGTGGATGAAGAAAGTTTAATCCAGAACCTTCCAAAGGATTTGAGGAGGGACATAAAGCGTCACCTTTGCCTGGATTTAGTTACAAGGGTGAGTTTCCCTCCTTGTTGCTATTTTGCATTATATACTACTTATACAATTAATCTACTTCTTGCTGGCAATCTTCTAGGATTTTAGAATTTGCATAAATTGCCCCCCCTCAATCCTCATTGGCTCATTCATGGCCATTTGAACAAAAAACATCCCTCATATTCAACTTGCCTTGGTTACAAGAGAGGTTTTAGGGAACAAAGTTTATTTCTGTCTTAATAATGTTAAAGAAAAAATAATGCGAAATTTAAGCTGAATCGCTATATAGAGGTCTACTTTTTATTTTTTCACCGTCCTTTTCCCCAATATACCCGATCCCTCAGCCGTTTCGGGGACCATGCAATGCAATCATTACTGGTCGAGGTAATAGTGATCTTACACTTGGCTTTTGACTTTTAGGTTCCAATGTTTGAAAAAATGGACGATCAGTTGCTGGACGCAATGTGTGATCGCCTGAAGCCAGTACTTTACACAGAAGGCAGCTTTGTCATCCGGGAAGGAGACCCGGTGGATGCAATGGTCTTTGTAATGCGTGGCAAGCTGCTAACAATGACCACAAACGGTGGCCGAACAGGGTTTTTCAATTGTGAATATTTAAAAGCTGGTGATTTCTGTGGCGAGGAACTCCTCACATGGGCCCTCGACCCGAACCCATCAACCAATTTGCCTCTTTCAACCCGAACGGTCCAAACCCTTACCGAAGTTGAAGCTTTTGCTTTAATGGCTGATGACTTGAAATTTGTGGCCTCTCAATTTAGAAGACTTCACAGCAAGCAACTTCGGCACACATTTAGGTTTTACTCCCAGCAATGGAGGACTTGGGCGGCTTGCTTTATACAGGCAGCTTGGAGGCGGTATCACAGAAAGAAGATGGAGCAATCTCTCAAGGAAGAAGAGGATCGTTTACAAGATGCTTTAGCAAGGGAAGCTGGCAGTTCCTCGCCAAGTTTGGGTGCTACTATTTACGCCTCAAGGTTTGCTGCTAATGCGCTTCGTGCTTTACGAAAAAACGGGGCACGGAAAGCGAGGTTGCCTGAGAGAATATCGCCTATTCTTCTTCAGAAACCGGCAGAGCCAGATTTCTCAGTGGAAGATCGGTAGTGAAGGAAAGGAGTTGGCATTCTTTTGGTTGGTGTAGAAATGATTGTATTGTGATGATGTTAGGGTCAAGTTAAATCTAACACATTGTTTGAGCTAATCTGTGTATATTTTAATATCTGTATCTGTATCTATATCTGTATCTATTCTATGTGACTATGGCAATGTGCTGATTAGCAAGAAAAGAAGGTTGACTAATGAATCTGTATATGGTTGTGCAAAACTAGCGTTTATAGAACAAATTTAGGGTGATTAATGACATACTGAGAACCAATTTGAATCAAACTTCATTTTTGATACACAAGAGTGGGCGGATGAAATTGTACGTCACATTTTGTGTTCCATCATCTTTCCTTGATTTCGAGTTGTTAATTAATTATAGTGGTTTTTCTGAAAAATACTTTCCTCTGAACCAAACACACCCTTAGGTGTCGCAAGATCAGTGAAGAAAAAGGAGTTGGAGTAGCCATATTTTTCTTTGACAATACGACATCATGAAGCATCAGGTTCATTAAAGTAGTCATATCCACCAACTCTAACACTTTGTTTGGATAGCAATATAAGAGGGAAAGATAGGCCGAAAGAGGAGGAATAAAGGAGGAAGGAGTGGTGAAAAAAGAGGGGAAAGATAGAGCTCTATCTTCCTTCAAATCTCTCCAATTTGAGAGGGGTGATGTTTATTAAGGGCGTGTTTGACAATAACTTTTGAGGTAGCTTTTAGTGTTTGGACTAAGTCAAAACTCTAATAATGATGAATAGTTGTGTTTGGTGAAGTAGTGTTTGGAGTAGCTTTTGGCTTTTGGGGGTAGAGATGGCTTTTGGAGTAGCTGTTGAAGATAAATATAGTTTATTTTTGTTATTATTTAAACTAACAGCTAGTTTTACCGAACACTTTAATTATCTTAAAAGTTATTTTCATTGTCAAACTCTAACAGCTAATATCTGACAGCTGACAGCTGACAACTAGTTACAGCTAACAACTACTTTTCTCGAACATGCACTAAGGCCCTGTTCAACTTGTTTTAACTTATTTTAGAAAAGAAAAGATAAGATAGGATAAGATAAGTTGAATAAAACGGATTAACTATATTAGACAACACAATAAACAAGAATATAAGTTCAGATAAGATAAGAAAAGACAAAGTTCAAGATAAGATAAATTCAGATAAAATAAGACAAAATAAGTTGAATCAAACGGACTCTAAAAAGCGAGGAAGGAAAAACAAATCCTTCCTTCACCCTACCGTTCTTTCCCTCAGTTCCTTATCCAAACAAGAGAACTTGTTTCCCTCGCTTTCCCAACCTTTCCTTTCCCTCCATTTCCTTCTATCCAAGTAAAGCGTAAATGTTTTTGGGCAAACATATATGCACAGTTGCACACAAACATCAATACATTTTAGATATCTTCTCGGCGAGCACCAATATTTAACATTGCTGAATACCAAATCTCTTCGAACATAAGACTGATGTCAGATGTATTGAGGCATTTTAAAATACTTCCTATTTCAAAGTCACTAAGCCAACTACTTCTATATACAAAAAAAAATCACTATTCACTATAGAATAAAGTAACTCTATTTTCATAGCTCTAATTGTTGTTATGTCAGCATTGTCACCTTGCAAGGTTGTTGTAATAGGAGAGACTTCAACATTTGCAATTGTGAATGCCATGTAGCTTAGTTGGTAAAGTCTTGTGGGTGTAGTACCTAGCACTTGGGATCAAATTTCGTCCACATGATCGTGCTTAGCCGCTCTCTACCACCAAAAAAAAAATTACATTCGCAGTTCAGATAAACCAATATCTCATATACAAAATCACCTTTGATTATTGCAAAATATACTTTCATAGATGGCTCAACTTCTCATCTCTATTATATAAGGCAACACATGGAGGACACCAAAAAATAAGAAAAGGGAAAAAAGAAAAAAAAAAAAGGATAACTGCCAAGTGCCAATTCCATATTTACAAAAAAAAAAAAAAAATCCCTAATTTATCTCTTATCCCAAAAACAAGTTACACTATAACATCTTCTTCCTCATCATTATATTCTCTTCTTCATCATTTGCAAACAAAAAACACATAACTACAATTTCCCTTTTCAATATTTGCAAACAATTTTTGATAAAAATTATTACTAGAAGTAATTAAAGAATGTATGATTTCGCACGCATAGCGTGCATATAAAGGTTAGTATACCTGAAATCCAATCCGAAGGACTTCATATGTGACAATATGATGTCACAGTCACGAATTTGATCATGAAGCTACACAAGATTATCACTTTCTTTTACACAATCTTCAATCCTGCATTGTTAAGAAAGGATAAAATCTTTGAATCTTCGAAAAGTAAACAGACTTCAAGAGTAATGAGGAGAAAAAACAAGTTTCATGGAACAGAAAATTACTTTCAAATTAACAAGCGCAACAAGAAGGCTATTTGACTATTGGATCAATGCAGTTAAGTCTGATATGAATAACAGGTGCTGAAAAAAGGAAGATGTTATCTTCTCTCAGTTTCTAGATACTATTTTTCCAGAAATTCGAACTTCAACTACTTATCGGATCTTGACAAATACGTGAATATTGAAAACAACACGAGAAGGAAATTTCACTTAATTATAATTTCCTAGGAACAATACACTGTTTGCTTTCATGTAACCAGGAAGCAGCTTCTGCAATTCGGCTATCCAAGCACTCCATCCTCTTAAGAGAATGGAAACAAAATTTGATACATTTGACGAATTAAGATAGATTCAGCTGCCTATTTTTGAGCAGCACTTGCATCTTAAAGACATGGGCAAACCTTCAAATCCTCGCTTATTTTCTTCATTAAGCTTAGTCTTAGTCCAACATGACAACTGATTTAAGCCTTCTAGGATGATCACATCCAGCTCGTATATAAATTAAGGTGTAATCACCATATACAAAAAGAAGAAGAGATGAAATTAATAGTGCCTGAATATGCAGTGAAATGAAAACTTCACAAACCTGTAGAATCTATTTCGGCCTTTCAGAGCAAATTCTTCTTAACAGTCTTTGTATATTCACATCGTTTGATTCCTTTTGACAGGATGTTTTCACCACCTCCATGACAACTACAGAAAAGTAAGAACAGGTGAACGATCATAGATACTCATCAAGAAATGAAAAAGGAAATAACATACGGACGCCTAACAACTTTCTTTCTTGACAATGCCAGGATAAAATTGATTAGCAAGATACAAATTGTGTTTCAAGCTTCTAGATGGAGGATAGAAATCAACTACACCAAGAACAATGGTATTCGGTCAAGTTTTTCTTCAGTAACCGAGACACAAATATGAAATTAAAAGAAACAATGCTATGAAAGTACAATCACCCTTTTGGATGAGGATTATCCAAATACAACAAAGACAGAGCTCTACAGTCTACACTGAAGTAGTAAATTTTGATGAGGCTGACAACATTATCACCTCACATAAACTCAATGGAACACTATAATAACTAACCAAATGTTAACTAATAACTACTTCTGAATTTTAAGAAAATCTTTTGTTTACCAGTATGAATAAAGTTTTGTATGGTATTATCAACTATGAACCTAATTATAAAAAACCAATTAACTTACATTGTTGGTACCAACTAGGTTTGACGGTGATGCATCACATGAATCTGTAGACTATTACTATTGGCTTGTACATGAATTAAATCAGAAATTAAACAAGTACATGACCTATAACTCAAATTTTGGCCTTCTGAGAACATGCCAAGGAGACATAAATAACCCATCAACACAGCAAAATGTGCACTAAAACGTAAAAAAATGACTTGAAAACAAACCTTTGCCAATATCAAGCTAAACTGCTTCCGGTAAATGTGGTAAATGACTCCACCTCTGTGAAGTGCAATATAAGTGCAACTGGAGGAAAATCACCATGTTGAAAAATCCCAAGAAACCCAAAAACTGTCCATCACTTAACTTTTCATCATAGAACTTTTACGGTGAGAGTTATATAAGCATAAATGAAAAAAAAGTCTCCAAGAACTTAAGTTTAATTATTCGAATTGGGGAAGGAATTGAGAGCACAATCCTCCAATTGAGCAGATTTGGATGCTTCAAAAGTTGTAATGCCGCAATAGATGGAAGAAACGGAGACAGATAATCTCTCAAATAAGTAGATTTGGAGACACTTCAGCTTCTTCAATACCGTAGTGGATGGAAGAAATGAAGGCATAGACTTGAAAAGGAACATTTGAGGGGTTTGGGTTTGGATGCTTGGGATGGGTTGCTTTGCTGAAAATTGCAGCTCAGGCTAATGCTTCTTCAATTTGGGTCGATTCTAACTGAGAGCAAGAAGGACCCCCTCCCACTAATGCTTCTAAACCAAAAAAAGAAGAGAATATATCTATTTTCAATAGATATCTTTCAAAAGCAAAGAAATTTTAGCTGCAAATTTGTAATTTTTCAGAGAGAAATGAATGGATGACGGATTAATAATTAAATTTGATACATGAAATGAGAATGATGATAAATTTAAGACTCACCCCCATTCGCCTAAACAACAACACGAAAGCATTCAACTATATCTCAATTAGAAGCAAAAACCCAAGAATATGATTATATGAACAGGGATTGAGAATGACAAACTTGGAGTGAAAAAGTTGCCTTCAATATTGACGGAATTTGATGCATCAGCTTTACAGAAATCACTGTATATTGATACTATCAAGCTATCATGAAGGTCTCACCAATATTCACCACAAGTACATGCACCATCTTGAAAATGATGGAATCTCTTTCTATCTCGAACAACAATCTTTCTTTGAGTAACATTGGACATGAACTTCATAAAAGTGTGACAATCACCACAAATACGCAGGTTCTTTAGAATCAGAATTGGTGATCCATTGGGTGTGTTCATAATACCAAAGGCAAGAGCAAGTTTCTCACTGTGGTAAAGGAGTTGATTATGCTTTTGCTCCTCCTCCACATCATGAAGGACAAATTCTGTTTTAGGCACATAACCTGACAACTTCAAACGTCCATAATATTCTTCTAAGAGTTTGTGAATATCTTCGACAAACTCGTGCCCCTTATCATCTGTATGAAAGGTATAAAGCTTGTTCTTGATGTGAATCCAGCTGGTTGCTGGTTCTTTACGCATTCCCCGAGCTTTCATCAGCTCTCTTATTCCTTCTACTTTGTCCCACCTAGAGTGAGAAGCATATAAATTAGATAACAACACATATGTCCCTGATTCTAGAGCATTCTTCCGGAAGAGCCTTTTAGCAACTCTCTCAGCAACCTCAATATTGTTATGGATCCTACAAGCACCAAGAAGGGCCTCCCAAATTACAGAATCAGGTTCTACAGGCATGCTTTCAACTAATGCCTCGGCTTCAGAGAGTTGACCAGCCCGCCCAAGAAGATCAACCATACAAGTATAATGGTATACTAATGGCTTGATCCCGAAATCTTTGCACATGGAATTCAAATAGGCCCTTCCTTCTTCCAATAACCCAGCACGGCTACAGGCACATAATATACCCAAAAAACTAATTTGATCTGGCAAAACCCCTTCAACTTCCATCCTTCTGAAAATTTCTATGGCTTCTTTACCCAGTCCATTGTGCGCACAACCTGCCAAAATTGCATTCCATGTAACTAAATCTCTCTCAGCCATGTCCTCAAAAACAGAAAATCCACCCTCACTTCCAAATTTGAAGTACATTGTTATCAAGGCATTATTAACATATAAGCATGATTCAAATCCAAGCTTGTTGAGCAATCCATGAATCTGTTCCCCAAGCTTAATGGCACCAGCACTCCCGCAAGCACTTAGAGTACTAGTAATTGTTAACTCGTTAGGTCTCGACCCTCTAGCCAACATGTCACTAAACAGATGCAGAGCTGTACCAAAATTGCCAGCTTGGACATAAGCTGATATTATAGCAGTCCAAGACACAACATCACGCTCAGGCATTTTCTCAAAGATCTCACGAGCCTTTTCCAGCATATAATTATTTGAAAGCCCGGTTATTAAGGAATTCCAGGCCACTGTGTCCTTTATTCCCATTGTACCAAATACTTGAGAAACATCTTCTATGTTTTTGCACTTTGAATACATAGAGATCATTGCATTTGAAACAAAGGGATTATGCTGGCAGCGCCTTTTAACAGCCAGGGCATGTATTTGTTTCCCTATCTCAATAGCTCCTAGGCTAGCACTGGCAAATATACAGCTAGTGAAACAATAATGAGTAGGAAAGTGTCCTAAACTATGGAGCTCAGTGAACATATAAAGAGCTTCTTCACATCGTTCATTTTGTGCCAGTCCAGAAATCATCGCTGCCCAAGAAGCTGAATTTCTACTTGGCATGTGCACAAAGGCATCTTTTGCCTCGTCAATCATTCCATTTTGAGAAAACCCAGCGATCATAGCATTCCAAGTAATTATATCAGGATTCTGAATCTCTCTAAACAAACCTTTGGCATCCACAATTCTTCCATTCTGAGCATATGCAGTTACCATGGCTGTTTGTGAAGAGATGGTTGGCTCAAGAATCCTCTTGTAAACTGCAATGGCATCATCCAATCTTCCACTCTGCGAAAATGCAGCAATCATCGTATTCCACGAGTACTCGTTTCTTTGTGGCATCTTATTGAAAAAGTCATGTGCCATGTCCAACCTCCCACTTCTTGCATAGGCATTCAAAGTTGCAGTACCAATAACAACATCCTTCTCATACCCAGTTTTTAACACAATGCTACACAAACTATCAACTAAATCCAAAGCTTCCACACCTATTACAGCTGATATTGCAACAACAAACATGGGCTGGTCGGGCATCAAACCACTTTGGTGCATCCTCCCAAATACATTCCAAGCTTCCACAAAACTACCAATCTCAACATACCCAGATATCATAACCGTCCAAGAAACCGGATTCTTCTCCGACATTTGCTCAAAAAGCACCCTTGCTTCCTTCATCATACCAGCATGACAATACCCAGTAATCATAGTATTCCAGGAAACAATGTCTCTCTGAGGCATGACATCAAACAACTTCTTGGCGTACACCAAACATTTATTCTGCAAACACCCAGTAATTAAAGCATTCCAAGAAATCACATTTTTTTCCGGCATTGAATCAAACAATCTCCAAGCCTCCTCAAGTTGACCAACTTTAGCATACCCAGCTAACATTGCAGTCCAAGTTCTCACATTTTTTCCACCAAATGCATTAAAAAGAAGTTGGGCATCTATAATTCGGTTGTTTTGGGAATACCCAGAAATCATAGTGTCCCAACTCACAGAATCTCTTTGAGACATTTTGTCGAACAAGTTACGCGCATCATCAACTTTACCAAGTTTACATAAATCTCGGATTTTTTTGTTGCACCAGAAAAGATGAGATTCCGGCGAAGTATGCTCCAAGAATTGTACAGATTGAGTTGATAGTGCACGGGGAAGATTGACAAGATGACGAATCATTATCACTACTTTGTTTAGCTTAGCTCATTGTTATTTGTTATTGCATGCTGTTGTAAACTACAACGAAAATCATGAACACCAAAAAAATGTGTTGATTCCCATGTTTACTAATTATAATTGACAACAATCTCATTTTATAACCAACAAACTTATAATTCACAAATCAAACAATAGTGACTTCAAGGCTCCGGCGATGTTTATTTTTGTCCTGTCCTTGCAAGCAATGAACTTGTAAGTTCAAGAACTTACCTATATCTCCTAGGGTGTCAATGATGCGAGTCGAGTTCGGAGTTTTAGGCAGGTCAACTCGACTCGATTCGTTAACATTTTGAGTCGAGTTTGAGTTGAGTCGAGGCTCACCAGTCGAACATCGACCGATTAGATTTTGAGTAGCTTACAAGTGTCTCATGTTAAAAGCAACAATAAGGTAGAAAAATATTGAATTTAAGTATTTTGCTATTGATAATTAGTTATTCGAGCTTCTCACGAGTTTTCAAGTCGAGTATCGAATTGCTCAATTCGACTCACCAACATATCGAGTTGAGCTCACTCTAGTCGAGCTTTGACCGAGTCGATCTCGAGTAGTTCGCGGGTTGTCGTCTCATTGACACCCCTAATATCTCCAATAGATATTCCAGTATTCAAATAAGTTGTCATCGCACATGGCCCTATCCAGAGGTCCATTACAACTATACATCCCCAATCCCCCAACCCCCAATTCCACTTCCTCTAAATTCCTAGCAAATGCTTGAGGTAGGAGTTGAACCCTATATTTTGCTTGGGAGGATGGAAATGATTACCACTTGAACTAACCCAATTCTTGTTACCAGCGATAAAATGTGAACCCCATATAATATGGAGTATCACTTTGCCTTATTTTATGATTTGAGATATCGCTCAGGTCCAATAATTAGTTATTATTAATAATATGTTGAACAATACCTATCATATTAAACTACCCTGGTAAACATCGGACTTTGTGTTAGAGGTTCGTTGGTGAATGCTTACTTATATTCTATTGTTCTTTAAAGTTTCTTCGTGTTATATATCTTTGGAATGCTCAACCAAGGGAATGATGTAGTTTTGAGGGAGAGGTATCTTAAATTGATGGGATACGAAAATTATTCTATCCCTTGTCAAAAACCCAAAGCTTGGAAACTTCATTTTCCAAGGAAAAAATATAGCCTAATATGATATAACAAATTGTTATAATAGGCGGCCTAATTTTAATATAAAATTAGACAAACACAAGCCTACGTTCTCCTAACAAGCCAATTTCATCTTACTTTAATCCAACATTATCCCTATTCATCTCGGCTCTCACACCAACCTACTCATCCATACTCTTCTCATTCCTTTGTTTCCCTTTCAATCTCGAACTACAACATACAGTTTTATAACCCGACAGTCTTACGAAATGAATTAAACTAGTCACTGAATTGATAAAATAATGGATTAAACTAGCCACAAGATTATAGCTTACGAATTTTTTATAGATGTTTCAACATGTTAGGTATGTTTTAGTTTTAGATTTCTCTTATTCGTATCGTGTAACAATCTATTAACTAGTTTTTAATCTCGACAATGCCCCGGGTTATTAACATTTTTATGTGGAAAAATATCATCTAATGTTGCTTAGCTTATTGGTTAGAACTTTAGTATATTAACTTGACGTCATGTGGATGTATCTTAGCTTATTGATTATAACTTTAGTATATTAACTTGACGTCATGTGGATGTATCTATGGAGCATGTTGCTTAGCTTATTGGTTAGAACGTTAGTATATTAACTTGACGTCACGTGAATGTATCTATGGAGCATGTTGTGTAGACTTGTTTAAGAACGTTTTTTAATATATTACCGTGTAGAATTGCTTAAGAACGTTTTTTAATATATTACCGTATAGATGATAGATGATGATTCTACAAATAAAAAAAATCAATTTCCATTATTACCGTATTCTCTTTATTTTTTAGGAAAAAATGTTTTAAATAAGTCAACCTCTGCGCGGTCTTCCCATTTTAAGTCTACGTTTTGATTATCCCTAATTGAGTTAGGCTTGTATGTCTGTTTTCTTCTATTGAGTTTTAACCTATTTGTGACTTGTTTATTAGGTTACTTATGATACGTGTTACAATGTCCCACCCCCACCCTCGCCTCCCTCGCATGTTTTAGAAGAAGGGACTTGTAACACGTATCATAAGTAACCTAATAAACAAGTCACAAACAGGTTAAAACTCAATAGAAGAAAACAAACATACAAGCCTAACTCAATCAGGGATAATCATAAAGTTGACTTAAAATGGGAAGATCGCGCAAAGTTTGACTTATTTAAAACAATTTTTTCTATTTTTTATGTATATAATACTACTTATATTTATCATGGGATTTCACATAGAGAAGATAAAGAACAAATAAAAATCTCAAAATCCCCTCAAACCCTCGATTACAATTTACAACTCTCTTTTTCTCTCTCTAGCCCAAGATTCATTCAATCGAAAAATTGACGAAAAATTGACAAAAAATTTACACAATTTCGGATCTTCAACATCAAATTAATTTCTCCAAAGTCGAGGAACGGATAAAAAAGAGGGAGAGAAAAGGATTTCGCGCAAATTTAGTTTTTCCGACGACACCGTGAACTTGGATCTTCCGAAAATTTGGAGGTTTGTTTTGGAGAAATTTCAATATTAGTTGTATGAATCTAAATTTGTAGCTTACACATATTTGAGTAAAGAATATTCATTTATATGTTTTGATTGGTAAACTCAAGAAAATTAAGATTTTTGGGGGTTCAACTCAACCCAGTGAACCCCCTTTTGATTAGAGGATACGCCATTGTAATATGATTGGGAAATGGATAATTGGTTTGATATACATTGTCGCCGTGGCGGCGATTTGGATTGCTGCTAGCTATGTGGTTCAATCTGTGGTGGATGAGGGAGTTTCCCCTTTTCTTATCACATATATTTGCAACTCATTGTTTATAATATATATCCCTCTTGTGGAAGCTGCAAGATTTTTGGAAGATTATACTGGGAATTTGTGTTTTTGGAGGAAGAAATTAGATGTGGGGTTGCAAGAATTAGCTCATTCAGAGCCGGAGGAGGTTGTTCTTCTTGAGAAGAGTGATTTGGATGAGGAAACAAATAGCATAGAACCCCATTCATGTGGTGACCGAGAAGAAACGTATCGAAGCTCTGGAGGATTGGTTTATGAGGTGGGAAAAGATGTTGTTGATCGAGTTAATGTCGATGAAGAATTGGATTCGAAGGGGCGTTGGACACGCACTAGGGTAGCAAGAGTGAGCTTATTGATATGCCCATTTTGGTTTTTGGCACAGCTGGCATTTAACCTTTCTCTGAAGTATACAACAGTCAGTGTAAGAAGAAGCATTGCTCTTATCTTTGTTTGTTTTAGAAATTTTTAGCTATATCATATGTCGAGTGTGATGAATACTGCCTAAGTCTGTTCCTAACTTTTGCAGTCTAATACAATTTTGAGCACTTCATCTAGCCTTTTCACTTTTATGCTATCTTTGGCATTCTTGGGTGAGAAATTTACTTGGTTGAAGCTCATAGGTGTATTACTTTGCATGGGAGGGACAATCATTGTGAGTTTGGGTGACACAGAAGCAGGAAGCAGTGTAATCAACTCAAAACCTGTTCTTGGAGACATTTTGTCTCTTTCTTCAGCTGCTCTGTATGCTGTATATATAACTCTCATCCGTAAGAAGTTGCCTGATGATGAGAAAAGTGGTCAAGTGAGCATGGCACAGTTTTTGGGTTTCTTGGGATTTTTCAACATGGTGATTTTCCTTCCAGTTGCACTTATATTGCACTTCACAGAGGTGGAGTCATTTACCACTTTTACCTGGAAGCAGTTTAGCTTGATATTGGGCAAAGGTTTGTTTTCAAGTCATTTTTTTCACGTTTTTAGTGCACATTTTGATGGGTTATTTATGTCTCCTTGGCATGTTCTCAGAAGGCCAAAATTTGAGTTATAGGTCATGTACTTGTGTAATTTCTGATTTAATTCATGTACAAGCCAATAGTAATAGTCTACAGATTCATATGATGCATCACCGTCAAACCTAGTTGGTACCAACAATGTAAGTTAATTGGTTTTTTATAATTAGGTTCATAGTTGATAATACCATGCAAAACTTTATTCATACTGGTAAACAAAAGATTTTCTTAAAATTCAGGAGTAGTTATTAGTTAACATTTGGTTAGTTATTATAGTTTTCCATTGAGTTTATGTGATCTCATCCATGTCTTTATTCTATGACTGCAATTTTCCATGTTGCAAGCAACTGTGGAAGGTTAAGAATACAATGGAATCAATGTAGAAGTATCTCCTTTGACTGTACACTAAGACAGTGTTGGTTGGGAGTTAAAAAAATTCTCAAGGAAAGGGGTTTTTCCATTTTCCTTTATTTGGATTGTAAAGGGTGGGAAGTAGTTTTCCGTAGGGGTGAGAATCATTTATTTCATCTTTCCTTTCTAAAGGAAGGAATGCCACATTTCCTCCTTAATTCATTATTCCTTTCCTACCTCTTTCTCTCATCCCATCCATCCTTTTTCCACCCCCTCCCCCATATTCTATAGTTCCTTTTCTCTTAATTTGTTTGTAGGGAACCAAACAAGGAAAACTAATCTACAATCGGAAATTGTTTTCCATTAATTTGTGTTTACGCCAACCAAACCATGCCTAAGGGACAGATTCATGGTGCACATAGTTTAGCAACTTTCTTTTAGTTAATCAACCTGGCTATTTCCTGTGGCTCTGTGAGACATCAACAGTAATGTTGTACTCTGTATCCTTCTTCTTGGCTGCTTTGATCCTGCTTGCCACTTGTAAACATTTTAGTTTCAAAAGGAAGTAATGTGCTACTTCATTTGTTGGGAATTAAAACCAATAATCTGCTTTCTTTTCTGGTTTCCAAGGGGGGGGTCTAATTTATAACCTTGTTGCTTTAGTAGTGATGTTATGATGAAGTCAATATGCTTCCAATTTCTTATAATAAGGGGTATGCTCTACCGTATGTGCTTCAATTTTTAATATCCAGTTGAGGGGAGAGCTGGAGTTGTATGATCCTTGACATTATTTGCGACTTTGATTTGAGATATAGCAGGTTATTGAACAGTGTTGCTCTAGAGTTTACTATAATGTTGCTGATTGGAGACTTCTTCAAGGATAAATTATGTTTTTCGTTTCTGTTGATTTGGAATGGTAAAATGAATACACAAGAGAATATCTTAGGTGTATGTTCGAGGCTGCTAAATTATGAAGCTTGGTACTGCTAACTTGCCATATTGTAGTTTATAGGATGGAGTACATATTAAGCAATCACAAGTTTCTAGAACATGTTCAAGTTTCGAGAAAATAGTATGATGTGTTGTTCTTGCACTGTGATGAATATATACGGGGTGCTTTTTTTCTCTTTTCGTATCAAAATATGTCCCCCCTTTTTCATTGCTCTTGTTAGATACTCACATCACATTACTTATACTTGTCTATGTCCACCTCTAAAATGGAATTCTGTTCATATGTTGGATGGAGGAATCTTTTTTTTTTGTTTGGGGGGGGGGTAGACCTTTTTTTCCTTCTCGATCAGATCTGGAAGTTGTCAAAAGAAACATTGCATTATAAGACTCCTTGGTTTGTGTGATTATGCCCTCTGCCACTATCAATCTTCAGGATCATGACCTTTTTTTTTTGGTTGGGAATGACAATAATTTCATTTATGTACGTCCAAAAGAAAAACAAGAACTGCTGAAGTGTCCTGAGTAGAACTGATCAGTAACACTCAGGTACATTACTGCACTAAATACACAATCTGAGTTCGATCACTTTGTGGCTTGGTATCCCGCAAGTTCCAAATAAGTAGACACCCTTTTATGATCTTTGACTAATGTCTTGTTTTCTATACTCATTCATTCAGGTTTGCTCGATAATGTCCTGAGCGACTACTTATGGGCCAAAGCTGTTCTTTTGACAACAACAACTGTGGCAACGGCTGGTCTCACAATTCAGGTTCCTTTGGCAGCTTTGGTTGATACACTGATCGGTAATGCCCCCAATACAATGGATTACACTGGAGCTGCGGCTATCATGGTTGGGTTTGTTGGCATCAATATCCCTTCTGATGCTTTCTGTAAGTCTAAGGAAGTGGAAGTTACTTTGGAGCTAGAAAACACAAGTCAAGATCAAAATCATGTCTTGTCAAACTCCAAACAAGCTGCTTAAGTATTTTAGGTTTTGTTCAGTATACGTTTACCACTCCACTTGTTATTTTACTAGAATCAAACCCTAGACACCATCAGTGTAACAGTGTTAGATTCTTGATTTGAAGCAGCCAAGGTAGAAAAAGCCCATTATACTTGTAATTTGTATACTATAACCTTTTTTTTTAGGAGCTGTACACTATAATTTTGCATCTGTATATATTGTGGAAATAGTTTAATGACTTCTAAATGTTCATAAGAAGTTAATCAAGAAAATCTTTATTAAAAAATAGTCCATTTTTTGGTTGATCTCCAAATTAATTTCACCATGGAATATTGTACCTCAATAACTTGCATGCATGAAATATGGGAATGAAAATATGAAATGTCTAGTAAATGATCATGCTTGCATGAGAATTGAGAAATGCACAAATTAAATTATACTAGAAGCTTAAAGATAAAGAAATTATCTTATTTCAATGAATTGGCAGAAACTTTGAACCCTTATTGAACAGAATCGAAGAACCAGAATAGTGAACAGAGGGTGAGTGAAGTCTGTTTTTCTTTTTAACCTCCCATCTTAGCTTAGAATGTACGTAATTTTATGAAGCAATAATTTCAAACAAGTTTTAAAGTAATTTGGGCACTGAAGCTCTTGATTCTCAATTGCATGTAACATGTATCTACTTCCTAGTAATCAGCTTCCCATGCATTTATATGTCAGCCAAACCATTAACATAGTTCTGTAGCTTTTGAGCAAATTTATGTTATGAACACCTAGTGATCAAATATACTCGTTTATTGTCAATTAGGGATTGTTTTATGAATTGGTAAAATGCTACATAGTAAATGAACACAAGTCAGAACGATACTTTAGTTTATTCATGTGCATATTAATATTAAGTTGGTTGAGCAAATGATTAAATACATAAATGAAGTAGAGCAAACGCATAGATACAAACGGATGAGATTAACAGTTGGCACGCCTTTTATTGATAAGTAGTAATAATATTCTTATTAACAGGTTCCAATCTAATAGAAACAAACCAAACAAGGTTAGCTGCTAAGAATGTATAATGTGATCTTACTTAGAAACATAGATACATATTCAAGATGACAAACAACTCGAAAGTGACGCAATTATCATACTAAATTCCTGTCATGGGAATACTTCGATGTGTTGAGGCCAAGGGAAAACCGAGGAACTGATTTGTCTGTTCATGAAACACAGACTCCGTTGGTTGATGCAGAATCGCGAAGAGAACTGACCTTTTGCTTCAAAAATGTAGGGAGAACAAAGGCAGCTGTGTGAACCTGCAATTCGTGAAAAAAATTATTCAAGTTGACTAGTGTTTGATAAAAGGCCTTTATAACGCCAATCATGCAATGATTATATTGCAAAAAGATATCCATTAGTAGAAGAAGCGAGTGTCGTTCACGATTCGGACAAGGAACCAACGACGAGCAGTGATCTCGTCGCATGAGCAATCCCAACAAAACCTCTATTGCATGGGATTCTGGGCTCATGATCTTGTGAAGAGTCACATTCCTTTGTGACTCAATACTCTCGCTCGAGAGTATATCAGGGTTCTCCATTGAAAAGGAGAAACTCTTTTGAGTGGGCGTGCTGAAAACCACCAGATGAAACTGGTGTGCCGCCTGCAGATTTGATTTTGTCAAGGCAAGGATCATAAAGATCAATGCCAAGCTAGAGAGAGAGCTAAATAAAGTGAGCTCTCGAACACTTCGCCGGTTTGTGAAACTGAAAAACAGAAATCCCAACCATGAAAAACTTGCATCGCCTCGATCAGGCGCATAATCCGGTTGATTCACCGGTACCCACATCACAAATTTCAAAAAAACCACAAATTCTACTGAGATGAATCCCCATGTCATATCCAACCAAGTGACTTCTAAACTTTTAAGAAACACCACACATAATAAGAAGCAGAAGAACATACTGAGAAAACAGATAAACATACTTAAACTTAACCCACTTAGGGAAATTTAACCTCCAGGGGGGAGGGGGAGGGGAGGCCCAAAGACTAGGGGGGAAGGGGAAAGGGAGGCCCGACCGAAACCAGGGAGGAAGGGGGTAGGGAAGCCCGACGTAAAAACAGGGGGAGGGGATAGGGAGGCCCAACACGAAAAACAGGGGGAAAAGGCGGGTGGCCCGCCGGCCTAGGGGAAAGGGATAAGGGAGGCCCAACAAGAAAACAGGGGGAAAAGGCGGGTGGCCCGACGCGGCCTAGGGGAAAGGGATAAGGGAGGCCCGACTAACAACAGGGGGAATAATGGACGGGGAAGCCCAAGACTCGAGTGGTGGGGCGGCAAACCGGACGACTAACACCAGGGAAGGGGAGAACCGACGACTACTAAGGTGGGAGACAACCAGCGACACTTTAACAAAAAGACAGCATATACCCGGAAAACAAAACGAAGAAGACGAGAACGAAAATCGGAAGGGAAAAAAGGGACGGGTCGTCGAGCCCCTAAAACTGCTGGGTTTCGCTGGGTTTGTTTGGGGAGGAGAGAGCTTTTGTTGGTTTGCGGCTAGGGGTTGGCAAAGAGCAAAACAGTTTAAGCTATCCACTAATATCTTTGATTACACAATCAAGCAAAGATTTTAAGTTTTTGCCATGATGGAGAGATGATGGGAGTGCGTAGAACAAAACAACTAAATGCACTAGATTAAAATAATTGCCGGCAAACAACACACTGCTACTAAAAAAAGCAAAACTTGACGTGAGGTCCAGGGAGGCAGTGAGGAAGAAAGATAAAAAATTAACAAAAGTGTTGTTGGAAGAAAGTTGGACGTGAGGTCCAAGATTGCCGGAAGGAAATTTTTGTAGGGAGGATACTTAACCTACGCTCTTAATATTATGTTAGATATTGTGAAACTTACCCTCTAAACTCTTGTATATCTTATTTATGCAGGATAGTTTTACACCCTCTTGGATTATGCTCCAAAATTAGTCAAATAGTTTTCCTGATAGTTAGGACTGGTTGCTAATAATTAGTTAGTGGGCTAACAAATAGTGGTTTACATAATGGTCTATTTAGTGGGATAGCAAGTAGTGGGGCTACATAGTGGGCATGTTATTAGTTAGTGCTTTGTATGCCTATTTAAAGGCTGCTTTGTTTATTCATTTATGTATGAAAAATATTAAAATGTAGTCTTTTTAATTCTCTCCGACTTTCTCTCTTTTCTCCTCTAAAAATTCTACATTGGTATCAAGAGCCAGTGATCTTGTGAGATCTAAATTGTTCATCTTTTTCTTTCAATGGCATCAAATTAAATACTACAAAAAAAAAAGTAGAGAGAAATGAAAAAGAAAAGAAAAGGAAAGGAGAGAAAATTATAGAAACAAAAAAAAAAATTTATGAGTATGTGTGATTAACCGTGGCAAGTAACAGTTTTTTTTTTCTTAGATGTGTGAATGGGTTCCCTTTTAGCCCATGAAAATAAGAATTTTGGTTACTATAAAAAGAGGGAGACAAATCATTTGAGGTGAAGGGCTAATTCTTCACAAGGAAATCAGATAATTGGCAATCTGAAAATGGTGAAAGTCATTTACGCAGAGACGATTTCTAAAGTAATAGTAGTGTTTGCAATAATACTACGTTGAATAGAGTTTATGGAGATAAGTGCTCCAAAGTGAATGGTGTTGGTGATAATGTGCATCAACATAATTGTTGGGGTGATGAGAAGTGCATCAACAATTGAAGGTGGTGAGATATGAGATGTGCATCAGAGATGTGCTTCATAAAACATTTATAAAACTTTGAAGCAAGGGGGTGTATTGAAGTTATTAATGCTTCAAAGTATCACTAGATCAGTTTCCTTAATTCTAGCTAGTCAAAGTTGTGAGTTCTTAGTTACCTAAGTTTAAGAGTAGTGGGGGCACTACTTTAGGTAGTAGTCCACTAACCGTGAGTTAGTTGCTTAGTTTTAGGAATTATGCTTCATAATTCATATTATAGCCTATTTAAAGGCAATATTCTGTTATTCATTTTGAATGAGAATGCAGTAATTATTATTCCAATATTGCTTTTGTGCTTTGCATTCCCATCTCCAACAAAATTTCCGTCATTTACAGACTACAGGATCATTCATTTTGCTTTTCTAGAGTTAAAACGTTTTCAAATCTAACAACATATAATAGTCATGTAGGATACTAGGAGTATACTTCCTCCGTTCCAAAATAAGTGAAAAAAACTTGTCGCAAAAAGCTCTCACATAAATGAGAGAAGTGTTTCACTTATTTTGAACGGAGGAGGTATATTAGATCAGTTTGGGTGTTTATAATAATCAATATAATAACTTTTCATTAATAAATTTAAAAGTATTACTAGTCAAAGTATATCTTGAAAATGGTAAAAGAAAAATATATGGTCAATAATACTTGGGGATGGAGCCTGGAGGGAGGCAGGGAGCATGAAGCCATGAACTAGACGGAAAGTTTGACATAGTATACATCACATTAATTATTTCTCAAATATTAGTATAAGAACTAAGGAAAACCATAGAAAACGGTTGACTTTGACTGTTATTGTTATACGGTGTAGACTCACAAGTGATCAACTAGTCTAGTTTAACTCCTTTTCATAACTCAACTACTACATGTAAACCCTGCTCCCTAATGTTTGTAATGACTTTTTATTATCGGATTGTTGTAGGCCTCCAAGCCATAACTCTGGTTAACGTTTTTTATAGCATGTCATCTTAACCAAAAAAAAAAACTACTACATGTAAAGATTTTCTAAAGACAAATTAAAGGGGTGGAGTAGCAACAGCAAGGAGAGGATTTTTCATGTGTACAGTAACACCAGTGCTTTCAGACATGTCCATTGTCTCAGCTTCAACTCCATCAGGCAACCTCCAATCAAACTTGTGCATAAGATTTGCTAAAACAAGCTCGTTACTCACCGTCGCGAATGACACTCCAGGACAAATCCTTCTACCACCACCAAATGGAATCAACTCCAAGTCTTGCTGCTTCAACTCCGTTGATGATTTCATGAACCTCTCGGGACAAAACTCTTCGGGTTTATCCCAAATTTTAGGGTCTCTTTGAACAACCCAAGCATTAATAAAAACAAGAGTTTTTGCAGGAATGTCATAACCATTTATTTTTACGTCTTGGGTTGATTCTCGAGGCACTAGTAAAGGAAGTGGTGGGTGTAGTCGTAGACTCTCTTTTATCACGGCTTTTAAGTACTTCATTTTCTCTATATCTTCTTCGGTTATGTTTTCTTTGTCTCCACCAATTCTTCTTACCTCCCTTTGAAGTTCTAGCATTACGCTAGGATTTCTTAGGACTTCGGCCATTGCCCACTCTAGTACTGTGTAAGTTGTATCGGTTCCCGCTGCGAACACGTCCTGCATATTAAACCATCATATAAAATCTTAGAATGCTAGTTTAAATTCATAGATAATACTCCCTCCGTCCCAAAATATAGTTCTCATTTCCCTTTTTTCATGGTAATTTATGCAAGTAGAATCTAAGAGGGATAGTAAAGATTTTTTGTTTATTTAAATAAATGTTGTATGGGAAAAGATGATTTTAGGAGAGAGAATGGAGAATAATTGGTGAAAAAGCATTAATTGTAACACTTGGGTTGAATAAACAAAGCAAAAAACAAAATTCAAGAAGCAAATAAATGATGGAACACGGTTTTTCTAGACAAATTACGGAAAAATGTGGAACTAAATATGGAAATGAGAACTATATTTTGGGACACTCGAAATGGAAATGGGAACTATATTTTGGGACGGAGGGAGTACTTGATAGAGTATAAAACTATTCCTGGGGCCTCAACCATCAGCTTAAGCTTTTGGTTGAGTTGGTTCTTTGACATGGTATTAGAGCCAGGTTGACATAAAGGTCACGGGTTCAAATCTCATCCACCCCTCCTTTCTAAGTTTTATACTCTATCAATACTTCTTACGTTTCTTAATAATTAAAAACATTGACTTACACATTTACCATTGTAAAACTTGGACCAATTATTATATTTTCTTACAAAATTTATAGTAAATTAAATAATTTTAAATAATACAATATATTGAGACTAATCGATCATCTTTTATAAAATATTTTTCTATATATTAGGGAAAAAAAGGTCGTTGAAGTTAAAGTATTCATCTTTTCAGAAACCGATTCATATTTTAATAATATTACTTGTTCCGATAGAAGCCTAAATAATTCTCCCTCCATTTGTATATGTTGTTTCCAATTTTCCTTCTAGGATATTTCTAAAAATTATTTTTAGAGACAATATTACCTTATTTGGACAGTATAAGGCAGAGTTACATACCAAAAAAACTAAAAGATAAGTACTAAAAGCAATATAGAAGTTCGAAAAAGTAGGAGACCATAATTAACTTCAAAACAAGTAAGAGATAGGGTATGATCTCTTCACCTTAGTTTTGCTTGTTTTAAGGAAAACAAAAAAAAAGTTCTAAACAATTTAGATTAATTTAAGAAAAGAAAATTTTTTTTTTTAAAAAAAGAAGGGCTAAAAAAAAGTAGATAAGTTCAGCAAAAATAAGATGAAGAGAGCGAACCTATATAGTTCAGCAAAAATTAACATTGTAATTTTACTTACCATTATCAGACCTTTGATGCTCTCTCTATCAAGAGCAAAGCCAGTTGAATTTTCCTTCTGATATTGAAGTAAAACATCTACAAAATCTTTAGCTTCAAATTCAGTCTCACTATCACTATATTTTTTTAGTACATCAGAGTGCTCTGTAATAATCTCTTCCAGTATTAAATCAAAGCTTTTTGCACATTTCTCCAACCTTGCATTCAAACCATTAAATCTATTCACCCAACCTAACCAAGATATATAATCTCCAACATTGAAAACCCCAATCAACTCCACAAATTCAGTTATAACCCACTTAAAATCAACACCTCTTAACTGATTATCATTGTATTTTCTTCCAAATGTAACCCTACATATCACATCATTTGTTAAAGTAGCAAACATTTCACTCAAATTCACAACTGATGCAATCTTTTTCTGAATCTTTTCCACTATAAGACTAGTTTCTTCTTCCCTTATATTCTTAAAAGATTTAACTCTTCTATTGCTTAAAAGTTGAAGCATAAATATACTCTTCATCTGCCTCCAATATTCTCCATAAGGACAAGCAGCAACATCCTTACAATTGTATATCAACTTATTATTTATGCTAAGTTTCGCCCTGTTAGAAAATGTTACATCATGTGTTTTCATGATTTCTTTTACTACCCTTGCAGAAGAGACTATAAGGGTAGGTCTGTTGCCCAAGTAGAGCAACATAAGCTCACCATATTGCTCCGACAATGATCGGAGCGTGCGGTGAGCTTGCGTGCCGCTGCCTAGCTGAGGAAGATGTCCAAACAAAGGCACTTTTGGTGGAGATGGTGGCAAGTTTTGGACGTTTGAGGATGTAGTGGATACCCATTTGTAGACAAGAATTAAGAGGAACAAGGAAGAAACAAAGGATAGGGGATGTAAGTATAATAAGTTTAGTGCTTTCTCTAACATTTGTAGATTAACACTAGACATTTTCTTAGCTTCACTCTAATTAACGACTTCCAAATATCCTTACCACCCAAGTTTGGCTACCAGGATATAATGATACTTATAGTAAGGCATATGTGCTTTTTAACTTGATCCGGTCAACCATGAATGTGAACATTATAATTTGAAGTAGGAAATGAAATAAACCGATTCAGATTTTTCAAACTCCATATCCGATAACCCACCTTTGAATTTTTTTTTGGGTTTTTCCACGTAGTGCCTTTGTGTTTTACAAAATTCTACGTTGTACCAGGCCTTTTTGAACTCTACACATTGTACTCTTAAACTTTTTAAACGTCACACAATATACCTTTTGCTAATGGAAAATCCTACTCCAAACCTCACTTAACCTTCAATTTCTCAGATCATATCCCAAATCTCAGTCAACTAAGAAGGCTAAAAGATCTTACTCAATGCCCACAGGGTAAGAAAGTCCCAAAATCAACTGTTTGATATCATGTATAAGGGTATTTTGTGTAACGTTTAGAAAGTTTAGGGGTACAACGTGAAATTTTCAAAAAGGTCGGGTACAACATAGAATTTCGCAAAGCACAGGGGCACTACGTAGAAAAACCCTTATTTTTTTTAAACGAACACAAACTTGGATTCTATTTTTCGAATTTATATAAGATTATTTTTCCTCGAATCGGGTTGATTGGATCATAAATTAGGATTATTTTATCAATTAAAATCTCAAAATCAAACTTTTAGAGAACAATTATATACGATATTTTGCTGATACACATACTTATCCTATAGTAACGTAGTTTTAATTTATCAATTGATGAGATGATAATAGTAATCAGATACAGGTTGAATGTATGGGATCTTACAGACCCCTCTCCTATAGATTATGATCAAATTTTTCACTTTTTTGGATTTGACGGTTTCAAACTGAATTATCATCCCTAATATGGAGTTAAACAACACCTACAATAAAAGTCAAAAACTAATAATAATATATATCAAATTCAATCATATACGATTTCATAATAAAGCCACCATCATTATATACAGGTTGAATGTATGGGATCTTTGATTACTTTGAAAGTCATATTACACTTCAAAGTCATTACTTTGAAATCCCGGCATTGACTTTCAAAGACTTTAAGTACTAGATTTTGGAATTTTCTCATTACTATTGAATCGACCCAAATATACATTTATGTATAATGTTTCTGGCGCTACTTGCGTAATAACTGAAACAAAAGACCATTCATCAAGCACCAAAATGGAGTAAATAAAAGTAGGAAATTTTGTCAAACCATATACTTTTTTTTTTTTTTGACAGGGTCAAACCATATACTTAAAGATATTTGTTTTCACAATAATCTTGGAGCACCCTTGTTTATAAATCATAAAAAAATAGGATTAAGCATGAACAAATAGAAAAAGGTTGTTGTATAATCCCCATGAACCATTAAATTATTCATTTGCATTTCTTGTCTTTAACCAAACGCTCAATAAATGTAACGATTTTGTTCCCATTCCCCTTCCGATCCTCTATTTAGTGTCCATTCCATATCTTGAACAAAACGACCTATCAGTCTATCATAGATTGTTCCTTATACTATTATATAAAGGTACTAAGTTATTTATTATGCGCTCTAATTATTAGTTTATTTGCTTGTACTTCATCCGTTTCAAAATACTCAACACAGTTTGACTTTTGCATTGTTCACACACTCTCCTTTGACCGTCATTTAATACTTACTGTAGATATCGTTTCAAACTATGTCAGAATGGTACGGTTCATTGTAGTTTCTTCGAAGACGAATTTGAATTGATCTTCTGTGATTATATCTTGTTTTTCTTTAATATTTATTATAGATACTGTTTGGTATTCAATTAATAAAATTTCTCTTTCGTGTCGTGGTAGGTGTGTGGCCTATGTGCCTGAGTGGGGGGAACTCGTGTTTGAGTACACAATGAGATACGCGGCCGTTAATTTATATACATAAATGGTTGCTATTAAATAATCTCTCGTTTTTTTGTGTTAAAAAAATAATCTCTCGTTTGGGGCGTTGCTATTAAATCAACTTCAAATATTGGATCTTTTCCCTCTCACCGACCTGCGGCCAATAACATTCCGTCGTAGTCCATACTCCATATATAGACTAATTTTCAAAGTGTGTTGGCAAATAGTTGGAACTTTGAACATAAATATTTAACTGTGTACGCAACTAAATTATTTGAATCGCAAACGAAATCAATCCCTTTTTTTCTCAACCTAGGGGCTACCGCCACCCTTTTGGGCGATGGTAAGCCCCTTTTCTCCTTTTGTTACTAGTTTTTTTATGTTAATGTTTCTAATAAACTTCAGTCTCTCTTTAATGGAGAGTTTCTCTACCCATTTATTGGGTTATATCTACCCATATATTGGGTTTTATTTCTCTCCATGTGAGAGTTTGGAGACTTTGTTTTTGGATTTTTGTGTAATTCAAGAGGTTGATTTGTTGATTGAAATTTGTGTGGGGTTGCAACAGATGTCAGTACTTCGTTTACAATCACTTGAATTGGATCCAGTTCTACTTCAAAACTACAAAAGATCGATAGACCCTTGCGGAAGGTCGCATCGACAAATGATGTGAAAGACGAGGGTTTTCAGAAGTGTTAGATCTACTCAACGATCGTGGTTTTGTCATATTAGAATTGTATTTATTTCATTTTGATATGTATTTGTTGTTTAGTTTTGACTTCTAGTGTAGATGTCGTATGACTTTGAATCAATGAATTAATTTTTAATTTCAAAAAAAAAAAAAATAGTTGGAACTTTTAACATTGAAAAGGAAAGTTGGTGATGAAAAATTCAAAAGCTAGCTTTAGCCTTTATTCAAATGTTTTTTTTTGGTGTTTGCACCCAGTTCACCCTTCGGGCTACATCTGGATCGAGACCAAGTTCGGGGTGGTTTTTTCTCTTTTCCTATCAAAATATGTCCTCTTTTTTATTGCTCTTGTTAGATACTTAGATTACATTACTTGTACTCGTCTATGTCCACCTCTGAAATGGAATTCTGTTCAACTGTTGCATGGAGGAATCTTTGTTTTTTAGTCTTTGGCTAATGTATTGCTTTCTGTACTCATTCATTCAGGTTTGCTCGATAATGTCCTGAGCGACTACTTATGGGCCAAAGCTGTTCTTTTGACGACGACAACTGTGGCAACGGCTGGTCTCACAATTCAGGTTCCTTTGGCAGCTTTGGTTGATACACTGATCGGTAATGCCCCCAATACAATGGATTACACTGGAGCTGCGGCTATCATGTTTGGGTTTGTTGGCATCAATATCCCTTCTGATGCCTTTTGTTTCTTTTTTTTGGTGCGAATGAGCCACAAGGGCGGGGATGAGAATCGATCCCAGGATCACCTGGAAACGGGAGGGAAGCTCTAACCAACTGAGTTATCCCGCACTCTCTTCTGATGCTTTTTGTAAGTCTAAGGAAGTGGAAGTTACTTTGGAGCTAGAAAACACAAGTCAAGATCAAAATCATGTCTTGTCAAACTCCAAACAAGCTGCTGAAGTATTTTAGGTTTTATTCAGTATATGTTTACCACTCCACTTGTTATTTTACTAGAATCAAACCCTAGAAACCATCACAGTATTAGGTTCTTGATTTGAAGCAGCCTAGGTAAAAAAAGCCGATTATACTTGTAATTTGTATACTACTTCATAACGTTTTTTTTTTGGGGGAGCTGTACACTATAATGTTGCATCTGTATATATTGTGAATATAGTTTCATGACTTCTAAATTTTAATAAGAAGTTTAATCGAGAAATATTTATCAAAAATAGTTCAATATTTTGGTATCTTCAAATTAATTTCACCATGAAATATTGTACCACAATAACTTGTATGCATGAAACCCGCATGAAATATGGGAATGAAATGGTCTAGTAAATGATCATGCTTGCATGAGAATTGAGAAACTATATCCACAAATTATATTATACTAGAAGGCAGAAGCTTAAAGATAAAGAAATATCTTCATAGTTTTAAAGTAACCTGGGCACTGAAGCTCTTGAATGCTCAATTGCATGTGACATGTATCTACTTCATAGTAATCAACTTCGCCATGCATCTATATGTCAGCCAAACAACTATTAACCAAGTTCTCTAGCTTTTGAGCAAATTTATGTTATCTTGATTACTATTACTCCCTAGTTTCAATTTATTACCAAATTTAAATATACGAACACCTAGTGATGAAATATACTCGTTATTATGTCAATTTGGGATTGTTTTTTATGAAATGGTAAAATGCTACATGGTAATAAACACAACGATACTTTTAGTTTGCTCATGTGCATATTAGTATTAAGTTGGTTGAGCAAATGATAGAATACATAAATGAAGTAGAGCAAACGCATAGATACAAACGGATGAGATTAACAGTTGGCACGCCTTTTATTGATAAGTAGTAATAATATTCTTATTAACAGGTTCCAATCTAATAGAAACAAACCAAACAAGGTTAGCTACTAACAATGTATCATCCATCAATGTGATCTTACTTAGAAACATAGATACATATTCAAGATGACAAACAACTCGAAAGTGACGCAATTATCATACTAAATTCCTGTCATGGGAATACTTCGATGTGTTGAGGACAAGGGAAAACCGAGGAACTGATTTGTCTGTTCATGAAACACAGACTCCGTTGGTTGATGCAGAATCGCGAAGAGAACTGACCTTTTGCTTCAAAAATGTAGGGAGAACAAAGGCAGCTGTGTGAACCTGCAATCCATGAAAAAACATTATTCAAGTCGACTAGTGTTTGATAAAAGGCCTTTATAACGCCAATCATGCAATATTGCAAAAAGATATCCATTAGTAGAAGAAAATTTACAGTATAATTTGATAGAGAACGGTTTGCTGAAGAGCAAGCAAGTATACTAATACATGTACCCTTACTTGCGAAATGGAACGTCAGGCTCGCCATTTACCAGCTAACCTTGTCATATGAAGGGAGGGTACAAATAATAGACAATATACTTTGCTTGTTATCCAGCAACCCGTACTCCAAACAGCCTTTTTTCATTTTTGCAGTATTCTCACAATAAGAAGCTTTGGCAGAGCCATTTATCAGTTTTGAAAGTATAACAATTTCATCCATCAAATGGATTTGCATCATTGAAATACCCTGACTTTGAACAATACCCATAATGAGGTGGATGACCAAAAACCAACGATCAAGTATAGAATATAATTGACTAAAGCACTCAACCAGATATCAAAGTGATTGCTGCTATGCGACTTAGTACTAATAAATAATGCCTCAGCAAGAGAGCACAGCTAACAAAATTGAGTGTGTGAACATGACACTAATGATAATACAACATAATATGGAATAATTAATTCTAATAATACAACCTTTCACCGACTAATTTTTAATAAATCAACCCTCCAATTATTCCTGAATAATGCAACCTTTATACCTTATTTATTCCTAGTGAGTCAAAATGACTTAAAATCGTCTAAAACATTACTCTTTACCATAGAAGTAGGGACACGGAGGCAAGGGAAAGGAAAAATGGACGAGTTGGGAAATGTGAGTTACCAAACAAACTGATTATCAACACGTCAAAGCCCATTAAACCCCGAAAAGGTTGCATTATTCAAGAATAATTGAAAGGTTGACTTATTAAAAATTCATCGGTGAAAGGTTGTATTATTAAAATCAATTATTCCAAATAATATTGCATCATAACCAATCAACCATTTCCAAATCTGCAAACTTTTCTTCAAGGGAAATGATAGCACGACTACAACGTGCCTCATCATTCCATAGAAAACCAAGTTTAAAAAGGTCAATTGACTACCTCAGACAAATGGTGCAACGCTGTTACTAGGTACAGCCGTACAGCAATCATAAACCAAATCAAACTAAATTTTACAACGTCAAAAAGGTTCACTTGGTGGACTTAACATATGGTAAGTCGGGGTACACGGTAAGCATAACACCAATCCCTAACACGTCAAAAATCAAACTAAACAAGGTTTTAAAACAGATGGCATATCACATCCCCCATTGAAGTCAGAGAGATGGAATGCAAGGAGAAGAGAAGACAAAAGAAAAAGCGCAAAAAACGAAGGGAGATGGAACATATACATTATACAATGAGAGTATATGTTCAATTGGTCTATATCTCCAGATACAATAACAATAGTAAGTTCATTAGGAGACAATGAACGATAAAATTATAGAAACATCTTACCTCAGAGTTATAAAATCTTAGTTCTCTTCGATGCTGAGCTGCTCCTTCAATCTTCTCAATAGGGTTGATTGGATTCAAGAAGTCAACTGGTGGACCCTCTGTTGAACAAATGACAAATCCAATGACTCCACTGAAAGAAAAGAAACAAAATGTTTCAGTCAATAATGAACTTCAGTAAAATGATTGTTGGTAACCCATGTCAAATTTGCATCACACAATTAACAGATATAGAAGGGAAACAGAATATACAAACGATCCCAGATTTCACGCACACAACAGACGAATCAGGAGATCAACAGTCTGGTAATTAATTTTTTTTTAAAAAGCAGAGTAAGTTTAAGAGTGTGATCAGGCAAAAAAAATGGATTCCATAGCAACAGGTAAAAGTAAGTATCTTACCTCCTTTAGAACATAATACAGTTACCGTGGAGGATGAGTCCTATGAATTGAAGTCAATGCCACAGTCAAAGCATGAAGAGCTCGTTTAGTTCAAATTTAAAGGAAGAAATAAAATGCAATAAATTCAGAGAAGGTGGAATTCCAACCAATTCCATTGTTATATTACCCTAGTTTGAATATGTTTCTCTTTCATTTAATCCTTTCTCTACCTCATCTCATTTCTCGTCATACTTTCTCTCAACTCTCCTCTTCTCTCCACAATTTTCAGCTCTAATGGGCCAAATCACTACTATCAGTGCCAGAACTGAACATGGACATGTCAATTTGGCCTTTCTTTGGTTGATTTACTTGCTTATATGAACTTTTTACCACTATTTGATGTTCTTTATATGAGTTTCAATATCTTCCTCACTTTGTTTCTGTCTCTTCTTGTGGTTTATGACGATAGTGATCTAGAAAGAGATGAAGATCGCTGTTGATTGTCCAGCCATAAAAAAGGTGGTGGCATGGTGGCTAGGTTGGCAACAGCAATGTGATGGTAATGGCATGGTAGGAATGTTGAGAGCGGATGCTTGCATCCCCACTAGGTAATAATTTTTTTTTGAAACGAAAGGAGGTCTAGAAAGGCTAACTATTATGAACCAAACAATTGCCTCTTGATAATGTCAAAGCAAACTGGTGGCATGGCGGGTAGGTTGGCAACAGCAGTATGATGGTAATGGCAGGGTAGGAATGTTGAGAGCGGATGCTTGCATCCCCACTAGGTAATAATTTTTTTGAAGCGAAAGAAGGTCTAGAAAGGCTAACTATTATGAACCAAACAATAGCCTCTTGATAATGTCAAAGCAAACTGGTGGCATGACGGGTAGGTTGGCAACAACAGTGTCATGGTAGTGGCAGGGTAGGAATGTTGAGAGCGGATGCTTGCATCCCCACTAGGTAATAATTTTTTGAAGCGAAAGAAGGTCTAGAAAGGCTAACTATTACGAACCAAACAATTGCCTCTTGAAATGGCTTCCATTCCGACTCACTGATAATGTCAAAGCAAACTGGGTCTTAGAAAGGTCGGGTCTTTGCCTATATTAAGTTGTAGGCATCCAGGTGCTTTGCTCGAGGGAAGGTTGGAGTACCAAATGCAGGGAGGGAAAGATCACCCACCCCTTCACCAGCACTTTATTTTATTAATATTCTCAGGATAATTTTTAGTGAAAAAATACTTACAGCACTGAAAGCAGTACAGTGAAATAATTTTTCCCGTACTAAGAGGATAATTAGATTGCCAGCTTATAAGATTATTGTGCTCAAAGAAACACTATTTTCAGGAGTAAATACTGCTAAATATCTAACATGCCTATCATCCTTCATAATGCACAAATGCGGCACAACCTACGTTAGAGTCGTTAGCTATGATTATTACAGTATTACTTAATCATTTACTATGTTCAGGAAATAAAATTGCAAATATATCCCAGGCTAATACGAAGAGAAACAGAGACTTCAAGAATAAGTGCACATGTACCTTGGATAGGTAGGCACACTAGTCCATGCATAATGAACAGAACCCTTGAAAGTTTCACGGCAAATAGACAGCATATCCTCAATTAGATGAGTATGTAGCCACATGCTCTCTGCCATGTTACAAAGTACACCACCAGGTCTCAATGCTCTTGCCAGTGTCTCAAAAAAGGGCTTCTCAACAAGTTCTTGGGCAGGACCTGTATGAAAAGGCAATATCATCGAAGAAAATCAGAATGAACTGGATATTTATTTTCTCCACTCATTAACAATCCTGTGACCACTTTGTTAAAAAATGAACTAGAAATGCACAATTGAATTATTAAAATGGGGACAAATGTGTATTAAATTAATTGCTTAGAAATGCATGACTGAATTACTCAACTTAAACAACATACCAACAGGATCTGAAGAATCAACAATTATGGCATCATACTTCCCTTTTGGTGAATTTCTCAGAAACTCCACAGCTGTCAACAGAAAAAGATTAGAACAGATGTAACATAGCCTGGAAACAATGCCTCAAAACTTAATGAATCACCTGTACCAATAAAAATAGCTAAAAAATCTAAAGGAATAAACTTGTACTCAAGAAACATACCATCACCAACGTGAAGATTGACACGAGGGTCTTCAAAACCCAGAGCCAGGTCAGGAAAAAATTTTTTAGAAACCTGGACAAAAGAAGACAACTGCTGTTCAATCTTCCAAAATCCACAAAATAACAACTGACGAAAACTAAATTGTCACTTACATCTATAACCATTTCATCAATCTCACAAATATCAATATGCTCCACAGAGGTATGGCGAGATATCTCTCGGAGCACTCCACCATCACCACCACCCACTACAAGAACCTGCATTACCGAATCAGCCAGAACAATCCGTCAGATAATTTCTGCAAGCAAAGTGCAACATCACAATCTACACAAAAATCTAAGATTAATTGACGACATCATAGTACAACAGATAAATTCCTCAATTTTGCAGGGTGTAGATAAGCTGAACCCATTGAAGCACGTAATTCAAACAGTATCACATCAGTAAGACCACTGATACATGATTGAAATTGTCCATTGACAGAAAATTCACCAAGGAGTTTGAATTATACAAATAATGCAGGAAATGCTATCACTGCAGAGTGCAGACAACCAAAAGACACTCATAGCTCACAAGAGAGCACAGCACAGTGTTTTATCAGAGATTCCCCTTTCATAGAAAGGGGGTGAGAATGGGGAAAGAGAGGAGAGGAGGGTTTCCGCTGCCACTATAATTTACAGTCTCACTCATCAGTGAATGATGGGTGAAACATACTGGTTTCTTGATGAGCTGAACAGATCCTCCCCTAGGAGACCTAGTTATTCAACATCGACATGACCAGCACAACATATGACATAATTCATGATATCTTCTAATTATTATATGTACTCACACAGCGTGTATGACATAAGCATCTTTCTATCCAAGATAATAAAATCACTAACTAGTGATTAATAGTGTTAGCATAATGGGCGTAACTTCTTAAGTACAAATGGGTAAGCAATCTGGGTCAAGTATTGTATCAAAGAAATATAAAAATTGTCCAGCGCTATATTTGACTGTAAAAAAGCCACTGTTGCAGGCATGCATGAAAAATCTAGTTGCAAATAAAGGAACTCACATTTTTTGGGGACTCAATGGAACAAAGGGGGAGATGTGCTATCATCTCCTGGTATGCACATTCATCTTTCTCTGTTAACTGAATGATGCCATCAAGAACAAGCACTTTCCCATAGTTTGATGACTGCATGCAGCCATACCCAGTGTGATTATTAGATGACAAACATTGACACGACTTTGAAAATAGCACATGCAAGCACTGATCAAAGGTGAAAGTACTGAACCTGAAAGACAAGGACCTCTTGGTACAATGACTTTTCTTGAAACAAAATATCTTCCACTTTAATCGAGTGTGCCTCTCCTAAAAAAAATAAAGCAAAACAATTAGTTGCACTACCTTATCGTTTCAAATCGCTCATGTAACTAATTTGTCAAGGGAATAAAACCAATAAGTTCTGAAACTAACACGAGCAAAAGAAGAGTAGGCAAACAAATGAACCCAAACGAATGAATATCATTCATGGAGACAAAAAAGGTCAAAGTCAAACATTAGCAACATCATGTATCTTATAACTAATGCATACCAGGCCACATTGGATTGTTATAATAAAGCTGCTTCCCCATTTTACCTGCCATAAACAAACACAAAAAGAAGAAAAGCCATCAATAATTTGACCATCTTAGATGCAACCAACTATCACATAGCTCCTTCAATCCAAATCCAAAAGAGAATTATTAGACTAATATTGGGATAATGACCAGAGGACGACCGAGGTTCTGAAAACCACCCCGAAACAACAGTTGAATGGCATTGGGCATCGGATTCAGGGACCGAGGCTCTAGCCTTGAGGCAACAAGAAGGGATTTCCTTGTCTACCCCGTTGTTATTCGCCTTCCCATCCATAATCTTCTGGCATTCCAAACCTCTTTCTGTGCCTCCCTCCATAGACTATTCTCTTCTTCGCCCGCGACTCCAGTCTCTAAACCATAAGCCAAAACCACTATCATAAATCATGAACAACATCCCTTTATATAAGAACATAATATATCAAGCTAAAAGACCCATCATCACACGTTTACTCACTATCACAATCACACCCATAAATTTACAAAATTAACTGCTTTCCTAAATACAAGAACTAAGTTCTAATCATCACAAAAATAAGACTACAGTATCTAACTGGAAGAAAAAAATAAGGAAATTAAAATCAGAGACGATTCAAAAGAGCTAAAATTTAAAAAAAAAATCTTAGAACAATATTTATTAACCCATTATATGGAAATTTTCAAATTTGGTAACAAAACAAACCAATCAAAAACTCATATGCGAAAACAAACATATCAAATTTTTTAAAAAATGATCAATTATACGCACAAATATATTAAAAATGTAAAGCCGACAATTATAAAAAAAACAAAAAAAAAAATACCCAAATCAACTAAAAAGGATAACTAGTTTCTAGAACAGCTAGGGTTTAACACATTAAAAAAAGATAAACAAAAGAAGAAAAACCCAGAAATTAAGAAGAACCCATAAAATATAATCGCATTTACCATTAAAATTTAGGAATGTAAAGAATACACAAGATTGAAGGAGAAATAAAGAGACAATACCTGCTATTTATGACGTCGAAATTTCGTCAGCTACCTTATTCTTCGAGTTCAAGAAGGTATCTGAAATTGAGCGGGAAAATTTTGATAGAAATCACAGAAGAATGCAACAAATGAGAAACAATTTTTTAAAAATTTGAAAGGATTTATCTCTCTGTTTCTTTTCTGATTTCTTCCTCTCTCGTTTCAACTTGTAAATGTTCAATTTTTGTGGCTCTTGTGAGGTTTTTAATGTTTAGGAAAATGGAGGTGTTTTCCTTTTTATATACTCATCATCTAGGTGAGTAGGAAATGGGTCGTTGTTTAGTTGCAATAATCTGATTTTCGCACATTCGTGATTCGTGTAGAGTTTGAACTAGAGGTGAATTAATGAGCTCGGCTTGTTCGCGAACAGTTCGGGCCGACTCGTTTAAAAAGGCTCAACTTGGTTGTGCTCACTCGAGACCTTACCGAGTCAAGCCGAACTAGGCCAAACTCGGTTTGAAAACTCGTGAACAGGCTGATTTATTATTTTATATAAAAAAATTAATATAACTTAAAGTCTTTAAAAAGTTATTATATGCTAAAACAATTTAAAAATTTATTATACGTACCCTTTTAAGTTTTTAAAATTTGGTAAGATAAATTACATTAACGCCCTCTCACAGGGCACCTAAATACAACCTACCCCAAAGCCCCCCAAATCCCCCTAATGAGAATCGAACCCACAACCTGCGGGTGGAAGATGAAAGGGTTTACCACCCTTCCACTATCCTTTTAAGTTATTATATGCTAAAACAATTTAAAAAATTATTATACGTATCCTTTTATATAATTTTTTACATTGCACAATTCATGTATTTTCCTTTTGTATCCTTTTAGATCTAGTTTGTCGATAATTTATGTATATTTGTAAGTAATTCATTTGGGTATCATGTAAAAATGAAATAAAATACGTGTATTTGTAGTACTTTTTGAATTTAGTCTATAATCTTACAAGATAGGTCAAATGTCGAATATGAATTTCCTGTTTGGTTTAACGTTGTATTGGTTTATTCTTAATTTGTCTCAAATCGAGCTCGAGCCTTGAGAAAACTCATGAGCTCGAGCCTTGAGAAAACCTCCCGAGCTCGTCGGGCTCACGAGTCTAGTCGAAATAAACGATAAACGAGCCGAGCCGAACCCGAAATAAACGAGCAGAGCCGAACCCGATACAGTTCGGGCTCAGCTCGTGCAATAAACACCCCTAGTTCGAACCATCTTTGGTTGTTTATAAATAAAGAAAAATATAGTTATATACGAACTTGTTAAACTTGTCTGAATAAGTCATTCTTTTATTTATTTTATAACTAGCCTTATATGTGAAAGATTTATATAGTTAGATGAATTTAGATATATTAATGTGCTAATGTAAAAAACCAACAAAGGTTGTGAGTGATTTTTAATAGGAAAAGTTTCATAAAACTATCTTTTATAATCAATGTTTTTCAAAAAACTACCTTTCTAAAATTTTCTCTCAAAAAACAACCTTATATAACATATTTCTGTCAATATACTACCATTTTACCGTTAATGGGGTTTAATCACTAATACTTGAATCATCTTAAATTACTTTCTTTCTTCCCCTCTTGTTTCTCTCCTGTTTTCTCGCTATTCCATCGGCAGCAATACTTACGGCGGCAATTGTCATTTATTGATTATAATGGTAGTTTATTGAAATGAATTTGTTATATAAGGTACTTTTTTGAAAGAATTTTTTTTTTGAAAAACTTGGTTATAAAAGGTAGGTTTTTGAAATTTTGCGTTTTTAATATTAATTTTTTGTGAATGAATTTTGAACAAAAAAAATAAACATAATGAGTTAGTTTGACTGAATTAAAGAGTATCAAAGGTAGTCAGTGTTTCAGACTTTTCAGGTGGACGTCATGTATACCATCTTCTCTTATTAAAAAAAGGTCAAGATATTTTGTCCATTTAATTTTTTGATTGAAATATTTGATGCAAATACCATTTTTAACTTGTTTAGAATGGCAAGTTGAAATGACAAAGGGTTTTTAACTTGTTTTCTTTTGTAATTTTTTTCATTCGATTAGATCATTAAGGGTACTTTAGTATTTTCAGAGGGGGACACCATCTTCCTCCCACCTTTCCTTATATAATAGACATAAGTCTTTAACTTTCATACCCCTCAATCTTAAACAAGTCGAATTGACCGGTTCTACAAGTAAGGGTTTTTTATTTATTTTATTTATGTTCATATATTTTTTGTATTTTTGCATTGTTTTTTGAAGATTTTTTTGTATTTTGTTTGTATTTTTCTATTTTACAATGGATAGGCATGTTATATTTGATATAGGTACGAGAAGAACCCGACTCGGTATTAAGAAAAAATAGAGGAAGCAAAACCAAGTCAAGATGATAAGGATCAACCCTTTCTTCTTGCGCCAAAGATCTTACCCTTAAAAGAAAATCCATCTCTTTTCCATTTTTATTGCAATTTTCATATTTTCTTTTTCTCCCTCCTCCACCACTCTCTCACTCAACCACCAACAGTCTACCACCTCCACCATTCTCTTTCTCCCCCTCTCCTCCCACGCACTGCACCCCAACACCTTTGGCCTCTCTCACTCACCCTCGCCCAGCCCCAGCCTCAGATCGGTCGCTCGTGGGTGTTGGTCGATGCTCATGGGTGCTGGCCGCTGGCTGAGGAGAGATAAGGTGGGTCGGGGTGGGTTGAGGAGATAGAAAGGTCAGGTGAGGTGAAGTGGGGTGAGGAGAGAAAAAGGACAGGTGAGGACTGAGGTGAGGTAAGGAGAGAGAAAGGTCAGGTGAGGAGAGAGAAAGGAGGTGGTCAGTGATGGTGGAAGAAGAGATGGATTGTTGTTAGTGACTTAATTAATGGCTAACTATACATAGGTTAGTTTCATTAGGTATGTTTAAATTATATAGTAAGGGTAGTTTTGTAATTTCAGCACTTAAAACTTACCAATATAGGAAAGAAAAAAAAGTGTAACATCTATATTGTTACAGCCTAAAATGGAAAGTGTAACATTTATTTCGTTACGGAGGAAGTAGGAAAGATGGGGGAGTTCTATGGTGGTGGGAGTCGTCGGAGGTTGCATTATTGGTGGAGTGCAGTACCGAGGGGTTGGGGTCTTGGGGAAGGGAGGAGAGATGGGCGTGGAGGAGGGAGAAGAGAGAGGTTTTTGTAAATAAAAAGAATTATTTAAATTTTAAAACATAAAATTAAAATTAACATTAAAATTAAAAAGTAAAAAGAACCATCCCAATTAAAAAGCAACACGCGCCATACATAACCGGTTACAAAGGTTAACAACAGGTCATAACTTGTTTAAAATAGATGGGTATAAAAGTTAGACTTATTATAAAATAATCAAAAGAATGACTTATTTTTAGAAGATGGCCCAAAGGTTGGCTTATTCTTGATAATTTTTCCTTAAAAATATTGGTTAACAACAAACTAGAGGTGATCATGGGCCAGGCAGGGCCGCGCAAAAAAAAATTTGCCCATTGTGCGGACCAGGCCGGGCCGGGCCCAAATCTGGGCCAAATTTTTGTGCCCAAAGCCCTGTATTTCGGGCCGGGTCGAGCGGGCTTTTGCGGGCCAAAACGGGCCGGGCCCAAAATTTAGACTAAAAAATGTTTTTTGGCTTGTCTAAAGCCCGCCCAAAAAAAAAATTTGGCCGGCCCGGCCCGCCCGCAGGCCCAAAAAATCTGCACAAACCCGCCCAAAAACCGGGCCGGGCTGGAGTTGATCAGGTCTACAGCAAACATAGTATCCTACTAGACCAAAAATTCGAACATGTATACTCAATCTAATTTTGTAGATCACGTTGTTAGTAATGGGAGGAAACAGATGAGAAAAATTAGCATTATGATGTACATGTTCCAAATTATAACACTATAATGACAATATATGTTTGGCAAAAATTGACTTAACACCCCAAACTATGACTTGAGTGGACAATGTACTTAGCACCATTAATATTAGCTAGTACCAATGATGTTTTGCCCTAGTGGTTAAGATTGAGGTGCTGTGAACAATAGGTCACATGTTCGAATCTCCCTTCCCCTTCTTTGTACTTTGTACTGCCTTCGTGGCTCATATGGATAAAAATAAAAATAAAAATATTAGCTAGTAGCCCACATATTACGAACTATTGGACTTGGTAATGAGTTCATTTTTTTTTCGAAAGAGAAAATTCATTAATTGAAGGTCAAACGACATCTACAATAGGTATTAAAGAAAAACAAGATACAATTAAACAAGGCTAAATCAAATTCGTCTGCGAAGGAACTACAATGAACCAGATCGAGCAATACAGCGCAGCCCCCTTGTAATTGCTGAATCAAGCAGTTATTGATGAGGAAGTCTATCATTCTGATGTAGTTTGGGAAGAACATTCTTGACCGAGTCATGTTGACCGCATCCGAGATTCTAATATCTTCATGTTGAGTCTCGAACTTCAACCAATGAGAACAATTTTTCATACCTAAAAACAAAAAAATCATATTCACAACTCCCATAGGGGTGAAGGTGATTTCCAAAACAGAAACTAAAAACCCCATAACAGGGTTTGAAAAGATCTTATAAAGAAAGACTAATTTATTAAACAAAACAAGAAAATGAATTAAAAACTGAAAATAAAAGGGGAAAAGGGGCTTACCATGGATGAAATCATCCATGACAGCCCCTAACTGATGATGAAGGGGTATGGGAGGCTAGGGTTTAAGAGAGAAAGAGAGAGGAGGGAAGCTAATTCATTAAGTAGTTTGGTAATTGAGTTCATAATGTTGTGGCCATGAACACAGCTTGCATATTCATTATAATCATCTACCAAAGTTGGTGAATGATTATAAAGTTGGTGGATATAATGAATATACAAGTTGTGTTCATGGCCACAATGCAACATTATGAACTTAATTGCTTCCAGTATTCGTAGGAACTTCCCCCACATCAGTTTGTAAAAATCAACTTTGATGCACATATTTATGCAGGTGGGGATGTATGTGGAGGGGTGGTGGTGAGGGATTGGTGTGGTACGTAATGTGCTGGCAGCTAGTACTAGACTACTAGTACTATATGGTCTGCAGTTGGCAAGAACGTTGGGGGTACTCTTATGTTATCTTGGAGGGAGATGCGTTGGCTGTGTGTAACAATATATGCAGGGAGGCTCATATGGTGCTACCCCTATTTTCCTTGTCTATGATGAGATTAAGCCTTTGAAATCTTTTTTTTGTTTCGTTTCATAGTAGGCATGTTAGAAGGTCTGGCGATTGTGTAGCTCATATGGTTGTACGTTAGAAAGTTAGTAGGAATTTGGAGGTGTGTTGTATGAACTCCTTTCCCCAAAGTTTGATTACTTTGGTGGATCTTGATTTGCAATAAAATTTGTCCGGTTTTCCCACTATAAAAACTATTGGACTTGGTACAACATTTATCATATATGATACCGGAGGTATTTTTTTTGCCAGAGGACGGAGAATCTTGATTATTTTAATATTTTTTTTCTATTCCCCCGGTTCCAAAAGAAGAATCACTCACGTGACTAACCTTTAATTAGATGGAAAAATAGGATTGGAAAAGAAAACGGGGAAAAAATTATACTAATATAAAGTTTTCCGTTGTCGGCCAAAAAACTTACCTTCCGTACCATTAATGATATGCGATGCGTGCGCCAAGATCCAATAAGCCGTGATATTTTTGGCTACTAGCCGAAATTTAATTTGTGATCATTATTTTTAGGATATCTCTGTATGACTAAGAAAGTTTGTCATTAGGCCTCTTATGTCTTCATTATTGCACTTCATGGTTATTATCAGTTAGTTGATTATCTTTTTCAAAATAGTTAAACATAATACAATGTCCTCCAAAGATAAATGCTTTCAGAATCAAATGTCATTATGCTCATTATTCTTTAGTTCATCAAACAAAAGGAGAGAAAGACAGGTGAAAAGGCTGGAGAAGGGTGTGGTTATTTTATGATGCAAAGACGTAGTATGACAGAAGAAAAAGAATGTTAAAGTTTGATTCCATCATAACTTCTTTGGGGTAAAATAGAACATAATAATAATCAAAGCTTATCTTAATCTCGGAACTTTTGGACTCCTATAGTATTTGAGAATTTCGATTTCTTCTTTTCACAAGCAAAGCATAAAACGTACAGTCGGCAGATCCTCCTACTTACCTATTAGAGTTCAGTTTACTATAAGAACTAGTTTTTAGGTCCGGGCTATGCCACGGGTAATCATAGTTTTCATTTATTAATATTTTACTTTGAAATAATAACATAAAATATAACTTGGTTTAGTCATTAGTGGTTAAGATGGTAGTATATAAACTTGAGGTCGCAATATCAAATTTTATACAATGCATATATATATATTTCCTCCTTTTTTTACATGTTACACTTTGACAAATAAAAGTGAAAGCATAACATGGAAAAAAAAAAAAACGGAAGAAGTATTTATATAGATAGATATATATAATGGTTAATAAGCAATTGGGGGAAGCTTTTGACTTACGTTTACTTAAAGTTGATATTCATTTATTCGACATAAAAATTCAATATATGTATTCATACATTCTTTTAAAATTGAAACTCAATCTTTATAAAGTATAATCTTGCTGCACAAATTAAAGGATTGCGACTAGCGTATATAGTCCTACCACCCATGTGTTAAGATTTCTTTAATCTGCATATTTTAGGCGTGTATTATCTTGCTGCACAAATTAAAGGATTGCGACTAGCGTATATATAGTCCTACCACAGATTCACAGAACCACCCATGTGCTAAGATGTCTTTAATCTGCATATTTTAGAGCAACTCTAATGGTGCATTAAAAAAAGATTTGCTAGTAATTTTGCAAAATACTTAACTAGTTGCTAAACCACTGGAGCAAAAAATGAAGTTTTGTTTTGCTAAGCAAATTGGCTCTATAGAGTAAATTGGCTTAGCCAAAATATTGGGTCCCACACAACAAATAGTTTTTCAATAAGTGATAATGTATAATATATAAAAAAAAAGGAAAAGGAAAAGGTGATTGTGGGACGCAACAAATAGTTTAGCTAAACCACAAAAGGAAAGTTAGCTAAGGAAAATGACGTGGCATCTTTAGCCAAGTATCATTTTAGCTAACCATTAAAATTGATCTTAGACGTGTATTTTGGGACTTTTCCTTTTTATTTTTTTGGAGTACTACATAAATTCTCTTATGACCTATTATGCTTTATTTAGATCTGTGTACTCTCTTCTTTAAAGTTAAAACCTTATAAGATTTGATTTCTCCCCCTCCTTATAGGTTAGCAAACACATTATTAGTGAATAGCATAATTTATTGTGTTGATTATTTGTTTTTTTGCTGCTTTTGTTATAACGCCTTACATTTCAATTAATGTTCTTGAGATTTATCATGGTCTAGTCTTTGGATTTTTTTGCATTTTCAATGGCCTCGACCAGAATTACAATTCTGTTGATTTGTTAGGGCATATTTTTGAGAGAAGAGTTTTCTAACTTTTTCTTCTACACTATTAAAAACAGGGGCGGATCCACTATGGGTTCACTGGGGTTCATCTGATTTTTGGAAAAAAATTGTGCAATTTTTCTTTTTTTTTTTTAAAAAAAAGAGTTAACAATTAGTTATATACTTTTGCATGTAATGTCAATCATGAAAGCTGGGAGTAGCGTGGTGGTTTTGCTTGCTACCCGCGTGCGCTTACTTTGGAAGTTAGTGCAGGGATCGACTCTCGGTAAAAGCATAACTCTTCTCTTCTTCTTTTCTTTTTTTGACATGTTTTGTCTAATTCTGAAGTCTTATGCCCTTCTTTAATTCTTATTCATATTTTTTTTTGAGGAGCCTTAATTCAAATTTATTTTTTTGAGGAGCCTTAATTCAAATTTATTTTTTTGAGGAGCCTTAATTCTTATTCTTATTACCTCCATGATTATCATTTTCTAGCTCCATCCTCCACTTCCTTAATTCTTATTCTAATTTGACTTGAACCTTTATCTCTATACATGTATCTAAATTCTAAATCCTAGCACATGATGGTCACAACCATTAACATGGTAAAAAATATTCCATGTTTCTTGAAGTGAAAATGTAGCCATAAATAAGCACAATTATAAATTTGAAGAACAGTATAGTTATATATGTCTTGCTTAAATCCCATCAATAATTCATTATTTGCGGCATTTGATACACAAAAGTTGCTTAGACTTGCCAGGTTCTATCCGAAAGATTTCCCATATGTTTTCTACATGAACTTAAATATTTTTATGATGACATGAGGAAAGATGCAAGGTTTGGAGAAGTGAAGGATATTAATAAATTTTTCTATGATGCTTGTTGAAACATAATTCTTATAAATTAGTTTACTTGCTTATATGACCAGGATTGATTCTCCCGGTGGCGACACCAAGTGTTGAACGAGCCTTCTCTTTAATGACTTATGTGAAGAACAAGTTGTCCAATAATAGTATTATGGGTGATCAATTATTGAATGATAGCTTCGCCACATTTTATGAGAGAGGTCTTTTTATTTAAGTTAGTGTGATGATGTATATATTAAAATATTTTCAAAGTATGAAAACTCGTAGAATGACTTCGGATTTTATTTATTGATGCAATGTAATGAATTAACATCCTATATAGCTATTGTAATATGATATCTGGATTAATGTACTGATTTTTTTTTAATAAATGATTGTAGTTTATTTTTTGACCAATTCCGAACCCATATGATTGGATTCCTGGATACGCCACTGATTAAAAAATGTTTGTCTCATGCATTAATATTTTTTTTAAGGTAAGATGAAGGGGAATCATTTGAATAGTGGTGTGCACTAGTCCAGGATCGGATCGGTGGACCGAAATCTGCCTTTTTCTTGGACCGGGACCGGACCGGAATTTTTTATTTTATTTAAATATATTTATAAATTAGATATATTAAAAATTAATATTTTTAATAACAATAATCCTAAAGCAATAAATAGTAGGTTTTTAAATTTCTAACTTTCTACCTTTTTAAACTTTTTTAGCATATAAACTTTTTTTTTACTAAAATAATAGAAATTCCGGTCCAAGCGGTCCGGACCGGAATTTTCCGGGTTTGGACAGGACCGGAATTTGTGCACACCTCTACATTTGAGGGGGGATAAGGGAAAATCTTCAAATGAGTCCCATGAGGTTTGATCCCTGGACCTCAGGTATATGAGATGGGAAGCGATGCCACTACTCCACCACCTCAACCTCAATTGTCTCATGCATTAATAGCATAGGCATACATCCAAAAAGAGACAAACGTAGATTTAATGAATAATATATATACAAGCATGAAGCATGAGTCAAAACATTAATGTGAATCAGTCCATCAAAGAGTGGTCTTGAAAGAAAGAAAGGAGTGGCTATTGAAATTTAAAAGTATACATAATTTTCCTTTCAAATGAAAAAAAAAGGGAAAGAAAGAAAAGTAGAAGGTGCATGCATTTGGTGTAGATGTCTGACTTAGACAAGCGATAGGTGAGCGAGATCTTTCTCATCATTTATGTTCTTGTGGAGGTGGAGCAATCGAAGTGGCCACAAGCCCACAAGAGTAATAATGAAAAAAAGTTGCATAAGAAGTTAGACCACATTTCTCTCGAGGAGACATAAAAAATCTAACAGATCAAGAAGAACAAAGTTATCAAGGCTTTCAAAAAAAAAAAAAAAAAAAAAAAAAAAGTTATCAAGGATAGGAGTTAGCTCCAGTGGATAGAAAGACTCCCCTTATCCCCGGCGTCGGGGTTCGATCCTTACCCCCAACATTATCTTTGGGGTGTTTCGCTAAGCATCTTATCGTGCACTTTATCAACCAATGTGTTGGTGTTCCTACAAGCTAGTAGCGCTTGTAGGGATTAAAAGCCTGACTTAATTTCCTAAAAAAAAAAAAAAAAAAAAAAAAGAAGAACAAAGTTATCCAACGTAGCCTCAGTACCAACAACGACATCTAACAAAATAGTAGAAATTAAATGATCTTTTTTTAAGAGATAATGTTTACACAATACATAACTTCCACACGACCACAACAACTACAAACCCATAATTTACAAATGAGATTTTGGGTTACATTGAACAACTTAGGACCAATTATATCGATTGAAAGATATTATTCCATCAAAATAAAAAGAAAATACAAATATGTAAAAGTAGATATAAAAATGGTGGTGGGAATTATTTTCTTCTTCCTTTTGTTTAAATTGAGCATATTAATAGTGAATTTGTCATCCTTCTTAGTATACATGTAAGTTTTTAAGAGTCCGACAATGGATTGTTCCAAAATGTCAATGTTTATCTCAGAGTGTTTAAGTGTTTGTTAGGTGAATTACAGATAAAATAAGGATGAGAATTTGTAATCCCAAATAGGGTAATCTCTTCCTAATTTTTTTAGGAAACTGAAATTTTTCTACATGATTAAGAGACAAAAATATATGTCATATTAACCAACAACTTAACTATAAAGCTCGATCAAAACAGGAAAAAAGGTACGCAAGATATCGTCAATTATCATAATATTAGTTTGTCACTTTATTGGCAAATTTATAAGGTCATTTATGTTGTCTATCCAATAAATCAGGGTATTTTTACGGTCCAATAACAATTATCGATTCCGAGTGTGCATGCCAAATGTTGATGTTTTGGGTGGAGTTGCCAATGCCAGGAATTGCATGCACAAGGAAGCAAGTGAACTTACCCTTGGGAGATATATTGTTCCACAAAAACTCTATCTGATGGATGCTGCCTAAGATGAGAAAGACAAGGTTACTTATAAAGTAAGTAAGATTTTCCTATATATTATAATAGTAGCATTACAAGATTATTCAATTATTAAAAGACAAGGAGGTGATGAGGGAAGCAAGTTTCTCATTCCATTCTCACATAAGTACGTATTATATATAAAATTAAAGCATGAATTGTCAACAACAGTTTAAACAAAAATTATCATTCCCTAATAATCTTAGTAAGTTATCAACCTATCACATTTTATTTTTGTGAGAAAGTAAAAGCGTACTATAATTTGCCTGTGTGGTCATGAAATAAAAGGTCGGTCTCCCATGACCCACGACGTGATTGTACATTTGTATTCGTGGCAAAGGCCAATTTGTTAATTTGCGAACATTTTTTTTATTATCATTATCATTATAAATTAATATGATTTGACCTCTTGATTAGTATAAGGTCAGATGAACATGTATCATTGCCTTGGATTATTCTGATCTGAACTTATCTGATCTGATCTGAACTTATTTTTTATGAACTGATCTGATCTGAACTTATTTATTCTGATCTGATCTGATCTGATCTGAATTTATCTTTTAAAAAACATATTATTACTAATATTATTATTACTTTGTATTTCATTACTAGTATTACTATTACCATCATTTTATTACTATACACAACTTTCAATAATAATAATAATATAATAATAATTTTATAATAATAATAATATAAATAATATTATAATAATAATAACAATAATAACAAAAATAATAATAATAATAATAATAATAATAATAATAATAAAAATAACAATAGTAATAATAATAATAATAATAATAATAATAATAATAATATAGATAAAATAATAATAATAATAATAATAATAATAATTATTATTATTATTATTATTATTATTATTATTATTATAGCATAATTAGTTTTTTTTTTTAAAAGAGCACATTAGTATATGAATATATTATTATAATTACTGTTGATTTTTGTTTAACTATTTAATAAAGTTTGTAGCTTTTGGCCATTTTCATCCTAAAAAAAATTGAGTTGAAAGTTGATAGCAATAGAAATATAGAGATAGTTACAATTAGAAAATTTACTTATTATTCGATTCACATTTTCGTCATTACAGAGTTGCCTACCTTCCAAAAAGTTGGGTTCTTGTGAATCATAATCTATAAATCACTTGTTGAACTTTAGATCAACGCTTTAAACTTAGGAGGTTCTTATTATTATTTGAAGTTTTTTGTTTTTATATATTAAAAGTGAAAATATTAAGCAATAAATAAAAAATTAATAATATTAATTGTCGTGTGATGATATTGTCATAAATTCCTAAACTTATATTCCACCTGTTCCTATTTGATTTTTCACTTTGACTTTTGCAATATTCAGGCTATGTTCTTTTCAACTTATTTAAGCACTCTAGTGCTTATTTCAGATTTGATCAAATCAGATCAGAAAAGTTCAGATTAGATCAGAAAATAGCAAATCAGATTAGAAAAGTTCAAATCAGATCAGAAAAATTCAGACATTATCCTTAATTCTTTTTCTAAATATTATTATTGTTGTTGTTGTTGTTGTTGTTGTTGTTGTTGTTGTTGTTGTTGTTGTTGTTGTTGTTGTTGTTATTATTATTATATAAGAAATGACATGACACGACAATACGACCAGAACTCAACACGAAATAAATGGATTCGGGTCAAAGTTTGTGACATGTTTTAAGTAAATGGGTCAACATGACATGACTCGTTTATTAGATATGTGGACCTATATTTTATATAAAAAAAATAAAACTAAGTCATTAATTTAAAAATGCATTGCAAAATCACAATGCAAGTTGTCTTGAAGAGTTGAAGCCACCTAATTTTTTATTTGTATGTTCTCTTTCCTTCTTTAATTGCGATTAATCTTGGTAGCCAAATGCCAAAAAAAAATTATATATATTCGATTAGTATAAAATTTCATTTGTTTGCTGTAAATTTTAATGATATTGACAAAAAGTCTGCAATTGCTTAATAATAATAATAATAATAATAATAATAATAATAATAATAATAATAATAATAATAATAATAATAATAATTTCTTGGATGTTAATAATAATAAGAATAATTGAATAGAAAAGTTCAGATCAGACAAGACCAGACCAGATCAAAAAAGATTTGATCAGCCCAGATCAGAAAAGTTCAGATTAGATCAAACCAGATTAGAAAAGTTCAGATCAGATCAGACCAGAAAAATTCAGGTCAAACCAGACGAAAAGAACATAGCCTTAGTATGTACAAAATCCACTTTAACCTTATACTTTCAGATTTTTCACCGTATACCCGTAAGTAATTTGTTTCCAAAATATAACCTCAAACTTTTCAAAATTCACCATATACTCCTCATTTTCTTTAAAATTCACCATATGTCCTTAATGACTCACGTTCGTTAACTGTTTTAATCATTATCCTCTGATTGTGTTACTAATTAGTCATAATCGGTGTTCTTTAAAATTAGTCAAATAGGAGTTGATTAGGTGTATATGACTGCCTTCGTATAGGACTCCCCACCTAGAGGGTCATTAGAAGCCAGACAATCCCTCATCCCCCTTCCCCCTTAAATCCCAAGCAATTGTTTAGGATATAAATTAGGAAAAATTGTTTTAATTAAGTCAATCTTTGCGTGGTCTTCAAATTTCAAGTCTAACTTTTGATTATTCCTAGTCAAGTTAACTTTGTAGCACCATTAACTTTAATTAGGATAAATGACCGGTAACCTGATAAATTGGTAAATAAAAAAGTTTACTAATTAACCCACCCATTAACCCACCCAAAAATTGATAACCCACCCAAAACTGAAAATCCACCCATTAACCCACCCAAAACCGAAAACCATCCATTAACCCACAACAACACCGGCCCCACCCCACCACCTCCTTCCCCGTCCCCCTTCGAATCCTGCGCCTCCCCCTCCCCCACCGGAAAATCGCTCCCCTCCCCCCCACCCCTTCGAATCGAATCCCGCGCCCCCCCTCTCCCACCCTCGTTTCGCCCGGAAAGAAAAGGGAGGAGGCGGCATAGGCCGAAGTGGACCGGGGAAAGCATTCCCAAACGAAGAATCGGAGAAGTCGCCGCGCCGATTTGAAGGACTACGGCTGCGGGCCGCCGGCGAGAATGAAGGAGGAGGACGAGGATAAGTGCGCCGGGGGGGGAGGGGAGGAGTGGGGGTGGGGGGATCTTGGCAGTGTGGGGGGGGGGAAGGGAGGGGGGGGGGGATCTTTGTTGGTGTGGGGGCGGGGAGGGGAGGGGTGAGGGGGTCGGTGTGGGGTGGTCCTAAGGGAGAGGGAAGATAAAGATGACCGGGAGGAGGAGGGAGTAGAGAGAAAATAAAACAAAAAAAAATAGCAAACCAATCATATGGCGACACGTGGCACATATAACCTACTAAATAGGTCACAAACAGGTTAAAACTCAATAGAAGAAAATAATCCTACAAGTCTAACTCAATCAGGGATAATCAAAAATTAGACTTGAAATTGGAAGACCACGCAAAGGTTGACTTATTTAAAACAATTTTTCCTATAAATTAAACCCTATACTTCACTAACGAAGATGAGAAAATTCCAATTCCTATTTCTTAGAGATACGTATCTTTCTATTTTCAATTACTTTTCGCCTTGACATTGGGTGTCTTACTTAATTGGAGAATTAGGATTTAGGAGTATTATAGTATAAGCTCGACCTTCAAGGCTTCACCAATCACCGTGTAGACATTAAGACATAGACAGTCAATAACCTCATGCGTATCTTACACTATTCATTAATTATCTCATGAAACAATAACTTATGAGCCAAATTTAAAAAACTTAATTGCTAATACTTCAACGATATATGTACATGTGTAACTCATGATCTTAGTTAAAAAAATCATAATGCATTCCCTCTGCACCAACTCACTCACTCAGCATCAACTATTAACTTTTTTTTTAGGGGACAACATCAACTATTACTTGGTCTAGTAGACTAGTAGTAAAAATTCATATTTTAGAGCATCAAATTCCATTTTGAGATACTTTAGAGTTTAGGGGTGAGAAATTCCCCATACCCTTATCCCTTTACACCTAAGGGGCCTAACTTATGTAAATAGATTAGACTGGCCTATGAAAGATTTTAGTCTAATAAGGCATTTCATTTTAGCTATCTAAAAAAAAGCACTATATACCCAATGGCCTATAATGGCGGATTTTGGACAAAAAGGGGGTATTTAAACCTCCAGCCTCTTGTACAAAACGGGTATCCATACTCAACCGTCATGCCACAAATTCTTATATGTATGAAACAAATAATATACCAAGCAAGGTCTAGCTCATTTGGTAAAAAGAGTTACCTCATATGCTATATGTCTAGGTTTTAAATGTTGCCAAGAGACGGTGTTTAAGGGTGGGGACAAGGGATCTCCTTACCTTTCTCCCTTCATTCCCAACTCTCGAATGTCCAACCCGCAAATACTAGATCAAAGGATTTTGAGGGTTGAAATGTAGTTAGGGTCTTTGTCCTAAGAAAATGTATCTAAGAACAAAAGTCTTATAATTAAGAGCTCAAAAAGAATTTATGCTCTTTTTTGGCGTGAAAAGAATTACTAGTTATCCTGGCAAAGAACTATGAGCATGGACCAGCCTAATTTACCTAAAATTTGGAACGCTATAATGTGAGGATGACCAGCCCATATGCAATTCTAGCTTTTCCAATTTCCAACGCGGGCCCAATCAAGAATCTTGAACGAACACAGTTGAAATATGACTAATGGGCTATGGCCCAATCTCGACAAAACCTAGATTAGATGATATTGTTATCCTTCAAAAAAGAAAATAAAATGTTATTGAAGAAATTTATTTGATTCACACTTTCTGTTATTATTACACTATTCATGAATTTCAATTTAGAAATATTTTTCTTTTTGCAAAGTTATGTAACAAATGGTTTCATGTAATATGCTATTAAGATTTGTTTCAATATTTATGATTTTATAATTTTACAAATAAATAATTAAATATATTAATGGTCAAAATTTTGTATTAACAAATGTAAAACAAATACTTAGCTTGCAACTTGGGATTCGGCCTATAACTGTTTTAGAAACTTTAATTTTAGGATGGTAAGATGAAGGGTCATATTAGACCGGAACCTCTCGCAGGTTAACCTGGTCCGGATTAGCGGGCATATATTTTGAGAGTGGGGGGAATGGTAAGGGAATCCCCTCTTCCAAAGTGCCCCTAATGGGGATTGAACCCCCAATTTTGTGTTGTAAAGTTTTTTCCTTATCACTGGACCATGCTCAGGCCTTTGTTTTAGAAACATACGAGACTTCGCATTTTGGTTATACAATTTTGGACTTAGGTATTTTGTACTTCCTCCCCCAAATGTATAATTCAATTTGGCTTTACTATTATAGACCTAACTATCTGTTAGAATTTGATAAGTATTCTTAAAACTCATATCAGATCTACTCTATAACTTTTTTTTCGACGGGTACTCTATAATTTATTTTAATATAAAATAGCTATTATATGGGTACTGCTATAATGAAAGCAATAAAGCAACGTAGAGATAGAGAACAATCGACACACAAAGTTATCGTGGTTCACTAACAAAGTAACAGTGTGTTAGCTACGTCCACAGGCTAAGCAAAAACAATCTTTATTCTCTTTGAGGAGAGAGAGTACTGATTACAAAATATGGAGGCAAACGTTGATTAGAAGGTTTGTACAGTATCCTTTTAATTAACCTAAACGGAATAGTCCAAAATAGGGCCCAAAATAGAAAATAAAATTGTAAATCCCATATACCTAGATCCCCGTGTTGGGTTATTCAGATTTGGGATCGACAGACTACAAATTGAAGGCATCTCAACCGTTACATTTTTTTTTTACTTTAAAAAAAAGCCAAGAGCAACATAAATAATTGTTGATTTTTATGCAATACTTCCACGAAACTTGTTGATACTTTGAGTATCTTGACCATGAACCCAAAAAGATAGAAAGCAGCTCATCAAATAAAGTCTTTGCACCTGGCAATCTGGCGTAGAGATTTAGAAGAAGAAAATCAATATTGCAGCATTACCGAATCTTCAATCCTCCGATATATGAGACTTTTAGAAAAGGAGTGACAAAAAACACCACTCAAAGAGTTTTGACCATTCTCGACCTTGAACTAACCTTTTCGATGCAAGCTATGATTGATTGAAACAAATGAGAGAGGAGATATGAAGTAAACTGTAAACCTAGTCGGTCGCCTACTCACCTTGTGGTCCAAATTGGCCCGTCAAGGCGTACTGCAGCGCGATAGTGAAGCTAGTCGAATTACAAAAATTTTATCATACATCCGGGTGTTTTGTGAGTTGTGAGTATGGTACATCCAAAGCTATTTTTGTGCTCATTGCTCATTAGAAATAATCTAAATGAGCAAAATGTACAAAAAAAAGGAGAGTTTCAAATGAGTAAATAAACAAAAATTAGTCTTGAGTGTACCATGCACATGGTACATGTACCGGGGTGTGTATGATGAATGAACTCCTAGATAAAAGACTTGTTAAGCGTTGTTCTAAATTTAAATCGTTAAATGTGAATCAAGTCGGTGGAGGAAAAAGGAAAGTAATGTTAAACATCGCCCTATTTTTACCATGCGTAATACATAAATCAACAAGATAGTTAGAATGTGTTTATCTGAATAACATCATATGATTGTTTTCTTTCTCCGCTCCTAACCATAACCAGTGTTGACAGAAATATGGGAAATTATTAATTCTGCATTAGTTATATTGTTCTTACTTTTTATAGAAGTATTATAGTTGAGAGCATTTGGTGCAAATTTTGACTTTGCGACAATTTACTACACGTGAGTGATAAATGAGAAAACAACAAATTTGTTCAACTACCTTAGCTCAACTTTGATTCTACAATGAACTAATCCAATAAAGCATTTTGGAAAGTAATTATTTCATTGACAAATGGTATTAGTAGATATCAACAAATTTTGCTTATATATTTGACATTTAGAAATAATATCTCCGACATAATTTCTGTATAGTAGAACAAACCTGCCAGATTTTTTTTGGTACAATTTCTGCTGTACAAGAAACCTCTTAACAACTACAACCACAAAAAATGTCAAAAAAAAAACCTAAAAAAGTCAAAATTCAAGTCAATTCTTCTGGGATGACTAATCAAAAGATACATTTATCTTAGAAAAGCCTTTTATGAACAAGTGAATCGACTAAATTTTCTAAAATCTACAACAATTACACTTATATTATCCTTGCTTCCCTTGGCAATGGCTAACTCTGTTAGTAGAACAGCAGCAACTTCCGCTCTATTACTGCTTATTTTGCTAATCTGGTTAAAAACTTCTTGGGATTTAAACCTGCCTGTAAGACACCGTCTAACGACTTGACATGCAACTTCGTTAGAGATAACATCCCATAAACCATCGCTAGCCAGTATTATAAATTCATCGGCTTCTGTCCGTTTGCTAATCGTAATTTCCGGTATAGATGATACATACGGTTTTAGATAATAATCTCCTGCAATCGAAGTACGGAAAAGTTATGAGTAATCATCTTGATTTCGAAATAGAAGATCACTTCTTACCATAGTTGATATTCACAATATGTTCAAACAAGGGTATTTTCAAAATATCATTTGTTGTCTCCTATCGTACAATACAAGTATGTCCATGACTTAAGATATGTTCTCCACAAAAGAATCGGGAGATGGAGCAGTGATTGACGCTTTTATCTCCCCCTAGCTGCCAGGGATTGATATTGGCCCTGCCAGTAGGGTGATTCAGTAATTTAATTACCAAACTTTAGAATGAAGTTACCCCGAAAAAGCGACACTAATAACTCATTACAAGGCCAAGATCATATTCTGATAGAGGGACATGTAAATTATACCTACTGATCTTGAAGTTGCAAGAACTCCGAGGACTCGATGGCCATTCCAGTTGATCACTCGACCACCAGCAGCTTCAATTCTAGCCAGTTCATCTGGTCTGTCCGGCTGAACAAAATTTGCACATGGTTAGCAAATAATTTTTTCTTTGATAGAGAGAAAAATTATCGAATGGGATAAACTAAATGGAGAACATGTCCGTCTAGTAAACAAGAGCGAGGCTATAGGGACCACAACAACTGATATACAAAATTACTCCCCTCTTACATCATTATCTGTGAAGTACTATAATCAATTTAGTATCGCTCTCGTTGAGTGATATCACCCAAACCGGGGGACCTTATCAAGCCGATATCATGGAACACAAGAAACAAGCAAACGAGTCGTCTTGTATACGTCGGCTTTCAACAATAAATGCATCACATTGTATGAGACAAAAAACTAGTTGCACAAAATCTTTCATGATTTCAGAAGTTACTTTCAAGTTTCTACAAAAGAGGATACAGGAAGGAAAGTCGGGGACCATATGCTAGGATTGATCTCAAACAATAATCGCGAACACCCATATCTTAGGTACGCGTACACCACAATCCATAGCAAAAATGAAACAAAAGGACCAACACAGCTTGCTTATTCGTGCAGAACATTATTTTACAATATTAATTGAGATTGAGATGGTGGAGTAGTGGCATCGCTCCTCACTTCATATCCCTGAGGTTTAGGGATCAAACCTCATGGGGCTCATTTGAGGATTTCCCTTTAAATGAGTCATCTTCATCTTACCTTAAAAAAAAAAAGCTTGCTTATTCGCGCTAACGCTCTTACCAAAGCTGGTGTTATACAAGTTAGTTATTAATTCCCAATTTTTGCTAAACACTTCAGGACAATTTCATAGGGGGAAAGCCAAAACTATCTCAAACAACGGAGTTTCGGATCACACGGAAAGAGAAAGAGGGAGTCTAATATTATTCTATATGTTATAGAATATACTTAATTTTAATCTAATCACACACGTAAAAAGCCATAGGAGTAATTTATATTATTAAGGATACTCTAATTATCATCTTCACATGTCGAAGATATGCTCAATCTTGTACTAAGTTCACGAGCAACACACATATATATATGCGTATTATTCAAAACCAATCTAGATATTCAGAGATCACCAACATTCTATCCCAATTTCAAGAAAATCACGACTTTTTTTATGGAGATATTCAATACTGTTAATATGTCCACTTCTTCAATATGCTCAAAATGCTGAATATTGCTGATAACGTGATACTACCTAGGCTAGGTACTAGGTAGTTACTAGTTAGTTAACTTAGATTACCAAACTTTACTAACTCACTAAGAAAACATCTTAGAAGTTACTCTATTCGTCTGTCCTCAAGTAATTATAAGGTTTGATTTTCAACAATATACATATCAAAATAAGGTAGTCCTTCCCTCTTGAAAAGAAGTTTCATTTTTTTTTTACGTTTATCGATGCACGTTCTCAAACTAAAATTTGATTTCCGCAATCTATTCATTGAGATCAATCAAACAACACTACGATTGAATTTTTTTTCCTTTATACATAGATTATAATTTAGAAGATTCTCTTTACTTTACTAGAGTGGATAGTTCTTAGGCATAAAACCCGCTTATTAGTTTTTATTTTTTTCTTTTGAAGGGACTTATTAGTTAGTTACTTATTACTAATATTTCGAAGAAAAAGTTGGCACCTTGAATATTTTGAATTAAAGAATAATCAAATATAAAGTCCAACAATCCTTCTTTTATTCCTTTTTTTCTTTTTCTTTTTCTAAAGTACTAATATCTAAAACAAATAATGCATACTCAAAATCATGTCACCACATTATTTCACAAGACAAGAAATAATTTCACATAATGATAATCTTATGATATGATACCATAATCAAACAAAAAAAAAAATCTAGTAGTTAAGATTGAGGTGCTGTGAAGGATAGGTCATAGATCGAATCCCCCTCCCCTTCTTGGTACTTTGTACTGCCTTCGTGGCTCACATGGATAAAAAAAAATCATGTCACCACATTATTTCACAAGACAAGAAATAATTTCACATAATGATAATCTTATGATATGATACCATAATCAACCAAAAAAAAATCTAGTGGTTAAGATTGAGGTGCTGTTAACGATAGGTCACAGGTTCGAATCCCCCCTCCCCTTCTTTGTACTGCCTTCGTGGCTCACATGGATAAAAAAAATCATGTCACTACATTATTTCACAAGATAAGAAATAATTTCACATAATGATAATCTTATGATATGATACCATAATCAACCAAAAAAAATTTCACCTTATGATCAACGGATAAAGGAACAGCAACACCATTTCGCGAAATAACAGCCCTAGAATCGCCACAATTAGCAACAACAAGCTCTTCTTCTCCCACAATCGCAACCACAACAGTGGACCCCACTGTCATTTCTTCCACATTATTATTCTCTCCTCCTCCAACTTCTTCATCCATCTTCTCAAAACACTTCCCCATCAAAACCACCCAATCAAAAACCTCATCATCTCCATCACAACCGTCCATCTTCCTCCACGTGTCCATCTTCTTCATCTCTTCTAATAAGATCGCATGCATCCGATCTTTACACGCTTCCGCCACGTGACTCCCTCCATGTCCATCATACACTCCGAAATAATCGTACTTCTTTTTTAACCCTACCTCAGTAAAACCTTTTTTTACCGTTACCGCATCTTCCATCTCTCTCCTCCTCCCCATCACCGACACCGCCCCACAACACGTGTCGTCATCCTTTGTAGTAGTAGTAGTTCTACTAACGACGTCAATTTCGTTCTCCTTGAAACTCGATTTCAGCCGTTGGATCTCCATCCTTCGTCGACGCGTACTCCTCGATTTCTGCGGGTCTACCGTACTTGTTTGCGCCGACGAGGATGAGATCCCATCCGGCATCGATACTTCCACTAGTGTCATCTAGATACAATATTATTTTGACGCAACTGGCAATACAGTCGAAAACAAAGAAATAAAAACATCAGGAAATAAAACCATTTGTATGATAATACAAACTGAACATCCCTATATATATGGAAAGTTTGGTTAGAAAATGAGATCAAACGTCAGCCGTTTGATTATTAATTTATTATTTAAAAAATGGAGAAGATTTTTTGTCGCCACGTGCTTTATGATACGGCGGTCATTGCTGGGGAAGTGTACCACAACAGCTGGAATATGTTTGATAGACGTGGACGGTTCAGATTTAATGAGGTAACACGTGGAGAGGAAATCTAACGGTTTTTATAGTGGGGAAAAGTTAGTGGGACCACTTTAGATTTGTGGGTTGAAAACGTGGCAATAGGCTAGTCGTGAGGATCTTTTGCTTGACCTCTGCTTATTGTGATTATGATTAAAGGGGAAAAAGTTTTTTTTTTTACTACTAGTAGTAAAAATCAATATATTATAGTTTTTTTTGAGGTAATAATATTATTATAATATGAAAATATCTATTCCATAAAATAAGGGTGTTGTTATTGTATTTATTTAAAATCGTCTACTTTTTTGGAGGAATTTTTATATTATCCTTGTTTAATTTGTATTGAAGGTCATTGATGGACCCTTTTAGAGTTAATTTGGTAAGAATATTTTTTTATTCACAGATGACCACAAAATGAAATTCTTTAATAATATTCGACTAGAGACTGATTAATCAACTCAATGATATTTCGTTTTTAGTGGGAGACGTAGGGGTGTTCGCGGTTTGGGTTGGTGCGGTTTGGGATGTAACCCAACCCAAACCGCAAATAAACGGTTTGACATTTTTCCAACCCAAACCGCACCGCACTTTTGCTCAAACCAACCCAAACCAAACCGCGCAAAACGGTTTGGTTTGCGGTTTAACCATTTTTCCCTCCGCGACATTAATTTTGTAATCTAAGAGTAAAAAAAAAATTTGTTAATAAATATAAAGAGTTCAAATAAATATGAAGTTGACTTCATAATTAAACATAAATAATAATTTATCAAAATCCAAGCTCTTTACCTCAAACTTCTTTTTTCAGTTGTATGCTTGTATGCCACCCTATCAAGTTTATTTTAAAAAAAATAAAATAGATAAAAATATATTTTTGAAAAAAATTATATAAAATTGCGGTTTGCGGTGCGGTTTTGGTTTACAAAAACTAAAACCCAACCCAAACCGCAAACCGCGGTTTGCTTGAATTCATAACCCAAACCGCAAGTTTGAAACCGCAAACCAACCCAAACCGCGAAAAAACGGTTTGGGTTGCGGTTTGGTGCGGTCCAGACCGCACTCTGAACAGCCCTAGGGAGACGTATCACTTATCAATAAAAATTGAGTTTAAAGCTCACTTTAGTGAATTTTAATCAGGAATTCTTTGATTCAATTTTCCATAAACATTAGATAATGTTTTATTTTTAGTGTTAGAGAGCCACTAGGACGGGTGATGAGAATCGATCCTAGGATCTCTTGAAATCGAGAGGAAAAGTCTAATCAACTGAGCTATCTCTAACTTTCAACATCCACTTTATTCTAAACTTCATTCGCAATATCTCTTCATCTAGACTACAAGTTCAAATATGCCATCGAGGGAGGCCTCAAATAGCGTGGCTGATGGCCTTGCAAAAATGGGGCTGTCAAGAAGAGATGATTTCATTGCTTGGTTGTAATATTCGAAGTAGTTATTTATTTTCATCATTTAGTGTGCTTGGTATCTTGTATTGTTCCCTCAGGTGGAATACTGGGGTTAGAACTTAAGTTGTAATTAGATGGAGTTTGATGGGCTCCTCTCTCCTGGGTGTGTTCACATTATAAAAGTTTCCTTCCTCGTAAAGAAATACCTGGGTTTGAGTTGAGACTCTCTCGGACTCTGCATTATCGGATTGTTGTAGGCCTCCAAGCCATAACTCTGGTTAACGTTTTTAATAGCATGTCATTTTAACCGAAAAAGAAGAGTTAATTTTCACAAATCTTAATCGATAGTTTGATTGATGGATTTCCAAGTGGGAGCAAAATGTTTTGTTGCTCCTAAGTGCACCTTTAGTTGCAAAATGTTTAAAAAGCACAATAGAATACGTGAATATATCATTTTAATTATGTAGAAAAACCTGTTGTTTTTTCTCTCTTTTTCGCTTCCTTCCAACCTCTAAAAAAACCATTATTAGGCTAATTAAGGGCTGCCATTGAGGGGGAATAAGATCAGTTAAGATTCATTGTTTTGGACTTAAATGTATACCTTCTCTGCAAAGTATAACGACAAGGGTGTACGTGTATATTTTCTCTGCAAAGTATGTAGCATGTTATATCCCCTTCTACCAAGCTTGCTTTAGTGGTAATTTGGTAAATGTTTGGCCTTATTACTTTAACGTCATGGGATCAATCATCAAACCTCACTAGGGGCTCTTTAGGGGTGAGATTTCTCTTACCATCCCCCTTCCCTCCAAGGAGTCTGACCTGCAAACCTAGCTGATTGTACCTGTACGAGGTGTCAGTTCACTAGGTCCTTCATCTTACCAACCTTAAAAAAAAATGTTATATCCCCTTTTTTAGACTAATATTATTTGATACTACTCCACACCCTGTACGTATATTTGATCACAACAATTATTTATCCTTCATAAAATTGAAAATACGTAACAACATACTCCCTCTTTTTTTTTTTAATTGCTATATTTTTCTTAAATGGTTGTTTTTTTCAATTGTTACATTGTTCAAACTTTTCTTATCTGGGATATCCTGGCCCACCATAAAGTAATACTAATATATTTGTTTTTCTCTTTTTCCACCTAAAAATTCTTTTTTTTCACTTTTCCACATTATTTTACATTAAAATGGGTCAAAAAGTACTCTCTAAAAAGCTTGAAAATCACATTGTTTAAATTATTATACATATAACAACGTAGCAATTAAAAAAAACGGAGGGAGTATTATATTAGCCCAGACCACTCACTAATCTAGTGCCAAATGCTACTTCACCAAACAATCCATGAAATAATTTGAACTCGAGTGATTCCATTCGACTTTTGGCTCGTCTTCCGTTAGTTGGGCTCCGTACGTTAGTTAGTAATAGTAGGTCGTGATTAGTATGTTAGTAATGAATTAGGTAACACCGTAACAGCTAGCATGGCGCATGCATTAAAATGATAACTTAGGTCTTAGCCCATCGAAAATTAATATTATTAAAATAATTAGTAGGATATTCTATGCTGCAGATCAAAATCCATTGAATACAGAAATAGCGGAATGTTGATTACTCGAGATTCTGATGATAAAGATTGGGATTACGTGTCATTTGGATCAGTTTTTATGGGCCCACATTTTGGACCTCGTACTTTTGTATTTCTACCTACTGTGCATCTAAATACATAATTTTCAATCAGTAGATGTTGGTATGAGGTGTAGGATGAGCATCCTACACCAGCTCCAAAACGCAAGCGCAAGAAGAATAAAACGCACCAATGAACATGCAAAAAGAATTGATTTGACACCAATGTACATTCCCTTACTTCCAGGTGTACATGTCGAAAATTCAAAAAGTAATCGATTTGTGCCATTCTTGTTTCACCATTTAATAACTGATTTGATGACTTCTTATTATTTACATTGTTGTACATTAAGTGAAATTGATTGTACATTACTGGGATGTTTGTTTGTACATTCTTGTTATTTACATTGTTGTAACTAGGATGCCAAATGAATACTTTTATTCTATTATGTTTCTTTGTACATTCTTGGCTTCGTGGTTGTTCATTAACAAAATCAAAATGTACAATGACAGAAAGTAACCCAATTCCTGAAACTGATGTCAAGTGAGTAATTTGCAATCTTTATTTCTTTGTACACTGGTGTGTTGATGTTTGTTCACTGATGAAATTCAATATGTACAATTCAATATGAAATGCAACTATAGGTAGAGCTAGTAATCAAAAAAAGGTACAACAACCAACGCAATAAGGATAAATCACAATGTACATTGATGGTCATTACTTTGATCACTGAAAAAATACAAAATGTACACTCGTATATTATTGTACAACAAACCATATGCATTTGTACATCAAAAATATTGCTGGCCCACTTTCAAAAATGAGAGAGCTGGCCCACTTTTAAAATACTGCCAAAAGTCAGCCAAATTTTTGGCTCTCCTAAAACTAATAAAACGACGTCACTTAGGGGAAGGTGTAGGATGCTCATCCTACTCCCCATTCCAGGATCTAATTTGCGCATAATTTTTACTTTCAACTAGGCGAATACAAGTGTTAAATGATAATGTGTCATATGTATTCGTTTTAGAGATTGAGCGATAGTCTAGTGGTTAGACCTTTTCTTTTGGTTCCAAGAGATCTTGTGATTATTCCCCTTAACTTGTTAAGGTTTCTCCTTACCTTATTAAAAAAATGTGTTTTTTCCAATTAGGAAGGCAGTCTACAAATAAGCTAGTAGACGTCGACTACGCGAAGAATTATTTATTGAGGGATGAGATTGGATTGGATTGGATTGGATTTCAGTAGTTTCTTCTTGATGGATATATGAAGTGATAATATTTGTCATCTTGAGTTCTTGATATTAATTATAAAGTATAGATCTAAAAATGGTTATTGCGTTTTATACTAGATGAACTTGAATATTTCTTTCCTTCAAGTCTCATTCGCGACATTGCATTTTATTATATATAGATGAACTTAAAGTGATGATCTCTAATGTAGATAAATATGAATAAGTGAATAACTACTCCAACATCTACAAGAATTATGGATGATCCAGAATAATATATCAGTGAATGTACTATAATATACTTTTTTATTATTTCAATAGGTTGAAAAGGTCTAATTTTAGTGACATTGCGTTTTTTTTTTTTTTTTTTTTTCCCCCCTCAAAAAAAAAAAAAAAAAAACTCAAAGGGTAGCTCTACCCATGCTGATCCTCTCCATTTTGCAAAAGAAATAAATGGTTCATTTCTCATAATCAATGCTCTAAAAAGCATGAAGGGAACATAGAGGGGTTTTTTTGGCAATTTATTTCGTTACTTCACAATTTTAAGACAGAAAATTGATGAAAAGAAATGAGAGTTAGTCTTGCTTGGACCTGGTCCACAATAATATTATTGTGGACCAAAACCACTTATTTAACCTAATGACCCTTTTTTTCCATATATCAACTTTTTCAAATTTTAAGTTACACTATACAGTTACTATCTACCATATTGACTGTTTTTTTTTAATATAGTAACTTTTTCTCACATTAGTTTATCATGATGAAATTTTCACTTTGTGACATAGTAACCTTTTTTTTTCATAATCAAATTTCATAATTTATATCTATTCATCGTTTATGTTTATTTTTTTTATATAGTGATCCATTTTTTTCCATAAATAACATGAATTAGCATCAGGTCTACACTAATTTAGTGTGGACCAAGTCCATATAAGTTTTTTACAAGAAATGAAGAGGATAATAATGCATTACACCATTGTTTTGCATATCTTTGGCAATTATATTATCGCTCACATCCCCTAATATTTTACCCATCGTCTTCACCGCATATCACAATGATTATATCAAAATTATAATAGTTGTTGATCACAAGCCACATTTTAGTTTTTTTTTGAGGGGATATTTTAGATATTTATTAAATAAATAAGTTCAGGTTTTTAAGAAGTGCCATCCAGGACCTACACACTTAAATTCAATATGTGTATTGGTAAGACCAATTAACTTTTAACTTATCTTTCTTAACTTTAAACTATTATTCTGTAACCATTTGACATTTAAGATTTGTATATTTGTGTTTTTTAACTAGTATTCAACTTATTACAAGTTTTTTTTTTCTCATAATTTTTAATATTTTTTGCTTTATTAATTGATGTTTAAACCGTCTTTCGTGAGGCTTTGCGACTATATTTAGTATAATTACAAAACAAAAAGTAGGAAAAAAAATAAAACTTTATAAGAGTTACCGTCCACTACATTATAAACAATCTTCCCCTAAAACAAAAAGAGAGAGTTTCACCGTTACCGTCCACGAAACCAACTGGGGTTGGCGTGAGTGGTTAAGGGCCTCTCGCTCCTTAACCAAGGTCTCAGGTTCGAGCCTTGGGTATGGAAAAAAACCCAGTTAGGAGAGATGCTGCATTGCTGCCCTTTGAGGTACCCATGCAAACTCCCGTAGGAGATTAGTCCATTCGTCGAAGGCGATGTTCGGCGATGGGAAACTCCTCGTAGAAAAACAAAAAAAACAGTTACCGTCCACGAGATATCTCTTGACAATCGAGATTCAAGATCATGAGTCTTGAATCTTGATATCGTCCAAGTTCGAAGTACCACAATCAATCATGAAAATTGAAAACAAAATACCCCAAGAAAAAACAAGGAAAAAAAAGTTTAATCAGAACAATTTTGTGAAATGTGGCACTGCAGAAAATCCGACAGATCAAAATATTAGATAAATTAGATGGGCTACGTACTTACGTCATTAGGTTAGATGGTGTTATTGATTAGTAATAAATTAATTGAGAATAGTAATACAGCATGCATTGTAATGATAATTAAACCAAAGCAACCTCTCAAACAAATAAAATAATAATTAACCCATTGAAAAGTAAGAAGGGGATTAATTAAAATAATAAAAATGTTAGAAAATTTGATATTGAAATCAATATAAATTCTGAATCAGTGGGATATTGTTGATCGATGATTAAAACTCTGGGACTACGTGTCGATGGAATCAGCCGATCACGTTGGTGGACCTTCCTTTTTTGACCTCGTACCTATGTATCAGCATTGTATCTGTTTTTTTTTTCCTTACTAAATATCGCCCGTATTTACTTGAAATCGTCCGAAGCAGGGTAATGGATCTAAAATCCGTTACCCCAGTGGAAGCAACGGATCGCTTTTCCGGTGCTTCCACAGAGGCAACGGATAAAATTTTCGTTGCCTCGCGTGGAAGCACGGAAAAGTGATCCGTTACCAAGGTAACGAATCAAAAATCCGGTGCTTCCACAGAGGCAACGGATTTTTTGTCCGTTGGCTCTGTGGAAGCAACGGATTTTGCATCCGTTTCTTCCACTAAAAAAAAATTTCCGGCAACTTAAAAAAAAAAAAAAAAATCAACTTACCACATTTCGTTCCGGCGGCGTTGACGGTCCTTCATCGGACATTTTCGGTACTCCTCACTTGCTTCGGTGGTGCTCCGGTGGTGGTGCTCCAGTGGTGGTCGGCCGGCGGTGGTGTTCGGAAGGTGGTGGTGGTGTTAGTGCTTGATGGTAGAGAGAGAGAGAGAGCTTAAGTTTGGTGAGAGTGGAGAGGGTAAAGTGAGGTGAAAGGGGGAGGAGCATGGGGGGTATATAATGAAAAAAATACGGACGATTTCAAGTAAATACGGACGGTAGATAGCGATTCGGTTTTTTTTTTCCTTACTAATAGTACATATTATATATATATATATATATATATACATGTCAATTATTTTGGTTTTAAGCATGCTAATACAACTAATACAAGTACAAGTAGATAATATATTCTAATATATATGATCTCTTCTCAAAAGCAAACAAAACAAATATTATAATGTATATAAGTTATTATAATGCATAGAAGTTATATATGAAAGTTTGGTTACCTGGAAATTGGAATGAGATTAGTACGGGTTGTATCTTAAAGCACACTTGGTTCAACATTTTTTGGCCTTTTCTTAGGGTTTTAATTATTTTAATACAACAAATGAACGGTGTCGTAGCACATATGGATCGAACTGAAGAAGGTGCAAGATTAAACACTAGTTGATTCTATACTATGATATAGCTACACAATTATTTAAAAATTAAGAAGAGTCTATGTAACTAAAAGCTAAACAAATAACAAATGATGACAAACTACGATGAATATGATAATTAAGACACTAAGATTGAGTATCACCACTAATATGAATTAAACAAAAACAAAACTCACATGCGAGTTATTTAATTATAGCTTAGGTGAGAATGATATTCCATTATAATTCAACAATAAAGCGCAGTTGCGAACCGAAATTAAATATTTAGTCATTCCTCAATACTTAAAGCTCACTTTTCAGATAATAAAGGGCCTAACTAACATGTATGTCTCCGTTTTTTTATGACTTACACACATAATAAGAAGCATTAAGAACCAATGTCAAACAGTTCTCAACTCTAATTCTCACCTATGTTCATGGGAGAATTCAAACCAATGACAAGATTATCTAAATCAAGACCTAACTTTCGTTGATGAGCTCAATTAAAAAATATAACAATCTAGCAAACACACATATCCTAATTTAAACTCCAACTTTCATTATTGACAATCTAAACCACTAGTGGAAAAAAACGGAAGGGCTGCGTTTTTAGCCAACAGCTCTTTCCGTAGCAGCTTGCGTTTTTAAACCGCAGCCCTTCACAACAAAGGGCTGCGGTTGAGGCCCAAAAACGCAGCCCTTCTTTGTACAAAGGGCTGCGATTTTGACCAAAACCCCAACCCTTTTGACCCAAAAAAATAAATTTTTTTTTTGCCCCTTTTTATTCCTAAATATATCAAGAAATTTACAACAGGGAAAATAAAAAAAACGAATCAACAACATAAACAGTCGAAACTTACAGTAAAAAAACAAACAAAACGAAATTATATATTAACAATCAACAAGAACATCAAATTACAATTTACAGTCAAAAAAATAAGAACGAAAATACAAAAAAAGAGAAATAATTGTAGATCTGAAATTACAGTCAAAAAAACGAACGAAAATACAACTTTCGAACGAAATTTACAGTAAAAAAAAAAAGAACAAAAAAACAAAGAATGAAAATACAATTTTATGAATGAAAATACAAAAGAGAGAAGATATTATAGATCTGAAATTTCATGAAGATTAATCAAAACAACGATCAAGAAATTATAGATCTGAAAAACGAAAAATTCTCACTTGTTGCTGTCGTTGCTTGGCGAATTGACGACTCGTTGTTCAAGTCAGAGATGATCGGAGTTCGACCGACGGCGAGGAATTGAAAATGGAAGACGAAAATGGTCGGCGGTCGTCGTCGTCACGTTGTTGCGTCGTTGCGTCGTGGTTTGTTCTCCTTCGTGATGTTGCTGTTGTTGCGTCGTGGTGCTGCCGGAAGGAGGGAGAAGGGAGGAGGGTGAGTGGGAGGAGGGTGAGAGAGAATGGAGGGTGAGATTTGTTGCGTACATGAGATTTGTGAGAGGAGATTGTGAGATCCCTAAGTTGAGCCCGCTAATTTCTTTTGAAAATTAAAAAAAAGCCCATAAAGGGTTGCGGTTAGCCCAAAACGCCCTTTATTACTTATAGGGTTGTGGTTTTGGGCTAACCGCAGCCCTTCACTATTAAGGGCTGCGTTTTTCAAAAAACGCAGCCCTTTCGTTTTTTTCTACTAGTGAACTTAGGGCTAAGCATGATGCAAAATTGACTACATAAACAATAATCTCATCAAACCCTAAGCACATAATTCAATAAGATAGTAATTAGAAGAAAATCATGTGATCAATCGATATACTAGAGCTCAACTCAATCTTAGATAAAAAGACTACTCACTACTCATGGAAATAAAAACAACAAACTTAATAATGAATACACAATCTTCAATCTCTAAGTAGGTAAGAAAACTCAACTAGGGCTAAGATAATAACGTAATAAGTCTCCTGCTAAAGAAAACAATTCGAAGTATTTATAATTTCCAAAAACTAACTAAAATAAAGAACGAGAATTTTTTTTTATCAGGAAAGATAATTGTCCCGAAGACCAACAAACCCCTGCTAGGCTACTAGCTTGCAGCGCATACCAGCTCAGAGGTTGGGTACAAGGCTGAACAGCCCAGAAGACAACAAGCCTGAAAACCCACTACCACCACAATTGTTGGGATGAAAACTCAAACCCTGCGCCAATGCCCTGGAATTCGAGGTGGTACTCCACTGAGCTACCTACTCCCTTTCTTCTTGTTTGACTCAACTTCTCCTAGTTTGTTACCTTCCCTTTTCCCTCAAGTAACAAAATTTATTTGTTGGTGGCAATATATGGTTACCAGTTCCTTTCTATCTCAAGGTTTAAACCAAACACTCAAAATAATAAGTTTTGTTATCAATTTCATTACTCTATGTGATATAATTCCATTTCCTTTCCATTCTATGACGTGAACCAAACATGTACTCTATTCATATTAACTCTTCCTTTTTCATTTTTTTAATTACTACTGATGAATCATTGAATTGAGAAAGGGATTCTAAGATACGTTTTTTTTAATAATATATACACTATCTCATTGTAATCATCATTCTCATTAAACAAATATCTTAGTTGCTAATTTTTGTAACCACTTGTGTCGCGTCCATAGAACTAGGTAACCCCGTCGGATGTTTAATGGATGTTTTTGACATCGAACAACACGTGCATTATTTGTCGTAAACTACCATTTTAATATTACCATATTAGGAAATGTGTTTAACAACAATTATAATGACTTTTGATAGAATACCAAAATTGCCCATAGATATTTTGAAGCATGTAATGATGTAAGTATATATAAGCTAAAAATACCCACTACTATAAGGGTATAAGCAACTAATTTTATGGGGAAGTGGAGATATTACAGATATTTATGCTATATTTTAGTTTGCGAAGAGGTCATGTAGTTCGTCATTTCGCAATGAACACGAAAAGTTGTAACAGATCTTCATAAATACAAAGTTGTAAAGTTTACATATGGATGTATATCCAGGTTAATTGAAAGGGGGCAGAAAGCCAGAAACTGCGCTCAATACACAACCATACAAGTATTTGTGTATGTGCATTCGATCATCATAGTATTATTATACTACTGTATACTTAAAATTACTGCACTTACTAACAAATTTGTTGTGTATAAGAATATTAGAATATACAAAAAAAGAAAATCTGATTGATTGATAAATTTGGTTGGAAGTAAAAAAGTACAGCAGGCGAGTTGCCAATGATTGCCATCCAAATACAAATACGTTCCCTCTAGGCTCTAGGCTCTAGGCTCTAGGCCTCCACCAACGGATGATCTGCTGCAGTGCTGCCAGTCAAATTGTCTTGTAGCAAATGGTATTTTGATGCTAGTTGCCCTCTCAAAAGAAAAAAATAGAAGAAAACTTATCTAGTTGCAATGAATCCAGTGTATGTAATAATATCTTAGAATACAATTATACATTAGGTTAGTGTTCCGGTTGTAGAACGGGTGGCAGTCTTGAGAAGAGTCCGCCAAGGATTGGAGTTAGCGTCCACTGGTGAATAACTGCATAGGAAACAAACGTGAACTACCCTTGGGGGGATGCGAGGAAACTCCCTCCGATGCTCAAGTCAGCACGTGCCTAAATTGGGTTTAGAGAGAGAAAGTAGAGAGAGAGAAGAGTTTTTAGTGTGAGATAATGTCCCTGCAGAATAGTATTAGTGGGGTATTTATAGAAGTACTATTCCTCTGACAGGGTGCGTAATTCCTTGACACGTGTACGACTAAGGTCCGCCTGACTGAATGGAAGATTCCTCTATTTTGTCATGTTAGGCGACCGCCAACGTTGCCGGACCACTTCAGTGAACTAACTTGTTAGAGCTGTAAGCGACGTTTGTGCGTTCGCGTCCATCATTGTGTTCGCAGACTCCTCAGGGAAGTCCGTTAACATACTTTGGGTTATACTCATACAATTAGTATTTATTTTTGGTAGATTTAGTTATCCCTAGAATATAATAAATCTTTCATGTACAAGAAGTCCTCCTTTCCATAGTCTTGTTTTCAAATCAATCCATATATTCGAGTTACGATAAATCGAATTGGAAAGGATGTGGCACCTATCAAGGTTTGGTAATTGGTTGGTCTTCAACATTCCAAGGATTTCCAATTTTCTTATTTAAACAAATGTCTTATGCTCCTATTGATTTTGCTTTAAACTTAAAAAGCACCCTGATGGTCTATTTTTCAGTTATTCGTTCGGATTTGATTGTGTCATAGCTCTAGAATTCAGATTCAGATTTATTTATCATTGGATGAAATGCATTGCGGATATTGACCCCAAAAAAGAAATTTTAGGTACCACCATTCCATGAACTACTAGCCATCGCACTGTCAAAATCGGATATGTTAGACCTATAATGGTCATTGAGGCCTAAAAGGATATACTAAATTCATCAAGTTATTCCAAAAAGTCAAAACGGTCAGTTATTAATGGAATTACTTGTCGGCTCTCTGTGAAATATTCGTTTGGCCGAGGGCTGTATTTAATTAGTGCTCATGTAAATTGTTTTATGTTGGTGTACAAGAATTGATAAGGCTAAGGATAGTGATAGACATATGATTTGATTTCAAATAGTGAACTTCTTATTGAATGCTAATTTTACCATTTATAAATAGCTGATTTCTACATGGTTCATTTAGATTGTTAGAATTTTGATTTGATCATTGATAGGTGATTCTCCATTTAAACCTTTTTTTAATAAATTCTTCTTTTGTCTTGTAATAGATGCATTGTAATGACTTTTTACACAACTACTTAGAAACTAACTTTATATTTAATTACTAATAGGTAAAGATGTATGTCCTCATTTTAAATACTATTGGGTTAATCTCAGTGTTTATTTTTAAAATATTATTTTTTTAATTTTTTTTTAATAATATATTGTTAAAGATATTAATGATCAAAGGTATGCATTGGCAAGTGTACATGATTAATATGATGCATCTATTAAAAAATATATTATTTGCTAATTATCACTTCTCAATAATTATGATGCATCTATTAAAAACTAAACTTCTACCCAACTTCTCAATAATTAGCGAATTTATCTTATTGTTAAAAAATTCGAATATCTACATAAAATTACATTTTTTCATCAATAAGCAGAAATTCACAAATGATGAAAAATAGAAGAGCTCAAAATGCAATAAGGGCTGTGCATGTATAATAATTAGAGATGATCCAAAGTGCATTTCCTAATATTGAATTAGAAAGGTAATGAAATGCTTTCTAAAGATAATGGTTGTGTGTTAATTGGCTAGGGCCTAGGTAATCAATCTCCTTAAACTAGAAGCAAGCTAATAATTTTACAATATAAATAGGTAACTTCCAACAGCCTGATAACATCAAAACAGTCAATTAGTACAGTTTACAGACATATCCCAACAAAGTGACAAAACTAGTTGTTTGTGCTATACTCCTTCCGTATCATTTTAATTTACTCACATCACTTTGGGGAAGAACTAAAGAGAAAGTGCAAAAGTATGAGAGAGAAACTGAAAAGGTGGAGAGAGAAATTGAAAAGTGAGAGATAAATTAAAAAGTGGGTTAAAATATTAAAAAGTGGATGACATGGGTGGAAAAAGAGGAGAAAGTAGATGTGACATGTTACCAAAAATAGAAAAAACAACAATGTGTAGATTAAAAAGAAACGGACTAAAAAGGAAAGTGTGTAGATTAAAAAGAAACGGATGGAGTATATGTGTAAATTGTCTTAGCTTGGCTAAGCTGTTATAGGGAACGTACCATGTAAGTTTACCAATTATTGTTACTAATACTATTTTTTAATTACTCGATTTGCTTCTCCAAGCAAACTTAAACAAGAAAGCTTAACCATGCAGGTAAGATGCATCTGTTCCACCATAAAAGTTTTGAGTCATCACTCAACTTTTTACTTTATGTAAAATCCATCATTTCAAAGGAATGAAAGGGCAGTTGAATTTTCCATTTTTCCTGCATGCATATGACTTATGAGTAGTCTCCACCTAACAAGACAACACATACACATTCATGTATGTTTTGTTAGTTAATGTATGTTGAAGTGCTTCATTGATAGATATCGTGAACGGCTGAAATTGTTGGTGTTCAATGTTCTTTCGCTTCCTAAACCAGTGTTATGTGGAGGTGTTCTTGTACATATCTATTAAACCTGGTCAATTTGGGTTGCAATTATATATTTTTGGGTTGAGTCATATTCCCGTTTGATTCAATACCTACAATACTTGTCATTTGGTCAAATACAAAATAAAATATTATCTATTTCCATTTTTTTCGGCAATACATAAAACAAAGTAGTATTATACAGTTTATATCCTAAGCTAGTCAAATTTTTTTTTTTTTTTGAAAAAGAAAATTTCATTAATTGAAGGCCAAACGACATCTACAATAAGTATTAAAGAACAATGTTAAATCAAATTCGTCTTCGAATAAACTACAATGAACTAGATCGAGCAATACAACACAACCCCCTTGTACGTATTTGCTGAATCAAGCAGCTATTGATGAGGAAGTCTATCATTCTGACATAGTTTGGGAAGAGCAGTCTTGATCGAACCGTGTTGACCGCATCCGAGATTCTAATACCTTCATGTTGAATCTCGAACTTCAACCAATGAGAACAATTTCTCATACCTAAAGACAAAAAAACCATAATCACAACTCTCATAGGGGAAAATGAGATCTCCACAACAGAGACTAAAATCCCCATAACAGGGTTTGAAAAAATCTCATAAAGAGAAACTAATTTATTCAACAAAACAAGAAACAAATGAACTAAAAGCTGAAAATAATAAAAGGGGAAAATAGGCTTACCATGGATGAAAAGATCCATAGGAGCCCCTAATTAATGAAGAAGGGGTAGAAGAGGCTAGGTTTGAGGGAGAGAAAAAGAGAGAGAGATAGAGGGGGCAGCTAGGAAAATTCTGATAAGTTCAAATTATCGATATAGATCATTGATAGTAATCATTGATAGTAATCAAATTGAACCTCTAAGTCCAATAAAACCATGTTAAAATCAACAACTCTAATGATTAAAGGTATTTATGGCAGGAAAGTTCTCATAAGTTCAAATTATCGATATAGATCATGTAGTAGGATCAGGTTAGTTGGGTTAAAAACAGGTTGACCAATTTTGACCCATGTTACGTGCGGTTCGAATACAATCGGATTTCTAATTACGCATTTTTTTTGTAAAAAAACCTACCTAGTGCGCATTGGAAAAATAAGGGAGATTTAGAAATTCGTGAAAAATAATGTCATATTCAAAATAATTTAATTGGTTTGAAAAGATTCAGTTGTACCGCATGAAATTGTTTGTAGGGGATATTTATTGGCTCCCTCCCTCCCTTTCATCCCTCTTTTTTATTAAGAAATAAAATTATTCCATCCCTCTTGTTTGGCTACAAACCAAAGGTGTTACCTTACTCTTATATTTGCATTAGATTAAGAGAAACCAAAATACTTCCATCCTTGTAACATTTATGAAGACATAGTTATTGGAATTTGGTTATAAAAAATATACACTACTAATTAAAGCACAATAGCACATACAAACTACAATATGCACATCATAATTTACAGAGTTGTGAATTTAGCTCAGTTGCAATATACCTTTTCTGAAGTTTTGAACCCCCTATAAACTGTCAAATGTCACAAAAGATTATCAAGAGGCCCAAAGAATGGACCAAAACTCCAACTTTGTCAATTTTGAAGGCAATTTTTGACATAGAACACCAGTAGTCTCCCACTGTGTATGAAGCAGGATGATCAGGATCTTTCTCTATAATCACCTTTGCTGCAGCCTGCATATTCTCCTTACTCAGGGAGTCGGTGTTTCCATGCACCAGGCAAGCTCCAAGCAATAATCTTCATACAAGAGAATTTGCCATGAATGGCATTGAATTGATTAATTCATGAGCTTCGACAAGAAAACCAGATCTTGCAATCAAATGAACCATACATGCATAATGTTCCATTGTTGTAACCACTTTATAATCTCTGTACATTAAACTAAAATGTTTCTGGCCTTCAGAAACCATGCCCATATGATTACAAGCTGATAAAACAGCAATGGAGATGATCTCTCCTGCTTCAATCATCTGTTTAAACAAACTCAAAGCTTTTCCAGCAAACCCATGCTTTGCAAAACCTGTGATTATTGATGTACATGATCTAATATCCTGATTTCCCGTCTCAACAAACACTCTATAAGCAACTTCAATGTTGCCACACTTTGAATACATAGAAATTATCGAGTTGCAGATTTGTTGATTTGATTCTAATCCTGCTTTCACAATTCCTCCGTGAATTTACTCCCCCTATCAACCATTGTGTGTTCTAAAAAACCAGATACCTTACATCAAAAGCCGTCCTTGCTTCCTCCACTGCACCCGACTGAGAATACATACTTATCAGAGAATTTCCCACACAGCTATATGAAGCATGATCTAATTTCACCGCTTGGCCATAGACCTATTTACCGATATGTGGATCACAAAGATTTCTGCAAGCCTTAAAAATACTAGCACATGTAAAATGATTTGGTGTCACCAAACCATCAATCATAGTAATATAAAGATCAAGAGCTTCTCTTCCATGCTTAACTATAAGAATATGCTGAGATTATGGCAGTACAAGACATAACACACTTCATTAATTTATCTGATCAAATATTTTCCGAGAACAAGAAAGCGAATCACGATCACCAGACTTCACATACATCTCCATTAAACCGCATCCAACACTAGCATTATTCATCAATCCACAATGCACAACTCTATGATGTAGTTGCTTCCCAAACGAGAACAATTCAAGCTCAGAACACGCGACATCACACTAATAAATACAAACCAATCCGCCTCACATTCACTCCATTCCATATCAAGGATCAATCAAACCGCCAGCTCGGGATATCCCATTTGCACAAATCTTGTAATCATAAGAGTCCAAACTACAACATTTCTATCAGGCATTTTATCAAACACCTTATTGGCACAATTAATATCATCAAAAACCTTCACAGACATATCAATCAGTGCACATCCAACACATAAATAACTAAAGTTCCAGTTTTTAACACAAACCCATGAATTTTCTCCCCAATCCACACCCATTCATCATCAGAACAAACCCTAATTATGGTCACTAAGAAAAATTCATTCTGGTAAAACCCGAAACCGAGCATTTGAATTGCCTTGAATTCCAAACCATTGATTGCAAAACAAGATATAATCGCACTCCAAAGTACCAAACCATTGATTTTGTAAGTGGATGGTTTTGGCGGGAAGTATTCGAGGGTTTTAGAGGAGAGAGAAAGTTGGCGGGAAGAAAAAGAGAGAGCGTCGTCATTGACGACTAGCTATGTGTGCGAAAGCAAATAAAAAGATGGTGGTAGGAGGTGTAACTGCAGTTTTTTCAATTTACTATATCTATATTTTTTTTTATTTAAAAAAAACAAAAATTAGAGAAGTTATAGTTGGTTTTTAGTTATAATTTAGATTTGACATTAACGACTACGAATTTTTAACTTCTAAAGACTCTATCTAATGAAGCTTGTTTATTTGGGCCATTGGCCCATTGATGATTGGATTGACTACAATCTTGAGCAAATGGAAATGTTGATTCCCCTCCATCTGTTTAACTATTATAGTTACCGTTTGTATTGTGGCACTATTCATATATCTTACTTTATGCGTTGTTTGTGAATTATGATTTATTTATAAGAAAACTTTTAACATCGGCATGTAAGATCTTGAAAAGTAAGAGCTTAACTATCAATACACTATGAATTTGCTGTCTAATGTTTTAAATAAAATATGATAAAGTCTTGTAATAATTATACTTAACTAAAAAGACTTGAACAAGTATATACGGCTCTAACACTCTTATTACGCAACTTACAAGAGAATATTGATGTTATATTCTCTTACCACAAGTCCTTTTAAGGTATTGTTTTCAAACTCAAACCTTTCAATTTTTCTTTATTTATCACGTTGTGACGTGAATTTTTCAATTTCTTAATAGACAAAAAATACGAAAAGTAGCAAAATAAATTATAAAATTTAAAAATAATAACATATTAGTTTATTGCAACTGACCCGAGGCATCGCCCAGGCAAAAAAAACTAGTTGAATATTAAAAGAGGTAAAGCGAGTTGTCGTGGATGATGAAATTAGTTGAATTGCCAACTTTGACTTGCATGTCACAAATATTGCACCCTTGTTATTAGTAAGCACCCCTCCAAAACTTGAGTCAACTTTTAAAATTTATGATCAAATAGTGGACATAGCAAGAGAAAGTATTAGTAAACAATTTTTTTTTGGTGAAAATAGAGTAAACATTGGTAGAGTAAGGATGTATCAACAATCTTTTCTCCAACTATATATGTACAATAATATGCACTTAGCCACTTACAAACAAAAAGTAGAAATTTGTACAATATGGTATCCTAATTACTTTGATCATGTATGAGCACATCAAGTAGTATTATCTGGACCTTTGGAAGGAGCATTTCGGCAAATTGGGCAAGATGCATTTAAATGAAGCCATTCATCAATGCATTCAGCATGAAAACAATGACCACAATCTGGTATAGTCCTTAAGCTTTCCTTAGGCAAATATTCTCCTAAACATATTGGGCAATTTATGTCATCTGGCTTTGGTAGTCTTCGACTCTCACCTAGGACCACTTCCGGGTAGGCCTCGATCACGGCTCGATCGAGACCTCGAGCAACGGTCTGAGGCTGCGAAGTGGCTGCTAAGTCGGGTGTGACACCTCTAAGATGTCCTTGTCCGTAGATGATTGCCTTGACAGCAAAGTACACGATGCAGAATGTAACCAACGCCAATGGTGCTGCTAATGCGAAGGCAACGGCAATCAAAGCATTTCTACTAAATCCTGAAATAAGTTTACCAATTAGAGGCATAAGGCAATCAAGTTTGAGACATCAAACATGGAAAACCATGTACAGAATATTACAACCTCGCTCACTCCCAAAAAGATTTTATTCTATTGTGTCTAAGAGGGTTGACAACCCTTAGAGTCACTCAAACATTTTCCGCCAAAAAGATATATCCAGAATGATGCACAAATACTTTTAAATTTTAATTGTACTAACTTGGCCTTGTTTTTTTTATAAATAAGATCGGATTTACTCACTAAAAATATGTAAGTTATTTTCTCTCAGGCCAATTGTTGATAAGTGATTATGTCTTTCGTTGTTGAAGTTAGTTGTTTACTCGAAATATTATTTTATTGATTTTTTCCTTATGGCTTTGCAAGAAGCATCAAATATCTAGACAAAATACTAGATTATTGGACTCCATCAAAAAAGGTTGCATCATGAGACAACTTGAGGGCTGATGAGTTTTTATCTAGTTATATTTTAGATATGTATTTGATCAAAGTGATGTTTATACGTTGTAGATACCTCCGGGTGACTATAGTCTATACATTAATCAACGAAATTTTCTTTAATTTAATTAATACTTATAATATAAAACTTTTAAGAAGGCAATAAATTACTACCATTAACCTTAGTCATAATCGTCAACAAGTGAACAAAGCTCATCTTTTGGCAAAGCAATGTGTTCACACTTGTTCACGATTCACTTCTACTATTTAGTTGTGTTTTCCTCCGTTGTAAAAAAAAAAATCATTAGTCATGACGGAAAACTACGATAAGCGAATAAAAAAAAGTTTTAACGGAGCTTACCATGTCGAGGAACATTGAAGCATTCCACTTCCAAGTTGGAGTTGCTCTTAAACTTACATCTCCCATGTCTCTCATAACATTCCCCACATTCAAGAGGTTGATACCAAGTGAGCCTAATATCACCTCTAAGACTTGAAGAAAAGTTCTCTTCATAAGGTCCTATAGGAACTTTAATAGGACCTATTTTCCTACACAAAGAAGAATTAACATTTCTATCCAAAGGAATAGCAAAAACCCCATAATTAGTACCACTCAAACACTCAATTACTCTAATGTTAAGATGATTTGAAGAGTTGAAGTAATCATTAGAGCAATTATAAAACCAATAATCTTGCTCGAAATTCGGAAGAAATGATGATTTACCCACAAAACTTGAGCCGTTAAGTGAAAGAAGCTTTCTTGGTAGACAATCATCAGGATCATTAAGCCATAACTCTTGGTTGACATAATCTATGTCTTTAACCGTAAAGGCTCCTAAATTAGGCAGATCAATTAGTAGCTTATCATCTTCATTACATAATAAATCAAACCCAGGATACCCACAAAAACTTGGCATGGAATCATTCTTAATCAAGAATGGAAATTGAACGTATCGCGAATTCGGTTCGTTGTAGTTGCATATTTGTGTTGCGCAATAATCAGCCATGTCTGAGCTTTGATGCGCACATTTTGTGCAATTTAAGAATGAGGAGAAAATTAGGAGGAAGAAGATTTTTTTTTTGAGGATTTGCATTTTGTAAACTTGAAGACTAGTTCTAATTTTGAACACCAATGTTTATCATTAATTGACTTTAGTTATTGGTAGGTACAAGATATAAATCATTTTAAAATTTTTGGGTACGTAGTAGTACATATAAATTTAGCTAAGCCATCTTTGGCTGACGTGCGAGTTGCGACGAACATCTACATTTCAGTTTTGTTAATCAATAAAGTCAATGGATTTAAGAGTAGAAGGTTTGAATAATGAAATAACAAATGTTTATGTCTTCATCAGTTACAAGCTGATAGATTTTCGTTGGAATTTTTTTGGTAACCTGAACAAAAACGAGTAATTATATTCCTCTGTTTGAATTTTTTTTTTTGACATTTGAGGAAACAAGAAATTAAGTACTAAACGTAGAACAAGTAATAACACGTCTGAGCTATGTGATGGGCAATGGAAACTCGTTGTCTGCTAACTTTGAGGATAACTAGTTGATAACATTATCATATATGATATTATTGTTATAATAGAAGTCCAGTAGTAGTAGATATGATCGCAGTTAATACGATAGAATTAGGAGATATAGATTATCAATTTAACAATATAATCATATATAATAATCTATCAACTATTTGAAAATAATTATATACTTCTTATATTGTGTGAATTAGTAAGAATGAAATAATTTCTGTAGAAATGTAAAGAAGAAATGTAGAGAGAATTTCTCTATTTCACAGTATGTGAATCAGTTTCATTAGTCTGTAGAGAGAGAAGCAACTAGCTACTTATAGTAGCTGAGAAAAATAGAAAAGAAAGTTTGTTACAGGCTGTAACAACTTTATTATTACAATAACAGAATCTATTCTAACATCTAAGCAGCTAGCCTTATTGATGTATTAGTCTTCATATCCCCCCCTTCAAGCTGGACGCTGGAGGAATCAACAAGTCCAAGCTTGGAAACAAGGAATTGATGCTGAGGCCCTGGCAATGCCTTTGTAAGAAGATCTGCTAGCTGAAGACGACTTGAAACATGAGAAGTTGTGATGAATACAACCTCTATTTGCTCACGAACGTAGTGGCAGTCCCTCTTTAAATGTTTAGTGCGTTCGTGAAAAACCGGGTTCTGTGCAATATGTTGAGCAGCCATATTATCACAATATAAATAAATAGGAAGAGGAACATTAATTTGCAAATCTTGAAGTAACCCTTCTAACCAAACAAGTTCAGATGATGTGCTAGACATGCTTCTGTACTCTGCTTCAGCAGAGGACTTGCTAACTGTCTTCTGCTTTTTAGTCTTCCAAGATACTAAATGAGAACCGAAGAAAATACAATATGCACTCAGTGATCTGCTACTGAAAGTGCATGCACTCCAGTCAGCATCACTATAAGCATTAAGCAGCAAATCACTTGCAGAAGAATGGCCAGTTTTTAGCAGTGGCAAGAGATATGAGGACTCTGACAGTAGGTAGCTTGGCAACAGGAGAGAATGTATGAGTAAAGTCTTCACCCTCTATCTGTTGGTAACCAGTAGCAACCAGACGTGCTTTAAATCTTTCAATAGTTCCATCAGCTTTATGTTTAATCTTGAAAACCCACTTAGATCCAATGGCCTTTTTACCCTCAGGTAAAGTAGTAAGGATCCAAGTATCATTTTTTTCAAGTGCCAATAATTCTTGTTGCATAGCTTGTTTCCACTCAGGGTATTGACTAGCTTGCTGATATGAACAAGGCTCAGGAACATGAATGTTATTAGTAATAAGGAATGGTAGGACATATAAAATCTTGTAGTTTAGCAGGTGGTTTTGTTTGTCTATTAGAATGTCTGACTTCATGAACAGGAAGAACATGAGTTGTAGGTGCAGAAATATGTTGATCATAAAGAATAGAAGTAGAAACAATGTTATGTGTATTAGAATCGAGACAAAGAAACAGAAGACTCGAAGAAGAATTGACGAGGAGAATGGTGAGATGTACCGATGGGTGTATGATGATTCAAAATAGGAGAAGAATGATTAGAATGATTGTGATTTGTAGATGTAGAAGTATGATTATCAGATGTATTTTGATGATGAATAGTGTCAGATGTAGTATTAGGAACAATAGAAGCAATAGTAGGAGCAATAATCAAAGGATCATCAAATGTAATATGTGTAGGTATAGTAGAATGAACATGTGTAGGTATAAAATTATGATAAAAAGGGAAAGAAGTCTCTTGAAATACTACATCCCTGGTCACAAAACACTTGTGAGAGTCTAAATCATAGACTTTAAAGCCTTTTTGGCCAAAAGGATAGCCTAAAAAGATACATTTCTTAGCTCTAGGACTGAACTTGTCCTTAGTCCTATCCATGTTATATGCATAACATAGGCACCCAAAAACCTTAAGCATAGAGTAGTTAGGAGGTTTAGAAAATAAGATTTCAAAAGGAGTTTTCCAGTTTAGAACAGAAGAAGGCAAAAGGTTTATCAAATAGGTGGCTATTAACAAGCAATCTCCCCAGAACTTACTAGGTAGGTTAGCATGTAATTTGAGAGCTCTGGCAACTTCAAGTAAATGTCTATGTTTACGCTCCACACGCTCATTCTGTTGAGGTCTTCCAACAATACTATTTTGATTAATGATGCCTTTTTCCATAAACAAGCAAAGACATTGATTTTGAATTATTTCAGTCCCATTGTCTGATCTCACTACTTTAACAGTAGTTTTAAACTGGTTTTCTATTTGAATGAGAAAATGAGAAATAGTCTTGTAGACTTGCATTTTGTTATGAAGGAGAAAAGTCCAAGTACACCTACTGTGATCATCTAAAATGGTTAAGAAATATGAAGCACATGTGAGAGTTTTATGTTTGTAAGGACCCCAAAGGTCAATGTGAATAAGATCAAAACAATGAGTAGCTCTATTGATGCTCCTAGGAAAGGGTGTTTTATGGTGTTTGGCAAACACACAGACTTCACAAAAATATTCTGTTAAACCATTACATTCACAGAAACCTAAGTGTTTCATTTTTGATAGAGATGTGTGACCAAGCCTAGCATGTAGTATATCAAGAGAAGGTGTTGTTGTGGTAGATTTTTATGTTTTAGAAGCTGCAACATTTGTGACTATAGGTAAATGACTCAGAGTAGAAGAATGAGATGTATTAAGCAAATATAAACCACCTATCTTAGGTGAAGAAGCCAGAATATGAGAATCATGTTTATCACTAAATATACATTCATGTGTCCTGAACATTACTTCAATATTAGCATCATCAATCAACTTCCCAACAGAGATCAAATTATGGTTAAAATTTGGCACAAACAGAACATCTTTAAGTGTTATTTTGGATGAAATAACAATATTTCCAATCTCAGACACATAAGAACAACTGCCATCAGGTAAACCAATTTCAATTTTCTTAGACAATATTCTTTTATGAACAAATAACTTGTTGTTAAATGTCATATGACCTGTAGCTCCTGAATCAATTATCCATATATCAGAAGTAATACAAGAACTCATACCTGCTGCAGAAGCACAGTTGGCATATGAGACAGAATTATTAGAAGATTCCCCAATAATCTGTTTGCCCTTCATAGCCTTCATCACTTCATGCATGATAGATTGCATCATGCTTAAATCAACATCATCCTGGTTGTGAGAAGAATAAGATGGGCCAGCAGCAAACTCCAAAGGATCATCTGCTTCATAAGCAGGATGATCTGTGGTAGACACATGAGCAGCAATCTTTGATGGAACACCACCATATTTCTTTGTGAACCACTCAGGGAACCCTTTCAATTTGAAACAAGTGTCTTTAGTATGACCTTGTTTCTTACAAAATTCACAGAACCTATCCACCTTGTCTTTCCTCCAGTCTTTCCTGTAACTATTCTTATTGTACTGATGCTTTTGTTGAATAGCAAAAGCACTTACTTCATGGTTTCCTGGCACATCATTTAGACTACTGACTTCTTTCTGTTTTTCTGTCTGTTGAGCAAGGTAGAAAGCTCTACTAATAGATGGTAAAGGATCCATAGCCAGAATACTACCAATAGCATTATCAAATCCACTATTAAGTCCTAATAAGAACTGCATTAATTTTTCCTCAGAATCAAACTCATACAGTCTTTTCAAGAAATCACAACTACACTTGGACAAAATTCCACAAGTGCAAGATGGCAAACTCCTCAAATTCTGTAACTCATCCCAAAATCTCTTCATCTTGCCATAATAAACCATAATAGACTGATTTTCTTGCTTAAGATTGTCTAATTCTCGTTTCAGTTGATAAATCTGAGGACCATTAGATTGTCCATAACATTCAGTAATTTCTCGCCACAATTGTGAAGAACTTTCAACAAAAGTAAAATTCTCACAAATTTCATCATTCATAGAATTCATTAACCAGCAAATTACAAGATAATCACATCTCATCCAACGATTAAAATCAGCATGTGTTTCATCAGGTTTGACAATTGTTCCTTCAACAAAACCGAGTTTATTTTTCGCAATCAAAGCTCTTCTAGCATTGCGTTTCCATCTAATGAAGTTACTACCATTAAGATTGATAGAAACTAGCTTATTCATAGTCTGATCAGAACTAGTAATGTAGTAAGGATCATTATAAGCGAGACTTACATTTCCAGTAATTGAATGATTCAAATTTGAATTAGAATTTGAATCACCTCCATTATCGCCTCCATTATCTCCACGATTAACTTCAATGTCAACCATTGTTGCAGAAGAATTACAGAAATCAGCTGATTATCTTTGAAGAAATCAAGAATTTCGCCTATAAAATGAGCGATTTACAGAATAAAATCAAGAGATTTGAGCAAAAAATCCTGCTCTAATACCATGTGAATTAGTAAGAATGAAATAATTTCTGTAGAAATGTAAAGAAGAAATGTAGAGAGAATTTCTCTATTTCATAGAATGTGAATCAGTTTCATTAGTCTGTAGAGAGAGAAGCAACTAGCTACTTATAGTAGCTGAGAAAAATAGAAAAGAAAGTTTGTTACAGGCTGTAACAACTTTATTATTACAATAACAGAATCTATTCTAACATCTAAGCAGCTAGCCTTGTTGATGTATTAGTCTTCATATATTGAATATGGGAATTGATGAAATTTCATTATACCCTTACTAAGACCGAGTGATTAGAAGAGCATGAGAATATTCAAACTTCAAACATTATTTGAGTAATGTACTAGCTATCTCATGGAGTATAAGGCGTGGCTGGGAGGACGGTTTAGTCCTCTCAGATTTGTTGGTGGCAGTAACAAATATAAATGGTGAAGCGAAAATCAAAGATAGATACACTAACGTCTCGAAAATGTGCAGGGAGCTATTACAAGAGGCGCTAGTCAAAGTGCACAAAGCTGATCGAAACCAAACAAGGGAAGCAAATGTACTAGCTAAGGGAGCTCGGCAGGGTATTGATGAAGATGGCATCATCCTCCAATTTTGTACCTCACCTTGGGAGGATTTAGATATTAGTCTAACGGATATTACTTTTGATCATCTGAAAACTTGTTGTAATAGGGGGAATGTAGATTCCCTAGTAAACCTTTAGTTTGTGTTTGAACATTATCTCGCTAATTTAATTGCTCTCTTTAACCGGAAAAAAAAAAACATTATTTGAGTAAAGTTTTGCGAAACTTATACATCACTAACCATAATGTGTTAGAGTGATACAACTATCATTTACATATGGTGGAGTTAATGTGCTAAAGCAATACAACTATCATTTTCAGATGGCGGAGTACGTCTGGCAAAAATTAAGTGTTAGAAAAAGTTTTGAGAAGATTTAAGATCATAATTTAATACATTACTACTAGATTAATAAGTGCGTGACAGAACAAAACAGCGCACACATCAAGTACTTAGATACTGTCATCATCTTCTTAAGGTAGCACCAAAAAAAATCTTCTTCTTATGGTAATTACTATATTTCACGCTAAGTGCTCTTCCAGTCTAGCACACATCTTTTTTTTGGAAATTCTTAATGGTAATATGAGTTGGCTTTTTCTCTTTGGTAGTCAAACTTAATTTCGATTATCAACAGTAACCCTGTATAGATTATAGGCTGTATTTATAGTCACACTTGAGAAAGTGGTATTATTAAGGATTTTTCGTTATATACAGTTGCTAAAAGGGTTGTTTTTGATAAGTATTTTAGAGTATGAATAATCATAACTTTCCTTTCTAAAAACATATTCTCATTCATCTCTTTCTAAATACGGGAATGAAATAGGTTTTCAATTAGAAAAAAGGAGTTGGATTTGGATGGAAAAGAAAGGAAAGAAAAGGTGAAAACAAACTTTCTCATGTTTGGTAAAAGAAAATAAGAGGGGTTTGATTAGAAAGGAGAGGAAGTGGAAGGAAAATAATACTCTTAAATCCTTGCTTTCCTTTCCTCCCAAAATAGGAGGAATTTGACAGGAAAGAAAACTAACAAGTTTTTACCTATGTTTTCTTTATTTCCTTCATTTCCTTTCCTTTACTAATGACAACCAAACATGTGATTCCTCTCAAATCCACCAATTATACCAAACATTAGAAACTATAAATACCTTCTTTTCTCTTCTCTTCCTTTCTTTTCCTTTCTCTTCCTTTCTTTTCCCTTCCTTTACTAAAAAAAATACCAAACAAAGTGTAAGGGAATTTGTGTCATTCTAGTCTAAAGAACCTTTATTATTTTATAAACAACCCTCTCACCAACTCTTAATAACAAAAAATGGCCATTAATATCATTTTCTCAAGTATAACCATAAACACGAGGTTACCATTGAGAATTAAAATTAAGTTTGGTTACTAAAGAAAAAAAGCCAATCAGGGTTACCATTGAGAAATTTCCCTTTTTTCGTTTCTTTTCTGAGGGGTGTCTAGCACTCATCTAGTAACAAATGTAAAGATTTTATATTTTTTTCAATTACATGCCTGGAAGAAATTCCTTAGCCGAGCAAAAATAAGTTGTCTTGACTTGACCAAAGAGAAACATTATTAGTTTATTACTCATGGATAGGCAGCTTTGCCAAAGATAGGATTATTGATTCATATAATATAATCATAATATATGCTTTGTGATATAATCTTTCATTTCTATTTATCAACTATATGTACATAATATACTAAAAAGAAAAAAAAAACTAAGTGCAATATCATATTGATATGTAGTTTTATGAACATATATCTAAGCACATGCATCAAGCGTCATTTTCTGAAGTTCTATATGGGGAATTTCGACAAACAGGACAAGATGCATTCAATAAAAGCCATTCATCAATGCAATCAGCATGAAAACAATGGCCACAATCTGGTATTGTCTTTAGAATCTCCTTAGCCAAGTATTCACCCAAACAAATTGAGCAACTATTTTCATCTGGCTTTGGCAATCTTCTACTTTCACCTAAGATTATTTTCGGGTACGATTCGATTATGGTTTGATCTAAACCATGGATCACTCTCTGGAATCGTGGAGTGACTGCTAAGGTGAGCTCGGCACCTGCAAATCTTGCATTATGTGCTCTTCTTCTGTGGCAAATTGCCTTGATAAAGAAGTATGTAACACAGATAGTAACCAGTATTAATGGTGTTGCAAATGCCAGGGCAATACCGAACATGGCTCCTCTAGTAAGTCCTGTTATAAATCAACCAAAGCAAAAAGAGAAAATCGTCAATTTTCTAAGACCAGCATGATTCAAATTTCTTTTGAATAGCTACCCACCTTTGTAGACGGGCGAAAATCGTCAATTTTCTAACATTGCATATTAGTGGTTGTTTGGTTGACATAAATATATAGAATTATAGAAAGTTAAATTTCTTGACAAGTATATATTTTTATATGCAACTCGTTTGCTTCATATAAGTGGGATACTGTTCTTGACAAATATATCTTTTTATATGTAACATTTTTTCTTAAAATCATACTCTTAAAATATTAAAAACTATGTCGTTTAGTATATGAGTACACCATCCTCTACATGCACCCTGGGTGCATGTTCCTAGTATGTGCGATCTGTTAATTGTTTTTCGAGTTTTACTTTCCACTAGTTGGGAAACTTTTTGTAGATAAAACTTTTCACATAAATTTAAATTTCAAGAATTTAATGAAACAGGATTTGAAACTTCCACAACAATACATATTCTTTAAAAGTGATGCTTGCTGCATCTATGTAAATGACCACTTTAATCCATTGAAGAACCTTGGGAAATTGGACCACATATAAGCATATAGTAGTAAACCTGTATAGCTTGAAAATTAAAACCAATGGAGCAAGCTAAGCGCGATATACTTTTCAACACTTTGCGATAATTTAGTTAAAACATAATAAATACTTTTTTTTAGGAGCTTCATGTTTTCATGCAGTATTATTTTCTAGGATTACAAAAAAAGTGTTTGGTTGATCATGTGTAAGATGCAAAACTTTCTAAATTTTACTATTCTGGAAAGACTTGTGTGAGGAACTTTTTAAACAATCAAGTAAAAATTATGTATCAACACTTTACGTGACATATACTCCCTTCGTTCCGATTTAATTGCAACAAGGGGAGGCATAATAATTTAAAGGCCCGTTTGGTTCGCGTAAAACATTTTCAATGTAAAATGATTTTCATAGAAAATAATTTACAATGGAAAACACAATTTCAAAATTAGTTTTCCATTGTTTGGTTTCCATGTAAGAAAAAATGATAAAATGAAAGGGAAAGTAGGGAGGTAGTGAGAGGAGTGTACAAGAGTAGATAAGGAAAAGGAAGGAAAACAGGTTTTCCCTTCATTTTGAAGGGAAAATGGTTTTCCATCATTAGGAAAGCAATTTTACTTCCGAGGGAAAATGGTTTTTACACTCCTTTTCAAACCAAACAATATAAAATTAAAAACAGAGGAAAATAATTTTCCGGGAAAATATTTTACGCCCAACCGAACGGAGCCTTAGGTGTGGAGAGAGATAAAAAAGGTGACCATGTGATGAGGAGAGAGAGAGAGAGAAAAAAACATCGAAAAAGCTAGTGTTACAATTAAATTGAAACAATACAGAATGACAAGTGTTGCTTAGTAAATAAGAACGGAGGGAGTAATATACAGTAAAAAAACAGTCCTTCCGATTGCTAAGAAAGAACACAACTTATATCCAATCGTCCATGTAGGAACCTTTAAAACATAATAGTAAAATTGAGAGACAACATAACAAAGGAACTTACCATGACGAGGAAGATTATAGCACCCCACTTCTAAGCTGGATTCACTCTTAAATCTACACCTTCCACTTCTCCGGTAGCACTCACCGCATTCGCGAGGTGTATCCCAAGTAACCAAAATATCATCCTTAAGTTTCGAAGATGTATACATTTCAGTAGACCTCTTTCTTACAGGAACTTTAATAGGACCAACTATATCACATAAAGAAGAGTTACCCTGTACAATATTCTCTAAAGAAGTAGCAAAAACCCCATAATTTTGCCCACTTAAGCAGTCAATTGGCCTAATATTATGATCAGTAGTATTGAAATATTCATTAGAGCAATTATAAAACCAGTAATCCTGCTCTAAAACAGTAAAAAATGGAGATTTACCCACAAAATTTGATCCATTAAGTGAAAGAAACCTTGTAGGGAGACAATTATCAGGATCATTAAGCCATAATTCTTGTTTAACATAATCTATATCTTCAACAGAGAAAATCCCGGAATTTGGGAGGCTGATTAGTAGCTTATCTTCTTCATTACATAACAAATCAAACCCTGGATACCCACAAGATTTGGAAAGGGATTCATTCCTAATTAGGAAAGGGAATTCAACGTACCGACTGGCCGGTTCGCCATAGTTGCACACTTGTTGTGTTATGCAAAGACCAGAAAAATTTGGGTTGTTTTCTATGCATTTGGTTGAAGTTAATAGTAAAAATCCCAGGAGGAAGAAGAATGGATTTTTGAGAATTTGCATTATGTAAACTTTAGAAGTATAGTTTCTAAATTTAGATTTCAATTTGATATGTATGATCGTTTAGTCGTCTTTGTCATTGACTTTGTAATTAGATGGTGGGTGTATAATTTGATGTAAACTACTATATATGATGGTATAATGTTTGTTTCTTATTAATCAAGTCAATGAATTGAATAGTAAAAGAAGGTTCATGTAACAAATCTATGTCACCATGACTCACACATTGATTAATTTTTATGGTAGTATTTCCAAATTGTTGACTTAGCTTGGAAAAAGAATAATCTTTAGTGGAAATTTTGTGTTCAATTTTCCCGATAGTTGCATTTTTGTCTTTCCTGTTTCATGCTGTGTTAATAATTCAAAATTGAGAGAATGTTTGCTGTGGCCTTCTGATTAAACCAATATCAGTATATATACATCAAGGAGTCTATATTAAGCTAAAGCTATATAAAGAAATATACTGAAAAGATACTAAAGATAATTACAAAAAATTATTTACATAGATAGATTATTTACATAATCTATCACACCCCATGATCGAAACGAGAGGATGACGGACATTGAGACTGTCCCGAAAATCATCAAAAATAACATTAGGCGGACTTTTGGTGAAGATATCTCGCAATTTGGTGCCGGGATGTCACATGGAGGACACGAACTTCACCCTGTTGAACTTTTTCACGACGAAATGAATATCCAGCTTAATGTGTTTAGTGCGCTTGTGTTGAACTGGATTACGGGAGAGATAAATGGCGCTTATATTATCGCAATAAACAAGTGTTGCTTTGGAAGTCGAACAACGAAACTCAAGCAACAGATTACGAACCCAATATGATTCAGAAACAACATTTGCTACCCCGCAGTTTTCCGCTTTGACACTGGACTTAGACAAAGTGGGTTGGTGTTTGAAGACCAAGAAAAATACAGTAACCAGAGGTGGAATGACGAGTGTTAGGACACCCGCCACAGTCTGCATCCGTATAGGAAATATGTGAAGTGACATAATATTTATATAATTGCAGACCAAAATGAATTGTATGTTGGATACCCAGAAGGATGCGTTTCAAAGCAGCCATGTACTCCACACGAGGAGCGTGCATAAACAGGCAGACTTGTTGGACATCATAAGATATATCGGGCCGAGTGAAGGTCAAATATTGCAACGCACCACACAAACGACGATAAAAAGTGGGATCATCATACAAGGCCCCAGATGTAGCACTCATTTTCCCATTAAAATCAACCGGAGTGGAAGATGGATTGCAATTATCCATGCTAGCTTTGTGAAGATTTCCTTCGCATATTGTTTTTGGGACAAGAAAAGACCTTTTTGTCCCGGGTGACAGAAATGCCCAAGAAATAGCTCAAGGGACCCAAATCTTTCATAGCAAATTCAACACTAAGTCGAGCAATGACGGTTGTGCGGAGAGAGTCTGAAGAAGCAGTAAGCACAATATCATCAACATATAAGAAAATGTAAGCAGTGTCATTACCATGGTGATAAATGAACAATGAGTTGTCGGATATGCTATGAATGAAACCAATGGAGGCGACAAATTCGGCAAACCGATGATACCAAGCCCGGGGTGCCTGTTTCAGACCATACAAGGACTTGCGAAGAAGACAAACATGATCCGGTCGAGTAGGATCTTTGAACCCCATAGGTTGATACGTGTAAACAGTTTCATTCAAATGACCATGTAAGAAAGCATTTTTTACATCCAATTGATAAATGGACCAAGACTTGGACAAAGCAAGGCTAAGAACTGTCCGAATGGTAGCCGGTTTTACAACTGGACTAATTGTCTCATCACAATCAATCCCTTCCCTTTGATTCTTACCATCACCTACCAGACGAGCTTTATGTCGCTCAAAGGAGCCATCAAACTTTGTTTTATGCCGAAAAATCCAGAGAGAATGAATAATATTTACATTATTCGGTCGAGGGACTAATTCACAAGTGCCATTTTCAATGAGAGCATCATATTCTCGCATAGCAATTTTCCAATTAAGGTCACTGGATAGCAATGAACCATTCTTTGGAATGGGTGATATGGAGGTAGTAGTATGGTGCGCATGAGAATGATATTTTGGATTCGGCTTGACCATGCCATGCTTGCTACGGGTAGCCATGGTGTGGATAGGAGTAGGAAGGGGAGTAGGAGACAACGTGAGAGGAAAAGAAGAAGAACAGGGCTGCGGATCGCCCATAGGGGGCTGCCGACCCGGCGCCCGATGGGGAGGCAGCGTGTGGTCCAGAGACCGGGCCATAGGGGGCTCGACCCAGCGCCGCCGGGAAGGCAGCCGGTGGAAGCGATGAGACCGCAGCCGGCCGTGGTCTGCGCCAGGCAGCGTTTACTGGGTCGTGCGTGGAATTAAGGGGTGGCTCGGTGTGGGCTGATGGAGATGCTAAAACATGCCTCAAGAAAGGATTATCAAGAGTGTGTGAGGAATCACTCAGAAAATCGTAAGAATGAGATTGAGGTGAATGAATTTTTGAGAATGGGAAAACTGACTCATCAAACAAAACATGCCTAGCAATTATAATTTTCCGACTTGACATATCAAAACATTTGTAGCCCTGATGGTTAGAAGGATACCCAAGAAAGACGCAAGGAATGGAACGTGGTTGAAGTTTGTGAATTTTTGTGGATGGAAAAAGAGGGAAACACAAGTAACCAAACACTCGAAGGTTAGAATAATCGGGATGTTTTTGATATAGAATTGGAGTGGGAGATTTGTAGCCTAGGATTTTTGAAGGTAAGATGTTTTGAAGGTAGGTAGCCATTTTTAAGGCATGGTGCCAAAACGAGGGAGGCAAAGAGGCATGACAAAGAAGAGTTCGAACAATATTGTTGATTGTCTTAATTTTTCTATCAGACTTGCCATTATGGGGAGAGGTGTATGGACATGAGAATCGAAAAGTCATTCCATGTTGATGACAAAATTTTGTGAAAGAATCATTATCAAATTCACGGCCATTGTCACATTGAAAAACTTGATATCCCGTTCAAACTGTGTGTGAATATATGATCTTAGTCGAAGAAACAAATTAAAGACTTGAGACTTTGTGGAGATGGGAAAAGTCCACAAAAAATTTGTGTAATTATCGAGGAAAAGAACATAATATTTGTGACCAAGAGAACTTAGAACGGGAGAAGTCCATAAATCACTGTGAATTATATCAAAGGGCACAGTAGTATGAGACAGAGAATCATAAAAAGGCGATTTTGTTAATTTACCCAAAGGGCAAGAATAACAAACATGTTTAGGAGCCTTAGTACAACTTATGAGATTGCTACTACACAAAGAACTAAGAATTGCATTGCCCGGATGACCTAAGCGGGAATGCCACACATTAGGAGAAACAACTGCAAAAGCTGACGGAATAGTGGATGAAATGACTTGACGACCAATGAAGAATGGATAGAGATCACCACTACTATTGCACCTCACTATTTTGCTCCCCGTCTGCAAATCCTTCACAGAAAACCCAAACGGGTCAAACTCAATGGAAACATTTTCTAACAGAAATGAGATTTTTGACCAATTTGGGAACATGGAGGACATTTTTGAGTTGGAGTGTGTTTGGATGCAAGCTCATGTGACCATAACCTTTAATTGGAACCTTACTACCATTGCCAACAATAACTGCAGTATGACTATTTTTGCTCAAATTAAAATATGACGATAAATTACCTTGAGAATTAGTCATATGCGATGTAGCACCGGTATCCATATAGTAGTTCGAGTTGGTGAGAGACATGGTGTGCATAGCTTGGTCGATGTTGGTCGGAATATAGTCCGAAGAGGAGGGTGGGCCGGTCATGAAAAAGGCATGTTGAGGACGAGGCCCAAGGACTCCCATTTGAGGAGTGCACTGCTGTGGCCGAGTGGGCCAAGAGAGAGGGCCTGGTCCTTGAGAGGGATATGAACAAGGTGAGGTGGCCCAAGGACCTTGATTCTAGTAGCCCCAATATAATTTAATTAATACTTATAATATAAAACTTTTAAGAAGGCAATAAATTACTACCATTAACCTTAGTCATAATCGTCAACAAGTGAACAAAGCTCATCTTTTGGCAAAGCAATGTGTTCACACTTGTTCACGATTCACTTCTACTATTTAGTTGTGTTTTCCTCCGTTGTCAAAAAAAAAAAAAAATCATTAGTCATGACGGAAAACTATGATAAGCGAATAAAAAAAAAGTTTTAACGGAGCTTACCATGTCGAGGAACATTGAAGCATTCCACTTCCAAGTTGGAGTTACTCTTAAATTTACATCTCCCATGTCTCTCATAACATTCCCCACATTCAAGAGGTTGATACCAAGTGAGCCTAATATCACCTCTAAGACTTGAAGAAAAGTTCTCTTCATAAGGTCCTATAGGAACTTTAATAGGCCCTATTTTCCTACACAAAGATGAATTAACACTTCTCTCCAAAGGAGTAGCAAAAACCCCATAATTAGTACCACTCAAACACTCAATTACCCTAATGTTAAGATGATTTGAAGAGTTGAAGTAATCATTAGAGCAATTATAAAACCAATAATTTTGCTCGAAATTCGGAAGAAATGATGATTTACCCACAAAACTTGAGCCGTTAAGTGAAAGAAGCTTTCTTGGTAGACAATCATCAGGATCATTAAGCCATAACTCTTGGTTGACATAATCTATGTCTTTAACCGTAAAAGCTCCTAAATTAGGCAGATCAATTAGTAGCTTATCATCTTCATTACATAACAAATCAAACCCTGGATATCCACAAAAACTTGGCATGGAATCATTCTTAATCAAGAATGGAAATTGAACGTATCGCGAATTCGGTTCGTTGTAGTTGCATATTTGTATTGCGCAATAATCAGCCATGTCTGAGCTTTGATGCGCACATTTTGTGCAATTTAAGAATGAGGAGAAAATTAGGAGGAAGAAGATTTTTTTTTTGAGGATTTGCATTTTGTAAACTTGAAGACTTGTTCTAATTTTGAACACCAATGTTTATCATTAATTGACTTTAGTTATTGGTAGGTACAATATATAAATCGTTTTAAATTTTTGGGTACGTAGTAGTACATTTAAATTTAGCTAAGCCATCTTTGGCTGACGTGCGAGTTGCGACGAACATCTACATTTCAGTTTTGTTAATCAATAAAGTCAATGGATTTAAGAGTAGAAGGTTTGAATAATGAAATAACAAATGTTTATGTCTTCATCAGTTACAAGCTGATAGATTTTCGTTGGAATTTTTTTGGTAACCTGAACAAAAACGAGTAATTATATTCCTCTGTTTGAATTTTTTTTTTTTGACATTTGAGGAAACAAGAAATTAAGTACTAAACGTAGAACAAGTAATAACACGTCTGAGCTATGTGATGGGCAATGGAAACTCGTTGTCTGCTAACTTTGAGGATAACTAGTTGATAACATTATCATATATGATATTATTGTTATAATAGAAGTCCAGTAGTAGTAGATATGATCGCAGTTAATACGATAGAATTAGGAGATATAGATTATCAATTTAACAATATAATCATATATAATAATCTATCAACTATTTGAAAATAATTATATACTTCTTATATTGAATATGGGAATTGATGAAATTTCATTATACCCTTACTAAGACCGAGTGATTAGAAGAGCATGAGAATATTCAAACTTCAAACATTATTTGAGTAATGTACTAGCTATCTCATGGAGTATAAGGCGTGGCTGGGAGGACGGTTTAGTCCTCTCAGATTCGTTGGTGGCAGTAACAAATATAAATGGTGAAGCGAAAATCAAAGATAGATACACTAATATCTCGAAAATGTGCAGGGAGCTATTACAAGAGGCGCTAGTCAAAGTGCACAAAGCTGATCGAAACCAAACAAGGGAAGCGGATGTACTAGCTAAGGGAGCTCGGCAGGGTATTGATGAAGATGGCATCATCCTCCAATTTTGTACCTCACCTTGGGAGGATTTAGATATTAGTCTAACGGATATTACTTTTGATCATCTGAAAACTTGTTGTAATAGGGGGAATGTAGATTCCCTAGTAAACCTTTAGTTTGTGTTTGAACATTATCTGCTAATTTAATTGCTCTCTTTAACCGGAAAAAAAAAAAACATTATTTGAGTAAAGTTTTGCGAAACTTATACATCACTAACCATAATGTGTTAGAGTGATACAACTATCATTTACATATGGTGGAGTTAATGTGCTAGAGCAATATGTTACAAGTTATTTAGTTTAATAATGAGAGTTAGTTTTCAAGTTTGTTGTATGTAATTAAGTGTATAAATACTCTCTCTCTCTCTTCCTGTACTAAGCAAGTCAGAATAATAAAATTTCTTCCTTCTCTCATTATCTTTCTTCTATTTTCTCTCTCTAAGCTGAAGAATACTCCAGCTTCTCATGGTATCAAAGCTACGGCTCGATTCTTAGTGATTTTCGCATTAATACTTGCAATCAATTGTGTGTTGATTGTGTATTAGTATCTGATTCTTCAAGATATTACTGGAATTTCCTCATTCTTGCAGAAATTCTTCTGTGTTTCTTGAAATTTCTTCATGAATCAATTGCAAATTTATCAAAATTGTGTTTGATAAATCGATTTCATCAAATATGTCTGAAATTCCGAATTCGAATTCTTCAGAACCGCAAGTTACTTCGTTGAATTCCGCGATCAATTACAATGATCCATATTTTCTTTCTCATGGTGATAATTCGAACAGTCAGCTAGGTCACATTATCTTCAATGGCGCGAATTATGTCAATTGGAGTCGTAGTGTGAAGCTGGCGCTTGGTGCGAAGAATAAGACGTGTTTCATCGATGGAACTCTTGTGAAACCTTCACTCCGATTGTCCCGATCTTCGGAAATGGATACGAAACGACTATATGGTAACTGGTTGGATCTTGTATTCTATGGAGAAATCAATTGCGTAAACTTTTATTTTTACTCTTTCGCTCGTCATCTTTGGTTAGAACTTCAAGAGAGGTATGGTCAATCAAACGCTCTTCTTCTCTATGAAATTCACAAGAATTTGATGTCCCGTATCTCAAAATGATGATTCAATTGCTGATTATTATGGTCGTTTGAAGAAAATTTGGGATAAATTGCAAGTTTATGAGCCTTATCCAGATTGTAGTTGTGGTGCTTTGTTGAAATGTTCTTGCAATTTATTAAAGAAGATTGAAGCCGATGAACTAAGGAAACCGATTCAATTGATTGCTGGTTTGAACACCGGATATAATACTTGTTAAGACAAATTTGTTGAGTATGGATCCTCTTCCTACTGTTAATAAGGCTTACCAGATTTTACAAAGCAAATTGAGAAACAATCCTCATTGAGTGTTGAATCTTCTACTTCGAAATGAGTGCTCTATTATCCATGAGGAATTCTTCTTCACAAAATAGACCTCCTTATAAGAGAGATTTTAGGGAGTCTAAAAGGTCTAAGGCTGAAAGATTCTGTGATCATTGTAAGGCAAAAGGTCACACTAAGGAGTTCTCGTTTTCGATTGTTGGTGAACCGGACTGGTTTAAGGAATTAAAAGCAAAATCTTCTCGGAATTCTAATCAATCTTCATATTCGGAAGATTAGTTGCTAATGTTCAAGAACATCCCTTGGATTTTGGCACTACTTGGATCTAGTACTTCGGATCATATGTTGATAATGTTCTTTGCTCTATCTAATATGTTCAAAGAATTCGTGAAGATGATGCAGTCTCGGAATTCTTCGCTTCTCCTGTTGAATACTCTCCTACAATCAACTTTGCAGGTACCGTATCTGCCGCTAATGTTGAAATTTTTTTCGGACAAATTTCATGCTCATACTTGGATTATTAATACAGGCGCTAGTGATCATATGGCATCTCATTTAGATATGTTTGCTAACACACATAAACTTTTATCTCCACTTAAAATTACTCTTCCCGATGGTTCTTCTAAATCGGTGTCTATTGCTGGCACTATTCATCTCAATTCTCAAATTACTCTGCTGAATGTTTTTTATGTTCCTTCTTTTAAACACAATTTGTCTGTCGGTTGGTAGACTTCTTGATCAAAATGCCTTATATGCTAAATTTGATCGGGATCATTGTTTCTTCCGAGACCTTTCTAATGATGCTGTCAAAGCTCTTGGGAAGAGACATCATGGACTTTATAAATTCATGAAAGAAGTTCCTTCTTCCATCAATTATGTTTCTTCTATTGCTTTGTCTACATCTACTAGTTTACCTTCTTTTGATCTTTTCCATGCTAGATGTGGTCATCTTTCTCTTGGAAAGATTAAACACATTCCTGTTCATCATGTTGATGTAAATAAAATAAATGATTTTCATTGTGAAGCATGTGTGTTAGGCAAACATCATAAGTTGCCATTTCCTGTTTCAACATCCATTGCATCTACTTGTTTTGAATTAATTCACATTGACCTATGGGGTCCTTATCAAACTCCTACCTTAATCTGGGGCTAGATATTTCCTTACTATTCTAGATGATCATTCTAGAACTACATGGACACATTTATTACATTCCAAGCAAAGCAAGTTCCCCATATTATCACTTCTTTCTTGGCCTATGTTGAAAACCAATTTCATGTTCTTGTCAAGCATATTAGAAGTGATAATGGGACTGAAATTGTTCAAGAAACATGTCATACTTTGTTTACTTCCAAAGGTATAGTTCGTGAGAAAAGTCTTCCTAGCCTTCCTCAACAGAATGGAAGAGTAGAACGCAAGCACAGACACTTGCTTGAAACTGCTCGTTCCTTGAGATTTCATGCTAATCTTCCTGTGAAATTTTGGGGAGAATGCCTTTTGACTGCTACTTACCTTATTAATCTGATGCCCGGTTCGTTATTGGTTGGAAAACACCATCTCGAAATTTTGTTCAAACAACCTCCTTCATATGCTCATTTGAGAGTTATGGGTTGCTTATGTTATGCTTGCTTGCAAGACTCATGATAAGCTTGCACCAAGGGCTAAAAAGTGCATTTTGCTTGGGTATCCTTATGCTCAAAAAGGATACAAGCTTTATGATTTAGACACTCATAAAATTTTCCTTAGCCAAGATGTTATGTTTAAGGAAAATATTTTTCCATTTCATTCTCCTCCTCCTAAAAATATTTCTCATTCTTTTCCTTTAGTGAATCCTGCTTTTGCTCCTGATGATTCACCTCTTTTTTCTACTTCATCTACTTCTTCTCCTATATCCTCACATGATAATCTTTCTCTTTCTAATGATCGTCCTACATCTCCTATTTCTATTTCTCCTCATGTTTCTTCTCATTCACCTTCCTCCTTAGATTCTACTACTCCAATTTCTCCACAGATTATTTCACCTACTCCTCCACTTAGGAGATCTACAAGAACTTCTAATTTTCCTACAAAATACAATGATTTTCTTACTACAAAAACTTCATCAGCTTTTCATGCTTTAGTTCAGCCTTCTCTTTTCTTTTTAGACACTACCTCAGTAGCTTCCTTAGCTACTGTCCTTAACACATCTGAACCAAGTTCTTATGAACAGGCTAAAAATGATCCTCAATGGATTCATGCTATGCAGCAAGAAATTGATGCCTTAGAGAAAAATGATACTTGGGAGCTTACTCTTTTACCTCATGATAAAAAGGCCATTGGTTCTAAATGGGTTTTCAAGACTAAATTTAACCCTGATGGTACTGTAGAACGTTGTAAAGCTAGATTGGTTGCTCGTGGTGATAAACAAATTAAGGGTAAAGATTTTAAGCACACCTTTAGCCCCGTGGCTAAGTTTACTATTGTTAGAGTTCTTATAGCTATTCTTGCTGCTAGACAGGTGGGATATTCACCAATTGGACATCAATAACGCGTTTCTTCATGGTTATGTTGATGAAGAAATTTATATGCAACCTCCTCAAGGGTATTCTAAGGCTTCTCCAGGCTTGGTATGTAAACTAAAGAGATCCTTATATGGTCTTAGGCAAGCTGCCAGACAGTGGAATGTTGAACTTAGCAAACATCTCTTGAGTTTAGGCTATGTTCAGTCTACTCAAGACTATTCTCTCTTCATTAAAAAAGGTCCTGCTGATGCCTTTACTGCTGTTGTTGCATATGTAGATGATTTACTTATTTCAGGTAATTCTTCTACTGAAATGGCTGCCTTAAAACAGTCATTACATGAGATGTTCACAATTAAGGATCTTGGTTGCCTAAAATACTTCTTAGGCATTGAAGTATCAAGAAATACTTCTGGAATTCTTTTGCATCAAAGGAAGTATATTTTGGATCTTCTCAAGGATAATGATATGCTTAATTGCAAGCCTGCTTCCTTTCCTCTTCGTAAGAATCTTCAATTGAGTATTGAAGATAGTCCTCCTCTTCATGATCCTGAGACATACAGACGAATTATTGGCAAATTATTATATCTTAATATGACCAGGCCTGACATATCATATAGTGTTCAGCAGTTGAGTCAGTTTCTTCAATCTCTTGCTCAGTCTCATTTACAAGCTGCCTTGCATATATTGAGATATTTGAAGGGCTCTATCAATCTTGGGATTTTCTTTCCTTCTTCTTCTGATCTGAATCTTAAAGCATAGTGTGATGCTGATTGGGGTTCTTGCCCTTTTTCTGCAAAATCTCTCTCTGGTTATGCTATGTTTCTTGGCAATGCTTTGGTTTCTTGGAAAACTAAAAAGCAAAAAACTACCTCTAAGAGTACTTGTGAAGCTGAATACAGAAGCATGAGTTATTCTACCAGTGAGCTGATTTGGCTTGAAGGCCTATTATCTGATTTAGGTGTTTCTGTTGAACAACCTATTAATTTATTCTGTGACAACATTGCTGCTAAGTACATCGCTGAGAATTCTGTTTTCCAAGAACGCACAAAACATCTCAAGGTGGATTGTCATTTTATCGAGATTATGTTCAATCAGGTTTCATCAATATCCTTCATGTAAAATCAGCTTTGCAACTTGCTGATATTTTAACCAAACCTCTTGGTGCTGAACAACATTCTTTTATGTGTAACAAGCTAGGACTTGTTTCCAATCCCCCAAGTCCTGCTTGAGGGGGGGATGTTACAAGTTAGTTAGTTTAATAATGAGAGTTAGTTTTCAAGTTTGTTGTATGTAATAAAGTGTATAAATACTCTCTTTCTCTTCCTGTACTAAGCAAGTCAGAATAATAAAATTTCTTCCTTCTCTCATTATCTTTCTTCTATTTTCTCTCTCTAAGCTGAAGAATACTCCAGCTTCTCACAATACAACTATCATTTTCAGATGGCGGAGTACGTCTGTCAAAAATTAAGTGTTAGAAAAAATTTTAGAAGATTTATGATCATAATTTAATACATTACTACTAGATTAATAAGTGCATGACAGAACAAAATAGCGCACACATCAAGTACTTAGATACTGTCATCATCTTCTTAAGGTAGCACCAAAAAAAATCTTCTTCTTATGGTAATTACTATATTTCAAGCTAAGCGCTCTTCCAGTCTAGCACACATCTTTTTTTTGGAAATTCTTAATGGTAATATGAGTTGGCTTTTTCTCTTTGGTAGTCAAACTTAATTTCGATTATCAACAGTAACCCTGTATAGATTATAGGCTGTATTTATAGTCACACTTGAGAAAGTGGTATTATTAAGGATTTTTCGTTAAATACAGTTGCTAAAAGGGTTGTTTTCGATAAGTATTTTAGAGTATGAATAATCATAACTTTCCTTTCTAAAAACATATTCTCATTCATCTCTTTCTAAATACGGGAATGAAATAGGTTTTCAATTAGAAAAAAGGATTTGGATTTGGATGGAAAAGAAAGGAAAGAAAAGGTGAAAACAAACTTTCTCATGTTTGGTAAAAGAAAATAAGAGGGGTTTGATTAGAAAGGAGAGGAAGTGGAAGGAAAATAATACTCTTAAATCCTTGCTTTCCTTTCCTCCCAAAATCGGAGGAATTTGACAGGAAAGAAAACTAACAAGTTTTTACCTATGTTTTCTTTATTTCCTTCATTTCCTTTCCTTTACTAATGACAACCAAACATGTGATTCCTCTCAAATCCACCAATTATACCAAACATTAGAAACTATAAATACCTTCTTTTCTCTTCTCTTCCTTTCTTTTCCTTTCTCTTCCTTTCTTTTCCCTTCCTTTACTAAAACAAATACCAAACAAAGTGTAAGGGAATTTGTGTCATTCTAGTCTAAAGAACCTTTATTATTTTACTAGCTTTTAACCCGTGCAAAAATGCACAGGAGGTTTTATGTGGATATGATTTACACCCGTGCATAATGCACGAAAATTGTTTTGTTTCGTAAGTAGTTGTTTTTCTTCCAAATTTATTGAATCCATAATTATTAGAATTTATGCATTTAAAGTGAAGAGAATATAAAATGTAATATTATATTTCAAGATATATAAATATCATTTATTACAACATTTTAAAGTTTAAAAAATCTTATGATTGTGATATATAAATTAGTGACACATAAATCAAACAAAAAACAAATCACAATGCACGGGAAATTTTTATTTTATAAAATTAAGATTTTAGGATGTTTCTCCTAAAATTATGGTTTGAATATTAGCTCGTGATTTAAACTTTCTGTATTCATATTATGTGTTAAGAATATATTTTAAAACCGACTTATGACCCATGCGTTCAGTGACTGATGTAGCTAATGTCATGGTGGACATGTGACTAACTTTTTTTTATAAAAAAGATTGACTGAAGAAGCTTTCACTCGCCTAGTGCTTCATTAGGAGGCTTATATAAAATCACAATTTGCACCACCACCGGCACTCAATCATGCAACCACTAACTTTTCTAAGGTTTAATTAAATGGTTACCTCGTGTCCGGTGTCAACCCATTTAACCTATTTATTCAAAATCCCTAAAAGAATTAACAATAAATTGACTTTTCATGTCCAATATTAAATATCCTTTAATATATAGGTAATAACTTGCTAGCATATTCTAAAGATTTAAAGAATTCATTGACATTTTGCCAACTTATACCCTAAATGGTGCTAAAATGTTTGATTTTCCTATATGTTAAAGTGAAAAGTCGTTCCAGTTTCGGGTGGAAAATCTCAACATAAACCCAACCCATTTAGTCCTTCCACCCTAATTAACATTGATTACATTATCTAAAAATAATTAGATAAATAGTTCATGATTTTTTTACTTTTAGTACCATCCAATTTTTTTTTATGCGTTTATGTCTAATTCATTATGGTGTAATCCATGTTAAAAAAGCTAAATCTAAACAAATCCATATTATGTTAAAATCAATTAAGTAGAATAATATTAATTATATCTAGATGTGAAACTACGATCTTACCCAACACATATATTTGGGCCAATTAGAATGGTGGATAAAATCAATATGATTTTTTTTTATAATGTATTTCCCCATTTTGGAAATAAGTGAAACAATTCTCTAATCAAACTCAGACTAAATAAAAGAGAGTAGTGTCTCACTTATTTCTGAATGGAGGAAGTATATGAATAATATTTTTTTTTTCTTGGTTTTCTTGATCTTACCTGAACTTATCTGCATTTATTACACCTTGGTAGTCATTATTAGGTCGTATCTGAACTTAGCATAACTTGGTAGACTTTAATTTTCTTTTTGTAGATTATGTCAAACACTATATTAGCTTATTTTTACATTATAGAAATTAAATGAATATAATTGAACTAATCTGAAAATAAATTCCTTATTTAAACTTATTTTTTTAAAACTGATAATAAGTTGAACAAAATAATTTTTTTGATCTAAGAATAGCTTTTTTTAAATATAAAATTGGCTTTAGAAATGTGTAAATCTGTTTGTGTTAGTATTTTGAATAAATTTGTGAGTTTCCAAAGATTACCAAAATACATTAAAAAAACTTAATACTTTCATCTCCTCTCTATCTTAATCATATCATACTCTTCTAACCTCTATTCTAGAAAGTAGAATAATAAAACTCATACTTTCATCTCCCAACACAACATGAACACCCAACTATTCCCCTCTATCTTTCTCACCTCTCATTTCTCATCTTTCATTGTTCTTCACTTGAAACTCAAATTCTCGCACACAAAAAAAATTATTCTCCTTCAAATGTCAATTGTTAATGCATAAATTCAAGTATCATTCAAAACTTGTGAGTTTTGATGAAACAATAGTATCAAATTCATCCATTTTTCGCGAAGCAATCGGAACTAAATCCCCCATTTTTCATAAATCAAATGTTTCAATATACATGAATTTATTAGATCAACCTCTTTAATATACATGCAAGGCAATTTTATTGCTTCCCCATAAATCAAATGTTTCAAATGTTCTTTGGTGTTAATGGACTGCTGAAGGTTACCCAGTTTTGCGAGTGTATCTTTGCTCCCTCCCGCATCCGATCCCGTGATCTCGTGTTGGTGGTTGTTCTCTTGGATCTCAATTGGCCTTTTCATGTTATCTCTTTCTTAACTTCTCAGCCAGTTGCTATTGCTAGCTTTGACACTTTTCATTTCTTTTTTTATATTTAATTTTACTTGCTCTGCCGAAAAACATAATTAAAAATTTAAACAAATGATCTCAATAACATTGAAAAACAGTGAATTTCATTTACAAAAAATTATGCACGGAAATATATTGATCATATTGGTAAGTTTCTATTTTTATTGCTGTAATTATACCGGTATGTAAAATGCAGATACTGTTTTTCAATGTTATGACTTTGTTTTTCAATGCTATTGAGATTATAGCCGTAAATTATGGGATATGATAGGGAATCCAAAGATATTATTCCTATTTAAAGCAATTGAGGATTATGTGGGGATTGATTTCCGAAAATGTAGATTGAGTGGCACACGCCTATCTTTTATATGGAACCGACACATCAGCAAATATGGACATGAATGGTACACGTGGCGGTTGAAAGTGGAGGATCAATTTAGAGGCGACATTTGGCAGATCTGTTTAAGAGCTTGACATGTAGGCTAATATGACTTTGCTTTATATATATATATATATATAGATATAGATATAGATAAACAACCCTCTCACCAACTCTTAATAACAAAAAATGGCCATTAATATCATTTTCTCAAGTATAACCATAAACACGAGGTTACCATTGAGAATTAAAATTAAGTTTAGTTACCAAAGAAAAAAAAGCCAATCAGAGTTACCATTGAGAATTTCTTTTTTTTCGTTTCTTTTCTGAAGGGTGTCTAGCACTCATCTAGTAACAAATGTAAAGATTTTATATTTTTTTCAATTACATGCCTGGAAGAAATTCCTTAGCCGAGCAAAAATAAGTTGTCTTGACTTGACCAAAGAGAAACATTATTACTCATGGATAGGCAGCTTTGCCAAAGATAGGATTATTGATTCATATAATATAATCATAATATATGCTCTGTGATATAATCGTTCATTTCTATCTATAAACTATATGTACATAATATACTAAAATAAAACTAAGTGCAATAATATCATATTGATATGTACTTCTATGAACATATATAAGTTCATCCATCAAGCATCATTTTCTGAAGTTCTATATGGGGAATTTCGACAAACAGGACAAGATGCATTCAATAAAAGCCATTCATCAATGCACTCAGTATGAAAACAATGGCCACAATCTGGTATTGTCTTTAGAGTCTCCTTAGCCAAGTATTCACCCAAACAAATTGAGCAACTGTTTTCATCTGGCTTTGGCAATCTTCTACTTTCACCTAAGATTATTTTCGGGTACGATTCGATTATGGTTTGATCTAAACCATGGATCACTCTCTGGAATCGTGGAGTGACTGCTAAGGTGAGCTCAGAATTTGCAAATCTTGCATTATGTGCTCCCCTTCTGTGGCAAATTGCCTTGATAAAGAAGTATGTAACACAGATAGTAACCAGTATTAATGGTGTTGCAAATGCCAGGGCAAACATGGCTCCTTTAGTAAGTCCTGTTATAAATCAACCAAAGCAAAAGAGAAAATCGTCAATTTTCTAACATTGCATATTAGTGGTTGTTTGGTTGACATAAATATATAGAAATATAGAAAGTTAAATTTTTTGACAAGTATATATTTTTATATGCAACTCGTTTGCTTCATATAAGTGGGATACTGTTCTTGACAAATATATCTTAACATTTTTTCTTAAAATCATACTCTTAAAATATTAAAACTATGTTGTTTAGCATATGGTGCACCATCCTCTACATGTACCTGGGTGCATGTTCCTAGCTATGTGCGCAAGATCGTTAATTGTTTTTCAGAGTTTTACTTTCCACTAGTTGGGAAACTTTTTGTAGATAAAACTTTTCACATAAATTTAAATTTCAAGAATTTAATGAAACAGGATTTGAAACTTCCACAACAATACATATTCTTTAAAAGTGATGCTTGCTACATCTATGTAAATGACCACTTTAATCCATTGAAGAACCTTGGGAAATTGGACCACATATAAGCATATAGTAGTAAACCTGTATAGCTTGAAAATTAAAACCAATGGAGCAAGCTAAGCGCGATATACTTTTCAACACTTTGCGGTAATTTAGTTAAACACAATAAATACTTTTTTTTAGGAGCTTCATGTTTTCATGCAGTATTATTTTCTAGGAGTACAAAAAAAGTGTTTGAATTGGTTGATCATGTAGGATGCAAAACTTTCTAAGTTTTACTATTCTGGAAAGACTTGTGTGAGGAACTTTTTAAACAATCAAGTAAAAAATTATGTATCAACACTTTACGTGACATATACTCCCTTCGTTCTGATTTACTTGCAACAAGGGGGAGGCATAATAATTTAGGTGTGGAGAGAGATAGAGAGATCACAAAAGGTAACCCATGTGATGAGAAGAGAGATAGGGAGAAAGAATATCCAAAAAAAAGCTAGTCTTACAAGTAAATTGAAACAATACATAATGATGAATGTTGCAAGTAAATAAGAATGGAGGAAGTAATATACAGTCAAAGAACGGTCCTTTTGATTGCTAAGAAAGAACACAACTTATATCCAATCGACCTTTAAAACATAATACTTCTTCCGTTTTTTTTACATGTTAAACTTTCGATTTTCACGGATGTCAATGCAAAACTTTGAGGACAATATCTCTAATTTTGCATTTGTAAAAATTATAAAAAGTACATATTAAAAAAAACATATTAAGACGAATCTAACAAGATCCCACGTGATTATATTTTTATTCACGTATAAATCACAAACGATGGTCAAAGTAAAATTTGTGAATAGTGTAAAATGTCAAAGTATAACATGTAAATAAAACGGAAGAAGTAGTAAAATTGAGAGAGCATATAACAAAGGAACTTACCATTACGAGGAAGATTATAGCACCCCACTTCTAAGCTGGATTCACTCTTAAATCTACACCTTCCACTTCTCCGGTAGCACTCACCGCATTCGCGAGGTGTATCCCAAGTAACCAAAATATCATCCTTAAGTTTCGAAGATGTATACATTTCAGTAGACCTCTTTCTTACAGGAACTTTAATTGGTCCAATTATATCACATAAAGAAGAGTTACCCTGTACAATATTCTCTAAAGAAGTAGCAAAAACCCCATAATTTTGCCCACTTAAGCAGTCAATTGGCCTAATATTATGATCAGTAGTATTGAAATATTCATTAGAGCAATTATAAAACCAGTAATCCTGCTCTAAAACAGTAAAAAATGGAGATTTACCCACAAAATTTGATCCATTAAGTGAAAGAAACCTTCTAGGGAGACAATTATCAGGATCATTAAGCCATAATTCTTGTTTAACATAATCTATATCTTCAACGGAGAAAATCCCGGAATTTGGGAGGTTGATTAGTAGCTTATCTTCTTCATTACATAACAAATCAAACCCTGGATACCCACAAGATTTGGAAAGGGATTCATTACTAATTAGGAATGGGAATTCAACGTACCGACTGGCCGGTTCGCCATAGTTGCACACTTGTTGTGTTAAGCAAAGACCAGACAAATTTGGGTTGTTTTCTATGCATTTGGTTGAAGTTAATAGTAAAAATCCCAGGAGGAAGAAGAATGGATTTTTGAGAATTTGCATTATGTAAACTTTAGAAGTATAATTTCTAAATTTAGATTTCAATTTGATATGTATGATCGTTTAGTCGTCTTTGTCATTGACTTTGTAATTAGATGGTGGGTGTATAATTTGATGTAAACTACTATATATGATCCCGTCAAAAAAAAAAAAATACTATATATGATGGTATAATGTTTGACCAAATGGAAAGCTAACTCTTTATCTCAAGCAGGCAGGACCATTCTTATTCAATCTAATTTAGCAACGAAAGCCAATTATCAAATGCAAAGTTTTTCTTTGCCCCCTACAATACTTTCTTCCCTTGATAAATGTTATAGAAATTTCTTTTGGAATAAAGCATCAGATACTAAATCACCGAATTTGATTGGGTGGGATAAGATCTGTAAACCTAAAAAATTTGGAGGATTGGGACTTAGGAAAGTTAAGACTAATAATATTGCCCTTCAGTTCAAGCTTCTTTGGAAGATTTTGGATTCTCCTGGCAATTTATGGGTTAATTTAGTTAAGAAAAAGTATTTAAAGGATGACGATTTGTTTTCTTATAGAGTCAAAGCTAATGTTTCTTGGCAATGGAGAAAACTGATGGGGTTAAGAAGTTCTTTTAAGAAGGGGTTAAGATGGAATGTTGGAAATGGTGAGAACATTTCTTTTTGGCATGATAGGTGGGTCTTTAGCTATCCCATTGCGGATATATGCCCTGTTGTTAGTGGACCTGAAAGTATAAAAGTTAGTTACTTCATCAATCAGGATCGTCAATGGGATAAATCTCTTCTTATGCAGTTTATCCCTCTAGATATATCTAATATAGTATCTAATTTATTTATTCCTAGTAACCAGCTATCTGACAAAATGTTTTGGGGCCTCTCTCCTGATGGTAATTATTCTGTTAAGTCAGGTGTTGAGCTTATTCAAGGTCTAAACTCTCAGCCATCTGAGCCTACAGTTTTTCATTGGATTTGGAAATTAAAAGTTCCACCAAAAATTAAATTTTTTATTTGGAAAATTTGCCAAAACGGTCTTCCTACAAAGAAAAGGTTGGAACAAAGCCATGTTTTTCTTCCTATGGAGTGTGTCTTTTGTAATTATCACTTTGAGGATTCCTCTCATCTCTTTTCTAGTTGTCCTTTTGTTATAGATGTGTTTGAGGATCTCAATAGTCATATGAACTGGAGTGCTCCTCCTGTTATTGTGAGTGACCTTCCCTTCGTAGATCATTTGTTAAATTTGAAATCTTGTTTCTCGATAGATCAAATTGAGATTTTTGCTATAACTTGGTGGTTTATTTGGTATAACCGCAATGGGGTGATCTTTCGTCAGGAAAATTGTTCTCCAGTTAAAGTTAGTGCGATGATTAGAGCTTATGTGCTTAAGGTTAGGATTTATGAAGCCACAGTTGATGAAATTGATACTCAATTCTCGCTACAATCTATTCAGAAGAGTGGTACTTCTTCTGGTAAGTCTAAGATTCGGGATCAAGTTAGCTGGTGTCCTCCTCCTTCCAATTATTATAAAGTTAATTTTGATGGTTCTAAACTCTCAAATGGTCAAGCCTCTTTTGGGTTTGTTATTCGTGATTCAGAAGGGAAAGTTTTATTATGTGGTGCTGGTGCTTTAGATTCGTCGTCTTCTATTCTTGTTGCTAAAGCTAGGGGTTTAAGAGAAGGTATTAGAGGGGCTATTTCTTTGGGAAGTAGAAAACTTATTATTGAGGGTGATAATCTGGTTGTTATCAACTCTATTAGAAATATTTGGAAGATTTCTTGGACTATTAATGCTATTATATTTGATGCAGGTGAAGATTTGAAGCACTTTGAAGATGTCCAAATTCGTCATGCGTTTCGGAAGGCTAATGCTGCAGCGGATTGGATGGCTCATCGCGGTCACACGACGACTAACATTACTTATTGGTTTGATGTTCCTGTTTTCCCTTTTACTGTAATCATCCGTAAGGATGCTTTAGGGTGGCCCAATTCTTGGGATCCACCCTAGTTGTTTCTTTCCTTTTTTTTTTTTTTTTAAAAAAAAAAAAAAAATAATGTTTGTTTCTTATTAATCAAGTCAATGAATTGAATAGTAAAAGAAGGTTCATGTAACAAATCTATGTCACCATGACTCACACATTGATTAATGTTTATGGTAGTATTTCCAAATTGTTGACTTGGAAAAAGAATAATCTTTAGTGGAAAATTTGTGTTCAATTTTCCCGATAGTTGCATTTTTGTCTTTCCTGTTTCATGCTGTGTTAATAATTCAAAATTGAGAGAATGTTTGCCGTGGCCTTCTCATTAAACCAATATCAGTATATATACATCAAGGAGTCTATATTAAGCTAAAGCTATATAAAGATATATACTGAAAAGATACTAAAGATAATTACAAAAGATTATTCACATAGATAGATTATTTACATAATCTATCACACCCCGCAGTCGAAACGGGAGGATGACGGACATTGAGACTGTCCCGAAAATCATCAAAAATAACATTAGGCAGACTTTTGGTGAAGATATCTGCAATTTGGTGCCGGGATGTCACATGGAGGACACGAACTTCACCCTGTTGAACTTTTTCACGACGAAATGAATATCCAGCTCAATGTGTTTAGTGCGCTTGTGTTGAACTGGATTACGGGAGAGATAAATGGCGCTTACATTATCGCAATAAACAAGTGTTGCTTTGGAAGTCGGACAACGAAACTCAAGCCACAGATTACGAACCCAATATGATTCAGAAACAACATTTGCTACCCCGCAGTACTCCGCTTTGACACTGGACTTAGACAAAGTGGGTTGGTGTTTTGAAGACCAAGAAAAATACAGTAACCAGAGGTGGAACGACGAGTGTCAGGACACCCGCCCCAGTCTGCATCCGTATAGGAAATATGTGAAGTGACTGAATATTTATATAATTGCAGACCAAAATGAATTGTATGTTGGATACCTAGAAGGATGCGTTTCAAAGCAGCCATGTGCTCCACACGAGGAGCGTGCATAAACAGGCAGACTTGTTGGACATCATAAGATATATCGGGCCGAGTGAAGGTCAAATATTGCAACGCACCACACAAACGACGATAAAAAGTGGGATCATCATACAAGGCCCCAAATGTAGCACTCATTTTCCCATTAGAATCAACCGGAGTGGAAGATGGATTGCAATTATCCATGCTAGCTTTGTGAAGATTTCCTTCGCATATTGTTTTTGGGACAAGAAAAGACCATTTTTGTCCCGGGTGACAGAAATGCCCAAGAAATAGCTCAAGGGACCCAAATCTTTCATAGCAAATTCAACACTAAGCCGAGCAATGACGGTTGTGCGGAGAGAGTCTGAAGAAGCAGTAAGCACAATATCATCAACATATAAGAAAATGTAAGCAGTGTCATTACCATGGTGATAAATGAACAATGAGTTGTCGGATATGCTATGAATGAAACCAATGGAGGCGACAAATTCGGCAAACCGGTGATACCAAGCCCGGGGTGCCTGTTTCAGACCATACAAGGACTTGCGAAGAAGACAAACATGATCCGGTCGAGTAGGATCTTTGAACCCCATAGGTTGATACATGTAAACAGTTTCATTTAAATGACCATGTAAGAAAGCATTTTTTACATCCAATTGATAAATGGACCAAGACTTGGACAAAGCAAGGCTAAGAACTGTCCGAATGGTAGCCTGTTTTGCAACCGAACTAAATGTCTCATCACAATCACTCCCTTCCCTTTGAGTCTTACCATCACCTACCAGACGAGCTTTATGTTGCTCAAAGGAGCCATCAAACTTTGTTTTATGCCGAAAAATCCAGAGAGAACGAATAATATTTACATTATTCGGTCGAGGGACTAATTCGCAAGTGCCATTTTCAATGAGAGCATCATATTCTTCCTGCATAGCAATTTTCCAATTAAGGTCACGGATAGCATGAACCAGATTCTTTGGAATGGGTGATATGGAGGTAGTAGTATGGTGCGCATGAGAATGATATTTTGGATTCGGCTTGACCATGCCATGCTTGCTACGGGTAGCCATGGTGTGGATAGGAGTAGGAAGGGGAGTAGGAGACAACGTGAGAGGAAGAGAAGAAGAACAGGTGCGAATCGGCCATAGGGGTCTGCGACCCGGCGCCCGATGGGGAGGCAGCGTGTGGTCCAGGAGAGCTGGGCCATGGGGCCGCTTGACCCGGCGCCGGCCCGGGAAGACAGCCGGTGGAAGCGATGAGACCGCATTGCCGTGGCTGCGCCTGGGCAGCAGCTGCTGGGTCGTGCGTGGAATTAAGGGGTGGCTCGGTGTGGGCTGATAGAGATGCTAAAACATGCCTCAAGAGAGGATTATCAAGAGTGTGTGAGGAATCACTCAGAAAATCGTAAGAATGAGATTGAGGTGAATGAATTTTTGAGAATGGGAAAACTGACTCATCAAACAAAACATGCCTAGCAATTATAATATTCCGACTTGACATATCAAAACATTTGTAGCCCTGATGGTTAGAAGGATACCCAAGAAAGACGCAAGGAATGGAACGTGGTTGAAGTTTGTGAATTTTTGTGGATGGAAAAAGAGGGAAACACAAGTAACCAAACACTCGAAGGTTAGAATAATCGGGATGTTTTTGATATAGAATTGGAGTGGGAGATTTGTAGCCTAGGATTTTTGAAGGTAAGATGTTTTGAAGGTAGGTAGCCATTTTTAAGGCATGGTGCCAAAACGAGAGAGGCAAAGAGGCATGACAAAGAAGAGTTCGAACAATATTGTTGATTGTCTTAATTTTTCTATCAGACTTGCCATTCTAGGGAGAGGTGTATGGACATGAGAATCGGAAAGTCATTCCATGTTGATGACAAAATTTTGTGAAAGAATCATTATCAAATTCACGGCCATTGTCACATTGAAAAGCTTGATATCCCGTTCAAAGCTGTGTGTGAATATATGATCTTAGTCGAAGAAACAAATTAAAGACTTGAGACTTTGTGGAGATGGGGAAAAGTCCACAAAAAATTTGTGTAATTATCGAGGAAAAGAACATAATATTTGTGACCAAGAGAACTTAGAACGGGAGAAGTCCATAAATCACTGTGAATTATATCAAAGGGCACAGTAGTATGAGACAGAGAATCATAAAAAGGCGATTTTATTAATCGGATTTTTCACCAGGTACCCATGTGGTTTGATGAAATTCACCTGGTACCCTCGCGTTTTCAACAATTCACCTGGTGCCCCTAAGGTTTTGAAAAATACCTGACGTGCCCCTGCCGTTAAGTTTCCGTTACAAACTTTATTCACCATTTACCCCTATGGTTTTTGAGAATTTAGGATTCAACAATTGCCAACATTTCCACTCGTATTTCATTTCTCTCTCCACCACAACAGCACCACCAACACCCACCACTACCTCCCATTTGCTTGCATTGAAGTGTTTGATTCTTAACCCACCCCCATTGAAGTATTACTGCTGCATTGAAGTGTTTGATTCTTAACCCACCCCCATTGAAGTGTTTGAATATCAAATTCAACATGTAAAGATAAATCAATACACAAACTATGCTTCACATGAAATAATCGGCCCCCCCCTCCTCCCCCTTCCCTCCACCGGCCCCCCACCCCTCCCTCCCCTCCACGACCGCAACCCCCTCCCCCTTCCCTCCCGCCGGCCCAGGCTCCCCACCCCTTCCCCTGCCCGGCCCTAGCCCCCACACCCCTCCCGTTCGATTTCGCCTCTCTCACCATTTCGTCTTTCTCGCTCCGTCGACGGCGGGCTTTGGGTTCCGGTTTCTCCGACGGCGGCTTCGGGTTCTGGCATCTCCGACGATGGCTTTGGGTTAAAAGCTTTCGGTTTTAGATCTGGGATTCTTTTTGCATCTACATATCCTTTGCCGCCCTTCTCCGTTCACCGGCGCGCCACCTTCCTACAAGGCCCCGCGCAGTGTTGTTGTTTTTGTGGTGCGCGAGCGTGAGTACGTCGGGGAGAGAAATCGAAGGGGAAGGGGAGGGGGCCGAGGGGCAGTGGGAAGGGGGAGGGGGGCTACGATGGTGGAGGGGAGGGGTGGGGTCGGGGCTGCGCGGGGGGGGGGGAGGGCTGAGGGGGTGGGGGCGGGGGGCTACGGAGGGTGGGGGTGTTCTTTGGGGTGGGAGTGGGTGGTGAGGTGGTTGGAGGGTGGGGTCAGGTGGTGGGTTAGGGGTTAGGGAAAGAGATAGGCTAATTAGGGGTTAAAAGTATTAATTAGGTTTCATTAGAGTTAATTAGGATTAATTAGTATTAATTAGGGTAGTTAGGGGTTAATTTCGTTGATTTAGCCTTAATGACTAACGGAGTTGACGGCCGTTAGTCATTAAGGGTATTTCAGGAATTTTTCCAAACCTCAGGGGTACCTGGTGAATATTTGAAAACGCGAGGGTACCAGGTGAATTTCGTCAAACCACAAGGGTACCTGGTGAAAAATCCGTTTATTAATTTACCCAAAGGGCAAGAATAACAAACATGTTTAGGAGCCTTAGTACAACTTATGAGATTGCTACTACGCAAAGAACTAAGAATTGCATTGCCCGGATGACCTAAGCGGGAATGCCACACACTAGGAGAAACAACTGCAAAAGCTGACGGAATAGTGGATGAAATGACTTGACGATCAATGAAGAATGGATAGAGATCACCACTACTATTGCACCTCACTATTTTGCTCCCCGTCTGCAAATCCTTCACAGAAAACCCAAACGGGTCAAACTCAATGGAAACATTTTCTAACAGAAATGAGATTTTTGACCAATTTGGGAACATGGAGGACATTTTTGAGTTGGAGTGTGTTTGGATGCAAGCTCATGTGACCATAACCTTTAATTGGAACCTTACTACCATTGCCAACGATAACTGCAGTATGACTATTTTTGCTCAAATTAAAATATGACGATAAATTACCTTGAGAATTAGTCATATGCGATGTAGCACCGGTATCCATATAGTAGTTCGAGTTGGTGAGAGACATGGTGTGCATAGCTTGGTCGATGTTGGTCGGAATATAGTCCGAAGAGGAGGGTGGGCCGGTCATGAAAAAGGCATGTTGAGGACGAGGCCCAAGGACTCCCATTTGAGGAGTGCACTGCTGTGGCCGAGTGGGCCAAGAGAGAGGGCCTGGTCCTTGAGAGGGATACGGACAAGGTGAGGTGGCCCAAGGACCTTGATTCTAGTAGCCCCAATATGGAGGAGGGACCATCCACCCTTGCTGCTGTGGCTGCAACGAAGAGCCGCGCTGCTGCGACTGGGTGTGTTGTGGAGTTGGGGGGCCATAATTTCCGCCGGCAGACTTGCCCTTGCCGCCACCGCCTTTGTGTTTGTTATTTTTGCGACCACCCCCCCGGGAATTCGAACCACGGTTATTGGCCCTGTGTGGTGCATTATCTCCGTGTGAGGGCTGAACCAGGGAGGATGACTGAGAGATATGAGCCTCCTCATGAGAATCAGTGAGAACGTCGGCAGCGTTACCTTGCTCCTCAATTTCAAGCATGGATCGTAAAGTGTCAAATGTTGGCAAAGGGTTGAGATTCCGAACAGAAGTTCGAAAGGGCTTATATTCCTCCGAGAGCCCTTTTAAGAGTTGAAGCGCCATCCTATTTTCGGAGACTTTATCTCCTACGTTCCTCAAACTGTCAGCGAGGGTTTTGAGGCGAGTGCAATAGGGTTTAACACCATCGAATTTTTTGAGTTTAGTGTTTGTAAATTGCGCATCAAGATGTAAAGCTCGGGCAGACTTGTTATTGTGGAAAAAAATTTCCAACCGATTCCATGTATCAATCGCCTTGTCATCGAGATCAATAATAGAGTTGAGAAGGTCATTGGATATAGTAGAATAAATCCATTGACGAACAATATCATCAAGACATTGCCAAAGAGCTTTGTCCGAAGGATTAGGGATCGGATCATCAACTGGAAGAACGATATGATCAATGACCATATTCGCTCGACAATGGAGTTTGAAAAGGGTGGACCAGTTGTTGTATTGTGTACCATCAAAATCAAGAATAATAGGGATGCAGGTCTTGATGTTAGTAACAAGAGTGGCCGGATGAAGCTTCGGAGTTTCAGCCATGAAGGAGGGTGGCCGAATGGTAGAGAAGAAAAAAAGAGAGATAGCGAAAGAGAGAATTAGGTTGAGGAAGGTAACCTAGACTCGTGATACCATGAGAGAATGTTTGTCGTGGTCTTCTCATTAAACCAATATTAGTATATATACATCAAGGAGTCTATGTTAAGCTAAAGCTAAATAAAGATATATACTGAAAAGATACTAAAGATAATTACAAAAGATTATTTACATATATAGATTATTTACATAATCAATCAAAAATTGCTTAACTCTTAAATTTTTCCTTGTTAACAGAAACCCACTTGAGTACATGAAAAAAAGAAGAGGATAAATTAATAACTAATATGTGAGCTAGTTAGTAGTAGATTACTCAACCTATTCTCAAACGAAAAGTCTTATGTGATGCCGTTTTAGTTCAAGATTTGATTGAAATGGATATCACTTTAATTCAGACATTTATCTGGTGTTTAACCCAAACATCTATAAGTTTAACCTAAGACAACTTTCAGTTTAAGTCAGACATCTATCAGTTTGATCCAGACATCTATCAGCTTAAGCCAAAACATCTATCAGTGTAAGTCAGACATATATTAGTTTAAGCCCATCAACTAATAGTTTATTTTCCATAAATTGATAAGAGGACCATGACTATTTCATTAAATGAATGAGAGTCTGAGACGCTTCTCAGACAAGACGCTTTGGCCCTCAAATGGTTCTAAGTGGTTGTATGGTTCACATGAGGTAAGAAGTAAAAATTTTGAGGCATTGGAAGATGTCTTTGGTGTTTGGTTGACAAAAGGAGGGAAAATGGGGGAAGGTAAACTTCCTAGGAATTTCAACTTCCCACAAAATGGGGGAGGTTGCTTACTTTTAGGGTCCCCTAGGTAAGTAGAAAATCCTGTAGAAATTCACTTTCCCATTGTCAAACAAATACTTTTACCAACGAGCACTAATGGGGAAGTAAAACTTTCTAGGAATTTCAACTTTCCAAGAAACGGAGGTTGCTTACTTAGGGTATCCTAGATAAGTAGAAAATCCCATAGGAATTTACTTACCCATTGTCAAACACACACTTTTACCAACGACCACAAATAATTAGGAACTGACAAAATTGACTTACCATATGAACCATTGTATTGAACTTGAACTTGCATGTGGTTAGAACTTGAACTTGACATCTATTGAGCTTGAACTAATAATTAGGACTTTTGATGAACATGTATGTGGTTCGAAGACCTTCCTCTATCCGAAATTATTGTGCAACAACCAATCAACCTATGCGACTATGTTTTTATTTTTAATTTGTATGAAACATGAAAATTGGTTAGCCCCTTTAATAGGTTCAATTCACTCTATCCTTTTTTTATGATACTCCTTTTGTCCTTGGCCATTTTTCTTAATAGTTTCAAGGCACAAATTTGATTATAGATTATCTCTATTGTGTATTAACAAAAAATTAAATCAAAAGATCTAATTAAATTACATATACAAATGAATCTAATAAAATCTTACATGATAATATTTTTTCTATTAATATTATATAATAACATAAAAGAACATTGATAAAATTTAACTTTGAAAAAAGTAAATAGATAGTTCTTTGAAAAACAGAAGTAATATGAGTATATAGCATATGATGTAATAATATGGAGAAGTGTACAAAATTAGGATGCGTTTTTCCTTCAAGAAAAAAGTTAAAGGGATAGATAAGTTTATATAAGTTTAAATAAGCTTCAATAAAATCAAATAAACTTCAATAAATTCTAAATTTATAAAATAATTTCAATTTAGCAAAATGGCTACCCTCTAGCATTATTCAACTAGAAGAACAACTGTGGCCCGTTTCATTCCATTCTTTTGTAGGCTACATATAGCCCAAGATTTCCATAGGCTACCCTCTAGCAGAAGCCTCTGGCCCATTAGACTTTCATATTTCTTGAAAGAGGTCCATTGGACTTTTATTACGGCTGACTACCCATTTAGAAAATGGCTTCGTAATTTAGCTAATTGGGCTTAATGCTACCCTTTGCACTCATTATCTTAAGTGGACGCAGAAAAACCATACCGTTATAAATTGACATCATATTGTAGTCTAGTAGACTAATCAAGGTTGTTATTAAAGTTTAGAGTCATTTCTAATCCAATCCACACCATATTGTGTTTCGAAGTAAAAATACTACATCTATTTTTTTAGGTGCAACATTTGATTAATTTAATCCACTCATCAAAAAGACAAATGTTGCATCTAAAAAAACAGAAGAAGTATGTAAAATAATTCAAACAAAACAAACCTACCATGAGTAGCATAAAGTAAATGAAATTATGCAAAGACGAAAAATATGATGATATCATCGTAATTCCTAAAGAAAATTCAATGTAGTTTGACCAAATTAACACGATGATAAATTCATATTTATGTGAAAGATGAATTGAACAAGGATAAATTCACCTGAATGAGTTCTTTTCAATTGCTAATTCACGATGTACCATATAATTATGTTCGTCATATTTTTCTTACTAATAAGATGATGTTTTGTTTGAAATAAGGGTAAAGAATTTTCTTATAAAATGTAGTATAGTAATAGGAAATTTTTTGGGACTAACCTGTGCACACAACTTAAGCTCGAAAACTTGCACGTCATTATTTCACGTGCTTTCCCCATATACTTCTATGTTGATGTAGCATTGCGCACAATCAGGTTCAATCATGGTAATTTAATGACTTAGCAAGCTCAAATGACAATAATTATAATCACAAATTGCCACAAATAATCATAGAAAAATGGTACGGTTTATTTTCTTGTATAGCTGTACATGCTTATGATAAAAGTCTACTAATATCGTGCAAGCAAGGTGTTACGTTACAACTAAGTCTACTCCTCGACTTTTTCCGATGTTCACTTCTCTTGAACAAAACTTTACTACGTTACAGTATAGCATAAGATCTATGTAATCAGGGCCGGATTCTGACATATGTATAAAGGTCTACAACACAGGGCCACATTTTTTAGGAGTTCAATATTGATGTGAAGCTCAATTGGAAAAAGATCTAATATTTTTCTCAATTATAATGAATACTCCTTTCTTTCTCTTCTATTACTGATAGGCGTTCCTAAACAAACGTTTTACTCCATGTAATCTACATACAATAACAAAAAATTAGAAATTGCATAGTATAGGGTTTGATCCCGCGACCTCAAGAATATATAATAAAGTCTTAACCACTAGACCAAGTAATATTTAATGATACCATCTTAAAGTATAATATTAATAAATGAAAATTTTCCTTACCCGGGACATAGCCCGAGCCTAATAACTAGTTTTATTATAAGAACAGAGCCACAAGAATCAAAAAAAATGCCCCTGTTAATGCAATTATGATCCTATACTGTATGGACAATATTAGCTAAAAATTAATAATGATCAAGGTAACGTAATCTAAGAAATACACATAATAATCGAATGAAATGGCGATAATTAGTCACAAAGAAGCAATAAATGTATTGGGTGGAAGAATTCTGCAAATGGGGCAAGCCCCATTACATCGAAGCCATTGATCAATACAATCAGAATGAAACCTGTGCAAACAAAGAGGTAATATCTTCAACTTTTCCTTAGGATTATACTCAGACAAACAAATGGGACAAGTATTATCATGTTGCTTAATCATCCTCCCACTTTCTCCTATGATCATACTTGGGAATGAGTTGATTGTTTCCTCGTCGAGACCGATCGTTTCGACTACTTGTGGTGGCGCTTGTGGCGGTCTTGGAGGTGTTGCTGCTCGTGGAGTAGCAACTTGAAACACGTAGGTGGTGCCCGTGTCTTGACTTCGATTGTTAGAAGTATTTCTGTTTAGGCAGCAACAACATAAAGCATAACATACAAAGGCAGCAAATATGACTATTGCTGGGATTAACATAAGGTTTACCATGAATTTAATTTACTAGTTTTATTTGGGAAGATGTAATTAAAGAGGTGGGTTATTGAATTCAATCTTAATTGGCTCTTTTTATGTGTGAAGGGTTCACTAAAAATGGATTAAAGTTGTTCTAGTTGGAGTATATGTATTGATATTGTAATTTTATATTCCTAAGATGACGACTTAGTAATAAAATCCCACTTGGAGGAATAATATGATTACATAAAAAGGTCAATTCTTTTTTCTCTTTGGATAATGATATTAGAATACGTCTTCGATATTCATCTTCTTGCATAAATGGTAGTTTCAAGCAAGGGAAACAAGGTATTAATATAGTTAGTGGTTTTGGAAAAGTCGGATTCAGTGGAATTTTATTATTTGTCAAGATTTGAAGGGAATAAATCCAAAGGAAGTTTATAACATGATTTCTGTTGGATAAATCTTTTCATCTTTAATTCAATTAATATACTAGGATTGATTTTGCGCCATTGTCATTCCGATCCACCGACTCCTGATAAATTATATTATATATCAGGCTAGAGGTAGTACACCTAGAGGTGGGCATGGCCGAGCCAGCACGCGAACCCGCTCGAGGCCCGGCACGACCTGTTGCCCGCTACGTGTCTCCAGGTCCGATTTATTTCAGGCTCGGCCCGACACGAGTCCGCTTAAATGTCCCTTCTCTTTGTTTTTAGTCTAAAACTGCCAGAAATCCAAATAAAAAAAGAACATAAAACAAGCGCCAGGCCCGCAGGAGGCACGAGCCTGGCCAACAGGGCCGGCCCATTCCCAGGACTAAGTACACGAGTTATTCAGTTTTTCATAATAGTATATGTAACAAATAGATAGATGTTAATAAGTGTAAAAAAAATAAAGAAGTAAATAAGTAGATTGATTGTACAATTCAGTAAGAATATTGATGTGAATACAAAAAATGGGAACTAAAATTATAATTAATTTGCACAAAAATCCAAGAGTGGGAGAGTAACCATAAGAATGCACTAAGGAATTTTAACGATATGTATGACGTGACTTTAGATCTCTCAATCGACAATTGAATTATCCAATTCATGATACTCAAGTCTCTCTTGATCACAAATAAGTCTCATACAGTATTAAACATTTACACGTGTTTATTAAGCCAAATACTCACTTTTTATTTCCTCATTATGTGTTATTTTCTTTCATGACATAATACAAGCAACTATCTTGAATTTTTTTTACTAAAATTACGTAAAATTGTTCTCATAGTCTAACCTCCTAAATCTAGATACTTCATACTTTTTTTTTTAGGAAAAAGGGAAAATAACATTAATCAGTTAAAATTATCCATACATCCCAAAAGGTAGCAAACCTAGATACTTCATACAATTGAAAATAATGAAAAACATCAGAGCTGGAGGAAGGGGAAGGAAGAAAAAGCTTGACCATTGATGCACAAAACAACTGTCAAAAAAAATGATGCACAAAACATAGCACAAAGTCCAATGAGCGGCATACATGATAAAGCCTATAAATGTATATTGTGAAGTTAATAACCTACTACCTCCGTTTCTATTAGATGCAAGTATGTAACATTTGACTTTTGGTGAGTATTAAAATAATCAAATGTTGCATTTAATTAAAAACAGAGGAAGTATAAATTAATTTCGAAGATCTTTTCTTCAAGGAGAACTGTTGGAGACTGAATCTTGCGGGAAGAAAAGAATCAGACAACTAAGAGATGCTCATTAGGAAATACACTATAAACATTAAACTTTTGGTGGCTTTAGAACTTGGAGTACAATAGCCAAAAACCACCATTTACAAATCAAAATTTTGTTTCATTCAGTTGGTACGCTACTAAAGTACTCCACTAGTCATGTAACTACTACATCTGTATGCACAATAGATTCATCACAAGAAGCCTCTTCCAACCTCTCGAGAAATCCTTGGTGAGAAGTATTGTTCAGACCAGAAAAATTTAGATCACATTCATTTGTAGTTGCAGCTTCAAACCTCGTCCACAACTCCCTCTTCAAAGTGTTTTCACCTGGGCGCTTGCCTTTGTGAATCGCGCTTTCAGATCCCTTCCACAAAGGAGTGCTGTCTACCGTTGCAAAGCTGCTCCCTATGTTCCCTGCACACGATATATATATATTATTAATCTCATATTGAGTTTGAGTAAATATGGAAATGTTTAGGTGAGAGAGGATGGGGGGTGGCAAGAAAAAGAAAATAAAAACGTAAAAGTATCAACTTTATTCATATACCTCGCAAGGAAAATTGCTTGCTCTTTTTATCTTGATTATTATTAGTAATGTTGATTTCCTTAGAAGGGAGGCATAATTTCTGAGTGAAGGTACTAGCTAGTTCTTGTAAGCTAGCATTGTCTTGTGGGTGTTTTTCATCAAGTGGTTCCAGCAATATACAACATTTTGGTGGGGACGTTTTCCATGCTGGTGAAGCTTCTAATGACCTGCATCTGTTCTTCGACCTACAGGAGCGTTTCATTCCAATGAGCTCCGGATATTTCAACCCGAGCTTCTCTAGACCTTCACCACTAGTGCTCTCAGAATCTGTTGAGTGGCATATACTTTTGTTTACAACTGGAAATGGTGTTGATTTATGGAATTTAACAATCTTTCTGTGGGAAGTTTCAAGGCCAAGCTCATGCGGAACATCTGTTCTTAGAGGTGGGTTTCTGTGGCAGGGAGTAAACATAGTTGTGGAAAGGTCACTGACAGGAATTTTCAGGGCAGACACATATCCCATATCTGACATGCTCTCAATATTATCAGAAACAACTTTGAGCTTTTCATTGTTAGATTTGTCACTAGCACCAAGTGATGAAAATGTAGCAGCTGGGCTCGAGGAGCTTTCTTCATAAGTAGTTAGCTTGGGTAAAGCATGACTTTTGGAAATTGTTGTTTTTGGCCTCAGCAGAGGAGTGAGAAGAAACATTTGTTTACCTCTTTCTTCCACGTAGTTAGTAGCACGCCATGATACAAGAGGGGAAGGAGAGACTAAATGCTCATGCTTAGTTGGCTTAGGCGTATCAACTGCATGTCTATCACCTTGATCAGGCGCACAAGAAGAAACAATACAAGTCTCGTGATATTGAACCTCAGACTCAGGGTGAGGGACAGCAAGTGCTTTTTGAAGTCTGGGAACCCAAGGCTAAACATAAAGAACAAGTAGAATGCAAGTCAGTCACACATAATTGGTGCAGCAATCAGGCCATTTTAGCAGAGAATTAAAGCTGACCTGAAGAGAGGAATGGATGTCAGATAACAGCGTAGTGAAGGATTTGATTTCATTGATCTTCTCAGTTTCAGTTGTATCCACTTTGACAACATGGACAACAAGTTCATCAATCTGCAATTTAGGAAGTCTGCTCATAACTTGCATCAAGGAACAATCACAAGGGTCCAGATATCCAGCTAGTTGCACAAAATAAGATGGATATATGCCGCATGAATGTAACCCATTGATTGCAGCATAAGATTTCAATGCATTAGGTAGAGAAGTAATCATTAAAAGATGATTTAAACTTGGAGCATCTTATAAACTTCATGTTCCAAGACCCTCCACCCACCCACTCTTAATGAAAATGTACCACTAGTATGCTGAAAGCAAATCAAAAATCACAGACAAATCTGAGTTGTGCAGAATTTGTTTAACTAGACCTCCGGCATGCTGCGAGATGGTAACTCCACATGAACTCGTGTATTTGTTGAACATTATCGGTTTAAGTGTATGGCTAACAAAGAAATGCTCGCTCAATCCAACTACAAGAAAAGAGATTGTACAATCCCTCACCCCATAAGAAAAGAAGCAAAACTGCAGTCTAAGTACTTGATATTTATTTGCTTCCTAAAATACACCTCTCACTGTAAATTATGTGAGTGTTATGTAACATTTCACGTATATCTTCTTCAAATTTAAGATTTCTTTTTTTAATGGAAACAGTCTAACCAACAAACGAACGATTGCGATTCAATTGATACCCACCATAAATGAGCATGATAAATCTACTGGACAATCCCCAAAAAGCGAAGGCAAAGTTGAACTTAGCCAGCCTAAGTAATAATAGGAATCATAATACCTATAAGAAATTAAATAAGATCATATATGCTTTTATACATACTACATAAGAGAAAATAGAGAAATTAGTACAATGTACATTGTTTTATACACAATTACAACAAAATGACCACCTAAATAAAACTTCAAACTGCTTATTAATAATAACATTTCAACAAAATGACCACCAATATAAGAATGAGTTTGAAGTAATGAAACTAACTCGCGAACTACTCGAGACGAACTCAATTAAACTTAGTTGATAATTGAATTGACAATCAAGTTCTATAGTGAATTCAACCATAGTAGATTATATATATATAAGCAATCTTTTAGCACAAGTGATCAAATACCCAACCAAAATAAAATCTTACATACAAATTTCAATCTTTCCGACAATTTTTTGAAAAGAAAAAGGGGAAACTATGCAATTCAATTTGAAATGTTAGGGTTTTGGGTACTGATAAAAAAAAACAGAATTATATGGGAAATTTGAAAGAGAAAATTACCTGATGAAGGAGAGAGGAGATATCGGAATGAACCAAAAGAAGGCGATCAAGTGGGTCTTCATTGTTGGGGTGTTGAATTTGGGAGTGAGGAAGTTGTTGTTGTTCTTTGAACTTCATCTTTTTCATCTTCGTGGATTTAATTCCGCCATTGGAGAGATCTTGCAGAGGTTTGCGCCTCATTGCGGACTTCAATTTGCCGTCGTTTTTTACCATTTGATTTCTCAATGAAGAGTGAAGAGTGTTTTCTTAAGTTTTGGGTTCGGAGTTCAGGGGAGTGGGCAGTGGGGGGAAAAGGGCGTGTTTTTGAAATTTGTTCAAGGAAAAAGATGGGTCAAACAAAAAGTTAACTTTGTTTTATGAAAATGGCCCAAAATAGCGGGTTTTGACGCAGAAATTTCAGACCAAGACCTTGGCTTGAAATGGGCTACTATTTTTGGCTAAAACTGCAGCTCGGCTCACGATCATATCTAATAGAACTCATAACCTCTTATATGAGATATAATTGCAGTAACCACGATCATATAAATGTAGTAATCAACTAGTCTTAATGGGGAAAAAAAGATCTAAAGACAAGAATCACAAGATACTATATCTATTTTAAAAAGATTAAATACAAATGTATATATTAATAGTTGTTAATTTAAGGCTAATAATAGTGTGACATACCTTTTAGATTTCTTATATTAAAAAAAAGCTCTTAAACTAATCACAAGATACTATATCTATTTTAAAAAGATTAAATACAAATGTATATATTAATTACTTGTTAATCTAAGGCTAATAATAGCTTGTCATACCTTTTTGTTTTTTTATATTTAAAAAAAGCTCTTAAACTTTTTATAACCTCCATAATTAACACCACAATACTATTTAATTGCATTGGTTATATTTTTACACATTAACCTAAATTTCAAACTAGATTGTATTATAGTACTTGTAATTAGTTATACATTTATATACATGTGCTTTTTTGAAGCCGAGGGTTATATTAATCAAAAATTTATATTATAATTAATTTACTATGTAAAAAATTTAAAAACACCGAGAAGATTATTTCACGAGTATAATCCAATACTTATAACTTTTTTTTTCCACATCTCAAGTGTTTGATTAAACACTTCAAATTCACTTTGGTAAATGATCTGAGGCATCGCCCAGATCAACCACGTCTAGTTATTAAGGTAAATTTGAACTTTATAATTAATGCTGAACAACAAGAACATTCACTTAAGCTTAAATGCAAGTCTTACATGGTAATTTGAGAAACTTTTAGCTTGGAGTCTCGTTAACGACCCTAACATGCCCATTATTCAACCAATTTCCACATTATGTTTGAGCAGAAAAGCTTGGACTAGGCTTCATTCATCACCAAAATAACACTGCACACTACCCCAATTCTGTACATTGGATGGAATTTTTTTTCACGAGTTCTTGGGTCCCAATTCTGTACATTGGATGGAATTTTTTTCACGAGTTCTTGGGTGTAAGTATTATACTATAATTTATAGTGCCACAACCTATAAACCACCACTTCTTTTGTAAAAAAAAAAAAACTCAAATGACATGAAATAAATGACCGAATGACATGAGATTCATGGTCGTTATGTGTATAATCCATGTCAATCTTGTCGTAGTCTATGTCATTAGTTATTGTGTAACATGAGATGCTCTCATTTTAGTCTGACAATTACATAACCATATAATTATATTAAGCAGGTAATCTATAATAGACAACGAAAGAGTCGATGTTATCTAGCTTAGATGATAAAATCTTGTGGTGGTGGTACCCCTTATGGTGGTGGTACCCAAGATTTGGGATTGAATTTTGTCTATATTCTCGCGCTTAGTTGCGCATTAGTACCAAAAAAATAAACAATAATAAAAGAGATCAAAACCACCAATCTTGTTACGTTTTTACAGGGGTATAAGTATAATGTATAAACCACTAATTTTATGTATTATTGTATGTAAAAAAAAAAATCAAAAACTAAAGAAACATATAGAGAGACTAGAAGCGAGGTGGATGAGTTCTACAAACAGGACACGTGTCATTCAATTTGAGCCATTCAACCAAACAATCACAATGAAATCTATGCAAACATTCTGGCAAAATCTTAAGAATATTATTTTGATGATATTCACATAAACAGATGGGACACGTGTTATCATCTAACTGCAGCATCTGCCCATTCTCTTCAATCACGACCGTTGGATATGAATCTATTGTCTCCTTGTTGATCCCCTTGGACTCTGCCTGCTGCTGTACGTGGGCCTGGGCTTGGGCTTGAATTTGGGTTAAGTCAATGAAAACAGGTGTTTGGGCCATGATTGATACCTTCCAGCACGACCTACATAGAAGATATACGAGGAGTATGATACCCAAAACCACAATTAAAGGGATAACAGAATTATCATCTAACATAATTATTTGATTATTTTTGATAAACCTATGAATGAAGCGTAATTAAGAAATGATGAAATGGTGGAAGAAATGATGAATTCCTCTGCTCCGAGAGCATGGGTATTACTAATTACTTGCAAATCAAGTTGCCTTAAAATAAATGTTGTTTTTAAAAATAAATAATCAAATTGCTAGTATAATATGACTAAGTTGGTAAAGTCTTTTTTTTAATAGTCAACTCTAAATTATTGGGAAAGTGTCATGGGGTTCCATTGGTTTCTTTGACGCTCATATCTATTATATTGTAACTTCTAATATTATGATAGGAAATTTACTTACCTCTAGAAATGTATTTGTCATGATTACATGCATGGTCTGAAAATAATAATAATAATATTGTCTATTTAGAGATATTTAAAAAATGTATATATGACTAAGGCCCCCGTTCTTTTGGACTGAACTGGGCTGAACTGAACTGCGAGAAACTGAACTGAACTGCGAGAAACTAAAATGCACAAAGTAAATGAACTGAATTGAAAATAAGTCCAAAAGAACAGGGCCTAAACCCTCCCATTTAGACTCTAGATACTCATAATTGAAGTTTAAAAAGGGCTTAGGTTAGTCAAGAAAGTTTATTCAGTTAATTAGGGTTAGACTTGGCTAGTTCATATAACTATATGTTTTAACCAATTTACATAATATCTTTAATGTTTTAACTCTTCTCTCACTAAAAACTGAGAGCCTCTCTCTCTAGGAAACTAGAGCCTCCCTTATCTCATCCATCTTTTTTCTTTTTCCTTCCTTTTGCTTCCTCCTCTTCCCTTACTCTCCCCAACTATTAGTTCAACAAATCATGTCTTCAAATTTCATTGATTATCGTAACTGCCCGATTAATGGTATAAAAAGAATGGGTCCAGTCATTCATTCATTAGTGGGAGATATGCAACCCATGGATGTTGTATACCCCATGGCAGTTATGGGCCAATTCAAAGATTACGGAAATTTTACGAGTCATCCAAATTCAGCGATGGGTGAACTCGTCTTTGGATCACAAACGAGCGAGATCAAAGTAGGCAAAACTGGAAAGACTTTCTTCTTCTACCGTACTCATATTGATGATCGACATAACCTTCTAGCAAGGAGGAATGCTTGCTACAAGGGAGCTTTGCTTGGTCCTTAATTGTTGGTTCCCTAGTCTTTGCTATAAGAAGTCTCAATTTTGCTTCATGCCCTCGTGGGTGCGAGTGGAAGGCATCCCTTTGACGTCGAATAGAATTCATGTAGCTGAAAGAGCCCTACAAAAGTTGGGGCGTATTATAAGATTTGATGAAGCTTCCATGGCTGAAGGGCCAAAGGAATTCATAAGAGCAAAAGTCTATGTTCATGTTGACAAACCTCTAATTCCGGGATATTTCTATGAATATGTTAGAAATCGGTTTAAATGGATAGACTTCCGTTACGAAGGGGTCTTCATATCTTTGCGAAATTGTGGGAGAATAGGCCACAAAATTTCTCGTTGTAGAGGCTGTCGGTTGAAGAAGCTCAAAGGCACTTTGGGGTTCGCATGGCGAAGTTTGTGATAATCCACAAAATCTTATGGTGGGACATCCTCCCTCACCTTGCTTTACAAACAAGATTATTGGGCTGAGAAGAATCGAGATATTACGTACGTCGCGTATTGATCTCATAGTTTACCCTTCTGACGAAATCCCGTTCGCTTTGAGTTTCTCCGACTCGTCTTCTGATTCTGAATCTTCTAGTTCCTCGGAAGATTCAAGCTCAGGCCAATGCAGTCATGCTGGGTGCAAAAGTATAAGGAAGAGAAGAAGACAAGAGTTGGACAGGGATGAGGGGCCGGATTTAAAGAGACCGTTATGGATGCGGAGAAGGGTAATTCAACCTGCTCCGATTATTATTACGAGTTCGAAGGAAGTTACTCAAGACTCTTCGGCCGGAAATAGTGACAACCACCAGAACCGAAGAGTCTGTATGAATCCGGTTCCATGCTCGGGAAAAAAAAGGAATGGTTCGTACATTCAATGCAAGTTCTTAGGAAGCAAGAAGAGGAAAACCACCATTTTTTCTTCAACCAGTATTGTCAGACAAAAGTTAAGTGTTTCTCCCTTTCTCTTTGACCCTTCTTGTGTTAGGATTAGAGGGAACAATGGTAGTATCATTAATTGGCCTTTCTCTGATACCCTTATTTTTAGACTTGGAAAGTCAAGCCTTCAGGAATGCTACTTATGGGACCAAACCGTCAAAAATCAAATGCCTCCCTCCATGCAAAAAATGCCTCCTCACTCTCCCTTTCTGTTGAGTAATATTACTGTGATGACAGCTGAGTTGTTTATTTCCTTGGAGACTTTTGGTACAACTGCTGGGTATAAGCCCTTAATATTCGCAGAATGTTGTACTTCCCCAATCTTTATTCCTGGTGATTTTTCCAGTCAAAGTGTTGAACTCCCAGTCCATTTATGGAAACCCAACCATAATTTTTCCCTGAATAGAGTCCCCCCCTTTTTTAGGATTATAAATTCAAACCACCCCACATTTTCTTTGTTACATCCCTTTCACCTTCCCTGTTTTAACTACTCACACTCCACTGTTAAATTTCCTCACCTACAAAAAATGGAAAATTCAAATGATGTCATGGATTTGCAATGGGTGGTTGATGTTGGGCCTCAAATTATGGACTCAGATCGCTTTATTTTTCCAAGTGATCCTTTAAGTGACCCCTTTATTCCTCAAAATGTTATTGTGTTGGGTCATCTCAACTACCTCTCTCTGAGTGAGTTATTCCAAAACCCATTACCACCAAGTTCAGTTACCTCGGACCTTTGTTCAAGTGAAGATTCGTCTTTGGAATCTTTCACATTCCCTTGCCCCATTCTTTCCTACAAAAATGCGAATATTAAAGGCCCAGATACTACTCCTCTCTCCTTAGCAACAAAAGTCAGAGGGCCCATTGGGCCCACGAAGCCTCATGAATTTTTTGAAAGAAACCCGAAAGTTAGCAAAAGTGAGGAAATAAGTGAGAATAATGTGGAGCTGCAAGTGGACTTAGGTGAACCAGATACGGGAATAAAAGGGTTGCCGTTAAAAGGCCCAAAAGGTGAGTTATTCTATTCTGCAAATTCTGAGCTAAGCCCAGAGGATTCAGATGTTGTGATGTTGGACTCTGACAGCAGTTTGGATAAAGACTCAGTGGGTCGAACAAATGAGCTTCTAGATGAAATTGCAAATTTGGGCCTAAACGATTTCAAGCAGAAAAAATCTAAGGAAACAATCAAGAAGGAAAGGGCTAAGAGGTCTGTGTCAAGGGGGAAAAAGTTAGTAAATGGTCTCGGGAGGTTTGGGGCCAAAATCTGCAGCACAAGGGCAGGAAAGAAGAGGCAAGGACAGGAAATGGGAAAATCGGTTATGGATGAAGAATTCAATGACGCTGAGTACTGGATTCCCATTAAGAAGAGAAACAAATCCCAAAAGGTCTATCAGGGAAAACAGAAGCTAAAATATGGTCTGAGCTCAGGCGACAGCTCGGTTTCAAGCTCCGACGGATCGGAGTTTTTTATGGGTAGGGTGGCTGGCCCAAAACAGCCCCCGTCGGGGTTATGAGAGCGTGTGCCTGGAATTGTCGGGGTCTTAAATCTACTGACGCCCCGAAAATTCCTTTCTTAAAATGGATTGTCAGTAGTCAAGCTTTAGATTTCTTATTTTTATCTGAAACGAAATGTTTAGTTAAGGAGCTAGAACCTACAATTTCTAGTTTAGGTTTTAAGAATTGGAGTGGTCATGATTCTAAAGACCTCTCTGGAGGTCTAATTTTGTGCTGGGCTAGTACTTTGGAAGTGTCCATCCTTTTTATTTCAGAAAACTATGTATGTTGTAATGTGAAAGATGAATGTAATATCGTTTATTATGTGGTGTGTGTTTACGATGCTCCTATCTTGAAAGATCGTAAATAAATTTGGGATACTCTAAGAGCATTTATTTGGGCACACCCGGGGAAGCACCTGCTTTTAGGTGACTTTAATCAGGTGGAATTCGAGGAACAAAAACTTGGAGGAAAGAGTCTTCTTAGAGGAGCCACTGACTTTAGTACTTGGCGTTGTGATTGTAGTCTTATTGAACTCCCGTATCATGGAGTTCAATTCACTTGGACTAATAATAGAGAGGAGAACGAATGCATTTTTGAGAGACTGGATAGAGGGTATTGCAATGATGAGTGGATGAATTCATTCCCAAATGCAAGCCTTACAAACTTCCCTGTATTTATCTCGGATCATGGACCTATAATTTTGATTTCTAATCCTGTCAAAGAAAAGAAGAAACGCCCGTACAAGATTGAAGCCTGGTGCTTGGATTTTGATGAAGTTTGCCAAAACATTGAGATGGTTTGGAAAGACTCCTACATAGGATCAGCGCTGTTCAAAATTCAAAGGAAAATTGAAGATGTCAGAAAAGGGTGTAAGAATTGGTGCTTGAATTTCAAATCCAAAAATGGAATCCAATGGGATCAAGTGCAAAAAGAGTTAACAGAAGCACAAATAGATCTAGCTACAACAAGCAATAGATCTGAGGAACTGCGCAGCAGAAAGAAGATTAGAGCGACCACAGACATCAAGCTAGAATATTGGAAACAAAGAGCAAGATCAAAATGGGATGAATTGGGTGACCAACCGACTAGCTTCTTCTACAAGAGTATGAAATCCCGGCAATGGGGACCACCCGTCGATGACAAGGGAGATAGTGGATTGGATGGTTGATATGCCAAAAATCTCGTCTGAACATTCTGAGCTCTTGATGACGAAGTTTTCGCAACAGGAAATAAAGGAAGCCATGTTCAGTATGAAAGCTCTGAAATCCCCGGGGCCGGATGGGGCCCCCCCGGTATTACTACAAAGGAAATGGGATATTATGGGGGAGGAGTTGGGTCAAGCCACTGAAAACTTCTTAAGTGGCGGCCATATGCTCAGGGAGACGAACAAAACATTCATTGCGCTGATTCCAAAAATAGCAAATCCCGATGAAGTAAGTCAATTTCGACCCATTAGTTTATGCAATACCTCATATAATATCATTTCAAAATGCATGGTTAGAAGACTGCAGCCCATCTTGAAGTCTTTAATTGGTCAAAACCAAAATGCATTTGTTCCGGGTCGTGCTATAAATGATAACTGTATTATCGCCCATGAAATGTTAAGCTTCATCAAAAAGAAGAATAAGGGCACATCCAGATCTCTCATATTAAACTTAGACCTCAACAAAGCTTATGATAGAATTAATTTGGACATTTTTAGAGGAAGTATTGATTGTCATCGGAATGCCACCACTCTGGATTAGATTAATTATGGAATGTGTCACTACGGTTACTTATTCGGTATTGGTCAATGGTGAGCCTGCTGGGTTAATTAAACCAAAAGCTGGACTTCGACAAGGGGACCCTCTCTCCCCTTACCTTTTTATTCTTTGTATGGAAGTTTTGTCCAGGAAGCGATCCACCAACAAAATCGGGGGTCAAATTAAGGGTATCAAAATTCACCGAAGAGCCCCGGAGTTATCTCACCTATTCTTTGCGGATGATGCCCTGTTCTTTATAAATGGCACGCTGGATAATGTCTGGAATTTAAGAAATACTTTTGAAAAATTTTGTTCTTTGTCGGGTGAAATGATCAATCTACAGAAACCATACTCAGTTTTTAGCAGAAACACACCAAGAAAGTTCGTAAGATTGCTAAGTAAAGGCCTCAAGGTTGAACATAAGGAAAGTTTGGGCAAATATTTGGGTTGCCCAATGGACGTAAATGGTCATAAACTCAACATATTTCAAGATGCGCCTCAAAAAATTGTCAATACTATTCTTTCCTGGAAATTCTCATCGATCAACCAAGCGGGTAAATTGATTCTGATCAATAGTATCTTAATTGCTTATGCTTCCCACATCATGGCTATCTATTTATTTCCCAAAAAAATCTTAAGGAAAATTAGTTCTTCCCTCATCAAATTTTGGTGGAGCTCTGCTTCTTCCACTAGTAAAAAGCCAATTTACTGGAGGAAAAAAAGTCTTCTTGAATCTCCCAAGAGTTGTGGGGGGCTAGGTTTGAGAAACCTGGAAATCCTCAACAAAGCTACTTTGTTCAAGCAAGCTTGGCGGATTCAGCATAACAATTCCCTTCTAGTTAGTCAGATTTTTAGGGGAAAGTATTCTAATAACTGGTTCGAAAAGAGTCTCAATGGCAAGATCCCGCAAAATTGTTCGTGGGGGGCGAGAAGTATCATGAAAAGTGTGTATTCCCTAAAAGATGGAGTAGGAGTTAGAGTAGGGAATGGAAAGAAAACAAGCATTTTAGGCATAAATCGGGTTGGAAAAGGAAAAATTGGGTTTAAGCAAAATGCTATTAATGCTATAGACACAAAACCGGTGAGGGTATGTGAGCTTATACGGGGGACAGAAATTGGAATAATGACTACCTCCTCAAATGGTTTGATACTAGTGTGGCAGAAGCTATTAAGGCAATTTACATTCCTGCGCAAGAAGAGGAAGATGTCTATGTTTGGGTTCCGTCCAAACATGGTAGATATGAGATAAAGTCAGGTTACTGGTTCAGCGCGAAAGAATACCTACACCTTGAAGACAACTCTTTATTCGGAAGAAATTCCGGAACCTAAAATTCGGCCAAAATGGAAAATTTTCTATTGGAAGCTAGCTAATGGTGCTTTGGCCACCGAGTAAACCTTAGAAAAAGAAAAATTCTAAGCGAGAGTCCTTGTCCACTTTGTGGGAATCACGAGGAATCGGATACTCATTTGTTTAAAGATTGTGAAATTTCGATGAGAATATGGAAGAGCTCAAATCTTGGCATAAGGGCGGAAGAACCTCGTCATTGTAATATTAAGAAATGGACAAGGAGTTGGATTTGGTTCTTGATGCATAATGATGATATTAATGACACAAGAGTCTTTGAGTTCATTGCTACCCTTTGGGGTATTTGGTTACACGGAATAGAGTGATTTTTCAACAAGGGGAAATTCTTAGACCCTTTGGAAATTTTCAAAAATACGGTTAGTTGGAAACGAGAGGTGGAAACAAAGCCATGAGCTTCAAGATCGGCTAATCAATTCGCAAGGAAGATCTCTCAAAATTGAGAGAAACATTTTGGATTGCGTGAAGAAATATAGGCTGGTCGAAAAAGCTGGACACGAGACGAGGTAATTTTATGACTTTAATCATTGATGGAGCTTGGAAAAATAATAGCACAAAACCCGGATGACCCGGGTAAGGCAGCTTATGGATGGGTATTAATGGAGAATGGCATAATGAAAGCGGAAGGAAGCAACGAGAATGGATGCCAGTTCGAGTAACCAAGCAGAAGCCTATGCCATGCTTTTCGGTCTAAAGGATATACAACATAAACAATTAACGAGATGTTGAAATTTGGATGATTCTAGTATTACGGCTAAGGGAATCGAGAACTTAGATTTTGCTATGAGCTGATTCTTATTCTATAATTAAAGATATCTTGCTTATTATTAGTAGTTTTAATTCCAGTAGAATCCTTAAGGTAAGTAGGAACAAAGTTATTAAGGCACACAACCTTGCTACTAAAGCAAGAAAATGTGCCTCTTGTATTACTTAATTCTATCTTTGCAATTATAAAAAAAAAAAAAAAAAAAAAAAAAAAAAAAAAAAATTTACATAAGGTACCGCATGCCCAACTCTAGCATCGGCGTAATGATCAATAGAACTAATCTTCATCCAAAAACAAATGAAAAGCCAACAAACTAAAGAAAAGTAAACAACTCATACATATAACTCGAGCACATACTATATTACCTCGTTAGGCCATTTCACGTGCAACCACCAGCACATTAACTCGTATATTGATATATAATAATTTTCTTATTTTCTTTTATTAGATCAATTAGAGCACAATCTTAGAAGAGCATGGCCCTAAACCTTCTTGTATATTTAGCCATCTAATTTCTTGGAAAAACAATATTCGCTACTATAACAAACTTTTGTTTTAATAATGTAAGGAGAAAAAAGGGAATAAGGAGACCCTGCGCACGAGGAAAAGACTGCTATAACCAATTACTTACCAGTTACCACCAATCACATACTTCAGTAGTTAATCAAAATTCAGCATGAAGCTGAAGAACTAAGGCGAGGCGGATAAGTTCTACAAACAGGACATGTTGCATTCAGTTTGAGCCATTCAACCAAACAATCACAATGAAATCGATGCATACATTCAGGTAAAACCTTCAATATATCGTTGTGATCATATTCACATAAACAGATCGGACACGTGTTATCATCTTGGTGAAGCATCTTCCCACTTTCTCCAATTACAACCATTGGATATGCATCTATGGACTCTTGGTCAAGTCCTTTGTCTTCTGTCTGGTGGCCTTGGTGGGCCTGATCCTGGGCCTCAGATTGGGCTTGATTCAGGCCCATGGAGAATGATATTTGGACTTGGACTACTCTGCTTCGGCACTTCCAACATAGACTACATAAGAGAAGGATGATACCAATAGGTACAACAAAGAGGAAAATATAATCGACCATAATTATGATAAGTTTGTAGAAGTGGTAATTAACAAGGAAATGTGTGTAAAAGCATGAATTTTTGGATACTCTTAATAACCAACATTATGCTATTAAAATAAAAAGTAGTACGTATTTGCAAATGTAATACACCCCCCCCTCCCATTTTTAGTATTCGCAATATGAAAAAGTGTTGCAAGCAATAAATAATTGAGAGAACTTTTTTTTATAGAAAAAATCTAACCGAGAACTTTCATATAGTAGTAGTATATTATAATAATAGATCTAGCTTTGGTGGATATTCCATTGGGAAATTTTTTTTTATTTTTGTTTTTCTTAGTTAACAGCCACATTTGGGGAAGTTAACTCTTGCGATTACATCATCATTACATGAAAAATAATAGATAACAAAGGTCAACTATTGGCAATTTGTCTTTTTTTGTTTTTCCAAAAAATAGTAAGAAGGGAGTGTTCAACTGGTCAATGAATCCGGGTGATCGCTTTGAATTTGGATAAAGTACTTCCTTTTGTAGTATATTTGCAAGTTACTTGTTAATATGGACAAAGGCTCCGTCAAAAATAAATAAATAAACAATCAAGGCAAATAAGAAGGTATATGATGTTCTTGTGATACCTTCTCAATAATTTCATTGGGTGCATGTAGACTGTAGAGGAGGACAAAATATATATAAAATTAATTTGTGTATATTTTTGTAAATGCACACAGCGAAGTCCAACACAATTCTATAATTTGAATTTTAAATTTCAGTCAAATAAAACTACATCATCGTCCATTTCAAAAAAAAAAACTACATGATCGTCATTGAAACATTATGATAGTGGCTACGCCGCTACGGTATACTTCATCCGTTTCAAAATAGATGACACGGTTTGACTTCTGCACTATTCATTGGGGCTGATTAACAGATTAGGTCTGGTCGTGTTCATGTTCGGGTTAATAATAAAGGGGTTGAACATGTCCCAACCCAAACCTAACCCGTTTATTAAACGGGTTGAAAAAGTCAACCTTGACCCGACCTGTTTATTAAATAGGTTACCCATATAACCCGTTTAACCCATTTACATATTTATACTATTAAATTTTTATTAAAACTTATTAGTTTTTAACAATAAATTCACATAAAGTATGCATAATTAGATTTTCTTTTCAATATTTGTGTTCTACAATTAGTATTTTTAAAATCTTCACCAACTTTAACACAACTTTTTAGGAAATTTATATTTTAATGAGTTAAACAGGTCAAAGCAGATTAATTTCGGGTTTAAAATGTCAACCTTAACCTAACCCATTTAATTAATTCGGTAAGTCGTGTCAACCCATTAACTTAAATGGGTCAAAAATCTCTACCCAAACCCGCTTATTTCAAGTTGGGTTTGGGTTCGGTAAACCGGTTGGGTCAGTTTTTCCCAGCCCTACTATTCATACATTCTCCTTTGACCGCGTTTTGTGATTTTTATGCAAGGAAAAATATAATCGTGTGGGATCTTGTTAGATTCGTAGCGATATATACTTTTATAATATCAACTTTATACAACTTTTACATGTAGGAAATTAGCGATAGTAACAGTTAAATTTATGCAGTGGCAAGCGTACTCAGAAAAGTGTGTCAAGTTTTTTATAACAGAGGAAGTATATATAGTCATAGCTAGCGTAAAATTTCACTAGTTGCATTGTGTTTCTAATTGGTGATGCAGACATGTGTAGCATTCGTTTCTTATAACATTTCTTGGGTTGGTGCATGCATGGTTGGTAGTGTGCAAAGACCAGGGTCGGATTGGAAATTGGATGGGACTAGACTGGAATATGAACTGGACCCAAGATTCCGGTCCGATCCTCGGTCCACAGTAAACTGTGATTCCGGGTTTCCGGTCCAGACCGGAATTCCTGTTTTTTTAGAAAAAAAAAGTTAAAAAAATTTAGAAAGGTAAAAACCTACTCTTTATTGTGTTTCGGGTTATTGTTGTGAGAATTATTAAATTTTATTGTATCTAATTTATAAATTTGTTTAACTTTAACAAAAGAGGTTTTTTTTAAGAAAATACAAATTCCAGTCCAACAGGTTCAAAATCAAATCGAATTGGAAAAATTCTGGTCCAGAAAAAATTTCACACTCCAGTCCAGGTTCGGTCTTGGGGGTGCAGAACTGCACACCCCTAAATTGGTAGGAGATAACTGACATAAGACAAGTATTATTAGTATTTTATATGGTGAAGCCTGAAGACAAAGACAAATAGTGCATTTGCAGGCATATATATTAACTTGCCGTATCACTATCCAAATATGGCGTGCAGTCCTTATACTATTATTAAATACGGACCGGGTCGCATCCATCAACAGGAGAGACAGTCCACTTTACAAGATAAAAGGAGGTTGCACCTTAAAACTTCCCCTTATTGCCTTGTAAAGTTTACTCATCTCTCTTCTTTTATCAATGTGGGACACTCACATATGTTATTTGGGTAATGCGCTATATATGCCGCTATACATCATAGCTTCAACACTAAGGTTATATTTTTCACGTGAGCCTCCGTCCTATTCGCAATTACACACTTGTTAAACAACCTTAATTCTCCCACAATATTTATATTAATTATAGATAGACAAATTAGGTGTTTGAGTAATAATATAATCTTTAGTTATTGTTAAGTTTGTTCTTGCATATTTTTAATTGATGTGATCTGATTCTCATTAAGGAATTATAGTATTATATATGAATGCATGTCAAACTTAGAAGAAGTGCTAAACTCTACCCTTTTTTTTTTAAAAAAAAAGGTGCAAAATTCTATATATATATATATATATATATATATATATATATATATATATATATATATATATATATATATATATATATATATATATATATATATATATATATATATGTATGTATGTATATATGTGCACAATAATGATTACATTTTATGTGATAAATTAAAATTATGTATGTTATATCTTTTTTCTCAAGGAATATATAAAATGATGTATAGAGAACTTATATTGGGAGATTTTCTATATAGATGTTTCTATAGAATCATATGTTTGCATGATTCAAAAGTGATGAATTATGTAAAACACCATGCATTGTTCAAAGATATATCTACTTCCTCCGTTTCTTTTTACTCGCTACACGTTGACTTTCACGCTTGCCAATGCACTAGTTTGACTATTAATATCTTTAATTGTATATTAGATTAAAGTATAAAAATTTGATTTTATGAAAATATACATTCAGACGAATCCAACAACATATTACATCTATAACATTTGATTTTATCTAATAATAAATAATACATGGTCAAACCTCATAGATGAATAGTGGAATTTTCAAAGTGTAGCGAGTAATTTGAAACGGAGGAAATATTTTAGTAATGGTACAAATTTGTAATAATATGTGGGAAGCAACTAGCAAGCTACAAAAGATATACTACCTCCGTTTCTTTTTAATCTACACACTGTTGATTTTTCTATTTTTGGTAACATGTCACTTCTACTTTCTCCTCTTTTTCCACCCATGTCATCCACTTTTTAAAATTTTAACCCACTTTTTAGTTTCTCTTTCTCACTTTTCAAAGTATGTTCTTTTCGGCATAAAATAACTGAACTGAACTGAACAGGCCCTTATTTTATCTCTCATACTTTTGCACTTTAATATGTTAGTCATTTTCCCTCTATTTCATTATTTTCATCAATGTGGGACAACTATCCCAACTAACGGTCCCAACTGTTGGACATACGGCACATACCATGTTAAATACGGGTCTAGGCCGCATCCATCATAAGGCAAAAGAATGTACTTCACAAGACTAAGGATATGTTTGGGAAAATAAGGTGAAATAGAGTTGAAACTGATAAGGTAGTTGAAAAGAGCCTAACTGATAAGGTAGCTGAAAATTTCAGTACTTTAAATTGAGATGCTATATTTGATAGCAACTCAATTTCAGTCAATTTTTCCCAAACACGACTATTTATTTTAGATGACTTAAAAGTTTAACACCTACTCATGTGTTGCCAAACAGAGCCTAAGAAGGTTCAATCTTAAAACCATATGGCAATAGGGGTAGTAGTCATTTTGCCTAATAAAGTGAGCTAATTTCTCTTATCTTATCAATGTGGGACACTCACATATGTTGTACATTATACGTCATAACTTCAACAATTATCAGTTGAAAAAAGTAATACCATCTTACAGTATTAACTAACTCATCCAGGATTTTGCCCATTTTTCTTAGCTAGCATGTCCATTATCGCGGTAAGCTTTCAGATTTAGTTATTTAACAAGAAGCTGAAATTCATAGTTTAATTTTTGAAGTTCAAAACTAATAAGTGTGTGTTAAACACTCATGCCTCACCAAACAAATGTAGTGTATGTGGACGCATTTTGGGTAATAGTGTGTTAAACACTCATGCCTCACCAAACAAATGTAGTGTATGTGGACGAATTTTGGGTAATATTCTTCAGAACCTTTATTTGTTCTACTCTACGTACTAGAATTCTTCAAGGATCATTTTTGTTTGGCCATGTGAACTTATTGATCAAGACATATCTCATAATTTTTTCCCCGCAATTAATAAGGTGGATCCAAGTATACTAAAAGCTTAGGTACATCCGATCAAAGCCACTTATTTTCGTAATTTAAAACCATATTGCTCATTTCTTAATTGGTTTTATCCATTTAAAGTTGTTTTTCTTATTTAAAAATTAGTTTTGCTCATTATTACAAAGTTGCTTTTTCATTATTAATAAAGTAACCTTTTAATTTAAAACTAGTTATTAGGCCCGGGATATTACCCGTGTAAGGAAAATTTTCATTTATTAATATTATACTTTGAAATGATAACACAAAATATCACTTGCTCGAGTAGTTAAGACTTTAGTATATGTATAACTTGAGATCACGGGATCGAACCCTATATTATGCAATTTCTATTTTTTAATTGTATGTGGATTACATTAAGTAAAAATGCCCTTAGGAAGAGCGCCACGTAGCACCGTTTCTTGTTTATGAACTCCTTTTAATATATTAGTATAGATATTTCAAATATATTTTCTCTCATTTCCAAGTTAAATTTTCTCATCTAACAAGGTGATTTTAGAATTGGATACACCCAAGACTATTGTATGTATATGCAAAATAATGTCAATGGACAAAAGTAGAAGCCTACAAGGCGTTGGATTGACATAACATAAGACAAAAAACTTTTTTTTGGAGAGGGAATTGTGACGAAAAGCTCGAAAACGTGATCTGAGAAAAATATGTAGACATCAATAACGTTTAATGCCAAATTGCCAATTGCCACGTTGTTGTTTCGAATAGGACCTCTACTATCGTCCACTAATTTCTTATCATCATTTCTAGTACCATATCCTGCAACAATAATGTCAGCATATATACGAACAGATAAATAGCTAAATAGGTTAAGTTTTATCTAACTAATTATTGGATAGAGAATTAGTGGCCTAGTGGGTCAACTTACAAAAATATGACAATTATATAGGACGAAAATTTAGCTACCAAACTTTTAACTAGATAGCCTTGTTCAGATGCACAAGAACAAAGGTAATTTGGTGATTTATGAAATGATTGATTATGTGATGTGGTACACTCTCCGTATTTTTTATTTTACACAAAATTTTATAGGAAAAATTGTCTTAAATAAGTCAACCTTTGCGCGATCTTTGATAAATTTAATATGACTGAAAATGGGTTTGGACAACCCAATAAGGAGGAGGAGAGTTCAGTCCACACACAAGCCCAAATGAGGTTTCATACTAAAACCAATTGGCAATAGTAGGAGTAGCTCCTCTAGCTTATATTGTGGTATTTTCTCTCATCTTTCTCCAATATGGGACAACACACATGTGCACATCATATATGGGGTTCAACACTCCCCCTCACATGTGAGTGTCCTTAGAATTATAGCATACAGGTAAGGTACATAATCCTCATTGGGAATGATCGTCCAATAGAGGTCCTTATCCAATTGCTTGACAAATGCCCAATATGAGAGGTCCAACAACTTGGGCTCTGATACCATGATAAATTTAATATGACTGAAAATGGGTTTGGACAACCCAATAAGGAGGATGAGAGTTCAGTCCACACACAAGCCCAAAGGAGGTTTCATACTAAAACCAATTGGCAATAGTAGGAGTAGCTCCTCTAGCTTATATTGTGGTATTTTCTCTCATCTTTCTCCAATATGGGACAACACACATGTGCACATCATATATGGGGTTCAACAATCTTCCCATTTTAAGTCTACCTTTTGATTATTCCTGATTGAGTTAGGCTTGTATGTCTGTTTTCTTCTATTGAGTTTTAACCAGTTTGTGACTTCTTTATTAGGTTACTTATGATACGTGTTACAAGTCCCTTCTTCTAAAAAAGTCGAGGGTGGGGGTGGGACATTGTAACACGTATCATAAGTAACCTACTAAACAAGTCACAAACATGTTAAAACTCAATAGAAGGAAACAGACATACAAGCCTAACTCAATCAGGGATAATCAAAAGGTAGACTTAAAATGGGAAGACCGCGCAAAGGTTGACTTATTTAAAACAATTTTTCCAATTTTATATAAGGCGTGGGGCTTGTCATACCTTGAACAAATGTGTGGCCAGCTAATTAAAAGGCTCAAGCTAGGCGCTAATCAGTATAACGAAGCTCAAACGTTAATCCATTTTCAGCGGGTTACTTTTGTTAACAAGGGTTACTTTTGTTAACAAGGGTTACTTTTATTGAATCTAGGGGTCTTTTTTTCTAATGCTATGATGTTATTTTTAGTGAAACTAGGGGTCACTTTTTCGAATGATAAGGAGTTACTTTTATAATACTAAGGGGTTACTTTTATTGAAACTAGGGATTACTTTTTATAATGCTAATGGGTCACTTTTACTGAAAGTATGGGTTACTTTTTGTAATTATAAGGGGTTATTTTACAGAAACTATGGGTTACTTTTTCTGAAACTATGAGTTACTTTTAGGAGTTACCTTAGATTTATGATGGAGTTACTTTATACTTCAGTAGGAGTTACCTTAGATTAATCAATGTAGAGATTACTTTTTTTGTTCTCTCCTTTTTTACTGTCATTCTTTCAATCTTCCATTTCCAGCCACTTTATCTCTCTCTCTTTCACTTTATAAATATATTGAGGAACCGTTGAAATTGATCATTGAGAGTAATTTCTTGAAGCGAATGAAGGAATTAACGGGTAGAAAGATTGTAGAGAAGAAGAAGTTGAAGATAGGAGAGAGAGAGAGAGAGAGAGAGAAGAAGAAGAAGAAGAAGAAGAAGAAGAAGAATGTGAGGGAGAGAGAAAAAATTAAATTGAGCATTTTTTGAAACCCTAACTTGCGAAATACGAAGGAAGACGTGGGAATTAGAGGGAAGAGAAGAGAGATAAAGATAGACTTATGGATCATCAAACGCCATTGATAAATTGCTTGATTTAAGATTATGCTGAGATTGAGATTCGATTGAAGATGTAGAAAAACAAATCTGATGGAAGAAAATTGGAATAGTTGGAGAAAGAAAATGGAAGATTATGGAGCTTCCTTGAATAATTAATGGAAGATAAAGAAGACAATGGAAGATTGAAGACGCATGAGTTAGAAGGAAAAGTGAGGAAGAAGGATGGAGCGTAGCCGCACGATTTGGTTCCGTGTGCGTATTGCACAAAAAACGCTTCGTTTATTTTATTTTATCATACTCACTTCTCTTTGTACTCCTTCCCGTAATGTTTCCTTCATATCCATTCTATTACTTTTCTAAAGAGCATACCATTAAATAAATAGGCAATTTAAGCTTTTTGTGTGTGGGATTGTAATAAGTTAGAAGAAAAGTATATATAAATTGTAGATTCTTTCTATTAAAATTCTACAAATAGAAAAGCAAGAAAACCATTTTTTCAACATATATAATTTGAAATTATATAGACTTTAATATTAAATCACTAGAAAAAAAAGCACTTATATTTTTTCAATTAATTTTCAAATTTATTTCGTGATTATGGAAACTTATTATATATAAAATGAAATAGTAATAGACGAAGAAATATGTATGTATTCCTATATACATGAAGGCATGAAAATGATTCCAGAAATAATTATTTTTGGCTTATAACAAACAAATATTTACATTCCTTGCCGCTCAATTAAAATCTTCATGTTATGCAAATATTTTAGCTATAAAAGATTTGAAAATATCTCAAAGATGTCCTAGTGTTACTCCCTTAGTTCCTTATTGAAATTCCTACTTCCTAGTCTTAATTGCACATTTATTAATGTACATCTTTAACTATTAATATATTAGCACTATATGCACGCGATGTGTGTGACAATATATTAATATTAATATTAACATCAAAAAGTATTAAAAAGCTAACTTAAAAGTGTAATCTTTATGTTGAATATTGACGAGCGTTATGATTTTTTATTTGCATTGCTCTAGTATAAAGAGTAATGTTTTTCAGAAAATACTATCTATGCCGAGGTAGGATATGTTATCTTGTATTTGGTAGATAATTCAACAACTCTCCTTTTAAACAATGATCTAGGTTGTGTTTTTTTATTTATTGAAAAATACATATATTTTATACGCATATTTTATGAGTAATAGTTCGATTTGATTTCACTGGGTAATTGAGCGTTTTAGGCATACTATGGTGAGTAGTGCTTCAATAAAAAAATAAATTATAAATTGATACTATCTTATGATGTATGTTTATCTCTTTAATTATTTATTATCTCAACTGATTGTAAGCCCCAAAAAATAAAAATAAATGAATATTCTTCTTTTATGGTTTGTTTATGCATGTTATTTGAAATTGTTATTGCAGCTAAGAGTTTAGATCTCTGTAAATATTTACTTTTATAATTGTTTGGAAATTGATTTAGTCATCAGTTTATAATTTCAATTGTGAGTTTCCTATTTTTACACATTTTTATGTATTTCTTTTTGGTAATGTAGAACTTTCCTTATTACCCATATTTGTAAATGAGGAAAGAATTAAGAAAATCTTTTCTTTATTATTTTTTGTGAGATAAAGGGTATATAAGTATTTTCAAGAGGGGACACCATAGCACCCCCTTGGCTTATATAATGGAGATATAATTATGTATTAGTAAAAAATTATAAAATCTGATACTATTAAAGTACTAATTAAGACGAATCAAATAAGACCATCACATAATAACTTTATTCTTTCTTGTATATTGGAAAATTTTAGAAAATTTTATAATTTTAAGTATTGTTAATATTTCAAGTAGGAACACCGAACATCGGTAAAAAATATGAGGACTGGGAGACGAGTGCCATAAAAATAAATCGAATACAAGACATCAAACCTGAATACTTATATAGTGATCGATCGATCAATGGCTAATAAAAGTATGGAATAAAGCAAGAGAAAAAGAGGTAAAAATACTAAATCTAAATTTTCTTAAAGAAGAAATTTATGGAGGAAAATGAAGTAACATAAAGTTGAGAAAAAAAATTTAAGAAAGATGGAGAACAAAATTTTTGATGAAAATTTGGAGAAAGAAAATTAAAAAAAAGAGAGAATTAGTTGGTTAGTGACATGAGCACTAACAAAGAATAAAATAATGAGGGAGGTTGATGACAATGAGCATCAACAAGAAAAACAAATTTGGAGAAATTTTACTAAAAGAATGTTGAAGAAAAATATTTGAAAATGGGAAAATTTTATTAAATGTTTAGAGAAAGAAAGATTAGAAAAAGGAAGTGTTTGAAGGATGCTAATAACAAGGGTATTAGCAGAGTATGTTGGTGACAAGAGCATCAACGGTTAGGAAAAAGGAAAAAAAATATTCATAAAGAGATTTTTGGAGTTTGCTAATGACATAAGCATTAGCAGTGATTGGTGGTGACATGAGCACCACAACAACAAAAAAAAAATGGAGAAAAATAAATAAATATTTTGGGCGAAGGCTGGTGACACGTGCATCAGTAAGCTAGTTGATAACATGAGTATCAACGAGAAGATCTAAAAATTGAGAAGATGGAGGTTGGTAACATGAGTACCAACAAAATTTCAAAGAAAAATAGAAAATGGAGATGAAAACAATAAGAAGAATTTTTTTTGGAGAAAATTATGAAAAAGTTAAGATTAGGGGGAGCAAGTTGGTAACAAGGGTACCAACACAAAGAGTTGAAGATCTACAAGATGGGAAGAAGAAGCAAAGTTGAGGATAGTTAGTGACATGGGAACTAATAAAAACAATTTCGGTACATGGTCGGATCGTTGATGACAGGTGCATCAACATATTTAAGAGTTTTTAAAGTACAAAATTTTTCAAGATTAAGGTGGAGTATTAAAGGTTAATCTAGAAAAATCTAGATGTCTAATGAAAAATAGTGTATGTAGTCTAGAAAAATCAAGTGATGATCTATCTAGAAATATCTTGTAAAACACAAATATATGTGATGTAGAAATGTGTAATATTAGAAAAGTGTATAGATTTCTATATAGACACTAGGATACAACAACTATAAATATGTTGTATGTGCATGAGTTGAGAGCGAGGTGAGCTAATCAAGAGAGCTCCCACAAAATATTTGAATGGTAGAAACAAGAATTCTACCAAAGAGATAAGTGAGAGATATGGGCTCTCTAGAAAATATAGTTGTACAATTCATATTAATGTTATTAATGAGAATGCAATTTTGTTATATTATGAAGGATCCATCAAAACTTCCGCGTGCGCCCTCAAATTTCTATCACCCTTTTCACTTCTCCCCAATACTTAAATTTGCAAATAAAAAAAAGCCACTTCTCCCCAATATTTAAATTTGCAAATAAAAAAAAACCATAAAATTTTTATAATTGCTATTACATCTATATATATTATGGCCTCCTTCGTTTCTATCATTGTTTTTTTAGTGTCTTTACTCTATATCCTTCAAGTTGATTGTAGAGAGATGTTGACCTTTTCTCAGTTAAATTATACTCCGATCATATAGTTGAAGGATATTGGCCAATATTGTTGAAATATGCCTTGAATCATTTAGTGATAGGATTAACTAAGCATGGGAGTCTCGACTATTACTATAATTAACCCACTTTGTTTAGGTTATTTAGAAGGGTACTATATAAACCTTCTAATTAATTTCTACCCCCGTTATTTTGTAATCTACACATCTCCTAAAACATAATAAAATCGATTCTCCTCTGCCAGTGGATGTAGCTAACATATTGTTAGTAAACCATGTTAAATCTCTGTATTGTTCTCTTTTATTCTTTGTTCTTTAATTGCATCTGTCATAACACCTATTACTATTAAATTTTAGCTTCGCCCCTGCAGCCGCCGCCCTTCTTCTTTGCCATCTCCGGCCACTAAACTCGATCACACCTGCTTCGTCCTTCCACTCACTCTCTCCTGCCTCTCACGCAGGGGTGTAAGTTCGGTTTTTGGTTTGGTTTTGGGGCAAAACCAAACCAAACCAAAATAAATTCGGTTTTCATATTTCAAGTCCAAATCCAAACCAAAATTCGTCCCAAACCAAACCAAACCAAACCGAAATTACAAAACCAAAACCAAACCAAACCAAAAAACCGAAATTCTTTTATGATGCAAATTTTTTTTTCCAAATCTTACAAATAATACGAAAATTATCAAGTTTCAAATCATCAAACATAGAAGAATTACTTCAAATTTCAACTAAAGCTTAAAATTGAAGTACTAGAACTAAAGATAATTGATAAAAACATCAAAACCCATATAGGATAGGCAAACTTCAGTTTGGTTTGGTTTTTTTTCGGTTTTTTAAAATAAAAACCGAACCAAACCGAAAACCTAAAAAATGAAAATTTTTCAATCCAAACCAAACCGAATTTTGAAAAAAACCAAACCAAATTATTAATTCGGTTTGGTTTGGTTTGGTTTTCGGTTTTTAACCAAATAACTTACACCCCTACTCTCACGTACCACGAGGTCCACGACTACCTGTGACCTGTCATCGCTCACACCATAACTCAAATCAACAAATTTCAATGAACCCGGTATATAAATCTTATATATAAAAAAAAAAAATCCAACCACTAATATTTTTATCAGTCGTAATTCATAGCGCTAAGAGATATTAATATAATTTGGTTAGTATTCAGTATTCATCTTTTATCTGGCAACAATTCGTACACGTAATAGTCATGTTGATGATTTATAGTTCCGTACGATATTTGCCTAAAACAACACGTGAAAAATTGCAGATGAGTTCCCATCAAAAAAAGAAAAAAAAAAATCAATGAGTGATAAGAAATGGATGGAGGTACAAGTTTAAGGTAAGAAACTAACAAACAGATATACCATTTAAAAACACAAATCTTTTACTACTTTTACCACTATCAAACTTCAAATAAAAGATTTGACCATATTCGTCACATAGATAAATATTATGACGTGAAATTTTGTTAGACTTGTTTTGATATGTTTTATCAAAATATAATTTTTTATTATGTTTAATCTACGTAACTAAAGATTTTGATTGTTGAAAGTATAATGTGGAAACTCTGAAAAAACAAATGGTAAAAAAATAGATTCCTACTTTATCAATTTTAAAATATAAGGCACCTTTCTGATCACATGTTTTAAGTTTTAACCATAATCTTCTTCCAATATATTGTTCACTATCTTCTTTTCTTCATCCTACGTATTTTTTACAATAACCACAATGAGTGACCGTGATTTCTTTTGTTATATGTTAGTATGAATTGTAAAAAGCTAACTTTATAAGAGTGTGTTTGTAGAAAAATTGGTCAATATTAATATATATCTATTATAGAGTTTTTTGTCAGAAAGTACCTAATAAAACACAAGTTTTGTAGGGAATGACCTAATAAAAAAAAATTGTCTAAAAAGACCTATAAAATACTTCCGATTGTTAATAACAACCATTTTATGAATTTCAGGCCAAAACACCAAATTCCGGCGTTGACTTTTTCTTTTTACTCCAATTGACAACCGGAAGACAGAAAGAAAGAATTGAAAGAGTTAATTGAAGTTAAAAAAAGTCAACGCCGGAATTTAGTTGTTATTAACAAACAGAATTATTTTAATAGGTCTTTTTAGACAAATTTTTTTTATTAGGTCCTTCCCTACATCACTTTTGTTTTATTAGGTACTTTCTGACAAAAAAAACCTATATTATATGATTTAAAAGTTGAAGTTCTCAAACCACAAAAATCTAAGTAAGAAGAAGAAAAAAATATTAAGGGAGTATATACTTAATTGCTAAAGATTATAAAAGCTGCTATATTATTACATTCATATTATAAGGTACTTTATTTCACGCATATCTATAAATTCAGTTTGAGAATACCTACAATATAAAAAAATTTACATTGAAAGCTATGAACGTCTTATATACTTTCTCCATTTTTTAATAGTTGCAACATTTTTTACTTTCTCGCTTCCAATACACAATTTTCACCATCAATATATATAATTTTCTACTTTCTTTCTTTTGATAAGTTAGGTTACAATCTTTATAGAAGACTTTCATAAACAAAAGAAGAAAGGGAGGACCAAGCTTGATAGCTAATGAAAATAATAACATCAAAAAGTAAATTATGATCAAAATATAAAATGAATTATTATTTACCTTAATTTGGTTGGAGATCATTGTCTTTACATATTATTTATGATACCCTTCATTGATATAGAGATATGAGTTATTGTCGTCCATTCATGCATAGGCTAAGTACCTCACTCACATTCCTATATAAAGGCACTCTCAATTGCACTCAAGTTCACCACAAGAGCAACACAACCAACTCTCTTCAAAAAAATATAAGCCTTAGTCTTAAGCAACAAAGCTAGCCATGGCTAACGAGATGTGGGGTGTGAAATTGGCAGTGCTGGTTGTAGGGCTCCTTGTTATGGTGCCCGAAACCACGCAATTGAACGTCGACCACCCTCTCTTTAGTGTGGTCCAAAGAGTTAACCTCGACGCCGGCCCCTTTTTGGGGCTGGTCATCTCTAGTGGTAGAGATGAAAAAACTCTTATTAACTCCACTTATTTCACTCCTCACACATCTATTCCTTCCCTCACCATCTCCGGTAATCCTCGCTCCTATAACTTTCCATTTTAATTAGGGATATTTGATGGGTTAATTTAACACTAAGAGATTACAGTAACAATTTAATTAACAAATAACCTATGTATATATAATGAATTAATATTTTGGCTAAAATTTGCTTATGCAGGAAGAAAGTTCAACATTGGAAAATTCAACGACGTCCCCGCAATCTATGTTCTTGCTGGAGAGCCATTGGTAAAAATTTGGATGCCTTTTTTTTTATTTTTTATTTACAGATTTTATATACATTAAATTTGCATGCCAAATTGGAGACATACCATTATAAGGTGTCCCTAAATATAAGTCTTATTTTTCCCTCAAAAAAAAAAATATAAGTCTTATTTTTATTTTCAATCAATAATTATGTCCAAGATACCCTGATGAAAATAATTTAATTTTCAAAATGTCCTCACAATTTCAGCTCCCAGTACACCATTATTAATGAAAACATGGGATCTTTTACTCCATTGAATTTCTCTACACATTAAACCGTGCAATATTAGTTCAGTTTTTATTTTTTTGTTAAAAAGAAAAAACACGTAAGTGTTTCCCAATGAAAATAAATTTATTCATCCAAATAAAACAAATTTCACTTACCTTAATTTCCGTGTAAAAACAGAATCAGGACTTATATTATGGGACGGGGGAGTATATGTTTCTTCTGTTGATCTCTAATGAAACCGTCTGACCTAACTACCATCAACTTTTAGAAGTACTTTTTCATAACTTTTTAACTCCTTTTCTAAAAATTGGTTTTTTCACACACTAACCCTTTATCTAATTTTTTTATTGTAACTCCGACAAGTTGTTATTTAACTAATAGTAGTTCGACGGGGCCAGGTGAAAAGGACTAATACAAGAAGTTGCGGTTATTATTGAGGTTGCAATTTTTTTCCTTTTGCAATATGTGTTGCAATTGTCCTGATAGTTAAATTTGTTAAATGAATAGGCAAATGTGGGTGTGACAGTTCAGATTCTTCTAGATACATTCCGTGTCTCCGGACTCATCAGCTATGGTGCTGCTGCAACTGTGAGCAACAAGGTGTTCATTGCTGATGTTGTTGTGCCCTCACAAGTCGCTTACACTGGTTCTTGGACTTGGCAGGTATGTTTTCTTACAATAATCTCCTTACATAAAAGAAGATGAGAGTTTCATTAGCAAGGTAGCTAGAAATATCTTTGGAACGTCCACTATAAACTAAAGTCATGCATTCTGAAGATAATGATAACATGTTACACCTAATGATTAACGATCCTCCCTGATTCTTTTTTTTATTGCCATCGAGAAAGCGTACATTAATTTAAAAACTAAATACCTGAATGCGATTAGTGCGTGTGCAGATAGGTCACTAGATCATGAGCTTTCTGACGTCCACCTTAAAAACGAACGGAATTTTCTTATTTAAAGAAACAATAATTGTACACCCAAAAAATCTTTCCTAATAGGACATCCATTATTGTTAATCCATAAATGTAATTGAAACTACCCTTTAATTAATTATTGATTACTTTGCGTTAATTTGTTTTTACCAAGCAGAATTCCGCCGAGTCCGATTCATTGAAATCGTCACCCAGTTTGGTTTTTGGAGACTACAACTTGCCAGAAGCAGGTGAAAATTCTTTGGGGGCTGTTTATGGAAATTCAGTTCCCATTTACACATCAACAAGCTCAAAACAGAAGAAAGCCTATTGGATTAATGTCCACTCTGATTGGGTTAAGATTGCCTCCCAAATCAATTTCGGTGAACGTCCTACTGTTCACATTGGTTCCGATGTGAAAATTGGCACTGCTGATATTTACGTCAGCAATGTGGCTTTTGCAAGTTTCCTTAACTCCAAACTTGGTGTGTCCGCTGTGGAAACCGAAAGCGCTGCTGTTGTCACGGTTAGTATTTTCTTTCATATCGTAATTTGAACTAGTAATGCGACAACTAAATTTACAATGAGCTAGTACATGTATATATATATATGCATGGCAAATTGCATGGTGCTTGTATGATCAAGAAGAAATCTGGTATTTGGTAAGACGACATATCTGCTTTTTGTTGTAATATGGTAAATATTTAAGGTTTAGGCAGGAAAAGGTGTCTCATCTTGTCGATTACAAATTACATTTTTGTTTACTAGTATTTCTGTGTTAAGCTAGATATATATTAGTCTTATATATGCACGTGAAGCGTGCGAAAACATATAAAATTCTTCATATATAATAGAGATAGAGATATGGTTATTTTTTTAAAATTAAAGTAGGTAGTTAACCTTCTTTTTTTCTCTTTTTTTATTTTTTGATGTCTCCCATACATTGCTTTATATAATAGAGATTTTTATACAATAACTAGTGTGAAGCAATGGAAAATTCCATAATAGAGTTATTGCTTAGCCACGCACCTAATTATTAAGACACCTTTTTTTTGTCGGTAAGCACTTGTACTATCAATAAAATTTAAAATTTTTAATCCATATATGCATATCACTTGAATTGTGTAACACTCATTTATATTAATTATTTAACATTGTATTTCAAAAATTTTACTTATGGGTTCATAGTTATAAACTAACCATAACAACCAATAAAATAAAGTGACAGAAAATTTCAATTTATGTTTCAATATTAATAACCAGTAACTTTAGTTTAGTTTAATCTAATATTGTCTTGTTTCTATATATTTTGGTTGTTTGTGGTAGACTGCAATTGCAAATGGAGTTCCACACATAGTGTTCCGTGGGACATCAAACAGACCTGGACTCTCATCAGACCAGAGATTGTCCGAAGTCACCGCCAAAAATGTTCTCAAGACGGTTGCCAAGTTCGTCGACGCCGTTTACCCTATTCCGGCCATCAGAAAATACTCCATTGTCAACTAATTAAGTTTCATGTATCCATATTTTTATTTTGAGTTTGGATTAAGCAGAATGTTGTTACCTTTGTTGCTTAATTAGGCAAATAGTTAATGCTGAAAATAAACAGGGGCTAATGTAAAGGGGTGAGGAGAATATGCTTTGTTGTTTGAGTTTTGAGTTGATGTATTTGTTGTGAATTTTAGTAAGAACAAAAGAACTACTCTTTTTGGTCCCAAATATACATTTGCAGTTGCCAATTGCCACCGGCATGTATAAATGATACATACTCCCCCAGTCCCCCCAACCTCCTCCCCACCCCCACCCACCAATTTTTTTTTTTACTTGAAACGTTTTTCATTTTATAAAGTTTCATGTTACTAGCAACGACATTGACATTTTTGACAATGCATTTTCTCTCTCTCTCCATCACATGAGGTCCTTTTTCTTTTATCTATATGATCTCTATCTCTCCCCTCTACTAAATTGTTGTGCCATGCATGTTTCAGTGTTGCAAGTAAAAAAGAATGGAGGAAATATAGGTTTTTTTTGTCAAAAAGCACCTTATAAAATATGAAGTTTGTGAGAAACCACCTTATATAATTTTTTTTTGCGAAAACAAACCTTAAACAAATTTTTTTTTGCGAGAACAAACCTTATGCCGAATTTCGTTCATTGACCCAAGGTTCTGGCAAATTCCGATAATTGACCTTAAGGTTCCGGGTTCCGGCATTCACCATGTCATGTGCAAGGCACATGATTTTTTAAACCCAACAAAATCCATGACATGGTCAATGCCGGAGCCTTGGGTCGATGATCGGAATCTGGCATAAGGTTTGATTTTGCAAAAAAAAAAAATGTTTAAGGTTTGTTTAGCAAAAAAAATTATCTAAGATGGTTTCTCACAAATTTGATGTTTTATAAGGTGGTCTTTGACAAAAAAAACTGGAAATATATATCAAGCCAAACTAGGGTTATGCTTTAATTTTAAGAATGAGCTAGTTTGTGATTGAGGAATGGATGATTATACATGCAATCTTATGATAGGTGGGACGATGGAATGGTGGATAATTCCTGATAATGTCCAACCACCTATGCTCTTTTTATATAAAACTATAATATTATCCTATTGGTTGAATCTCCTTAAGTATTCCATATGTGGGAATAGGCTAAGGTAGGTTAATAACTCTAAGATAATAAAAAATTGAGACGTTTAAAAAAAAATTGCCATCTAATCTCTGGAACATAATTTTACTCAATTATCCTCCCTTTCTCCTTTCTCTCTCTCTTCTCTCCCATAAACTCGAGCCACTCTATAATTAATCTAGTGGATGCCATTAGCTTTTTGCTGATGGTAAGCCTTCCATTTTTCTTTATTCATGTATATAGTTCTTTTATTACTTTCAATAATGCTCGTTTAAAGCGTTGTTTCCTCTTTCTGTATGAGTCACTATGAGAGAATTTTCTTGTTCTCATTACGCACTTGCTTGTTGTTTATGGTTCATATGTCATACGTGACTGTTGGAAAGTTTAATAAATATAAGAGGAAGTTAAACACACAAAAAACTTGTTTATATTACTCATAACTTGCGTACAAATACAGAAGGGAAAAGATGACCTTAAATAGCCAAACCACTAACAACTTAATGCTTAAAAATAGGAACTTTAACCCATGATCTAATATCATGCTAACTAACAGACCCACTAACATATTGACATACTAAATAAATTAGCTCCTAAAAATATGCCACTCACGCATAACTAAACAATAAGCTACTAATTGAAACACCACAAGTTCCTAAACTATAGGAACTAATTTTGAATAGGAGACTCAACACACCCCCTTATTCAAAATTCTCAGATTCAGGCATTACTGACATTAGCATGCCACATTGCCATGGACATTCAACTGCTGCCACAAATACACTACGGCACACAACGACGACGGACTTCGACTTGAACTCGACCCACTTTAATTCTTGACGCTCAAGGTACATCAACCACGACTTTCACAACACAACCACGACACATGAGTTTAGAAGAGTGTCTCTTCCTCCTCAACCTTTTGAGCATAATTAGTTTGCTCTTTCTCTTTCTCATCACGTTGTTTATCCCAACACCGGTCCTTTTTATGACCATACTTCTTGCAGTAGTAACATTGGATGCTACTCATAGATTGACGTTGTCCAGCGTATTGACCACGCCCTCCACTTTCTTCGCGACCTCGACCTCGACTACCCATACCACGACCCCCACCACGACCATCACGACCACGACCTTCTTCATAATTCCATTCATTTGACATTTCCCCCTTAACTTGAAAGGCTTTCTCCTCGACATTTTCATCCGACCTTAAAATTCTATCTTCATGGGCTAAAAGGGAACCCATCAACTCATCAAACCCATAAGAGGACATATCTTTGGACTCCTCTATGGCAGCAACAACATAATTGTAATTTTTTGTAAGACTCCTTAAAACTTTTCGCACCACCGTTGAGTCACTAATATTTTCACCAAACGACCTCATTTGATTAACTATACTTGACACTTTAGACAAATAATCTTGCACAGACTCTTTTTCTTTCATTTTAAGTGATTCAAAATTACCATGGAGGTTTTGCAACTTGACAGAAATTACCTTACTGTCGCCTCTATACTCCATTTTCAAAATTTCCCAAGCTTCCTTTGCCGTCTTAGCTGTTGAAATTCGAGGAAATATATCATCATCCACTGCAGATTGGATGATGAATAAAGCTTTCGCATTCAATTTGCGATTGTCACGTAACTTTTTATCGGGTACCTCCGGTGGCTCCTCCGGTTCCTCATACCCGCTCTCAACAATATCCCATAACTCATGGGATTGAAACAGAGTTTGCATCTTGATACCCCATAAATGATACTTCTCACCCTTAAAAATTGGAATTTGGGGCGTATTTGAATGAATACCATTAGTGGCCATGACAAACACTTTCTCACAATTTGTTTTGTTTTGAAAAAAACCTCTCCTCCTTCTCCCCCTTTTTTGTTTCCCTCCCTAGAATCTAACCTGAAGCTCTGATACCATGTTGGAAAGTTTCATAAATATAAGAGGAACTTAAACACACAAAAAACTTGCTTATATTACTCATAACTTGCGTACAAATACAGAAAGGAAAAGATGACCTTAAATAGCCAAACCACTAACAACTTAATGCTTAAAAATAGGAACTTTAACCCATGATCTAATATCATGCTAACTAACAGACCCACTAACATATTGACATACTAAATAAATCAGCTCCTAAAAATATGCCACTCACGCATAACTAAACAATAAGCTACTAACTGAAACACCACAAGTTCCTAAACTATAGGAACTAATTTTGAATAGGAGACTCAACAGTGACTACATGATTGATTTCTTGTTGGGTTGCTATTCAATTTTACAATAGATCGATGATGTCAATTTTACGTCTCCGAACTATGACATCAAGTAAAAAAAATTTCCTCGAAACTACTTAGATCATTAGATCCCTCGTGGAATGATGTATAAAATAGCGATGGGTTAGACGGCTCTGTAGAATTAATAAATCTTTATCAATATGATCTCTATTTCATAGGAGAATTTTTTTTTTGTTCTTCTTAGATAATTGTATGTGTTTAATATTGAAATTTATCACAGATGAGGTGTGACTTTTTAATTAATGCATCAATCTTTCTCGTTTAAAGAAAAAAGAAATAAGCCATGCATAATTGAAATTGATAGTATCAATTTTTCCAGTTATTTAAATTTTGGATCTTTGGTCAATTATAGTTGGAATATTTTGTTACTTCCTTATAAAAATGACTGTTAGATCTCCAATATTTTTTTTTTGTTTTGTTGACTATTTGGAGAAACATATATATAGTCTAAGTAAACCAATAAGCTAGTAGCCTGTCCTAGTTTAAAAGTCAGTACTTTTGAATTAAATTTAAACAATATGGTCTATGTAACATTTTAGGCTCCGTTTGATTCAACTTATTTTGTCTTGTCTTATCTTATTTTAACTTATCTGAACTTAACTTATCTTATCTCATCTTTTCTCAACTTTTTTTTTTTTTTGGAAGTTAAGTAATTATATTAGCCCAAAACAAAATCCAATACGACCAAAGGCAAACTAGACGAGCCTAGCGACCTGACCGGAACCGGACGAGACCCAGCATTTACAAGTCATTTATCCATCTCCTATCTTCTTCTTTCACCTTTGTACTAACAATCTGTATGATTCTATGCTTTACTATATATTTGATTTCCTGTACAGTTTTATCTACAGTCATTATGACTTGATCCCAATAGGAGAATTTCTATTTCTCCTAATCAGGTAAACTGTAGCAGCAACAGCAGCCAAAATCACCATCTTCCTAGCCTTGCTGCTTTTATATCTGTTCTCTAGCCACCTGGCACATCTGGATAAGACCTCTCTTCTTCCATCTTATACCAAGCCAATGCATGATAGAAGAGATACACTTGCTCACTAAATCTACACTCAAATAGAAGATGATGAATTGTTTCGGAATGTTGTTGGCGGAAGGGCAATTGTCATCAACACACATGTTCTTCTGCTTCAATATAGGCCTTGTTTTCAGTCGATTTTGCACAGCTAACCACGCACATTATCATTCTGTGCTTGGGCTGAGTGTATTTGTTCCACACATAAGCACTCCATGGAACTTGCCTACATCATCCAGTAGCGCCTTGTAGTGTTTATTGATGCTGAACTGAGAATCCATAAGCCACTGCTCACCATGCGTATTTTCATTCATTATAGTCTTAGCTTGGCACACATACTTCCAAGCCCAGCTAGCACTGCTTGGGGCTACATAGGACCCCCATCTAGCTTCCTTAATGTAAATTTCATTCAACCATTTCACCCACAAATTGTCTTTTTTCTGAGCCACCACCCAAGCTAACTTACTAACTGCAGCTATATTCCACTTCCATGTTTCTCTAAATCGAAGCCCTCCTGCCTTTTTTGAATTACATAATCTCTCCCAAGCAACAACCCTATCTTTTGTGTCACTATGTGAACCAGACCACAAAAAGCATCTATAAATTGAATCAACATCTTTCAGCACACTCTTAGGAATAATAAACAGTTCCCCCCAATAAGTGTGAATGCTCATAAAAACACTATTAACAAGCTGACATCTAGCTGCAAAAGACAAATTACTTGTACTCCATACTCTAATTCTACTCACCATCTTCTCAATGAGAGCTTGACAATCCTTTGCCTTCAGTTTTGAGGTTGAGATGGGTACCCCAAGGTACCTGAAAGGCAGCTTCCAAGTTTTAAACCCGCTAACTTCAGTTACTCTTTGGATTTCCACCTCAACCATCCCTGCATATATAATATACCTCAGATTTGTGCTTATTAACCTCCAGACCTGAGGCATTTGAGAACATTTGGAAACCTTGAAGAAGTGTATAAATGGACCTGAAATCTCCATGACAAAACAACAGTAAGTCGTCAGCAAAACAGAGATGCATGTTTTAGCTTCAGGCTTCTACATAATTGAGCATGATATTTGAATCCCTCCAACTCTCCTACATAGGCCAAAATCCTATCCAGGTAATCCATACAGAGAGCAAAAAGCAAAGGAGACATTGGATCTCCTTGCCTTAGGCCTCTCTGAGCACCAAAAAACCCAGCAGGAGAACCATTCAGCATAATTGAGAACATAGGTGTCCTAACACACACCATAATATGTTCAATGAACTTCATAGGAAACCCCGCACCTTCTAACATTTGTTGGATAAAATCCCAACAAACAGTATCGTATGCTTTTTTTAAGTCTAATTTCATCATACACCCAGCTCTACTAGTCTTCCTCTTGTACAGCTTAACTAGATCTTGGCAAATCAGCACATTGTGTAATATACTCCTCCCAGCAACAAATGCCCCCTGGCTAGCAGACACAATGTCAGGCAGCACCCTATTAAGCTTTTCACTGATCAATTTTGTTATACATTTGTATAACATTGAACAACACGCAATAGGACGGAATTCACTAACATTGTCAGGCACTTTAACCTTAGGAATTAAGGTTAAAGTGGTGACATTGATAACCTTCAAGAGTTTACCAGCTTTAAAAAAGTCCAGCACCGCTTCACTAACTTCATCCCCAATTAGTTCCCAGCAGTGCTTATAAAAGCAGCTATTAAAACCATCAATTCCAGGTGCCTTGTCATTAGGGATACTGAACATCACCCTTTTAACATCCTAATGTGCTCCTCTGCAATCTTGTTGCCCTTGTTCACTAGAGTCTCCAGAACTGCTTCTTTTTGTTCTTTATAAGAAAAAAGGTTCTTGTAAAAATTTATAAAAGCTGCATCCACTGTTTCTTTTGATTCATCCACACACCATCAGTTTCATGGATAGCATGCACCCTGTTATGTCTTCTTCGAGCCTTAATCTTCGAGTTTTCATCTCCACACTTTAACCAAGTCAACTTGGACTGTTGTTGCAGCATGGAATACAACATTTTCTTAGCTTGTTCATATTGCTCCTGTGCCACTTTCTCGTCTGAACTTAGTCTCACATCATCAGGATGCAAGTGCATAGCTTGCTGCACTTCTTTCAGCTTCTGTTTTGCATTGAGAACAAAAGCCTCAATGTCATTAAACCCCTGCCTTTTCATCTCCCTCAATGCCTTCTTTATGCTCTTGAGTTTTTGTACCACCCTGTACATTGCACATCCATTAATCTACACACTCACTAGTAGAATAATTGTTTATTGCTGCGGTCATTAAGTGGCCTATTGCGGCGGTTTTCGCTGCGCAGCAATAAAGGGCGCAGCAATAGGTAATTAATATATTCTTTGCGGTTTAAAACCGCAAACAATATTTAAACATATTGCTTCGCGGTTTCTAGCAAAAACCGCAGCAATATATTTATTTTTTTGTTAAAAACGTAAAACGTATTGCTGCGGTTTTGGCTAGAAACCGCAGCAATAGGCCATCCTATTCTTTGCGGTTATTTCCCAAAACCGCTGACAATAGGTCCCGTACGGGTAAAAAAATTATTTTTTTTTTTTTTGGAATTTCGAAATTAAATTTGAAAGATTAAAACCATGCAACTAACCCATCCACTATCCACCAAATTCGCAGACAAACTAAAGATTAAACAACATTAATTTCATTAATATATTACATAAATAATACAAAAGATCAAAAAGTAAAATGAAAAAGCAAAAATAACAAAACAACTATTACATAATTATAACAACTTAATGACAAATTACAAAAATTATAATAAAAACAAAAAATAAGAAACTAATCTAAAAAACAAAAAAAATCAAAAAAAATCCTAAAACAAAAAAATCTAAAAACTGATCTAAAAAAAACGAAAAAAATCAAAAAAAAAAATCCTAAAAACAGATCTAAAAAACGAAAAAAAAAACCGAAAAAAATCAAAAAATAAAATCCTAAAAACAGATCTAAAAACGACGAAAAAAAAAACCGGAAAAAAATAAAAAAATCCTAAAAACGGATCTAAAAAACGAAAAAAAAAACCGAAAAAATCCTAAAAAAGATCTAAAAAACAAAAAAAAAAAAAAAAAAACGAAAAAAAAACCGAAAAAAATCAAAAAAAAATCCTAAAAACAGATCTAAAAAACGAAAAAAAAACCGAAAAAAATCACAAAAAAATCAAAAAACGATTCATCACTCACCATCAATCGTTCTCATTAGAAAAAAATCGATCTAAAGGAAAAAAAAAAGAAAAAAAAAATTAAAAACACGGCAAACGCCATGGCTGGCTTCAAACGGCAAGCCCGGGCTTCACGGAAAGAGGAACTCGGCGATGAGGAAAGACCGGCGAGGATGAGAGAAGACCCGGCGACTTGAGAGGATGAGAGATGCGAGGACGGGAGATGCGGTTTTTACGGATGCGGGAGATGCGTCGGTAAGGTTTTCGGGGCGGGAAAAGGCGGTGCGTCAATGAGTTCGAACCCGGCAGGGGAACGGCAGGGGAATCCGGCCGGCGACTTGAGAGGAGAGAGGAGAGAGGAGAGAGGAGAGTTGAGAGGAGAGTGGAGAACGGCTGCAATTAAAAAAAGGGAACAAGAACCCTAATAACGCGCTTGTCTTATATATAAAAAAAAGGGGGATATTCTTTGCGTTTTTTGTAAAAACCGCAGCAATATATTAAAATATTATTATTTTAATATATTGCTGCGGTTTTTACAAAAAACCGCAAACAATATATCTGGTCAAAAAGTCAACTTTTTTTTAAAAAATTCCCGTTGAAACCATATTCTTTGCGGTTTTTTGCGAAACCGCAGACAATATCTTTATTCTATATTTTACCTTTTCTTTTTACGTGATATATTGCTGCGTATGGGTAAAACCGCAGCAATACCACCGCAGCAATAAGCAATTATTCTACTAGTGACTCCATTCACTTTTCACAATTTCCAGCAAAGCACCATGCTGACACCACAAATTAAGAAAACTGAAAGGTTTCTTTTGATTATGTTCAGGATACACGCACACCAACATTGGTGTATGGTCAAAATCCCCCTCAGGGAGGAAACTAACTTCAGCTTGCTCAAAAAGATCTAGCCAACTTTGATTTGCTAGACCCCAATCAATTCTTTAAAACACTCTTTGCTCTCTATCCTGTTTATTGCTCCAAGTATAATATCTACATGTAGCCTTTACGTACATCAGTAACTTGGCAGTCATTTAAGCAAGAAAGCATAGGAGCAATCTCGCCATTCTCACCGCACTACCAATTACGTCATCGGTACTACTCGGGGCATTAAAGTCCCCAAGAATCAACCATGGGCCATCACACCGACTAGCAATAAGCTTTTATCCAGTCCACAATTCAACTCTACTCTGCTGGTCATTGAACCCATACACAAAGGTGCAAGCAAAGCCATCAACACAATTCCTAGGTTGCACAAAATAATGCACATATAGACTATTCATAGCCAATATGTTTAAGCTGAAAGAGTTAGGACACCAACCCACCAAAATTCTTCCATTTTCATGACAACTCAAGTTGTGAGTAAAACACCATCTTGAGCACAAATTCAAGTAAACTTTCCCCAGATTCTTCATTTTCACCCAAGTATCCAAGAGGCTAAACAATTTTATGTTGTGAGAATTTATGAAATTCCTCGCTTCATTTTGCTTATTTCTATTGTTTAGACGTCTTATGTTCCATGCCATAATATTATCCATTAAGGCTAGGGGAAGCCACCCCCTAACCTTTATCCACCAGTTGAATACCTAAACCCTTATCATTACTCCCTTCTCTTCTTATTTCACCTGCAACCTCATTGTCATCCTCCTGTCCAGAGTTCACCATTCTTTCAAGATGTTCATCACCAGCTCCATTATCTTCATTTAAGGCATGAAACAGTGTCAATTGTAACAACATTGGACGAAATACTTACAGTTTTCTCCTATTGCTCAATTTCCTCTGCCCACGACATTCTCCTTGCATTACTCACTTCCTTCGCGCTACTGTGGATGACATTAAGCCAATCCGAGAGAATCGTCTTCTCCATAGATTGCTGAATACGATCCTCCATAGTTACCTCCGGTAAAATTTCACTCACTGCATCCAACTCAATCTCCTCCGAATTCGTCTTCTCCAGAATTGGACTAGACACCTTAAGAGCCGACACTCCCGTTATTTGATCGACACTTTTTGTTTTTCTCACCGGCGAAGACGAAGGTCCAGATGCCTTGTTCTTTCCTTTTCCTTTCTGAGCACTTTTCTTAGCTCCCCTCCCTCTTGCCATGGCGCCAATGTAGCGGAGGCAATCGCCTTAGGCTACGCTGAGAGAGAGTAATCTTTTCTCAACTTATCTTATCTTATCTTATATGAATTTATCTTATCTTATCATATTTTAGCTTATTAGAACTTGATGGAAATTATTATAACAGTGATACTTTTATAAAAAAATTAATTATATATACTATTAAAAATACAATTATAAAATTTAATATGCATGTTTTTGGGATCGGATATTTTTGAACTTTCTACAATCAGATTTTGGGTAATTTTCTATTTTTTGGTTATCCTTAAACATATACTCCATATTATAGTGACAAAATATATAACATTATTTTTACAAGTTATATTAAAGGAAAATAAATAATGTGCCTGTGCTCGTGAGTTGTGATCAATATTTCAATTCTACGTTAAATCCGTTCTACTTATCTTATCTTATCTGAACTTATCTGATCTTAATAATATGATGTTATCTTATCTTATCCTATGATCTGATCTTATATTCTCTTATCTTATCTTATCTTATTTTTTTCAGAAATAAGTTGAACAAAACAGAGCCTAGTGGGCAGAAGCAAAATTTTTTTTTTTTGTTCATTTCCATCTCTCCACCTTAAAACATAAAGTTCAATCTAATTATTGAATTGGTTACATAATCAAAAAGTAAAAAAATAGATCAGATCACGTATAAATTATATCTCGAAAGTACGTAATCTATTTGCTAATGCATTGATAATAGTAGAGATATATATCATTAAAGCACTGTCAAAACCACATCCATGCTGTGAAGATTATGAAAAAGTTAAGTGCATGAGGTAGTTGATATATTAACATAAAAGAGATATTTCAAAAAATTTAATTCATGATATTATAAATCCAACAATGTATCTATCTCTATTATATATGGGAACTCCTCACCTTTTGGTGTCCACCCTTTTTACCCAAAATACCTCTAATAACCAAACAAAACTACTAATTGCTTTCTCTCATTTTTTTTAAAAAAGGGGAAAAAAATCCCTACAACGGCAAAGCAGTTACATCTTACATCTGCACCAAGGTAAAAACAAAAATAAAACGATATTACTTGAATGACGATTAAATTAAAACTTCCACAAAATCGACTTACACACGACGATGTCACGCACGCATCGCGTCAATAGATGCTAGTACCTTATATGTTAACTCGGAGGGAACATTTTTTTGTTTGTTTTTCCAAAAAGCAACAAACTCTACTGATTCTATAATCCCTCTTACTACTTTTTAACATGCTGAGAAGCAAGCATTATAAACTATTTTGAGATAGAGAGAGTATCAAAATTAATTTTTCCACGTTTCACAAATTTAAGATTATAATTATAAATTTTAAGCGATATATATTAAGAGAGTTTAACGGTCAGACGTAGTTATTAGAAAATGTGGACGCCTTGCATTTGGAAAACGAAAGGAGCACCTTATAAGAATATACTAAAGCTAATTTTTACACTGCATTAATGTCAAAAAGGACCATTATATTGCTTCTTTTCCCGCCTTTTACCAAGAGGATAAAAATATTATCCACAACAATGTTTGTTGGTCACTTTCTAGATATATTGAATAAAACAAAGTACAAATTTTTGTATAATATGCATGTAGAGAAATGATAAAGTGCTAACAACGAGTATTCACTTAGAATATCCAAGTTAAAGTGGATAACCTTGACTTCATTTAGTTAGTACTCCCTCCGTCCTATAACAAAAAAAATACTAAATAACATTAATTGAAACTTGTGGTAAATTGTGCTCAATGTTTTCAACCAATAAAATGAACTTTAATAAACAAAAAAAAACCAATAGGATTACAACAAAGTATATAATTAAAATGAAAAGATTTCAAATAGGCACAATATATCGGGACCCCCAAACTGGAATACTAGCACTATATTTTAGGACGAATGGAGTAATATGTAAGAAAATTTTAGTCATGTGAAATCTTCTTGTATTCATTATAATGTAAGCTTTTGGTATATCAACTTTTTAAAATGTTTACTAATGTTCATTAAATATATGGTTTTGCATTGAAAAGATTAACAAATGCATTGAAAAGTGAAATATATATTTATTATATGAAAATTCTATTGAAAAGTGCAACACACATTTATCATATGAAAATATTCAATTGAAAAGTGAAATACACATTTATTATATAAAAAGATTTTGACTTTTCAATGGAATATTTTCATATAATAAATGTGTATTTCAATTTTCAATTTGTATCTCACATTTATTATACTCATTTGTTAATTTTTATACTATGAATAGCAAAACCCTTAAATATATTACTAGTCAAAGACGTTTATTGGGAACGGTAAAAAAATAAAGGCAAAATTGGCCTCAACACCCTCAACTATAGCTCGGATGCATCCAACACCATCAACTACGACTAGTAGCCTAAACGCCACCAATTATGGGGTGGGGTGCATTCCGTACCATAAATGAGGCCGGAAGCCTAAAATGTTGCCGAAGACGGTGGGGTTTTATGTTACAGACTGCACCCCACCCCGTAGTTGGTGGTATGCATCGCACCACATCTCGTAGTTGGTGGTGTTTAGGCTCTTAGTTACAGTTAGTGGTGTTAGGTCTTATTTCATTATAGTTCAGGATGTTGAGGTCAATTTTGCCAAAAATAAATAGGTAAAGCAAAAAAATACAGAGAGTATATATTACATCATGTTAATGAGAAGATGACATTTTTGGATGAAGTGAGTGGTAAATTGGTAATGGTGATTTTGCCACGTCAGCCAATTGAGTGAGAAATTGATCCAGTGTCCATATCCGAAAACGTGGGAGAAATATGTAACGACCTTGCATATAATGCCAAGTGTGCATTCGAGTACCAATCCTCAATTATCGTCCACTATTTTCTTATCATCTCACTGGTTCAGTTGTCTTGATACGGTAAAGGATAAACGTTTTGGATGGAGCGAGTTCACAATAATTTATTCTACATTTAAATGGGTTTTGTAGCGCAAAAACTTACTATATTAAAAAAAAATCGATTATATCATACCAAAACTGATTATATTAGAAAATTGAATATATCATTCAAAAATTGATTATATGAAAAGGTGGTTAAATCATATAAAAAATAATTATATCAAACGAAAACTGACTATTCAAAACAGACTATATCATATGGTTTTCAGGTGCACAATAAGTTATTGTGAACCCAGTCTATTCAAATTTTTTTGTATCAATTAAGTGGTATCGTGTACGAGTAAGGCTATGTTCTGTTCAACTTATTTTAATTTATTTCAGAAAAAATAAGTTCAGTTAAGATAAGATATGATCATATAAGATAAGATAAGATCAGATTAGATAAGTTTAGATAAAATAAGTTGAATCAAACAGAACCTAAACTTAGCGGCCAGCTAAAGGTGAGATTTATTACGATTAATACTTAAAATATTTAGTGGCATATAGATTGATGAGTTATTCTTTGGTTATTAGATCACATCTAAATTAAAGTGAAAATATTAATCAAAAGGTAAACTAAATAATTTATGATATTTTAATAAAATATCATCTAAGAGAAAATAGAAGGTCTTGAGTCCTTGACTTTTCACTTTGCAAATGATTGCCTAAAATTTAACTACTTATAATTTATGTTTGACATAGAATGCTAATTTCAAACAATACATATTTTTTATATACTAAATTACATGCATGGACTTCACCCTGCATCATAAATAATCTACATATTCTTAGAGGCCCCTGTTTGGGAACCCCATAGTAAGAAGAATAATCTTTTGAAATGCTCATAAATGCGGGATCACTTACATGTAGGGCAATAAGTCCCAATCCCCCTTCCCCCAACATGAAATTTGCTTTTATCAAGATTTAAATCTTGGTCTCTCATGTGAAAAATAGAAAGCCAAACTATTAAACCCAATGGTCCTTATTACCATAAATAAGCTACATACAGTATAGCAAAAGGTGTAGTGCTCGGTTGCTCCCACATCCTTACTCAAGGGTGATGTGCTCGGTTGCTCCCACATCATCTTTCGACTTCCAAGATGGCATTTGGTTAAGTCGTCCCACTCAAAGAAAAAATAATAATCATAATTCATAACTTTTGTTCCTCCAATGCCTGTGCCACATTTGTATTACCAACAAGTCACACATACAACTGATATGATTATCCCTGACTAAATAATAACCAATGGAAAAGTGAAAATACCATCCACTTATTATTAATGGTTACACTTTTTAAAAGCCAACTAGTTTTTAGGCCCGAACTATGTCACGGGTAAAGAAAATTTTCATTTATCAATATTGTAATTTAAAATGATAACACTAAATACAACTTGGTCTAGTGGTTAAAACTTTCGTATATGAATTTGAGGTCACGGGGTCGAAACTTATACTATGCAATTTCTATTTTTTTATTGTATATGGATTACATGAACTAAAACTCACTTAGGGAGAGCGCCACGTGGCACCGTTCCTTGTTTAGGAACGCCTTTTAATATATGTATATAGATTAGTTTTTAGGTCCAGGCTATACCTCGATTAATAGTAATTTTAATTTATTAATATCTTACTTTGAAATTATAACATCAAATATTACTTGATTAAGTGGTTAAAATATTACTATAGTAACTTGAAGTCACGGGATCAAATTTTATACCATGCATTTTCTAATTTTTTTTATTGTATGTGAAATACATGAAGTGAACACTCTAAGGGCCTGTTCTCCCTAGCTTATTTTCAGTTCAGTTCAGTTTAGTTCAGTTAGGATATCGCCACGTGGCACAGTTCCTTATTTAGAAACGTCTTTTAATATATATATATATATATATATATATATATATATAGCGAAATTAAATAAAAGTTTTGAATATCGTGAAAAAGCAAAGGGTAAATTAATATTTCCTACGTTTCTTTTAAATTTACACACTTTCCTTCTTGGTTCGTTTCTTTTTAATGTACACATGATTGCTTTTCATTCATTCGGTAACATGTCCCTCTCTACTTTCTCCTCTTTTTTCCACCCATGTCATCCAATTTTTAATATTTTAACCCACTTTTTTATTTTTCTCTCATTTTACAGTTTGTCTCTCCACCTTAGTTTCGCTCTCATATTTTTGGACTTCCTCCTTAGTTCTCTCCTAAAGTGAAGTGAGTAAACTAAAAAGAAACGTAGGAAATATATATATTTATCGGCAAAAGTATTAAAAGATCATTATATGAGATTTTGTTAAACTAATTAATTTCAATTTGTTAAATAGTTATAAAAAAAAATCAACTTGTATAATTATATCAAATTTCTATACTTATTTATAGATACATAATTAAGGAGAATAATACTCAAATATGTATATTAGAAAACAAAAAAAACATAAGTGTAACTATTATTCATTAAAGTTGTATGGACTTTCTTATCCTCTATCTTTTACTACCATACACTTGTTGCATAGTGATTGATCTAATTTGGTGGAGATATTTAAAATAGAAGCTACGTACAACTTTAATTTGAGAGAAAATGCAATAAAATGTGTGAAAGGACATTTTTATAGTAATTATATGACTATGAAAATATAATGAATTAGAATGTTTAGAGTCTATATTTTAAAACCTAAAATTATTCTATATCATTAGTCTTTCATAGTCATATTCAATTATCACCCCCACAAAATTTTTAGCGTGAGATATATGGACAACATCCAGCAGGATGCCAGATGTTTATTGCCGTACAAATCATTAGCTATTGTCCGCTTATTTCTTATCATGTTACGTCGTCCTTAATCTATCTATACTCTATAGTCTATACCAATACTATTATCAAAAAGGTTTGGTGGACTATACAACAAAACTAGTACATGCCACCATCAGATCACCCTTCTTGAAATGGGTCACGTTTTTATGTCATACAATTTAAAAATGCTCTTTCTCCTTTAATTCCTGACAGATGTATAGATGCCATAAAAGGAGGCAGATGCATCATGCATGCAAGGGAACGTAAGTAAATAGTAAAATAGGGAGGCAGATATACGTACGGTACGTGTGTGCCTCCATTAAATCCCACACCAAAGGGTGCCTTTAGTGGGGTTTTGATCCCACAACCTTAAGGCCGTAACATACTCCAAATCTTACCACTAGATCAAATACTACTTGGTGTTTCCTTATCTCTAATTAAGCAACAAAATAAAATTGTTGATGTTCGTACGTATAAAATTATCAGCTTTCAACCAGTATGTTTCACATGTTAAATTTATCAGTTTTAGGTGATTGTCATTAGCTTCAATTACAATTTTACTAGTTTTTAAGGCTCGTATGATGCATTGATTATGTTTAATGAAAGAGGATTTGTTTATTTTTTATTAGCTGCCACAAAAATAAAAAAATTTCTTATTAAGTTCCTCAACCATATTAATTATCAAATTAAAAAGTACTTCAACCATAGTTTTTGTTAAATTCTATTTTTTGTGGTACAACTAAACTTTCCACAGTTACTTGCTTTTTCCCTATCTTCTTGATAAAAGCAACTCACAATTTTCTCTTTATTTAAAACAAAAGTGCATTGATTGTACACCCGGTGTATTATATATGGTTAGACCTGATAAAACAGACCCAACCTCAATGACCCGACCCTATTATAAGCAGATGTTGAAGACCCGAAACTGCATAGAACCGACATGTACCCGACCCCACTAAAAAGACTTGATACAAACCCCACCCGACCCAAAACACATAATTGATCTGACCTGAATAGTAATAATCCTTATTTCCTAATTTTAATTAATTATTTTTATTTCTTAAGTTTACCAACCTTTTTAGTTAGAAGGAAAATATTGCAGTGTTCTTATATATCTCCCTAATTAGTAATTACTAGTATCTCTTCCTTGAAATTAATTAGAAGAGTATAAATTACATTGAATTAGCTTGTGGAGTTGTGGCGTTAACAAATGAAATTCAAGTATTCTTATTCAAGGTATTGTTGAGTTGCCATTCTTTTTCTAATTATTACATTGTGTTATTTGAATCCTTAACATTGTAACTAAGAATAAAAGTTATGTCAACCTTGTAAGTCAAAATATTAAACCGGAAAAAAATCAACTCAATTTCTAATCAATATTTGACATAAGAGCCAATACGGACCCGATCCAAAATAATAGGCTCGAAGCGATCGGACATGACCCGGATCCGACCCAAATTAATAGACTCGATCGAGTCTAGAATCCAATCAGATTCGACCTGAAATTTGAGACAGACCCGGGCATAATAGACCTTACCCAAACCCGAACCGAACAACCTATTTGCTAGGTCTATGTATGGGCACCCAATACCATTCTTTGGTTTTTTTTGGAGCTCTCCTTAATTATTCTGGGAATTTTGCTCATTTGGAAGATTTCAAATAAGCAATTAGCAAAATTATAATCTTATATTGGTGATATCGGTGATATAAGTTCTACGGACTAAGGTGCCTTGCTGGCAACATTCTCTCTCTTCTTTTCTGTTTATAAAGAGTGCCATGTTGGCAGCTCTCTAATTGAGTATAAATACTCATGTATTATTACTACATTGCAGCTTAACACATTACATAATAAAATCTTCTCACAATTCTCTCTAATTGAGTATAAATACTCATGTATTACCACATTGCAGCTTAACACATTACATAATAAAATCTTCTCACAATTCTCTCTGATTCTCTCTAAGTGAGATGTATGAAATACTGAAATGAATGATTGAATATAATCTTATGTGTACGTTATTCATTAGACATCGAGTGTATGATAAAAGTTGTATTAATATAAAATCTAATTAAAGTCCTTGATCTAAACAGTAATGGATCAAAGACTTCAAAGTACACTTACAAGAAATACCTCTTTAAAAATGAAAATATTATATTCTGGTATGCTACTTCTACTATTATCCCCTAAAAAATTCTCATAATTTTTTTTTTTTAATATTTAGTAGTATACAATGTTAAGATATTCAATCATGTTGGTTAGAAATAAAAACAATTTGCACAAATATAAATTAACAGAATATAATAATTTTTTTGAAGAATTGCAAAATAATCCGTGCCTCTTCGATAATTAGTTGATGTGAGTAGCTTTTTTGAAAAGAATGTAACGGTGAATGCTTAAAAGAACTAAATATGTTATTCCCTTCACCATTATTTTAACTTTAAATAGCTTAGGAAATATTTTCTATGACTAAATGCACGAATCTAAGACAATATTGATGGATAGATGCAAAATAAGCTAGAACGCATAGAGTAATAATATTATTAAGCTGGCCTGGGGAGATATTATTGTATTGTTATAATCTTATAAGATTTCAATAACTATTAGAGAAAACAAATAATAAGATTCACCTAATAAAATAAAAAAAATTACAAGACTGTGGACTTAAAAAATGTAAAACAAAAAAGGCAATATAACCATGGAATGATTTGCATTAGGTTAAAATAGCCATATTAGAAAAATATTAGTAATTAAGGACATAAAATTACAATTTAATTTTTTTTGACTTGTGTGTGGTCAGTTTCAATAATGTATTATGTATAATTACATTATAATTTACTCCAACCCTTTTTATTTTCGTATTGATGATTACTTATTAGGACCTACTTCTTCTTTTTTTAACTTAGAACATTGAAGAAGTATGAAACAAATTAAAGATTTAGGAGAGGAATTAATAGAGAGTGAAAAAAAGGAGCTCCATAATCTCTATTACATAAGCCAAGGGGAGCTATGGTGTCCCCCTTGGAAAAGTCCAAAATATCCCTCACATTACCTTAGCAATTAAATATATTTTGCAAATTCAAATAAATCATATACCATAATAAGGAAATTATTACAAATTTTAAAAAACAATCAATCTTATACAAACTGTGAACATGTCATATTCAAATACATATAAAACAAAATAAGGAAACAAATACACTGCCTATCAAGGCCTAATCAAATAAAATTTATAACACAATCAATGCAAATCATAAATTAGGTTTGATAAAAAAAAAACGAAATTTACCATAAATTAACAAAGACACATTAAAAAACTATTTAGGATAATGCATTAGATAAAACTGTTATTAAAAATACAAACTTAATGCTTTTCCCTACTAGATAAAACTGTTATTAAAAATACAAACTTAAAACTGTTATTAAAAATACATTAAAAAAAGTATTTTAAGTTGTTTGGATTGACCAGTGTGCGTGGTTTTTTATGAGAATTAATAAAACTTGAAATACTAAGAGTTATGAAACAATTTTTTTTTTGCCTATTGATTTGTCAATTACTATGTATTTAAATAGTAATTGTTAGTACATCAATTATTTTTTTATTAAATAAAAAAATACGTGCACCCTTAAACTGTCATTCAACTAATTTTTTAACGCTTGAATATCAATATTATTACTAAAATATTGCCGCATGCATAGCGTGCACATTAGGCTAATCTCTATTATATAAGGGGAAGAGGGGGCTATATGGTGTCCCCAGCAGAAATTATTTTACTACCCTCATGAATAAATAAACTACTTTGCCAAAAAAAAAAAAGAAATCAAACTCAAATATAGCATAAAAAAGTTAAAAAGATATTGAACACAATTATATCTCTATTATATAAAGGAAGGGGGGAGCTATGGTGTTCCCGAGGACATTATTTTACTACCATTATGAATAAATTAACTACTTTGCCCAAAAAAGAGAAAAAAAAAAATCAAACTCAAATATAATATAGCATTAAAAAAGTTGACAAAAATGTTGAAAACAATTATATAATAACTGAGCCACCATAAATGATTACAATTGTCTACAAGTATTAATGCATTCATACTAACAAATCAAATTTTGACTCATATGCAAAAAAAAAAAACAAGTTTACCTCTAAAAAACCAAAGACGCATCTCGTGCAAAAAATACTAGTTCCATATGTTAGAAGAGAATATGTTGTTAAAAAATGCCAATGTTACAAGTTATATACAACTTCCTAAAATGATAAACGTTAAGATCGCTAAATTAAAAAAAAGGAAGTATGTATTTATTTATTATTCATAATATATTCCGACATCTTATGACATCGTTGGTCCAACTTAAAGCATAGCAATTAGAATTGCACGTTATTCACGAGATGTCGATCAAGACATTACTAACCATACTTTCTATGTAAATAAAACGGGAAAAAACAAGACAGAGAGTTTTATCCTTCATCGATCTATAAGAGTTAGGTCGGTCGTCCGTTATATTTTATGCTACTATCCCCTAAAATAGACCATCTTAATTTTACCGTCATTTTTTTCTCCACACTCCGTTCTGTTCAACTTATCTTAACTTATTTCAGAAAAAATACGATTTTATAAAATAAGATAAACTAAGATGTTAGACATACACAATAAACTACTCCATCCCTTTCATTTTAATTTACTCACTTCACTTTGGGGGAGAACCAAGGAGAAAGTGCAAAAGTATGAAAGAGAGACTGAAAAGGTGGAGAGAGAAACTGAAAAGTGAGAGTGAGAAAGTAAAAAGTGGGATAAAATATATAAAAGTGGATAACATGGGTGGAAAAAGAGGAGAAAGTTTATGTGACATGGTACCTAAAATAGAAAAAGCAACAGTGTGTAGATTAAAAAGAAACAGACCAAAAAGAAAAGTGTGTAGATTAAAAAGAGACGGAGGGAGTATCTTATAAGATAAGATAAGACAAAATAAGTTGAATCAAACAGACCCTTAGTGTTCCTCACTTTTCCTCTCGTGATTACCCTCAGTTGATTAAAAAAAGAACTAGTATTTTAGCCCTGGCGACGTCCCGACTCCCGAGTCAGTTACAATTATTATATATGTTATTCATAAATTTCATAATTGATTTTATTAGCTTGTCTTAATACTCTTTTAGTGCGAAATTGGAAAATGGACATTACGTCATGATAATCTATTCTGAAAAAAAAAACTTTTAAAGATCTAGGGGTGAAAATAACAATTTCAATGAAATTGGGGTAAGAGAATGTTATTACCTTAATAATAGTGTTAGAGATTAAAAAAGCTTGTCTATGTCTTTATAGTTACATATTATTATAAGACTTTATTATGTTTCACTTTGAAACATTAAACATTAATGTTTCAAAGTGAAACATTAAACATTGAAATTGTAGTGGATTGGTGGTTAAACTCTCATATTTCATTTTAAAAGTCATGTGTTTGATTCCTAATAGCTACACATTGTTAATATTTTTAGATGAGATAATAAACGTGTGTATTAGAAGTTTGAGAATTGTACCACGTGATCTGACACATACATTAGAGAGCGTCATGTGGCACCATGCCTTTAATAAAAACGCCTTTTAATATATTTGTAAAGATGTGGGCCCATATTTTCTCTCTATATATTTCTTTAAAATTTTCCACTTTCTCTATATTTCTTCTATTTAAAAACTGAGAAAATGTATATCTACATAATATTATGTAGACACGTGCGAATACATATGATACATATAGAAATCTAATAAGAGGCATCATTTTTAGGCTAAAAAACTAGTTTTTAGGCCCGAACTACGCCCGAGTAATGACATTTTTCATTTATTAATATTTCACTTTAAAATGATAACACTAAATATGACTTGGCTTAACTGTTAAAACTTTAATATATGAGCTTGAAGTCACGGGATCAAATCCTATACAATGCATTTTCTAATTTTTTTTTATTGTATGTGAATTACATAGATTAAGAACTCCTAATGGAGAGCCGCCACGTGGCATCATTCCTTGTTTAGAAACACTATATGTATTAGTATAGATAAGACTGGATACGTAAATATACATTTATATATATATATATATATATATATATATATACACTTTTCTTTAGTTAGTCACAATATTTTCTATATTTTATTTATCTTATTTTATCATCTAGTTGATTATTTAGCTTCCTATATCAATATATCTCTATTGTGCACTATATACTTATCTTTTGGCACAATTTATTATTAGGATAGACCACGCTCATAAGAATCTTCTAAACATTTTACCAAAAGATATCTATCTAACTTAGCAAATAAATAAAGACGGAAGAAATATCTACTACTTTCCTCCGTTTCATAATACTTCGCTACACTTTTCGTTGTGGGAAGTTTCACATTATTTCTGCTACACTTCCTTAGCGTAAATAAACTCTCTCTATCTCTCTCCTCTCTCTTTTCTTTTTACCCTCTACCTCTCTCTCTTCTCCAAAAATCGCCAAGAAGTCCGTAAATTGAAAAGTGTAGCAAGTAAAATGAAACGGAGGAAGTATTATAATTGTTGAGAGGGGGCCACTGGAGTATTATATAAGAGCACGTAGAGTAGCACCCACTAACACAGCAAAGTAAAGTAAGCTTGAGTCTAGTAGTTCTAGTTAAACACCAAATTACTCGTGAAAAAAACACAATGAGGGCTCGTGAGATGTTGGGATTGATGGTTATGGGGCTCCTACTAGCAATGGTACCCAACACCATGCAACACCCCATAACCCGCCCGAACCATAACGGGTTGTTTCTCGGGCTCGTCTTATCAACTGCTAATGATGAGACGCTACTCTTGGATTCTGGTTTGTTTGTCCCTGAAACTTCCATCAAGAAAGCTGGAAGAACATTCAACATTGGTACTTTTAATGGCCTTCCTACAGTCTATGTCATCGCATTAGCACCACTTGTAAGATACATTTTTAGTTCCTACTAATGTTTATGCTACAAAAATTTCCACTTATTAGTCGAATTTCATTTAGAGCATGTTTGGTTCAATATTTTTATCGACAAATCTGACTAAATGTTATTGATGTATACGCAGGCCCATGTAAGTGCAACAGTACAAATCCTCATCGACAGTTTCGGTGTCACGGGCATCATCGATTACGGAAACGCTGCGTCTGTTAGCCCTTCTGTAAAACTTGCTGATGTCGCAGTGCTTGGTAAAACTGCCTTTACTGGTGCATGGACTTGGGAGGTACTTTACATCTTAAAAACTAATAAGAAGTATTTTGATAATTTAGACATGAATAATCCCAATAACTATCACCGATCTTCTCACAATATAATAATCCCAACTTTGACTTATTTTAGATTAATTTTAGGCCAACTTGGGGGGTTGCTTCTCAAATTAATCCAAACTCTTATCTTTCTTACCATCACTAAACCATTTTGGGTCCATTTATGTATATGAAAAGTGACAGTTCGGATTATTTTCAGAGGCTATAATGCGAAATTGAGATTATTACAAGATGATTCAAAGTTGGGATTTTTTTGAGAAGATCAGTGAAAGTTGGGATTATCTATGTAATTTTTTCCTTTACGTACTTACATATTTCTTCAAATGTTGTAACTAGGATTATGAAGATCGAGTTCGACAAGCTGATGAGTTACCATCATTGAAATTTGGGGACTACAACGTTCCAAAAGCAGGAGATAACAAGTTGGCTAGTTTACAGTACAACAAGATAAAAAAGTACACACCAAAAGGTGCAAAGAAGGACACCTTCTGGTACTATGTAGATCCTGAATGGCTTAATATTGCATCTAATCTTCTGGTAATTACATTTTCTTTCGCCCTTTGAATAGTAGTATATATAATTATATATTTATGGGACATGTTACCATAAATAAAAAAACAACAGTGTGTATATTTAAAAAGAAATGGACTACAAAAAGAAATTTTGTATATATTAAAAAGAAATGGAGAGAGTATTAGTAATGATCTCTCATATAGTTGTTGTACAATGTGACAGTACAACCATATATCTATATCTCATTACGACACTCATTGGCAGGATTTTGAGAATTCATGAGAAACGAAAAATTTGTTTCTATATTATTTTGAATGGTTAAAAAGAGATTGGTTGTACCATGTAGGATTTATACGGTTGTGATGGAATTTAATCTTATTATCGAATGGTCCTGTGGATTTCAGGATACCCCTCTTGATAGCTGCATCAACGGAAGGTTGTGCACTAAGGACGTACCAAGTGTTGTGTATGGAGTTAAAGGATCATCGTCTGATGCCTATGTTCAAAATGTGGCATATGGAAAGTTTCTAAATAAGGAACTTGATGTTTCCACCGTTGACAGGAAAAGTGCAGCCACAGTCTCGGTGAGATTTCTAAACTTAATTATCAACTGTGCTAGCTAGCTAGTTAGAACTTAGAAGGGATTCTCAATTCATAATTTTTTGGTAGAATACAATATACTTTAGGATATATTTTGTTATAAGAATCCTATTATAGATAGGTTTCCTAATATGTATAGGATTATTCTTAATAACCTTCGTTTCAAAATATAGAGTGTGGGAGATAAAAGGAAGATAAGATTCCCTTTCAAAACCAATTGAGTACAATGAATTTTTTATGGGATTTAATTTCAACACCCTCTCTTATTCGACTTTCATCCCGTTTCAATTGTTGTTAGTAGTTAAATGGGCATAGGTCGAACTAGATAGCAAAAAAGAATTTGAACCATTTGTAAGCACACAAAAGATTCCCTCAGCTTATAAAACCAATTCATAATAAGACGAGTAACTCTTTAAAATTACCTAGTACTTTGTTTATCACATCCTACTTAGGGCATGTTCTCCTCCGCATAAAACAACTGAATTGAACTGAACTGAACTGAATTAAATTATAACTAATTAATAGTAATGATTATCATTTAGGAATCATTACCATTTAGGAACTGAACTGAACTGAAAATAAGCTGAGGAGAACAGACCCTTAATCGGCACTACTCATGTGAATTTACCACACGATTTCAGTATACTGCATCTTGAATTTCATCTCGTATTTAACTAGTGTTGCCAAATATACTTCATACTTATGTGGTTGATAAGGTTGCAGAACTAAACATTCTCTCCTCTTCAAAAATTTGTCTTAAAATTGTGTAGCTAATTTTTCCATTTACTCACGTAACTTAAGTTGTTATACTCCATGAAATTGCAGACTGCTGTTGCAAATGGAGTGAAACACATCGTGTTTCGTGCTGCTTCGAACAAGCCAGGAGTGGAATATGACCAAAAACTTAGTGCTTTGGCAAGTAAAAACAATCTCAAAGTCGTTTCTAGGTTTGTTGAGTTGATCTCCATTCAGCCACTTTTGAAGATGTTCCCCTGAAGTATCTCTATTCACCCATGTTAATTTCCGATGTAGTAGTTATTAAGTACTAAAATAAAGAGGGCCAAAGGGAAGAGATGTGACGCTTATGGTGTTTAGAGCTTTGAGCAAAAATATCATGTGCAAACTTTGTAAAATAATCAATGAAGAGCCTATGCGAATTGTTGGCCACGTTGGTGTTTCCAGACTTAATGTTTTATGTTTTGTGTTGTTACAATTACCAATTTACTACATGTGTCTCAAAATAATATCACACTTAAATTCGGTGAACAATTGGTTTTTGGTGTACATAGAGCCACAAGAGAAGTATATGTAGACGATATTTGATCTCAAGCCTTGGGTGCCAATTCGCAAGACCTTAACCAACTAAACTAGTTGACATCCAGCGGTGAACAATTGGTTAAATATGAAAACTAATTCCTCAAAAAGAATGTTCGCTAATAATATACAGCCTTTTATTAGTTGCCAACTTGCCACACTTGTTTTATTATTAATTTTTTTTTTCTAATTTCCACCACGACCATCAATACCTTTAATTAAATATTTCAAATAGCTGTTATTCCTAAATACAAATGGCTAAGAATCAATGAGATCTCACTTGAGAATATATACTTTGGAGAGGGAAAAAATTCAGCAAGTGGGCAAGTTAAAGTTTAATATATAAGATCAAAGTTTATAAAGGATGACTTTCAAAATGCAAATTTTATAATGCAATTAACTAGTAGACATAATTATCAGCAAGATCAAGAATTATTGTGAGGGGGAGATATTCTGCAAATGGGACAAGTAGGTTTAGAACTTAGCCATAAATCAATACAATCGACATGAAAACGATGAATACACTCTGGTAATATCTTGAGGGTATCACGGGGGAAGTAATCCATCAAGCATATCGGACATTTGTCATCATGTGGTTTGATCATGCGTCCGCTCTCGCCGATCACCACCGTTGGATATGAGTTGATTGCAATCGGGTCGAGTCGGGTTGGGACATCTGATGGTGTGCTACTTTGTCCATGGGAGACCACGTTATCTGTATTTGTAGTTCTAGTAATAGTTGCTTGTTGTTGTTCATTGTTTCTTCTTGGAAGCCAATAGCACCAAAAAAAGCTAAAGCACCAAAAACAGCAAATGCCAATTGCAATAGATGCCACAAATGTTGTTGCTACTATCCAGGTAGTACGGGATGAGCCTGTGAAAATTATGGGAACCATGTAGAAGTATTTTGTATGTTAGGACTTAGGAGTAACATTATTAGAATTTAGACAAGAGAACATTCTAAACGAGTTGATATTCCTTCTATGAATGTCCTCATTTAGTTGCAATGTATCTATTTTGCAAGTTTTTTCTCTCTACTTTTTCTCGGGGTACTAGGGCATAGCGCCTACTACTTCCTCCCACCCACTTTTTTGTCTCTAATTTTCTGTTCTACTCTCACCAAAAGTGTTTGTCGCAACTAAATTTGGACGAATGGGAGTATAACATAGGAAAGATAAAGTGATCACAGCTAAATATATATAGATTCTCCTATTGGTTTGTGTCTCTGTAGAGTGCATATATGGTCATTGTATTTTGCTAGGTCCAATTGCTAGTTTTGATAAACTTTTAAGGCCAGATAATGGTAGACCACCTCAATACAAGATCTATTAGTAACTAAAGATGTCAAGGCTAGAAACTAAGAAACAGAATTGAAATATATAAGTCATGCCACTTACCAAATAACTTGCACGTCTGGTGATCCCAAGTCAGGTCAATACTTGAAAAACTGCTGAGCATTCCGTAAGATGTATAGGCTGTTGTTGGAACAAACACATCCTTGAGAAACCTGCAACTTGAATCGATGACTATAGATGGCCCAGTACTTATAACCTAGATTGCACAGAAACGCGACACGGGGACACGGGGACACGGGGAAACTCAAATTTCAAAATTGAGGAAACGCGGGGGAAACGCAATTTTTTTTTAACAATTTATTTAATGCTTTATAATATCAATGAAAACAAAATTCAATATAACAAACAAGTCTAATTTATGATATATAATATTCAAACATGTTCCAAACTAATGTTAACCATTGTAACTTAAAATAAATCCAAATAATAATAACTAAGTGAGAGTATATTAGCTCCAACCACAAGGGGAAAAATACAGATTCAAGATCCGGTTCATCAAGAGAAAGGTCGGCACACTCTAGAAAGGCGTTTTCATCGTTCCCATCATCCATGATATCAAATTGATCACCACCTACATCCCACAATTTTGTCTTCCCAGCTTTGTATTCATCTGTATTCCTTGATAGAAGGCGCAGGTTAGTGTGAATCTTCACCAAATTTTCAGCTCGTTTTGGATTCAACCTATTTCTCCTAAGTGAGTGAATAAAAGAATATATGCTCCAATTACGTTCACAACATGAAGAGGAAGTAGGTTGTCCAAGATATCTGAAGGCCAAAGCTTGAAGCAAAATAGTGGATGAACCAAAGTTAACCCACCATGACATAGGATCCATGGTACCCCTAGTGTATAAGTTCTCTCCGCCCTTGTACACTCCAGACTTGTATGAGAACATGGTATATTCATCCATAGCTCGGGCAAAATCAGCGTTGTCAGGAAATAATCTTCTAAAACAACTTACTCTTCCTTCAGATATTTCTGTGTCTCTATGCGGAGATACTCTATTTGGATTTTCTTCAATCCATGCCTCACTATAAAACCTTCAAAAGAGTAAGAAAGATAGAAACAATCATTATCCATGTAAAATAAAAAAATGAGTAAATTGATCTAAATATATAAGAAAGAATTTACCTAGGATTTAATGAGTGAGCTAAGCAATTAAGAGGAGTGTTGCTTTTTGTCCAACGAGCTACAAGAATGCGATGAACTACTTCAAAAAACTCGGAGTAATCATCATCATCATCATCATCATCATCATCATCATATGTCAATCCTTCATGAGTATAGATCACAATTTTCACCTTTTCAATCATAGAATCCCACATCTCGTATACCAAATGTAGACTTGGCTTATCGGTATCACAAACCCTTATCATCTCATAAATAGGTCCAGTAAAAGCAAGAATGTAGTCCACTTTATCCCACCAGCTATCACTCATCACTTTTTCTTTTACAAAACTTGCCTTGCCTTGATCATCCTCTTTGTAACCCCCCCATTCTTCACTTATCACCATGGCCTCAAGAGAACGCCTAAGAAGCTTAAACCTCTTTAGCATAACAACCACTGAAGCAAAACGAGTGTCAGCCACTGCAAGTAATTTCAAAGAAGAAAATCGATTGAACATTGCTAGTCTCATAGAATGATTCATAATGAAGTTTTTCACCTGAACTGCATCATCATGAACTTGAGTAATCCAATGACATTTATCATATGTTTCAATATTCGACTCTATATTTCTTGCAGCACAAATATTTTTCAAAGCAAGGTTTAATGTATGAACAACACATGGGGTCCAGTAGATCCATGGGTACTTGATTTCAATAAGTTCACCAGCACCCTTGCAATTGCTAGCATTGTCTGTTATTATCTGAACAACATTCATGGGCCCAACTTCTTCAATAACTTCTTCCATAAGATCTGCAATGAAGTGCTTGTCCTTGACTTCACCAAAGCAATTCACACTTTTAATGAAAATGGGACCACTCTCACTAGTAGCCATGAAATTAATCAAAGGTCTTCTTTGTGGATCACTCCAACCATCAGACACTATTGTAACCCCTTTTTCCCTCCATGTAGCTTTTATTGGTTCCAAAAGCGTATCTAGATGCTGTAATTCTTTTTCGAGCAAGGTGGTTCTTAACTTGTTATAGTTTGGAGGAATATAACCACTCAAATTATTGTCTGCAGCAAATTGAAAAGCCTTCAAGTAATGTGGGTTTCTTGCCAAATTAAAAGGTAAACCACCAGTGTAAAACATCCGAGCAATCTCAGCATCTAGATGATTCCTAGCTTGTTCAACATATAGCTTAGTAATTGGGTTCTCCTTTCTTTTCTTAGCTTGTACATCACTTGGTTGACTACCACTACTCTCACTATAAGGAGGAACTCCTGGTATAGGTAAGGGTACATAATGTGGGGCATTAGCTTTCTTTCTTCTCTCAGCCTCTTCATCCAAGTTTATCATCTTGCGCACCATTTCTTTTGTGGTCTTAGTACATTTTCCAATTCCTTTTCCCTTAATTCCAAGCAAATGGGCCCTCACTCTTGTATATGTTCCTTGAAAAAACTTACCACAAATATTACAAACAATCCCCACATTACCCCCTTTCACTGCCCCTTCTTCAGTTTCAGTATCGACAACACTAGTAACATATTTCCAAAGAGGTTTATCTATATCATCCTTCTTAGATTTGTCATTTGCACTACTAGATTGAGGATTAGACATATCACATATAGTGAAATAGATCGACAAAAAGCTGCAAGTACATGAATAAAAAATATCCCAATACAATTACACGGTTTTTACTAGAAAAAAAAAAACCAGCCTCGAGGCACGTGTCTGACACGTCCTCCAACGTTTTGACACGCAAAACGTTTCTGACACGCAAAACGTACGGTTGTACAGCGTGTCAGTGCTTCTGAGCTTATAACGGTATAATTTGAACCACTAAGGCAACGAATATTGTCATGGTTAGAGCCAGAAATATAATGATCGAAGCCAGAGCAATTATACATCTTGAAATGCTGACTTTGTTGTATTACCCGGAAAGGAGTTGCGGTAATATCTAGATGTAACAACTTTTGTGGCAGACAATCATTAGGATCAAAAATCTGGATTAGTCTCAGAGTTTTGTAATTATATATGGAACCAACGGTGAAGTTTCCAGCTTTAGGAAGCTCAAGGAGGGGGCCTAGCTCGTTATCGCAATACATATCGAATCCAACAGAACCACAGGACTTAGATTGCCGATCTTTTAAGCGAAAAGGAAATTCGATTGATAAGCTATCTGTGCGGCTCAAAGAGGATTTTGTGTCACAGCTCATTCTTTTGCAACACCCGCCACTGCTGCTAATGATTGTTGGCATACATAGGATATGAAGGAGGAAGATGAGAGGGAATATGATGAGCTTACTAGAATTCTTCATAGCTCTTAAGTTGGTCTTCATGTTTGCCTAATAGATTTTGTATCTTGCAAATTGAAACTGCCAACTAATACTATTTGATTTGATCAAGAGTCGAAGAGGTCTTGCTATTCTTTTATTAAGTAATACTGCTAGTTCAATGATGGATGAATCAAAATTCTGCCTTTCATCATTGCGTGCTTTGTTAATGTCTACTACTTGTGTAGTAGTTGTTCTCTTTGCTGAATATAACTTCAAAACTTTAGATGTCTTAGCATTAATGTGATATGCACATAATTCACATGCATATACATTATTCCTCCATACCTTCAGTGGCAAAGTTCTATCAAATACTTTTACCTGTTTTGCTTCAAACCCGAGTACCCGAATTAAAGCATTGTCATTTGTGGCCATGTTTTTTCTGTATAGAAAGTTGCGACTTGCACGTAGGCTATAATCCTATGAAAATCTGATCTAACTTATAATCTATGGTTTTTTCACCAGATACCCCTGTTGAATTTCAAAATTCATGGGGTACCCCTATAATTTCAAAAATGCACCAGGTACCCTTACTATTTCAATAAAATTCACGAGATGTCCTTAATGACTAACGACGTCAAGTTTCCGTTAGTCATTAACCCTAATTTCAAAAGTCGTTTCTAAGTTTGTTGAGTTGATCTCTATTCAGCCACTTTTGAAGATGTTCCACTGAAGTATCTCTATTCAGCCATGCTAGTTTATGGTGTTGTAGTAATTAATGGTCCGTTATATTCAACTTATTTTAACTTATATAATAAGATAAGATAAGATAATATAAGATAAGATAAGATAAATAAGATGTTAGACACACTCAATAAACTTTCTTATAAGATAAGATAAGATAAGATAATATAAGATCAGATTAGATTTTATAAGATCTTATAAGATAAGACAAAATAAGTTGAACACAACAGACCCTAAGTACTAAAATAAAGAGGGCCAAAGGGAAGAGATGTGACGCTTATGGTGATTACAGCTTTGAGCGAAATATCATGTATCAAACTTTGTAAAATAATCAATGAAGAGCCTATGCCAATTGTTGGCCACGTTGGTGTTTCCAGATTTCATGTTTTATGTTTTGTGTTGTTAACTTGTTATAATTACCAATTTACTACATGTGTCTCAAAATAATATGTCACACTTAAACTGGGTGAACAGTATGTTAAAAATGAATATTAATTCCTCAAAAAGAATGTTCACTAACAATAATAATTCCTCTTTTTATTAGTTGCCTAGCTTGTTTTATTTTTACCTTTTTCTAATTTTCACCACATAATTTTGACCAATACCTTTAGTTAAATATTTCAGATAGTTGCTATTTTTTTTTACAGGATATAGTTGATATTTTTAAATAAAGATTGAGTAGAAATCTAACAAGATCTCACATGAGAATACATACCCAGAGAGGGAAGAATTATGCTAATGGGCAAGTTAAAGTTTGATAAGATCAAAGTTAAATTCCAAACTTTTCACAAATTTACTAATACATAATTATGTACTAACATTGAAATCAAAGTTATGCGATGGATATCGTGAATTAAAACAAATTGTTACAACTAATATAACATGGAGGGTGTATCTGGATACATAAAAAGTTCATCTACCTTCTGTGAGCACCATGAATGATCCATCATGTAAAAAGAATTTAAAAAAGCTAAATGGAGATGCTTAGGTACATTATTCACGCACACAGGGCACTTCATCACAAAAAAATATTTCGTACACAGGTTCATGTTTCATAAGCAAAATTCCTACTTTCCACTAAAAAAAGAGTAGAATTGCTATATAGCAAATAGTATTCTTTTTTTTTTTTTTGAATCCGACATAATATTAAAACTTAAACATAGTTTTGGCTAGAGAGCCTACAACAATCGGATAATATAAGCTCCATACAATCATTAGGGATTTGGGGAATAATCCTAACTTCATTTTGGGGCATGCTTTGCTTCCTACTGTCACGTGCAAGGTAGTCCGCCACTTTGTTGAGTTCACGCCTTGCAAATACAAATTGGACCTCCTTGAACTCCCGAGTGCGTTCCCTACATATTTTTAACACATTACAATACAAATCATTATGGATAGTGTCTTGGGATAGCAGTTTTATTGCTTGTAAGCTATCCGAACAGAGCAAAACATGTTCAAAATATTCCTTTTTTGCCAGGTATAGTCCTTCGATGATGCCCATAAATTCTGCCATGAGTATATCAGCCGCATATACTTGCTTTTGGAATCCCTCTATCCACTTGTCTTCATAGTTTCGCATCCATCCTCCAATACCTGCAGGAACATGGCTGCCTACAAAGGAGGCATCAACGCATATAACACACCACCTAGGGGACATGATGCTTGGAATAACCGAGGAAGGAACTTTTTTTGAATGAGATATAATGGGGGCAGAAGAAGTAAACTCAAGGGCAAGAAATATTGCTTTTTCCATAATATGATATGGGCTTGGGAGGGATTTATCTTCAAAGATTTTTTTATTCCTAGCAATCCATATTTCGTTAGTTACACACAAAGGGAAATAGGGCGGGCCAAGGAATATTCCTAAATACAACTCGAGCATGAATGTTATTATCAATCCATCTTTCCCTATTACCCATAAGCAAGGTTGGTTCGACACTAGTTAGATCCCACAATTCCTTTGCATACCTACAGTCTCTAAGGATGTGGATTACACATTCCTCTTCTAACTGACATACTGCACACAAAGGGGATGGGCAAATTTGTCTTATACAAAGCATTTTATTAGTGGGTAGTCTTTCTAACCAACAAAGCCACATGAAAAATTTTAATTTAGGGGGGTAGTTGCCTTCCCAAAGCCAAGAGAGGTCAACACTTGCCTCAACCTTCTTAGAGATTGCTACATTATACGCTTTTTTGAGTGAGAAAATACTTTGCATAGTAAAGGACGAGAAGGGGGCATCACTCTCATCTCTTGGGGTCCAACATAAGCTTTTAATTCTTTCTTTAATTTCCCCAGATAATTCAAAGGATAGTCTACCCCCATTCCACTCCCCATTGTTCCACACTTCTCTAACACACATATTATTCTCATCTCTATTTAAAGGGGCCATGATTAGACTTCTTACCATGCCACTCCCTAGCTAGTTGTCATTCCAAAAAGAAGCAGCTTTTCCATCACCTAGGTTCCAATTACAACTATCTTCTAGTAAATCCCAACCTTTCCCTATACTTTGCCATATTTGAGAGCCATTTTGGAACTTTGTTATACCATTCCCACAAACATACTTTGACATGATACAGTCTTTCGCAAGATTTGGTGCCCCTTGACACATACGCCAACCCAACTTAGCCATAAGAATCTTATTAAGCGTTCTATGATCTCTAATGCCAAGCCCCCCCTTAGATTTAGGAAGAAACGTACATTCCTTAGAGACTAGATGCAACTTTTGTTTCCCCTCTTTTTCCCCCCATAGGAAATTGTTGCATACCTTATCTAAGTCATCCAAGGTAGACAAAGGTAAGAAGTTCGCTTACATGTAATAGTTGGGGATTGTATTAAGCGTGGAGGAGATGAGTACAAGCTTCCCTGCTCTCGAAAGGAAGTTTGCTCTCCAAGAGGCTAGCCTTTTACGAACTTTATCAACAATGAATTGCACTTCCCTCCTACTTGGACACTTATGAGAAATGGGTAGCCCCAAATAAAGCCCTAAATTACACGACTCTTCTACATTTATTGTACTTTGAAATAACTCTTTAACTTCTAGAGGTGTGTTAGGGGAAAAAATAAGTCGACTCTTTGTATCATTTATTTTCTGACCTGACTCCTTGCTAAAGTTTTCCAGTACTTCCCTCACCTGAAAAGCCGTTTGTTCATCAACTCTTCCAAAAAGTAATATATCATTCGCAAATAGTAAGTGAGACACAGGCACTTTATCCCTTCCAACCCCAAATGGGGTCCATCTTTTCCCCTCACAAGCATGATTTATTAGTGAAGTTAAATATTCAAGGCAGATATTAAATATATAGGGTGACATTGGATCTCCTTGTCTTAACCCTCTAGAATGCGAAAAAGGTTCAGTCTTTTGGCCATTAACTAGCACTGACGATGAAGCTTTTGAGATACAATCCATAATTAAATTTACAGATTGGGCATCTAGGTTATGATATTCAAGACATTTCTTAATGAAACCCCATTCCATCCTATCATAAGCTTTTTCAAGATCAACTTTAAGGGCAAACCACCCCCATTTCCCCTTCTTTATATGCATAGAGTGAAGTACTTCAGCAGCTACAACCAAGTTGACCTCTGGCCCCCTACCTTTTGTAAAGCTGTTTTGATTCATAGATATCCAGTGAGGGATAAGGGGTTTGAGTCTATTTACTATAATCTTAGTAACAAGTTTATAAATAGTGTTACAAAGACTAATAGGACGTAAATGCCTCACGGTTTCAGGGCACGGTTGCTTTGGAATTAAACAAATTAGGGCATGGCACATTGTATCGGGGATTTTTTGATTCTTAAACCATTTTTGGATATCCAAACACAATTCGTTTTTAACGAGATCCCATTTATTTTGGAAGAAAATTGGATGGAAACCATCCGGTCCTGGCGCTTTAGTAGATTTCATGGCAAATAAGCTTGCTTAATATCATCTAGAGATGGTTCCTTAGCTACATTGACCGAATTGTCCGACTGATACTCCCAACTAAAACAATACATGTGTTTCATCGTATAGAGCTTGAGGAAAGCATTTCTAATATGATTAGCAATTAAGACAGGACTATCAAGGGATTCACCCACCTCATTTCTAATAGTCATGATTCTATTTGTGCTACGGTGAATAACGACATGTTTATGAAAATAGGCCGTGTTTCTCTCTCCCTCCATAACCCAATTAATTCTACTTTTCATGAACCATAACCATTCCTCTTGATCTAAAATTTCAATAATTTCATTTTGAAGTTCATGCTCAAGGTTTTGAAGGAAAGTGGCCTAGGTTGTTTTATTTTTGCCTTTTTCTAATTTTCCCCACATAATTTTGACCAATACCTTTAGTTAAATATTTCTGATAGTTGATATTTTTTTTGACAAGAGATAGTTGATATTTTTAAATAGAGATTGAGTAGAAATCTAACAAGTTCTCACATGAGAATACATACTCAGAGAGGGAAAAATTCTGCTAGTAGGCAAGTTAAAATTTGAAAAGATCAAAGTTAAATTCCAAACTTTTCACAAATTTACTAATACATAATTATGTATTAACATTGAAATCAAAGTTATGCGATATTTATCGTGAATTAAAACAAATTGTTGTTGGAGTTTAGAGTTCAAACTCTTAAGTTTTGGTTCAAAAGAATATGAGAAGTCTTTTGTCTTTTTGTCCCACATTGAAATAATATAAGAGAAGAGTAAGGTTTATAACTATTACTCTTTGAGTTGAGTAGCAATGAGGCTTTTAGTGGATAAGTGGTGATGTGTGGTGATGTGTGGTTACCACATGCGCGCCGCCGCCGCCCGCCTGGACCGGGCCAGGGCCATGGGCTTTGGGGAATAAACTTAACTTAACTACAGTTTTGGGTCAATCTACTTTTCTGTCAACACCGGAAAGGTAGAAACCGTGTAACCCTGGAGGTTGATTGCTAAGAGTCCGTGTGTTGTTGCGGGGCAAATTCAACTTTAGGGCAGTGATTATCTCACGCCACGGTTGTCAGATAAGTTTAATTACTTTGTTACCAATTTTTGTTCCTACAATTGTTACAATTAATATAACATGGAGGGTGTATCTGGATACATAAAAAGTTAATCTACCTTCTGTGAGCACCATGAATGATCCATTATGTAAAAAGAATTTAAAAAAGCTAAATGGAGATGCTTAGGTACATTATTCACGCACACAGGGCACTTCATCACAAAAAAATATTTCGTACACAGGTTTTCATAAGCAAGATTCCTACTTTCCACTTAAAAAAGTAGAATTGCTATATAGCAAATAGTATTCTATTGCATATATAGACCAGATTCTAAACAATGCATGTTGTACTACAAAAGTAAAACAATCCTTAAATTTGTGTGTTTTTTTCAAGATTGTCACTAAAATTTTATACTAATTATTTACATCCCCATAAGGCACAATGCATGGTCTTGCCATTCGAATAATTATACATTTTTTTTTTTTTTTTTGATAAGGAATTCGAATAATTATACATGCATGATGATACTATGATAGTGAGCTAGTAGCTTAATTAACCATTTTGAGGGTTTCATACGTGATGATAATGAGCTAGTAGCTTAATTAACCATTTTGAGGGGGGGAAGTTCTACAAATGGGGCAAGTAGCTTTAGAGCTTAGCCAAAGATCAATACAATCATCATGAAAACGATGAAGACATTCTGGTAATATCTTAAGGGTGTCACCAGGGTAATAATCCGACAAGCATATCGGACACTTGTCATCACCCGTTTTGATAAGGCGCCCGCTCTCCCCAACCACCACCATTGGATATGAGTTGATCGTGATCGTATCGAGTCCACCAGAGATCGCTTGATTTGTATTTGATGTAGCAATAATAGGTGCTTCACTATTACTCCCTCCTAGCCGAGCAGGCCAGATCCAGCAAACACAAATTAGCATAAGGGAGAGTGCTGCTACTAGTGCTGCTATGCCTAACCAGCCAAAGTTGAAGGTTGGAGAGGCCGGAGGAGTCTTCCAAGTAAAGCCTTTTAAACGAAAGTAGTAATCATAAAAATACAGAATTTATATGTCATACATATGTTGAATACGCCTACTATGTAATGACGATATATAATGTATAAAGAGGTTGAGGTGATGGAGTAGTGACATCGCTTCCCACCTCCTATCCCTGAGGTCTAGGGATCAAACCTCATGGGACTCATTCGAGAATTTCCCCTTATCCCCCCTTAAGTAAGTTCCCTTCATCTTACCTTAAAATATATATATATATATATATATATATATATATATATATATATATATATATATAATGTATAAAGTCAATTTTTATTCTTTGGTAGGAAAAAAAAACCTTTTGAAAGAGATGCAAAGTTTATGAACTTATGTCAAATAGGACAAGTTGAAATACATTATCTTTCTTCTTTGGGTTAATTGGGTATGTAGATGAATAACCTAGAGTTGAATTTTTCACCTGTACTACACCAGGTCCACTGGAAGTAGGACGAAGGAAGATAATCCTCACCTTTCAAGAATTTGGTCCGCTATAGTGAGATTTCGTCCCAGGACTTCCCAAATCTTGGAAAATAATGTATTTGTGGTGGTCTATTCTCTTGTAAAACATTTGTATTTATAAGGTTTTGTAATTTAGATAGTGGAGCCTATCATTATTTTCTAGGCAAAATTGGCCTCAATACCACATATTATGGCGGCATGGAGCGGGTGCGCTAAAGTCTGGCTTTTGACTAGTAGCTAAAACACCCAAACTATTTAGTGCAGGTGCAGCGAGCGTCACAAATGACGCCGAAACTAATTTTTTTCTTGCCGACGACGGGGAATTCGTGTTATTTATTTTCCTCATTTTCTCCTTTTTCTTTCATTTACCCTATGTTTTCATTAATAAGAAGCCTAATTCACGTGAACATTCGGCGAAAAAAGTTAGCTTGGGCGTCATTTATGACACTCACTGCATCCAGACCAATAGTTTGTGGTGTTTTGGCTACTAGTCAAAGTTGGTTGCGTTGGGTGCACCCACACCATAGTTTGTGGTGTTGAGACCAATTTTGCCTATTTTCAATCATTTCATATACTATTATTACTCAATCCAAATAATATGATCACTTTACAAAAGAAATCAAATTTAAAAACAAATGCATTATTAAGGAATTGGAAGGAGGATTACGAGGATTCTATATTAAATTTCTAAGCAGCAGGACATTTTTTTGAAAGAACTGGAAAAGGATTTCAGTGACTTTGCCGTTGCAAACATACGATGTGAAATCAGTAGTACGCAAACGCAAATTCTTGTATCATATGATCATTTAGACTACTATTAAGCTAAACAAAAAATGTTAGAAGTTATAGATTATAAAATTTATAAATATTACATGCAAATTTAGCGATCTAATTAGATCATCGTCATACAGTGTGACAAGAGACCAGCTCGTTTCACAAAACTTATCAGCAAAAGAAGCAGGCTAACCAAGAAAAGGATAATTGAAAAGTTATGTCACTTACCACATGATTCACAGTTCTGCTCGCGCCAAGTAAGACCAATACTTGAATAGCTACTCAGCCGACTGAATAAAGCATACTTATCTTGAACAGATACAATCTTCAGTAACTTGCAATTAGAATCATTGAAAGTATCATAAGAACTTACACTTATAATCGTATAATCTGGACCCTTAAGACAACCAATTTCATCATATAAGTAATAATCAAGACCAACCCCAGAGCAATTATACATATGAAAATCGGTAGTTCTTATCACTGGTAGGAAAGGATGAGTTGTGGTAATATCTAAAGATAACAACTTTTGAGGAAGACAATTATTTGGATCAGAAACCAAGTAAGTGTTGGCCAGTGGTGATAGGGGCCAGGCTTTGGTAGGACGGACCCGTGTTCGAATCCCCGCAACACCCTTGGGAGAGGAATGGAACCTAACCACCCCGAACTTGGCCTCGATCCGGATGTAGCCCGAAGGGTGAACTGGGTGCAAACACCAAAAAAAAAGAAAAAATTTGGATCAGAAAGCTCTATTACTCTTCTAAAATACAGTATGTTATCAACAGTAAAGTTTCCAGCATTTGGGAGCGTAAGGATAGGACCTAGCTTGTCATCACAATACAAATCGAATCCAGGAGAACCACAAGACTTCATCTGGTGATCAATTAATCGGAAAGGGAACTTGATTAAGATGCTCTCACAGATCGTGGTGTTGCAAGACTCCGCGCAACTCATCTTCAACATACATAGGAGGATATGTAGGGAGATGAGAGGGAATATGATGAGCTTGCTTGAATTTTTCATAGCTTTCTATGTATCGATGGATAAGTTGTATGATTATGTTGAGTGATTTCGACATTCTAATGTTTGCTCATTACATATTGTTCTTTGTTAGGAATATTTAATTAAGATTTAGGATTAGTCAAATTGTTGAAAAAGTCTGAATAGCCTACTAAATCAGAGATGAAGTATTCGAATTTTTGATACGTTCTTACTTTATTTGTTACAAGAAAAGGGATTGATTCATATAATAAATGTTTTCATGGCAGAATCAATGTCCTTATAATATAATTAAGAGAATGTAAGTTTGACCTTATTGATCGAGCTACAAATATGTAGTCAGAAAGCTTAGGAATAGTATGCTGTACTACAATAAGTATTCATCATTATGCCATTGACTTGAGAAATTCCTTCCCACCAAATTAATTAATAGCAAAGCCTGGTTTATGCCATTGACTTGACAAAACTGACGACCATTTTAGTGGCCAAAAACAGCAAAGCCTATCCGTCATTTGAACATAAACTTCTTTTAAAAACTTTTCTAGGCTAAGAAAAAAAACACAGTTCAAAATCAAAGAACACGTCTAATGAGAATATATTCAGTTCAGTTTAGTTTTCAGTTACTCTCTACAATTTCTCTCAACTCAATTCAGTTCAGTTTCAGTCATTCCAAAAGAACGGGGACTATATAGCTTATGATGGAAAGAAAATTACACCCTCGGCATTTTTTTGTTTAACCCTCTTTTACTTTTGTGGACAACATAATTAACTTTGACTATAAATAATCACCAATATATAATGAATTCGTGTATGCTAGGTTCGTCTCGAATGTGTATTTTACAGATATCGACTTTTCATAAAAAACCAATTACATTTAGAGCATGATTAAAAATCTTACCTTCTAAACAGATTATAAGTAATTTAGGACCTATAAAAATCACAAGATGGTAAACTTCGGACCTTCTTGGAATAATCCATAGTTGGGACTTATAAAAGGAAAATGGGTAATAGTTGGGCCCCCTCTTGTGGATTTTTCCCATATTTTTTTGACATGTAATATACGTTTAGAATGTATTATTATCATGTCAAGAGATCATCAGACTTAGTTTTTTATTTACTTTATAAAGGAAGGTACTATACAACTAATTAAATTTTCTTGATGAAAGAGATATATAGAAATAAGATGCTAAACAATGCATGTCATACTAATTACTATGATACAGTAGATGCATTGTTTTTTTCTAGATTCACACTAAAATTTGATGTTATTTACATTTTACACCCCCATAAGGCACGTAACAGAATTGTCATTCGAATAACTATGCATGATGATAATGAGCTAGTAGCTTAATTAAACATTTTGAGGGGGGCAAGTTCTACAAATGGGGCAAGTGGCTTTAGAGCTTAGCCATAGATCAATACAATCATCATGAAAACGATGAAGACACTCTGGTAATATTTTAAGGGTGTCACCAGGGTGATAATCCGATAAGCATATAGGACACTTATCATCATATGGTTTGATGAGGCGCCCGCTCTCGCCAACCACTACCAGTGGGTATGAGTTGATAGTGATCGTGTCAAGTCCACTAGAGACATTAGGTGACCTGTGAGAGATCGCTTGATTTGTATTTGCGGTAGCAACAATGGGTGCTTCATTGTTATTCTCTGCTAGCCGAGCGCGGCATATGCAGCAAACACAGATTAGCATAGAGGAGAATAGTGCCGCTAGTGCTGCTGAGGGTAACCAGCCAAAGCTTGCGGTTGTGGAGGAGCCTCCTAAACAAAAGGTCGTAGAATTATAAAATTATACTGTCAAAACTTAAAGAGGAGATAACGTACAAGAAGAAAATATATTTTTCTTTTGATCCAGTGGAGCCCGAAGGCGCTAAGCAAACATGAAAGAAGGAGGGGGATTCGAACCTGTGACCTATCGTTCACAACACCTCAATCTTAACTAATAGGCCAAGACATCCTTGGTCACAAGAAGAAAATATATGATAGCATGAAACTATTTCAGTTTACGGCATATTTTTTCAGTTACTGAAAGCATCTAACTTGCACATTAAATAGGCTACAAAGCAACTACGTACTGCTTCCTAAATTATAAACCAAGATAGTGGATTTTATGACCCAATAGACTTACTACACTAGTAGTTCACCAACACTCTAAAACTTGTAACCGAGCACACAATTAGTGACCAATTCAACTACCATAATGCTACTGACATTCCTAATATAATGATTTGTCACTAACAATTAGTTTGAAGGAACAAACTCAACATACACAATATATAAAAAAAGTCTTTTTATATTTTTGGACCAAGTTGGAAAAAGAAAAAAAGTTTTGTTTAAAGAGGTGCAATGTTTAACTTTTGTCAAATAGTCAAGTTGAATAACCTTAACCTAGAGTTAAAATCTATCAACTATAGTGGATATGGAAGGAGGAAGAAAAGGTAAGAAAATCCTCATTTCCAAAGTGTCCAATTCCATAACAAGATGTCACCTCTTGACCTTCAAATCATGGAGAAAAATGATTCATGAGAAAAAAATGAAATAGTTGTGCATGGTAGTTTATTCTCTAATAAACTGTTTGGATTGATAAGCTTTTGCAATCTAAATTAGTCAATTCTATACATCATATTCTATTACCAAATATTACCAAAACCAAATAATTTTTTAAAAAATAAAAAATAAATATGCATTAGGAATATGAAAGGAGAATTTAAGTTGGTTTGCAATTTTATTTCTAAGAGGCTCCACATGTAAGTTACATTTCTATAAAAAGAAACCTTTGAGATAAGAAGTTACATAAAAGTACTTAAAAATTATGCAAAATACATAGAAAGTTAGTGATCTAGTTAGGTTAGACGATTGTGAAATAGATCGACCAACCCTTGAACCTAGCCCTCGGACTTCACCTTTTTTTAAAAGAATGGCCTTTACAGCGCCCTATGCCGATTCCCACTTTCACTCTTTTGCCTCGAAGACTTCCTAGGGATAAAAGTATAGGATGGAATTTGGATACTATAGTAAGCTCTTAAAATGGGCTTAGCCAAGTTGTCGCCTATGAGCCAATAAAGCAGGAAAACCAAGAAAAAAATTTGAAATGTTATGTCACTTACCACATGACTCACATTTCTGCGGACTCCAAGTAAGGTCAATCCATGTATAGCTACTCAGCTGCTCGTAGAAAACATACTGAACTGGAACAGATACAATCTTCAGCAACTTGCAATTAAAATCGTTGACATTAGTACCAGGATGTACACTTATAATGGTATAATTTAGACCCTTAAGACATTCAATTTCGTCATATAAGTCATAATTAAGACCATCCCCGGAACAATTATACATATGAAAATCTTCACTTTGACTTGTTGGTAGAAAAGGATGAGTTGAGGTAAGATCTAAAGATAACAACTTCTGAGGAAGACAATTATTTGGATCAGAAAGCTGTAGTACTCTGCTATAATACCATATTTCATCAACAGTGAAGTTTCCAGCATTAGGGAGCGTAAGGAGAGGACCTAGCTTATCATCGCAATACAAATCGAATCCAGGAGAACCACAAGACTCCATCTGGTGATCAATTGCTCGAAAAGGGAACTTGATATCAAGGCTCTCACAGATCGCGGTGTTGCAAGACTCTGCGCAACTCAGCTTCAACATATATAGGAGGATATGTAGGGAGATGAGAGGGAATATGATGAGCTTGCTTGAATTTTCCATAGCTTTTCTATATGTTTATGGATAAGTTGTATAATTATTTTGGGTGGTTTTGACATTCTAATGTTTGCTCAGTATATATTGTTTAGTATTTAGTTACGATTTAGTATTAGTCAAATAGTAGAAGAAGTCCAGTTATCCTACTAAATCAGAGATGAATTATTCTAACTTTTGTTACGTTCTTGCTTTATTTCTTGCAAGAAAAGGGATTAATTTCGTATAATAACTGTTTTCATGGCAAAAATAATGTTTTAATATAATTAAGAGTATGTAAGTTTGACGTGTTATTACACGAGCTACAAAAGTGAAGTCAGAAAATTTAGGAATAGTATGCTGTAGTACAATATTCTTCATTATGCAATTGACTTGACAAAACTGACGACCATTTTACAAATATCGACTTTTCATAATTTTCACTAATGTACAATTTGAAATGATCAAAGTCATAGTTGTGCATCGAAAACCAAATTACCTTCCCATCCCACATCAAATAACCTTTAACTTAGATATTGGTTCTTCCAACTCCAACATCTGCAACTACAAAATCAATTAATTTTGGAAAATTAATTAAAAAGGATAAAAAGAAGAAAAATCATAATAAAAGTATATCTTAGTGTAAGCAATAAGCAAACCAAAGAGATCTCCACTATTTTGTCAGCAAGAATACGGGTAGTGATAAAACGATAACTTCGAACTCGGCAATCCATTACCATCCTCTGCAAAACAAAAATTTGGAAAAAATAACATAGGAACTTTGATTAGTGTTAATCAAATTCAATTAAAGACTAAAGTTTTCGCCAAAAGTTCGTCATGACAAACCAAATCCTGATAGTTGCCGATCATTCCAATAGAAATATGATCTATACGAAAGAAACCCTAGAAATTGCCCCCAAAATGAGATGATTTCACACAAAAATGCAGCACAAAAAAACACGACAAAATCTAAACTGAGAATTCTTACACAATTATTGAAATGTTCCTAAACAAACCTTGAATTACTGGAAGATGGGAGTTTCAGGTGTCATCGAAACAACTGGAATGGATGAATGTGGAGGGTAGTGTGTGAGAGAGAAGTGGAAATGGTAATCGAGGGTTTGTTTGTGCGTAAATTCTGATTCACCTCAATTGTGTATTTTTGTTGTTGTCAAATGCAGCTTTTTAATGTGGCCACTTTGTTAATTGCAGTCCTTTCATTTCAATCTGTTTAATTGCAGCCTCAAATAAACCAAACACTTTTAAGTTGCACTACACTTTTAAGTTGCACTGCAACTTAAAAGTTTTTGGTTTATTTGAGGCTGGAATTGGAGAGATTGAAATGAAATGATTGCAATTAATAATGACTTCTTTAAAGGGATGCATTTATAATAACTAAAATCTTGTTTATTTGTTGCTGATTAGTTCCCATTCAATACACGTTGCGTGGCCTTGGTACACAAGTCACGACTAGCTAGATACCAAATCACACGTCAGCTCAGCAAATCTCAATTTTTATTTAATTGTTAATTTTGACTTTTGCATTATTCACATAACTTACTTTCTATTTGGTCGCGCTCTATCAATGGATAATTTAGAGTCAAATGAGAAGATTCTTGAAAATGAGCATAATGCGAAATATTTTTTTGCATAAATTTTGTACTAAATGTGCGTATTTATTTTATACAAAATGTGCAACTTTTTAGCATGTGCAATTTTTTTTCTAATAGGATGCGCATCTTATTTTTCAAGAATAATTATTGTCATTCAAAATCGGTAATATGCATATATAGCTCAAAAAATATGCACATCAATGCTTCTCATCCTTCTCATTTTAAGTAATTTTTTTGGATCCTTTCCCTATATATATATATATATTTTTTCTTAATATAAGAAGGATGAAAAGGATTTTTATGCATATTTTTTCAACTACATGTGCATAACTTTTTTATCATGTGCAAATTTTTGAACAAAACATGCTTGTTTTTCTCAAGAAGCTAAGATGCACTTACAGTTCGAAAATTAAAATATGTATGCAGTTCAATAAATATGCACATTTAGTTCCAAAATGATACACATCTGTCCTTATTTTAAGAAAATATTTATTTGATCCTTCCCCTATATATGTATATATGTATATATGTATATATATATATGTATATATGTATATACATGTATATATATACATCTATATATACATATATATATGTATATATGTATATATATATATTTTAAGGTAAGATGAAAGGGACTCACTTGAGGGGGGATAAGGGGAAATCTCAAATGAGTCCCATGAGGTTTGATCCCTAGACATCAGGGATATGAGGTGAGAAGCGATGCCACTACTCCACCACCTCAACCTCATATACATAGTATATATAGGTTTAAAGTTGATTAACTTTGACTTTCGTACAACAAATGGGTAATGTGCAACTTTTAAGAATAATAGTGGGGATTTCCCAAAAATCAAAAACAAAATTGATTACTTAGGGCCCGTTCGTTATTGTTTTTTGTTTTCGAGTTTTGGTTTTTGAAAACTAAAAACAAAAAAAAAGAAACCGAAAAAAGTGGTTTTCACTTTTTTAGTTGTCGGTTTTCAAAATCATCATGTTTGTAATAAGTTTGACTAAATTTTTTTTCCATTATAAGACATATACCATATGACTTTTAAATACAAAAAACTAAAAAACTGAAAACCACATTGGTACCGAATGAGCCCTTAATTTGGCAACTTTTATATGTGGAAGTCCTTTCAAGTTTCAATACACATACAAATATACAATTGTTCTCAAAAAAAAAAAAAAAACTATATACAAATGTTCAGCAAAAAAAAATGTTGAATTCCCCACAAGTATATGGTGCTGTAATAAGTTGATATGGGGTTGGAGCTGGAATAAATTAGACATGATTACATGATGATCATCGGTTAGTAGTTTGAAAGTTCTGACTCGGAAATATTCTGCAAATGGGGCAAGTGGGTTTAGAGATGAGCCATAGATCAATGCAATCGACATGGAAGCGATGAAGACAGTCTGGTAATATTTTAAGGGTGTCACCGGGGAAGTAATCCGTCAAGCATATCGGACATTGATCATCATCTGGTTTGATCAGGCGTCGACTCCCGCCAATCACCACTACTGGATATGAGTTGATCGTGGTCTGGTCGAGGCCAGGTACGTGATGAGTTTCCCTGTGAGAGATGGCGGGACTTGTGTTTGTGGTAGTACTGATAGGTGCTTCATCATTTCTCATGGACAAACGAGCACGCCACATACAGCCAGCACAAACTAGCATTAGGAGGATTATGGCTACTAGTCCTCCTATCCAAGCAAGATTTTGGCCTGCATTGGAGCTAAAAGCGATGAGAAGAGCAAGTAAAAGTTGAGCATATACGAATATACGATACAATATAGTTGTCATTAGAGGGTAATGGTGAACTTTTCAGATCTTGATGGAGTGATTAGTTGGAGGAAATTGGGGCTTGGGATTTGGATTAAAGAGATTGTATTCGAATTTCCATGTTTAATTTGCCCCATTGCTATTTACCGCCCGCATTTACTAATAATCGCCCGTATTTTTTCCTTAAAATCCCCCCATACCCCTCCCTTTTTACCCCACTCTTAGGCCCTGTTCTTTTGAACTTATTTTAGTTGAACCGAACCGAACTTATTTTATTTTGTTTGAACCGAACTTATTTTTCTTGAACCGAACTTATTTTTACTTATTCTCTTTGAAATGAACTTATTTTTACTTATTTTTGCTGAACCGAACTTATTTTGGTTGAACCGAACTTATTTTTTTGCCGAACTAAATCAGTATTAACATAATATTATCAATACTTATTATTATAATAATCAATAAATATTAACATAATATTATCAATACTTATTATTATTTTATTATTTTATAATAATAAATAATAAATAATAAATAATAAATAATAAATAATAAATAATAATAAAAATAATAATAAAAATAATAAATAATAATAAATAATAATAATAAATAAAAAATAATAAATAATAATAAAAAATAATAAATAATAAAACAAATAATAAATAAACAATAATAATAAATAATAATAATAATAATAATAATAATAATAATAAATAATAAATAATAATAATAATAAAAAATAATAATAATAAATAATAGTAATAAATAATAAATAATAATAATAATAAATAATAATAAATAATAATAAATAATAATAAAAAATAATAAAAAATAATAAATAATAAATCATAAATAATAATAAATAATAAATCATAAATCATAAATCATAAAAAATAATATTAATAATAATAAATAATAAATAATAATAATAATAATAAATAATAAAAAATATAAAATATAAAATATAAAATAATAATAATAAATAATAATAATAATAATAAATAATAATAATAAATAATAAAAAATAAATAATAATAAATATAAATAATAAATAATAAATAATAATAAATAATAAATAATAATAATAATAAATAATAATAAATAATAAATAATAATAATAATAATACATAATAAATAATAAATAATAAATAATATTAATAATAAATAAATAATTAAATAATAGATAATAAATAATAAATAATAATAATAATAATAATAATAAATTATAAATAATAAATAATAAAATAATAATAATAATAATAATAAATAATAATAAATAATAAATAATAAATAATAATAATAATAAATAATTACAATAATAATAATAATAATAATTATTATTATAATAATAATAATAATAATAATAATAATAATAGATAACAAATACTAAATAAAAAATAAAAAATAAAAAAATAAAAAATAAAAAAAATAAAAAAATAAAAAATTCAAATTCATCGTTATTTTAATTATAATATTAATAATAATAATAACAATAGTAATAGTAATATTGAAAACAAAAATAATAATTACAACATTAGACAAGACTAAACTTATTTTTGCCGAACTGAACTTATTTTGGCTGAACTGAACTTATTTTTGCTGAACTGAACTTATTTTGGCTGAACTTAGCTTATTTTTGTTGAACTGAACTTATTTTTACTTATTTTTGCTGAACTGAATTTTTTTATTATTTATTTTTGCTGAACTGAACTTATTTTTGCTGAACTGAACTTATTTTTACTTATTTTTGCTGAAAATAAGTCCAAAAGAACAGGGCCTTACTCTTTCACCTCTCACACTACCACCACTCGACCACCACTACCACTGACCACCACCACACTGACCACCACCACCACCACCACCGACCACCACCATCGCGGACCACGCCACCACCGGAGCACCACAAAGAACCGTCAACGCCGCCAACCACACCGGACGGAATGTGGTTAGTTTTTAAAAAAATTCCGCCACCAGGTGCACAGTGACGGATGAAAATTTCGTTACCATGCCAAAAAAAAAAAATTTTTTTTTCTTGAAAATAGCCATGGTAACAAGATTTTCGGTCAAAGTGGTGGTGGTGGTCGCCGGTGTGCGTGGTGGTGGTTGACGCCGTGGTGGTGGTTGCAGTGGTGGTGGTGGTGGTTGCGGTGGTGGTGGTGGTGGTGGTTGTGGTGGTTGACGTCGTGGTGGTGGTTGCGGTGGTGGTGGTGGTTGCTTTGGTGGGTGGGTGGTGGTTGGGGTGAGGTGAGAGTGAGTGGTGAGTGAGTATACATAGGGGTAGTTTAGGAAAATCTTGAAAAAATACGGGCGATTTTTATTAAATACGGGAGGTAAATAGTAATGCCCTTCTTGGCTCGGGTAATTGTTGTAGTTTTCGGGACGGGGAAAAAGATTGGATCGAAAAATTTTCTAACATATATAATAAGAACTAGTTAATCTTGGCTCGGGTAATGACCCAGATCATTGTTTACCAGTGTGAATGAGAAATCTTAAATCATTGGATTGTGCTCAGTAAATGATCTTCTAGTTCCTTCTAAATTTTCTACATAGTAAATTTTTATATGGACTATTGATCAATACAACCACCGGCTTCAAGAGAGTACATTTATAAATATAGAATTATTTACAGACAATATAATACAATCTTGTTTTTGAAATTTATGTTATTGTGTAAGAATATAACCCATGCAATAAAACGGTGTAGTAGTGTTAATGAAGGAGGTTATAAAATTTTGAAGAGTTTTTTTTAAATGTATGAGTATTGAAAGGTAGGTTACGCTATTATTAGCATTAGCTTAATGAGTATTAATATATACATTTGTATTTAATTGTTTTAAAATTAGAAATATTATATTATCTTTAAATATTTTTTCTCCCACAAGGACCAACATGAGATTGTAGAATAGTTAGTTATGTATCTCAAATGAGAGGTCATGAGTTCGAATATTAAAATACACATTTTTATTGTTTAATATTTCTCATTTAATTGTGTGGAGGAGGGGGAGTACATAGATTAGAGGGCAGGAGATCCTTGTCATTAATTGAACAAGGTAATCACTCACCAATCCCAAGACTCTAGGATCTATTTCACCCTTCCCAAAAAACTCGCATTTTCACATACCAAAAGCCCTACAGCTGCAAGGGTAGATGGTGCATATTTTAAAAGTTAGAAATATATGCTAAGTTCACATTAAACACGGGGATTTATGGTAAAAAAAAAAAAAACTATAATTTCTAATTTAAAAAATCTTATATTTCCTCCGTTTCGAATTAATTGCAACAAATCCACTTTTTTACTATTCACACTTTTCACTTTGATTAAGATTTGTGATTTATACATAATAAAAAACATAGTCAAGTGAGATCTTGTTAGATTCGTCTCGTGACATACTTTCGTAAAATGTAATTTTTATACTTTTTACTTATATGTAATTATAGATATTTGTGGTCAAAATAATGCCTCGACATGCGTTAAAGTGGATTTGTTGCATTTAATTCGGAACGAAGGAAGTATAAGACTTTATTGTAATAATGTATGGTAAAACAACAAAATCTTATATAAGACCCTATTACAATAATGTATGGTAAGACAACTAAAAGAGCGTAAGTTTTTTTTACCTATATAAAATATGTTATTTATAGTAGAAATGACCCCTTTTACCTAACCCTTTTTCTAAAATTGATCCCTTTGATTTAAAAAATGACATATTTAGCCAAGAAAATGAGATGATATATTACCATAAGCTTATTAAAGGTCAAACTTATTAATAATCAAACATGTGTTTTGTAGACCCTGAAGAACAAATGGGGCAAACAAATGGGACTCACCTGAGTCACCGCATGAGTTGCACTTCATCTCATTCTCAGGCCAGGTAAGGTCAAAACTTGAATGACTACTGAGCTCACTGAATCCGAAATAGCCACCTAATGTTGTAGGTAAGGACACCATCTTCACAAAGTTGCAATTTGTATCAGTGACTTTAATCCTTGTTTTGGCACTAAAAATAGTATAAGTTGAACCACTAAGACAATCAATCTTATCATAGTAAAAATCATAATCACCATCCCCAGAACAGTTATACAGCCAAAAATTAAGACTAGCCTCTATCGGTCGAAACGGCGTGGTTGTAAGATTTAGAACTAACAACTTTTGTGGAAGACAACCATTTGGATCTGAAAGCTCTATTCGTCTTATGTAATAGTATAAACTTTCAACTATGAAGTTTCCAGCATCTGGGAGCTGAAGTAAGGTACCTAAATCGTTGTCGCAATACAACTCAAATCCTGGAGAACCGCAGGATTCAGGCTGAAGATCTTTTAAGTTAAAAGGATAGCTGATTGATATCGTCTTGCAGGTCATGGACAGGCAAGGCTGGGCATTGCTCATATTTGGCATACATAGAAATTGGAGAAAGAGGCCGAGAGAAAATATGATGAGCTTGTTGGAATTTTTCATGGTTTTTTTCGACACTTTGCTAGTTTCTTGTTAGTAGAATGATATAGTATTGAGTACTTGATTTTATGCTTAGTCCAATAGTTGAAGAAGTCCTGTTTAAAAGTAAACAATTAGGCATAGTTGTTTGAAAAAAAAACATTAATGTAGTTTTTTTCTTTTAAAAGCTGATGGCAACATCACCGGCCAGAAAAAAAAAATTGTTATAAACATTCTATGGTCTAACATAGAAATGAAGCCATATATTTATGTCGTTATGTGTCGAAACAGGTTATGATAGGTGTTTCGGTGTTGAAACGGTTGGCGGTCCTGAGAGAAGTCCGCCAAAGATTGGGGTTATCGTCCTCTGGTGAATAGTTGCACAAGAAGCAAACGTGAACTACCCTCGGGGATGCGAGGAAACCCCTCCGACGCTCCAAGTCGACGTGTCCAACTCGGATTTAGAAAGAGATAGTAGATAGAGATATAAGAATTGTGAGTGTGAGAGAATGTACCTACAGAATAGTACCAGTGGGGTATTTATAGAAGTACTATTCACCTGATAGGGTGTGTAATCCTTTGACACGTGTATGGTTGTGGTACGCCTGACGTATGGGAAGATTCCATTTTGTCTTGTTAGGCGACCGCCAACGTTGTCGGACCACGTTGATACGCTGACTTGTTAGAGCTGTAGGCGACATCGACAATGATCGCGGCCATAGTGGTGTTCGCAGACTCATCACAGAGATCCGCTAACATACTTGGGTTATACCCATACAATAGGTATATCCACAATATTGAAGAACGAGATATATAGGTATTATTTCCCATTATGTAAGGAATTGATAAGAATTCTCGTCAATTCTATGAGTACCTGTTTGAGAGCTTTCGTTACAACATAAGAAGTTCTTCGCTTGGTGTATAATTGGATCACTTTCTCTGTCATATGAATCAGTTGTAATTTACATATTTTCATTACGACTAGATTTAGGAATTTGGGTTGGCTCAAGTGGTGAGATTTCCCATCTCCCCTAGCAAAGTCTAAGGTTCAATTCCTACCCCTAGCATTTGCTTGGGATTTAAGGAAGGAGGGGGGTTGGAGGTGTCTCACTTGCAGTGGGCCTCTAGGTGGGGGCCCTGTACGAAAGCAGTCCAGAGGATTTCTTCTTACCAATTTTTATAAAAAAAATTATGACTGGATTTTTAATTAATATATAAGAAATAATAATTTCATGTAAGATTATTTTAGTTTTATTCCAATGTATATGTAATATGTTCATAGTATTTACTTTTATAACTTTTACTAATCATCATAACTAACACTCTTAATTGTTAAAGGCGTGTTTTGCGTGAAATAAAATGTTGTAACTAAATTGAGGCAGAGAGAATATTAGTTCTAAATGTTTTTTTTCAGCCTCCAATACACAACTTTGACTATTAATATATTGAATTACATATTACTTAAAATTACAAATATTCTATAATTAGAAATACACATCCTGACAATATGAACTAAATTTCAATTCCAACAAGCTCATTAAAAAATAATTAGGTAAAGTTTAAAAAATTAGCTTTCAGAAACAACGAACGTGCAAAATTTACGAAGTATAAAAATGATTTGACCGAGTTCATTAGACATAATGGACAAGCAATTAAGCTCAACAATTATTGTGAGGGGGAGAAATTCTGCAAATTGGGCAAGTGGGTTTAGAGCTTAGCCATAAATCAATACAATCAACATGAAAACGATGAAGACAATCTGGTAATATTTTGAGGGTGTCACCGGGGACGTAATCCGTCAAGCATATTGGACACTTGTCATCATGTGGTTTGATCAGGCGTCGGCTCTGGCCAATCACCACCATTGGATATGAGTTTATTGTGATCTGGTCGAGTGATGATGTATGGAGATCTGATCGTGTACTACTTTGTCCAGGGGACACCACGTTATTTGTATTTGTAGTAGTAACAACTGCTGCTTGTCGTTCATCATTTCTTGTTGACAGCCAAATGAACAAAACACAGCTAACTCCAATTACAATACATACCAAAATTGTTATTGCTATTAACCAGGTACGACGATTTGGGCCTGTGTTGGAGTCACATATTATAAGTTAGGAGTTCAGGTTAAAAAGATATCACAACTTATCACGCAACATTTTCTAGAGAAATAGTCATAAAACGGGTTGTCTGAGAGCTTTTAACGGACAAAAGGGTCATACCAAGATTCATTAAAGTAAAAAAGATATAATTAAAGTAAAAAAATATATAATTAAATAAAAAAAGGCATCATGTATCATGTATGAAGTATGAACAAGTTTTACTCAATTCTCTCTCATATTCCATATCTCCTTCATCTTTTGTGTTATATTGACTCGTTCGTTATTGACCCGCAACTCACATAGCCTAACTGACCCATTGACAAGGTGGCCCACTAATAATCCGATCGGCTACTGACCCAACCCGACCCCAACCAAGTCCAACTGTCCAAGGATAAGTTGTGCAAAAGTGAGCCTGAATCCACAAGTATCGTAGTAAACCGGCCAGATTTATAGGAGATTTGTGAATGAATAACCAAAATTTCAAGCTAAGAATGAAGGAACAAAAAGGTAAAAGTCGTACCATTTACCTTGTAGCGTGCACGTCTGCTCATCCCAAGTAAGGTAAATACTTGAATAACTGCTCAGCTCACTATTTAATCTATCAAATGTTGGGAGACTTGGAACAGACACATCCTTCAGAAACCTGCAATCGGAATCAGTGACTCTTGAAGATGACCCTGATGCACTTATAACGGTATAATTTGAACCACTAAGGCAATCAATTTTCTCAATGTGTAAGGCGTAAGATTTACCAAAACCAGAACAATTATACACCTTGAAATCCTTACTTTGGCTTATTACACGCAAAGGAGTTGTGGTAAGGTCTAGTTTTAACAATTTCCGCGGCAGACAATCATCTGCATCCGAAAGCTCGATTTGTCTGAAATCACTGTAGTAATATATGGAACCTACGGAAAAATTCCCAGCTTTTGGGAGCTCAATGAAGGGGCCTAGCTCATCATCGCAATACATATCGAATCCAGGAGATCCACAAGACTCGGATTGATGATCTTTTACGCGAAAGGGAAAACTGATTGAGATGATATCGTCGTTGGTTAAAGAAGAATTTCGATTGCAGCTCATGGGAGTGCAACAGTTTGCACTGCTGCTCATTTTTGACATAAATAGAATATGGAGGGAGATAAAACAGACTATGATGATGAACTTGCTGATGAAATTGTTCATGATTTGTTTTATAAAAATGAAATTATGGTAAGATTTGTACTTCTGAGTGGTTTCCACATTGTTTCTTGCAACTTTGGTTTTAGGCTAAGTCCAATAGTTGAAAAGATCCTCTAATTATGTACGTAAGTGCGTGACTCTTGCTTCTTTCTTGTGTGTAAACGGAAATAAAATTACATTATCTTAGTAAATCTTACCTCTCATTATCATTTTTCCAGTAGATTTTCGTAGTTTTTTTGGATTTTATATTAGGATTTTTTGTCAAAAACTACCTATTAATTGCAACTTTTTGAAAACAACTACCTAATAAGTCTAATTTTTAAAACAACTACCTTTTATCATTTTTTTTTGTAAGACTACCAATACACGATAAACGTTAGTAATTCGTGCAGTGGCCCCACTTGACAATTCCCTCCATTTTAAAAGATATAAATTTATGGATTTTTTTTGTCAAAAACTACCTATTAATTGCAACTTTCTGAAAACAACTACCTTTTATCATATTTTTTTTGTTAGCACTACCCATACACAGTAAACATTAGAAAATACCGTGTTTTGGTAGTGCTAACAAAAAAAAAACATGATAAAAGATAGTTGTTTTAAAAATTAGACTTATTAGGTAGTTGTTTTCAAAAATTTACAATTAATAGGTTGTTTTTGACAAAAAAATCCTTTTATATTATGTATATAATTCGCATACAAGAAAATCATTGAGAGCAATTGACAGCTCTTGTGGCTTGTGAAAACCTGGAAGGACGTATATATAAGTAAGCAAATGTAGCTTTGACGTTTAATCAGTCAACCAACCAACTTTGTTATATACTCACATTTTTGTCCGGCCTCTTCTATGTTTTCTTCTATCATCTAATATATTGCTAGTCAATCAACAACTAATCATGCCCCCTCCGTCCCTTGGCTTTTTCCAAAGCCAAACTTACAATAAATTGCTAGTTATCGTTTGAGTTTCCGTTTGCGCAACAGCTCACTTATGTACATAGGAGATTGATACATCACCTGGATAGATTCCCACTAAAAATAGACAATTAAAAAATAATTAATTCTCTTGAGTTGACTCCACTAATTATTAATGTATATCTTTAGTGGGCACGTAGATACTCAAGTGGGTAGATAAAGTTTTTTCCATGTACATAGCATGCATGAAAAATACAATTAGCATGGAAGGATGAGGATAAGTACATGGGAACATTCTACATATATTGGAAAATAAAGCCGTTATAATGTGTAATTATGATAATGGCTCACCATTAAAAACCTTGACACTTTATTTATATATATATATCTAAAACCCAAAGCAAAAACATGCCATGTTGTCACATGTATTTTTCCCTTCCCCACACAATCAAATGAGATATATATACAAATATATTAAAAGGCGTTCCTATCAAAGAAACGGTGCCACATGGCACTCTACTCAAACTTCTAATCCACGTGTTTATAATCTCATTTAAAAATACTAACAATATGTAGTTAATAGGATCCGAACACATGACCTTTGAAATAAAATGTAAGTGTTTAACCACTAATCCACTACAATTTCAATGCTTAATATGTTTCAAAGTAAAGCATAATAAAGTCTTATAATTATATGTAATCATAAAGACAGACAATTTTTTGATCCCTAACACTTCTATTAAGTACTAACATTCTATCTCTTACCATAATTCCATTGAAATTGTTATTTTTATCCCTAATTGAAGTTTTTTAAAAACAATTTATCATGTCGTAACATCCATTTTTCAATTTTGCACTAAACATTATAAATAAGAAAAACTAATAAAATCAAGTATGAGATTTATGAATAATAATATATATGATAATTGTAACTTACCCGCGGCATCGCCTGGGCCAAAATACTAGTTAAACAATAAAAATGTGTGTTTCAAGTCTCGAACACATGATCTCTCATTTGATATATTAATCCACTAACCAACAACTCTACAGTCACATGTTGGTCTTTGTGGGGAAAAAAATGATTTAAAGACAATATAATACTTCTATATTTAAAACAATTAATATACAAATGTATATATTAATACTCATTAAGCTAATGCTAATAATAGCGTCTTCTACCTCTAAGTACTCTTACATTAAAAAAAAACTCTTCAAATTTTTATAATATCCGTAGTTGACACTACTATACTATTGAATTACATCGGTTATATTCTTACCCATTAACCTAAATTTCAAAAACAAGATTGTATTATATTCTTTGTAAGTAACTATATGCACTCTCTTGAAGTCGAGGGTTATATTAGTGAATAATTTGTATCATAATTTACTATGTAGAAAATTTATAAGGAACTGGAAGATTATTTCCTAAGCGCAATCAATACCTACAACTCTTTTTTCCACTTCTCTCAAGTTTTTTATTTAAGACTTCAAATGCACATTGGTAAATAATCCGGGGAGTATCGCCCGGGACAAGAACTAGTTTACATTACAATACTTCCTCTGTTCTGTTTCAAACGAAACATTTGCTTTTTCACGCGACCCAACGCCCTTATTTAATCATTAATATCTTTAGTTGTGCACACGTAAAAAATATAAAAAAGTTATAATTTGATAGTATGCATTGAGACGAATCTAACAAGATCCCACTTGACTATGTTTTTCTTTATATAATGGCGATAAATTGGAGTCAAAATTGATCAATAAATAATGTCATTTCACCCAATGTTTCATTTAAAACAGAACGGAGAAGTATTATATTTACAGCATATTACAATAATACTCTTAGTTTCCGCTATCAGTTACTTTCTGACAATAACATCTACTTCGTCTTCTCGGGCCTTACTTGTACTTGCACATAGCGCACCACAACAAAGTAATATTAGTATCACTACAGCTGAAGCTGCACCTGGTGCAGCTTTTCTACGGGGGACTTCTTGTCCGGGCCACCTAGATGGAAAAAAAAACACAATGAGCATTATAAGAAGACACTCGAGTAAGTATTACTCCCTCAGTCGTTTCGTGATCTATACTCTTTGTATTTTGACACTACACTTTACTTTGGTCGTCATTTGTGATTTATACACAAAGAAAACTTTTTAATAGATCTTTTCTCAACAATAGACAGTCACAAATACATTATTATATGTCTAAATTAAGGAAGTAGCAGTATAGATTTGCTTTCATTTTTGTGTACAGAGACGAAAGTTTTAATTTTTTTGAAAGGGAGAGACGAAAGATTCTGATGTAGGCCAAAAACCAATGTTGAATACCACCCTCAAAGACTCTGACATGTACGTGTTGGAGTTTAGAGTTCAAACTCTTAAGTTTTGCTTCAAAAGAATATGAGAAGTCTTTTGCCTTTTGTCCCACATTGAAAGAATATAAGGAAATAGTAAGGTTTATAACTATTACTCTTTGAGTTGAGTAGCAATGAGGCTTCAAGTGGATGTGTGGTGATGTGTCCGAGCCAGGGCCTTGGGCTTTGGGCTTTGGGCTTTGGGGAATAAACTTAACTTAACTACAGTTTTGGGTCAATAATGTATCAGCATTTAATGACCGTTTTTTGTAACCGATTAAGTTCTTGTTTTTTTCCTAAATTAGAGTCTCCTTTTTCTTTTCCTTATTTGGCTCCTCAATTGCTGCCACCAACCCCAAAAATTCCGGGTTGAGGGTTATCAAATAACCTCCCACCTACGAAGACTGAGGACGGAGAAGCTTCTTCCTACATAGCATCTCTTTCTCTCTCCTCAGTTGGTGGCTTCTCGCTCTGCTTCTTCAAGTATTCTGGTATCCATTGTGGGGAGAGAGACACACAAACATCTTCTCCTCTGTTTCATTCTCTTCTTTTTCTGGGCAATATTCAAGAACAGTTCGAAGGACTAGTGGCTTCTCTCCTCCCAAAGTAGGCCGACCTTTCGGCGTTCTTCGAGCCGCCGATCTTTAGTGGAAGCCGCGCGGCGGCTTCTTTTTTCTCGGTGTTGGAGGGTTTAGGCGCACGGGTGGTTGGTGCGCAACGGAGGGTGGCGGCGCTCAGGTGGTTTTCGCCTTTCGACCTGCAAGCTGCGATACCCGCACGGGAGGGTGGAGCTCGGGGGTCCACGTGATGGCGCGTAGCAGGGTGGCGTGCACGGGAGGGTGGAGCTCGGGCGGTGGTTCAATTTTCGCGAGCTAGGGCGCTCGGGTGTTTCTGCTGCGTGGAGCTAAGAGAGTTCGTGAATTGAATGAAAATTGGGTGGAGGGAAGAATTAATGAGAGCGCGATTATTTTGGGTGGGAAAAATAAAACAAAGGGCTGCGGTTGTGTAGAAAACCGCAGCCCTTCCATTAAGGGCTGCGGTCGGGACCAAAACCGCAGCCCTTTAGTGCACTGAGGGCTGCGGTTTTGGTCCTGACCGCAGCCCTTAATGGAAGGGCTGCGGTTTTCTACACAACCGCAGCCCTTTTACAACAGCAAATGGCTTTTTTTCCTCTAGTGCATGTGTATATTATATGTGATCAGCTTTGATAGTATTCATTTGCCTATTGTTTATAATACATTATTGCTTAACAAATATTTAAGTGCCTGAAAATTAGCAGGACAGGAAGCTGAGTGGATAAAGAGTTTGGTTGTTGATATTCCACTGTGGTGTAAGCCAGCTCCATCAGTTTCCATGCGTTGTGATTCATAAGCCACAATTATGGTAGCGAATAATCAAGCCTATAATGAAAGAGAAGGCATATTTGCTTAAGGAATGCTATTGTGAGAAATCTAATTAGAAAATGTGACTCGAGTATATATAAAGTTGGAGAGGAATATTGTTGATCCTCTCACCAAAGGCCTTTGGAGAAAATTGGTGCTAGCGTTAGCACAAGAAATGGGTTTAAAGCTTATTGTGGAGTGAATTGTGATGGATACCCTTCTAAGGAATTCCTAAGTTCAAAGGGTCAAACGAAATCACAAAGGAACTCAAGTTGTTGATACTACTACCATTCCTACTAAGTAAAGTGATCGATGTAGTATTGTGTTTCATTATACTGTTATATGTGTAAGGTTGAGCTTATAGCTCTTAATAAGTTCATAGCCTTACTTAAGGTGGTTTGTGACAGTACAAACTTGATGAACTTACCTATGTGAATGTGGGGGTTACGCCCAATCCCCTATGAGAGCTAAAAAGGCTTAGGCTCTCTAGAGCATTCATGAGAATCCAGGTTAATTGTGGGGCACCGATATCACAATTGCGAGAACGTTTCTTGATTTGAAAAAGGTTGAGTGCGCATCTATGGTTAACTAACCTCGTGAAAGGTTCAAAGAGAAATCTACCTATTACGACAGTAAGACATATTTGTACGCACTGAGTGTCAATTCAAGTCCATAAGACATTGATACTTCAAAACCTAGTATCTATTGCCCAAATCATATTTTTCAGCCCTGTTTCTTTCTGTTTTCTTCTTTTGAATCATGTGGGGGATTGTTGGAGTTTAGAGTTCAAACTCTTAAGTTTTGCTTCAAAAGAATATGAGAAGTCTTTTGCCTTTTGTCCCACATTGAAAGAATATAAGGAAATAGTAAGGTTTATAACTATTACTCTTTGAGTTGAGTAGCAATGAGGCTTCTAGTGGATGTGTGGTGATGTGTGGCTCGGACCGAGCCAGGGCCTTGGGCTTTGGGCTTTGGGCTTTGGGCTTTGGGGAATAAACTTAACTTAACTACAGTTTTGGGTCAATAATGTATCAGCATTTAATGACCGTTTTTTGTAACCGATTACTTGCTTTTTTCCTAAATTAGAGTCTCCTTTTTCTTTTCCTTATTTGGCTCCTCAATTGCTGCCACTAACCCCCAAAATTCCGGGTTGAGGGTTATCAAATAACCTCCCACCTACGAAGACTGAGGACGGAGAAGCTTCTTCCTACATAGCATCTCTTTCTCTCTCCTCAGTTGGTGGCTTCTTAGTTCTGCTTCTTCAAGTGTTCTGGTATCCATTGTGGGGAGAGAGACACACAAACATCTTCTCCTCTGTTTCATTCTCTTCTTTTTATGGGCAATATTCAAGAGCGTTCTCAATCTACTTGTCTGTCAACACCCCCCCTGGAGGTTGATTGCTGAGAGTCCGTGTGTTGTTGCGGGGAAAATTCAACTTTAGGGCAGTGATTATCTCACGCCACGGTTGTCAGATAAGTTTAATTACTTTGTTACCAATTTTTGTTCCTGCAGTACGTCCATAATTGTTTGGTTTATGTGTTTACTTAGTACAACTTCTATGTTTGTAACAACTTTAATACTACCACGTCGATTTCGATTAATAAGGTAGTTGAAGTTTCCTGCATTAGGGAGTTCAAGTATGGTAGTTGAATCATTGCACTGCAAATCGAAACATGGAACACCGCACAATGGAGGCTGGCTATCCTTTAACCGGAACGGAAACTCCACGGAGATGGTGCCTACATTGATGCATTGTGTTGTGTTGCTAGGTTTGGCATTGATGCATAAGAAACAATAATGAAGAAAGGTGAGAGAAAATATGAAGATGAACTTGATGGAACCTATCATGGTCTAAGGACTTTTGCTGGTTGAGAAGTTATAAAATTATGGGTATACATAACTTCATTTAAACTCTGTTTACGGGCTACTATCGAGTGTCTCTAGAGTCTCGACCTCGTCATTTATGGCATGTTGGAGTGTTTTAGTAAACAATTGTGCTTGCCAACATTATGGTTTTGACCCATTACCCAAATCAAATGCATGCCAAGCTATTCAGGGGACTCACTCATGTGAAAATAGCTTATTGTCGCCGGGAAGCAAATATGGTCACGGACGCTATGGCGAAGAAATGTAGAATGGAAGAAATAGAATGCAATGTAACTAGGACATTTTCCCATCCCCCTAGTCATTGTATGAACCTCTATGTTGCGGATTGTAACTAACTATCATTAATTTATCTAGTTCTATTTTCAACACACAAAAAAAAGCTATTCAGGGGGTGTGGCCTTCGTCAACCACTATGCCTTCTCAAGTCATTTTTATCTTTGGTCTAATTTACAGGCGTTGTCAGTAACTATGTCATGGCCTGATGTGTAAGGCCAATTGGGCTATTCGAGGCCCCACTCGTGCTTGATCCATGTGATGTGCAATTGCCTTTTCTTCATCATATATATTATGTAACAATCTAATAAATATACCTTTTTGCATCGAAACTTGAAAAAAAAAAACATGAAAACATAAAAATTCAAATGCATTTTACAATTCAAAGTAAAAGAAAATTACAAAATAAGCTCTCACATGTTAGGTTGACCTTAATCTGAATTTTGTATTAGGGCTAGGTACTTTTCGACGTGTAACTTTGAACTAATCCAACATGAGTGACAGGCCTGTTTTTACAACATCTCTATTATATATGGAAACTGTTAAAGATTTTGGTGTCCATCCATCTTTACCAATTTACCACTAACTAGAACAGAAAACTGCAACACCTACCACTCTATTAATTTAAATATAAAAATAAAAAAGGAAAAAACCGAACTAACAAACTGCAAAGCAGTTACCACTCATCATCCTTCGACTTCGCATGCATAGCGTGTATATAAGGCTAGTAGGTTTTAATTACAGCACCTGCAACATTTCAAATCCAAAAGAAAAAAAACGATTATAGAAATGTTTTCTGGAAGAATAACAAGGGGACGATCCTTACTCAAAGGAGTATAGCGATGGTTGGTGATCTTCAGGAGTTTAGGGGTCCCTAGTTTGTTTAGTAGGCCACAAAATCACATGGCCTTCCTAGCATCAGCAGCTTGGGCTGAACTCTCAGCTTCTTCTCCTAAGGCCATGAGATGAATGCGAGCCCAGCTGTCGGGGGGCTGCCAGCAGGCAATAAAAGCAGCAGCACAAGATAGTGTGATAATAGGAATTAAAGCTAGAACTGCCCAAAATGCCATTGTTTGTAACTGAACGCCTCAAGAAATTATTGCAATCAATTCGGGTGATGAAAATTTTGTAGTGGAAACAATTTTTTGATAGTGTGCTCTGTATTATCTTGAGAATGGAGTTATTATATTGGTGTCTACACGTTTAAGAGAGCTGGATTAACGACTACTAATTCAATTTTAATCTATGAACTTGTTCAATAACAAGAATTGCAACTTATTGAGATCAGACTAATTCTAATTTTATGCTCCTCGGTGATTTGTACTGCTTGAAGAGGTCCTAGTTTCCCTTTTCACCAAAATCTTGAAATGGACCTCCAAATAAAATAATTATGTCCGTGTTTAAGATCAACAGGAAACCGTTTGCCCTTTGGCTTACAAAGAGTCGTATGGCTTACCAAGAGTCGCATGGATAGTCTCAACTAATCCATGACAATTATGATTTGGTAGAGAATGAAGACACAAGTGTAATAAGGTTCATCCTATAACTAATTGACAATTGGTAGTAAAAGAGTTACAAAATTTATATAAATCAAGTGTAACATAATTCCCTATATAATTCGCTTTTTCAGTTTGCAGTTCATCCAAAATGGACCAAAAATAGGCTAAAATCGATTATACTGCGCTTTCTTCAGTTCGCAATTCCCGGAGAAATTAGGGAATTATGTTACATTGGTTTGTTGTGAAAGAGAGGGATCGGAGTATAATTCTTATAACCCTTAATTATTATCAGGTCAAAAAAGTGGGAGCAGTTCATGTTTTGGAGTGATTCAAAATACAATATAGAGCAACTCGATCTTTAACATAAGCTGCAATTTGAAATAGAAAACCCAAAACACAAACAATTGCGCTCTTTTCTTTTTGGTGTTGACAAACGATTTCGTTGTTGTAGCTCACTGTATGATTGGGATGATACATTGAGCACGAAAGTGACATTTTTTATCTTTTGATGAGAACCCAATATTGTTTTGGCTTGCAGCAATAACAACAAAAACATAAAAAGACTAGTATTACCACTACAGATATTATTGCATCTCGCGCAGCTTTCTTCGCAGGAGATTCCGGTTCCGGACGCCCTGAAAGTATTTTATGTTAATGTTGTACTTCATATTCAAAGAGCTTTTTAGTGATAACCTTAAGAGTGTTAATATACAAAATCTGTTATTTAATATTCAATCTTTAAAAGAAAATGTTACTAATTTTGAGATATTTTTATGATTTTATCAGTTAGGAATTGGGCAGTGGGCACCCTTTTACTCAGACTGTAAATCCAGGAATGTATATACTATATATATATATATATATATATATATATATATATATATATATATATATATATATATATATATATTGATGTACTAATTCTATTGTTGATAGTGAATAAGGATATCTTTCATATTAGGGTAGGCAATTTACATAATTATATACTATGTTTTATGGAGAACAAAAGAAGAGTGGTAATTTACTAATTTCACCTTGAAATGGGCTCTATATCCACCTCTTTCAGCCTTTCAGGCTTTCGGCTTGTTCTCCAATCTCCATATGACATGAAGGATATCTTACTCCATTTCTCGATTAATGTATCATTTTGACTATTTAAACTATTTACATATACTAATTTTAACCATATTTTATTAAAAACTAATATATAAAGATGAATATCATTATTTTAGTAGTTATTTGGGTTAATCTTAATATAAATCTTCAAAATCTTATTTATTTTTAATAATTATTTTTTCTATAAATAACTAAAATAAATCAATAGTCAAAGTAGTGCATTGTCATGCGAGTCTAGTTAAAATAATGCATGTAACGAGAAAAGGAGGCCAGGAGTAGTTAATTATCTGATGGGTAAGAAACTAGACTAAATAGATTAAGAAAGTGAATGCCACTTACCACATGCTTTTGAATTGCACTTCTGCTCATCCCAGATAAGTGTCATTTTTCTAGCGTAAGGCAGGTGTGCAAAGGAACTACCCAGTTTTGTTGGAAGAGAAACATTCCTTACAAAGGTGCAATTGGAGTATTTAATGACATCAATTCCTTCCCCAGCACTTCCACTTACAACACTATAATCTGAACCACTGAGACATATGATTTTCTGCATTGCGGGATAATGATCACCGGAGCAGTTATACATCGAAAAACTCGGACTATTGGCGGGTGGCCGGAAAGCCATCTTGCTATTGGTAAGATCAAAAGATAACAACCTTTTAGGCAGACAATTGTTTGGATCAAGAAGCTGTATTTCTCTTAAAATATAGTTGATGGAATCAACCGCGAACATTCCAGCTTTAGGGAGCTCAAATAAGGTAGTTGATTGATTGCAATGCAAATCGAATCCTGGTGCACCACAGGACTTATGCTGCGTGTCTTTTAAGCGAAATGGAAATTTGATTGAGACGAAACTTTTTGCGCACTCTGTGGTGTTGCAAACTTGGGCATTGCTTATTTTTAGGAACAGGATGGAGAAGAGAAGAAATATAAGGAGGAGATCAATATTGTTGGCACTTTTCATTGTGTTACGGATTATTTTTGCTGATCAACGAGTTTTGTTGTTTCTAGGTATCCTCGTTAGCCAATATATATACACTCCTATCACGCTACTTTGTATATGACCAAAAGTTTTTAGATGACCACCTAGCTTATTTCCTTTTTCTTGTTTTTGAATAGCTCTTTGTACCTATTCAAGAGTTAAACACTCTTTTATAGCTATTACTTTTACGAAAATTTGTCAAAAGCACCTTTTATATATATAACCATTTTTTTGTGGGAAACCACCTTAAATAAAATTTTGGGCAAGAAGTCACAGTTTCTTTTCTTTCTTTTTTTTATGCAAGAAGCAACCTGAAGCCGGTTTTCGGGTTTTTTACTATATTTTTCGGTTTTGAGTTTTGACCATCATTAAACCTATCGTCGTCTCAAGAGTGGGGATGAGAGAGAGTGGGGGCAGCAGTGGTGGAGGGGACGAAACTAACGCCAAAGGACATGTTCTGGAGAAAAGGGAGGAAAAACGAGCACATAATAGGTTTGATGACGGTCGACGCGGGAAAATGTTAGTCTAAGCCCGAAATCCGGCAACCGGTGGCTCTTTGCAAAAAAAAAGTTTTGAAAAGGTGGTTTTATGCCCAAAAATTTATATAAGGTGGTTTCTCACAAATGAGTTGTTATAAAAGGTAGCAATTGACAAATTTTCCTAACTTTTATTGCGTTTTATTATAATTGATGGTTGGACTAGTTTCACACTATCAAAGAGTTATAGGAGAATTTGGGTTACTCTTCTTCTAATTAGTAGGTTTATTTGTTTTTAAGCTTAACACAACGACTTGTACATAGTTAAATTGATAGTAGCATACCAATATAAGAACAACATGAACACATATTATGACGCAAAAATTAATTAAGGTCAACGAGTGAACGTTCAACCGATGGATTGAGGATCATTTACTATTGAAGTAGTACAACAACATGCATGTTGGTAATACTAAGGACGAGGAAGCATGATTGGAATAAAGAATGGCCTTTTACTTTCTCTCTCTCCTTCTTCCGTGGAGAGTGTGTTTTGTTTGTGATGGAAATAGATATATTCAGCAAGTTGCTGCTTTAATTTATGGTGAAAGAAGATAACATAGCAAGGAATCTTAGATTGGCTGTTGCAATGTGGAGTATCTGTATCATATGGCTATTCTTTCTAATATATTCATGTTTATTACTGCAGATTAGAATGACATAATCTTCTGATCAAATAATGGCTGATATTATCAACTACTATAATTAGCATATATTAATGTGATTGATGCATAATAAATTAATAATGCAACATAGCAGCAAGCAAAGGAATATGACAAAGATGGACGAAAGTCTTTTGATTTCTTGGCAAGATCAAGAAGAGTCTCCACTTCGTGGTTGACCACGTACTAATATTAGAAAATAGAAAATAGTGGTGTGACAGATGCAATTAACGAAACAAACAATTAAACCAAGAATTAATGTGGTTCACTAACAATGCATTAGCTAACTTCATAGGTAGAGAAGAAACGTATTTATTAGGTTTAGGAGAGAGCACAAATTTCAAAATATGGAGGTAGAAGTTAATTATAGGGTTTATATAGTACCCTACTAATTAACCTAATTAGATGGGTCCGAACCCGAAACTAAAACAGAGACCTTTGTGCTTTGATTAATCCTAGCACCAGATATTTAATTCAAGGCATAGTTCAACAAATAGTACTCGAGAAACCAATTGTATTTTTTTTTGGGGCTCCCTTTCAGGATCCCCATGGAAGAAGAATTTACCTCTGGGCTGTTCTCGCACAGGATCCTCACCCAGAGGATTGTGCCATGTATAAAGGAGGAACTTTTCGAGAGCATAGGAAGCTCCTCAAGATTTAGAGGTTATAGAGCGCGCCACATAGGATTGTCATGTCATCAATTTTTATCATTATTTTTTTTACAAAAAAAAGAGTTTTACATAGATTTAAATACATATAAGGATCTTTGGATAAGCGAAAAGTAGAGTTTGGTTTTGAATGAACAACCTAAATTATTATATCATGTAAACTGTGTATAACTTATGCTACATAAATAGCAATATTATAATTTTTGTACCATTGGATAATGCTCGAAATATACTCCGAAATAAGATCCACTTACAATATAGTTCTACAACTTATGAAATAGAGAGCGTCACGTAGGATTCCAATGTCATTAATTTTTATTGTAAAGATTCTAAAAAATAAAGTTCTACATATATTTAAATACATAAAATGAGTTTTGAATATGGAGAAATTAGAGTTTGATTTTGAATAAAAAACCTAAATTATTATATTATGTAAATTGAATATAAATTTTGCTACCTCATTCAAAATATTATAACTTTTTACCATTCAGAGTGCTTGAAATATGCTTCAAAAAAGATCCATCTACAATATAGTTTTACAACTCGTGAAAGTATATGTAATTAGATGAATGGTAAGGCATTACTTAGTCTTTCTTTAGATAAATATAATATATAATAGCTATAAGTACAGTGTACTATATGTGATTATAGCATTTTATCATAGGTCCAATTTACAGGATTAAACATATTATCTTACAAAACCTCAGCCTCATTCAACTGAACCAAAACAATTTAGTATTGCAAAAAAATTTGGTAGGGAAACTTTGTTGTTACAACAAAAACTAAAATCTCTAGTGATAAAGCTTCATATATATTAGAGGTTTAAATGATAAAAACAAGAGCGTTTGATTAAAAAAATACAACCTTAGAATTTTATAGAGATTTCCACCTAAGCATGCCATGTCGTTCTTTCTCATAAAAACAATGTTCAACATACATATAGATACGTATAAGGTGTTTTGGATATAAACAACCTAAATTATTATACTATGTAAATTGAATATAACTTTTGCTACAAATTCGCAATATCATAGTTTTTTTTTTACCCTTAGCGAGTGCTCGAAATATGTTTCCAAATAAGTTCCATATACAATATAGTTTTACAACTTATAAAAATTTATTTATTTAGATGAACAATAACGTATTATTTATTCTTTCTTTTCAATACATATAAGAATAACTATAAAAATAGCGTATTATATGTGACAATAGCAATTATATCTTTCAAAATCATATTTTCAAAAATTATGTTATTAAAAGATAAAAAAAAATACATATCTATAATATTGAACGAATAGCATAACATTGTGGCATTCCATGAAGAATCAAATGAAAGTTTATCAATGACATTGCAAATGTATTGTGCAATTGACTAATTATTTTATTCCTAGAATATTTATTGTATACATAATTATTAATCTTTGTCGTTTCCATATATCTACATGTTAGATCTTATTCTATTCTCCATGAACTTGATTCTACGAAAACTAATTGGAAAAACAAGGTTCGCGTTTCTAGATTATATGAGGTCACGGATCATAAAAAAGGGGGGAAGTTTAATTTGATAAGTCTTGATATGGTCATGATTGACGAAGAGGTATTATTTCTCTTAAATAGTATCTTCGATTATTAGTAGAGGTTAGTTTTATATTCATTTAATTTTATTCATGATTCCATCATTATGTTCTTTTTTTGGCTTTCCCATCTTCCATTCCATATGCGCTAGTATTTATGTTCTATATTAAAAGTTGAATTTGTGGCTGACACTCATGCTTTTCTCTATTCTTTCCGTCCTAATCTATTAAATTATTACCCTTTACTTTCTTAAAGTATTATTCGGGTATTCTTCATGTTAAAATTGTTTTAGCTATTATTAGACATACCGATTATTGGGATACCATTTAATAATAGATTTAGCTACAATATTCAATTGAATATTAAAAATATAAAATTTATATATCGCAATAAAAAATCTAGAGATTAGAGTATAATGACAAATACTATCTTTGTTCTTTTTATACTGCAACAATGGGTTTGGACATGGTTTTTAAGGAAATGAAAAAATGGGTAGTTTAACATAGAGGTACCCCTTTAATTAATTAACTAGAGTAGGGGATAAGTAAAAGCAACTTTATGAAGCAATTTGAGTAATTAATGATGGTTTTATTAACATAAAGTAAAGACAATATTGTCAGCTATAGTTGTTTTTTTTTTTTTTTAATTTTACTAAAAGTGGAGTGGTCCCAATAGATGAAACTACCCAAAAGTAGTAATTGTTGCAATAGAAAAATAACGGAGGAAGTATGTAAATACAATTGTCTTGAAAAATCTCATTTCACAGCAACACAAAATCAACAATGTTAACAAAAAAAAAAATTACAAAATAATAAAATAAACAACAACTTGTGCAACACACGGGCTTTAAAACTAGTCATATATAAGAGAATATGAATCCGAATAGAATTAGATTAAATATAAAACTTGGTAAATCTAATCCGCTCTAATCAAATATGAGTTCATAGTTTCATACAAATCAATGCATTGCAGCTAACATAAATAAAACAAAGCGAAATCACCAATACCATGATAAAGAACCATCCTTAATTCACATGATCAGTGTAGTAGTCCTCCCAATATTAGTTGGCCAGTCATCCATGGTGATGCGCCTACTGCCTAGTAAGTCGCACAATCACAATGCTTTCCTAGCAGCACCTTGGGCTGAACTTTCTGGTTTATCTATGGGGAAATCGATAACCGGACCTCGGATCGAATTTGTGCTCTTCCGATGAACATATTGCATGAAGGGCCAATAGTTGGGGGTAGTCAAGATGCTAGGAGGATGCTGCCATGCAATAAACGCTGCGCAACAAGAAATTGCGACGATAGGAACTATGGCTAGAACGGCTATGAACCCCATGGCACGCACGCACCTAAGGAGATGCAGCTCAAGAATTAATGATTGAAACCAAATTAGCCGACGATAATTTTCTAATATTATGAATAATGTATTGATCCCACTAATTAAGGTGGTTTCCGTTATTTGATAATGGGGATATTACAAGAAATGGTTGGCACGTTCAAGTTCAATAAGATAGGAATACTTGTTCAATTTTATAAACTTGTTCAACATTTCAATGTAATGATTAATCCACGCACTCATATTATTTTGACTTTATGAGCCATTATCCAAATTCACTTTTCTCAACTAATAAACGATGATGACTTTAGGCTTTAGCAATATGGGAATGAGTTGGCTTCGAGTTTGATTGAGGATCGTTTTCAGGTTATTGAGCCGCATCAAGTATTGCAAATTCTTTATAGGAAGAAATTATGACATATATACTTTGAGTTATAATGTGACGCACGTATTTATATAGGTACACAATTTTTTTGTCGACCTAGGTTTTTGTGGTAAATGGGGGTGCAACAGATTAGATCGATCTAGGTTAACTGTCAGGGCCGTCTCAAACGTTTTGGAGGCCCTGTACTGATAAGTAAAATTGGGGCCCTAAAAAACGTAACATGAAAATTTTACCTGTTAAAAAAGTATAATTTGATAAGTTTCGAAGTATAATAATTGTTCTTTTACAATTCTTTTCTTACTAGATAGATATAAAATTTCCTTTTGCATATTATTGATATTGTTAACATCAGAAATTAACTTTAAAAATATCAATAAAATAATGTCTTGCTACCTATAAAAGCATTTTTGGCTAACCTATTTCTTATAATGAAATTATTAATTTTTATAATCTTATATTACTACTAAGTACTAGCGTAATTCCACAATGAAGCAAATGAAAACTAATGTATAGATTTACAAAAGTATTATAAAGCTAAAGCAACCAACTATCAAATAGAAAAGAAAAAAAAGGCATGAGTCGAAAACTACCTTGGGATGGATCAAATGCTTACATGAGTAGAGGGCACGTGGGCGACAAGCCCTTGAAACTATCATTCTCTTTTACTACTCCAGTCATTAAAGGAAAAAATATACTAATAGAAAGAAGATGAAAGGAACAAAATGGAAAAAGATTACTTTGAAATACTCGCACAGTGGCACTTCATCATCTTCATCCTCTCTTTCTCACATGCAAATCTTCTCTCTCCAGCAACACCCCTTTCATGAATCAATTTCTTTAATTTTGAAATTCTATTATTTTCTGATTTATTGTTTGTATCTTAGGAACGACTGAAGAATGTAAATTAACAGAGGAACTTGGGGATTATGAGTATTGATAATCTCCTAAGATTCATTTCGGGAGAAATTGTGCCATTATGCCAAGATTTTAGGGAATGTATAATCAGCAAATATCAATTATAGAAGGCAAGGATCAAGGATGTCTTTAGTTTTATATCCATTGAAGATCTGATGGTTCAAAATTGGGCATCTCCCATTTGGAGGCCCTGTTCCACGGAACAGGTTGCACCGGCAATTAGCCGGCCTTGTTAACTGTATTACCATTGTGATATCTAGTTTTCTACATTTATAACGAGAGCTTAAGTAACCCCTTTTAATTAATAACCTACAAGATGCATTTCCAAGAAAAGTTCGCACATTCTTACTCTTGTCGATTCAATTCAATTCAAATTCCATTTCGAGCTGAACTCTTCAAAATTATGTGAGAGATTGATTGACATAGATATATTCCAATATATTCCAACAAAAAAAAAGATTAAAGAAACTGAGTCTTTACTCTGAAAATAGAAAAATAAAGAAAGGAAGACCTTTAAAATTTCCAAATAAGTTGAGATCGTGAACTTTGGTCATGTCAAAATGAAAATTGTTGAACAAGCCCCTACAAAACCCATAGAAGAGAAGGGGCTAATTAGATGTTTCTTTATTGGTTAAAAAACTCTGCACCACAAAGCACAAACTAATTAGCCCCTCTATATACTACTAACCTGTCTAACCTCCAAATATATCCTCTTCAATTAAACCACCTCAAAATCACATTCAAAAACCTTAATTATAATTAATATACCCCGATTTGGTAAATTTGGTCCATGTTTCTTCTTGAAATATTGTCCTTAATGCCAATGGTGGGTATATTATGCTTCTTAAGTTGTCTTAATACTGCTTGTCATGAAGCTGATTCTGAAATAATAATCACTTTAAGGCCAAAAGTGGCATACTCTTCCAAGTCCATGCCTAAAGAAGAGGAAGAAAAACGATGCTCCATATGCTTGGATGATTATGAAGACGGCGAAATGGTTGAATTTCTTGATTGCTTCCATCTTTTTCATGCTGATTGCATTGATCAATGGCTTCCCCTCAGTCAAACTTGTCCTGTTTGCCGTTTTGAGTGCTGAATTTTTACAACTTTTGATCATTCATTTGGTGGGTCTATACTCTATACAAGTTTTTTCTATGTTGGTTATTGTTGTGTAATTATATGCAAAGTAGATGATGAGAATAAAAATGCTGAGGCATTCTTAGTTAAAGTCACTCCTGAAATGTTGATGATAGCCTGATATTGTTTTTCCAACATTTGTAGGGTGTTTTCTTCAAAATTTTAATTAACATTAATCATGTACATGTTTTTATTTCTATTTTGTGAAAAGTTTATGTATATAATTATTAATAAGTCTATGATGTTTTTATCGGTGGACAATAATATGTTTATAAACAGGGCAATTTAGAAAATTTAAAAGGAATTTGAAGATTATTTCACGAGCACAATCCAATGCCTATAACTCTTTTTTTCCACTTCTCTCAAGTGTTTGATTTATCATTTCAAAATTCACATTGGTAAATAATACGAGGCATCTCCCGGATCAACAACTAGGGAAACTAATCAATAAGTCTCGATTAAAAAAGAAAAATGTTATTCATTTACCAAATAACAATCTTGTATATCTCTCTTTTTGATCATCAAGGGGTCTCCTACACATGATGCTATCATAAATTTCGGTTCTTTTAATCCTTATTACTACTTTACTATCGTCTATTAGTTATGTGGGCGATATGTTAATGACGCACGAACTGCTAAGTAGTTTAGTTGATGAAGGAAGTCTTTAAGGGTGGTGTTAGGAAACTCAGTGCTCCATGGTGAGGAGTGAAGTCAAAAAAAGAAAGCAACCATTATAATAGTTGTGTTGTGATATGATAATTGCTTTAAAAACTATTTTTGGCATGTCTAGGTTGCTCAAACATATTCCCAATTCTCTTTTTTTTTTTTTTTTTATAATATGGCGTTAGGCGCTAGTTATATATTTCCCGATTCATTTACCAATGTGATAAATTTTATTGCGCCAAATACGATCCCACGGTGAATGAGAGTTTGACCATATACAAGGTTGACAGGGTTTTATCTAAAACCAATTGGTAGGTAGAGTATCCCACCAATCTTATATATATATGCTAGTCATTATTTTCTCTTGGTATCTATATGCCCTCCATTAAGGGGAGCATTGTGAACTCGAGACTCCATCATAATATCAACCTCCATACTTTGACTATCTTCCTTGACGCAAGGCATTCCCTCATACTCAACTCTAGCTTGACCATCCTTATTTATTTGCTGCATCTTAAGACTTGAATTTAGTTACTCACATGCTCCTTGATCTTGAGTGTCTTGAATTGCGCACCCTTTGACCTTACTTGGATTATCACCTTCTACTCCCAGTGTTTGACATAGGGATTGATCCAAACTGGCAATTTCTTTGTTTATTTCCTTATTTTTTGGCTCTAACTCCCTAGCTTTCCTGAAATCATCATAAGCCTTTTCCAAACACCCTAACCTCCTAAAGGCTAACCCCCTCCTGAAAATCGCCTTCACATTCCTCTTATCAACTCCCAAAACCATAGAGCTAACCAAAATAGCGGTATTCAATTTGTTTAATTTTAATGCGCAAACTGCAAGATTTAAATGCAGAGGAATCGCCTACTCTCGAACAAGCAAGTTATCATCACTCATATCACTGTCATCACAAACTACCGACAAAACAACACATAATGATTTGATAGCTTTTTCATATTTAGCATATGCATTAGTAAAATCATTCAACTTAAAAAGGTAATTTCCCTCTTGTTTTAAAGATTCCACAAATGGAATGACTTCATCGGGACCTGAAAATTTCTCAAACAACTCCTCTACATCTTCATCATCTTCATCCAACTCCTCTACATCTTCATCATCTTCATCCAACTCATTCAAATGATGAAATACTATAGAAGAAAGTGTAAATGTCTCCCCCATATCCTCAATACAAACCATACTTATCCAACTTAACCAACAAAAAGCAGCAACTCAACCAAATAAATAGCAGCAAGAACAACACAACACAACAGTCTCGATCTTATAGACAAACCAGTTTAACTTACAACTTCTTGGAAGGGTATATGGGCTGATCTTCTGGCTTCGATCGGCAAACCAATCCCTGGATTAATTGCTTATTCGCGAATTAATGAAGGAAAAAAAAAACCCTAACTCCTTGGAACCGAGGTGAAGCAAAGAAACTAACCAAAAACAGATATACTACGGCTGAGTGGGGCCTCGCCGGCGAGCCACTGATGAATTAGCAGACCAGTTTTCTCGAGGGAAGTCTCTGGTAAGTCCTGCTTCCAACCTTTGCTTCCACCTTGATGCTCGTGTTAGATGTAGGATGATGGATGTTTTTCCTTTGTTGGAGCTTTTTATTACTCCCTCCGTCCCAAAATATAAGTCCTGTTTTCTTTTGCACAGTCTCCAAGACGTAGCTTTGACCTTCTATATCTTCAATTTCGTATTAGTACAAAAATATAAAAAGTTGATACTATGAAAGTACATTCTAAGGCAATTCTAACAAGATCCCACATGGGTTTGTTTTCTTGTATATATTAATAAGAATATTTGGTCAAAGATTTTAAAGTTTTGTAGGTCCTATTGACTATCAATCTAGAAATAATAGCAAACAATAATAGAACAACAAATAACAAAGCAAGAAAGAACACACAAGAACTTTTACGTGGAAACCCAAGAACTGGGAGAAAAACCACGAATATGCACTAGGAATCGATGAATGTTCAAGAAAGATTACAAAAGCGCTAAAGAACTCTCTCTATAGCTTTTTCTATCTCTAATTTTGTGAATAATGATGAATAATAGTCTTATATACGCATTAGGTTAAACCTAATTACAACTTAACTCGGAAAATCGCCCCTCTGCGTGAAATTAACCTCCGCCAGATCGGGTCGGGCGACGTCCGCCCGATCTGGCGGCCAATATTGCCAAACAAGTTCTGCTCACGAGCCCGATCGGGCGACTTTCGCCCTGTCGTTCGCCCGGTAGATCGGTACCTCGCCCGATCCCATCGGGCGAAGACCGCCCGATCCCATCGGGCGCCCTAGCTTCCATGCTCCTGCCAAGTCGATTGACCCCATTGGATCGGGTGCCCTAGCTTCCATGCTCCTGCCAAGTAGATTGACCCCGTCCGATCGGGCGGCACTGCCCGACTCGATCGGGCGGACCTACAAATCAGCTATTTGACGAACTACAGCTTCACGCAACCTCATCTCCACACCATACACACACATTGTGCCCCATATGACACCATATACCCAACAAGTTTGACTCCTAATAAAGAAAGGGGACTTATATTATGGGACGGAGGGAGTAATTACTAATTGAGTTGGTGGATAATTCATTATGGTCCTTCCTAATATATGACCTTTTGACATTCAGTATTGGCATTTTTCTTTTGAATTTGTCTGTATTTTACTGATGTGGGTGTTTTGTTCTTTTGTTTGGCTGTCTTATGATGGTTTGGTTCATTGATGGTTACTTAGCTGATTCTCAAATCTCACCTACTTGTCTTGATAGGCTGACAATATCAGCATTCAGCAAGGCTCTCCACAAGTGTGTGGTTTTGAGACCATGTATAATGGTCACACAGGGCGAAAGCAAACTGCCATGACATTTTTGGGACCCACTTACTATCAAAGACTTAAGCACGTGGTCGACGACAAGATTCATTCTCGTGGACTAGTACAGATTCTCACCAGGCAGCCTTCTGAGGGACGATCTTGTGATGGTGGTCTTCGTTTTGGAGAGATGGAAGAGAGATTGTCTTATTGCTCATGGTGCTGCCCGTTTTCTTAAAGAAAGGCTCTTTGAGCAAAGTGATGCATCCAGCCTCCAGGATTCATGTTTGTGAAAAATAATTCTTTTGAATGTAGAGGTTCCAAGAAGAAGACTGACATTGTCCAGGTTGATTCCTCAACACTTTCCTCTTCCCTCCCTTCTCTTTATGTCAATCTGCGCAATTACATGGACGATATTATTCCTAATCGAGGCTAATAACGATGTTTAAAATGGCTCTTGCACGTTCACATTCCTTATGCCTGTAAGCTGCTCTTGCAAGAGCTTATGTCCATGGCAATAGCGCCAAGACTGTTCACAAAAGATGTCAATAAGATGTTGAAGGATCAACAAAAAGGAGCATGAGATAATTTTTTCATATAACTGAGACCCGATGAGTGATGAGAGAAGCTTGCTATGTTGGTCTCCTTTGCCAAAGCAACTAGAAGTCATTTAGTTAGTACATAATACATCTATCTTGTAATCTATACTAATATATTAAAAAGCGTTACTAAGCAAGTCTATACACCACGTGGCACTCTCCCTTTAGTTGTTTCCTTTCATGTCATCATTATGCACATTTAAAAAATTCAAAACATGCTCCATATAAGATTCGACCATATGACCTCAAGTTAATATACTAAAGTTCTAAATAATAAGTTATGCAACATTAGATTATATATTTAACATGAAAATGTTAATGACCCGGAGCATAGCCCGGGACTAAAAACTAGTTAGTATTAAAATCACAGTCTGTAGCGCATACTTCAATATCTCATATCTCTTGATCAGAAACTATAAACTTTGTTTGGACTTGTTTAAAAGTAGAATACCTGACCACCAATTTTGTAATATACACGTGTGCTTATGATGTTAACCGTCTTCCACTTCTAAACTTCCAAGTCTATTATTGTGCGTACATGTTGTGTAGCTTTTATTTGTTCTTTGATGCTCTAAGTAGCTAATTTGCTAATTCTGTTGTTTAGTGATTATCTGTTATTAGAATTAGATTTTAGTGGTCTATTTTTGTATGATAGCAACCAAGCAGCTTACACAAATTCAGGTTTCATTTCAAATTATCTTATTGCACCCAGAAATTAAATAAGCTAAGGTAGAAATCAGGTAAAATAAAAAGTTTTAATCAGTGCACTCAGAAGAGTGATTATAAACTCCATTGTATCAAGAGATTCTGCTAAAAAGAAGGATCCTTATTTTACCTGACGTATTCTTGGTGCATTTTAAGCATGGCTAGTGCCAAACTCCAGTGATGGCCGCCGAAAGAATTAGGTTGGGTTCAGTAAATCCAGCCCTATAGGGAATTGGGTTGGATTGGGAAAAGGTTGACCCAAGCTTGGGTGGGTAGGTATTGCTAGTTACTGGGTTGGGTTATCGAGGTGCGTGGGTTGGGCCATCTAGAGTGGGAAGAAGTAGAAAAAGATCAGAAATAAGTATCTTCAAACGATCCATAAAAGGGAAGTGCAACATACAACTAAAAAATCTTTTTTCCACTTATCTAAAATGAAATACTTTCTTCGTTTTTTTACATGTTACACTTTTAAAATCACGGACTCCTATGCAATTTTTGGAGAGGAGAGATAAAGACAAAGAAAACAAAAGGGTCCCATGTGAACATGTGATAGGAGAGAGATAGAGAGAAGTTATTACCCAAAATGAAAGTATAACATCTAATTTAAAACTTCCTAAATAGAAAGTGTAACATGAAAAAAAAAAAAAAAAAAAAAGGAGGAAGTATGTTTTAACCAGGATTTGGAAGGCAAATAACTAAATTGTTCTGAATTCAATACAATGTGTCTTTCATTGCTAACCATGACCAACTTTTGACATTCAGTATTGGCATTTTTCTTTTGAATTTGTTTGTATTTTACTCATGTGGGTGTTTTGTTCTTTTGTATGGCTGTCTTATGATGGTTTGGTTCATTGATGGTTACTTAGCTGAAAAATAATTCTTTTGAATGTAGAGGTTGCCAGAAGAAGACTGACATTGTTCAGGTTGATTCCTCAACACTTTCCTCTTCCCTCCCTCCTCTTTATGTCAATCTGCGCAATTACATGGACGATGTTATTCCTAATCGAGGCTAATAACGATGTTGATAATGGCTCTTGCAGGTTCACATTCCTTATGCCTGTAAGCTGCTCTTGCAAGAGCTTATGTCCATGGCAGTAGCGTCAAGACTGTTCACAAAAGATGTCAACAAGAGAAGTTATTACCCAAAATGAAAGTGTAACATCTAATTTAAAACTTCCTAAATTAGAAAGTGTAACATGTAAAAACGGAAGAAGTATGTTTTTACCGGGATTTGGAAGGCAAATAACTAAATTGTTCTGAATTCAATACAATGTGTCTTTCATTGCTAACCATGACCAACTTTGAAATTGAGTCTCAGAAATCCTTGATAAGAAACCTATAACTTAACATTCTTTATTTGTCCTTCATTGTTTTTATCTTCAATTTAACTGTTGTTGATAGCATGAAACCATCAAACTTTGTAATGCAGCGGAAAAGACTCAAATGGTTTGTGGTTCCTGTTAGTCTGTCACCACCTTCTTTCTTATCCTCGAGGATCCAAGCATGTCTAGTGCTGATGCTGCCAGACTGTGAGCTGTGTTCTTGAAGGTCCTTTTCTTTGCTCTCACTCTTCCTCATCCAATTAATTCAAATTAGTGTTGCAATTAATTTTATGTGCACTTAGTAAAATCGATGATTCTTGTATAGAACATCAAGTTGGACAAGTTAAATGTGGAACCTGTCAAGTGCTGCTGATGTACCCTTACAGGGCTTTCTCTGTTCGGTGCTGCTCCTACTGTGGTTTTTACTTGAGCATCCTGTCACGTACCGACTCTTCCCTTAGTCGCTATACGTGGCCTACTTGCTTCACGGTCCCGTCGGAAGGCAAGTCAAGGTACCCGACTGCTTGGCTTGGCTAGCTTGGTTAAGCTAAGTGTGCTACGAAATTGGCTAAGTATGGAAAGATGGCTAGAGAGAGAATTTATAAGAATGCTCTTATAATGCTAGAGAGAGAATACAATGTTGGATGATTCATACAAATGAATGGGGATGCCTATTTATAGGCCTCCATCCTTCCTTCCCCTAGTTTCTAGAGTATTCCACACCTCCTCAATTGGAGGGTTCTACACAATGTACACCCTAGTACATTCTAGAGACTCCACCACAAATATGTACAGCAAGGAAGACTCTAGATACATTCTAGAAGTCCCTAGCCTAGAAGCTTACCTCCAAGGAGCATGCTAGGCCCTTCTAGAAGCTTCCATGCATTCCCGTAAAATGGTCGTGCACCATCACCTGATTCTGGGCCTCAAATCCAAAATCTGAAAACTCGTCGAGAACAATTGTAATATTTGCTAAGTACTATTTGGTTGTAATAAGTACTATTTTTAGGTACTATTTTATTGTAATATGAACTATTATTAGTCATAAATTGATGTTATATGAAGTAGTTTTTTCTAAATTCATGGATTATCTTATATGGATACGCGTATTCGAACCCGTACCCGTCTCTGTGCAACCTAGTCGGTAGTGACCAACTATTCATAAATTCCTGAATCCGCCACTGGCCAGAGGTAGAGAAGACATGATAAGTCAGCATATAGAGTTACTGAAATATATCACAAAGAATAAGAGGCTAAAAAACTAAGAAGACAGAAGAAACACATTGGAAGGTCAAAAGTGTTGCAAAACTCTAACAGTGGAAGCCTATGCAATCGACGGTGATCCTTAAAGCCTAAACATATGGACTTAGCAACTGATAGGAAACATCTCAAGATCAAAGTGGTGCAGAAAAAGCATTATAGGAACTTGAGTATAAAGGTTCAAAATCATTTTTTTTTTCTTTGTTGCAATGGTTCAAAATCATTCATGAGCGAAACACTGCTATTAACAGGATCGAAAAATTAAGCTCACAGTTTCTACCTTAAAAAGAAGAAAAAAATACATAACATTAGCCATTATTAACACAATGACCACCTTCAAGCACATTGCATATGCCTCTTCCGAACTTCCTCACGAACCTGTTTTCATTTTCTTCCCTACAAATCACCATCAAACAAAATAAATACACAAATGAACCAAATATCAAAACCTGAAAATTAGAAAATCAAATCAAAAAAGAAAAACATAGGATGATTGAGTTCAATGAAGATCAAGGATTAAGTGAATAAATTGGTTTCACTAATGGTGTATTCCATGACATCAACTGAACAAGAATCCATATTAACTCAACAAGTCACCATTGATTTGAATTTCCAATTTTACTCCTACAAATTTAGAAACAGAGAGTATCAGATCGAGTAATACAACGTATAAAGGAGAGAGAGTGTGTTTAACAATGCTCACCAAAGAAATCAACACTAGATAATCATAATTATCTTATTCTTTTACAATAATTCCTCTCTATGTTCACTACTCTTGGCCAAATTAACACATTAATGAAAAATACAAAATCAATTAATTTCTAGAAAGAAGAAAAGAATTGAATGATTGAATGAATCAACACTCACCAGCTACAAAAAACTATCTTCATGAAACTGCATTGGAAACTCAAATGTGCCCAAATTGCATTCCTTTCATTTCATTTCATTGAAGTTGTTGCAACCCTCAAAACAAATATCTAAAAAATTACTCCCTCCGTCCCATAATATAGTACTTACTTCTCATTTTTCACGGGAATTAAGGAAAATGGAATTAGTGGTAGGATTTCCAAAAAAAAAATATTTAATGAAGTGCTTTTTTGATACTTTTGTATTGAAACTAGTTATTTATCTTCTTTTTCTTTTAAATAAAATCAAAAGGCAATAAATGTTCCTTGGAAAGGTGTAAAGTAATAAATGGGGTCACATGTTTTGAGAGAAAAGTAGGGGTATTTTGGAAAGTTTGTGTAGAAATTAAGGATAATTTAGTCCAAACAAATTGACAAAAAAGAAAATAGGCACAAGATTATGGGACACCAAAAAAGGAATGTGAGCACTATATTATGGGACGGAGGGAGTAGTAATTTATAGAAAGGAAAAATAACATAGAAAAACCAAAAAAATAGTTTTCGAAATTCCAGTTTAATGGCCTTCAATTGCAAAATATAAATTATCTTCACTATTTAACTAATAACATTGAAATTAGGGATTTGATATCAACCTAATCTTTATTTTGAATCAATTCTCAATTTCTCATCTTTTCATTATAAAGTTGGGATCTTTTTTGCAGCAATTACAGATAGACATACCAAATAGGCAAATACCCACAATTAAAGGAAAAATATATAGTAATATTATCAGCGAAAAAGGAGGTTAATTAAAAAATGAAATTAAAACAGGAAATTTTTTTGTTAAAAAAAAAAGCACTACCCAACAAAAAGACATGAGCTAAGAGCTATAGTAAATTAGTAAGTGAGAAACTAGATTTGGTAGGTTTCACTCACCAATGGCTGTGTTACACGTGGCACGAGTTCTTAAATACTCCCTCCGTCCCATATTATAGTGCTTGATTATGTTTTTTCACGGATATTAAGGTAAATAGAATATAAGAAAATGTAAAGAGTGATTGTGTATTGAAAATAAATATTATGGGGGAAAAGCTGATTTTAGGAGGGAGAATGATAATAAGTGGTGAAAGAGCATTAAATACATGACTAATTCAACCCATGGGTTGAATAAACAAAGCAAATTACTACTCCCTCCGTCCCATAATATAGTGCCTATTTCATTTTAGGTGGGTCAAACTTTCAAATCTTTGACCAAATATTCTCATTAACATATACAAGAAAACATACTCATGTGGGATCTTGTTAGAATCACCTTAAAATGTAGTTTCATAATATCAACTTTTTATATTTTTTATCAATAAGGAATTGAAGATATAGAAGGTCAAAGATCCGTCTTAGAGACCGTGTAAAAAAGAAACAAGCACTATATTATGGGACGGAGGGAGTATTTTCAAGAAGCAAATAGATAATGATGGCACAATTTTTCTAGGAAAATCATGAAAAGGTGTGAAATAAAAATGGAAACAAGAATTATATTTTGGGACACTTTAAAAGGAAAGAAGCACTATAATATGAGACGGAAGGAGTAATTAATAAACACACACGTACCGTAGTACTCTGTAATTTCCGTATAAAAATAGGAATAGGATTAGGATTTTAATCAACCAACTTTCTCTGTCCTCACCTTCTTCCCCAATCCACCAAAGTTGGGAAATACTCCTTTCGTCCCATAATATAAGTCCCCTTTTCTTTTAAAGTGTCTCAAAATATAAGTCTTGTTTCTATTTTCAATCAATAATTATGTCCAAAATACCCTCTTGAAAATAATTTAATTCCCAAAAAGTCCTTATAATTTCAGCTTCCAATGCACCATTATTAATGATAAAATGGAATATTTTACCTCATTGAACTCATCTACACATTAAACCATGCAACATTAATGTTCAGTTTTTATTTTTTGTTAAAAAGAAAAAAACAATATAGGTTTTTCCCAATAAAAATAAATCTTTTTATTCAAATAAAACAAGATTCCACTTTACATTAATTCTCGTGTAAAAATAGAATCAGGACTTATATTATGAGACGGAGGGAGTAGTACTTTGTAATTTCTGTATAAAAATAGGAATAGGATTAGGATGTTCCGTTTTATTTATTCGCCTCAATATTTCCATATTTACTTGTATTTATAAATTCAACCAACTTTCTCTCTCCTCACCTTCTTCCCCAATTCACCAAAGTCGTTCATCTTCAATTGTTCTTCGCTGAAACCCTAATAATTTATCACCACCAGAAATCGAAAGCTGCTACTCTATATCTCTCTTCTTCGATCTCCTTTTTTTATCAGTGGTAACTTATTTCCTATCTCTTCTCTTTGGTTTGCATCCTTTTTCATTATTCAATTGATTGATTGATTCCATTCATCTTATTGCAAACTTTTTTGTGTTTGATTTATTGGTGTTTGAGGTTTAATTCAAGCTCATTTTATCTAATTATGGTTGCTTAACCTCAATTTGCTGCTAGACTCGTTTAAAAAAATTGAATCTTTTTTGTTCAAAGTTGGGCAAATATGTGATTTAAAAATTGAGACTGGTGTTTGAGGTTCAATTCAAGCTCAATTTATCTAATTATGGTTGCTTAACCTCAATTTGCTGCTAGACTCGTTTAAAAAAATTAAATCTTTTTTGTTCAAAGTTGGGCAAATATGTGATTTAAAAATTGAGTCTGGTGTTTGAGTTTCAATTTATCTAATTACGGTTGCTTAACCTCAATTTGCTGCTAGACTTGTTTTAAAAAATTGAATCTTTTTTGTTCAAAGTTGGGCAAATATGTGATTTAAAAATTGAGTCTGGTGTTTGAGGTTCAATTCAAGCTCAATTTATCTAGTTATGGTTGCTTAACCTCAATTTGCTGCTAGACTTGTTTTAAAAAATTGAATCTTTTTTGTTCAAAGTTGGGCAAATATGTGATTTAAGAATTGAGTCTGGTGTTTGAGGTTCAATTCAAGCTCAATTTATCTAATTATGGTTGCTTAACCTCAATTTGCTGCTAGACTTGTTTAAAAAAATTTAATCTTTTTTGTTCAAAGTTGGGCAAATATGTGATATAAAAATTGAGTCTTTCTTATTCTTGGTTGGACAAATACTTTTTATACATAAATCTTAAGTATCTAGATTTATCTTTATAGTGTCTTATCATGAAATGCTAATTATATCTATTATCTCATGACCCAGTAATCTAACAACAGGGGCGAAAATCACTTAGAAGTTGCTCAATGTCAGTTATTCCGATTGATATATTTGCTTCAGAAATACTCCCAAGATTGCCTCCTACAACCTTACTACGCTTCAAATGCCTTAACAAATTCTTTTACGACTACATTTCGTCGAAAATATTCATTGACCTTCAAGTCCACCATTCTGTTGTCTCCCACACCAATTCCCCTCTGATCGTTTTCATTGCTCTCAAGGGCCGCCGACAATACCTTTACTTGTTAGATGTTGATTCACCAGTGTCCCCGGCTCGTTATCTCTCACTTCCTCTACCATTCCGTGATCAACACATGTCTTTAAGGGTTGTAGGTTGTTGCAATGGCTTGCTCTGCCTTAACTCCTATTGTCCGGGACATAATTATACGACGTACTACGCGATTGTGAATCCTTCTACTGGTAGCATTCTATCTAACATCTCATTGTCGACTAAAAACCATAATGTGATGTGTAGTGGATTTGGGTATCACAGTTTGAATAAGGATTACAGACTTGTTGTTGTTGAATACCAGTATCATCATGAACATCCTGATTTCATAACTATATATAGAAAGGTTCATGTCTTTAGCATGAAATCCAATTCTTGGAGATGCATTGAGACAGCATGTCTTGGTGGTTCACCTCCGACGATTGATTCACCTTCGATGATTGATTCACAAATCCGTATTCCGATTCGAGTTCAACTTGTGTGCTTATAGACAACTATTTAATGCATTGGTTGTTGAAGTCTTCGGCTGGAAACTGGAGTCTTGTTTGCTTCAATCTTGAAAAAGAACGATGGTTTGCTGACATACGCTTACCCGACTTTCATGACTATGATCGCGACATTGCTTGTAGTGTTGATTTGGGGGTTCTCGATGGTTGTTTGTGTTTCTCTGTTAATAATTGTAAGGACAAGTTTAATGTGTGGATTATGAAGGAATACGGAGTACCTGGCTCATGGACAAAGTTTTTCATTGATATCCCTGGTCGTTGTGCATATGATCCAGTTTTTGCACGCCAGCATGCAGCAATGAAAGAGATTTTGCTTGCCAAGCGCTCGCTTAATACCCGAGGGATTCGAACTTGTGTATGGTATAACATTAGAGATAAAACGGCAAAGGAATTACGATTCAGTGGAGCTCCTCATAATTTCGACGTTCACTTGTTGTGCCTCGGAAGTCTTGCTAATTGTTTTGGAGATTGTCAAACTCAGAAATGCAAAGGAACCCAGGAGAGGATGAAGACCCAGGACAATATGAAGATTGATGACCAAGTCAAAATTCTACAAGCCAACATGAGTAATAATGTTATTCGTTCTTGAATTTGAATCGAGTTAGTTGCATTCTTTAAGATTCAAGTATTTTGTTTAATTTGGTTTAACAAGTATCCAGTTATCTTTCAATTTTACATGCCTTGTACATGGTGTAGTAGATTTTAGGTTTTTAATTTGTGGCTGATGTAGTTTAAAGTAACATTTAATTTAAGGAAAAATTGGCCATAACTACCAATTGTGCACCACTTTTTAAAACCACTACCTTTTATAATCAACAAGGAAAATTTGCTAAAAAAAACCTTTTACGAGTTTATTTTTGCGAAAAAAAAAACCTTATAAAGCATTTTTTGCGAAAATATAAAAATAAAAATAAATAAATAAATGATACCACATATTGAAGCAAACATGTGACACAAAGCATTCAAAATTCAAGAATATCTTAATTCTATAATGTAGGATTGTGTTCTTCGACTTCTTCCTTTGAATTAGGTGGCCGATCCGTCTCCACAATCCCTTAGAACATGGTTTTAGATTCTGTTGCGAAACCAATGAAATTGGTTTCAAAGTTATGGTAACACATCACATTTACATAGACCTTTCCAATTTAGGAGTGCATACCACCGTCACAAACACTTGGAACTATCAACCGACAACAATTAAAGTAAAAAGAAGTATGTTCAATCAAAAAAAGTGCGCTTTGTATTATTACAAATCAGAAAATTTGATATTTTAATACCATGATTAAAGTGCGTTAATGGTGACAGCAACTTTGGTTGTAGGATAACTAGATTGAGATAAAAACCACCCATTGCCCATTCCATTCTTTCCCAAATCATGTAGTTTCATACTCCCTCCGTTTCATTTTAATTTACTCACTTCACTTTAAGGGAGAGCCAAGGAGAAAGTGTAAAAGTATGAGAGAGAAACTCATAAGGTGGAGAGAGAAATTGAAAAGTGAGAGAGGTAAATTAAATTGTGGGTTAAAATATTAAAAAGTAATGACATGGGTGGAAAACGAGGACAGAGTAGATGTGACATGTTACCAAAAATAGAAAAAGCAACCGTGTGTAGATTAAAAAGAAACAGACCAAAAAGGAAAGTATGTAGATTAAAAAGAAACGGAGGGAGTAATATACTGTCCTAGTGGATGATACCAAGCTGCAGAGAAGATAAAAAGATAGCTTAAACAATCTCCAATCTAGATCTCAGTCTCCCTTTAGTGGATCCTAACACCACATGAGGATGCAATTTACTAAGTCATGGCTCATGGGAGAATAATTTTTGGCTCATATTAATAACTTCAATGTCTTAAACACAATTATCAACTAATTCTTTAGATATGCATGGATACGATAATGCCATGTCAACTAATGATTGAAATGAAGAATTTTCCTATAAGGTAGCTAGACATTACAAGGATTGAACAACGCAAATGTAAAAACTGCCAAAAACGTAGCTTAGGGTAAAATTAACACTTAAACACATCAAATTATCTATTGAAAGTAAACTTTTCAGTAAAGAAATATCCAAACACCAGATCCATATATTTACTTCTCAAAACAGTCACAAGTAATTTTTATCACTTATGCTAACAGACCTTAAAGATTGTAGCACCTCACAAAATTCCAGTAAACATTGAAAGTTAGAAACACAGGCACTATGATACCCGCATCTGCATCAGCATAACATGCAATTGAAACAAATACTGAGACCTGCTCAGGAACATAATAGCTTATACTACGAAATACTTCATATATATTACTCCCTCCGTCCCATATTATAGTGCTTGATTCTATTTTTGCACGGGTATTAAGGTCAATAGAATCTAAGAGGAAGGTAAATAGTGTTTGTGTATTGAAAATAAATTTTATGGGGAAAAAACTAATTTTAGGAGAGAGAATGACAATAAGTGGTGAAAGAGCATTAAATGCATGACTAAACAAAGCAAAAAACTATTTCCAAAAAGCAAATAAATAATGGTGGCACAATTTTTCTAGGAAAATCATGGAAAGGTGTAAATGGACGGTCGGGTTGAAAGTCCGATCTTGGATAGTAAGAGATCAAACCGGGGACGGGAAAGAGGCTTGGTAAGAAAATCCGCTAGTTGATCACCAGTTGGAACATGAGTAACATGTAACAAACCACGTTGAACTTGTTCCCGAATAAAATAGAAAGCTAGAGCAACATGTTTCATCTTGGAATGAAAAACCGGGTTTGCACTTAGATGAGTAGCACTAAGATTATCACAATATATAACAGGAACCTGGGCCAAGGAAACACGTAACTCAGTGAGCAAGTTACGAAACCAGTTCGGCCGTTGTAGCAGCAACAGCCCTATACTCAGCTTCGGTAGACGACCGAGCGATAGACTTTTGCTTCTTGGAACACCAAGTGAGAGGAGTACGACCAAGGAAAACAATGTGACCCATTGTGGACATGTAATCATCTTTATCTCCAGCCCAATCTGCGTCGGAAAATGCATGAAGTATAGGAAGGGAGTCACGATAAATAGTAAAACCGTGGTCAAGAGTACCACTAAGATAACGTAGGAGGCGTTTTAAGGCAGCCCAATGATCAGTTGTGGGACGGTGCATGAATTGGGATAGCCGGTTGACGGCAAAGGCGACATCGGGTCGCGTTAAGGTGAGATATTGAAGACTACCTACAGCAGCTCGGTAGTCCTTTGGTTCAGCAAGTGGCGTGCCCATATTAGCATGTTGATGTTGAGTAACAACAAGAGGAGTTGGAGATGACTTAGCTTCAAGCATTCCCATGCGTGCCAATAAATCAACAATGTATTTACATTGACTAAGAAAAAGCCCATGTGAGGAGGGTATTACTTCAACTCCAAGAAAGTATGACAAAGGCCCTAAATCCTTTAATGAAAATCTGTGTGCCAAGCTTTTGATAAACAAATCAAGATTAGTAGCATTTGGACCAGTAATAATAATATCATCCACGTAAACAATAAGATATATAGGAGTAGTGAGATGATGCAAGATGAAGAGTGAAGTATCCGAGACGGCACGAGTGAACCCCAAACTAACCAGAAAATTAGTGAGCTCAGTGTACCAAGCTCGGGGAGCTTGTTTTAAACCGTAAATGGCCTTCTTTAACTTACACACATGAGATGGATATTGTAAGTTAACAAAACCGGGAGGCTGGGACATGTATACATCCTCATGTAAGGTGCCTTGGAGAAAGGCGTTATTGATATCGAGTTGACGAAGGTGCCAACCTTTAGTGACTGCAAGAGCAAGGAGTGTACGAATAGTCGCCGGACGAACAACCGGGCTAAAGGTTTCCGTATAATCAATACCGGGTCGTTGAAATCCTTTGGCGACGAGACGAGCCTTGTAGCGGTCTAGGGAACCATCAGACTTATATTTTATACGAAAAACCCACTTACACTTGACAAGATTATTAGTGTTGGTGGATGGCACGAGATCCCACGTGCCAAGTTTGTGAAGAGCCTGAAGTTCGGAGTCCATAGCTTGGCGCCATAAGGGGTCAGTTAAGGCTTGCTTAACCGTAGTGGGTTCATGGAGTTCAGGGTGCACAGAGGTAACATTTGCGTACTTCGGGTTCGATTTTCGGATATTGTTTTTGGAGCGAGTAACTATGCCATGGGAAGGGTGAGGAGGTACTTGGGTAGATGAGGTAGGAGATGCGGGTGTAACGTTGAGAGGGAGGGACGTTGTGTCTTGCGGTGAGGGTGGAGTGTTGAGGGGTGGGCTGGCAGTAGGTGTTGTAATACGAGGGAGGGGATCAGGTATGGGAACTCGAGGGGTTGTAGGAGGAGTGAGGGAAGGAGGTGGGGTGGGGGCAGCGGGGGGAGGGGTTGGGTCGTGTAAGATGGGTAGTATGACAGGAGTGGGGCACCAAGAGTCAATGCAAGGAGGGGGGTCTAGCGAGGGACGAGAGAGAAGGCGTGTATATGGAAAGTCATGTTCAACAAATTGAACATGACGAGAAGTATAAACCTTGTTAGTAATAGGGTCAAGACAGTGATAGGCGCTCTGCGTCTTGGAATACCCAATAAAAACACAAGGTTTAGATTTTGGGTCAAGTTTATGGGAAGTGTAAGGTTTAAGCCAAGGGTAACATAAGCAACCAAAACTTCGTAACTTGAGATAGTTTGGAGGATTGCCAAAGAGGCAATGGAAGGGAGATTTCACGTTAAGAGTAGGCGTAGGAAGCCTATTAATAAGATAGGAGGCAGTGGTAAAAGCGTACGTCCAAAATGTAGGAGGAAGATGAGCATGAGATAATAGAGAAAGACCAGTTTCAACAATGTGACGATGTCGTCGCTCTGCAAAACCATTGTGCTCTGAAGTGTGAGGAGGAGATGTCAAATGTGAGACTCCGTCAATGGTGAGAAAATTATATAAAGCTTCATATTCACCACCATTATCACAGTAAAGGGTTTTAATTGGACGTTCAAAATATTTTTCCACTAAAGCTTTGAACCTAATAAAGATGGACTTAGTGTCGGATTTATTTTTGAGAGGGTAGAACCAAATGTATTTGGTAAAGTGATCAACAAAAATTACATAGTATTTGAAACCATCAAGAGAATATGGAGGACACGTCCACAAATCAGTATAAATAAGTTCAAGAGGATGAGTTGAAACTAAAGTTGATTGACAAAAGGGGAGCTTGTGGCTCTTATTACATTGACATGCCTCACAATTAAATGTGAGCGAACTAGTAACAGAAAGTTTAAATTGAGAAACTAAATTCTTGAAAATGTTAAGAGATGGATGACCAAGGCGGTGATGCCAGTCAATGGCTGGAGCTTTGACAGTGGAGAGAGCTAGGATAGATGAAGAAGTTGGCAACTCATAGATACCCTGACTAGTTGGACCCTGGATAAGATGTGCCCCCGTGAGTGGATCCTTCAAAATAAAAGAATCAGGAGAAAATTCGATTAGGAGATTATTGTCAGAGCATAGTTGAGAAATAGATATAATATTCCTAGCCATAGAGGGAGCACAAAGCACATTATTCAATTTTAAAGGTTTAGAAGCAGTAGGAAGACATAATGAACCTATATGAGAAATTGGGATGCCCATACCATTACCGATTACAATCTCCTCCGAGCCATCATATGGATGGTGCAAAGCAAGATTAGAAAGGTCATTTGTAACGTGATGGGAGGCGCCCGAATCGAGTAACCAAGTAGGGGAGGGGGAGATTGGTGGAGCCACGGCAACATTTGCTTGAGGAGAGGTGGAAGCGGAAGGTAGAGTAGGCTTAGCATTAGGAAAGGCTTCTTGAAATTTGGTGCAGCGGTATAGAGAATGGCCTTGGACATGGCACCATTGGCATTTGCCTTGGTAGCCTTGTCCTTTGGAGTGCGAAGATTTTTTTGAGTTATTGTAGGTGGGTTTGTGGGGATGATACGAGCGAGAGCTAGGGTCCTGCGGATGGGACGAGGATGTAGGGGGGTAGCGGGTGGTAGCGGCAAGAGCAAAGTGGCGAGGTAAAGGAGTGGTAGGAAGGGGGTTTCGAGTACGCAAATTTCCCTCGCGAACCCAGTAACTTTTCATAAAGTTCATCAAAGGTAATCAACGTGTCCCCTGGCATTTACAAGCATCAATCAAGGACTTGTAGTTTGGGTCTTGCAGGCCTTCAAGAATACGGTCAATTAAATCCTCAGGTTGGACAGGTTCTCCCAAGATGGCTAACTGATCGGCACAGACCCGGACAACATTCATGTACTCAGAGACAGACTGAGGACCTTTGGTGAGGAGGCGAAAATTAGCTTTAAGAAGCTTTGCGTGCCCGCGGGAGTGTCGGGCAAATGTGTGGGCTAGAATATCCCAAGCCTCCTTGGTCGTGGAGGCTCGAGAAACAAGCGGGACAATGGTAGTGTCCAAGGTGCCGATGAGAGCACCAAACAACAATTGATCTTGGCGTAGCCAAGTAGTGGCAGCGGGATTCGGAGTCTCGGTGGAGTCTTTAGTAATAGTAGCAGGTGGTGCTAGGTGAGAGCCGTCGAGGAATTTGAACAAGCCATAGCCAATAAGGGTGGCCTGAATTTGGAGTTTCCACGACAAATAGTTGGTGTTGGTGAGTTTGAGAATGTTGGATAAGGAGACAGCCACAAGAGGGCAGGAAGGTTCAGCATCATTGGAGATGGTGGTGTTGGCCATGGGAAAAAGATTCACGAGATAGAAGAAAAAAAAAATGAGGGAGGTTAATAAACCTGCTCAGATACCATGAAGGAGTGAAAAGGATGATTATTGCATTATATTGTTCACGTATTTATAATACAAACTAAGTAAAGCTACAGTAAACTAAGATACAAGATATAAACTAGGAGAAAGTTACAACAATAAGATTACAGAGAAAGATATGTACAGCTAACTATTAGAGAATATTCTCATATCTTATATAACAAACTAAGAAGATAAGATAGAGTTAGACCAAGTCTAACTTCTATCCGTAACAGTAAAATCAAAAAAGGAAACAAGAATTACATTTTGGGACACTTTAAAAGGAAAGAAGCACTATAATATGGGACGGAGGGAGTATTATTATTGCGACAAAATATTGCTTAGGAGGAAACCATTCCTGTTGAACTCCTTGAATATTTATTGCTTACGATTGTTACGAACCAAATCTATTTTTGGTATGCTGTTGTGTTCATTGCTATATGATGTTGCAATTTTGCAGGAGCATTCCAAGCCTTGAAGCTTACGAGCTTCTTTCATTAAAGTCCAAAAGATCACATCTTTAATCTCAAGGAAGTTTCAAGACTTGGTGGTTCTTGGTAATAGGTTCGCCGCCTTGTTGTAACTAGTACACATGAAACTGATCTGGTAACTCTACTCATTAGTCAACATCAGTCTTTAATTTAAGTAAAGTATATTTGCCCAAGCAAATTTGCGTGAATTAAGGCTGAAGTGCTAAAGCATGGAAGATCAGTTGTTTCAAAAGAATTTTTACGCTTTTCAAATAACATTATGAGGAACAGAATAATATCATTCATAGAAGTTCTTTCTTTAACTTTGGTAATTTAAGGAAGCTTCTCTGAATGAAAATAGTTTGACACTAAAATAACCCAATAATTATTTTCAAAAGACAAGCTATAAAAATTGCTGCAAACTTCTGAATGAGTCAAGCTTAATCACAAATCATTTAAAAAACCAATCCCTTCAAAGAGATTAGCACTCGCTTTTCCTTATTTTGTATGTGCTCAGAATCATCGCTCACGGCTACTTCTCTATACGGATTCGCACAATCTGGTTCAGCAACTGAGTACTACGAAATTGATGGATATCTCCCTTCAACATACTGTAAACGACATTCGAATGACCGCTCGTAGTTTCCAATGGTGCCAGGTTATGAAGGTTAGCCGACAAGAAGTTGCCCCGGCACATGAGTTAGCAACTCGTAGTCGTAGAACTAAAATTCTTATTTCCAACTACTAGTTTGTACGTTTACTAGCTGTCAAAAAAAAAAAAAAAATCAGAATCATCGCTCAATTCCCTTTTGATCTCCTTTCTAGAAGCAATCTTTTTAGCATTTGAGTAATTCCTTAGAGGTGTTAGAATTAGCATCTAGTAAGGAAAAATCATTGGTAATTGAAATTGAAATGTTTCATTTCACTTCCTTTCTTTTCCTTTCAAATTCCTTCTACCAAACGAGCTCTTAAACCACAAAATTACAGGAAAGTATGATAAACTTAGGAAGTGTGGAGTATTCTTCACATGTTAACTATTCTTAGCACAAGCGAGGCGACAACACGAACATGGAAAGTTCAAGTCACACCCAACAACTTAAGATGAAAAATTCATTAAATATTCAAAACAGAAACAATTGTATTGGAAAAAAAATCTAGATTTAGATAACCAAGAAATTCACAAAGAAGCTTAATGGTATTTTGGCTAATACACTGAACCTCGACGACATATGAACTAAGCTTGAAACCATAGTGGCATTTTGACTATTTGGCCAAGCCTTAGAGGTATTTGAAGAAAATTCCCTTAAAAAAAAAAAGTTGTTGCGACATTTAAGCTAAAATCTTTTTCCAATTTGGTCATCGCATAAATAATACATCCGTATTTTTCGATGTTTTTTGTTCTTTGTTAATTTTTATTCGTTTTTTTCCAAATATGAAGTATTACCTAACCATCTCCAATCTATATTGCCATGTATATAATATTATTACCAAGGACCCTTGAATCCAATGGTATGTCTTCCTATCTTCCATATGGGAGACCAAGGTTCAAATCTTGGTGGAAGCAAAATTTTAATATTCGAAAAGGGCCAAAAAAAAATGTATATACTTCCTCCGTTTCTTTATAGTTGCAACACTTTCTAAAAGAGAAATTTCTAATTAGTTGCAACACTTCCTACTTTTGCTTTTCCCTTCCCTCTATCTCTCTCCTATCACATTGGGCCCTCTTCTTTTTTTCCTCTCTCCTATCCAAATTTTGCATTGGAGTTTGTGAAAAAAAGTGTTGCAACTAAAACGAAACGGATGAAGTAATATTATTGAAAAATTTTATGGATAAATTTTAAGACAAACACTGTCTTTTATTAATAAAGATTTTATGACAATTTAGGGGTTAAATTATTCATAAAATTTCTCAATAATATTGAAAACATGACAATGCATATTGAATACCAATTTGGTTTACACAAGATTTCTTATTTCCTTTTTATTTTATTTTTTTTATTATTCACCTCACTTTCTTTATTTTTATTCTGCCAACTTCTCTCTTCTCATGTTCTTCCCCAAAGGAAGTCATTAAAATGGTCCTCTAATTACTAAAATCGTCCACATTTACAAACTACATTCTACAAAAACGGTTTTACCATGTAGGAATTGTTTTGCCAAACGGTTCCTACCATGCGCGAACCGTTACTATCAAACGGTTTTCTCCCCTTTTTTAAGAAAATTATGTTTTACTTGCGAACTATGTTAATAATTTTCAATAATATTTGGATAAAAAAATGGAATTGGGTTATCCGGATCCAATTATGAGTTTCAGTTTCTCTTTATAGAATTTAGCTTTTATGTCTTTTGTTCTCCTACTTTTTAAATAGTAATATAATATACCAAGTATGTTTAAATTTTTAATATTATAATACTAAGAATTGCATAAGAAATAAAGTTTCATATACTTATAATATGTTTGCTATAAAACCGAATATAAGTTTGCTATAAAACCGAATCGGATTCGGAAATTCGATTTTCTAAAAGCATGTTCTAGATCCGATTCGAATTTATCTTTAGAAAACCGGATCAGATCACCGAAAATCCAAATTTTAGAAGAACCGAAAAATTGGATTTTCGGTTTTTTGGATTTTTTTTTTGCTCGCCCCTACTTCCTACATCTCTATTATAGAGCTGATCAACTCCAGCCTGGCCCGGCGGGTTTGGGAAATTTTTTTTGGCTCGCGGCCGGGCCCGGCCCGGCCCCTTTTTTTTTTTGGGCAAGCCAAAAAAGACTTTTTAGTCTAATTTTTTGGCCTGGTCCGATTTTGGCCTGAAAAGCCCGCCGCCCGGCCCGAAATAACGGGCTTTGGGCACAAATTTTTGGCCCGGATTTTGGCCCGGCCGGCCCAATGGGCAAATTTTTTTTGCCGCAGCCCAGCCTGGCCCAACCCATGATCACCTCTGCTCTATTACATAAGGGTAGGGGAGGACCGGGAGGTAATAATGTCTCCTAAAATTACTAAATTGCCCATGAAGATTAAAAAAAAAAGCAATCAGCCAAAGAAAATAAAGGATGTAAAATTCAAATATTGCATTATATACGCTTAAGCCTTGTTCTCGTTAACTTAATTTTGCTGAACTTAACTTATTTTCACATAATTGAACTTATTTTTACTGAATTAAACTTATTTTCACTGAAACCTTAACAATTTTCTTAAGGATTGAACTTATTTTAACTAAAACTTATTACTACTGAACCGAACTTATTTTTACTGAAACTTATTAAAATAAGTTGACGAGAACATGACATTAACTAAAATGACCATCACTGTTACATAACGTGTGAGGTGGGTAAAAAAAGGAAATAATTGACTATAAAAATTAATTTACAATTTAGAAATTAAAAAAAAAACAATTTGAATATCAACATTAAATCAATTAACCTTTAAAAAAAACATTAAGTCAATTAAACATTCTATCATTAAACACAATCTAAAATTAAATACTCAAATGGGATGAGGAGGAGTACGTACAGTGGAACTACAAGTCTTGTACAGTACGTAAAACCCAACTTTAGGCGGTAAAAAATCAAACCACATGCTGACACATGTCTAGGAATAACCTCATAATAAAAACACTCTTATGCATGTCTGAGTTTCTCTTTTACTACAAACTAAAACCCAAAATTCTCTCTGTTTTAACCTACCTAATTCTTCTATTCCTCTGCACAATTTCATTTCATCAAGAACCCTAACAAAGAAAACGATGAATAGCAATGAGGAGAATAATGATGATGAAGACGAAGTTACGCAAGAAGATATTTGGCCCGTAATCCGTGTTTATTTTGATGAAATGGGGTTAGTGAGAAATCAAATTGACTCGTTTGAGTCGTTCATTCAGAATATGCAAGAGGTTGTTAATGAATGTGATGATATCGAAGTTCGGTCCGAGTCGCAGCACAAACCTGGGCGGCATCAACCTGATTTCGATTTCGCTGAGGTATTGTTTTGTTATAATAACGTTGGTTGATTGTTGTTTAAGGCAAGAAGAAGAGAATTAGGGGGCCTTTCTTTGGTTTTGGTTATGGAGGGGTAAAGAGAATGGAATGAAGAAGGAGGTAGGAGGGGAAAGTAAAGCCTTACCATTTGATTAAAAAAGTTGCTTGGTTGGTTTTTTTTTTTAAAAAAATATTTCCTCGCGTGTCTCTTTCTCTCAAATCATTCTGGCGATTTGGTTAGTGTTTTCCTGTGGATTATTCATGGGTGTTTCTAGAAGATTTTTGAGCAATGTTTTATGGATTTAGTTTCTGGATATTAGAGGTTGAAGGTTTACGCGAACGAGAATAATGATAATATGATGATGAGTGATGATGCTGAAGAGGAATAAGAGATTACGCAAGAAGATGTTTGGCCAGTAATCAGTGCTTACTTTGAGGAGAATGAGTTAGTAAGACAACAACTTGACTCGTTTGATGCGTTTATTCAGACAACCCAGATTCATACTCGTTTGACTCGGGCCTAGCAGGCTTTTCGGTCCATTTTCGGGCCGGATAGAAATTTGGCCTATTTTTCCAAATTTAGGTTGCCCGTGGCTCGAAATTTTTGTCCAAAACCCATGGCGGTAAAAAATCAAACCACATGCTGACACGTGTTTAGGATTAACCTCATAATAAAAACACTCTTATGCATGTCTGAGTTTCTCTTTTACTACAAACTAAAACAAACCCAGAATTCTCTTTGTTTTTACCTACCTAATTCTTCAATTCCTCTGCAAAATTTCATTTCATCAAGAAACCTAACAAAGAAAACGATGAATAGCGATGAGGAGAATAATGATGATATGATGATTGATGATGATGAAGACGAAGTTACGCAAGAGGATATTTGGCCCGTAATTCGTGTTTATTTTGATTAAATGGGGTTAGTGAGAAATCAAATTGACTCGTTTGAGTCGTTCATTCAGAATATGCAAGAGTTTGTTAATGAATGTGATGATATCGAAGTTCGGTCCGAGTCGCAGCACAAACCTGGGCCGCATCAACCTGATTTCGATTTCGCTGAGGTATTGTTTTGTTATAATAACGTTGGTTGATTGTTGTTTGAGGCAAGAAGAAGAGAATTAGGGGGTCTTTCTCTGGTTCTGGTTATGGAGGGGTAAAGAGAATTAAATGAAGAAAGAGGTAGGAGGGGAAAGTAAAGCCTTACCATTTGATTAAAAAAGTTGCTTGGTTGGTTTTTTTTTAAAAAAAATTCTTTCCTCGCGTGTCTCTTTCTTTCAAATCATGCTGGCGATTTGGTTAGTGTTTTCCTGTGGATTATTCATGGGTGTTTCTAGAAGATTTTTGAAAAATGTTTTATGGATTTCGTTTCTGGATATTAGAGGTTGAAGGTTTACGCGAACGAGAATAATGATAATATGATGATGAGTGATGATGCTGAAAAGGAATAAGAGATTACGCAAGAAGATGTTTAATGAGTTAGTAAGACAACAACTTGACTCGTTTGATGCGTTTATTCAGACAACCCAGATTCATACTCGTTTGACTTGGGCCTAGCGGGCTTTTCGGTCCATTTTCGGGCCGGACCAAAATTTGGCCTATTTTTCCAAATTTTGGTTGCCCGTGGCTCGGAATTTTTGTCCAAAACCCATGGCGGTAAAAAATCAAACCACATGCTGACACGTGTCTAGGAATAACCTCATAATAAAAACACTCTTATGCATGTCTGAGTTTCTCTATTACTACAAACTAAAACAAACCCAGAATTCTCTCTGTTTTTACCTACCTAATTCTTCAATTCCTCTGCAAAATTTCATTTCATCAAGAACCCTAACAAAGAAAACGATGAATAGCGATGAGGAGAATAATGATGATATGATGATTGATGATGATGCAGACGAAGTTACGCAAGAGGATATTTGGCCCGTAATTCGTGTTTATTTTGATGAAATGGGGTTAGTGAGAAATCAAATTGACTCGTTTGAGTAGTTCATTCAGAATATGCAAGAGTTTGTTAATGAATGTGATGATATCGAAGTTCGGTCCGAGTCGCAGCACAAACCTGGGCCGCATCAACCTCATTTCGATTTCGCTGAGGTATTGTTTTGTTATAATAACGTTGGTTGATTGTTGTTTGAGGCAAGAAGAAGAGAATTAGGGGGCCTTTCTTTGGTTCTAGTTATGGAGGGGTAAAGAGAATGGAATGAAGAAAGAGGTAGGAGGGGAAAGTAAAGCCTTACCATTTGATTAAAAAAGTTGCTTGGTTGGTTTTTTTAAAAAAAAAATCTTTCCTCGCGTGTCTCTTTCTCTCAAATCATTCTGGCGATTTGGTTAGTGTTTTCCTGTGGATTATCCATGGGTGTTTCTAGAAGATTTTTGAGCAATGTTTTATGGATTTCGATTCTGGATATTAGAGGTTGAAGGTTTACGCGAACGAGAATAATGATAATATGATGATGAGTGATGATGCTGAAGATGAATAAGAGATCACGCAAGAAGATGCTTGGCCAGTAATCAGTGCTTACATTGAGGAGAATGAGTTAGTAAGACAACAACTTGACTCGTTTGATGCGTTTATTCAGACAACCCAGATTCATACTCGTTTGACTCGGGCCTAGCAGGCTTTTCGGTCCATTTACGGGCCGGACCGAAATTTGGCCTATTTTTCCAAATTTAGGTTGCCCGTGGCTCGGAATTTTTGTCCAAAACCCATGGCGGTAAAAAATCAAACCACTTGCTGACACATGTCTAGGAATAACCTCATAATAAAAACACTCTAATGCATGTCGGAGTTTCTCTTTTACTACAAACTAAAACAAACCCAGAATTCTCTCTGTTTTTACCTACCTAATTCTTCAATTCCTCTGCAAAATTTCATTTCATCAAGAACCCTAACAAAGAAAACGATGAATAGCGATGAGGAGAATAATGATGATATGATGATTGATGATGATGAAGACGAAGTTACGCAAGAGGATATATGTTCCGTAATCCGTGTTTATTTTGATGAAATGGGGTTAGTGAGAAATCAAATTGACTCGTGTTATGGTTTTATTTTAATACCGCAAGTGAACGGTGTCGTAGCACATACGGGTCGAACTCAGGGAGGTGCAAGATTAAACACTAGTTGACTCTAGACTATGAAATAGCTACACAATCCAAATATCCAGAAGAATCTATAAACTAATAACAAAATATGATAATTAAAACGCTAAGATTAAGTATCACCACTAATATGAATTGATCAAAATATAACTCACATCCCAGTTATTCAATTATAGCTTAGGCGAGATTGACATTCCCTTATGACTCAGTGATAAAGCACAGCTGCGAACCGAAACTAAATACTCGGTCATTCCTCAATACCTAGAGCTCACTTTCGTGATAGCAAAAGGCCTAACTAACATGTATGTCTCCTATTTTCATGGCTTACACACATAATTAGAAGCATTAAGAACAAATGTCAAATAATTCTCAATTCTAGTTCTCACCTATTTTCATGGGAGAATTCAAATCAATGACAATATTATCTAAATTAAGACCCAACTTTCGTTGATGAACTCAACTAATAAAATAACAATTTAACATCAAACAAATATTCCTAATCTCAATCCCAACTTTCGTTGATAATATAAATTAGGGCTAAATCAAGATGCACAATTGACAATAACAACAATCTTATCAAACCCTAAACATACAATCGAATTACATGGGAATTAGAGAATAATTTACATGATCAATCCATACTAGGGCTCAACTCAATCCTAGATAAAAAAAACTATTCACTAATCATGGCAAAAAGAGCAATAAACATAATAGAAAACATTATTAATATATAATAGAGAGAAGAGAAGAGAAGAGAATAAAACTTGATTAATATTGAAGATGAATATCAAAGCTTGAGTCTTGAATCTCCAAAGTAACCATAGAAATAAACTAGGGCATAAAACTAGAGAGAAAACTGGAGAAAGAATAACGTGATATTGAAAAGTGACTAGTAGTTAATAGATCTAAGTCCTAATACTAGTAGGGAACCAAAATTACAAGATAAGGAAACCAAATAAATCATTAAATGGCCGAAATTATCAAAACCGCGTGCGCGTAAGAAGTTCCTGGCAGACTGGGCCAACTTGCGAAGCCCATATCTCTCAAAATACAACTCGCCTCGGGCCGTGCAACATATCATTTGAAAGCTCTTCAAGCCTACTTTCCAATGCCGTTGGAATCAAACAAATATCAGCATTGAGTCAAAAGTTATGGACAAAAGAGTGAACATGACTCGATTTTCATAATTCTTTCAATGAATTCCAACTCCAATTAAGCTCCAATTTGCACTCAAATACTTCTAAAGTGATCCTTATCAATGTAGCTTGCTCCCAAGTACTCAAGCTTGTCCAATAATACTCCAATTATGTTTTCAATACCTGAAATTCATCAAATAGTACCAAAAACACACAAACGGAGTAATATTTCGCAAATTAAGTAATAGTGTGCAATTATGAACTACAATGCACCTAAATGCTCCTATAATGCAACCTAAATGCACCTAAAATCTATATAAAAATACGACACATCAACTCGTTTGAGTCGTTCATTCAGAATATGCAAGAGGTTGTTAATGAATGTGATGATATCGAAGTTCGGTCCGAGTCGCAGTACAAACCTGGGCAGCATCAACCTGATTTCGATTTTGCTGAGGTATTGTTTTGTTATAATAACGTCGGTTGATTGTTGTTTGAGGCAAGAAGAAGAGAATTAGGGGGCCTTTCTTTGGTTTTGGTTATGGAGGGGTAAAGAGAATGAAATTAAGAAAGAGGTAGGAGGGGAAAGTAAAGCCTTACAATTTGATTAAAAAAGTTGTTTGGTTGGTTTTTTTTTTTAAAAAAAAATCTTTCTTCGCGTTTCTCTTTCTCTCAAATCATTCTGGCGATTTGGTTAGTGTTTTCCTGTGGATTATTCATGGGTGTTTCTAGAAGATTTTTGAGCAATGTTTTATGGATTTCGTTTCTGGATATTAGAGGTTGAAGGTTTATGCGAATGAGAATAATGATAATATGATGATGAGTGATGATGCTGAAGATGAATAAGAGATCACGCAAGAAGATGTTTGGCCAGTAATCAGTGCTTACTTTGAGGAGAATGAGTTAGTAAGACAACAACTTAACTCGTTTGATGCGTTTATTCAGACAACACAGATTCATACTCGTTTGACTCGGGCCTAGCGGGCTTTTCGGTCCATTTTCGGGCCGGACCGAAATTTGGCCTATTTTTCCAAATTTAGGTTGCCTGTGGCTAAGAATTTTTGTCCAAAACCCATGGTGGTAAAAAATCAAACCACATGCTGACACGTGTCTAGGAATAACCTCATAATAAAAACACTCTTATGCATGTCTGAGTTTCTCTTTTACTACAAACTAAAACAAACCCAGAATTCTCTCTGTTTTTACCTACCTAATTCTTCAATTCCTCTGCAAAATTTCATTTCATCAAGAACCCTAACAAAGAAAACGATGAATAGTGATGAGGAGAATAATGATGATATGATGATTGATGATGATGAAGACGAAGTTACGCAAGGGGATATTTGGCCCGTAGTCCGGGTTTATTTTGATGAAAACGGGTTAGTAAAAAATCAAATTGAGTCGTTTGAGTCGTTCATTCAGAATTTGCAAGACGTTGTTAATGAATCTGGTGATATCCAAGTTCGGTCCCGGTCGCAAAGATATACCCGGGCGGCATCAACCCGTCGAGGTATTGTTTAGTTATACCTTTCTTTGGTTTTGGTTTCTTTGGTTTTGGTTATGGAGGGGTAAAGAGAAATGAAGAAAGGGGTAGGATTTTCGGTCTTGCAGGTGGGTCTTTTGGGGGGTGGTGGCTGTGGTGGTGACTGTCCTGGCGCGGTTGGTGGTTAGGGTGGTGAAGTGGGTGGTTTTGTAGGGGGTGGGGTTATACTTGGGTGGTCAAACACCCCTTAGTTAGTGTTAGTTTGAGGAACTATATATATATATATACATATATATGTATATACATATACATATATATGTATATACATATACATATATATATATAATGCTCCAAATTAATGAAATCAGGAGCTTAATAGGTTTAATTTTAGGGGGAATATGGTTGTTTCTAAACTAGCAAACTGTTTTTGAAGAATCTAGTATGATGGGATTTATGCGATGCGAAATAAAGAATGTATTCGGTTAATTGATATTTGTTGAAAGCACCTAATGGTGGTGTGTTTGCATTCTGTTAAACTTGCGCCTAAGTATGAGTAAATTTGAAAACTCTGTTGGTGGGTGTAGTTTGAAAATTTTGGGAATGTGTGTTTTTGATGTGGGTGAAATGTGGTTTACAGTAATTTTTGATTTATGATTGTTTGTTTGAGGCAAGTGGAAGAGAATTGGTTAGTTTTATGTGAGGATTGTTGTGGGAAAACTGTAAATTTTTTATGCTTCAAGTTATTGGGGAAAATGAAGAGCTTAATAGGTCTAAATTTAGCAGTGATTTGCTTAACTATTAAACTGTTTCCGAAGTATGTAGGAGCTAGTATGATGGGATATGTGCGATGCGAAATGGTTGCTGCCTTTTTGTGGGAATTTAGTTCAAGATGCTGAGCACGAATTATTATGCCCTAAAGAATGTAATTGGTTAATTAATATTTGTTGAAAGTGCCCAATGGTGGTGTGTTTGCATCTTGTTTTTCTGTTATACTTGCGCCTAAGTATATAACTACTAGCCTTATATGCACGCGAAATAGTATATTATTTAATTATTTCTAGTAATAATTTTCGTAAAAATTTGTTTACAAAGTTTCTTAAAGAACAATCCTAAATATGATATTTAAATTTTTTAAAAAGTCATGACTAAAGAAGAACAATTCGGCTCATGCTTAGCATAATATACAAAAAAAATCATGTTCATCATAATATACAAAGATTATCAAAGTGTAATTGAAAATGATAATAAGCTCAGTATTAGCTACCTAAGAAGACAACATTAAAGTAATTAGAAACGCAATCCTTCCCTGTTTGAAATGTGTTTAGTATATGAATATCAATTTAGTTCTCAAAATGTTTCACAACTAAAAATCGATGAGATATTAACTTAAGAACTTATTTCACCCCTTTACCCTGAAATCATTTAATTTGTAGTGCGTGGATTGGATATGCACTTGTCGATTGTTATAATTAGCTTTGCTATGTATATCTTTTGGACCTTTGTTATTGTAGTGTATTTGGGACAGAATTGGATGCTTTTATATATGTGTATTGCACAGATTTAGGATTGAATTCCCAATTGTTTGGGTAGAAGGTTGGATCCTCTCATGGCATGACCATCCATGAGAATTAACCATTACGGATGATTTTATTGCAGACAATATGTAAGATAAAATTTGGCCAAATCTATTTGAGTACGGCAATGATGACAGAATCAAATGGTGAGACACCCCCTTTGTCCCCGAAAGCAGCCAGGTTGAGGCATCTGACATATTCAGCTCCTCTGTATGTTGATGTTGATGTCACAAAAAGTGTTATCAGGAAAGGACATGATGTTGAGGAAACCACTGAAGCACACAAGCTTTCAAAGGTCTTTATTGGAAAGGTATGTTTTGTACTTCAAGTCAATTATTGATGCATTTGTTTACTATATTAATGCCATGTATACGCTGACTTTATTTGGGTCTTTGCTGTTCAGGTCCCAATTATGCTTCGTTCAAGATACTGTAGACTTTACGAGAAGTCAGAGAAGGATCTTACAGAGCTTGGTGAGTGCCCCTATGATCAAGGTGGTTACTTCATCATTAATGGGTTTGAAAAGGTGCTTATTGCTCAAGAAAAGATGAGCACAAATTATGTCTATGTGTTTAAGAAGAGGCAGCGGGACAAATTTGCCTATGTGGCAGAAGTTCGATCTGTGGCATTCGCACAAACATGATACTGGGAGGCCTATTTTGTCTTTTGATAAGGTTATTTGCTTTTATTTATACATAATAGAAATCTTATGTCATGTCTTTTGATGGTACAATTGCAAGGTTCTTCTGGGCAATATATCCGTTGCACTTTGCCTTACATTAAATCTGATATTCCTATAATAATAGTGTTTAGAGCATTAGGCTTTGTTGCTGATAAGGATATATTGGGGCATATCTGCTATGACTTATGTAATACTCAGATGATGGAATTGCTTCTCCCTTCGCTGGAAGAAGCATCTGTTATTCAAAGTCAGCAAGTTGCTCTAGATTACATTGGTAAAAGAGGAGCCACGGCTGGTGTCACTAGGGAAAAGAGGATCAAGTATGCCAGGGAGATTCTCCAAAAGGAAATGCTTCAACATGTTGGTGCTGCTGAAAATTGGGAGACTAACAAAGCTTGGAATTTTGGATACGTGATTCCATCAGGTTCTATTATGTGCACTCGGTAGAAGGCCTGAAGTTGACAGGGATCATTATGGAAATAAAAGACTGGATCTTGCCGGTCCACTACTGCAAGGCCTCTTTCGAGTGTTATTCAGAAAGCTAACCAGGGACGTTAGAGCCTATGTTCAAAAAGCTGTTGCTGAGGGAAAGGACCTGAATCTGAGGTTTGCTATCAGAGCTAAGACAATTACTAATGGGCTCAATTATTCTTTAGCCACTGGAAACTGGGGCCAGGCTAATGCTTGTGGTACCAGAACTGGAGTTTCACAGGTGCTGAATCGCTTTACATATACATCCACCTTGTCACACTTGCGTAGGTTAAATTCTCCAGTTGGTTGTGAAGGGAGGTTGGCCAAACCTAGGCTGCTGCATAATTCACAATGGGGAATGATTTGTCCTGTTGAGACACCGGAAGGGCAAGCATGTGGATTAATGAAGAATCTTGCACTGATGGTTTATGTAACTGCTGGTTGTAGTGAAATTCCCATAGAGGATATTTTGTTTGCGAATGATGTAGACAAGTTGGAGCGTATGAATCCTCGTTCCATTTCTAGAGCTACCAAGATTAATTTAAATGGTTGCTGGATTGGCATTCAATTCAATCCTGAGTTACTTGTCGAGACATTAAGACAACTAAGAAGAATGGTATGTTTACTGGTTTCTTAAGGGACACTTACTATTTAGATGGATACAGCAGTGCATGTTTATTCTGTATGTATGTTTGGGTGTAAACTTTTGCAGAATATTTCTATGGTAAATGATTTTGAACTGCAGAACATGCATTGTTAAGTTCTTTTGAGTTATGTATTTGGAAGCAAAAGGAAGTTCATACAATTTGGTTTTAGAATGTTTTACTTTTTGATACTGATGTCTTGATGATTTATGTAGCGAATTTTCCATGGATGGTCTAGTGGTCTTAGTTTTCTTAGCATGATTTCATATTCTATATTATGCGTATGATTGATTAGTATGATTTGCTTATCGTTAATTTCTTTGTTTAGCTTCGTGTGAACACTGATGTTGGGTTAGTTCGAGATATTCAGCTGAAAGAACTACGCATATATACAGATTATGGGCGTTGTAGTCGACCACTGTTTATCGTTGAGAAACAGAGGCTTCTTATAAAGAAGAAGGATATTCGGACATTACAACAGAGGGTCTGGTGCATGATTGGTTTACTTAAGTTCCTATGTATCTATTTTCAACTTACTTGAGTTGTGCATCTTTAACTTAATTCACTTTGTTGCAGGAGTCACCTCAAGGTGGTCGCTGGCGTGATCTTGTTGAAAAGGGATATATTGAGTATATAGACGCCGAAGAAGAAGAGACTACTGTGATATCCATGTTTATTAATGTATGCATGCTGTGAACCATATTAGTCCTTTACTTTTTCTGAATTCTTGTTTTAAGGAGTTATTATCATTGGGGGATGGTTTATTGAAAATTTGAGTCCTTGTTCTTTTTTACAGTTCTATATACTGATATTCCTTCCTTGCAGGATGTTGTGTCAGCACGGCTGAATCCAGAAGAGAATCATGTGATTTACACTCACTGTGAGATCCACCCGTCTCTAGTATTGGGTGTCTGTGCCTCAATTATACCTTTTTGTTAATTACAATCAGGTAATATTGTATTTCTGCCCCCTTTTTCCTAAAATCAATGTGACCAATTTGATTATGCTTCAACTTCTAACTTGTTGTCATTTCTAGTCTCTACTTAATACGCATTAATCAGCTATGGGAAAGCAAGCCATGGGAATCTATGCCACAAATTATCAGTGTAGAATGGTATCAGTTTATGACTCATGTCGTGGTTACTGTACTACAGGTTCTACTTTTCACATTGTTGGCCTAATCTGATCCCATCTCATGTTGCATATCTCTGTGTCTTCCTAGGATACATTGGCATGTGTCTTGTACTATCCCCAGAAGCCTCTTGTGACAACGCGTACCATGGAGCACCTGAATTGCAAACAGCTCCCTGCCGGCATTGTAAGTTGCTTGTAATGCAGATTAGCATGTATTGTTGTTGAAGTGTTAAGTGTTGCTAACTTATTTTCCTCATTCTACCAGAATGCTATCGTTGCTATCGCTTGCTATTCTGGCTATAATCAAGGGAATTCTCTTATTATGAATCAATCCTCAATTGACCGTGGGCTTTTCCGATCTCTATTCTTCCGTTCTTATAGGTGAGTAAACTTATTAAAGTTCTCCAAATTGGATACTAGATTCAATTTGCAGCTAGTTATTGTATTCAGGCGCTCAATTGTTGATTTGTCAATTGTCATGCACAGAGATGAGGAGAGGAGGATGGGGACCCTTGTGAGGGAGGACTTTGGGCGTCCAGACAGATCCAATACTATGGTAAGTATTTAAAAGTGATTTTTTACATGGCTTTGCAATCATTTGATGGTTTGGTAATTGGTATTGAATCCATTTTGTTGTAGGGCATGCGACATGGATCTTCTGATAAGTTAGATGATGACGGGCTCGCACCTCCGGTGAGTATATTCATTGCTTTCGCGAAAGGGATTGCTAGCTTTTGGTTAAACATGCTAGTGTCTGAATTTTTTTTTTTTTTTGGGTAGGGTACTAGAGTTTCGGGTGAGGATGTTATAATTGGAAAGACTACTCCACTTGCTCCAGAAGAAGCTACGGGACCATCTTCACGCTATTCTCGACGTGATCATAGTATTAGCTTACGTCATTGATCATAGTGAGACAGGGATGGTGGATCAGGTATATAATTGACTTGAAATTAGTTGTCTTTTGCAATCCAAATGTTATGTTTGTATCCAATTCTTAGCAATTCTTGCTTGTAGGTTTTACTGACTACCAATGCCGATGGTTTGAGATTTGTGAAAGTCAGGGTAAGATCTGTGCGTATTCCTCAGATTGGGGATAAATTTAGCAGTAGGCATGGTCAAAAAGGGACCATCGGCATGACATATACTCAGGAGGATATGCCATGGACTGTGGAAGGCATTACCCCTGATATTATTGTAAATCCCCATGCTATACCGTCCCGTATGACCATCGGCCAGCTTATGGAGTGTATAATGGGTAAGGTTGCAACTCATGTTGGAATGGAGAGAGGTGCTGCTCCATTCACTGATGTCACTGTAAGTCCTGCTTTCAACCTTTGCTTCCACCTTGATGCTCGTGCTAGATGTAGGATGATGGATGATTTTCCTTTGTTCGAGCTTTTTATTAATTACTAATTGAGTTGGTGGATAATTCATTATGGTCCTTCCTAATATATGACCTTTTTACATTCAGTATTGGCATTTTTCTTTTGAATTTGTTTGTATTTTACTGATGTGGGTGTTTTGTTCTTTTGTATGGCTGTCTTATGATGGTTTGGTTCATTGATGGTTACTTAGCTGATTCTCACCTACTTGTCTTGATAGGCTGACAATATCAGCAAGGCTCTCCACAAGTGTGGGTATCAAATGCGTGGTTTTGAGACCATGTATAATGGTCACACAGGGCGAAAGCAAACTGCAATGACATTTTTGGGACCCACTTACTATCAAAGACTTAAGCACGTGGTCGACGACAAGATTCATTCTCGTGGACGAGGGCCTGCATGATTCTCACCAGGCAGCCTTCGAGGGACGATCTCGTGATGGTGGTCTTCGTTTTGGAGAGATGGAGAGAGATTGTCTTATTGCTCATGGTGCTGCCCGTTTTCTTAAAGAAAGGCTCTTTGAGCAAAGTGATGCATCCAGGATTCATGTTTGTGAAAAATGTGGGCTCATCGTCATTGCAAACCTAAAAAATAATTCTTTTGAATGTAGAGGTTGCAAGAAGAAGACTGACATTGTTCAGGTTGATTCCTCAACACTTTCCTCTTCCCTCCCTCCTCTTTATGTCAATCTGCGCAATTACATGGACGATATTATTCCTAATCGAGGCTAATAACGATGTTGAAAATGGCTCTTGCAGGTTCACATTCCTTATGCCTGTAAACTGCTCTTGCAAGAGCTTATGTCCATGGCAATAGCGCCAAGACTGTTCACAAAAGATGTCAATAAGATGTTGAAGGATCAAGAAAAAGGAGCATGAGATAAGTTTGTCATATAACTGAGACCTGATGAGAGAAGCTTGCGATGTTGGTCTCCTTTGCCAAAACAACTATAAGTCATTTAGTTCGTACATGATACATCTACCTTGTAATTAGTATCAAAATCACAGTATGTAGCGCATACTTCAATATCTCTTATCTCTTGATCAGAAACTATAAACTTTGTTTGGACTTGTTTAAAAGTAGAATACCTGACCACCAATTTTGTAATATACACGTCTGCTTATGATGCTAACCGTCTTCCACTTTTAAACTTCCAAGTCTATTATTGTGCGTACATTTTGTGTAGCCTTTATTTGTTCTTTGATGCTCTAAGTAGCTAATTTGCTAATTCTGCTGTTTAGTGATTATCTGTTATTAGAATTAGATTTTAGTGGTCTATTTTTGTATGATAGCAACCAAGCAGCTTACAAAAATTCAGGTTTCATTTCAAATTATCTTATTGCACCCAGAAATTAAACAAGGTAGAAATCAGGTAAAATAAAAAGTTTTAATCAGTGCACTCAGAAGAGTGATTATAAACTCCGTAATCGTAATTTTGTTTTTCCTTGGCCTCACTGTTGTATTTTTGTTTCTTCCAAATTGTAGGGGAGCATCTTATGATGTTAGCCAGTAAGCTAAGACAACAAAAGAAGATTGTAGTGAGCTTGAAGAAGAAATCTCTTTGGTCCAGAAAGTTGGAAGAGGTATACAACTTGCTACCTTCTTGTATATCTTGTTGCTAGGTTGGAAACTGCTCCTATCAAACAACCCATTGAGCTGTACAAACATGATGGAATGAATATTCTTGAATATACCCTGATAATACATTTTCTCTCTTTGCTCCCTTTTCTGGCTAAATTTTAATGTCACTGTCTGCGAGTATTGATTAAAGAATATTAAAAACTTAGACATATCATGATTTTCTCTTTTCTTTGTATAGTTGTATTATTAATTCTTTGCTTTCTTCCTTCTAGATAGCAGCTAACTCATGATTGATTCTGTCTACTTTTGTTGTTTTTTTCAATCTTAATTGCAGGTCATTCAAAAGCTTGTTGATATTGTTGACTTCATACATCAATAGACCACAGAAGTATTTGGAGAAGGTATTCTGCATCTAGACTATACGGTACATAGGCATTTATGGAATTCTAATAATTGGTTGTTTAGCTACATATCCCTGAAACACAAATGCATTAGGTCTCCTATAATTTTGTTAGAAATACATACACGATGGGTGTTTATAGCTAGAGGAGTATTCCTACACAAATCTTAAATCTACAATTGATTATCTTATTTTCTCCTCACCACAAAACCAAGGGATCATTTTTCAGTGTTAAATTTTTTGTTTAAAATTTCCTTTTTGTTTTTTCCAATTAAATCAGTTTTGATTGCTTGCTTAGTGGATTATCCCATGTCCGTTTAGTCCTCAGAAATGCGTCATCTCAGGTGTACTATCTACTTTAGATGTGATATGTTTTATGTTCTTGTGATCAGAGTGATGAAAGCCTGATATGCAAGTTGTCTTTGATTAGGTTCATAGAGCGATACGGAACATGAAATGAAAAGGAAAAGAAAAACGTAAATTCATATGTATCGCAAATATCAAGCTTTGTCCTAGCTCCATACTACTATTTCACAGATATTTTGTGCAAATGATGAGAGTGTATAAAATAATGCAATCAAATATAGTGAAAATTCAAGTATTTTTAACCAAAACTGCGTTTGAAATCTGGACCAGGGTTTCCTCACCTAATTTGTGTCACTATTTTGACAAAGGACATGAGAGGCCTGAGAGGCTGAAAGCATACATCATATATATTTTTTTTTTGACCAAGTTAGCTACCAAAAAGGATCCTCTTTCGCTTGTACTACCTATCGATTTACATAAAGGGATTCTTTAAGCTCAACAAACATCAAGATTATAATTAACCCTTAGAATTTTTCTATCTATATTATTAGTGCTTTAACAAAGCTGATTCGGTCTTACTATTACCACTATCTCAAGCCTCCAAGAAAGACAAAGCGTCTACAATGACAATCAGAGTGTCCATGCTTGCATTCTTCATATAATTGTAAATCATGGTTTCCATCATAAATACAAAAACAAAAGTAGAGCTTTCAAAAATATTACATGATTCGGGAAACATGAAAATTTTGTCACAAGAATAGGAATTATGACATGAGCCTAATAAAAATAGGAACACTAAATGACACCTAATAGAATATCTCAAATCCCCAAATTCACATCTTTCTAAAAAAAATTACAGGTATTCCAAAGATTGTTTTTTTCCTCATATTTCCAACAAATTAAATAAGAAAAATGTTTAAGAAAACTGAAAATGGACGATGGAAAACTGATTTACATGAGTTCCCCTTCCCTTTAACAGATTCAATACCTCCTCTTCCCCCTCCCCCTTTTCTACCTTTGCTTTTCCATATTTCTTTTCAAACTGTAAGTTTTATTGATAAGAATATAATTCCAATAACATCAAAATACTGTTTTCTTCTTTTTCTCCCCTGACATTGAAACCCCTAGAAAACGATACCCAAATGAACAACTACATACAACACAAACTATGATCAACTATATGTGGCTAATCGCATCCCCTTCTCTTCTTTGTTTGCTAAATAGGTTCACAATCTTATTCCTTTCCAAACATCCTTATTGCCACCAATGTTCCTTAGTTGGTAGAGCTTTATTTAGGGCTGTCGGGGCCTTCTTTCATTCAGGTAACCTTCTCAAGGAAGTAAATCACACTTTTATCACTTTAATTCCAAAGATCGATAACCCCTCAAATCCTAATCATTTTCGTCCGATTAGTTTATGCTCTACCATCTATAAGATAATCTCAAAAGTTATGGCTAATAGGTTAAAAGAGGTGTTGGGCAAAATTATTCACCCATTGCAGGGTGCTTTTGTCCCCGAAAGGTTAATTCAAGATAATATTTTAATAGCACATGAAGTTTTTCACTCTTTTAAGAATAAAAAAGGATTAGAGGGATGGATTGCTATCAAATTAGATATGGAAAAAGCGTATGATAGATTAGAATGGAATTATATTTGTATGGTTTTTGAGAAGTTAGGTTTTAATGAGAGATGGATTAATTGGTTACAACAGTTTCTTTTTCAGTTTTAGTTAATGGTATAAATATAGATATTGTTTCCCCTTCTAGGGGAATTAGACAAGGAGATCCGTTGTCCCTATATATTTTTATTATTTGTGCAAATATTTTAGTTTGCATATTCCATCAAGCTAGTCTTTCAGGATCGAAGGATATAGGAGTCAAATTAGGGCACTATAGAATCAAAATCCCTTTATTAACTTTCGCTGATGATACCATGATTTTTGCTAGAGCAACCGAGGAAAGCTGCTATAAAATTAAAGAAATTTTAGATAAATATTGTTCTATGTCTGGGCAACTGGTCAACTTTCATAAATCTACGTTTCAATGTACTCAAAATGTTGATGAAATTTGTGTCAAAGGAATTTCCTAGCATTCTTCAAATGGAAGAAACGCTTGCTTTAGGTAAGTATTTGGGATGCCCTATTATATGTACCAAAGTCACAAATAATACTTTTGTGGACATCGAAGAAAAAGTAACGTCTCAATTGACAAAGTGGAAGGCTAATTCTTTATCCCAAGCAGGAAGAACTGTTCTTATTCAATCTAATTTAGCAACAAAAGCCAATTATCAGATGCAAAGTTTTATTTGCAACCTGCTATTTTGACTTCTCTAGATAAGAGTTATAGGAACTTCTTTTGGAATAAAGTTGCTGATGCGAAGTCCCCTAATTTGATAGGTTGGGATAAGATCTGTAAACCTAAAAAATTTGGAGGTTTGGGTCTTCGGCAAGCTAAGTCTAATAATATAGCCCTCCAATTTAAGCTTCTATGGGAAATTCTTTCCGCTTCGGATAATTTGTGGGTTAACCTAATTAAAAGAAAATACTTAAAAGGGGAGAGTTTGTTTAATAATAAAGTCAAATCTAAAGTTTCTTGGCAATGGCGTAAACTTATGAGTTTACGAAGCTCTTTCAAAAAAGGAATTAGATAGAGTGTAGGGGATGGTTTAGCTATCTCCTTCTGTTTTGATAATTGGGTGCATGATTATCCTTTAGCAGACATCTGCAGGTTCAGGATGATTCAGAAAATGTGATTTCATTATTCGAGATCATCAATGGAATCTGTTGCTTTTAGCTCAATTTCTTCCTACTGAGGTTGTCAATGATATTAAGGCTATTTATATCCCAAGCAATAATAATCCTGATAAGTTATTATGGGGTTTATCCCCAGATGGAGTTTATTCAGTAAAATCAGGTGTAGATCTAGTTAAGGGTCTTTCCTCTCAGGTTCATGAGTCGTCTGTTTTCCATTGGATTTGGAATCTAAAAGTACTACCATAAATTAAATTTTTTATGGAAACTATGTCATAATGGGCTTCCAACAAAAAAAAGATTAGAACTTAGCCATGTTTTTCTCCCCATGGAGTGTGTCTTTTGTAATTTCCATTTTGAATATGCTGCTCATCTTTTCTCTAGATGTCCCTTTGTTAGAGATGTTTTTGAAGATCTCAAGCAAACTCTAAAATTGTCTATTCCAGGTATTATTAATGATGATGTGTCATTTGTTGAGTATTTAGCCATTCTCAAAAAGGATTCTTCTATGGCTGATATAGAGTTTTTTTGCTATATCTTGGTGGTTTATTTGGTATAATAGAAATGGTATCATTTTTCGTCAAGAGGCTTGTACCCCAGTTAAAGTGAGTATTATAATTCGAGCTTATGTAGATAAGATTAGAAAGTTAGGGAACTCTAGTATTGATAGTGAGGGTATGTTTCTCTCTTCTGAAAAGAGGAAGTTGGGTGAAGCTTGTTTGAAGCAGAAGTGTAGAGAGAACGTAGTGTGGACCCCTCCAAAGCCTGGTTTTTTTAAGATCAATTTTGATGGTTCAAAACTTTCTAATGGTCAATCTTCCTATGGATTTATAATCAGAGATGAGTATGGTAAAGTTAGGTTGTGTGGTGCACGTGCTATGAGTAATTCAGATTCTATTCTAGTTGCGGAAACTAAAGGTGTGAGGGAAGGAATTCAAGGGGATATTCTTTAGGTTTGAAGAAAATTATTATAGAGGGGGATAACTTGGTACGTTATTCAAGCGATCAAAAATATTTGGAAAATTCCATGGTCTATTAATATTACTATTTTGGATGCAGGTGAAGATCTTAAGTTGTTTGAAGAAGTTCAAATTCGCCACGTGTTTCGGGAGGCTAATGCTGCTGCAGATTGGTTGGCTCATGAGCTCATCGGGGGCATTCAACGGCTAATCTTACTTATTGGTTTGAAGTTTCTGATTTCCCTTTCTCTGTAATCATCCGAAAGTATACTTTAGGGTGGCCCACTATATGGAATCATCCGAAAGGGGTTTCAAAGCTTCGGTGCACAGCGGCGGAGCACCAGCGTGGAGGCGGCAGCTTTCGTCCCAGCAATTTGCTAACTCTGCTCTACTAGGAGCAGGGATGGCACGTATGGCAGGGGAGCTTGGAGCACCGACGAGGCAACTGAGCACCGGCGAGTAGTGCAGGCGACGCACAACAACGAGCAGCAAAGCAAGGCGGCGGCGAGCAAGGCCGCGGCAGCTGGCGGACAGGAGGTGGCGGCGAGCACCGCCTCGAAGCAGCAGCAGTAGCAGCGAACGGAGGAGAGAGAACAGAGAGAAGAGGGAGGAAGGAGGAAAGAGAAGATTTGGGGTTTTTGGGGCTTTCTCACGGGGAAGGAGAGAAATAAATGGGGTTGGGGTTTCTTTGGGTGAGAGAAAATGACAGAGAGAGAGAGAGAGAGAAATTGGGGGTTTTGTTTCATCCAAGTTAAACCGACATAGGGATTAGATGTTAGATGAGTAAACCCATTTTGTTTCTCATTTTGGCCAAATACCACCCAATTAATTACCCATAAAACCCAAAATGTATTTATTTTAGAAAATAATTTAACCTTGATCATTTCAGAAAAATTTAGGACGCAGTTAAGCTAATAAACATAATTAGCAATTAATAAAACGTAATTAAGGTTCGGGATATTACATCCTACCACCCTTATAAAAAGTTTCGTCCTCGAAACTTGCAATAAGTAATCGAGGAAATAAGAAGCTAAATTCATTTAGACAAAGACTAAGATCTCCAGCTTTCATGGTTTCGTTTGGTATCCAGCCTCCATTCCGCCATCATCTTTTGTATCTCTACTTCAACTCGACTCGCGAAATCGAGGAGCAAAGAAAACAAAAGGGGCAAACTTGTTGGCAATGAATTACAACTAACTCATTCAGTGAGATCTCATTTGAAAACCTTTAGATTAGTCAAATCAGATAAGTTAAATTTAATCGAAAACAATTAAAATTCACATAACGTCACGTACATCACAACAATCATATAATCATATAACTTAAGACCAACTAGGTCCAGGATAAGCCACTTAAATTCCAAGAGGGCATTCATAACACTATTTCTCATATCTTAGGCTCTCTTAACCCAAATAATCATCAAAATTGACCTCAACTTTCTCAACGTCTAAATTCCCAAAGGATCATACCTAGGCGATGCAAATTCTAAGACTCCGCACTTCCGGCTAGGTTTCGGCTCTGATACCACTCTGTAACGCCCCGAAAATACATAACCTTAATCGTCAGCGGAAACACAACTTAAGCCTGTGGGTTATGGCCCACTAAAAAGATAATTAGCCTAAAATGGCCTATTAAATATACAAATGATCATCTTTAAGCAATAAATATTACCCATAAATACAGAGTACTCTAAATATCCCAAATATATATACAGAGTCACTTTAACTCAACCTTTCCGGAGCATTACTGACATAACCGATCCTGCGCCTATTGATGGGTTGTCGTACACCTGTCAAACATAATTCCTGCAAAACCTTCTAACAATGTAGTAGGCAAGTAGGGTCGAATCCACAGAGAGATGGTTGTTTTAATCTAGCTTCTAATGCATGGAGAAACTAAACAAGATCAGGAATAATGAATTAAAGTTCTAAACTAATCAAACTACGAAAATCAAGCTAAAAAGGATCTAGGGCAATGGTTCACCATGTTCATAACAATAATCTATCAAAATATCATCAATGATTCAATTAATCAGATACCTAGAGCACATGTTAATCCTACGGTCGGGCCTTAACGCTCTCAAATCAACATATGCTAGTACGGTCGCTCTACATAATCAGATTTGCTAATTGTAGGTAAGCCTCTAAAGAGTACTATCTCTCGATCTGTGACTCAATATTAGCAATATTTAATCAGACAATTGATCAGATTGCAAGATTAATAATATAAGCACTAATCAATTAGAGATATCAATAACTAATCAAACCATTAATAAACATCCATCGAGAATTATAGCATATAAACATGGATTCCCAAACCCTAGAATATAAACTACTCAATCATGAAATAAATAAAGAAATTTAAATCTACAAAGAAAAGCATGATCAAAGAAATCAATGAAAGAAAAGAGATGAAAATTATAAACTCATGAATTAATGAAGAAAAGAGAAACTAGGGTTTGCCATGAAAAAAACTAGAGAGAAAAGGAAGAAGGAAACTAAAGCTAAACCTAAGAATACAAAATATAACGTGATAAAAGAGAGGTTCTTCTTTGGGGAGAGAGAGAAGACCTATTTATAGTTTTTACAAAACCGGCTAAAAAAGGCAAATAAACCCGTCTCGAGAAACCGCCCGGTTGACCGGGCGAAATCCGCCCGGTCGGGCGACGGTGATTGAGGAGCTACGACAGAACAGCAAATCCGCCCGGTCGGGCGCGCAAGCGATTTTGGCTCCTTTCTCGCCCGGTTGACCGGGCTAACATGCCTGAAAATTTCATTTCGCCCGGGCGGGAAAACAGTGATTTTTGCGTCAACTTGCGAAGGCTGTATCTCTCGAACCAGAAGTCCATTTGGGGCGTGTGACCTATAGTTGGAAAGCCCTTCAAGTCTAGTTTCCAACCCAACTGGAATTTCTTGATTCGGAGAAGCACATAAAAAGTTATGATCATAAGAGTATACATGACTCCTTTTTCACATTTCTTCTAATGATTTTCCGCTTCATTTTCGCTCAAACTCGTACTAAGATGTATCCATACTATCCTTATGCATCGTAGCTTATTTCCAAGTGCTCCTATCCTCAAGCTCAGCTAAACATACTCCAAATACGTTCTCATTACCTGAAATTCATCAAAAACAAGAAAACATACCGAATAGGAGTAGAATAACATAACTTAAGAATATGATGCAATAATGAACCTAAATATGAACCTAAATGCTCTAAAATGCAACCTAAATGCTCCTTAAAACTATATATAAATATGACTTATCACCTATCTTTAGAATACCTGAATAATTTCATAAAATAGAAAAGAGAGAAAACACAGAAAATAACCTAAAATGAGTTGAAAACTCAGTAACTTCACTCCAGCCCGTAAAAACGGTTTTAGTTCGTAAACATTTTCATGCACACGCATCTATCACATCATATTGGTACTTGTTCGGAAATACTAATAGAAAACATTATCATTGGATAGCCTGCTGACGAGGACCATTTGCGTGAGCGTAGTTCATTGGCAAGTACAGGTTTTGGACATAACTGCATGACATAACTTTCGTAATTCGTAACATTAACATAACATCATCATATGACCCTTTTGGTCCGTATCGTACATCATAACAGAATTCCTCCACCTGCAACTTGCCCATTTGCCAGTTCAGTTCATAATGCCAAGCCAGCAGAACCATCCACTTTTACAAACTTGCATATATTCATATTTCCGAACAACACCCATAAATCATGATAACCAGATTCCATAAGTCATAACATCATCGTTCATAGTATACATAGACATCATTGAATCATATCGTATTTCATCATGCCACATAAACATTATAAGACATAATTATATCACATAATTAGCATCACATACTCGTATTCACGCATACACATACAAGACATCACATATAACATATACGGGCAATCACATAGGGTGCTGGACATAAAGGTTACACATAACACATACGGGCACGCATAGATGCTGGACATGAACATTACACATACATATACGGGCATACACGTATTTGCTAGACATGAAAGGTTACACACAACATATACGGGCAAGCATAGATGCTGGACATGAACATTACACATACATATACGGGCATACACGTATTTGCTAGACATGAAAGGTTACACACAACATATACGGGCAAGCATAGATGCTGGACATGAACATTACCTTAAACGCAATCCATTCTTTTACTCCGACAGATAATAACTTTGAGAACTTCATAACTCCATCAACTCTCTTGAACTCCATAACAATCCTCCATAATTAACCTCAATAATAACCATAATAATAATCAATAATCATTTCTAAAAATATTCAGATTAAGAAATTAACCATTCGCAGAACAGATGTAACCATCACTAACCATCTCTAGAACGAAACTAACTAATATATATTCTCAGCTTTATCACTCCAACTTCTTGAATCATAATAACAAGATGAGTACCATACTGTTCTAATCAATACTTCGAAAATATCCTTGAATTAGTAACCACAGGAAACTAGCTCTCAACACATCATCTTAGCTTTCTGATTTATCACCAAACTAACCCATCTCTTAAACTAGTAAAGTATTAAACAAAATCAGCATCAAAATACTTGGACCCATACCTAATCTCTTATGTCAATGGAAAATTGGGCTTGCATCCAAATCAGAATTTCTAAGTAAAGAGGCTTAAATGCATTAATTATTGAGTAAGAAGTTTCAAGGAGAGACAAGAGAACATTTTACCTCTGCTATAAGAGCATCGAAGAACAGAGGGAAAGGGGTTTCAAAGCTTCGGTGCACAGTGGCGGAGCACCAGCATGGAGGCGGCAGCTTTCGTCCCAGCAATTTGCTAACTCTGCTCTACTAGGAGCAGGGATGGCACGTATGGCAGGGGAGCTTGGAGCTCCGATGAGGCAACTGAGCACCGGCGAGTAGTGCAGGCGACGCACAACAACGAGCAGCAGCAAGGCGGCAGCGAGCAAGGCCAGCAGCAGCGACAGGAGGTGGCGGCGAGCACCGCCTCGAAGCAGCAGCAGTAGCAGCGAACGGAGGAGAGAGAACAGAGAGAAGTGGGAGGAAAGAGGAGAGAGAAGATTTGGGGTTTTTGGGGCTTTCTCACGGGGAAGGAGAGAAATAAATGGGGTTGGGGTTTCTTTGGGTGAGAGAAAATGACAGAGAGAGAGAGAATTTGGGGGTTTTGTTTCATCCAAGTTAAACCGACATAGGGATTAGATGTTAGATGAGTAAACCCATTTTGTTTCTCATTTTGGCCAAATACCACCCAATTAATTACACATAAAACCCAAAATGTATTTATTTTAGAAAATAATTTAACTATGATCATTTCAGAAAAATTTAGGACGCAGTTAAGCTAATAAACATAATTAGCAATTAATAAAACGTAATTAAGGTTCGGGATATTACACTATATCTGTCACCAATCCACAGTAGATATCCGATCCCGACAATTATGTTAGGTACACCTCAAAAAGGGATCCTACTATATATTCCAAACCAAGATATACAATTTTTGGTAATTTGGGGAAGAAAGTGAGGAGAGAGCAGTTAGTGGTATTTATAAGAAAGTGAGGTGAGTGAATAAAAAGAGGAAATTGAAATCTTATTCCTATTTGTTTGGTTCACATGGGATCTCAAGGGAATTCATATTTCATGGAAAATTCTGTCTATTTCCTAGGAATTGGTTAAATTACATGGTTGACACAATAAGAAATGCAATTTCCATGGAAATTCTAATCACCAAGGGGGTTTTGGCGAGAGATATCTCATATTCTCATGCATCATTAGAATTTGCATTTCCTCCTATGCTATCCTCAATTTTCCTCCAACTAAACATAGTCTCTTTGTCTTATTTCCTAAAAAACTGTATTTCCAAATCAAATAAACTCCAACCAAACAACAACATACATTTGTCCGAGCATATATCGAGTACAACCTAATAAAACGTATGGTTGGATCTTGGATGGGTAAAACTTAAGTTGTGTGTATAGTGGATGTAAGCTCTAAGTTGATCAAAAGGCTTGATGGAAGGAATGAACTTTGGTTTTCATTTGGCCAACATAAGACAGTGATCTAGAATAAACCATAGACACCAAAGAAAAAACTTGAAGAGACAAGAGGATCGGAGGTGGTTTGTCCTCCATTATCGACAAAAGAAAAGATGTTGCAATCAAAACACAAGTAAATGTACCGTAAGAGCAGAGGAATGAAGTTGGAAGTAATTCTCAGCTTAATGATCCAATTTATATGAATTATTCTAGATTTTGGTGTTTTAAGAAGGTACTTGCCGCTTGAGTTACGTGCCAATCCTAAATAGCCTATGTCAACCATTGAAGAGAGCCAAAAAAAGAAAGATTGTGTCACATTCTTGCTTGAGTTAGGGTCATTGCAGTTGCCTTCTTTTTACAAGGAATACTGGCAAGTTGGTATAAGCTTCATGAATCGTGACCAAATTACAATTGTGTAGGTCTAAGTTTAAAAAGAGTGACATAAGGGTGCACTTGTCTAAAATATCCTGGTTTTGGGATTTCATATTTGATTCCATTATCTTAAAAAAGGGTTAGTTTTCAATAAAATGTATTCTTGTTGTTGTAGTAGATCTTATTAATTAGCGTATAAAAACTTCTTACTAAACTAATATAAAAAGGAACCTATTTGAATTTTATATCTTAGATAAATAATAAGCTGAAAAGAATAATGGCTTGTGGATGCATTATTGTTGATTATTGTTAATTGGAAAATTTGCGGAAAAAAACCTTTTACGAGTTCATTTTTACGAAAAAAAACCTTATAAAGCATTTTTTGCGAAAACAAACCTAGTATCATTTTCTGGTGTTGACCATAGAATTTCCGGCGTTGACCACCTCTAGCCACCACTACCAACACCTGCGCCCAGCCCCCACCCACCCCTATAGCCCCCACTTCATCCCTAGCCCAGTCCCCACCACTTGCAGCCCACCCCACCCACACCAACAGCCCCCCAACCCCTCCCCCTCCACCCTCAAAGCCGCAGCCCCCCCCCCCTTCTCCCCCTGCCCTCTCCTCCTCTCCCTTCTTCCCTAAACCCGAGGGAAGGGGGGTGGGGGTGCCGCCTGAGGGGGTGGAGGGAGGGTTGGGCCGCTAGTAGTAGTGGCTAGGTTTCATCTTGCAAAAATAATTTTGATTTTGGTTTGTTTTCGCAAAAAAAAAAAAAAAAAAAATTGATTTTGGTTTGTTTTCGCGAAAAATGCTTTATAAGGTTTTTTTTTCGCAAAAATAAACTCGTAAAGGTTTTTTTTAGCAAATTTTCCTTGTTTATTATAAAAGGTAGTGGTTTTTAAACAGTGGTGCACAATTGGTAGTTATGGCCAATTTTAACTTAAATTAAATGTTACTTTAAAGCTACATCAGCCACAAATTAAAAACCTAAAATTATAGTGCGGTGCTACTACACCATGTACAAGGCATGTGAAATTGAAAGATAACTGGATACTTGTTAAACCAAATTAAACAAAATACTTGAATCTTAAAGAATGCAACTAACTCGATTCAAATTCAAGAACGAATAACATTATTACTCATGTTGGCTTGTAGAATTTTGACTTGGTCATCAATCTTCATATTGTCCTGGGTCTTCATCCTCTCCTGGGTTCCTTTGCATTTATGAGTTTGACAATCTCCAAAACAATTAGCAAGACTTCCGAGGCACAACAAGTGAACGTCGAAATTATGAGGAGCTCCACTGAATCGTAATTCCTTTGCCGTTTTATCTCTAATGTTATACCATACACAAGTTCGAATCCCTCGGGTATTAAGCGAGCGTTTGGCAAGCAAAATCTCTTTCATTGCTGCATGCTGGCGTGCAAAAACTGGATCATATGCACAACGACCAGGGATATCAATGAAAAACTTTGTCCATGAGCCAGGTACTCCGTATTCCTTCATAATCCACACATTAAACTTGTCCTTACAATTATTAACAGAGAAACACAAACAACCATCGAGAACCCCCAAATCAACACTACAAGCAATGTTGCGATCATAGTCATGAAAGTCGGGTAAGCGTATGTCAGCAAACCATCGTTCTTTTTCAAGATTGAAGCAAACAAGACTCCAGTTTCCAGCCGAAGACTTCAACAACCAATGCATTAAATAGTTGTCTATAAGCACACAAGTTGAACTCGGAATCGGAATACAGATTTGTGAATCAATCATCGAAGGTGAATCAATCGTCGCAGGTGAACCACCAAGACATGTTGTCTCAATGCATCTCCAAGAATTGGATTTCATGCTAAAGACATGAACCTTTCTATATATAGTTATGAAATCAGGATGTTCATGATGATACTGGTATTCAACAACAACAAGTCTGTAATCCTTATTCAAACTGTGATACCCAAATCCACCACACATCACATTATGGTTTTTAGTCGACAATGAGATGTTAGAGAGAATGCTACCAGTAGAAGGATTCACAATCGCGTAGTACCTCGTATAATTATGTCGCGGACAATAGGAGTTAAGGCAGAGCAAGCCATTGCAACAACCTACAACCCTTAAAGACATGTGTTGATCACGGAATGGTGGAGGAAGTGAGAGATAACGAGCTGGGGATACTGGTGAATCAACATCTAACAAGTAAAGGTATTGTCGGCAGGCCTTGAGAGCAATGAAAACGATCAGAGGGGAATTGGTGTGGGAGACAACAGAATGGTGGACTTGAAGGTCAATGAATATTTTCGACGAAATGTAGTCGTAAAAGAATTTGTTAAGGCATTTGAAGCGTAGTAAGGTTGTAGGAGGCAATCTTGGGAGTATTTCTGAAGCAAATATATCAATCGGAATAACTGACATTGAGTAACTTCTAAGTGATTTTCTCCCCTGTTGTTAGATTACTGGGTCATGAGATAATAGATATAATTAGCATTTCATGATAAGACACTATAAAGATAAATCTAGATACTTAAGATTTATGTATAAAAAGTATTTGTCCAACCAAGAATAAGAAAGACTCAATTTTTAAATCACATATTTGCCCAACTTTGAACAAAAAAGATTCAATTTTTTTAAACAAGTCTAGCAGCAAATTGAGGTTAAGCAACCATAATTAGATAAATTGAGCTTGAATTGAAACTCAAACACCAGACTCAATTTTTAAATCACATATTTGCCCAACTTTGAACAAAAAAGATTCAATTTTTTTAAACGAGTCTAGCAAAGAAATTGAGGTTAAGCAACCATAATTAGATAAATTGAGCTTGAATTGAAACTCAAACACCAGACTCAATTTTTAAATCACATATTTGCCCAAACAAAAAATATTCAATTTTTTTAAACGAGTCTAGCAGCAAATTGAGGTTAAGCAACCATAATTAGATAAATTGAGCTTGAATTGAACCTCAAACACCAGACTCAATTTTTAAATCACATATTTGCCCAACTTTGAACAAAAAAGATTCAATTTTTTTAAACAAGTCTAGCAGCAAATTGAGGTTAAGCAACCATAATTAGATAAATTGAGCTTGAATTGAAACTCAAACACCAGACTCAATTTTTAAATCACATATTTGCCCAACTTTGAACAAAAAAAATCAATTTTTTTAAACGAGTCTAGCAGCAAATTGAGGTTAAGCAACCATAATTAGATAATTTGAGCTTGAATTGAACCTCAAACACCAATAAATCAAACACAAAAAAGTTTGCAATAAGATGAATGGAATCAATCAATCAATCGAATAATGAAAAAGGATGCAAACCAAATAGAAGAGATAGGAAATAAGTTACCACTGATAAAAAAAGGAGACCGAAGAAGAGAGATATAGAGTAGCAGCTTTCGATTTCTGGTGGTGATAAATTATTAGGGTTTCAGAGAAAGTTGGTTGATTAAAATCCTAATCCTATTCCTATTTTTATACGGAAATTACAGAGTATTACGATACGTGTGTGTTTATCACAGCCATTGGTGAATGGTGAGTGAAACCTACCAAATCTAGTTTCTCACTTACTAATTTACTATAGCTCTTAGCTCAGGTCTTTTTGTTGGGTAATGCTTTTTTTAAAAAAAAAAAAATTCCTGTTTTAATTTCATTTTTTAATTAACCTCCTTTTTCGCTGATAATATTACTAAATATTTTTCCTTTAATTGTGGGTATTTGCCTATTTGGTATGTCTATCTGTAATTGCTGAAAAAAAGATCCCAACTTTATAATGAAAATATGAGAAATTGAGAATTGATTCAAAATAAAGATTAGGTTGATATCAAATCCCTAATTTCAATGTTACTAGTTAAATAGTGAAGATAATTTATATTCTGCAATTGAAGGCCATTAAACTGGAATTCCGAAAACTATTTTTGGTTTATCTATTTTTTTTTCCGAAAACTATTTTTTGGTTTATCTATGTTATTTTTCCTTTCTATAACTTACTAATTTTTTAGATATTTGTTTTGAAGGTTGCAACAACTTCAATGAAATGAAAGGAATGCAATTTGGTCACATTTGAGTTTCCAATGCAGTTTAATGAAGATAGTTTTTTGTAGCTGGTGAGTGTTATTCATTCAATCATTCAATTCTTTTCTTCTTTCTAGAAATTAATTGATTTGTATTTTTCATTAATGTGTTAATTTGGCCAAGAGTAGTGAACCCAGAGAGAAATTATTGTGAAAGAATAAGATAATTATGATTATCTAGTGTTGATTTCTTTGATGAGCATTGTTAAACACACTCTCTCTCCTTTATACGCTGTATTACTCGATCTGATACTCTCTGTTTCTAAATTTGTAGGAGTAAAATTGGAAATTCAAATCAATGGTGACTTGTTGAATTAATATGGATTCTTGTTCAGTTGATGTCATGGAATACACTACACCATTAGTGAAACCAATTTATTCACTTAATCCTTGATCTTCATTGAACTCAATCATCCTATGTTTTTCTTTTTTGATTTGATTTTCTAATTTTCAGGTTTTGATATTTGGTTCATTTGTGTATTTATTTTGTTTGATGGTGATTTGTAGGGAAGAAAATGAAAACAGGTTCGTGAGGAAGTTCGGAAGAGGCATATGCAATGTGCTTGAAGGTGGTCATTGTGTTAATAATGGGTAATGTTTTGTATTTTTTCTTCGTTTTAAGGTAGAAACTGTGAGCTTAATTTGTCGATCCTGTTAATAGCAGTGTTTCGCTCATGAATGATTTTGAACCATTGCAACAAAGAAAAAAAAATGATTTTGAACCTTTATACTCAAGTTCCTATAATGCTTTTTCTGCAGCACTTTGATCTTGAGATGTTTCCTATCAGTTGCTAAGTCCATATGTTTAGGCTTTAAGGATCGCCGTCGATTGCATAGGCTTCCACTGTTAGAGTTTTGCAACACTTTTGACCTTCCAATGTGTTTCTTCTATCTTCTTAGTTTTTTAGCCTCTTATTCTTTGTGATATATTTCAGTAACTCTATATGCTGACTTATCATGTCTTCTCTACCTCTAGCATATGCCACTGATGTTTGTCCTTTTTACTAATGTCTCCAATCTATATTCTTAAGTAAATGAATATGATGACATTACTCAATAATAAGTATATATTGATGGAGTTTCTACTAGCCTAGACTTGACAATGGATCAGGACCAAGCATGAGGTTAGAACTGCGTATACATGATATAAGATTCGACCAAGGGACACTGTAAAATTTGAAGTCTTTGTAGGAGAACGCAAACCTTCCCTTGACTGCTAATCACAAGGTCAGTCAAGTTCTTAGTGCCTAACCTTCCTTGGTTTTCCATGAAAGCCAAATAATTTGTCGCAGTTTGCTATTTTTAAGGTGTGACCGTGTGAGTATCGTCATATGTGCCTTTGTAAAAGGCATTGTACCATGAGCTTTTGTCTGTTCCTGGAAATAGGTGAATTTTGTCCACATGAACAGAAGGGAATGTCATATGTTATATCTGTCAAAGAACAGCCAGCTGGTATGATAAGCGTTTTGCAATAATTAATGAGTTTTGTAGCAAACTTTCCCCATGCTCACAGTGCTTGCATGTCCTGATTTCTTGTTCTTGATGCTTTGGATGTTTCTTGCCACGCTGTTCATGTGGCTGGTAGTATAGTAATTTTATAACTATTCGTCATATTTACTCTTTCGAAGAATGGCATCAAAAACCATATTTGTATCTTTTAGCAGCCAGATAGAGTGGATGGATTATCGTGAATCGATGGAGAGGGTGGGAGAGTCATATATTGGCATGGTTCTAGCCTCTAGGGTCCTTGGAGTCCTTGTCAGGTCTCAAGCTTTAGGTCCTTCTCTTCACTGCTTCTTATGATTTATCACCACATGATTCGTTTAGGTATTCTATGACTTCCTGTGAAGGATGAAGCTTAGTATAAGCAGACTAAAATTCAAGCAACTTCTTGTGAACTTTTCAACAAGCCATTTGTGGCTCTATTGTTGAAAACTTGGAGATTGCATTGTCTCAGGATAAAGATATACAGTAACTCAAATGGCAGATACCTTTTATGAACAGAAAAAGCAGAGACGACTTAGGAAGAATTATAAGGATTTAGGGAAGGAACTTAAAGTCAATGTTGCGTTGACATTCGGGTAGCTGTACTTAGAATGGATTTGCCCTTATCTTGGCTAATGGTCATGTAATTCTCGCTAAAAGCTAAGAACTTGACAATTACCTTCTTAGTTTATTTCCTTGATCAGGGATCCTTTTTGTTTGCAGAATCTCTTGATGCAGTTAAATTTTTAGACCACTCTTCTGGGTGCATTAATAAATACTTTGGTAATTCACCTGATCTCCCTTATTTTTTGGTGCATATTAGTAATTTGAAATGATAACAGAACTTATATAAGATGCTTGGTTGTTATTCTTTAGTTCCTTTACAGGATAAATAGCAGAATCTGTTTAAGTTGAACCAAGAGTTTCTTGAATCTATGAAGCTTTATAACATATTGAACATCAGCTGTACATTAGAAATCACTTCGTACTCCATATAATACAAGCAGACTTCACTAGGCCTGGTATTTCCGATCCAGGTTGGTCTAGTAATTATAGGGGGCGGCCGTTTGTAGGGTTTTAGGAATGGTGGTCTATATCCGTGAGATTCTTATAGATGCATAGCAAGATCGCTTCTTGTAATTCACCTGTTTTCCCGTTGAATTGTTTTTGCTTCATGAACATATTTATGAATCTAATCTTAGACACCCTAATACCCAGTTGACACTTCTTCATGAATAAGATAATGGCCCTATATTGAATAGGTGTGTTATTGCATAAATACTTGGAAGGCAATGTAAAATTTGCTAATTGAGATTTCAGTTTTGGCCCACAAACAGTTCTAATGCTAATGGCACTGTTCTGCATTCACTTTCTTAGAAAGATGCAATGATGCACTTATCCAATTATCAATGTTTGATGAAAGTATTGGCTTGCAAACACTTCTAAAGCTATTGATGCAATTCTAATTTTATATGTTACACTTTACCTTATAAATTGTCCGAATTAGTGATGTGGTGAATTGGAGCTTAATGCTTATAGAATCTATAAATTGCCATATTTATGTACCTCACCAGCCTACTGGCGTAAGAAATAGAGTGATGTGGGTTCAAGACTCACGTAGGCTGTCTACTTTTTTATTGCTTTTTCTAATATCCCCTTTCCACAACATGCTGTGTTTGCTAGTGGGTATGATGAGTCTGAAGTTCATCAGGGTTTGGGATGTTAAGGTTTTTCGATTTTTTTTTAATCTCTATGTTGCACACACAGCTCACTAATTGAAGATAAAGTATGTTGCTTCACAGCTTCAGTTTAAAAAGTTATGTTCATACGCTACTTCCACAACTTTTGTGTAGACATTCTTTCTAAAATTTGCATTGATTTGTGTAGTTGAGGTGATGCACAAGATTATCTAGATAAGCTTGCAAACTGTTTTCGTAGAGGTTGTTGTAATGTTGGAGGTGATGACAAAGTTGCGCCATCGAGATCTTATATTTAAGATGTTGTACTAGAGCTTAAGAAAGGAAAACTGGGAGAGTGTCCAATATGTCTTGAAGCCAGCCTTTGGAGGTGCAGTTTTGATTCCTTGTGCTCATCGATTATGTCATGAGTGCTTTTTGGTGAGTTACGAGACTGTTCCTACGAGTTTATGACCTGCAGGTATATTTAGGTATTCTTCAAGCGTTAGCAGCTTATACTATCGTTGTTGGTCTACGGTGGCAAATATGCTATTAGATTGGAGTAACAGAGCATGCCGGTTTTGATAGGAACTTTTTAGTCGAACTCTATTTTGAAGAGTGATGTTGTGTAGCTTGTCTCTTTTTTAGATAAGGAAAGGATCACTTTTAGAATGAATTCTAATACCTAAAAGAATGACAGGGTTGGGCTGCCTAGTTCAGGACTGCAATCATAGCCTAGTTGAACATGCCAGTAGAACACTAAGAGGGATACATGCACATAGAAATTGCAGGTGCAAGGATATCAAATTTGAATAGTAAAAAAAAAAAAAGAAAATGGTAGTGCAATACATTATTCAATCCACAAGACTAGGTTGCAGCACAAGGAAACAATGTCCAAATATAGGCTATGCTTACCCTCCTTGAATCTTTTACTGAGCAAGAGTAGTATCATCTGCTGATATGAGCTACAAAAGAATCCACTTCTGAGCGAGAACTTCCACCCTCTTCAACTGAACCTCGAACTGCGCCACCTAGCTCTGCAGCCCTTTTCCTCATCTCTTGTCCTTCCTTTGATGTCATCAACCTTATGACAGCATTCTCTACAGTAGTAGACGTTACCAACTCAGCTCTGTGTTCCCAATCCCTGACCAACAAACCAATTCTTAGGACTTGTGTTATCAAAATGCTGTTCCTAGGCTGGTCAGAATGCATAGGCCATGCTGCTATTGGCACTCCCATACTGATGCTCTCCATGCATGAATTCCAACCACAATGACTCATAAACCCACCTACTGACGGGTGCGCGAGAATGTCAAGCTGAGGTGCCCAGTCTCTTACCACCATTCCCTTGTTCTTTATTCTGTTTTCATAACCTTCTGGAAGCTGAGGCCTTATTATCACATCATCTTCAGTAGAAATATCTACTCTATCAGCACTTCTTACAACCCACAAAAACTTTTTCCCACTTCTTTCTAATCCAATTGCCAACTCACTGATCTGCTCCTCTGTCAGTGATGTTGCTGTTCCGAAAGAGACAAATATTACAGAATTTATCTCTTGTTCATCCAGCCATTTAAGACATCTATGTCTGCTTTTATTGAACCTGCTTTTTGTCTCCACTGGATTTAAAGGCCCAAGTGCAAAAAGCTTCTTTTTAGCATTTACTGGTAGTTTTGACAGTAACTCCATATATCTACCTTCTATCTCTCTGCATGTGTTGAACAGTCTTCCGCTTTCAAAGTCCAAAACTTTGTATTGTTTGGCTACATAGGCTTCAAACTCGGGTGTAAAGCATCCTTCACTCGAGGGAATGCCACTGATTTTGATATCAGAATCAAGCTCAAAAGGTGTGTCCGTCATGGAGTTCAAAATATGGTAGAAGATAGCGAATGCAGAGACACTATGAAAAGCATATGACTCAGCATTTGGGAATAATTTCACATCTTGAACAACAGAAGCCATTAGAGTATCATGAATGATTATGATTCTCCTATACTTAGCTGAGAGTTCCTGCAGAAGTCGGAACACAGGTTGACGCAGATGTAACGTTGCATCAAATAGAGGTTGTAGGTGTCCTGGGAAATTGGTTTGAGGATTGAACTTGGGAGGAGTTGAGGTGAAAGGAGGTAGTTGTAAGTCATGAAAGTGCATTTTACTTGTACTTTCTTCGTCGTCCCAACCATGGAGGCGTAGTTTGGCTTGGTGGTTGTGTGCTGTGGATCCAGCAAAATGAACTGGTATCCCATATGATGCTACTATAAGATTGGATAGATGAAGAGTCTCATTGAGATGGCCTTGCATTGGAAAGGGTACCATGATTGCTGCAACAGAAGCATGATTGAGGCTAGTTTCTTCATTATTTTGGTTGTAAGTTTGATCTGCCATTTTTTGGATCAAATTTTGATTTGGATGATGTAGACTATAGAATATGTTTGTTGTTTAGAAAAATTTCTAATATAAGGAAGAATTCAAAGAACAACTCTCGTTGTACCAAAGATCAATTTGCTTGGATCCACTTGGTTAATTGGTTGAATTTTCTATATAAAATACTACTAATATTTGGTTGTGCCAAATTTGGACCACATCAATGTTACCCTAGGGCCCAGGCCAATGACTTTACAAAGGATTATGTGATATTATATGTATTTTTTAAAAAAGTGAATTTTTTGTATTAAAATAGTGATTTCATATTAGGAAACTAGTCTGTATAAAAAATTAAATTAATTATATAAAAGAGCTGTCTTTGCATTTTATTTTTTCAAAAAACTATTTTATGCACTAATTTTTTCTTTTTCCCCTTTTTTTCGTTTAAAGGAAGCAATTAGTTATTTCTTATTTTTTGTCTTTTTTTTCTTTAGTCTATTTTTGGTGTCCTCTATGTTACCTTATATAATAGAAATAACCATTAAAATAATAATTACTATAAAAAGAGAAGTGGGAAAAAATTTCATACATATTAGAACAGTATATAGCACTATTTATTTTGGATAGAGTATGATATCATATTGTTGCATTATCAGCCACTTTGAACATAGTCAAACCTTGCTTATCATGATTGCGTGTGTATTTTGTTTTAATCATTGAGCATATGCTTATCTAGTGACGACTACTGTGAGGAGAGAAGGCGTATGTAGCCATGTAGCTTTTCTATGGTTAGCTTAGTGAAAACCAATTGATGTTCGTAATGCTTAGCTAGAGTTCTCATAGGAAATAAAAGCTTGTTTAGGTGGCAAAAATGTTAAAAATATTGTTATTTTAGAGATAATTTATATTATTTGTTGGTTTAAAATAACCAAATGGAGGCATGGAAGAACTTGAATATTTTTTAAATGTTTTGGTAATTGTAGTAATTCTAATGATTTAAAAAAAAAAATCAAGGTAAAACTAATTTTACATTATTTACTCTTAGCGAGCAATCGAGCCGAGTCGAGCTTATCGAGCTTGGGTCGAGCTTATCGAGCCTATCGAGCTTATCGAGCTCGAGTCGAGTTGGGAAAAAAATTAACGAGCACGAGTCAAGCACGGGCTTAACGAGCTTAACGAGTTTTCGAGTCGAGTCGAGTAAGGTTTGAGAGTTTTCGAGTAGAGTCGAGCAGGGCCTTGCTCGCGATAAAACTAGACTCGTCATTACATGAAGAATATATATTTCTTTGTTATATTGAATAATAATAATTTAAAACTTCTAGATAAATTAATCATAGTATAATTTAAAATTTGTATATAACTTCTATATAACCGTGACATGACATAAAACTTAGCTTCGTTATGGAATTACATCAATTCGTTAATTTAACACAATATATTACTATGATCTTGTGATGCTAATCTTTTGGTGGTCGGCACAGAGAGGAGAGTTTGTAGTACAACGTGGAATTTGCCGAATTGTTGTAATTGTGTGGTTTCATTCGCACCACATTCGTCAAGCTGCAATCTGATAGTGATTGAGTATAAATAGGCCAGCTTGGTTGTTATGTACGTTCATCTAGCATACTAGCATGGGAAACTCTTAATTTCTGTGGGCCGTTTTCTGTTTATCAAGAACATCTTGGTGTAATCAGTGATGCAAACAAGGCAGAGAGGCATCGATAGACCTGGCAATCGGACCAATCGGATCGGATTCGGACCGGACCAATTCGGATCGGTCCGTTTTCGGATCAAATTATATTCGGACCGGCCCGGACCGTTTCGGATCGGACCGGATTTCGGATTATGTTTCGGATCATCATCGGATTTGGATACTTTTCGGATCGGACAGTTGTGGATCGGACAATGGATTGTCTCATCTTTATTATGTATGGAGTTGTTACTCCTTTGGTCTGATGGTTTCTTTGACTATGAGCTTTTGTTATGTATATATGGAACCGCTACTTTTCGTGCTTCATAAAGGTATACATAACTAATTTGCATAGTCATAACTTGAGCCAAAGAGTACTTGTGATAATCGTTTTTTTAAACGGGTCAATTTCGAGTATTTCGGATCAAAGCCTGATGGAAGCCAATAATTTCTGATTGCTTTGGGGTCGGGTTACCTTTGGATTGGATTAATTTCGGATCGGGCAAGATCATATCGGATCATTCGGGTTTCGGATGAGTTTCGGATCAAGATTATTTCGGACCGGGTCCGAACCATCAAGTTCGGACCCAGATCGGACCATATATCGGATATTTCGGACCGGATTTTCGGATCAGGACCAACTTTGCCAGGTCTAGGCATCGATGATGTTGCTGTCAATTTTTGTTGGAAAAGTCTTTTGAGATTGATATAGAAGACTATTGGGGGTTAACTTCCGTCTACATTTTTGTCGTATGTATTATTTAATCTTTTATTTTCAGTTTAGACGTTTTGTACTTTAACATTATTTATATAATTTACTCTAAACACAGTATTGATTTATCCATAAGGAAAAAAATATATATATATAGTTAGTGGGATCTTATTAGATCAATCTAGACATATATTCAAATTTTGACGGTGAGAGAGTTAGTAATAATGGTGTTGACAAAGTATAACTTGTGGTATATAAAAAATGTGTCATCTTACACAAATATTTCACATCAAGTTCTTAGATTTTTTGAAGTGATTAGGAATGAAGGCAAAGTGTGACACATGTCTCCCGAGCTAGATGGTGCTTTCAAGTACTAATATAGATATATATGAATGAAGGCAAAGTGTGACACATGTCTCCCGAGCTAGATGGTGCTTTCAAGTACTAATATAGATATATATTGCTTTTTTCAATTTTAGATAAAATCATTACCAATGCAACTAGGAAAAGTATAAAAAGATACAGATAATAATCATAAAATTAATTAATATAAATGTATAATTATGAGTCCTTTTGATATCAATGTCAGTCTCGAATTATTAGTTTCAATGGTGCGTTTTTCTTATTTTATAGTTGTACATGAAAGAATTCTAAGTTTCCTATTATTGTACATCAAATACAAATATATTCATCAGGATTCTCTCTAGGGTTTTTTTTTCCCCAATCAAAAAACAATAAGGATGATCACTCAACAATATCATGGTGAATCAACAGGAGCCCTACAAATGGGACAAGTTTTCCCAAACCTACCTCGAGAAACAAGCCATTTATTAATACAATTTGCATGAAAGTAATGTCCACATGCAGGTAAAGTTCCAATTCTGTCCTTCCTTCGATAATCTACCATGCATATTGCACATGCAGTCTCGTTCTCACTGTTTGGGTTTTGGCCCACTTCTTGTAACTCACTTATTACTATTGTGGGCCGATATTCTGGGATAGCTTCCTCATTCAGGCCCAAGCGAACTACTTGCCTAGCAAACTCTATGTTAACTTCTGCAAGGCCCAATTCGTCCACAAGATCAGGCCCATGAGTGGCCCCTGATTCGTTTTGCAACCTATGATTTGATCTTCTGTTTCTATAACAAGCTCGGATCCAGATAATGAGTGAGCCCACTACGCATATGATTGATGGTGAGCATATCACCAATATCACTGCTATGAAAGTGGTAAGGGGTAATTTTCCAACCATATCTGAAATCAAATATTCGAAAAATTATAAAGGGTTAGTAATTATAACTGAGAATTGAGATAAGGTCTATCTATATATACTTTCTCCGTTCTATTTTAAATGAAATGGCTTAACATGTACTCCCTGCGTTTCTTTTTAATGGTTACACTTACACTTTTCACGCATGTCAATGCAAAATTTTGAGAATATATATTTCTAGTTTTGTATTTGTAAAAATTATAAAAAGTATATATTAATAAAATACATACTATGACGAATCTAACAAGATCTCACATGACTATGTTTTTATTCATGTATAAATCACAAATGAGGGTCAAAGTGCAACTTGTGAATAGTGTAAAATGCCAAAGTGTAACAATTAAAATGAAACGGAGGGAGTATGTGTTAAGACTTGTACTCATAATCTCTCATTTGAATTACAAATTCACTAATCAACTAATCTACACCTCATATTAGTCTTTGTGGAAAAAAAAATTATTTAAAGATAAGATAATATTTTTCTTTTTAAAATAATTAAATACAAATGTATGTATTAATACTCATTAATCTAATGCTAATAATAGCGTAACCTACCTTTCAGTACTCTTATATTTAAAAAAAAAAAAAAGCTTATAAAATTTTTATAACCTCCCTAATTAATACATTTTAATTGTATCATCTATATTCTTACACATTAACCAAAGTTTCAAAAACAAGATTGTATTATATTCTTTGTAATTAATCATATAATCATATACTTATATATATGTACTCTTTTAAAGTCAAGGGTTATATTGATCAACAATTCATAGAATGCGTCTTGGTTGTAATATGTTACACCATAACTTATTGTGTAACAAGATCTCACACGTATTTACTGACATAGACTCCAACAAAAATGATATGGACTATACAAATTATAATGACATAAATCAGATGTCATTTTGTCATTTATATCATATCATTTGAGTTTTTTTTTTTTTCAAAAGAAGCGGTGGTTTTTGGAATATTTGTGTAACTCTTATTATAATTTACTATGTAGAAAATTTAAAAGGAACTTGAAGATTATTTCACGAGCACAATCCAATGCCTATAACTTTTTTTCCACTTCTCTCAAGTGTTTGATTTATCATTTCAAAATTCACATTGGTAAATGATACGAGGCATCTCCCGGATCAACAACTAGGGTTAAAACTAATCAATAAGTCTCGATCAGAAAAGAAAAATGTTATTCATTTACCAAATAACAATCATGTATATCTCTTTTTTTGATCATCAAGGGGTCTCCTGTCACATGATGCGATCATAAATTTCGGTTCTTTTAATTTTGATCTAAATTTATCTATCCTAAATTTTTCTTGTACCCAATAAGGAAAGAAATTCATAAACCGACTTCTTATCTTATCTTGAAAAAAATTATTACTGTCTTTCTTTTACATTTATTCACTCCCCATATTAGCTTTTAGCTCTTGTTACAGCTATGAGCTATGTGTTGTGTTGTAACTCTCTTCCACTCTTATCCTTCTTGAATTCTCTTTAACAAATTAAGAGAGAGTGATTTACAAACCCTAGTGACTTTTGATGAGCATTACTACATTGTATATTGCTTAGCTTTAATATAATAGATGTTTCATCCTCAATTTCTGAGATGTGTAATTGGATCATTCTCTTTATTTATACGTAACATACTTGGGATGCTAGTTCTCTTGATCATTATTTTTCCAATTACTTTTAGACACTATTCCCCCTTTCTCTCATTGCTTTTTGGCAAAGTTTTGTGTGACTCTATTCTTTTAATCAAGCTTGAAGCTGTTTGCATGTGATGGTCGTTATCGTTTAAGAGTATAAACTACATGTGACTGATGTGAGTCATGACTAGTTGTTCCACATTGAAGAAATAGAGAAAATAATGACTAGCATATATATAAGATTGATGGGATACTCCACCTATCAATTGGTTTTAGGATGAAATCATGTCAACCTTGTATATGATCAAACTCTCATCCAGCGTGGGCTTGTATTAGCCCAATAAAATTTATCAGATTGGTAAGTGAATCGGGGAATATATAGCTAGCGCCTAACGCCTAACGCCTTATAAAAAAAAAAAGAATTGGGAATATGTTTGAGCAACCTAGGCATGCCGAAAATAGTTTTTAAAGCAATGATCATATCACAACACAACTATTATAATGGTTGCTTTCTTTTTTTGCACTTCACTCGTCACCATGGAGCACTGAGTTTCCTAACACCACCCTTACAGAATTCATCAACTAATTAAACTACTAAGCATTTCGTGCTCATTAATATATCGCCCACATAACTAATAGACAATAGTAAAGTAGTAATAAGGTCAACAAATGCTTGCAGCTACAAATGCTTGCAGTTACAAATGTTGACATATGCTTGAATTAGATGCAAAATGCAATTTAACATAATCTTAATAATCATATTACGGAAACCAAGGATGTCTTGGCCTAGTGGTTAAGATTGAGGTGCTGTGAACGATATGCACAGGTTCGAATCCCCCCTCCCCTTCTTTGTACTTTGTACTGCCTTCGTGGCTCCAATGGATAAAAAAAAAAATCATATTACGGATGAAACATTCGATGTCACTAGAGTAAAGCAATAAGCTGGTTTCAAGTAAGTTGCCTCTATCTTCATATTTAATCACAAATAACTTAAACCCTAAAAAGGAGGAGATCTTGTCCTTTCTGTGCAAAGAACGAGCTAAAGCAGGCAATTAATACTTAATAGTTAATTAATTAGTCCTTAATTTACCTTATTGGACAGTCAATAGTGCTTCTTTCAAGATTATAAGGGGTTGTGCATATCAGCTTTGGTTTACGCTCTTAATGAAAAATAATAGAAAAGAAAACCCTAATAATCCATGTTTAACTATTCAAACTATCTAGTGGTCCCTCTAAATAAATAAGCAAGTTGTACTATTATATTTGCATTGCTTCAATTATTAATAGATTCTGAGTAATCTATAGCTAAAAATAGAAGGAAATATTCTAATCTCTATTCTCTAATCTCCACCATAACACCACAAATTAATTATAGATGACGATGATGATGACTATGCTTAGATAATCAAAGATTAACTAATGAATCAGTAAGAAACGTATTAGCTAGAAAGGGTACCTTGGTTAGGAATATTCGAGCATATTATGAGCTCTTTACCATCAGAATCAGTCTCCAATGCACACATTTGACCCTTTAACTCGCATGTCCGGCACTTTGGCATGTACCACGAAAGCCGAAGGTCATCATGAAGCTCCGACAATAAGGTTAAATGGGTGTTGTTATGCAACGAAGGCGGCCATTGGACCGGAACTTTAACCAATGGTGCAATAAGGGAACAATTTAAAGGTGACAAAAAAGTGGTGTTATGGCTGTTAAAGTTACCATTTGAACGTATGGCGTAAATATAATGACGTGATCCACTAAGGCATTTTATTGGACCTATGAGACCTTCCAAATGTGTAGAATTACTACTAGTACTAGTTGTATTTTGGGTGATATTTAAGGTATTTGAGCAATTAAAGAAGGAGAAATCTTGATGGTAAACTCCAACAAATGGAGAGTTTGACAGATTGAAAGTGAGAAGCCTTTTTGGTAGACAATCGTTTGGATCATTTATCCACATTTCTTGGGCACTATAATCAATGCTCTTAACCCTAAACTTACCTGATCTTGGGAGCTCAATAAGGGTGTGTTTGGATCCTTCATCACACCATACGTCGAAACCCGGATACCCACAATTAGAATCGGGTTGCTGGCCGGAGCTTTTGACCCGGAATGGGAATCGGATATTCGGATTACCCGGCAAACCGCCACATTTGGAAATGGAGCAATTGGAGCTCTTCACCATGTAAGGGAAGTTGCTCATCAAGCTAAAAAGAAAGAAGGGAATAATTAATGTGATTAGATCCATGGTTTAGAGAGAGGGTTGTTTTTTTTTTTTGGTTTACATATAAGAATTAGCTACTTGTTACTCATATCATGGGGGTTGATTGAGCTAATATTATTTAATCATTAAGTCATTATATTAATTTCTTAATCCTAATTAGTCACCCCTAATTAGAAATATAATATGTTGAACGAAAGGGATTGAGTAGATTAGTTTTTTTAGTTCCCAAGAACATAAGTTGCAAGTTGGCATATAGGACTACTCCGCGTTAAGTTATCATGCATAATATGACATTAATTAAATTTCAGGAGATCCTGAAACTATATAATTGGTCTCTAATGCTCTCAAGTCTCAACAGGTGTACATGAAATAAGACATAAGAGAACAAAAGGACAGTGAAGTTGTATCTCTTTGAGTTATGTTTGGCGTTAATAATTGCCAATAATGTGGTTTTTTTAGGGTAATTGTCAGAAATGTGATTAGTTATCTTTGTTTTTTCTTAATTAGGTGCGGTGGACAAGGTTGGGTTTGGGATTATCCCCCCACTCTAGGGGCATAAGATATAGAATTGAGCCACTCGGACATTACGCTAGACCCTTCCCAAACTTTCCTTTCTGATTAATATTCCCTTCGTTTAGTTAAAGTAACTGATTTTTTTTATAGGTTATAATACATAGTTCGACCATTAGTATAGTATTTACTAACATATTAGGAAAAAAAAATCAAAAGTTTATATATTGAGAGAATTTATTGTAAGAAAACTAACAAGATCAAACATGATAACTGTATTTTGCTAATATATAAGTGAGAATTTATGGTTAAATTAAAGTTTTGGTTTTGTGCTCATAGATTTTCTTTAAAAATTTGTCATGTGCGTTTGTTAAATTTCTTTAAAATTTCAGTGTTTTTTCAAAAAAAAAAATTGTCTCCCCTCTTCTTTTTTTTTGTTTGATAATTTTCAATTTTTATCTCATAGCATAAAATTCGAGTAGCAAAGCATCACCAGCATATCGAGGGCATATAGCCCCTACATTAAATCATTACACAAAGCACTCGCTTATGATAATCAAAACCGAAAAGAGTGAGGGGGAGATTACATCCATGCTATGAATTCCGCATCTCTCGCGCAAACCTTGCTTTGCCAAAGAGTCCGCCACCATGTTTGCCCCCTTCCTTTGTGAGAGATTGATAAGTTCAGCCATTTCTTCCTCGCGTTTCGAATGTAATTAAGTTGAAAGTTTAGGTTTCATGGACCACCCTTCTCATCATTACACCATTTGACAGCATTACACGAGTCCTATTCAACTAGGATAGGGAGGAATTTGAATTTGTCGTTGTTGATTGAGATTTGAATTGCTCTAAAGAATGTCAAGATCTCAAAGACAATTTATTTCAATGGGAGGAATAGGGCTTGAGAACATGCATTTAAAATATTTAAATAGACCATCATATCCTCTCAAAACACCACCAATAGCTGACATTTGATGAGCTGCACTTAAAGACGCATCCACATTCCACTTGAGGTGACCAACTGGTGGAGGGGAGGGACCAGAATATAGGAGAGTGAAGCTGCAACGGCGAGACTAGAAGGCCATTCGACAGAGGCCATGCAAGGCAACTTGGATTTATGATGACTTACTCAGAACAGGGGAAGGGATCACCCCACCCTTTTATCCACCAACTGAGACGGACTAGCATCAAATCTTGCAATTGAGAGATTGTGAGTGAGATATTATTGAAAATACGAGCGTTTCTGTAATACCCCTCATGATTGTTTTAAAGGGATTTAGCAGGCTACTCATTCCAACAAGATGCATCATTCTTTTAGGGAGCTTATTTCCTTAGTTACTCCACAAGTTAAGCGCGCTTGGTTGGGAGTAGTTCAGGGATGGGTGACCTCCTGGGAAGTTTCTCAGGGTGCGCATGAATGAGGACAAAATGCGCCGGAAGAACTTGTTTTGGTTATTGAGGACAATTGTTGGCCCTAGATGCGCATTGGTGACAATATACTCGACCCCGGATGGGTCGGGTGTTACAAATAGTGCAGGGATGGGTGACCCCCTGGGAAGTTTCTCGGGGTGCGAATGAGTGAGCACAAAATGCACCGGAAGAACTTGTGTTGGTTATTGAGGACAGTTGTTGGCCCTGGATGCGCATTGGTGAAAATATACTCGACCCTGGATGGGTCGGTTGTTACAGTTTCTCTCCTTCCAAATTGTCCATACAATAATATGGTAGCTTGCCAGCCATATTTTTCTGGAAAAAAACCCCTTTAGACTTGAAGTGTCATTGCTCAAAGGCTTCTTTGAGAGAGTTGGGGAAGATCCATGATAGATTCCAAATATTCAACCACCATTCCCAGAATTGCCATAAGAAGGAGCAGTGGAGGAGCAAATGATTGTGATTTTCTAGCATCCCCTCTTTTTTCTTTAATAGAATATTCATTTGTAAATGTCTGATAGGAAATTCAAAGATATTGTTCACAAAAAAATCATAACTTAAAAATCAGTCTAAATGGGTGGTAATCGTACCAAAATAATTCAGTTTAAACGTACAGTTTGGTAACCTAGCAGATAAAAATAACGGTTGAATGGTACGGTTGTGGTTATGATTTTTGATAAAAGTTAACCGTAAAGCCAAAAATATTTAAAAATCAATTTCGTATATTGGTGATTTCTTTTAATTATAATTTTTCTTACATATTGCAAAATCTTGGAAAAACAAAATATATTATTAAATGCTATTGTGCTAAGGATTCTATTATTTTGAAAGTTGGCTTAGTACAGTAAGTCAAAATTTTGAACCATCTCAAATGTATATTTATTAGAGAAGATGAGGAAGAGGCATACACATTATGTATAAAATAAAAAATTACATACAATGTTAATTATATTCAACGAAAGTAGAAAACCTAAATAAAATGTGACTAAAACTAGGCTAGCCTCTAACAATAGGCCAATGCAACTCATCATTTTAGATAATAGAAGAGAACAAATCATTACAAGGAGTAAACCAATAAAGCATGGAGCGGTGACTTTCAACATCAGCGATAATGTTGTGGATCGACCAAGTAATTTTCCATTGACATCTAATATAGCGCTTATGACACAAAGATTGTCGTCTTCCACTATTTATAGACATGTTTTTATTGCCTACGCAGGATGACCGCACATTTGACTACCTCATTGTAAAGGGTTTTTAGTTTTGAAAATGTTTTGATGAAAAAAAGAAGTCACCAACAAGTCTTTAAAGGAATACTCATAACCTAATTGGATATTTGGAAAACCATAAAGACAACTTAGGGACTTATCCCATGCAGATTCGTCATGACTTCATAACTGGTCAATGAACCAAAGATAGAGTTTGGGGGGTAAGGGTACGAATATGATTAGGAATCAAATTCGACCATTGTTAGCCTCTACTCAATACGATTCATGTCTAGGTTTATGCAAATAAATAACCAAGCAATATGTTCGTGCAATATAAAAATTAATCTATATCGGTTCATTAAACACGCAAAAGACTAATTTTTAATGGTATGTTATTTAAGGAATCAAATTACAAGGGACCTAATCCTATTGTTCAATTTATCTGAATTTAGCATTAGAACATTTATTTAGATCTGAAATTAGCAAAAATAAACATGTGAGGTGTTGAAAGCAATAAACATGTTACATGCATATGAATATGAATATATAGAAATATAAAAAGAAAAGAAATAGAAAGGAGAAATTGAAGGTTAGAATATATACAAGAGATCAATCATTCTTTAAGGATCTACATCATAAAAAGTAAATTGTTAGTAAAATAAGAATTAAATTGGAATAGACTCTCATGAATTATACCTTTTATCGCATGGGTCTTGTATAACGATCCGCAAGAGGAACAATCTTGAAGCTTGAATGGAGATTAAATGAAAGTGTTTGGTTATGTGTTTGCAGTGTTTGAGAGAGAACTTGGAGTGATTTTCGTAGTTGGAAACGTAGGAAAACTTCGCAGCAAAATGTGTTCAAAATCGAGTAAAAACGAAGTCTAGTTATAGACAAAACGGATGAAACCGGATACGTTTTGAGGATGTGCGGCGCGCAGGCCTATTGCGATTGACGCATCAGCGATGCACTCCGCACATCAGTGTTGCGCTTCTGAATTTCGTTGTCTCGATGTCGCGCGTGCGAAACGTTGGAGCGCCAGACGCATTCGGGCGAGAGAAGCGCATCCACAATCTGGCAGGTTTTTGTTATATGTCCAATCTTTAAAAGATTCTTTTTATCCTCATTAAATATTATCTTTTAGAGTCGGGAATTAGTTATCTTAAAAATCTGATTTTTATAATATCTTTGAATTTAGAAAATATTTATTAAAAATACTTAATTGGGTTTTTCGAAAATGTTCTTTAAAAATGCAATTAATTATCATGAATAACTAACTGTACTTTTAAAATTGAGCTTGGAATAAATAAATAGACCTTATGTTCTTAAAATGATTTTGGGCTTAGTTTGTTGGATTGTTTTTTCTTTGTACCGGACCAATTAGGACAACAATATATTACTTCATTGAGTGCTAAATGAAGAGACACGATTTTGTATCTATACTATTAAATTTATAAGACCAAGAAAAAGGTATTATTTATAAACTAGGTAATATATATCAAAATTTGATCAATGGTTAGTAGTTCACCGAATAAGAGTACCATACAATCAATTAACAGCTTACCGATCCAAACGTTCGTGTAAGTTCACCAAAATGCTTAACCAAAATACGCTTTTGAGATGATTAACCACCCATCTAACACACTCCTTAACTCACAGTATGCTCATCCACAAATCATGACTACAACATGGTAAACAATGTAGGTGGGCCTAGAGCCCATCTATTGCATGAGAAAACATTTTCCCTCTTCATCAACGAATTGTACTCGGGCCACATACTGTCATGGACTTTTGCGCCAAATTTGCATCTCATTTTGTATTACAATTGAGCTCCATAAGGTTTGATAATATTTTTTTTTTTATTTTTTTTAATAAGGTAAAATGAAGGCCCTTGCAAGTAGGGGGAAATTAGGGATCCCTCCTAGCAATGGGTAAGACTCGATCCCAGAATATCTGGGATCGGAGGTGATGCCAACACCACTAGGCTATCACCTATTACTCCATGATGAGACTAATATAAGATACAAATGGGTAGTGTTAGAATTTCATTTTGTACAAACTTCGGCTTATATATGCAAAATAATATAACACAAGGTTGATTGGCGATAGAACTTTCAAGGAATGTTCCATCAGAAATTTGTTTATATCTATTTTATACTGTATATCTTAAAACTCTTTTTTCTTCTTATAATGTATTCCAATTCAAGTGTGGGTGATTTGCATGATAGTGTTATCTAGATATAACATCGAATTTTAGAGAGTATAAATACTTTCGAAAAATACTCAAGCATAATAATATTCCTCGAATATTTCATCTCTTGTCAACCTTCTAGGAGTATTATTTTGTGCAACTGTCGTTAGATGTTATGTACTCACAGCCAAATTCAAAGCTAAAAACCTTAGTCACATTATTATTATAGTGATTATACACATACAAATAATATAGATTTTTATAACTGAGTCATAACTCATAGTATAAGAATTCATATGTAAATTTTATGGTTACAAATTCAGAGCAAATACCTCAGTCATATCGTTAGATTTCATGTACTTTAGCCAAATTTTTTAATTTATAACCATAAAATGTACATATAAATTCTTATACTTCCTCCGTTTCAAAATAAGTGAAACACTTCTCTAATTATATGAGAGCTTTTTGAGATAAGTGTTTCACTTATTTTGGAACGGATGAAGTAATTTTTTGGGTGCAATATTGATTCGTCTTATATGTGATATGACTGGAGTATATGATAAATTTTGTTTTCTAAAGCAGAGAAGGGTCATTCATTCCACAACAAACAAAATGACTGGCCTCTATTTATTACATTTGGACTGCCCTATATTATTTGTCGCATCATATCATATTTCATACTCATCCAAATATGAGAGGGAAAAAAATATTAATCTGGATAATACTGATCATTATTAGTGAGTGGTTGGTATCTAACAAAGCAGGAAATAATAATAAATAATAAATAAAATAGTTGAAAAAGAAAAAGCAGAAATTATTCTCTGTCATCAATCCAATTATTATTATTCCCCTCAACATTACACTACCCACTTCATCTAATTCACAACCAAACATTATCAGAGAAAGAGAAAAGAGAAAAGAGAAAAAAGAAGAAGGCAGGAATTATGAAGAGAATACCTCGCATCAAATTTCCTGAAAGACACCCAAAACCCTCAACTTCAACTTCTGGTAAACTTCCAATTTTTTTATTTATTTTTCTTTAACAAAAAAAAGTATTAATTGGAGTTTTCAACTTCTTTTTTTCCTCTGAATTTCTCTGTTTCTTGCATTTCTTCCCCTTTCCAGTAATTAAAAGATTAAATCTTTTTATCAGGGTCATTTGTTTTATATAAGATTCAGGTTTTATTTATCTGGGTATCATACTCCCTCTAGTTTTTATTAGTTTACCCGTTTGTTTGAGACACATTTGCCGAAATAGTAATTTAAACATTATTATCTCTAATTGTGTAGAGTACCTTAGCTTGATTTATTTTTGAGGAAACCTTAGCGTGATTTATGCTAAGTCATAATCGTCCTATAAGAGGTCCTCGTGGGAGCCCAATGGTTGGTGCTCCTACCTCCCAACCGAAAGGTCGGGTGTTCGACTCTCATCACTCTCAAATTGGGAGTTTGTATAAAAATGTTTGCTTGTGGGTATAAATCCCCTCTACTCAGCCAATGAGCTGGTGTGCCCTGCAGGCTAGTAGCCTAATAGGGGTTGGTCTTCGGAGTATAATATTATTACTAGTCTATCAACGCCTTAAGTTGCATATAATGATTAATTAATGTTAAAGTTGAATTTTGTATCATTGTACTTTTTGTTTCCATTGGTAAAGGGAGTTGTTTTGATAGTGGTGTTGCCGTGTTGGTTTGAGGAATTCTTCATTTCACAATTCATATTGATGTAGTTAGGATCATTTCACAAAATACAGGGCAACTAAGAATCATTAATTGGTCAATTTTTGGGATTGCATTATTGGTGGGTGGTTGGATTAATCTTAAAGAAAAAATATGTGTAGGTGGAAGGATTGCATATAAGAATCGTAAAGATAAATTATCATGTAATTGCTAGGTATTAATGCATTGATTGACGCGTGTTTTTGTCAAAAAATTCCTAATTTAATACCTATTTTAGCTTTTAGAGTTGCATATTTAAAAACGATAATTTCAAAGGTTTTATCTTATGACGCTCACTTGAGTCAAAATTAAAAGAGAAGTGATCTAGTTGAAGTCCAAGAATATAGATCTAGATATGACTTATTTCGAAACAACCACTCTACTCTTCTTTGACGAGTTATGCGTAATATTATGTATATTTACACTTATTCAACGAGATTTTAATTGGGTTGTAATTATTGTTTATCAAGATATTACTTTCTCGAGTTCTTTGAGTGAAATTATAGAAACTACAATTAGTTCTAAGTCAGATTTCTCTTTAGGTAAACAATTGACATAAGTAACATTTGTTGGTGTTGAGAATAGTTTGGTCACGTGAATTAGAAAGAACATACATATAAGGGCCGTCTAATAGGGTGTTTAAGGTGACTTTTAGGCCCCCCCAAATTGTTTTGGACAAAAAAGAAATAATTTCTACCTATTCTCTCTCGTTTTACAAATTAAGGCCCTCTATGTTTATTGAACTTTTCGACTCGCAGTTGGCAATTCGGCATTGCTTACATTATTGAATGTACTACCTTCCGGTGAACTTACGTTGTGTCTGAGTGTCAGCTAACCAGAAAATCTGTTATACTTCCTCCGTTCCTAAATAAGTGAAACACTTGTCTCAAAAAACTCTCACATAAATGAGAGAAGTGTTTCACTTATTTTGGAACGGAGGAAGTATGTATTACAACTTACAGGGAAGACACACTTACTTTAGAACCAGTGAAGCAATGACCATATATTTGTGATCTGATCTCAACTTCTATAATTGTCCCTGTTTCTATGTACGTATGATATGCGCTTTTAGCAATCTAATGTTATCTGCTTTGCTGCTAGGTACCGAGTCGCGGACAAAACCATCATCGGGAAATACAAGCACTCGAAAGGTTTCAACAACATCAAAGTCTGATGTACCTGCACCACCCAGCTCCTTAGGAGTTGGAGGTAAAGCTTCACTTCAGCCTAAACGTGCACCAGTTACAAAGGAGGAGATGGAAGCTATCTTGGTAAGATTACTTCCTCCTAATAGAGAGATTTGGCTATCATAGACGCAAGTGTACCTAGACCCTAAAGAAGCACAACAATGCTCATTTGCTTATTTGAGAAAAACATTGCTCATTTCCAAAAATTGAAAATGATTAAAAAAATTTAAAAAACAAGCAAATGGAGATGTAAGTAATATGCTCATCTTAGGAGTCAAATAGCCAATAAAAACATGAACTTCGTTAACTTCACCAAAACCTTAACGAGAACTATTGTTCTAAAAAATCGAACAAAATTCACCCAAGAGTGAATGGCATTCGCTCTTGGGTGTACGTAGGAATAGGTGTGTCTGGGTGAGCAGTTTCTTCGTTCCTGATGTCTTATCTAATGACTTCCGCAATCGATACAGAAGAAACTTGTGAATAAACATTGGCAAATCTTCCATTTAATGTACTTTTTCCTTCGTACCATTGCAGTTGGGTGGCTGTGTCTAGGTTCAGTTTGTGCTGCTTTCAAAACCTTTTGAGGCTGTTTGCTATCTACAAGACTACAACCATGAACGAAAGAATACTTGAACTTTGCTGAAGGATAGGGGAAGAATAGAGCCAACCATCTGAAGAACTATTTTCTGATGTGCTGAACTATTATTACTGTTAATTTAATTAAAATCTGTGACTTTTATCTTATTGAAGTGCTAGTAATGTTCTTCATTGCAGTGTATGTAACATAAATTGAAACTCATTAGTGAACTCAAATGATCATTGATTCAACAAACAATCTCCCTTTCCTTCTCGTGAGAAAGAACCTCTAGTGATAACATATTAAAACAATTGCAATGCTAAAAGTGTATATGTATATGTCAAAAGATAGGATCTAGTGTGTAAACCAAGAAATTATCTACTGGTTATCTACAAAAATCTTCTTTATTCATTTAAATCTAGTGTTATATGTTTTTACAAACTTATTTCTCCATTAACTTTTCAATTTCTTCCATTGAAGTCATTTAATGATATTAGATTACAGATCCAATAGAACTAATATATCAACAAAATGACAAGTAGATGCAGAGTAGTAGAGTACATACACCCTGCACATACTTGTGGTGCTTGCGAGGGCGTTTGAAGTTCACCATCAACGATCTGTGGTACAATAGTGATAGAGCTATAAAACATTCTAATGGTATTGCGTAGCAACAAAATCCTCCAGTGGTACCATTAGAATGCTTCTTAGTGCTAATGTCCTTGACGAAGTCCAAAATAAACCCCATCTGATACAGCATACATTTATACAAGCACTCTTAAAGCTTGGGGGGGGAAGCAGAAAAAAGGCGTACACATCCACTGGATGATGAAAAAATAGCATCATATATCAGAATCTAAGAATTTTAATTGAACAGCTTTTACCATTAAATGTTCACAAGGGAAAAACATATATCACATATTCGTGCTTCAGCTTCAAACTTCCACTTGGCATCATATGCTATGTCGGACGTTTGTAGCTCTAAGTTACAGATAGCTTTCGAACAAAACTGTACAATGTTCTATCTAGCCCCACTACTACCCGATAAAGACTTTTAGCTAAATAGGCAGCAGTCCATATAAACAAAATGTGGCAAACAAAAATAAATACGACCACATTTTTCTACTTATTACTAGCCACAAGAAATTTGGTGGTCATCTTACCAAACTCATCTAAATCCTCTTCACATCTACAAGAACAAGCAAATACCAAAATCTCTTAGATATCTTCATTGGCCCTTTAAAGCATAAAGAAAAGAATCAATTGTGGAAGACGTACTGCCATCTATGTCATCACTGTGCGTTTATCTTGCTGCCTCTTGCCAACAGCATCTTCTACCTCGGAGCCAACAGCCACCTCTTCTTCTTCTCCCATGAGGTATCTGTCAACTTGTGAAGCAGCTTGCCTGCCCTCGGAGATGGCCCATACCACTAAAGATTGGCCTCGTCTACAATCACCAGCAGCGAATACACCCTCTACATTGGTTGAATAACGACCATACTCAGCCTTGAAGTTTGATCGGTTGTCTTTCTCTACACCCAGCTTGTCTGCGACATTCTGCAGGAGCAAACAGCAACATAACGGTAAGCAGCCACATACTCAGTTAAGTTCTGAAATGAGACGGAAAAAATACCTACTCCCCACGACAATCATATTAATTTGGTTACAATCGAATCTTTTAGAAAATGAGAAAATCAAAATACTAACCGCTTCAGGGCCTAGGAATCCCATAGCTAGAAGTACCAAATCAGCCTCGATGTACTCTTCTGATCCTTCGATTTCTTTGAACTGGAACCTCCCACTAGCATCCTTCTCCCACTTAACATGTACCAACTCAAGAGTTTTGACCTTACCATTCTCGTCACCAATAAAGCGCTTCGTTAGAACCTCATAAGACCTTGGATCCTTGCCAAACTTGGTAGCAGCTTCCTGGTGTCCATAGTCAACTCGGAAAACACGGGGCCACTGCACAATCCAAGATAACACATATTAAAAGATAATCATTTTACATGTCATTCACCAATGGAGAGAGGAGGGGTAGAAGACATGAATAACAGCAAGTAACCAATGTATCTAAGGAACTTGGCATTACTCTCCATGTGCATAAAAGATAGATATATCATATAACCCCTTAGAGAATTTCATATGTTCTAGAATTTTAACAAGATTGGAAGGAGAGTTCAAACCTGTGGCCAAGGGTTTCCAGGAGCTCTGGAGTTTGGTGGTTGTGGAAGAAGTTCCAAGTTAACAACACTAGAACACCCATGTCGAATAGATGTACCAATGCAATCTGTCCCCGTGTCACCTCCACCAATGACCACAACCTTCTTGCCTTCAGCAGAGATATATTTACCATCTTGTAAATTACTGTCAAGCAAGCTCTTAGTGTTGGCATGTAGGAACTCCATGGCAAAATGAATTCCTGACAAGTCCCGTCCTTCAATAGGAAGGTCCCTGAAGCAGCCGAAAATAATTTACAATTATGTCACATTCTGGGCTATACATGAAAAGAATGCAAAAACTTGAAGACAACTTCTTTTCTTCATAGATTTACCTTGGTTTTGTAGCACCGACAGCCAACACAATGGCATCATTGTCCTCCTTGAGCCGATCAAGGGAGTATAATGGATCCTTTCCAACATTGGCATTAACTACAAAATTGATACCTTCTTCGGCCATGAGGTTTACCCGCCGTTGAACTATATCCACTTTGTCAGTCTTCATGTTAGGAACTCCATACATCATAAGCCCTCCAATTCTATCGGCGCGTTCATAAACAGTCACAACATGACCCATTTTGTTGAGCTGATCCGCAGCAGCCAAGCCAGAAGGTCCACTTCCAACTACAGCAACTTTTTTCCTGGAATCATAAATTGGAAGCAATCAGACCCAAAACTAGGAGGGAAATCCTCAACAAATATGGATAATTTCTACAAATAAATACTATGTACCCAGTTCTATTCTGCGGAGGCCTTGGTACCATCCATCCTTCCTCGAAGGCTTTGTCTATGATCGCACATTCAATGGTTTTGATTGACACGGGATTCTCAATGATGCCAAGAACACAGGAACCCTCACAAGGGGCAGGGCAAACTCTACCAGTGAACTCCGGGAAGTTATTTGTTTCCAAGAGTCGATCTAGAGCTTCACGCCACCTGTTCTGGTAAACTAATTCATTAAACTCCGGAATTTTATTGCCAAGTGGGCATCCTGAATTTTCCTGCAGATTAGAACAAGATAGAGCAAGGTTATTCCACAATAAGACTACTAAGCATTGACTAATTAAGATATGTACATGTGCATAATTCTTTAGTTTAACCTATACACTAACCTGATGGCAAAATGGAGTACCACAATCCATGCACCGAGCAGATTGTGTCTTCAACAGGGAAGCAGGTCTTTTTTCATCCATAACCTCCTTCCAATCTTTCATCCTTTCATTAGGATCACGATACTGAATCCCCTCACGCTCATATGCAACAAAACCACGATGTTTTTGAGCATCAGGAACCCGAGAAGGCCGCTTAAACTCTTCTTCTACCTCCTCTGTCTGCATAGTCAAAGAAAACATCATCCCCTGCATGACCCATGAAACCCATCAAGACAAGTTTCATAATCAATAACATGACATACCTGATTTGCTTGCTCTTTCAAAGCAGAAGCCGCCATCTTTTTTAGTTCTTCAAAAGCATCTTTTTCCGTCACCTCAATTTCATCTTTCTCTTCATCAGCCACCTTACCTCCAACCTCCTGGGATGCTCCATCAGTTTTCATGCTTGCAAGTACTCGCTTGTAGTCTCTAGGGAAGACCTTAATAAACTTGGGCAAGAGATAGTCCAAATTCGCGAGCACTTCCTGAGCCAGCTTGCTGTTTGTGTGACGTTGATGTTGCTGAATCATCATTCTTAGAGTCGTTACATCCTCTTGGTCCTCTACTTTATCAAGATCTACTAGCTCAGGATTGCATCGCGAATGGAATTTCCCATCCACGTCGAAGATATATGCTACACCACCACTCATACCTGCAGCAAAGTTTCTACCAGTTTTGCCTAATACCACTACAGTTCCACCAGTCATATATTCACAACCATGATCCCCAACGCCTTCCACAACAGCTTTTGCCCCTGAATTACGCACACAAAATCTTTCTGCTGCCATCCCGTTGAAGTATGCTTCTCCACTAGTTGCTCCATATAGAGCTACATTGCCAATTACAATGTTCTCTTTGGGATCAAAGCCACTACTGCTAGGAGGATATACAACAATCTTGCCACCAGATAATCCTTTCCCAACATAATCATTGCTGTCACCTTCAAGCTCTAAAGTAATACCAGGACAAAGGAAAGCTCCAAGGCTCTGGCCCGCACTCCCATTAAACTTGATGTGGATAGTGTCTGTAGGCAACCCTTGCAAGTGGTACCGCTTTGTCACCTCATGGCTAAGCATAGTTCCAACAGCACGGTTTACATTCCGGATTGGGGTTTCAATATATACAGGAAGCGCCTTTTCCAGGGCAGCTTTAGAAAGTTCAATCAGCTCTTGATCCAAAGCCATGTCCAAGCCATGATCCTGTTTCTGGACGCAGCGCTGGGCGGCGCCTGGACGGATGGTAGAAGCTGGTCTAAGCAAGAGAGATAGATCAATGTTCTTCAGCTTCTCATTGCTGCTTGTAACAACTTCATCAACTTCAAGCATATCTGAACGCCCAACCATCTCATCAAGGTTCCTGAATCCAAGCTGGGACATTATCTCCCTGACCTCCTCTGCTAGCATGAAGAAGAAATTGATTACATGCTCAGGCTCACCAGCAAACTTTGCTCGAAGAACAGGATCCTGTGTAGCGATACCCACTGGACAAGTGTTCTTATGACATTTCCTCATCATTATACACCCTAGTGTTATAAGGGGAGCAGTGCTGAAACCAAACTCTTCAGCTCCTAGAAGAGCTGCAATTGCCACATCTCTTCCTGTTTTCAGTTGACCGTCTGTTTGAAGAACAGTACGGCCTCGAAGGTCATTAGCAACCAGAGTTTGATGGGTCTCAGCCAGGCCAAGCTCCCAAGGAAGCCCAGCATTCTTTATGCCTGTCCATCGAGAAGCTCCAGTACCCCCGTCATGTCCAGATATCAGAACATGGTCAGCATGCCCCTTGACTACCCCGGCAGCGATTACTCCAACACCAGCTTCAGATACAAGCTTAACACTGACTCGGGCTGCAGGATTGGAATTCTGAAATACAGAGGACATGTCAGAACAATGGAATACTTTAAATAACACGAGTATAATTGGCCATAAAGTGTCATGTAACCATAAATGTACCTTCAAGTCATGAATTAGTTGCGCAAGGTCCTCAATTGAATAAATGTCATGATGGGGAGGAGGGCTTATAAGTCCAACACCAGCTGTAGAGTTCCTTGTTAAAGCAATATCTCCAATCACCTTATGACCAGGGAGTTCACCTCCTTCACCAGGCTTAGCACCCTAAATAAGAATAATTCCACACAAATTAAGCCCAAAGGGGTCAACAACAAATATAAAAAAATCAATATAAAAGTTATTCTCACCACATGTAACATGTAGGTACAAGTTAAAGATACAAAGACACCTAGCGGTGCTTTGCAGACACAGCATCATCTGTCCATAAACATAAATTCATAAACATGTGGAAACCTCCATTCCTAGAGAATGCAGGGTTATGGAGCTATAGACATAGTTCAAAGAAACACAATTTTTAAGACGATTACTCAAATTCCTTTAGCCAAGTTATACCTGAGCCATCTTGATTTGTAATTCATCAGCATTGGTCAAATAATAACTGGAAACACCAAATCTTCCACTTGCCACCTGCTTAATAGAGCTCCGCTTGGGATTCATTGAACCATCTGGGAGACGCTCCAGCCGTGATGGATTCTCACCTCCCTCACCTGCACAAGAAGATTACAGTCAGATGTTTATGCCCAAAAAAAACCCGGTTTATAGTTATATACTGCATGTCATTTTTACATAACAATGACAGGGAAATATTAAAATCAATCACATGCCTGTGTTAGATTTTCCTCCCAACTTGTTCATAGCAACAGCAAGAGTCGAGTGTGCCTCGAGGGATATCGACCCATAACTCATGGCACCAGTACAGAATCGTTTCACAATCTCACTGGCAGGCTGCACCTCTTCCAAGGGAACTTTCCCAGCCACCTCCTTGAACTTCAAGAGCCCTCTGAGATTGCTTGATTTATTCAACTCATTTATACGATTTGAATATTCTTTGTAAGCTCCTACACTGTTAGTTTTAGCAGCCTCCTGCAACTTGGCTATTGCAAGGGGATCATTGAGGTGAAGTTCCCCACCTTTCCTCCAGTGATAATCCCCTGGATTAGGTAGTGCCACTGATTCTGCGCTTCCAACTGGAAGAGCACGCCTTGGAAATGCCATTTCATGAAGTTTAAGTGCGTCGGAGGCCAACATTTCAAAAGTTGCACCTTCAACTCTACTCGCAGTTCCAGTGAAACACCTCTCGATTACTTCTGAAGAGAGACCCACAGCTTCAAAGATCTGAGCTCCCTTGTACGACGCCAAGGTAGATATTCCCATCTTTGCAAGAACTTTCATCATTCCGTAGTTGCTTGCTTTGAAGTACTTCTTCACAAGCTCATCTTTTGAACGAAACTCACCAGTTGATTTAGGTGGGATCTTTCCGTCTACTTGCAGCCTCCATATAGATTCAATGGCCAAATACGGACAAATTGCATCCACTCCATAACCAACCAGAGTACAGAAGTGGTGCACTTCACGTGGCTCTGCAGATTCAATAATCAGACCAACACGAGTACGCTCAAGAGTCTTAACTAAATGCTGATGAACAGCACCAACAGCCAAGAGAGAGCTCACTGCAACTCGACTTGGCGAGAAAGCTACAAAAGAGAAAGAAAGAGAAATTAATCACAGCACAACATTTATCAACAGAAAATGTTCACTTTTGGCATTTCACCATAACTTTGGTCACAGTATAACGATAGATATACTCATATGATACCTCTGTCAGAAAGAACCAAAACCGTGTAACCCTCCTTTATTGCATCCCTTGCTTCAGCACAGATCCTGTCCAACGTCTCCTCCAAGCCTTTTCTACCAAGGGTCTTGGGATAAGTTATGTCAATGACCTTGCTACGCCAGCCTCTGTAGTCCATCTTTTTAACAGCTTCCATTTCCTCGATGGATAAAAGAGGCCCCTTCAGTGAGAGACGATGGCACTGCTCCTCAGTGATTTCTGTGAGATCACCTTCAGGACCAATCATGCACTCCATGGACGTCACAATCTTCTCTCTGATAGGATCAATGGGAGGGTTCGTGACTTGAGCAAACATCTGCTTGAAGTACTCAAAAGTGAGTTTCTCCCTGTTTGACATCACAGCCAAGGGAGTATCATTTCCCATAGAACCAAGGGCCTCAGTAGCATCTTTCGCCATGGGAATCATCAGCATTTCCAAAGCCTCAACAGAATACCTATTAAAAGTAGCACCTCATGTTAACCCCAGCCAGAAAAAATGGCACAAGATATGTTCCAAAAGTGGTGAGAGGTGACACATACCCAAAAGCCTTCAATGGTGCTAGCAAACCATAAATGCCCATCTTCTCCATATCTTCATCCTGATCACAAACCTATAGTACAGAGAGTTCGAACCCCATCAGATCATACCAAAAACATAAATTATTGTCCAAACAAAAAATCATGACTATACTTACAGCCACTGCTCCAGAAATAGGGGGAGCAATCCTTTTGCCTGGGCCACAGAATCAACTATATCCTTCAAGACTATTTTCTGTCTTTTCAGCCAATCCCCATATGGCCGAGCAAGTGAGTACTGCTTTTTCAGGGCATCATCATCCACAACAATGTGCTTGTCAAAGTCGACCAAAAGCATCATACCGGGGTTCAAACGCCCTTTCTTGGATACGTCTTCTGGTGGAATGTCAACAACTCCAACCTCACTTGCCATTATAACTCGTCCACTGTGGGTTATATAGAAACGTCCAGGACGCAAACCATTTCGATCCAATGTGGCTCCAAGGTATCGGCCATCAGTGACTGCAAACAAACGACTGTCAGCATATAGCAATGAGGAGGAACTTCAAAATACCAGAGAGGTCAGAAAAGAAGTATTACATGTTATAAGAGCTGGCCCATCCCATGGTTCCATTAGGGCTGAGAAGTACTCGTAGAAAGCCCTCCGTTGTGGATCCATATTCTTGTCATTCTGCCATGCTTCTGGAATCAACATCATGACAGCTTCGGGAATACTTTTACCAGCACGAACCAAGAGCTCAAGAACGCCATCAAAGGCTCCTGAAGAAGGAATATAACAATAGAAAATCAACAGGTGAGCCAATGGCTCCTTGACTCAAACAGCGTCAAATCAATATAGGCACATCCAGAACAACTGAAGAGTTACACGCCAAGTCCAGCATAGCACACAATTTTTTCGAGTGTTCTATTCTCACCTGAATCAGATGAACTGGCATCCACAATAGGCAAAAGCTTTTTCATCTCATTCTTTGACAGACCAAGTTCCTTGCACTTGAGCAGTCCTTCACGTGCACGCATCCTGAAAAAAATTATATTAAAATATATTGTCAGAACTATGAATGACTTCTGGTCCACTACTACTAGATGGAAGACTTACCCAAGAATTACCGAGCTAGTACTTTAGAAAACAATTCACTGAAATATCTTATGAGTAAGGACAGTCAACACTAGGTGAGCATAACAACAAATAAACATTTTATATGATCTGAATTAGTTAACTTACCAATTTACATTGCCACGAAGAGTGTTGATCTCCCCATTATGACCCAAAACACGCATTGGCTGAGCACGATCCCAACTTGGAAATGTGTTGGTAGAGAAACGAGAATGAACCTGAAATGATAGGGCCCATAATATTAGTCAAATAAATCATCTTGCCTGCACACAACATATAAACTCTCTTTAGAACCGATTTAAATGCAAATTCATGTTCGAAAGGGACTATCATCTGGAAACTTTCCAGTGCAAGAATTTGAACTCCCTAAACTACCTCGACACACAATTTCTTTTCCATCTCTCCTCAAGAACATCATAGAGAGCAACAGCACCGAGTTCTGCAAAGATGATTTAATGAGTTCCTTACCAACGCACCCAATGCATCCAATCCAGCATCCAAATACAAATAGTAATCAAGGAGTGGAAGAACTTAAGAGATCATTCATACTTCAATGCCTCAGAAGTCATTCCTCAACCTTGCACCTCGTCAGTTACCCGTAGTTCCCATGCTTCTGGTTGTTGAAGTATAAGTTAGCAGACAAAGATACAAGTGAATAGATAATATATTTACCAGGGCCATGTAGCTCGTAAACCTTTCATTGCCAAGGTCCCAATAGTAGTACTCCTTCAGTTGAGAAGGCTTCAACTGACCTTTGTAAACAACAGTCCTACAACGATCAAGCACCAAATTAATAGCAAATCCAACATAAAACTTGCCGCGATATCAGCCAGCATCACAATAATCAAAGTAAAGAGAACCAAATGCAAACCTTGACGACAGGGAACTTATATAGAAGTCCCTAACACCACCATGTTGGAGGTTCAAAGCGGCTCTAATAGCTACCATTGAAACCCTTCTTAGTATGTACATCTGTCAAAATCAACAGCACGACTTGTAAAAGCTGGAAAATGGTTAAACTATTGAAGATAGCTTTAAAAAATCAGAGAATCCAAAAAAAATCATACTTTGCAGAAAATTCTACTTTCAGAATCGACATCTTCTAGTTGAATTATCATATTTTAGGTTCTCATATAATAAAAGTAATGCAGCAGGGGATGTAATTTTCAGAAAATTGAAAGCTACCTGCTGCTCAAAGTCTGCTTTTGATCGAGGCGTAGGTGTAAGAAACACCTGTTCCACAACTGGTTCAGTCAGCAAAGCAGACTTACCCAGTCCTGAGTTGTCAGTCGGGACTGTACGCCATCCAAGGACAGTATGCCCAAGTGATTCAGCAACCTAAACCATAACAGAAACTCAACAGTCAGTCAAATTTCATAATCCAGTTTGCCCACTGGGCCAGTGTTCCCCACTGATCAATCATCGGCTCATCGCCTTCAGATAACAAAAAGTTTCCGCCCAGTAGTAATGGTAATTCCAGTAACCAAGAGACATTTATTATCGAGACTCGTCTACATTTGTTAGTTCGTGTCCAGGTATCAAACTCGACCATTTCATAAAACTCTTGCATGTTTTCAGTCCAAAATTAAACATCAAGTGCAAGTGTCTACACTCATTCATGTCACCGTGTCCAGTGTCCAGTGTCCAGTGTCCAGTGTCCAGTGTCCAGTGTCCAGTATCCGGTATCCAGTACAGGTGTTTGAGATGACAATGAAATGAAGAATCTTAACCAACACAGACCAAGACAAATAAAAATAACGCCAGAACCAATAATCAGAAAACTGCCATAATCTTTATACAAGTCAAAAATAACCTGGAATATTTTTAAAAGACCACAAAACACAAGAAGAACATGATATTATTCCCACTAGATATAGTCACGTGACACCTTTCCACCAAACATTCAAAGATTAGGAAAACTCCACTTTTCAAGCATATAGATGTCAAATCCAATGAAATGAATGAAGCTAAAATTTACCTTAGTAAACACATTTTTGCTTTCTTCCCTTCTACTCTCAGAAGTAGGCAAGAAAAACATTCCTACTGCATAATGCCCAAGTGGTGGCAACTCAAAACCAAGATCCTTCGTCACCTGAATCATTCCAAGACATAAACCATTAAAAAAAAAGGGATTGCTACCTACCGCCCTAAAATTTCCTACTATCGCCCTCGATAAGTATTTTTTTAACACACAGTAAATAAACCCCTTAAACTATTTTTGTTTTCCACTGATGATAAAAACAAACCAAACAATCATAAAAGTAGCTAAAAAACAAAACAAAATATCATTTAATGATCACTTAATTAGTTTATTAAATACTTTTTACGAATTAAAATTAATGCCAAATGTCAAAAAAAATATAATTAATCCGTTCTGAAATAAATGAAACGCTTAAATAAAAACGAACCTCTCTATAGAAATCATGAGGAAGACCAACAAGAATACCAGCACCATCTCCAGTATTAGTCTCACAACCACACGCTCCTCTATGTGACATCCTCACTAACATTTCCACTGCATCCGTCACCTTCATTCAAAACAAAATCAATTCAAAAATCATCGTCAATTTAAACCTAAATATCCAAATTCAAAAAAATTAGGTTAAAAAAAATCCGCACCGTTTTACGGCTACTTTCGCCGGAAAGTTCAGCGACGAATCCAACACCGCAAGAATCCTTATCATATTTCGGATCGTATAAACCAAGAGGCTGCTCCGGAACGAGCGATAATGCGGATCGGATAACAGACCTTAGCTTCGGTTCACGAATCAAAGGATGTGGATGTAATCTCTCGGATCGTAACCTATTTCCGAAGAATTTACTCTCGCAGATCTTCGCTTCTGACCTCCGAACCGCGTAGCTTCGGGATGTTCTTCTCCCGAACCTATACAACGACGGAACCAAAACGACGCGTTCGCCGCCGTTTTGTGTGTGGTTGTTGGTGAAGATTCCTCCCGAACCTACTTTGCTTCGGATTTGTAGTACCGAACCTACTCCTGCCGCCACCGACATGTCGCCGAATCTTACAGAGAACAAAATATCGAGTTTTTTTCAATTGATTTTTAGATCGATTTTAATCCAATTTGATGATGATAATAATAATATTAGTATTGTTGACGACGTTATGATATTTATATAATTACACACAGTAGTCCAGATTTGAGTTGTTTTAGGAGAGAGAAATTAAGGTCCTCAACAATGGCGGAAATTCCGCGAGAGGAGAGAGAAAGTAAGGAGATTACAGAAGAAAGAATCAAAGGGAGAAAGCGTTTGAGAAAGATGGGGTTGAGTTCTGTTTTATAAACAAAAAAAAAAAGGGAGTGTGTTTTTGTTAGGCCTAATATATTTAATTTGAGTATAATAATAATAATAATAATCGGAAAATAAAAAAAGGGAAAGTGGGGACCACAAGAGACGTGACAGAAAGAAATAGGGTGTCGGATGCCACGTGGAGATATGACCTTATGCGGCACGCGACAGCCGCTGAGGGATAGGGATTTGGGTAGAAGGGTATAAAAGTAATTGCAAGTTGAAAAACCTAGAAACTAGAAAGGTAGAAATCACAAAATCAGGGTTTTATAGTTATTCAGTTGGTTTAAAACGGTTTCGCCGCCACTTGGTTTGGATCCGAACTGCTGCGACTCGTCGTCGCTGTTTTTACTTTTATGTATTTACTCTTACTAATTAGGTTTTAGGATGGAGTTTGAGTTATTAATTAAGGATTGGATTTTCTTCTGGATTTATTTCAGAGTAATTATCTGATTATGGAAGAGATTGGGATTTTATCTTGTTAGGGTAAATGGATCGAGTTAGGTAATTGTGGTTGTTTCGCTCTAAAATAAAAAGTAACTATGATTGTTTTTTATTTTCTGATAATTACTAGTAGTTGGCATGAGCTTAGAGCACTCTTAATAATGGGAAAAAAAAAGGTTTATCAAGGATGAACCATTTTTTTTTGGCTTAATCATGAATTGTTAAACGATTCATGCACGAATCGAGACGAACCAATTCGGTTTTCCGAATAGTTCGTCCAGCAAAATTCATCACCCCTGGGTAGAGAAAGAAAAAACAAAAAAATAAAACAAGCCACATGTCGCTAGGTGATTGGAGGAAAGAAGGCTGAAAATAATAAAAAAAAGGCACGCCTGCTGACGACCCACTTGTATTCCGCCACTTGTCAAGTTGAAAATGTATATATGTTGAAAAAAATTTATCAAAAAAATAAAATAAATTTACCAAACTTCATATTTTTTTATTCTCTACAAATAGAATAGAGATCCATTTTGATATTTTTTTTATATTTTTTTTGAAAAATTAGGAAAAAATAAAAAGAGATAGTGATGAACCTTTTTTAATATGTTCATGGTTAAGTAGTGAAATTTAAATGGGTTGTAGGATGAGAGAGAAATATGAACCATTTTTTTTCTAGTTCATGGATAAGGATGCTCTTAGCTCGCCATATATTATACTACCTTCGTCCTTACCTCCCTCTTTGGGTATCCCAAAATATTGTCTCAATGCTCACATTTCCATTTATAAAGTGCTATGAAATCCCCAAATTACCATCATTCCATAAAATATTTTCCAGTTTTGTCCTCAATTTTCCTTTGAAATCTGTAATCACTTAAATACTTTACGAATAAAAAATGAAAGACCCTTTTCCAATGTACTTTGTATTACTTTTTTTTCCCGTAATTAAGTTTTGTATCTGTTTTATCTTTATCTATCTTCTCAATTTACGCCATTTCACACCTCTCTCATCTCATTTTACCCCCATTTCAATTCTTTTTTTTTCTCTATTCTTTCACAAAAAAAAAAAACTTAAGATGGTGTGTTTCTCATCTCTCATCAGATTCATGATCGAGTATCCTTTCTTATTTGGTTGATTTTTGAGTTTTATTCACTAAACTCTGGATATTCGGTTTATTTCGGATCGGATTTGGATCGCCTTTCCTGCGATCCGATATTTTCGAATTCGATCAAATATCTGATATGAAAAATCCTGAGTCAAAGTGGAATATCTATTTGATAACAAAGGGAGTATAATTAAAACTAAAAATACCACTAAACTAAATAAATCTAAAGAGGAATGAGACGTGGCAACTCCACAATTCTAATATCCTTGATCATCTAGAATATGACTAAGAGTATGTTCTCCCCAACTTATTTTCAATTCAGTTCAGTTCAATTCAGTTTAGTTTAGTTCAGTTCAGTTCAATTAAGTTCAGTTCAGTTCAGTTCCTAAATGATAATCATTACTATTAATTAGTTATAATTTAATTCAGTTCAATTCAATTCAGTTCAGTTCTATTTAGTTGTTTTACGCCGAAGAGAACATGCCCTAAGGGGAAAGGAAATATTATCAAAGATTATAATCTTGGGAGGTTGAACCACTCCATGATTAGCAAGCGAGTCCGCTACACGGTTCCCTTCCCAATACACATGAATCACCTTAACTCCAACTTACCTCCTAAATCAAAGAATGGCAATAGTTTTCAAATTAGACAATATTTTTTCAAGTTTTTTGACAGTTATCTTTGTATCCCCAGCCATAGTATTTTCCCCATGTTAAAATCTTTAAAAAAAATCTTTATATTATACCCGATAATTATTAGTATGTATATTACGTACTACTTGATTTAGTAGTAAAAAGATTACACAGTATTTTTGGTTTCAAGAAACGAAATCAATTATTGATTCCCTTTCTTGTTGTTTGGTTCAACCCCTTATCAATACTTAGTGGTAATGGTTATCAATTATTACCATTCCCTTATCAAGAAACGAAATCAATTATTGATTCCCTTGACTTGAACCAAACACTCAATAAAAATAACTACTTTTGTTACCATTCCCCTCTTCTATTTGTTTCCATTCTTTTTTCATTTCATATCCTAAACCAAGCTACCCCTTACTCTTTTCTAGTATTATGTAGCAAAAACCATAGCAAATCTCCCGCTAAAGTTAGGGTTGATAAATATTGATCCCACATACTCATAGTTAGGAGGTGGAAGCTCTTACTTAATCCTTAATTACTTTATTCTATTGTTAAGTAAATTATGAGAGGATATATACACAACTCAATAAATTATGGGAATTAGGACTGTACCTTTAACTTTGCTCCAAAACTAAACCACTTTTATTCTCTATTTTATATTCAACATAAGCATGAGATAATACCTTTAATCTTCTCCTGAAATCTCGTGTTCGACTCAAGTGTTGCATTTTTAACAGAGCAGAGGAAATATATTGATTACAAATAATTGATATGTCAAAAGAATTGTAAACAATTGATGGATTGGCTAAATATAATATTTTAATTAGGCCTGATTTGTGTTGTAATCATTGAAAGTTTTAGAGTCTAGCCACCAACAACGAATTACATAATAAACTATCGATATAACTATAGACGAATACTAGTTATAAACAAATTAATAAAGTTGGTCAATATTATAATCAAGCCTGAATTCTGACGCAACTTTCGTGGCTTACACGAGCCCAAACACCATGCTACTACTAATGAAGAGTTGGTCTAAATATCTAATCTAATTAAACAATTCAAAAGCATACTTTAGTTGACCAAAATGTCATTAGTAATACTAATAGTGTTACGCAAATCTGGTCGCAAGTGGGGGAGGAATAAGAATTAAGAAATCATTTAAATCATGGTGATTGTCTGTGATTATATGGAGGACAATTTGGTAAAAAGCGTAGTGTTAGGTGAATGTTGACTGTATAAGATGACGAAATGGCTGACCAAAGCATCTGCAACTAGTTTCCAAACTTTGTAATGGAGGGGATACTCCATATTGAGATTGACTTATATATTTCTCAAAACATCTAATTACAGGATATCGGAGCAGTTCGTCAGTGGAGCTATTAGTTCGCGGGTTGAGATTACTTGTATTGTTTTTCGAGTTTATGTTGTTTGTACTCATATAATGTTTTATATTGAATGAAATCATCCATTCCCTATTCCTTAAAAAAAAAAAAAACTTATATATTTGTCAATGTTCAGATTTGACTAGTAATATTTTTAATTTTTTTAGAAAAATTATAAAAGTAGACATTTTGAAAATATATGTCAAGACATCTTGTATGCTAACATTGATCATTTGTTATTGGTACATCTTGCCATATTTATTTTATCCATATTCATTTTTATGTTAGAAAGCAACTAACTGTAGTGATGTGGACAAAATTCAATCCTAGGTTTCAATTAAGTATCACCTCCAAATACTTTATCAATTAAATTAGATAACATCATAATGATATTGTAATGTATGGATTGAATTTACGAAGTCATTGTGGTGAAGTTTGTCTAAATTGTTTCTCTTGCCTTGTAGGAGTATATGCTTCACTGAGAATAAATGATAAGTAATAATAGCAAACGTAAACTATTAAAATTAAATAAATAGTATTTGGCAACTTTAATTTTAAAAGGAGGTAAGTCTATAAATTACAAATTTTGATTTATTGGGAAGACAGTAAATGAAAAAAATCCTGAAAGTTACTATAAATAATAATTAATTTATTATTTGCATTAAACATTCCGTTTTATTCAACTTATTTTGACTTATCTAAACATATTTTATCTTGTCTTATCTGAACTTATAGTATTATGTTATCTAAATTTCTCTTATATTTTATGAGCGTATCTTATCTTATTTATCTTATCTTATCTGCAGTTAACTAACCTTATATGAACTTATTAAAGTTGATTTGTATTATTAGACTTATCTTATCTGATCTTATCTTATCTAAACTTATATTTTCTGATCAATTTTTTTTTTTTGAAATGGTATGATTTGAACTTATTTTTTCTTAAATAAGTTAAAATAAATTGAACAAAACAGAGTCTATCTTATCTTTTCCTTAGACTCTATTTGATTCAACTTCTTTTGACTTATCTGGAATTATTTTTATTTTATCTGAACTTCTCTTATCTAATATTATCTTATTTATCAGAACTTGTCTTATCTTATCTGAACTTATGATTTGAGTTTATTGTGTTGCTTAACATGCGTTTTATGTAACTTATTTTATTTTATCTAATCTTATTTGAACATATGTTATCTTATTTTATCTAAATTTATCTTATTGAAATTTATTTTTTCTAAAATAAGTTAAAATAAATTGAACAAAATATAGCATATATAAGTAAACAACAAGACTAATATCTTGGCACGTGGTAGAAAATGCCGATACACTGCATTAAGCAGCCACTAGTAAATTTGTGATTGTGTTGCCAACAGATTATATCGGCCAATAGAAATATGCCTCGGTTTCTTTCTTCCATTTCCTTCACTTTCACTATAATAAAAATTCAACTCCGGCCCCTTTTATAAAGTGCTGCCAATAACCAAAAAATCTGGCAGCAGCCTCAAAATATACTATTTAACATTTCTGATGCAATTTAGTTCTCCTGTTTCAAGTGTTTTACCAAGTACTCCATCCGTTTCATTTTAATTGGTTTAGTAATTTCACCAACCAAAAAAATCAAGTTCATTGGTAATTTATTCATTGGTAAAGGATATTTCTCCAACCAAAAAAATCAAGTTCTTCTAAGGGTTGTTTGGGAGTAGATATATGTTAAGTTATGTTCCCTTTGCTTGTTTAATTTGGTTATTTATGGTTCTTTGTAAAGCCTGTTATGAAAATATTTGCTCTGTTATTTGCAATGCATATTTTGACCATCAATAGCTTTGTTTGCGTATTTGCTTTCACAAAACTCATAATTAAAATCACATATGAATATAGTTTTTCTTATATATTGGTGAGACTTTACGATCAAAGTTTAGCTTTATCATTGAAACCTTTATTCCATAAAAAACAAAAGGAAATGAAGAGAGTATTGAATTGATTGTTTAAAATTATTAGTCCATTATGATCCTTCTCCATCCTATACTCGAGTTTACGTTATTTATTACTGCCACTGGTTCAAAATAGATGTATCATATTGATTGAGCACACTTGTCGATACACTTTTCTAACAACTAATACTTTAATTATCTATTATGAAAAAATGATATAATATTATATTTTGAAAATATACATCGAGATGAACCCCACAACCATTAAAATAATAATATCTATCTTTACATGTTAGTAATTAAATATAGTTAAAGTTATTATCTAGATAGTGTAAAAAGTCAACATGATGCATCGATTTAGGAATGGAGGAAGTGCTTATTAGTTACCATATTAGGGGATTTACAATTTGTAACAAATAACTTTAATCATCAATATTTTAATTATGTATTAATGAAAATTATATATATTTTTTAAACTATGTTAAATATATACTTTAAGATATATCCAACAAAATTTATTCTATAATAATCACTGTATATATCAAAAAGAATATATAGTTGAAATTTATTAATTTTAAACCATCAATAACAATTATTGAAACTAATAAAAAATGTAAACATTATCTAAGTACATGTACTCAATCTCAAAAACTAAACCTGGAATTTAACTAAACCCCTCCCAGCATGTATATAAATTACTTTATGATTTATTATACTTTATCGTTTCTTGCAGAATTGATAAAACATGTGAAATTATAATAAAGGAATGCTATTATAAATATAAGATGCCGAAGAAAAATAGATAGTACATCGATAGTAGTAGCTTGCTATGTCCTCATGGGTTCAAATTTATCAACAATAAAGGACCCCATGTTTAACTTTGGTATCTACTTTACTACTTGTAAGCCTAATTTGGTATCTAACATGTTATGATGTTATACACTACTTATACATGGAGTATAGTGGTACCAAAAACCTCATCGACTAGTATCAAAGAAAAAAATTCAGAAAAAATTATGATGTTGCATTTGAAAATATTTCAATTGGTACCAATAATATATAAAGAATCCTTTTAATTAGTACTCAAAATCCTTTTAATTGAGAGAGTTGCTACCATGCAGCATAACCGAAGTATAGAAAAACTTCAAAGTCTCAACCATCCTTATGCAGCAAAATTTAAAATCCAAACCTCTAAGAACTCGTGTACAATTATTAAGTGGATCAAGTTTTACTTATTATGTTATACTAGTATAAGCTACTTAATTTAAACAAATTCTTTTGTTATTAAGGCTCTGTTCTTCTGGGGTGAACTGAATTGCACTAAAATAAAGTCGTGATAGGAAAGTAGTTGAACTGAATTGAAATAAGTTGAACGAAACTGAATATGTCGAAGAAACTAGGGCTTAACTCCCTCTTATACTCCATAGTTCATATCAACAATTGAAGAATGCTGGTCAATCTCAGAGATCTTATCGGCCGGCAAACCGGAGACAGTCCAGACCTTACGAGCAGTCCAGCACCGAAGGTGTACTAATCAATGTACTTTCGAAACCTACTTTTTCTTTCTTTTCTGATAAAATCAACTAAGCTTAATGTTTGCCGACCTATATGTAACATATGGATCAAACATGGAATGTATATAGCTAATAGCTGTTATCAGTTCGACAGTGTGTCTGTGTCTTATACTATTGCCTCGAGAAAAAGCGTGCACAATTCTCTCCTGCAATTGGTTAATTGGGCCGGGATCATGTGGCAAACTAATTCACGACAAGCTACCGTCTACCGATAGTACTAGTAAATATTTATATTAAAATCATTTATAATTTTACGTCAACAAGGGAGAATAATAATTAATTATAACAAAACAGTCTTGATTTTAGGACTAATAGTCTAAAACTTGCCAATACTAGGGGCGTCTAAGGCCATGCGCAAGGTGAGCAACTGCACGGGGCCTTCAAAATAAAAGAGCCCAATTCTCTGCCCAAATTAAAAAAGAAATAAATCTAAGTACATGTTTTCTTTTCTAATTTATTGAGTGTAAAATTGGATGCAAATTTAAAGAGATAAATTTCTATTTGGTGTTTTGCTTCGTTCTTCCTATTCTCCAAAAAAAAACCCATTTCTGATTCTTCCGTTTATTCCTATTCATAAAAAATATGCAATCTTTATAATTTAATTTAGCACATGGTTCCTAAATTGTACAAGACGGCCCTGGCCAACACAGTTTGTGCATATTGTTACTGCCTAGTGTGATCGACTTTCACTTTCATTTGGAAATGAGCATGAGTTGGAAATGCTATCTCAAATCTTAATTGGTGGGGAGGGAAAGTACCTCTTTTCTTTTTCATATTAGGGAGTCCCAGCTTCTTATCGTCATCTTTAGCGTATACTCCTAAAAAAACAAGGATGGAGAAAAATGGAAAAACTAAAAACACTTTGATGTCCTTTAGAATTTGTAGAGTTTGTGCCTTGAAATCTGGTCAGAAGACGGTTTTGTCAGACCGCCCGACCGGATCGGGCAGGCTCGCCCGATCGGGCGGGGCAGCGACAAGCAGCATGCTATGGGAGTAAGGCGCCCGATGGCATCGGGCGGGTTCGCCCGATCGGGCGGCATCGCGAACAACGACTCGGGCCATGTTCGCCCGATCGGGCCCGCAACAGGTTTTGGCTGGGCAATTACCGCCCGATCGGGCGGATTCCGCCCGACCCGATCGGGCGGCAGTTTAATGACGCGGGTTGGCGATTTTTTGGGGTTTGCATATAAATAGGTTTTTTAACCTAGTTTATTAGTGACGATTTTCCCATTAGTCATATCTGTAATTCTGATTATTCTCTCATCAATAATATTATTCTCTCCCCTGCCCGTGGACGTAGCCAACACTCCGTTGGTGAACCACGTTAAATCTGTGTCTGTTTATTTTCAATTTTGTATTCAATATTTGTTCTTTCTCACATCTGTCATAACAAATTGGTATCAAGAGCTTTGTGTTCGATCCGGGTGAGAAAGATGTCTGGGATGAATGTGAAAATTGATAAGTTTACTGGGAGAAATAGTTTCAGTCTGTGGCAGATCAAGATGCGTGCTTTACTGAAGCAACAAGGGTTGTGGGCACCGTTGGCAAAGAAGTCATCGGATTCAGAAACCGCTGAGATGGCCATTCTGGAGGAGAAGGCGCATTCAACAATTATGCTATGTCTTTCTGACGACATAATTGCGAAGTTGCGGAGCGGGGAAACCTGCTGCTGGTACGTGGTTGAAGTTAGAGAGTTTATACATGACAAAATCTCTAACCAACAAGTTGCTTTTGAAGCAACGTCATTCGGTCTGCGTATGCAGGAAGGTATGTCTACGAGGGATCATCTAGATAAATTGAATACTATCTTGCTAGATCTTCGTAATATTGATGTTAAAGTAGATGATGAGGATCTTTGCTTTAATTACGTTAGTATCTTTGCCTTTATCGTATGAGAATTTTGTGGATTCTTTTATTGTTGGGAAAGATAGTCTGTCTTTAGAAGAAGTAAGATCCGCTCTTCATACTAGAGAAGTCCGTCATCAGGCATCTGGTTCTAGTACAGAAAATCAGACATCTGGATTAGTTGTCACTGGGGGTAAGGGACAGGGAAAATCTGGTAAAAAGAAATCGAACCATAAAAATTCGAATTCTAAGGGTCCTAAACCGAATGATGTCCGTAATTACTTGTAAAGAGAAGGGGCATTGGAAAAATGAGTGTCCTAAGAAAAAGAAGCAACGGGACAAGAATGAAGGTTCTCTGCTGCTCTCGCGTAAACCGATGGTAATTCGAGGAAGATCGGCCCTAGTTGTTAATAACCGGTCACATTATAGGGATGTGTGGGTTCTTGATTACGGGGCATCGTATCATATTAGTCCCTGCAGGGGAGTGGTTTTCAACTTATGAGCGAGATAGATGGGGGCAATGTTTCTATGGCCAACAAGGTCTTTTGCAAAGTAGTTGGAATAGGCTCTATAAGATTGAGGACTCATGATGGTACATTTTGTACCTTGAACGAAGTTAGGCATGTTCCACTGATGACAAAGAATCTGATATCTTTGAGTCTTCTTGACAGTAGAGGTTTCAGTTTTCAAGGTGAAGGTGGAGTTATGAGTGTCTACAAGGGTTCGAAGGTAGTTTCGAAAGGTATTAAAAAGGGTACCTTATATTTTCTTCAAGGTTCTCTTGTGACGGAGTTCTGCTCTTTGTTGCATCATCCGAGGTTCCCAGGGAAGACATGACCAAGTTATGGCATAGGAGACTTGGGCATATGGGTGAAAGGGGGATGCAAATTCTGTCAAAAAGGGATCTTCGGGGGGGGCACAAGGTGCAGGACTTAAAGTTCTGTGAGCATTGTGTGTTTGGGAAGCTTCATCGCAGTAAGTTTCCAAAGGCTGTGCATACTACAAAGGGCACACTTGATTATATTCACTCTGATTGTTGGGGTCCTTCCCGAGTTGAGTCTCTTGGAGGCTACAGGTATTTTGTGTCGATGATCGATGATTATTCAAGGATGACTTGGGTAATTATGATGAAGCATAAAAGTGAGGCTTTCATGAAATTCAAGCAGTGGAAGGCTTTGGTGGAAAATCAAGTTGGTAGGAAGATCAAAAGACTGCGAACTGATAATGGTCTGGAATTTTGTTGGTCTGAGTTTAATGAGTTCTGCAAGAATGAAGGGATTGCTCGCCATCATACTGTCAGGAATACTCCACAGCAAAACGGGGTAGCGTAACGCATGAATCGGACATTGTTGGAGAGAGCGAGGTGCATGCTCTCTAATCTTTGGGTTACCTAGAAGATTTTGGGCGAAGCTGTAAGCAGCACGGCTTGCTATCTCGATCAACCGTGGACCTCACACCGGTATTGATTGTAAAACACCTTATGAGGTGTGGTCCGGTAAGCTCGCAGATTATTCTCTGTTGAGGGTTTTTGGTTCTCTTGTTTATTATCATGTAAGTGAGGGTAAATTAGAACCTAGAGCTAAGAAGGGTGTATTTGTGGGTTTTGGGAATGGAGTTAAGGGCTATAGAATCTGGTCACCTTCTGAGAGTCGAGTAATACTTAGCAGAAATGTAATATTTGATGAAAATTCTATGCTTAACCCAACTGTGAAGTCTATGGTAGTGTTTGCTGGTAGTGATGTTGATAAACAGGTGGAGCTGGAAGTCACTTATGAAGGGAGTGAATTACAGCACCAAGGTGGAGAAGATCAACATGGTGCTATTGAATCTGAATTTTTTAGTCATCCGTCTGCCTCATCTGAAGCACATCGAACAAGTATAGCACTTGATAGAGCTAGAAGAGTTGGTGTGGGACCTCCTAGGAGGTATGGTTTTGAGGATATGGTTGCTTATGCCTTTGCAGGTTCTTTGAGGAGGTGGAGGTAGATACTCATGAACCATCCACCTACAAAGAAGCGGTCTCAGGTAGTGAGTCTGCTCAATGGCTCGCTGCTATGGGAGATGAAATGGAGTCTCTGGATAAGAATCAGACTTGGGAGCTAGTCAAGCGTCCTAAGGAGAGAAAAATTGTCACCTGCAAATGGGTTTTCAAGAAGAAGGAAGGGACCTCACCTTTCGAGGGGGTCAAGTATAAAGCTCGGGTTGTTGCAAGAGGGTTCACTCAAAGGGAAGGAGTTGATTATAATGAGATTTTCTCACCGGTGGTCGACATACTTCCATCGGGTGCTACTAGCAATAGTTGCACATCAGTCTTGAACTTGAGCAACTAGATGTGAAAACAGCTTTTCTACATGGGGAGTTGGAAGAAGAGATTTATATGACTCGGCCCGGATGGGTTCCAAGTTCCGATAAAGAAGACTATGTTTCGCAGATTGAAGAAGTCCTTGTATGGGCTAAAGCGAGTCTCCTAGGCAAGTGGTACAAGAGGTTTGACAGCTATATGATTGAATTGGGTTACAACAGAGTCCGTATGATTGCTTGTGTGTATCATTACAAGCTGGATGATGAATCATGGATTTATTTGGTGTTGTATGTAGATGATATGCTTATAGCTGCAAAGTCCAAGTCTGATATTCAGAGGTTGAAGGGTCTTCTCAGTGTTGAGTTTGAGATGAAGGATTTGGGTGCTGCGAAGAAGATTTTGGGGATGGAGATTTATAGGGAAAGAGATCAGAGGAAGCTTTTCTTGTCACAGAAAGGCTACATTCGAAGATTTTGTCAAGGTTTGGCATGTCAACAGCTAAACCTATAGATACTCCAAGTGCCTCCAATAATCATTTGTGCATTGCGTTTGCACCCAAGTCTCGCCGAGGAGAAGGAGTATATGAGTAGGGTTCCTTATGCTAGTGCAGTAGGGAGTCGATGTATGCTATGGTCCGCACTAGGCCGGATCTTGCACATGCAATCGGTGTTGTTAGTAGGTTCATGGGTGATCCTGGTAAGGAACATTGGCGGGCAATCAAGAGGATTTTTCGTTACCTTAGAGGTACGTCCGATGTTGGTCTCATCTATGGGAATGATGCTCGGTGTTTAGTTCTCGGTTATTCGATTCGATTATCTTTGGAGATGTAGACAGTAGGAGATCTATGACTGGTTATGTATTTACTCTTGGTGGTTCTGTTGTTAGTTGGAAGGCAACTTTGCAGGCTACGATTACTTTGTCTACTACTGAAGCGCAGTACATGGCATTGACAATTGCTAAAGAGGGAATATGGTTAAAGGGGCTAGTTAGTGATCTTGGTTTGCATCACGATCGAGGCCATTGTGTATTGTGACAGTTTGAGTGCAATATGCTTAGCCAAGGATCAAGTCCATCATGAAAGGACTAAGCACATTGATGTGAGATATCATTTTTCGAGGAGTGAGAAGAGGGTTAAGGTGAAGAAAGTAGGTACTGCCGATAATCCTGCCGATATGTTCACTAAGCCTCTGTTCCACGAGTAAGTTTCAACATTGTTTGAACTTGCTCAATGTTCGTGATTGTTGATTGCCCTTGTTGGGGCAAGTCCGGAGCCTTTAGGGGCTAATCGGGTGTCCTTAAGGGACAAATGCATTCGGTTGTCTTTCGGGGCAAATCTGGTTGCGGGGAGGATCCGTGCATTGTGTTCAATGCGTACGTTATCTGTTTTTCGGTTCATTGTGAGAGGATTCAAGTCAAGGTGGAGATTTGTAGAGTTTGTGCCTTGAAATCCGGGTCGAAGACGGTTTTGTCGGACCGCCCGACCGGATCGGGCGAGCTCGCCCGATCGGGCGGGGCGGCGACAAAGCGGCATGCTATGGGAGTAAGGCGCCCGATGGCATCGGGCGGGTTCGCCCGATCGGGCGGCATCGCGAACAACGACTCGGGCCATGTTCGCCCGATCGGGCCCGCAACAGGTTTTGGCTGGGCAATTACCGCCCGATCGGGCGGATTCCGCCCGACCCGATCGGGCGGCAGTTTAATGACGCGGGTTGGCGATTTTTTGGGGTTTGCATATAAATAGGTTTTTTAACCTAGTTTATTAGTGACGATTTTCCCATTAGTCATATCTGTAATTCTGATTATTCTCTCATCAATAATATTATTCTCTCCCCTGCCCGTGGACGTAGCCAACACTCCGTTGGTGAACCACGTTAAATCTGTGTCTGTTTATTTTCAATTTTGTATTCAATATTTGTTCTTTCTCACATCTGTCATAACAGAATTTGTCAATTCAAACAGATAAAAATTTGAAAAAAAAAAAACTACTTTTTCAGAAAAATGTCTTCCGCCAAATATACATGTATTGATGTACAGCCGTACACTCGTAGGCTCATAATAGCGGAAGACAATTTTTTCCTTTGCCACATTTTCCTCCCTACTCTTTTGTTGAAGGTAACATAGTTATTTAATTAATAAAATATCATATATGATATCATTGTGATAATAGAAGTTTAGTATTATATACAATTGTGTTTTCTCCCATAATATATTTATTTTTCTAATAAAGAATCATTTTCCGTCTAAAAGGAGCTTAGTGAATTTTTTTTATTAAGAAAGATAATTGGTCCGAAGACCAACCCATACTAGGCTAGTCGATACACCAGCTCAAAGGCTGGGTACAATGCTAAACAGCCAAGAAGACAACAAGTCTAAAGGCGCGTTGCCACCACAAGTAAATGCCACAACATATTGTTAAAATGAGAATTCGAACCTTAGACAACACCCTGAAATTTAAGGTGGTATTCCACTAAGTTAGCACCTCTCCCTCGAGTGTAGTTCATAGTGACTCAAAAATGGCAACAAGGAGACACCCAGCCAAGTACTTGAATTGATCAACTTGACCGTATATATACCTAACTGTTCACAAGTCTGAGTCAATCAGTTTCGTTGAGTTGGTGGGAAAGACTATCTTCATTTCATTAACTGTATAATTATTTGTTTCTTTCTTTCTTTTGAATGTCTCTTTTGTTTCGATTCGTTTTAGAGCATTAAACAAACAAACAAATACTAAATAATGGGTATCCCGTATCCTTGCTTCAAAATCCTATTCAAGTGGTCCACTTATAGAAAGATTCATCCTCCCCAGTTGCCCAACTGTTCTACTATATTTTTGCATATATATACAACTTAATAAACCTTCCAACTAATTATTGAGCATGGGAAAAGTGCTCTTAACTTATTGTATGAGTTGTCAAATAAACTTTATATCTCTTTGAATATTTCTGACTTTGTCAAGAATTATCATATGTAGCGATTAAGGACTTTAATGTATAATATAAATAATTTATTGTATTATCTTGATTTATTCGATAATATTTTTATAGTATGGAATATTGGTAAATGACTTTTAAGTGTCTTTTTGTTGGCTTTTTAATTAAAATGTTGCAACCTCTAAAAATATAGGAAATATACTCCCTGTGTTTTTTTTTTAGTCTTTATGATTGTTTTTTTCACATTTGCCACTGCACGTGTTTTATCATTAATATCTTCAATTACATATCACTAAAAATTATATATTTTTTATAATAATCTTAATGTACTGATTGAGATGAATCAAACAAGACCCCAACATGACTATATTTTCTGCTATATATTGGAAAAAATTTATAAGATTTCATAAATTTTGAATAATGCCAATATTCCATATAAACAACAGGTATAATATTGTATATACATACAAATTCTACAATTATTATGACATCTTAAATCTCAATTAACCCCTTACAAATCACAATCACAAACTCATACTTTCTCTACACATTATTCAAGTTTGAGCATGCCTATGCCATATGGCCTTATGGGCATAACTCCTTAACCGCAAGCCTTGAAGAAACAATTATTAAAAATATGGGGCATCATTTATTTCATTTGGGTGTTGAAGCTAGCATGCAACTTTTTCTTTTATTAGATCTTAAGAAAGTCCTAGAACTAGTAGCGTACATAGTACTAGCAGAGAAGAAGAAAAGCTAGGAGAATCAAACCGAAATTATTGGTTGTTGTCCACTTCCTTGATTTAGTTATATTCATCATACACATGGGATGCTTACTAAAAATAATTGTTTAGTTGCCGTTGATTAATTTATCTGATAATATTATATGATGTAGATCATGTAGTACTTATGATTTAAGAATAAATCCCGTCTATATAATCGTGAGTTCGTGACTACCTTAAATGTAAAAGAAAAAAAATGAACCATTTATCTTTTTAGAAGATTTTTTTGTGAGAACAATGATTGAATATTGCGTGTAAGATTTGTGATCAGTTCAATATAATATAAATTACACCAATTACTTTCAGTTTCCTACAATTTTATTTCGCATCAAGGTGGACAAAGTTGAAGATCAATACGCATAATAAAGAGGATAAGAAAAACGAATTTACCAATCATATTCCTTCCTTCTGATAAAAAGATTGATTAGAAATTGTGAACCGTTGTTTATGCAAAGACAGCAACCTTAGAATTTTGAGTATATCAGTCAATAAAGCCATAATGAGTACTAATTCCTTCTATTTATGTTCGATATATAAACATCAAAAAAATTCCAAATTTAGTTCATTTAATAAAGGTGGTGAGTGTGTACGACCACCTCTAAGGCATACATTTGTCATGTCTAGTGGAGCTCCATGGTACTCCCTTTGTTTCTTTTTGTTCTTTGTATTTTGACTTTCACGTTTGTCAATGCACGTCTTTGACCTTAAATATCTTTCATTGTTTATTCATAAGAATTATAATGATTAAATATTAATAAAGTCCTCATTGAGACGAATCAAACAAGATTCCATATGACTATACTTTTTATCATATGTTGAAAATAATTTAGAAAATACTCTCTAATTGTGAATAGTATCAAGATTCTAAATAGGAAGAACAAAAAGAAACGGAGGAAGTACATTTCAATCCTCAACAATAATTGATCTCCTATAAAGAAAGTAAAAGCAAAGCACAAAGATTCCAAGAATCCAAGTACATGTAATTATTGAATAATGCCCCTCAAAAAAAAAAAATATTGAATAATTAGAAGGAATATATGCCAACATAATAAGTAAACCAATTCATCTGAGCTAGCTACTTTAGTTACTTTGTCAAATTTTAATTTAATTGGAAGGGTATTTTATCACTTGAGATTGAACCTCGATTATATGTATTAGTGCCTTTTGGCATTCTCTATATATTAAAAAAAAAGAAATAATATGGAGTTGATAATAAAAACACTAGACATAAGTAGGTCTAGTGTTCACATGATTATTGCCTTTCATGGAGTTTCCCAAAAAAACTTGTCCATGGAAGACTTAAGTGTATTGAAGCACATTGTTGGGGACGTTGGTTGTATCACCATGTAATAGTTGAACAATTTTTTATTATCATGGTAAAGAAAAAGATGATACTGGATTGAATGATTGATATAGTTGGATAAGAGATTCTCACTTCTAAATTACGTATGTATTTGGTGTCATAACCTCAAAGTCATGGCAATCATCCAAGGACATGAACTTATTTGTGCTCATATGATAAAGGTTTTGTCAATTATTCATGTATCATTTATTACTTGTTTTCGTCTACAATAGTTCAACATCTTCTTTTTCGCCCGTTCCAAAATAATTTGAACATTTCCTTTTTCAATATGTACAAAAACTGTTTTTACACCTTCTTCTAGGCATGATTCCAATAGTAACACTACAATACTACACTCTCTATCATGTCTACTTATGTCTAATGTTTTTCTTCTCAGCTACTAATATATAACCCTTAATTTAACAACTTCTTCTAAAAATATGTGTCATAATCATAACAAATATTCAAACTATTGTAGTACTCCATGTCAGTATGAAGTAGAGTAACAATTCGACAAGGATGAGAAGTTGAGAACACTTAAAAACTCCACAATAACTGAAATTACTAAATTACCATTTCTTCCTATTATGGAGTATTAGATATTCATATATCAAAATGTTAAAATAAACATTGCTAGTAGAGTAACATAATGTTTGTATGGAATCAAGAAAGCAAGAGAAAATGATTGGACACGTGTTGTAATTCAATTAGATGCGAATGAGCTTGTTCATGCGTTATAAAAAGATGTTGCGTCGATGGAGTTGGCTGGTATTATTAGAGATATTAAAGATATAAGCAGGGAATTTGAGTCATGTGTGGGGGATTGTTAAACGTCGCCCCTAAATTACTTAAAATCGCCCCAACTCCCCTCTAAAAATATCATTATACCCTTATGATATTTTTTTAAAATTTTTACTCCAACTTAACTCCTCCTCTAATTCATATTCTCTCTCATCTTCGCCATCACCACCCACGATCACCACCACCAATCACCACCGACGAGCACAAAATTTCGACCACTTATTTTTTTTTAACGAATTCCATTGGCCTAACGTTTGGCCTGCACGTTGGCCCCATGGGACACAACGTCTGGCCTGGACGTTGTGTCCTATGGGGCCAACGTGCAGGCCACACGTTAGCCCCATGGAATTCGTTAAAAAAAAAAAATAATACCTCATCGGAATTTTGTGCTCGTCGGTGGGTTAGAGAGGTAGCGATTGGTGGTTAGTGATTTTAGGTGGTGGTGGAGAGAGAGTTGTAAAAGCAGCCAAGGGTATAATGGTACATTTACATAGTAGTTGGGGGCGATTTTAAGTAATTTCAGGGCGATTAGAAGTTCAGCATGTGTGTTTCAAAAAGTCAATAGAATATATGTTCAGGATGCTCATAACCTAGCTATTCAAGCTAGGAAGGGTGTAGTTGTTCGAGTCTGTTGTGTTTGTTTGTTCTTGCTGTAAAAAAAAAAAAAAAAATGCAGTATTGTTAGTTGAAGACATGAAGTATAAAAAAACAAGAGTGAGACAAAGGCTCCATCATTTTGCTCTTTTTGGTGGGGTTTCCAAACTGCCAAATTAAATCCTGAGTTCTGAGTTCTGACCCTTGAAAGGGGAAAGAGTTGCACTGAGACCCTTCCACTTATGCAACAGCCAAATGAGCCAACGACCTTTTCCCTATTTTCTTAGTGATCTTGGGAGTTAGAAGTATATATAATATGCTGAAGTATACAATATGCTATGTGACTTCACGTCTCATATTATAAAGTTGTTGCTATTTGCAAATTACATTATGTTAAGAGGGTTATCAACATTATTCATCATATGCATTTGCACACAACCACCATTTAGTATATATGGAGAACAATTGGGTATTTGTGCCCTTCACTAACTCGATCACTTTGGATTGTTGACCCTATAAATTTATCTTCAAATATATTTCATGATTTGTTCTATCTTATATTTCCTCTGTTTTTTTTAGATGCAGCATTTACCTCTTTTATGAGTGTATTAAAATAATCAGATGTTGTAACTAAAAAAACAGAGGTAGTAAATTTTATCAACATATATTGCAAAAAATAATGGTTAAAATATTACCCTTAATATTTTGTTTGCCTTAAAAAAAAGATATATAGAAAGTGAGATGAAAATACAAAAAATTCATTCAATTTGGAGCTTTGACCCCATATCTTGAGACAAAAACCATCACATTTGTGCCATGCATGTTCATTTAGACAATGGACCAAATATAGATCTCTAATTTTCAATATTTACTACTCCCTCCGTCCCATAATAAAGTGCCTATTTCATTTTTGGTGGGTCAAACTTTAAAATCTTTGACCGAATATTCTCATTTGTATATATAAAAAAACATATTCATATGGGATCTTGTTAGATTTGTCTCAATGTGTAGTTTCATAATATCAACTTTTTATATTTTTTATTAATACGGAGTTGAAGATATTAAAGGTCAAAGTTACGTCTTGGAGACCGTGTAAAAAAGAAACAAGCACTATATTATGGGACGGAGGGAGTAGTACTTTTGTAAATTTTAAAAAGTTCATTAATGTAGTCACAAGATCCAAAAAAGGTTTGCAGGACAAATCGCCACATTTATTAACAAAAAGGTTATTGGCCACACAAGTTGCCGCAATAATTTCAATAACATGCAAGAAACGAAGAAAAAGGACGAAAAGAGAGTCAAATTGCCGAAAAGTAGCATCACACTTTGTCTCTTTCTTGGTGTTTGAGAGGCTAACTAATCTTAGTTGAGGTGCGCTTAAATTTAATTAGGAGCATAATATATAACTACTATAGTAGTGTTTAAATTAATCATAGTATAGTACTCATCCATTGCATAGGTTTAGATGTATAGTACTCCCTAGTCCCTCCGTTCCAAAATATAGTTCCCACTTCTCTTTTTTCACGGTAATTTATACAAGTAGAATCTAAGAGGGATAATAAAGATTTTTTATTTATTTAAATAAATGTTGTATGAGAAAAGATGATTTTAGGAGAGAGAATGAAGAATAATTGGTGAAATAGCATTAATTGTGACACTTGGTTTGAATAAACAAAGCAAAAAACAAAATTCAAGAAGCAAATTAATGTTGGGACACGGTTTTTCTAGACAAATTACGGAAAAAATGTGGAACTAAATATGGAAATGAAAACTATATTTTGGGACACCCAAAATGAAAATGAGAACTATATTTTGGGACGGAGTGAGTATAAAGGAGGTATGTTAATTAATTAATTATATCGATTTGAGTTATTATTAATCATTATGGATACTAGATATTTTTGATAGGGATGGTAATGGAATATAAAAACAAGTTTCCAAAGGTGATGATATAATAAAAAAAAGTCCAAAGGTTCTATTCTACTATTTTATACTAATAAATATGTCACTTATGTATTAGTAGGTTAACTCAACTTCTTAACTAAGAAACAAAAATGAAGCTGAACGAATATATACTAATAAAGATGAGTGGCCACAAGTTTTATTTTCCCCTTAGTAAAAGGTTAATTACATGGGAGGAGTGTTTTAAAATTTTTCCTATTATATATTTTTTTAGGAAAAAATTTAGTCCGAGATGTTATTGTACATCAAGCACCGTCAAAGTAATAATAATTTGGGGGATTGGAACCATACAAACAAGTTCAATTTTTTTTCCTACGATATAGAATTATATTATCAATTTAGTATTTTATAAGCGGTTACTTTTTAGAGGAGGAAGGGAGAATTACTATATCATAATGAAGTTTTTTTTAATGATATTACGTGCACTAGATTTCTTTTGTAGTTAGAACCATATCTTATGTCACCAAGATTCTAGATCTAAACCAATCATATTTACCAATCATATTTAATTAATTTGCCTTCTAAGCTTCACTACATTTTTTGATGCAATTCTAAGCTTCACTACATTATGCCTTTGTTTTCTTCTAAGTCAAATTTCCTTTCTTCCTACGTTTATCTCAGGGTTATAATGATATTGATTTGTTGATCAGTCTTAGGCCCTGTTTAACGATTAACAGTTGATTGGTCCAGTTGATTAACATTTGACTCGTTCCCTTGACTTATTTCACTGATTGGTTCTTGGTAGTATGAATTGTGTAGACTTACTAAATTCTTATTATTGATTTTATATAAAGTATTTTTGGTAAAATTACTTGCTAATGGTTAATTATCAATACGTAAAAATAATTTTCACTTCTTACCCAACAACTTTTTAGATTGCTATTCTTATAAATGCGTTCATATTTAAAATCAAACAAGAGCTAATATTACATATAATATGAATCAAACAAGAGCTAATATTACATATTTTCTGTTACAATTCTATGAATTGTAGAAGAGAATCAAAGATGAAGAAGATAGTAGTAAACACAGTAGACTTTATTTCTGAAAAGTGTAGAGAGAGAAAAACTATAACATGTGTTTATTATTGTGTAAGAATGAATGATGCTACAACTAATCTAAACTAAGTATATTTATACTACTTTATTACATGGGTTGATGATGTGGCATTTTGTTGTGAGGAAGTTGTAACAACTTGCAACATGACGAAGCTTCCCGTGATTCTCAATACTATCGGTTGAGATATGTTTAACACTCCCCGCAAACTAGGCGGGGTGTGAACCATGCCGAGTTTGGACAACAAGGTGTTAGTAGTGATTATGGCACTCACAAGAAAGGAGACACTCCAAAGTGTCTTTATTTGCAAACAAAAAATGTATAGCTCTGCTTTAGTAATAGAAACCTTGTCTGAGACTACCAAGAAGCACGGCCGGATCGAGAGACCCCTGCTACAAAAGCAGACTTAGAAGTGCCAACATCAGCATGTGAAGCAATTGAATCAACAGATCGTTGTTGAGCGGACAATTGAAGGAACTTTTGATATTGTTCAGCAGAAATGGTGACATGATCAGAGGGAAATGTAGCAGCACTTGTTTTGCCATTGTCATATTGTTGATTATGTGGATACCCAATGAGTTTGTGACACCTTTGTCTACTGTGACCTGGCATGTTGCAGTGATCACAAAAATAATTGTTCAGCCTTTTGGTACCCTGTCCATGATATTGTCGACCTGTAATTGTTGGAGTGAAAATGTGGCTGATATTTGTCGTAATGAGTGTTGTCAAACCTCCTTGTAGATGCTGAAAAAGCCGTTGCCTCTGCTGTCACAGGTTGTGGTTGATAAACTTGTTTATGCCGCTCTTCTTGTACCAAAATACGATAAGCATGAGAGATGTGAGGTAAAGGATTCATCATCAATATGTTACCACGAACCATTTCATAACCATCATTAAGTTTCATAAGAAACTCTACCAAACGAGTGTCTTGTTGAGACTTAAGAAGTCTCTTAGTGATATCACAATTGCAGTTCTTACAAGCACATATTGGAATAGGATCAATGGAATCCAATTGATCCCAAAGCATCTTTATTTTGGTGTAATAACCTGATATGCCATTTGTGTCTTGTTTTACATCATGTAAAGCTTGCTTAAGTGAGTACAGTTGAGTTCCTGAAGATTGGCCATAACGTTCCTCAAGATTTGTCCAAATCTCGTGTGCTGTACCAAAGTAGAGTACACTACGAGCAATGTTTTGATCAAGAACTCCTAACAACCATGAAATCAGCATGCTATTGCAGCGTTCCCAAGCTTTGAAGTTCACATCAGTTTCAGAAGGTTGGGTTATACTTCCATCAACAAAACCAATCTTATTCTTAGCTGAGAGACTGATGAGCATGGATCGTTTCCAATCATGGTAACCATTGCCATCAAATTGCATAGAAACTAACTTCATACCAGGATTATCAGAAGGATGTAAAAAGAATGGAGAATTAGGATTCATTGAAGAATCATTAGTTTCAAGATTCACACGAGACATCCTGAGGTGATTTGAACTGAAGAATAGGAATATTTCAAGATAATTTTGTAAGGAAATAACAATCTGTTGATGATATTGAAGATGCAAACAAAATCTGGTCAGGAAAATAGGGAGGAAGAATGAACACAAAACTTCAGATTTACATGAAAAAATCGAAGAATCACGAAATGAAACTGACAGATTGCAGATGTATGTATGAATGAATGAGAAAATGAAAAATGAGATTATTGAATAAAATTGAATGATTGGACTATTTGAATGAAATGATTGAAGAGTTTGGGACGAAAATGAATCGATTGAAGAATGATTGAATGAGAAATCAAGAAATCAAATGAAGAATGATGAATGAGAATTCAAGAAATGAAATGATGAATAATGAATAATCTGATGCGTATGTTGATGAAAACAATCAAGAGAAGATGATTCAATTATGAAATTAATCAAAGAAATTCAAGAAATGATTAATACGAACTGGACACAAGGAGAGCCGAATGATGTGCGAATTGATGATGGAGCAAATGACGATTAGGTTTTGCGACTCAAAGAAAAGAAGACCACGAAATCAACCGAATTAATGGTTTGCGAACACAAACTCAGTCAATTGCACAATAGATTGCAGCGCAACATCAGATTTTCAGTGGATTTCAGAAGAAATTCAAGAAGAACCATGAAGTATGATGAAGAATAATGAGATTATTTCAGAATTTGAATGAATCATAATCGAATTTGAGTTTAATCATGAAATTAATTTCACGAATTGAAAAATGAAATCTAAAAACAAGATGATTATTATTGATGAAATGAAGAATCGATTGATGAATAATGAAGAATTGAGATGAATTTGAGCAGAAAATTGCAGCGGAAAATCGAAAGAAATGATTGATGAATACCTCAACAATCTTGAATCAGATAGTTGAATGAGATGAATCTGTAATATCCAGTATCGCAACGAGGAGCTCTGATACCATGTTACAATTCTATGAATTGTAGAAGAGAATCAAAGATGAAGAAGATAGTAGTAAACACAAGTAGACTTTATTTCGAAAAGTGTAGAGAGAAAAACTATAACATGTGTTTATTATTGTGTAAGAATGAATGATGCTACAGTGATCTAAACTAAGTATATTTATACTACTTTATTACATGGGTTGATGATGTGGCATTTTGTTGTGAGGAAGTTGTAACAACTTGCAACATGACGAAGCTTCCCGTGATTCTCAATACTATCAGTTGAGATATGTTTAACATTTTATCAAACAAGAGCTAATATTACATTTGACTCGTTCCCTTGACTTATTTCACTGATTGGTTCTTTGTAGTATGAATTGTGTAGACTTACTAAATTCTTATTATTGATTTTATATAAAGTATTTCTGGTAAAATTACTTGCTAATGGTTAATTATCAATACGTAAAAATAATTTTCACTTCTTACCCAACAACTTTTTAGATTGTTATTCTTATAAATGCGTTCATATTTAGAATCAAACAAGAGCTAATATTACATATAATATGAATCAAACAAGAGCTAATATTACATATTTTCTTTATCTCACATGATAATGTTCAATACACACTTATGAGAATCAACAATAAGAAAAACATATATTAATACTTTCGGTTACAAGGGATATAAAACATATTCCCTCTATTCTCTAGTTGATTGTTCATTGTTTTATGCACGTATTTTAAGATTGAAAGTCAGGAGATGTGTTAATGAGAGATTAAGCCTATGTCATTTGCTAAAAGAATATGAGAGAAAGATAGTTCATTAGATTTCCCTTGATTTTCTTGATTATATAGGAGAGTGGTTATTTCATATATAGAAATATTGTCTTTTTCAACAACCTAAAAGTTTAGCTAGAGAAGAAATGAAACAACTACTATCTCCAATTCTTTTCTTCACAATTTAGCTTTTATGTATGCCAACTCATAACTTTAACTATTAATATCAATAAGTTAAATTATAAAATATTGAGATCATAAATATATCGAGATGAATCTAACATGACCCCACCTCACTATACTTTTACTCGCTTTTTTTCCTTACATATAATCACAAATCACTTGACTTGAGTAAAAGAATTACTTGAGAAAACGAAGGGAGGGGAGGATATACAATGGAAGATTAAAAACAAAAAAGTGTCAATCATTTTCAACTTGAGAAAAAAAGAAGATGAAAAGACCTTTTTCAATTAAAGCAAGGAAGAAAGGTAAAAAGATGGCGGACTAGAGTTGAGTACGGTAGGTATATAGTAGTATTTTTAAAACTGTGGTGGAAAATAAAGTTGATTATACGGCAGGACCTTTTAAAAGGTTAGTCACATGGCATACCAATATAGATCATGAAAAATGTGGAGTTTCTGTTGATTTTCTTGTTAAATTTGAGCAAACTGTTTGAAATCGGGAAATTGGAACGTGTATGGACCCGTATAGATCATGTCTCCGCAGCCTCTCGCCCTCAACTGATGCCAATCAAAGAATTTAACATCAACAACACTAGAATTTAGATAGATATACTCCAATATAATCCCTCCGTTTCTTATTAATCTATACAGTAATACAGTGTTGCCTTTTCTATTCTTGGTAACATGTACCTATCTACTTTCTCCTATTTTTTCACCCATGTCATTCACTTTTTAATATTTTAACCCGTTTTTTAGAGTGAGAATATCGCGAGTCTTGATGAGAGTCTTTTGACAAGACTCAACAAGACTCGGTGATATTCCAACAACGAAAAGAGAAAGTCTTGGGCTTGGTTTTGATATTCAAGAATCCTCCTAAGACTCTTGCTATGCAAAGGATATTTTTGTAGCCAGTAAAAAAATGCCATGTGTCTTATTCTTTTCTTGTGGAGTGAGTCTGGAGAGAGTATGAGGGATAAAGTATAAAATTGCAGTGAGACTGAAGTGAGTCTCTAGAATTAAAAAGTAGTGGAAAGTTGATGTTATACAGTCTGAAATTTGGAGTTGAGTCTGAGTTGGTAAACTCATCCTTAGTTTTTCTCACTTTTCAGTTTTTCTCTCCACCTTGTCAGTTTTTATCTCATACTTTTGTAATTCCTCCTTGGTTCTCCCACAAAGTGTAGTGAGTAAACTCAAAAGAAACGGAGTGATCACGCTCGATTCAATTTGGCTCATATAAGAAATACAAAAATCAACATCAACAACACTAGAATTCAAACATAAGCTGTTTTTTTGGCTTAATAAGCAAGCAACTATAACATATTAACATGCATACGTTCTTCCGAAGAATTTGGAATGAGCAGAACCAATCAGAGGAGTGCCCATATGAAACAGCATTTACAAAAAAAAAAAAAAAGGTAAATTTATCCGGTAGCCGAATGTATACAACCTGTAGTAGGTGGTGCACTGCAACTTGAATGAATTAAGGTTGTTGAGAATTAACATCATATACTTTTAGGTGCAGAGGTGATAGGTCAGTATCAATACAGCACACAGGAACATTTGATAGTTTGATCTATTAGTCACAATTTTTTTCTTCCCAGTTTGACACGGAAAAATGATTTACGGTAAAATTTACAGTTAAAAAACTGTACCAAGATATTAGTGTATGTGCAATGTGCAGAACACGGGTATTAGAGAGACTGTATGAACCTGCTTGAATTGGTAATCACAGCAGTAAACTCGTGAAGGGAGTTCATATTTCAGTGTCAAAGAGGCGAACCATCACATCAGAAACTACTCTTCTGGCAAATGGAATGTAGCTTAGGCTGTACCTAAAACAACCAGAGAACATAAATGGTAAGTATTGTGATTCAAGCACCTTCTCAAGTTCCTAGGACCATATACATCTGGAAAAAGAGAATTAAATACAGCCAAATAAAGAGATCATGAAGAAAAATCTTCTTGCAGTTATTATTTAAAATTCGGTAGAGTTTCTTTGTTTAGATTCCGATGAGCCTTAGCTCTGGTGGCACATGCTTCCATCTCCCAGGGGAAGACCCCGGTTCGAACTGGGGTGGAAGCAATTTGTGGAAGGGGGGCTTCAGATGGGCTGATCCTTAACCTACGATAGGTGGTGCGAGCCAGCCCCGCAGGCCGCATGTATCAATCTAAATAATTTAGATAAAAAATACGCAACTCTATAATTTTATGAACTAAATGAGTAAAAGTGTGCTCCTTTAGAGCTCTTGACCAATTTCTGCTGCACTAACATGTAACTCCATCCAATACGCTTCCAACCCACTTGCTCACCTTATGTTAACAGCCATCACTCATAACCTAAATGTAATTGCAACCAAATCAAAGTGTTTTCTGTTTCAGAGACCATGTAGGGGTAGGGCTTTTGAAGAGAAATTGCACTCCATTTTTCCTGAATCTCTGAGAAGGTGTCCAAACATGTTCTTTTTCGAGCTTTGGCACCACAGGATGAGGAGTTGGAGGCTTGATTACTTTATTGCCTAAGTGTAACCCCTGCTGGGGAGGGTTTGGGGGGGAGGGAGAGTCCAGTTATTAGAGAGTGTGTTTTATCCAAGACAAAAACACTGTCAACTGTCGTGCGTGTTGTCCCTTAATTGAGGGAAAGGGGGGGGGTCTCATATCATATGGGTGCTGGTTTTGGCTTATGGCTTGACAAAAGTCATTTGACAGGTGGTGATATACCGGTATTCAAGGATACAGGCACTGCTATCTGCCACCGATAATCTACTCTACCTAGTGTTACTGGGGTGAAGCACTCTGGTGAGGTTAAGACTGTATTTTGCACAACATCATTGTCAGGAAGTGACACCTGACAATTCCTATCATCTGTTCTACTCGAACTCTTAATCAAATGGCCGTAAACATGTGCTTCCTAACCTGCTTTCAACCAAACAAAGCACCTTATGCATGTTTACCGAGCGCCTTACTGCATTCCGTTCACCAAGTTACATCAGCGAAGTCTCCTTAGTCTGTAAATGCTTATCCAAATTTTCCATCATTACAATCATAAGATTGGAATCACTGCCTCAATAAGGAAGCAAAATGACTTCTCCCACTTCTGTAAATCCTCATACTCCAACCGCCAACTTCTCCGGACTGTCCTGATGCTCCAGTTATTCCTTTCGTTTATCAACGATCCCCATAAACCTTTAAATCTGAAGGTTTGGAGAAGATTTGGTCCTGCACTATAGAAGTAATTTGCTGCTTGTTAGTTCATAATATTCTCTCACCAGTTTTGCTCCCTTTGCTTTACATTCTTGTGAATTTCAATTGAGTGCAAGTGTTAGACGGATGGCTCTTGATTATGGTTGTTAGCCTTGGTAGTTAGGTTTGGATCACGAATTGTTCATCTATCCAATCAGCTTTGATGAGTTTTTACTAATTTGATGATGATCGGGAAGGAAGAGGTGACAAGTTTTGTGATGCAAATTTGGAACCAGTTGGAGGCTCTTCCTCTTAACAAAAAGTTGAAGGAATAAGCCAAATTATCTCTGTGAGAAAAAGGATACCGATAGTGCTTAGTCTAAGCATGGAAAAGCCATCAAGATTTTGTGTTTTGTATTGCCTACAAGGGGAGAAGAAAAGGCTCTGTTTTGGGATCTCGCAATTTATCTCGATCTCGCGTTGTGTGCCTCTAAACTCAATGAGTTAATGCAAGCAAAAAAACTTATGTTCACATTGTGCTTCTAGACTCAATGAGTTTGTGTTGGGTTCAGCCATGAATTTTGAAATTTTCTGACTGAAGGCTGAAGCTCCGGGTCCCAGCAAAGGAAAGGAAAAACGACGACTCTTGTTCAATGGAGTATGAACCATCACCTACTGACTCCAACTCTTCTATGTTTTTGGACAGTGTTACTCGGTTTGTGATCAGTCTACCACGGTTCGAGGTCACGAGATTTCACAATGTCTACGGATGCTTTGTAGCACCTAATGATCAAAGTTGTGTTACTTCAGCATGTTCCTCTACCGAGAATGGCACTCAAGTCATTAGCAAATTTCAAAGCATGTGTCAGAAGGGTTTAAGCTATCAAGATTCACTAGTTTCCTCTTTCTGATCTAAAATGAAAATCAGTACAGACCTTTTTTTTGTCTTTTGCAAGTCTACCTCCTCCCCGCATTCCTAATAGTCTTGGCTAGTCACAGTCTACTCTGCTTGATGGCGGAGCAGAAATATCTATTTGGAGCATGCTTTACCCAATAATAATTGCAATACTTTACTTGTCTACTGACGAAAAATTTGATTTTTTTTTTTTTTTTTTGGGGGGGGAGGTAGTTTAAGAAAAGATTCATTCATCCCACAGAGGGCAAAGAACAAAACTACAACAGAAGTTACAAACATTACAGCAAAATTCAGTGTTAAAAAATTGAAAACCTACCCAACTCAGTGCTGACCAATCTTATTGACACGTTCTTTGACATCCTTGTCACAACAATTTACCTAGAAGACTCAAAAAGGCTATGTGCACTAAAACGAAATTATAACCCATCTCAAGGGGGAAGCCAGGCGTGGTTGAGGAGGGGGCCCAGTTTAACGAATAATTCTAAACATAGTTGTGGAGGGGGGCCGATTTACCAATAAAACAAGATACAACCATTGATTTTCTTCAAAGCTATGTTGGGGCCTGCAGGGGCCACAGCCCTCTTAGGCCCCTTAATAGCCACGCTACTGACCCATCTTATTGGAACGTTACTCTTGACATACATATCACGATTGGTAGTAATTTACCTAGAAGACTCGAAGAGGACTCATCAAGCCTAAAATGCTCATCAGTAAAAGGCAATAATCTTCTGAGACATCAAGTATGCAAGCATGTGCACATCAAAAAAAAAAAAAAAAAGATGATTAAGTCAACGGTGAGCATGCGCAGAACAAGTACATAGGTCAAGGACGAACTCAGTAGCATTATGCAGACACAGAGTTTTGGCATTAAAATGAGCCACATGCGAAAATCATAAAACAGTGCATTACAGCATGTGTTGAATACCAAACAGCATTTGGTAATTTCACTACTGGCAGTGTATATCAAACAGCATTTGGTAATTTCACTACTGGCAGTGTATATCAAAGGTCAAGATGTATGTAGCTTTATCCCTTTCTGTTCTTGAGAAGATACATGAACAAGTGGGTGCACAAATCAGGTCAACACAAGGGAAAAAACATAAACTTTAGCACTCAAGTCAAGTGAACTCACCAAATGAGAGCACATATCTCACATATCATAGCAAGCATAGTTAGAATCTTGCTGTGGATCTGCAAAGGCCAAGAATAGAAATAAAAGAGCGTGTCAAAATCATATTATAACAAAGTAGCTCTAGAAAGGTTTATGAGGCCATAGAAAGTTTAAAGTGTTAGGAGCAAAATAGTTGACGATAAATTACCTTTATTGAGGAACAACCAAAATATGCACAGCAATGTCAGAATGCCCCAAAAAAAGTTGTAAAAGAGGATAAAAGAGACGCTACATGACATGAAAGTATGGGTGACAAATATATAAGAAGAGAACCCGAGCCAAGCCTCAAAGAGCAAAACCGAGAAATTCCGAAAAGGGTCATCAAGCATGTATACAATAATACAATCAAGTAGGACAATGGCATCATCTATCCCTTATTGATGATAGAAAGCAATATGACATTTCCAGTGCATGTAAATCTTACAAGCAAAAGCGAAAAAGTATTATTATCTTTGTCTTAAGCCATTCATCAAGAGTCGTGAAGGGCGGAAGGCTCCTATAATTTTGACAAAAGAAAATAAATAAAAAAGAGTGCCAAGTACGTCTACAAGATTTTGAAGGAAACAACTAAAGTACTAAACTATCAACTACAGTTAGTTGACCTTCTGATGCATTCACTCCCAAGTCTAACTTTCCAAAATATTAATTAGCATTTCACAATCCTCCAATAAAACAGAAGACGACGACTTCTCAAAAAAAAAAACCTATCAATGTCCCGGGCAGCATCGCAGCAGTACCACACTTGCTAGCACAAACATTTAAGATGAAACTGTGCACGTTGTACTTAGCAAACTAACATGGAACGAAACATGCTTGCAAACCCAATGAAACACAAAAGCAATATATTGATAAAATTCAAACCTACCAGGATAGCACATATTAGAGCCAGAACTGCACATCCCAGATAGACTGCAGTTGCATAAACACGGACAGGATCAAACATCTTTCTTAATTGCTCAGCTGGTCCAATGAGGAAGGCTGTACTGCGACGCAAAAGAAACACGATATCAAACATCATAATGGGCTAAAAATTTCCAAAAAAAAAAAAGTTAAATTGCACAAACAATACAGCGTCCCAAAAAGGTATGTACGGTAAACACTAAACAGTTGGTACACCAGAATTACTATATTGTAACTTGTATATTGAAAGCCATCTTGCGGATGTAATAGAATTAAAGTCAGTGATAGCACTTGCAGAAAAGGCTCTTTGTCCAATAACATAACATATTGCAGGGAATTTTCATAAAGATGCATGATAATGATTATATTTAAAAGAATCTAAATACAAATCCGGAAGGAAAAGAAAAGGAACATTAACTATAAGAAAGCAGCCTGAATACATTTTAGACATCATTATTTCAACCTCATTTACACGATTTTTAATTTACTCTGGAAATTTCTTTCCTGAAGCTTTATGCCTCTAAGCATAATATTTTTCTGTGTCGCCGTAAAATGCAAGTTATAAGTCAAAAAATAGGTTTTTTTCTTACAAAATATATTTGACCATTGAAGTTGGAATACAGGCTGCAAATTTGTGGGCACTGAATGTTCTATTTTTCAAATAAACTTAACTAACAAGAATCAATCCCAAAATTCTCCGACTTACAAGTACTAAACACCCTCCCCTCTGAACCAGGCACTATTGCATAACTTTATCTGATATAAGTGTATACGTAATCCACAAAAACAAATAAAAGGATGTACATCTAAAATAGTGACTTCGCGAAGAGTGGACCTATGGAACGAATGTGCCTCCCTCTTATACATATCAGATGTCTAACATAAACAAGTAGACCTCTCTTGATTCTACAGCTTACAAGTTCCAAACAGTCAATAACCAAACACAAATACGCAATTGACAGTTTAGGGACCCAAAGTTGTAAAACAAGTAGGTACAGATAGTGAAAGAAATAACTTTACCTTCCAACAGCCAACATATTCCCAAAAGTAAACAGAAGGGCAAATTTGATGGGCCTTATGAAAACGACCATTGACTGCCAAAAACTCAGAAGCCAAATTTGTCAAAGAAAAGGATAATTGATAAAAGTTGCACAAAGTTATTGTGACCATATCCATATAAAAATCTTTCTAGGGTTTATATAAATTTTCGTCACTTTTGTTTATATGACATCCTAGTTTTATCTTCATGTAGTTCTCTGAGCAACTTTGTGTGAAAGGAACAGGGAAAAACTTTTTATGCAAACTTGCTACTTCCAACCTTGAGGAGACAGATAACAATTAGTGCCGGTCCCGGATTCAGGTTCAAAGGAAAGCAATGACGGAAACAAAGCTGGCGTATGCTGCTAAGCACGTAATTGTACAAAGAAACTAAAAAGTAATCCACATTAACGTGATGAAAATGTTGGATGCAGCATTGTAGAGTAAAAATCCTCACACATAGCATAAGGTGGTAACAAGTCTAACAACTTCAAATTTCAAGGTCAATTCTTATGAAACAATGTCTGAGATTCTTCGATATAAAATAGAGTAAAACACAAAACTGGAGTGCATCCTTGACATGCACATTTGCAATCTATATCAATCACACTCAGAATAGAGGTCATCCAACTTTTTCTCCGTGTTAGGCTATAATAAGAGGAGTTTTTCTTTTTCATGAAGATTACACCATAATTTGCTTTTTCAATTGTTAACTTATGGATTAGATCTTTATAACTATGGAAAATTAGATGGTACCCCAATTCATTTCCCTATTAGATTAGTAGCCTTACTTTCAAAAGTCTCTCATGCTTAGATTCAAGCTTGTCCTGCCACGATGTCTAAGGTTAGGTGAACTGGCAACTGTAATTCTCCAACCTACAAGGAATCGTGATCATTTAGATTGATAGACGGCATAGCCCCATAACGACACAACCACCACCACAATACCCAACTTGGGAGTGATGAGAACCGAACCCCAACCTTGAGCTACCAGCCTACCACTAGATTCTCAAATTAGCTTCTTACAAAGAGGGTTCTTGAAGTCGATTCTCTTATTCAACTAGGAGCTAAGTTCGACGAAAACATGAAACAAATTTGCAAAATAACTAATGCAATCCATTCGTCAACCACCTAGCCAAAAAAATAATAACATTGGTGAAAACATCATTAATTATATTTACAATGATACATAACATACATTGATAGATAAATAATAGTAACAATATTTGAACTTTCAATCTTTACAAATGTCAGATGTAACCTCTTAATCTAACATGAAAAATACCATCCACATCGACACCACTTTACTTATGCAGGTCAACTGATAAGTGATTGTCAATTCTCAAACAAAAGCACATTATTCAATTTCTCACTAATAAAAAATGCATCATTATTAAAACCCAAAATTGTGCAAAATGGAAAATTAAATTCAAAATTTTGAAACTTTAAAACTAAAAATTAAAGGAATTACATACCAAGAATATGAAGAGAAATCCGGCGATCAAACACGCAGCAAAACCATAAATTCTCTGAGGAAAAAATTTATACTTTAACAGTGTAATTGATTGAATTTGAGGACAAAAATTACAAGGGAAAAAAGATAATAAAGGTGATAACTTTATAAAGAACGGAGAAATAACCTGGGTGTAAGAGAGATTACACAGTTCATCATCAGTGGTAGTTTGATCGTCAAAGAAACGTTCATCTCTTTCTTCTTCATCGTCTCCTAGAATTGATTTCCACATTTTTCTTTCTTTCTCTCTCTACTTTATGGGTTTAACTTTCTACTTTGTGCTAGTCATCATCTATGGCTGGTAATTGGTAAATGTTGCAAAAAAAAAGTTCGCTGCTGTTCATGTAGTGGACCGATTCGCAAACTCGGACTTTTTCAGGTTTTGGTTTTTTTTTTTTGGGTGAAATTTCAGGTTTTGGTATAGCATGAGTATAGTTTAAGGGTGTACCTAAGATTTAAGATCAAATTATTTGTTACATCTCGGGAGATGATAATTGAATCACAATATGATTTATTTAGAAAAAGAAAAAAAGTCCAACCTTTAATATGTGAAAATAAGATACTGATATGATAAGAGATGAAGTCCAACCTTTGATATATGAAAATAAGATACGGATGATCCTATTCAAAATCACTAATTTAAACTCATGTACATTAAACGTGCATTATATTAGGATAGATAAATTTGCAATATTTGATATGAGGTCAATACAATAAATATGATTTCTATAACTTTTACTTTTGTGATATTTGAACAGTCATATATTCTAAATCTAGCTCAAATTTTAACCTGATCTAGATCCAAGAAATAAAATATGAGTGGCACAAAAAGTAGATTGAATATGGAGATTAGTAAATTTGGCCAAATTCGACATTGTGATTCTTAATCTCTATCACTTGTATCATAATAATGCTTTTGTGACAGCAGCTATCACCAATATGCACCTCTCGTCTTAGGACACCATATATTAATGCTAGTTAGGTTATAGTAAAATGACATTAGAAGTGCGAAATTACAAAGTTTTTGACAAAAAAAGAAAAAAATTGACTCCTCAAACGAATGGAATAAGTGAACGCCAATATAATGATAAAATGTAACTTGCAATCAATCATAAAAATCTCTAAGTACACTACCGAAATTTGTAGCATGCAAGAGTATTTACTTGGCTATAATCTAGAAACTCATATTGAGTTATTTACCTAAACTAGAGTTGATAATATTACCTCAAAAGAGCTTTAGGTTCGGCTAAAATTGCAATGCAAGCTTACTGATCAACACAAAGTTTAATCTTGACTCAATTCGTTGTCACCCTCACTGATTCTTGTGCACTTCATTGATTCATCGAACAACGTGTCCAACACCCATATTGTACATAAAATGTATTGGATCAAATTGGTTCTCTACCTCACCCGACATTTGCCACAACCATTTCATTAAATCCAATAAATAAAACCTACAACTATCAAGAATTCAAGAGTGTATATCATGGTGCATTAGCCACTGGAGTAAACCTTAGGAAAAGGAAAATCCTAAGTGAGAGACCTTGCCCATTTTGTGGGGAACAAGAGGAATCTGATACTCACATTTTCAAGGACTGTGCAATCTCAAGGCACATCTGGAAAGCTTCAAACCTAGGGATTATTTCTGATAACCCTTTACACTGTAATGCTGCTAAGTGGACAAGACACTGGTTATGGTTTCTCATGAATATGGGGGATAATGCTGAGGATCTAGTGGCGGAATTTATCATCATCTTATGGAGCATATGGACATTACGCAACAAAATGATCTTCAAGGACCACGGTAAGATCTACCCAAGTCTTGCCATGACTATGATTAATGAGTGGAGGAGAAGATGGAAAATAAGCTACGTTAAGGATAACAGTAATGAACAAAAACAGGATAAAGTATTGCTTGAGGAACAAGAAGGGTTACAAGAAATTCAATTCTGTAAGAATTGGTCTGGAAGTTATCAACCTTGCTGGATTTTGGTGGTTGATGGGGCATGGAAAAAGGATGACAAAGAAAACATGAGTTATTGGAGCGCTGCCTATGGATGGACACTTTTGGAAAATGGTGTCGAAAGGAAAAGAGGGGGGTCAGGTATACAAGCAATATCAAGCCTACAAGCGGAGGCAAAAGCAATTCTCCTGGGTTTAAATCATGCTCTACAATTAAAAATGAATGTTATTGAAATTTGGACTGACTGTACCATGATTGTTGAAGGTCTGTGTTCATTAGAAGCCGCTCATACTTCAATTAGGAAGGTTCTGTATGACACTCTGCTAGGTTTAAATAAGTTGCATAGTTTTAGAATAATTAAGGTTAGTAAGTAAAGTAGCTTTTTTTTTTTTTTTTTTTTTTTTTTGAAGGGAAACGGTGAACCATTTTATTAACACAAATCCATCTCCGCCAGATTTAAGATACCTTGCGGAAAAGGTCCAACAAACAATTGTTCCACACCATTAATCGGATTACATCTAGCAGCTAGATGAGCCACCGTATTTCCACCCCTTTTAACATGAGAAATAGAAAAAGAGGAAAAATTAACACCTAACATAAAAACATCTTCATATAAAAGCTCAAGAGGGGACCTTCCAAACTTCTTCGAATCAACAACTCTTGCCAAGTTCAATGCATCTGTTTCAAGCTCAATGTGGGAATAGGCCAACCTTTGGGCTACTTTAAGCCCGAAAATGGCAGCTTGAGCTTCGGCCATAGCTGCAGGCCAACGAGCTCGGCAACGTCGCACAGCTACTGCTAACACCACCCCACCTGAATCTCGCATCACCACACCCAACCCAACACCCACACCATCCATCACAGCAGCATCAATATTAATTCTAATCGCACCTGCGCTAGGGGGCATCCATCGAGGCCGAGAGAGCACCGACGTCGTACCACCTGAGTGAACCACCACTGCCCCAGTATACTCCTTGAAATCCAGCACTAAGCGCATAAAACCCAGCACACCCACCTCCTTGTGACTCCATGGCTCATCGTGTAGCACAGAATTGCGATAAGTCCACGCTGCCCACGCACGCCCAGCAAAAGCCAATAAGTCCGAGCTGGATAAATGCGAATGCATCCACATGAACAGCTCAATGAAAGATGTTGATGGTGCATCCCCAAGATGTTGAGAGAAAGATGAAGAATCCCATATCGAAGCCACAATAGAACACCCAAAGATAGCATGAATAATAGAGTCATCTTGACCCACACAGTGGCTACACACCCCATCATCCACGATATGCCTATCTCTTAGTCTCCCTCTTGTGGCTAGAGCACCCATACAAGCACGCCACAAGAAATGACTAAGTTTCGGAGGACCCCCGAGGCGCCATATTATCTTCCATGACTCAGCATGCTGCCCTCCAAACCAGTTCGCCCACCCCCGAATGTGACCCAATCTACCGAGCCAATACCCCGACTTTGTAGTGTATAATCCATCCTTTGTCGGCCACCAAAATTGAACATCATTTGGTTGCCTTTCACTCACCGGAATTTCGCAAATCACAGCCGCATCCTCTTCCGTGAAATGGGAGGCCAAAACTGCCTCATTCCAACACTTATTTTCATCTAATAACTCGGCCACTCTGAGATCCGCAGGACTCTCTAAATTTGGTGTCGGAACCAATGTTGATGAATCCCCCGGCATCCACGCATAATCCCAGACTCGAATATTTTCCCCATCACCAACTCTCCACTTCAACCCTTCTAAAAGGAGAGACTTTGCACCCCATATACTGCGCCATATATAACTAGGATCATAGCCCCTCCGAGCCTCCACAAAAGTGTTATTCTTATAATATCGAGCCTGTAAAACCAATGAAGCTAAAGAGCCCGGATCACAAATTAATCGCCACCCTTGCTTAGCAAGAAGAGCTTGGTTAAAGACTTTTAAATCTCTAAACCCCATTCCCCCGTAAGACTTAGGCAGGCACAGTTTTTCCCAACTCACCCAATGCATTTTTCGTTCAGTTCCCTTTGCTCCCCACCAAAAACGGGCACACATAGAATGTATTTCCTCCAATACACCATCCGGGATACGAAACAAACTCATCATATAAGTCGGAATAGACTGAATGACAGATTTGATCAACACCTCTTTACCTGCACGAGACAATAACTTCTCTTTCCATCCTTGTAATTTCTTCCAAACTCTCTCCTTAAGCACTGCAAACACCATTTTTTTTGATCTGCCTATCACTGTCGGGAGCCCCAAATACTTCTCATGTCTCTCAACCTCACGCACTCCAAACATATTACGGATTTCCGTTCTCTTACTCATCTCCACATTCTTACTAAAAGACACTTCAGATTTATTGAAATTAATTTTCTGCCCAGATGCTCTTTCATACGTACTGAGAATATCAGCCACTACAGAGCATTCCTGAAGTGTAGCTCTAGTGAAAAGAATACTGTCATCTGCAAAAAACAAATGAGATATCCGCGGAGCAGAACGACAAACCTGAGCTCCATGAATTCTACCCTCCGAAGCTGCCTTAGCCAAAAGCGCCGAGAAAGCTTCTGCACACAGGAGAAAAAGATACGGGGACAACGGATCTCCCTGCCGAAGTCCCCGCGATGGTATAATATTTCCTGCTACTTTGCCGTTCAGCTTATAAGAGTAAGAAACAGTAGACAGACATGACATTATACGCTCATTCCATCCTGCACAAAAACCAAATCTCTCCATAACCTTCTCCAGAAATGTCCACTCCACCTTATCATACGCCTTACTCATATCAAGCTTAAAAGCCATACTACCTGTTTTCCCCGTATTCTGGCGCTTCATGCAATGGAAAATTTCAAAAGCAACCATAGCATTATCAGTTATAAGTCTGCCGGGTACAAAAGCACTCTGATGAGCAGAAATAAGATCAGAGAGGAAAGTTTTCAACCGATTTGCCATCATTTTCGAAATCACTTTATAAAGAACAGTGCATAGACTTATAGGCCTAAAATCCCCCATTTGTGTAGGGTGTTGACATTTAGGAATAAGGACAATACACGTCTTGTTTAGAGACTCCAGCGCCACCCTTCCATTCCACCAATCCCGAACAAAATCCACAATATCATTACCGACAATGTGCCAGAATTTCTGATAGAAGAGAGCATGCATACCATCAATCCCAGGGGCCTTGTTTGGATGCATCTGAAATAAGGCACTCTGAATTTCTTCCATAGTAGGCTCGACAGTAAGAGAGAGATTCATCTCTTCCGAAACTTTTGGATGTAAACCTGCAAGAGCATCCTCAAACTCCGAAGGAGAAGAAGAAGAGAAGATGTTAGAAAAATAAGCAGTAATAATGTCTCCAATATCCTCCTCATCAGTCATCACCACTCCATCTTCATTCTGCAATTGTAAAATCGAGTTTCTCCTCTTTCTATGGCTAGCCTTATGATGGAAGTAAGAAGTGTTCTTATCTCCATCTCTCATCTCATTCGCTCTAGCCCTCGCGTGCCAATACGATTCATCCAACCTATGCAACTCATCTAACTCTGCAACAAGCCCTTTACATCTCTCTACCATTACACTATCCGGCGCCCGCTTCTGCCACATCTCAAGCTCCTCCTCTTTTTGTTTTATTTTCTTTTTAATGTCCCCAAAAGTCGCAGCAGCCCACACCCGCAACTTCCCAGCACACTCCTCGATCCTCTCATCAATTCCCACTCCAACCGAACTCCCCCACGCCCCCTTAACCACCTCATGACACTCATTATTTGATAGCCACAGGGCCTCAAAATGAAAGAGCTTATTGCGCACCGATCTCCTAGACACCACATCCGCATAAAGGAGTATGGGAGCATGATCCGATCGATAGATAGGGTAGTTTCGAACCCAATGATGAGGAAATAACGAACACCACTCCTCACTAGCAAGGAATCTGTCTAGTCTTTCCCGCACCATCGACCCCTCCTCATTACCTCGGCGCCAAGTGAAAGAGCATCCCCTGAAGCCCAAATCATGAACTTCACAAAGATCCACCGTCTCTCGGAACGCATCCATACACCCCTCTCTTCTCACAGCACCCCCCTCTTTCTCCGAAGCATGGAGAATTTCATTAAAATCCCCGAAAAACATAATAGGAAGAGAAGTAGCATCCTTCAATGATCGCATTACGCTCCAAGTAAGATGCTTACTAGCTGCATCCGCCCACCCATAGATACCCACAGCCACCCACACCGGCACTCCATTCTCATCACACACTTCCGCTAGCACATGGTGAGCAGAGAAAGACTTAACTCTCACATCCAAATCTTGCCACCAGAAACCGATGCCTCCTGACAAACCCGCACTACTTAAGCAAAGCCCATCAGAAAAACCACACTTTTCTTTTACTAACTGCAATTTTTTCGAGTCAATCATAGTTTCCATAAGAAAAACTATGTTCGGGCGCTCTCTCCAACACCAGGATTGAAGAGTTTTAACTGTCCTAGGGTTGCCCAACCCCTGGCAGTTCCAACTGAATGTTTTCATTGTCCTTCGCGGGGTTGGTTCTCGCCAACCTCCGCTACTGTCAGAGAAATCACCTTCCCTTCAATATTATCACCCACCTTCAATTTCTTACCTCCTGAGTCAACATCACTCATGAACACATCAAAACCATCCATACTACTCTCCTCCCCCATTGGCTCTTTTCTTTTCCCTCCTTCCAACTTACTCCCCTGATTATACACTGTGGAACCCCCAACAACTTGTCTTTTGCGCACAATCTTCCTCGGATTGCGCTTCTCCATAACCCCACTTCCTATAGAAAAAGAAATGGGATTCCTCTCCTCACTCTGCCGCCAACCCTCCTCCCCCATTTGCAAGCTATCCACGGATAGCCCCTGGGCCACCCCCTCCACATTAGTCGTATCTACAGCCTCACCACCTTTTTGACCCCCTTGAACCCCCCCTTCCACACCAACATTAGTTACCTCCTCCCCGTGCTCCCTTCTCTCACCCCCGACTTCCTTCGCAAGGCTACACGTATCCTCCCCCGAGCAGCTCCCATGGTCTCCCCTCCATTCAGCACCACTTGATTCCCATCCACCCGCTGCTCCCTTCGAACCCTCTCAAACACCACCGTTGTCTTTCCCCCCACACATCCTTGTGACTCGTATCCGACCCTTCCTCACCCTGCAACTTACCCCCTCCCTTTCTCCGCTTGCAACTGGTTCCCGCAAAGAAGAGTTGTGCATAGTTTTACCCACAAAAGTAAGTTGGCGACCCACCATCACTTGTGCTTCTTCCTCCAAGTATTTTATCCTCCCTTTTCTAGGTGAGGCTTTCAACCACAATCCCCATCCCATATTACAGTTAGGCTCATCCTCCTCCAAACTAGGGCAGTCCTTCTCCCCATGACCCATCATCCCACACATGAAGCAAAAAAAGGGTAATCGTTCATACTTAAGATCAACAGTTATAATTCTACCATCTTTGCCTCTTATTTTTTGAGTTCGACGCAAAGGTTTATTAATGTCCAACATCAGTCTTACTCGTCTATAATTATTAAGTCCAAGAGCATCCGGTTCAATGGTAATCACATGTCCCAAAGTAGCAGTAATAGCACGCAAGTCCTTATCAGATCGACAGTTAAAAGGTAAATGATAAATACGTACCCAGAATGGTGAGAACGAAAGAGGGACTTTTTCAGGTTGTTCATTCCCCGACAATTCGTTTAAGACAAGCAAACTTTGATCAAAGCACCATGGTCGACCCTCCAAGACTTTCTCTTTATCTCGCCAATGAAAAAACTGGAATACAAATAAGTTAGTCGTCACCGACTGAATCACAACTTTCCGACTAACCGCCCAGGCCTGTGTCATGGTTCTCTTGAAAGCCTTGGTATTGAAAGGTCGGTCCGTAATAAGTTTCCCCACAAGCATCAAGGAAACTTGTGCATCAATTTCTTGAGGAATGGAATCCCCTAAGTCAACCACATCGTTTTCTTCATCAGTAATTTTTAAATTGGAGCATTTAATGAGTAGATCGTCAGCCATAATTGGCTGGAGCGAGTCCCAAGAAGGGGGCGCTGACCTTTTTCGCGAGGGAGAAGAGAAACCCTATCTCTCAAGGGAGCTTTTTGGTTAACAGTTTTTCCAGCTGTAACAACTTAGTAAGTAAAGTAGCTAAAGCTCATTTAATTGCTGTAAAAGCAAGAAAAGGGAGCCGTTAGTTTTGGTTTTGTTTGTTCTCTTTATCTATGTATTATAAAAAAAAAAAGACTCACGCCCAATCAAACCTTATCAACCCTTATTTTACCTCACATTTACATGTGATTGTACATTTAAATGCAAATACACGTACACCTCCCTTAACTAAACTCCGGTGTGCCATTTAAGCCACCGGCTCTTTTATCTCTCGAAATCAAACAAAAAACTCCGAAACTGGAAATCGTCAACACAACTTCGCACAAAACACACTCTTTCTCTCTCTTCCAAACCCCCAATTCAAAACCCTGCAACTCAAATTGCAGTTTCCCGGCGAAAAACCTAAACCTTCAAAATCAAAATTAGGGCAAAAGAAGAAGAGAGAAGATGTCGTCGACGCTTCTCGAAGTAACTCGAGGCTCTCACGAAGAAGTAGAGAGGTTAGAGCGTCTCATTGCTACTGAACTTCAAAGCGAAACTGCTTCTTCTAGAGACCGTCTCCTTCAGAGTCATCGTGTTCGCTTCATGATTGAGCATATCATCTCTACCACTGATAAACTCGTAATTTTTCCTATTTTTTCTGTTTTTGAATCATTTCAATTCGTCGATTTGGAAACTTTTAATTTTTGATGAGATTATCTGTTTGATTTTTGGTGTTTTGATTGCTAAGGTTGAGATTTATGAAGATAAAGATAATGCGCGAAAAGACGAAATTGCTGCGCTTGGAGGTCAGACTGTTACTGGTACTAATGTGTTTAGCGCTTTTTATGACAGATTGAAAGAGGTATAGTTCTTCTCTCTCTTTCTTTTAGTTAAATTTTATCTGTATTGTCTTAAGCTAGTTTTTCTTTTCAATTTTAGAAATGTAGGATGAGATTAAGCTTGAAATCTAATGTATTGTGAAGATGTGGCGGTTTTAAATAAATTTATCCGAGAATGGATGCATATCTGTAGCAAATAGATTTCAAATAGGAATGTAGGATGAGATTAAGCTTGAAATTTAAAAGTATTTTGGAGATGTGGTGGTTTGAAATAGGATGAAGTTGAGAAGCAGTTGAAACTTGTATATAATTTATCCGAGAATGGATGCATATCTGTAGCAAACAGATTCCAAATAGGAATGCAGGATGAGATTAAGCTTGAAATTTAAAAGTATTGTGGAGATGTGGTGGTTTCAACTTTTTCAAATAGGATGAGGTTGAGAAACAGTTGAAACTTGTATATAATTTATGCAAGAATGGATGCATATCTGTAGCAAACAGATTTCAAATAGGAATGTAGGATGAGATTAAGCTTGAAATTTAAAATTATTGTGGAGCTGTGGTGGTTTTTAATTGGATGAGGTTGAGAAACAGTTGAAACTTGTATATAATTTATCCGAGAATGGATGCATATCTGTAGCAAACAGATTTATGTGGGACTTGTGAAATTAGTTGGCTGTCTTGTTTTCTTTATGCTATTTCACCGGGCTGCGTGATTTGCCGTTAGAAATGTGTGTTGACATGTTGTGATTGTTAGACTCTGAAAGCGTGATTTTTCTTGCAGATTCGAGAGTATCACAGGAGGCATCCATCTGCACGTGTCATTGATGCTGGAGAGGAGTATGAGCAGATGTTTAAGGAGGATCCTGGGCTTGATTTTAGCGGGGAGGTACATTTATCCTTCCTTTGTGTTGCATATATGAAAATTCCTGTTTGATTTAACTTTTTCATGCAAGTGCATCACTAGAAGTCTAGGAGAGTTTGTACTTTGTAAAGTTTCTCCAATTTTACGTGTTAGTCTTATGAGAAAAGCTAAGACATAAGAACGTAAGGGACTACATCTGTGAACAACTGGACTCTGATACTTTTTTTTTTGAAGGAATATACTTTGATACTTCTAGGAATTAGAGAAGAAAATCACCTTATGTTTACCATTTAAATAACCAAGCTACTTTCCCTTTGTTGGTGCTTCCCTTTTCTTTTCTTTTCCTCCTTTTTTCAATGCTTGGTACAGTAGATTCCGGTGAAGTAGTGCCAAACCACATAGGGGTATTTGCTTCAAGCAGTGTTAGGATGCTGGAACTTTTGAACTGTTTGTTGCAGGATGTTGAGTTGTCCAGTTTTCTTAGTTTAACCTCTGTGCTTGGGAGAGGAGGTCCATATGTGATCATACCACTGCAATGGAGATAATGTGTCAAACAGAAAAGAGGCCTATACTGGCACAGCAATGCAACAAGTCATTGCATCTGATTAAGTTATTGACTAAGGAGCTCATTATACCCTGCAGTTTTGGTCCTCATATGTCTATACTTTGAACTAAGTTATTTGGATTTGCGGTGTAAGTTGTTGTTGCTTGTAGAGCTATCTTGTCTTATTGCTGTTTCATCTTTTGATGGGATTATATATATTAGAAACTCTACCTGTAGGAGTGTAATGATCTTATTGTTACTAAGGTAAATTGTGGGGCTTGGATGGTGGGTTTGTTCATGTAAGATGTGCTTTGCATCTCAATCTTAGGAGACAAAGCACTTATTTAATGAGAGAGGTTAGCTACCATATGATTGAATGTTATTGACAGAGGACTTACTGTATTGGTTTTCTATGCGATTATGTAAAATAACAAACAATCAAAAGTAGTTTCTTTTTATTGTTCTTGATAAAAAATATATGGGAGGGTGGGTGGATTTATTGACTTTTCAACTTCAAATTGGGTGCTAAATGCAAGGGTAGAAAGGGTGATATTGCAATCTATGTTTATGAATTTGCTTGGGTGAGCAAAAAAATCATGAACTCTTTACTTGGAAATTGCTTTCCTTGACATTGTAAATACTACCTTTTTGCAAGGCTCGGATTTGTTGACTCTCACATTTGTATCGATATGAGTGAATCTCTTCATATGCCTAAAATAAGAAAGCGTGGATTGGCTCGTGAATGCTTCTCCTCTTTGTACCGATTGGAACTTTCGGGTCTCATATAAGTCCAAGGTTTGTGGAGCTTTTGGAGAGGATGAGGGAGTAGAAATTATCATTACTTTCCTTAAAGTCTCCAATCTATAGTAAGTGAATGGGGGGGGGGAGCGTTCCTCAACATTTTACATTGCGGTTTTGTCATTTGCTACCTGTCTCCGCTTTTTGTGCTTTCTTTTATTTGTGAGGATGGATGCTTTAATAAGGCTAATCTTTCTTGTCCGGTAAGCAAGCAAGGGAGCCTTTGGCTTCGTTCCTTCGTCTTGCCACAGCTGTGATATAATATGGGGATAGGATTGTGCAAAAAGATCCGATCCGATTATCCGCCGATCCGATCCGGTTTTTCAACTTCGAATATTTCAGATCGGGTATCCGGAAAAAAACGGATTTTCGGATCGGCTACGGATCGGATTTTATGAGTTTCGGATAATCTGAAAGCCCGGTTTTTATTTTTTTTAATTTAATGAAATCTAAATGAGCCTTAGAGTTTTCAGTTGACACACAATACTATTGTGTGCAAAACATTTGAAACCCTAAACTTCACACTCGACCCAGTCACGCCGCCTATGTCCTCCAGTCTTCACTTCACGGTGACAACTTCACGGCTCGTGGGTCTGTTCTTCTCTTCACGCTGGAGTTCACGGTTATTCACTTCACAAGTGCGGTTCTTCTCTTCTCTTCACAAATGCAGAGTTCTTATCTCTCTTTAGTTCATGCTGGAGTTCGTGGAGCTATAAATCTGACAATTATATTTCTACAGATGATTACTCCTAATGTTTCTACAGCTCTGTTTCGTTTCATTTTAGCCAACAAGCCTGCCTTCTAGGTAAGTTTGTAATTATTCAAAATTAGTATGGATTTGTATGGAAAAGTACCTTCAGGAAAATTAATTCTATTTTCTTTAGTCAAAAGTTGCGATCTTCAGTAAGTTGTAATTCTTTAAGTATTGAGTTGTCATTTTGCTTGCTTAAGACTGTTAATTCCATTGACATGTGAATCTTCAACTAAAAAAAAATGGATGAGTAATGAGGCATTCAAGGCAACAAATAAATGAATAATAGTAGTATATGGCAGCAACTAGCAGGTCTTGGTGCACTTGGGCTGGGCAGCAGAACTTATAAGGCAACTTTAAATGATTTCGGATATTCGGATCGGATATCGGATCCGATCCGAAAACCTCGGATATCCGAAATTTTCGGATCGGGTTCGGATCGCTTTTTGGGCAATCCGGAAATTCGGAATTTCGGATCGGATCGGATCCAATAATGATAATGCACACCCCTATCTGGGGACGACTGACTAGATCATATTCTTGGAGAAATGTTAAGGAGTTGGTGTTATGTGGAATTGTGGATGGAATGGTAACAAAGCATTTGGAGGAAGCCCATAGGCCTTGTCTAATCAGTCGTGCTAGGTGACCTGGTTATTGACTGTATTGAAGGGAAAATCTATCACTTGCGATTTTGGTGCTTTTTGTCTATAGGGATCGTAAGCTAACATTTCTTTGGAGACGCCTTAGTTTTAAAAAGCGCGCCCAAGGCGCACCTAGGCGCTAGGCGAGTGGAGGCGCTGGCCAAAACGCATCCGACAAGCCAGGTGAGGCGAGCAACGACAGGCGATCTGAGGCGCGCGCTTTTCGCCGCCTTTGGTAGAGGCGCAAGGCGCATCGCCTCGCCGCCTCCAGTAGGCAGGCGCGTGAGGAGGGAGAGAGATTGTAGATCTGAGTTCAAAAGTTAAAAAAAACCAAAAAAAATTTCGAATTTAAGCTTACCTTGGCTTTAATTAGCAATTTCGAGCAAAAGCCCTTTGTTAATTTCATTAAATTTCATCAAATTGAACTTCAAATGAAAAAACCCTAATTTTAGAGAAAACCCTAATTCTTCGTTGCCGCCGGCGAGCAAGCCGCCAACTCGCTGGAGGTTAGACAGGGTGCCGGCGAGCCACCCATCACCGGTGGTTCGTCGCCGTCGGCGAGCAAGCTTCAGGTAAGTTTTATTTCTCTCTCTTCGATCTTCTCTTCTTCTGCGGTCTTTTCTTCTTCTGCGATGTTCTGTACTTTCTTTCTCTCTCTTCGATCTTTTTTTTTTCTTGAGGGGATCTTCGATCTTCTTTTCTTAATGTCTTCATACTTTCTTTTTTCACACAGAATACTTATTCTTTCTCTCTTTTGATACTTTCCTCTTTCTTTAATATTCTTTTTTTAATATATAAATACTCTTTGTCTGCCCACTTCTTCTTTTTACCTTTTTCTTTTTGGAAGGCTGTAGCGCTGGTGCTGCACTTCTTTGTACTATATTAACTCTTTTTTTTTTTTTTTTTCAACTCCATACCAGTTTCAGTTTCTTTTAGAGAAAAATAATATCCAGATTTAAAAAATATAAAATAAAATAAAATAAAAATTAAAAATATTAAAACCACAAAAGTACAGAATAATAATAATTAAAAGTGCGCCTCGCCTACGAGATGTGTGCGCCTTCGCCTTGCGCCTTGCGCCTCGGTGCGCTTTGCGCCTAGCGCCTCGGTGCGCCTTTTAAAATTAAGGGAGACGCATAAAGTCTAGTGGGATGGAAAAGCTGATTTTGTAAAGGATGATTCTCTGGGATAATCATGTCGCTAATTTCTTAAACAAACTCGAACTCCAACAGAAATTTGCAGAAATTCTTGAAACAAACTCGAACAATCTGGGTTCAATTCGAAAAATCTGGGTGGTTGTGTTTCGAAAACTTCGAAGAACGCTGCTGGGTTGTTGGGTTTTTGCGGTGGTTGTGTTTCGAAAACTTCGAATCGGTGGAAGGGGAGGGGGGTTATAGGACTGCATAGGGTGATTTTTGTATGGCAATACCAGGCAAAAAAATTATATTGCAGGTTATGTATAAGGTTTGGTTTTAACAATCTGCAAGCGACTCCATGACAAGAGTTTCTTAATCTTGGAGGATTGTTGATTCTGGCGAATCCTATAGAGCAGATGATTTGCAGTAAGCATGGTGGTTCTTGTTGATGAAAAATGCTATTTTTCGATGAACATCAAATTTCCATTTTCATTACTTCCTCCGTAACGAAATTATTGCAACATTTTTGGTGGGCACGAACTCCTATAGAGAATTTGGTAAGTGAAGATTAGGAGATGTATTAGGGAAAAAGGAGGAGAGAGAAGGTTAAATAATCAAACCCCACCTTCATCACCGACCACCGCACCAATCACTACCTTCACCACCAACAACCACACCAACCACCACCGTCACCAGCGTCCACCCCACCAACCACCGATTCACCAACACTCACCGCCTTCACAAAAACCACCACCAACAACCACTACCCACCACCCAATCAGCACCAACCACCACCCACCACCGTCTTCTCTCTCTTCGACCAAAAATCCAGAAATTCGAACCAAAATGCCAAATCTAGAACCCCAAACCCGGATTTCGACCCCCAAACTAACAAAATTCAAACCCCCAAACCCGGACATCGACCCCAAAACCTCAAATTCGAAACCCCAAACCCATATTTCGACCCCCCAAAACCGCAAATTCGGAACCCCAAACCCGGATTTCGACCCCGATACCCCAATTTCGAAACCCCAAATCCGAAACCCCAAACCCACAAAATTCGAACCCCAAACCCAAATTGCAACAGATCGACCCCCCAAACCCATTCTACTCTCTCTTCGTCGCTCTTTTTCGCCATCTTCTCTCTTCGTTGCTCCTCTTCATCGGTGGATTATGGGGTTGGTGGTCATGTGATGATTTCGGCGGTGGTTGGCGGTCGAGTTGTGGTTGTGAAGAGTGGGGTGGTGGTGAGAAAATGATGAAAACGAGATGGGTGGTGGTGGTGATGTGTGGAATCATTAAGATTAATGAATTTGTGTTTAAAATGTAATGAAGATTAGGATGTTATAATTAGATTATTATTTTCTTAAATAATGGCAATTTTGTAATTTTGTTGAAAAAACTTTACTAAAAGAAGTAAGTTTCAAATTGTTGCATTCTTTGTGTTACATCCAAATATGGCAAATGTTGCCTTTTTTTTTTGTTTACGGAGGAAGTATTTATATAGCATTGTCATGATAGCTTGTGAGTTGTGAAAAACAAACAAATAGAAGCTAGTACAGATCATCCTTTTTGGGGGTAATGGGTTGAGGAGGTTGGGTTAAATAGATTACTTCCTTTGCTGCAGCCAATCTTGGCTATGGAGCACGGCATGAAACAGAGATAATTAAAAGGAATTGAAGAATTAGAGTTTAGACCTTATAGTTTTTGTTGTACTTTTAAGGTTGAAGCACTATCATGAAACTTGTTTTAGCTGTGGTATACCACTTTGGGGAATTGAGCTTTTTTCAATCAGCTCTTAGTCTAACCTGTGGATTTACAATCAAATGGAGCTCGCTCTTGGTCTTTCTCATGGTGGGATTAGAGACAAGTGTTGTATGGTGATGGTGGTGGGTATGGATGCCCAACAATGATAGAAGCAAGAGCATGAAGGGTCAAAACTCTCCCCCTTGCAAAATTGGACAGGTTCTTGTCAGAAAGTGGAGACATGATAGTAAATTTGTGAATGGTGAGAGTATAGCTGGAGGGAAAAGATGAAGGAGGTGACCTAGGTTATGGGGTGTGGACTGTTAGGTCAATGGGGCTTGATTCGGATTGACCTTATGCTATGGGCTGAGGTTTGGGTTATTTATTTGACTTATTTGCTGTTGTCCATTATCAAACTATTTTTTCATCCAACCCCCTCCCCCCCTCCTCCAAATATCTGAATCCATTTGTGTGTCGAAAAATATCTTGTATATCATTTGCTTTTATGATTCTTATTCTCGATGGTAGATATTGATTTTGTAGCCCAAATTTGCTTTGGTTATGAACAAGTGGCAACCTTCAGGACTTATTGTCATAAAAATTGATATTTTTTTGAAAAGTATGGTTACTTTTATTATGTTATTCTAATCATTTGAAATACTAGGGATGTTGAGCATTTTGTTTTGAAATCTTTACTTGGCATTAGCTCTCCCCCCCCAACGTTTTTGATGCTTGCCTACATGCATTACTTTTCTAATGGTTGCAAAGAGGTGGGGGTTGCATAAAATGTATTTAGTCTATTTCGATTTTTTCGACAATTTGGTCCTGAATTTCCCGGACTTGCCAAGAAGAGGAGTAGACATCTAATAGTGCTTGTGCTGAGCATCTACATGGAGTCAATTTTCTTTTGGGAGTTTAACTATGTACCTCAGAGATGTAATGTAAATCGCCATGTATCCTTGAGGTCTGGAATTTAATGACATAATGTTTTTAAACGTAGCACATGTTTAAAAGAGTGTGGAGAAGAGAGGGCGATTGAGTGGGAAGGGATAATGGAGAAGACAGAGAGAGCAAAGGAATAGGTATGGAATCAAGTCAGTCAACAGAGCAACGCGGGAGTTTTTTAATTATATCAAACTCAAGGAGTCAAGGGTATAAAGTGACATTTTGAAAACAATGGGGTACATGATGAATTTTATAATGCCTCGGGAGTAATGGTAAAATTTCTTTTTTTTTGGGTGCGTGTGTCTGAGATAGTTGCAGTATTATTATTCTCTGATCTGGTAATATCTGATTTGCTTAGCGACCTGAATTTTGTTAATGTTAATAAGATGACAACAACCTGAGTGTTTTGCAAGATTTTAGCGTAATTGTTGAACTATTCTCCACAATTCTGCAATTTTGATTACTGTACTTCTTTTAGATAATGCTCAATGATCTCTGGAATTTCAGGAAGCTTTTGGCCGATACTTGGATTTACATGAATTCTACAATAGGTATATTAATTCAAAATTTGGCGAACCCATGGATTACACTGGTTATATAGAGGTCTTCTCACAGCCACATAAGATTCCTCGCAAACGAAAGATGTCAAGGTACGCCTTTTTTTTTTTCCTTTTTTTTTTATGTTCATATATATATATAGTGTCCTTCATCTCTTCTTTAAGTAATAGTACAAAGGTACTTTTTTACTCGCATTCCTGCAGGCAGTACAAACAGTACATCACTGAGCTACTGGAGTATCTGATATCCTTCACTGAGAGAACAGAGCCTTTAAAAGATCTAGATAGAATTTTCTCAAAGGTTAGATCTCCTTCTCTCCTTGATTCACATTATGCTGAGCAGATTGCTACCTCATTAATTGAATTAGATTTGGCATATGGATGGAGCCATGGAGGAAGAGTGCTGCCATTTTCAGTGATGCATTGCTCTCGTATTTGTCTCTTTGATACAATTGTGTATATTACTCTAGTATTGGCTTCTGTTTTAGCTTGCACTAGGATTCATCCTTCCATTGACTGCAAAGAATATCTGTTCTAAGTTGTGCAAACATTAGCTCTTAGCTCATCATTAAATTCTGATATTTGTTTACAGCAATGCTTGATTGGTTTGTTTCTAATCTAGAGTGTATCTGTAAAAGCAGGTAACAGCTGAATTTGAAGCGCAATGGGTGAACGGGACAGTAGAGGGGTGGGAGAATGAGGCACGAGAGAACGGACATGTTTCTCAGCCCACCATGATTGATCTTGATTATTATAGCTCAGTGGAGGAGCTTATGGAAGTGGGGCCGGAGAAATTGAAAGAGGTTTGTCATCTGTTGTATGAGCCTTGTATATATTTATGCTTCGATCTCAATCAAGTAGTTGATATAGCTAATTTACCTCACAAAATGCTATCGTACTAATACTGAGATGTTGTTCGTTACTGCTAAGCTGGTGCGTGATTGCATGAATAGAAATGTCCACTCAATCTTTCCCTTTATGTGTCTGGCATGTTTACCTTCAAATTTTTATCATCCTTGTTGTGCTCAAAGATTTGCTGGTGAATGTTATTATACTCAAAGCTTGTGATCTTTTGAGAGCTTGTTCTCAAGGTTTGAAATAAATATTATATGGGCGTGCTTGGGTGGGGGTAATAGAAGAAAAAAATAAAGAGAACAAAGATAAATTTGGGGTGGTGGTAATTTAAGGAGGGGGAAATGCTACCCCTAAGTGGGGTTAATAACTACCCTCCATCCCTTAAAGTAGTGTATTACCTCCAAGACGAGGGTAATAGTTCCCCTTTCCATCTCTCTCCTTGCATTATCTACACCATCTCTTCTATCAACAACTAAATTCAACTTCTTTTTCTTCATTGTCTCCATCACCCTCTCATTGCATTATCGCCAATTTAAATCCTCAATATTCTGCTTGTTAACTGATGTTATTCTTTCGAATAGTATCCAATTGATAGCCATTGGCTGCAACTCGATGAATTTATGGAGAGAGGCAGTTGTCCTTTTCATTTTCACTTTATCTTGCATGTTTGCATAGTTGTGTCTTGGCTTGAGCTGGACTATGTTTTTGTGTTCTTTGATTAAATAGGTAGAGCTTTGTGATTTGGCTGTTTCTCAAATGAACACTTTTCCTATTCGGTGTATAATACGCTTAACAAAAAGTGATGTTAGTTTGTTATTTTACTGAATATTCAAGTCTTAATGCTATAATCAACAAAGAGGGTATTCGTGGAAGTTTATTGTCTTCATTGCCCAGTGACTATGTTTATATGATTTATGCAATATTTAGCTTCTTCGATATGCTTGAGTTTTTTTTTTGTTGAAGGCTTGAGTATGCTGCTTTTAATCTGATTATCTGTTTGAGAACTTGAAAATATGATTGCTTTGTTGTTGCTCCTTAGGCCTTGAGTGCACTAGGACTGAAAACAGGCGGTACTGTTCAACAAAGAGCAGAGAGGCTATTCCTTACCAAGGTAGTTTTTTAAACATCTCTATGAAGTTTAAGAAATTTTTATATCAAAAAAGAACTTGATTCAGTTAACCAATCCTTGCAATGAGAAAATCCCAACATTGATTACTTGAGGCTTTGGGGGTGTGACGATTTTGATGAAAGCAACACTGTCCTGTATACTTCACTACTAAATGCTCATCACACATATCCCACTTTTTCTCATGACTCCATAATATTGATTTATCTTCTTGGCCATTCTTGCAGAACACTCCTCTTGAGGAGTTGGACAAAAAACATTTTGCTAAAACACTTCGAAGTTCAGGCCAGAATGGTAATGGTGATGTGCCATCTCAAGAGCAAGAAGATATTAAGGAATTGGCCTTGGTGGAGGCCAAGATGAAAAAGCTCTGTGAACTGCTTGGAGAGGTTAGCTTATAAATACATTCTGGTAGTTTTGTTTGCTAAAGGGCTAAAGGCTAAAGCTTTGATATAGTATTCAATATTGTGCTTTTACTGTTTTTGCACATATCTAATATCTTTCTTAAATAATATTAATCCATTGTGCTATTTGGTATTTTGTAATTTTATTATGTGAGCAGACAGTGGCTGATGGTTTTTAGTTATTTTGGCACTTTTGTTGGTTTTATCTGTAGATCATAGTCCGAACACAAGAAAATGCTGTGAAGAAACAGGGAATGACTTGGGAGGAGCTTGAAAAAGAGCATGAAGAGGTAAATTCTATGTGTTTTTTCTTATGATGATCCTATGCTTTCCTACTGCTATTTCATTGTAGTCGATCCTTCATTCGACGAAGATTGCTGTGAATTGTGATAATATCTTTCTGTTTATGAACCTTTCAGGAAGATGTGCAGGCTGATTCTGAAAGTGATGAAGAAGATCAGCCTATTTACAATCCTCTTAAATTGCCGTTGGGTTGGGATGGGAAACCAATTCCATATTGGTTGTATAAGCTCCACGGTCTTGGACAGGTATACATTTATTTAGTTGTTATCTAGGCTCTTTATATCCGCTTTCTTTTGCTTTTGGCTATTGGTGAGGTGATACATTGATTCTTTTGTAAGGTTCCATATTAGTATGTTTTCTCAGTGTCTTTTAGATTTCCAGGTGATATTATGGTTTCATCACCTGTTGACATTTTACTTATTGTAGAAAGAAGGTTGTAAGCCTTGCATATTGTGATATGATATGATGGCTTGTATATCCTAGGTCATCATTCAGTGAAATTACCATCTGATGTTCCTATTCTCTATTTTGCATCTCAGGAATTTAAATGTGAAATATGTGGGAACCACAGTTACTGGGGTCGTAGAGCTTTTGAGAGACATTTTAAAGAATGGCGTCATCAACATGGAATGCGTTGTCTCGGTATTCCAAACACAAAGAACTTTAATGAAATTACATCTATTCAGGTACTTTTTTTGGTGTTACCTCCACAAGCATACTGGGGACATTGCTCATGATTCGTATTTAACCTTAATGAATAACATTCAATTCGTCCAAGACAACATAGGCTGCGGGAGTCGGCTATTACTATGATTAATATTGGTTGATTTTGGATTTCCTTAGGTGGTAAAACATTCTTAATACTTCAACTGCGACCCAATGTTGGATGGGTTAAAGAAGTCGTATGATTCCTAGAGAAAGTTCTCTTGCCTACACTGATTTGCTTGTAGATTATTGTTGTGTGTCCTCCAACTTTTACTTGGTAGTGGTCAGTTATGATTTCTGATATTTGATTACCACCTATGAAGTACGGGTACACCTTCTTTGAACCGTATCCTGTTCCCGCACGGGTCGAGTACGCCTCAAAATCGTCCCCAAAACAAACTTGGAATGGTGGGGACGTCAGGCTTGGATTCGTACGTCTTGGATAAAAAGTGGGGACGTCTTGGGCACGTGTTTGGAGGCTTCGAGACGCCCCTTGGGGTTTTTTCTCTTTCTTCATGTCCATTTTTCTCTTCCTCTACTATTAGAAACCTTCAGCCGCTTCTTCTTTTTCCCCCTTCTCGACCTCTGTTTTCTCTTATTCTGATTCAGTTTCTCTTTATACTCTTTTGCCTTTTGGTTTTAGTTTCTAGCAAAATGTGGACATTGTTTGCTAACTTTGCCTTTACTTTTTCTTTCTTTTCTACTGGACTTTTTGCAGAATGCAAACACGTGATTTTTATACTTTTATTATAAAAATATCATTTTCATATACTTTATGAGAGAGAGTAGGAGAAGGGGAGAGATAAAGCATTGAAAGATGAAGTTTAATATCCCAGCTGTCATGCATTAATTTATTCTTCCTCCCTTTCTTTTAATCAATATCAGAACACGTGGACAAGTATTGTAGTCCGCCACGTGTCCTCCCCGCCCTTCAATCCCTGACATGATGCTTGCCCACATGTTTTCCATGACCTTGTATAGAAAATATTCAATATCAATTTTTACAGGATTTGAACCCACAACTTTGTATAGAAAATATAAAGCTCCTGCCAATGAGCTAACATATCATGATACTCATTTACTCCAAAGAAAACTTAGTAAAGTATTCATCACAAATTTTAGAGAAAAAAGAAAAGTTTGAGGCACCATTCTTTCCAAAATGCTTATAAGAAGTCACAAATTCTTGATCTCTTAATGTGCAAGTCATTATCCAATCATCAAGCTAAAACTTCTACTTGTGGTGAGATGGAAATTGTCAGCCCAAACTATTATATCACATAATCTTATTTAATAAGTTGCTACTCATAAAACATTTGAATTCACTATTCACTAGTTATGAATTTTGCTTGATCATTAATTAAGTTGTTCATTCACCTCTAAAAGAAAAGTTGTCTTTTATTTGTGGTAGTAACTTATACTTCGTCCTTTTTTAATTGCTACATTTGAGTTTTCACGTTTGCCAATGCACAATTTTAAACATTTATGTCTGTACTTCCCTTTTTAGTTAAAATTATAAAAAAATTGATAAATTGAAAGTATACATCGAGACGAATTGAACACGACTTCACGTAACTTATTTCTGTATGTAAAAATCACAATTGATGGTCAAAGGCTGTGTGTGAAATTGTGAATAGTGCAAATATTCAATTGTTGCAATTAATTAACAATGGAGGAAGTATATGAATATTAATTTATGAATATACTCTGTTCTTTTTGTTGTTCCATTTCTCCTTTACATGTTTGCCAACGCGCAACTTATACCTTTTATATCTCTAATTGTATATAAGTGAAAATTATGAAAAAAATTATATTTGGAAAGTATATATTGAGACAAATCTAACATAATCCCACCTGACTATCTTTTTCCTTACGAAAAAACAATCAAAGACGGTCAAACTACATGAGAGGAATAGTGTCAAAAGTCAATATGGAACAACTAAAAAAATGGAAGAATTATTTTTTTCCGCCGAATCCATGCCGTTGCTGTTTTTGAAATTTTGAACTTGATACAAACAGATAAGACCTATGAACTAAATTTTGAACTATAGTACTGCAGTCAATAGGAATAGCTTGTATCTGTTTTGTTTTCTTAAAATTGGTAAAGATGAATTTAATTGTTTCTTATCCGAGAGTATATTTGTAATTTAGGGTGGATAGTAAGTCCTTCCTTCTTCCCTTATATAATAGAGATATCTTGCAATTGTACCTTTCACATTACATATCCAGCAACATGTTCATAATCACCTTCTGATTTTCCCTGGTTTGTAAGGTTGTCAATAAAGTGGAATGTTTCTAACTGTTCCTTGTGCATATTATGATTTCAGCAACATATTCTTAAACCCCTCTCTTTTATACTCTTCTGGAAGTGCCTGATTATTCTCTTCATTTCTTTTTGTAGGATGCTAAGAATCTTTGGGAGAAAATTCAACAGAGACAAGGAGTGCACAAGTGGCGACCAGACCTTGAAGAGGAATACGAAGACCAGGAGGGTAATATCTATAATAAGAAGACATACACTGATCTACAGCGACAGGGTTTGATATAAGGGGGAGAAGCGGTATTTGTGTAAAATCTGCCAGGTCTTCTCGTGAAAATTATTGGCCCTTAACCCCAAAACAGCCTTCTCTCCCTTCGAGCTAATTCTTTTCTCCGAGCTTAGTTGATCCGGCTTAGGGTAAAGTGTAAAAGAAATGCAACTGAGATTTTGTGCTTGGGACAGTGTTATATTTGAGCTTTTCTCAGCAGTCTAGTTATACAAGTCTCTGTAGACAACAGTAACCACTTTGTGCCAAGCATTCAGTAGATAAACTTCATTCACCATTTTGGTAATTTTGTGTAGATATCTGGTTGGAGTCTGCCATACTCCTATCTCAGCTTTGCTTCCGAAGAGATTGCTCTGTTCTAAGATCAATTGAAGCATGGTATAAATGTGTTGCAAGCAGCAACCTTATACATGATCAAATGTATTTAGGTTATATTTTGCCATGATAAGGCTGTACTAATCTTAAGTTGCACTATGTTTACGAGTAGAGAACCAATTGCCGGTTTTTGTATCGCAGCTACGTTCTCAACGAGTTCTCAGTGAATGTTAAGTGTCTCGTTGGCTCCTAATTTTTTGGTTAATATACTCATTTAACAGAATTTTTCGTAATTATTCATTTGGGCTTCCTTCTCCAAAGGAGTTGCAACAAAGATAGTTATGATTCTTATGAATAACCAATGACAATCACCTTTTTTGTAGAAATTTGTACTAACTGAATAATTAGTACGAAAATTTGGCCTGGAATACCAGTTTTTTGTCAGTAAATGTACTAGAAAGTAGAAACCTACGAGTAGTATAATGTTTCTCTATTAAGAGGTTTTATGTTCCAAGTAAAAACAATTCACATGTACTGTTAGTAAAGTCTGTCAAATGAACTCCTCTCTTTTTCTTCCTAACCACCCTTTCTTTTGATTTTTCCATGCAAACCTTTGACAATGCTTCATCAAGCTCTGGCTAATTTCTTACTTTTACTGATTGAAATTGATATTATTGGTGTATACTTGATAAAAGTGATTTTTGCTGGTAAAAATTGTTTCGTTCACTAAAGCTGACTTCTACAAAATTTAGTAGGTTGACGAAGGTAGGGAAAAGATAGAGTGAGCCCCTTAGATGGACTTTACCAATGGCTTCCTTCAGTTGCTAGTGTTGGTCAAACAAAAACATGCGATTAGGTGGTTCATTAGTTGTAAGAAATAGTCTTTTCCACAAATTTTCCCAACATTTTAGTCAGAAATGAGAGATCTATTATATACACATAACTAATGGATTCATTATCTACAATGCTGACCATTTCACTATACATTAGAACTGTACAAAAAGCGACAGGCGTATTCAGGGGCTGACATACGATATCTATGAACCTCTACATGACCTTGTAAAGAGAAGTGCTGAACCATTTACACTACGGAGGACAAGCAGCCTAGAATCTACGTATGTACCACATACAACTTTGGACAAATCAAACATTTCCGGAGGCACTTGCAATCGAACTTCTTGAAGCACTTTTTTAACGTTATCAACATTACTACTTAATGGTTCACCAAGATTCATCGTCATTTCCACGTCGTTAGATGCAAATTTAGCAACCGGAAGACTTGAAGGAATCTCCTTGTTAGGGAATGCTTTTCTCCATTTTCTCCCTGATAATATCTTAAGTACTGAGGTTGAGCTAGAAGGTGTAGGAAATGACATTTCTGGGCTCTCATCCTTGATGTATAGCCGCCTGCCAGCCCTTAGTCTGAATGGAGACATTACTTTTAGATTTCCAGGTGTACCAGATTTGTCATGAGGCCAATCTTGACCAACAATCACTTTGTAAGGAATATCTGAAGTGAACATAAATGTTGTCTTTGGATTTGATATTTTATCAACTATTAAGTGCACATCACCAATAAGAACTCGGTGAGCTGGTTGCCGAAGAGTTAATCCTATGTGTCGACCTGTGCAGTAAAGCAGACGCCATTTTCCAGGCAACAACTCCAACCAGTTCTGCAACAAGAAACTTAAAGACTTCAGGAATTATCCCAAAAAAGGCTCTCCATCTCACTTCAGTTGCAACAATGGTCTTTTCACGGACTTTAAGACACGCCTTTGACCATAAACATCTTAAATTTCATACTAAATTATAGGCGGTTCATATAATGAACATACACATCGAAGCAAACCTAAAAAGATCGCACATGATAATACTTGAGTATTGAGGGAAAACACAATCTTTGAAAAGGAAAGTGTTGCAACTAGTTTGGGATGGAGGAAGTCGTATACAACCACCAGATAAGGTGTCAGATATTATCATGACCACATGACAGATAACGTATTTGTATAATTGATGACATACAAGAAATAGTCTAACTAAGCAAGGGTTGTTTAACCATGCTCCCTTCATTGTATACAAGAAAAAGGGGGAGCTCCAGAGGGAGTTATGTGCAATGTGATGGTAAGATGACAAAAGGAAAAGTAAAGCAAGACAAAATGACGGTTCAAATTATAGAAGGGTGGAGAGGATGTCAGAGACATATGGTGCAAAAGTACCTTAGGCTTAGGATGAGGATTCAGCATCTCCATCAGTTCAACAAAGTGAGAGAGTCTGTTACGCTGAAACACGAGAATCAAGGTCATTTAAAGTTTATGTTATGCTGGATAACTAACATACATAAATAGTAAGAACAGTGGTGAGTTAATCATGTGAGCCACCTCCATCTCGAGTTCTTTCAAATTAGAGCCAAGCACAACTTTGAGAAAGTGGCTACTGGAATTCGGACCTTAGTCTTGGTGCATGCTAAGTTTGTAATTAAGTAATAATTAGTAAGCTAAAGTGAGGATAGCTATTTGATGATACAATATTTCACATCCTCGCACTTCTTCATCAGCCATTCAATGACCAAAGAAAATGTTGACGGGTTCAATATTACTTTACAAACTCAATAGCCAGCTAGAACCATAGAACCCAATAAATAACATTTACGAGAGGCATTTAATCAAACCCTACCAAATTATGTAGCTTCTAAGTACCCTATATTAGACAGAGAAACAACAATCATGCCCTCAATCAATGAGAAAAGAAATCATGAATAGTAAAGCAACTGAGTAGCTACCTGAGGCTGCCCATAGATATATTCCTCAGTAATTCGAACAGCAGTAGAACCCAGACCCCATCTGATTATGTTCATTGATGGCTGCACCCTCCATCTTGGTCCACATAAAAATGGGTGCCTCAGAGCATCTAAACAGCTGCATAATGTACGAGAGTAGTGTTTTTTCAGATTGAAAAAATCTAATCAATTCCACAAACCCTAAAAATTTGTCGGAACTGCATATATAGGCTCAATGCCAGATAGAAATTGTCGTTTGAAATAAAAACATGACAGAACGTAATAAGGGGATGGAGCAATGAGTATAGTCATATGCATTAGAAAGAGGAAAGTACCAACATTTAAACATGTTTGGGTTGTGGAAATATTTGGATGAGTTAGGAGGAGACTAGAAGTCACCGCAGCTGTGTGGCTCAATATTCAAGGTGAGGGAAAGAGGCAAAGTTGCAGTCGGGAAAGCCGCATGCATGTGCAATGGCTCGCACGTCCGTGCCGGATGTTGACGCCCGTGTGGGTCAGGGAACCTGGTGCAGTAGCTCTCGGGTTGTTTACGTGTTGGGGCCGCACGTCTTTATGATTCAGGTTCTGCAACGCGTATTCTGACAGACTTCAGAACTGTTTCCTAATCTAATACCATAGGCTTATAAAAATTATGTTTATGACGGCTGGTCATATGAATTTCATTGTGTGAGGTGTCCACTGTTTATGGGAATTGGACATTTCAGGCTGAGATATGAGACTCTGTGTGGTCATACAAAGATTTGAAGTGCCTTTTATTCGTCACACATATATAGTTTGAAAGTCCTATTGCATTGTCGTGGTTTTTCTCCCGGTTTTAGGGTTTCCACGCATAGTCTTCTCGAATCTCTTATGGTTATCTTGGTACTTCCTGTCAATTCCACATAGATGTTCTTGTTTGAATGCACAATTAGCAAGCCTTAAACCTAACAAAACCAACACTCAACAAGCCACTCTATTCATGTTTTCAGCATTCCTTCCTACAGTTTCTATTACACAAATTCTTCAGACCTTCAAAAGTATAAAAATAAATGAACATCTGCCTAGTTCTGCAAAACAAAACTCTCCCTGCATCCCCTCAAGATGTTGAAGCTTTGCAACCATCACCATTTTCAGCTGCACTAGCAAGTTAAATGAGTGTCTACCATGCCAATCTTGATGGCATAGTTGAAGTTCTAAAGTCATGTTAGCAAATAAATCAGCACCCTCTACGTTCAACACTAAGATAGTAAGATCTTAAAAATCAAATAGTGCACTCTCCTACCACCTCACCTTATGCTTCTGGCAGTTCTTTCAAGTAAAAGGACTTAAGATGATCTAGGCATAACGAATATGATCGATAAGCAATAATAGAGGTGCTTGGCTCCTATAGTTGCACTTTGCTCAGTGAGTGTACGGGTAACTCATGCTGCAACGTTTAAGCAGATGATACATAGAGCTAACTTATTAAAATTGTAAAAAGATGTGCGCATGCATATAGAAAAACCTACAATAATTCCACATTAGAAGCCATCCAACTGTCAAAGGCATATTGCTTTTTGAAATGACCATGGGAAAAGGCAACAGCCCGACACAGCGTCACAGTGGCAGCATATATCAATCATTATATAGGAGACACTAAATAGAAATGCATATAACCAGTTGGGTCAAAAGGCTAAGAGCATTAAAGTTTAGATAGATTGAAAGCGAACCTTATTCTATCCAAAGGTTTTGGGGCAAGCAACAATGCCAAGAGGTTCCAACCTGCACCCCAGTTTCGATCCAGTATCTGCAAGTATATAATTTTTCATCAATTCGCTTCTAAATAAAACAATTTACAGTTACAGATGCTAAACCCGGGGGGAGATCACCAACCTGGAGTCCAATATTTCCAGAAAGGTTGTTCTTACACAAAATTGGTAACATGAATTCACGCAAGCATGAGGGATCGTTTCCCTTCAGATTGATCGACATTCACACCAGGAAGAAAGACAAACATAGTGAGAACTTGGCAGCATAGCATCTGACACAATAATTTGGTAGCATAACATCTTACATCTACGGTATATAAAGGACTTGCAGATAATATGGAGAATTTAACCATGTAACTTAAATGAAATGAAGTACCTTTGTTAGAAATGATTTGAACTCAGCAAAGATCAATGGATCCATGAGCTCTCGCAGCACCATTTTTGCCATGATAAATCCAACACATCTAAGCAAGATCTCACGTATAAGGTATCCAAGTTTCTGGACAGTAAAAAACCTTAAATTGACTTAAGCATAAATTACTTTGCAGTACCTCATATCAAATGCAATCATCATTTGTCGCCTCTTACTATCTGAAAAGTTACTCTTTGAAGTGTGCTCAACAAAGTCGACGGCATTGCCCAGAATACCTACCTAGTACATGTGAGTCCGTGAGGCAAGCTGTTAAAACAATTGTAATTCAAGAGACTGATTATTTTTTTTTTTTTTTTTGGGGGGGAGGGGGTTGAGGGGGGTCAAGAAAATATATTGTTAATAAAACCATAAGTAACTCCCATATAAGGAGTGTCATAAACAAAAATCAGCATGCCCTCATACTATTATGTAGTATGTACCTATCCAGTATCCACAAAGTCAAGAAACAACGCATTTGCATACAGCTATTCATCATGACTACAAAGTAACTAGCAATCTGTAAGCATTGTTTACACGCTCCCATTTCATCCAAAAACATGTTCACAAGATTGTGAGAGAAACCCTTTTGCATAAGCTCTAATTTTCAATTTAATATGTCATAATTTGTAGGGTATACTAATTTCTGTTCATTTGCAAGTGGAAAAAAAATGAAACAACAATGTTTTCCATGACAATGTTAAAGGAAACTATAAGAGCTGCTCACTTTGATATGCCTGTCCACAGGGCTTACGTGCACATTCTCCACTCGCAATTCCGTGTGGGCGAGTCCATGACTATGCAAGTAGTTTACCTGAATAAAATGGGAAGCACATGAACTTCCAGACCTTCTAAGCAAGTACACACATATAGGACATGGATAGATTAATACTCATTAATAAAAGTGATAATCATACTCCTATCAGGAGATCCCTCATAAGTATTCGAATCAGACGTAATTGTCGGGAAACAGCTGGGCCTCCAATGCTGTCATCCCCCACCTTTCGGACAGACTCTTCATCAAGAGCTAGAGTAGCTTCTAAGGTTGGCAACCAGTCTGACTGCTGAAGCCAATGCCTAAGCGAGAAACCCCCATGATACTGCATCAAAGGAAGCAATTGCGCGAATTCAATTCTTGAGCAAATCAAATATATCCAAGGCTCCTTGAACTCATAGTACGATATAGAATTAAAATTTGAACCACCACAAAGTATATCCACTTAACTAATCTGACTAAGCTATGAAATTACACAAAGAACTTACTCAAAAATAGAAAATTAACACAAAAATGTACAATTCTAAAGAGAAAGGAACCTACACCATGGACCAGTGTAAACGACGCACAATTTTCACTTGTTGGTGAAGAAACATAACCATAAACTTGCATCGAATAAGAATGATATAGAAGTCTTCGACAAGCCAACTTTTTGAACACCTGATACCAACAAAAATTGACAAATGACACATATTAACCAATCCAACTCTCCACAAATACTAAAAATTTCATACACATTATGTACATTATACCGACCTCTATAGCTCGCTTCCCTCTCCTTTGAGCTTGCACACTCGTAAGCTCCCGTAGCACAACTCTTGTATTATACAATGGGCTGCAATCCCAATTACCATACTCACAAAACATTTCAAAAGTATGTAGAATTTATAACTTCAACATATAATTATAATATTCCAACTTATATTACAAGAAAATAAGTCACTTAACCTCAAGTGTTTTCAAGCTAACCTGCTAGAATTCTTCACAACAGCTTCAAAAACTAGCTCATCACCCTACAGAATTACAAGAAAATTGCATGATTAACAACAAAAACATGGAATACCAGCTAGAAAGAATCACAAAAATGATAAAAAAAAATCAAGCAGAAAAATTACCCGTCCACCAAGACCAATGCTAACACAACCTGAAACTTCGAAATCCGACATTTCAAACTTATCAACCAAACCCAATTCATCCTCCACAGTAGACAATCCACCCATTTTATCATCCACTTTAGAAACACTTCTTCTTGAAGTTGAAGCTTTGCATTTCATTCTAACGCATTTTCTACGCATTAATGGATCAAATGATCTCAAAATTGGACTTGGGATTGCATGTTTAACTGGAAAAGTGCGCGAATTTATGCTGGAAAAGCCTAAATCAATGGCTTCCATTCTTGGATTAAGCCCAATTCTGCAAAAACCCATCTAATAATTCTCAACCTATGACATCAAAAAAAAAGTTCAGCCAGTCAACATCAAAAAAGATTGAAACTTTATTCTATAAATACCCATTTATATGATAGTAATAATCATGTAATATATCAAAAGGCAAAGAAGAAATTAAATAAAAAGTTGAATTGATTGAAGATAAAACATACCCAGAGAAGAAAAATTGGATTGGAGAAGATGAAAGTTAAAGAGAGAAAAGGGGGTGGAAGAGTAGTAATATAAAACGAGAAGAAGATGGCGTGTGAGAATTGCGTGTAAAGAAGAAGGTTTGAACAATTGGACATGTGCCAAAGCATGTCTACGTCTTCCTCACACACCCCCAAATAGTATGGAAATATCTTCCCTCGTTTTTTTTTTTTTGTGATGGATTTATCAAGCAGAGATCTTCATCAATGATGAGATGAGTGATTGAAGAATGAAGAGAAGATACGAGTATCCGAGCCACAATTAATGAAGGTTACCAAATTAGACTCTCACCGTATACCAAATTAATGAAGGTTCTTATTATGCGATCTCTATTATCCTCCATCCAGTCTTTATTAGTTTACCAGTATTTCTTTTTGGGATGTCCCTTATTAGTTTACCCATTTCTTTTGTTTCTATTTTTTGGAATGGGACCACCAACTTTCCATCACACACTCATTCAACTTTAATATAAATTGTAAACTAATAAAGACCGGAGGGAGTATAAGGTAACACATGAGCGACACCAAAAAATAGAAAAAGAAGAAAAAAGTTAATTATATGTTTTAATTAAACAAATAAAAACTGAGATAATCGTATCTCTATCTCTATTATATATAAAGAATTTTATATACTTTTACACGTACGGCGTGTATATAAGACTAGTTGTGATATAATGTTGCAGACTTGGTGTCTTGCCAAGTTTTTTTTTAAAAGGTTGTTTCTAATAAATTTTCTTCTTTTTAACTTGTTCAATTGCTCAATTTGTGAGGAGAATGAAACATAATGAGAAGAGAGCGAGAGTGACAAAGACGACAAAAATCAAAGGGAAAATCATCATCAAGCCTTTTCCAAGCCAAATCGATTTTCTCCAAAGCAATGTCGGATTTCGATCAATGGTTTCATCTAAAACTAAAATTGATATAAGGTTGAGTCTTGCCAAGTTTTTTCCAAAAAGATTGTTCTGACAATTTTTTCTTATTTTTATGTAACAAACGAATTTGATTTAATTGAGGATATCAATTAGTTAGGTATGGAAATCTTTTAATCTCTTGAAATTGGAATTTTGGTAGAAAGTTAAAAAAAAAAAAACATTTAGAATGTATCTGAAACTGCATCATGATAATTTCAGAGTTTTAGGTTATTGTCGTATTATTTTCAAGTTGATAAAGTGAAAATTAATTTCACGCGCAAACATATTGCGGACTATGCAAATAACTTGTGTATCGCCACACTTGTTGTTACAAATGGTGCTCTTCAGTGTGTGATATCAATGTTATTGAGAAAGCATACTCCTTACTTCCCCGTGCTTCAGTTCCAATTCAACTTATGTGTATCATATTTGTGGTAAGTAATTGCTACTCAGCAAAATATCTTCTTATATACTTCAAATGTTTAGATTGTGGGTGTCACCTTTTACGCATAATTATAAATATCCCATAATAAGTGAAGGTGTACGGTGTTGTTTGGATCAACTAATGAAGTATTGAGAGATGAGGTCATCAATTGAAATGAGTACTTTTTTTGGAGGAAAATATGAAGTGAGTACTTGTTTATGCATGAATGAACTAGTTATGATGGTACTTGTTTGACATCATTTTGATAGTTAAAGTGTGTCATATCATATATTCTGTTTGAGAATTTCGTATGAAACGATCGAGGATGAATATTGCACGAATATTGCATGAAATAGTTCTGATGGTTTCACTAATGTTACACGAATTTGTAATATTAGGAAAATAAAAAAAATCGAGTAACCTACATTCTGTTTAAATTCGTGCGGGAGTTGTTGTTAATGAAATTGTGAGAAATAAGCCTTACCAAAAGTATAGCCATTTTATGAGTGTGTTATTCTTCTTCCAATTTGGGCTTTGGGGAGTTTTGTTCTAATCTTTTGTAAATGTTTAAATTAGTGTGTAATGGAATATATGAAGTTATTGGTGGAAAACTTTGTATTGGAGATGTCTATGGCTTGTTGAAACGTGTTAAAATCATAATATTTAACCTGTTCAATTTCTTTATTTGTGAGGACTGAGGAGAATGAAAGATACCGAAAAGAGAGAGTGACAAAGGGAAAAGAAAAGGGGACAAAAATCAAAAGAGAAAATCAACTTCAGGCTTTTTGCAAGCCACGCCGATTTTTTCCAAAGCAACGCCGAATTCCAATCAATTGGGGCCTGTTCTCTTCGGCATAAAACAACTGAACTGAACTGAATTAAATTAAACTGAACTGAACTAAATTATAACTAATTAATAGTAATGATTATCGTTTAGGAACTGAACTGAACTGAAATGAAAATAAGATGGGGAGAACAGGCCCTTGGTTTCATTGATATAAGGTTGAGTCTTGAAGTTTTTTTGAAAAGGTTTTTTATGTAACAAATGGTTTTTGATTTGATTTAGGATATCAGTTAGTTAGATATGGAAATCTTTTAATCAAATTGAAATTGGAATTTGGGTAGAAAGTTAAAACAAAAAAATTAGAATGTATCCGAAACTGCATCATGATAATTCCTGAGTTTTAGGTTATTGTCATATTATTTACATGTTGATCAGGGGTGGAACACTATGGATTCACTGGGTTCAGATGAGCCCAATGATTTTTGAAAAAAAAAATTGCGCAATTTTTCTTTCTTTTTTTTTTTTAAAAAAAAAAATTTATCTATCAGTAATATATATTTCGCGTGCAATATACAACATGAAAGTTGTCCGGGGCAGTGTGGTTTTGGTTCTCCGCGAATTCCCTTGCTTTGGGTGCGGGTGCGGGTGCGTGTTTGATTCCGTACAAAAGAAAAACTCATTTTTTTTCTTTTCATTTATTTTAGGACTTTTTGATTTTTACCACCTTATAAAATCAAGTTTTTCAAAATAACCACCTTATAAGTTCATTTTTTTAAATAACCATAAGCATTATGCTTTTGGAATTATGGGACTATTAGGCTATTACCCCCTATTAGGCTATTACCACTTCAAAGGGTCGAGTGGGGATCTAGTTGAATATCAGAATCGCTATTTACCGTCCGTATTTACTTGTAATCGCCCGTATTTTTTTCATTATATACCCCCATGCCCCTCCCCCTTTCACCTCACTTTACACTCTCACCAAACTTAAGCTCTCTCTCTCTCTACCATCAAGCACTAACTCCACCACCACCACCACCTTCCGAACACCATCGCCGGCCGACCACCACCCACCACCGGAGCACCACCGACGCAAAATGTCCGATGAAGGACCGTCAACGCCGCCGGAACGAAATGTGGTAAGTTGGAAATTTTTTTTTTTTTTTAAGTTGCCGGAAATTTTTTTTGGCCACGGAGCAGGGGTAACGGATCGAAAATCCGTTACCCAGTGGAAGAAACGGATGTAAAACCCGTTGCTTCCACGAGAACTAACGGACCAAAAATCCGTTGCTCTGCGTGGAAGCAACGGAAAAGTGATCCGTTACCATGGTAACGGATCACTTTTTCCGGTACCACCACAGAGGTAACGTAGATCTGATCCGTTACCTCTGTGGTGGTAACGGAAAAGATATCCGTTACCAGAGGCGGTGGTAACGGATTTCCTATCCGTTGCCCCGCATTTTCGAAAAAAAAAATTTTTTTTGTTAGCCTCGTGTTTTCCGGCGAGGGGTTGGGGGGGGAGGGAGTTTGGGTTTTTTTTATTTTTTTAAAATTTATGTTTTGTTCATGTTTGTAGTAATTTATGTTTTTTAATAATTATATATTTATGTTTATTTAAAATATTTTATATTTGTTCCTAATTTATTTATTTATTTATTAATAATTTCTGTTTGAATAAAAAATAATAATTTGTGTTTATTTGGGTTTTTATAATTTATGTGAATAGTTAATTTGAATATATTAATTAAATGTTAATAGTTAATATGTTCCATTTAGTTAATATTTGATTTTCCGTCATAATTAGTATTGATTTTGTAATTAGCGAATAATAGTACATCCGTTTATGTTAATTTTGTTAACGAATATTTTGTTAATATTTTTTTATATTGTTTTCAAATATGTGAATAATATTATTGATTATATGTTGTCTAATTGAAAAAATGCTAAACATTATAGGCTTATTTGCCGGACTTTGGGGGTGATTATATAGATTATAATCACATGTTTTATAATGAAACACTATGGGCAGAGAAAAAGGAACTACAAGATTGGGTTAAGAAAAGGGCAAATGAAATCGGGTTTGTGATGATTATTATGTCAAATCATAAACACGATCCTAGTGGACGAGAATATGTATATATGAAATGTAACAGGGCGCACCATATAGGGGTGAAGGTAGAGATCTTAGTGTAGCAAGCACGGGTAGCTACAAAGACAAAAGCCTCGTGGCTGTAGAGCGGGAGTTAAGGTTGAGTATTTGGAGTACCCGGGATCGAAGCGGATGGGTGATCAAAGCGGAACGGGGGATTAGGGGCATGCACAATCATGAGTTCATTCATTACCCCGAGGGACATCGACCCATCGGCGGCCTTAGTCCGGCGGCAAAGGTATTCGCTCGCGATATGATAAAGTCGCACGTTAAGCCTGCTAGTATAATGAAAGTTGTGAATGAAAAATTTCCCGATGATCATCCAAATATGAGACACTTGTACAACCTGAAGGAAAAGGATAGAAGGGAAGCAATGGATGGTAGAGACGTGATGCAACACTTCCTTCACCTTGCTCGAGAGAGCAACTACCTTCACTGGATTAGGCAAGACGAGGAGACAAATGCAATGACTGCAGCATTCATGGTGCACCCTCGTTCGGCAAATATCCTCCGAACTTATCCACTTGTTGTTGGTATGGATGCAACATATAAAACCAACAAATATAACATGCCTTTTCTAGAGCTCATTGGGATGACGCCGTGCAACAAGAATTTTATGGTTGGGTATGCTCGATGGCCAACGAAACAGCTGATAGTTATAATTGGGTGTTGGACAAGTTTAGGTTGCTTATTGGAGTGAATGTTGTCCCTGTTACACTCATTACTGACCGTGATTTGGGCCTTATGAAAGCGATCCGGGAAGTGTTTCCTAACTCTGCACATTTGCTATGTAGATGGCATATCAACAAAGACGTGCAGGCTAGAGTGAGTAACATCATGGCCAACACCGATGCGGGTCCGAGATTCGTGAGCCGAACTTGGTATCGGATAGTCAACGCGACCGACGAGAGGAGTTATGAGGCCGAGGTTGATAATAAGAGAGATGTGTACAGAAAGTGGCCTAAAATAATCCAATACGTTGAAACAACTTGGCTTGGCCCAGAGGGACAACTATATCCGTGTATCACTGTCCTTCCTTGGCGTGCTTCTGAATACACGGTGGGTCCAACTAACGAACTCGTAATTGCACATCTTGGTACCTTTCAGCATTATATTAGACTGGAGTTACTTCCCGGATCACCGGTACCACCTATTCATAACTTGTGGCATAACATGCATGAAGATAGTGTTGATGGTTGGGATCTGTTGTATGGTGTGCGACGCGCTTTATGGGATGAGTTACTCTCTTCTTAGTATATAGTACATAGTGCGATCTATTCATTGTAATATTTTATGTAATGTATTTGATAAATGCATTTGTAATTATTAATACTATTTGATAATTGAATTTGAGCCGAATAAGTAGTATTTGATATGATATTAATTTATAATGTTGGATCATATTAATTTATAATGTTGGATCATAATAAGTTGGAATGATTGAGATTGAAATAATATGTTGCAATGATTCAAATTGAAACAATAGGTTGCAATGATTCAAATTGAAATAATAAATATCATCATAAAACCAAAGTCATATATACCTAACAAAGTAATATCATCAAAAAATGTAACTACATAATACACCCAAAGTAATATCATAAAAAAATGTTACTACATAATACACCCATACATAACTAATGGAATGAGAACACTGAAATGCAATGACTACATGTCATGATGATGCTCGTCCTCAGCAGCGTCCCGTGCCCGATCTAGACGCAATGCAGCATCCCAATCCCGAGCGAGGTCGGCCAACATCTCATATGCCAAAGAAGTGTTGGGTCGCTGGTCATTGTGCCGATCCTCCGTCAACGCTCTCGTGGCGTCAAAATGTCGGGCCATCCACTGCAAAAAGTCAGTTAGTTATGTTATGTTATGTATCAATAATATAACATATAAAATAGTAAACAAATAAATGATTATATTGCGTACATAGTGGGTGTTTGAAGTGTTGGCCCGGGGCGGAATATGCGTCCTATCTGCAGCAATGAGGGTAGGATGGGAATATGTACAAAACCAATCCATGTACTCCCTCGAACACTCTCCGCGACGAGTAACCCGTCTCAACTGTGATACGTTGAGACCCCCAGCATATGGCGTGAACCGCTGCCATGCAGACTCAGCTACTGAGACCGAGAATTGAACCTCATACCTCTTCGGGTTGCTCGGTCTGTATGCGAAATCAGGCTGAATAGGAGGGGTAGGAATGACCTGAACAAAACCCAACTGTCGCAGTACACGATCTGGGTTGTACGGCTCAATGATACCTCGATAACGTATGAAACCGACATACAACGTCCTCGGAATCATGGCAGCCTGGTCATCCCCATATGGCGTCCAGTCGACCTGAAAACGGATAAATGTAATAATTTCATGTTACTAACGTAGTAGTAATATATGAGAACATAATAATATATATTTTACTAATGCATTAAATATTCGTACCTCTGTAACCTGAAGGTTGTCCAAGCGTCTACGAATGGACTCCAGTCGGACGAAATCCTTGCCGACGATGTGATAATCCCACTTCCGTGCCCGGGGATCATGATCACTGAAGGCCAGCCCCTCTCGCTGTGGTCGGAAACACGGGAAGTACTCGTATATCCAGCACTGGAGGAGCGTCAAACACCCGGCAACCTGTTTGCTATCCGCTCTAGACGCAACCCCTAGCTGACGAAACAGGTACGCCAAAGCAGCTGAGCCCCACGAGTAAGTATGAACTGAATCAAGGTCATCCAGCTCAGTTATGTTCTGGGGCATGAGGCGGGAACCACTCTTATCAGTGAAGAGGGTACACCCAAGTGTCAGGAGGAACCATGCGCGAACCTGCACGTCAGCCGGACGGCCCTGATCCATGCAGTGATCGAAAATCTTCTGAACGGTAACGCCACCGTTCCTCCAGACCCGTGAGTCCTCACATAATAACTCCTGACGAGTCAAGCCGAGGAGCTCCTCAAACCGTACATACAACTCAGAAGTCGGCAAAACAGCACTAACAGTCCGACCCTCAATAGGAACACGTAGGATCTGCCAAACGTCATGTAACATGATCGTCATCTCTCCAAAAGGCATGTGAAACGTGTTCGTGTCGGGCTGCCAACGCTCTACAAACGCTGTAAGTAATGGAAAGTCAAGGTGCCCAAACATAATCCCTGGTAGCTGGGCAATACAAGATCTATCCAAGCGCTGCAACGACTGCTGCGGGAAACCCCAAGTCAGCAACGGATCAAATGCCATTGGAGCGGTTATGGCACAGCATAACATCCCTAGCAGTCGTATCGTGGTATATACGGGAGCCGACGTGCCCCCGCCAACTAGGAATCAGGGTACCGTCAAGTGGGCCCCCAGGCATCGCCTCGGTAACTAACCACGAAGTATCCCTAGCAGCTCCCAGCCCGCTCGACAGCCTACTAGATCCGGAACTCGACCCCGAAACAAACCTCCCTCTACTACCCTTCCTCACAGGCACATGGGAGGCGGCTTCACCCACATCAGCTCCATCGTCATCTCTCATAGCATGATCTAACTCCTGCTCGTCCCCAATATCCCATCCAGCACTATCAGGCGCGTCCTCAGGAATAGGCATCTGGCTAGCCTGAGCATCAGTCCTCGCCCTCCTACTAGATGCATCAACACCACGAGATCTAGTGTGTCGTGGCGTCGATCCCTCAGGACCATCAAGACCCTAATAATACATTATGTTAATTATTTATTATTTATTTAATGTCTACGTTATTATATTATAATTACTACTAATCTATAACCATTGACACTCTAATAATTACTTAACTAAAATTATAAGGAAAACTAATACTAAGATGCATTAACATTGGTGATGGTGTTAACATAATATTATTATTAAAATATATTAACATGCGCAAAGTAAGTAAATTAGGGCATTATTATATAACTATTCACTTTCTAATAATTAATTAACTAAAATTACAACAATAAATCATATTAACTTGCTAATATCATTAGTAAACATGCTAATAAAAACAAATACCCTATATAAATTAACATGTTAATACATGCTAATATCATTACAATAAATAATCGTAATATGCTACTAATATAAAATAATAACATGCTAATATCATTGAAATATTTTAATAATATAATAACATGCTCAAATCAATATATTAACTTATTATATAATAACTATTAAAATTAAATAATACTATTATCACATGCTATTAAACAATTAAATAAATTAAATCAAATAAATTAAATAATACTACCATGTTACTAACATGCATTAACATAATAATAATAAAACCTAATTACCATATTATCACACAAATTAACATATTAACTATTCCAATTAAATTAATATATTCAAATAACTATTGACATTAATTATAAAAGCCCAAATAAACACAAATTATTATTTTTAATTCAAACAGAAATTATTAATACATAAATTACGAACAAACACAAATTATTTAAAATAAACATATAAACATAATTAGAAAAAAACAGAAATTAATAAAACATAAACATAAACATAAACATAAATTAAAAAAAAAGGAAAAAAAACCCTAAATCCCCCCCCTCCTCGCCGGAAAAACAAAGAACAAAAAAATTTTTTTTTTTTTTTAAAGCAGCCAACGGACGAGAAATCCGTTACCACCGTCGGTGGTAACGGATACCTTTACCGTTACCACCGCAGAGGTAGCGGTTCGGATCTCCGTTACCTCTGCGGTGGTAAAGCGGATCACTTTTCCGTTACCACCGCAGAGGTAACGGAGATCTGCACCGTTACCTCTGCGGTGGTAACGGTAAAGATGTCCGTTACCACCGTCTGGTGGTAACGGATTTCTTATCCGTTGGGCTGCTTTTACGAAAAAAAAAAATGTTTTTTGTTCCTCGTTTTTCCGGCGAGGAGTGGGCCTTTTTCCGGCAACCCTACGTTGTTTTTTACCACAAATAACTACAAAACTAACCTGATTTGAAGATTCCCCGATTTCCTTTCCCTTCTTCCTTGGGCCCATTCTTTTTCCGGCGTATTGTGGTGGTGGTCGGCGTCGGTTTCTTTCGGTGGTCGCCGGTGCGGCCTTCCTCGCCCTGGTGGTGGTGGTTGCCGTGTGGTGGTGGTTGCCGTGTGGTGGTGGTGGCAGTGGTGGTGGTGGTGGCTTTGGGGGTGGTGGTGGCTTTGGTGGTGGTGGCTATGGTGGGAGTGAGGAGTGAGAGTGAGAGAGTGAGAGAGTGAGAGAGTGTTAGAGTGAGAGAGTGAGAGAGTGAGAGAGTGTGGGGGGTATATTTGTAGGGGGTAGTTTAGGAGTATTTTAAAAAAAATACGGGCGATTTCAAGTAAATACGGGCGGTATTTAGTAACCCCCTTGAATATTCTAGTTTGTTGTGGCTAGTTTGATACTTCTATAGGCTATAACTCTGTAAGGGTGAAGTATATTTTGGAAAAATTCAGTATTTTGCGGATAATTTGTATTCGGACAGTCTACAATGGGTAATCGGTGATTAATTTTGTTGGTGTATAAAGCCCGAGGTCTTATCGTAAATAAGATGTTACTGATAGTAAGTTATACGGATTATATATGCAGTTGTCGTATGTACATCTAGTGGCATTCTTGTAAATAATATCACTAATTCGAATAGGTTAGATAATAAGTTGTGGTTTTTTTTTTAAAAAGTAAGTCAGAACTGGATGTTTGACCCCTACAAGTCTACAACTTAATATTAGTGATATCTTACTTATAATAACGGTCCTTGATGAACTTTGCACATTAAGAAGACGAACCGACGACTCCTTGTCTAAAATCGCTATTTATCTATTACATAATTTCATATATAAAACATACATCTGTAGCTTTTTCTTTTCTGAGGCAGCATATACAAAACTTAAGATTATCTATTATAAAACTGAGTATATATCTATAGTCACTAGAGACGATATATTTATAAAGCTTTTCATAAACTCAAATAATATATCCTTAAACTGAGATGTTCATTGATTAAGATGGTATATCTTGAAACTAAGATCAAATGTCAATGATACACACTATTTGGACTTCTCTGAGGGGACGTGTAAATATTCAAAATGAAATAGTATGTAAAAGTTTTTATGAAATACTATCTCAGTTTTTTGAATGTAAGATAATTCATTCCTTATAATATGGGTGATCAACTATTGGATGATAGCTTAGTCACATTTCTTGAGAGAGATCTTTTTGTTCAAGTTAGTTATAATGATGTATTAAAATATTTTAAAAGTATGAAAACTCGTAGGATGCTTTTGTGATTTTTTTTAACAATGCAATGTAATGAATTAACATCCTATTTAGCTATTGTAATTTGATATTTGAGTAATGCATTGAACTTTTTAAGTAAATGGATGTTGATTCCAATTATGAAAAAGCATTCTCCTTACTTCCCCATGCTTCAGTTCAAAATCAACTTACATGTATCATATTTGTGGTAAGTAATTGCTACTCAGCAAAATATCTTCTTATATAAATGAATAGATCGTGGGTGTTACCTTTTACGCATAACTATAAATATCCCATAATAAGTGAGGGGTGTACAATGTTGTTTGGATCAACTAATGAAGTATTGAGAGATGAGGTCATCAATTGAACCGAGTACTTTTTTTTGGAGGGAAATATGAAGTGAGTACTTGTTTATGCGTGAATGAACTAGTTATGATGGTACTTGTTTGACATCATTTTGATACTTAAAGTGTGTCATATCATATATTCTGTTTGAGATTTTCGTATGAAACGATATTGCACGAATATTGCACGAATATTGCATGAAATAGTTTCAATGGTTTCACTAATATTGCACGAATTTGTATTATTAGGAAAATAAAAAATCAAGTAACCTACATCCGATTTAAATTCGTGTGGGAGTTAATGAAATTGTGAAATAAGCCTTACAAAAAGTATAGCCATTTTATGGGTGTGTTATATTTCTTCCAATTATTGGGCTTTGTGAAGTTCTGTTTTAATCTTTTGTAAATGTTTAAATTAGTGTGTAATGGAATGTATGAAGTTGTGGGTGGAAAACTTTAAATTGGAGATGTCTATGGCTTGTTGCAATGTGCTAAAATCAGAATATTTAACCTGTTCAATTTCTTAATTGTGAGGAGAATGAAAGATACTGAGAAGAGAGAGTGACAAAGGGGAAAAGAAAAGGGGACAAAAATCAAAAGTGTAAATCAATTCCAGGCTTTTTCCAAGCCACACTGGTTTTTTCCAAAGCAACGCCGGATTCTGTTCAATTGGTTTTATCGATCTAAAACTAAAATTGATATTAGGTTAGTCTTGCGAAGTTTTTTAAAAAAGGTTTTCTAATGTAACAAACGATTTTGATTTGTTTTAGGATATCAATTTTAAATATGGAAATCTTTTAATCAACTTGAAATTGGAATGTGTAAGAAAGTTGAAAAAACATTTATAATGTATATGAAACTGCAGTATGATAATTCCAGAGCATCATGTTATTGTCATATTATGTTTTACATATTTTGGAGCTATGCAGATAACTTGTATAACACCACACTTAGCTTATTCTTACAAAATGTTGTTCAATGTCTAATGTTAATGTTTTTGAGAAAGAATTTTCCTTACTTCACTGTGCTTCAGTTCGAATTCAACTTATATGTATCATATTTGTGGTAAGTAATTGACTACAAAATATATAATATTTCGTGAATATCGCACGAAATAGTGCCGATGGTTTCACTTATATTGCACGAATTGGTATCTCAACTTACTTTTGATTCTAGTTCGTATGGGTTAATTCATCGTTTATTGAAGATCAAATTTAGCTTTGGTCAATAAATCACTTGCAATCTATTTTCTATAGATATGAGAGGAGGATAGAATATATATTTTATGGGCAAGTCTTTTTTAGAGAGAATATGAAATAAGAGTTTGGAGGATAACTAATGTAATATGTAGAGCTTGTTGGTTAAGTTGAGATGTGAAGAGGGTTGATTGACTATTACGCAAGATTAAGGGGAAAATTTCATATTTTTAAGAAGTTATGTTAATAGATCACAAGATAAGTAGGTTATATATAAAGCCCCTTAATGTTGGTAATTTTTCCTATCACGAAAAAAACGAAACTAAGTCAGTAATTTTAAGAGAGTGTGGGGAATAGTGAATTAAGTCATTAGGAGTGGTATGGGTTGAATGTTAATATGAGTAAATTATGTGTATATTATCTGAATATGTGTATCATTGATGTATGTAATAGATGTCTACAAGTGAGAACAGTAGTGGAGAAGGATCACGAATTATACTTAGAGGTAATGTGTATTGGGTTGTTAGCCGAGATGGCACCCGCAAATATTAAGCAGATTCGGACATGCATTCGGGAAGTTATTGGCAGGACCCCTTGGAGTTCGCGAGGCCGAAAATGACCGAAATAGAAGAGTATAACCAGCTATACTGGGTGGGGGATCACAACCCCTTGCCGCGGTATGAACTGTGGGTGACTTTCCGACTTACCTATTGGAGACTATTGGTTTTATATGTAGCTACATCATCCTTACAGGACAGTAGTACCACTATGGAAACAATTGATAAAAAATTGATCAGGTGGGAAGGAACACCGGAGGAAGTGATGCGGGAAATTAAGTGGGTTAAGCAGACCGCATGTACCCGAGACATGGAACTTGGAGCCGACTATTGGACAGAGATGTATAACCGATTAACTCATCATGAGCTAAATAGGACTCGGGGAGGGAGATGTATAACCTATTAACAAACGAATTTGATTTGATTTAGGATATCAGTTAGTTAGGTATGGAAATATTTTAATCTATTGAAATTGGAATTTCGGTAGAAAGTTAAAAAAACATTTAGAATGTATCTGAAACTGCACCATGATAATTCCCGAGTTTTAGGTTATTGTCATATTATTTTCAAGTGGATAAAGTAAAAATTAATTTCGCGCACAAACATATTGCGAAACCATACATATAACTTATGTACCACCACACTTATTGTTACAAATGGTGCTCTTGAGTGTGTAATATCAATGTTTTTGAGAAAGCATTCCACTTACTTCCTCGTGCTTCAGTTCAGATTCAACTTATGTGTATCATATTTGTGGTAAGTAATTGCTACTTAGCAAAGTATTTTCTTATATAAATGCTTAGATCGTTTGTTGTTGCAATGAAATTTAACATATGTGATAATTTTGTGAATTAAAGAGAGGATTGAGGTGAATGTTTTTTTTGCTTGTGTATACATATGTGATAATTTTGTGAATGAACGAGAGGATGGAGGTAAATCTTTTCTTATATAAATGCTTAGATCGTGTGGTGACTTGTGGTGTAAGGCCACGTTGCTTTGCTCGTGTATACATATGTGATAATTTTGTGAATTAACGAGAGGATGGAGGTGAATTAAATTTATTATGGTATAAGAGTCGACAATCTTAACTCATTTTCTGTCTTAAGAAAGGAGAGCCCGATGATTTGAAGAATGCAAGATGCATAGGGTTTGAAGATTTGTTTGTTAGCCCAATAGCCATCAAAATTGATTGTCCAAAGAGAGGGCCATTTGACCTCAGGTTGAAAGTCCACAGAAGGCTTAATGAGGATGTTGTGACATCTCCACATTTCAAGAGAAAAAAGAATATTCACTTTCACATGTACATAAGAATGTTTTTTTTAGGGGATGTAAAGAAGAATGTTATTAGAAGGAAATTTATAGAAAAGTAATCAAACTCCCCACTAACATGGTTTGTCTCTAGCCTAATAATTTTAACATATTCGGTTAACAATCTAAATATGTATTGTATGAATCTACATACTTCCTTCACTCGTAAATAAATGTTACATTCACTTTTTTTATGTAACCTAATGCACTTTTTTGATCATTAATATTTTTAGTTGTGCATAAGTAAAATGTATGAAAAATCGATAATTTGAAAGTATACATTGAGACTAACAATATCCTATTTGACTATATTTTTGTTATATAATAGCACGAAAATCGAGTCAAAGTTAGTTGATAAATAGTGTCAAGTACTCAAGTTAACACTTAGTTTGGTAGAGTAAGTATTTTCTCCAACGTATAGACGTAATCATCAAAGGGATCATAATTGTCTCATAATTTATAGTTCTCAATTGAAAAAGTTCATACTAAATTAACAATGGCCCTATTTTGCAATTAGAGGTTAGCGGTTAGCAGTTAGCTATTAGTGGTTATCTGATTATATTAGTTGGTTTGACTATCTGTTTGTGTGAAAGTATTTGGTAGATAACTATTAGCTGAGTGCTACTTTATTAGTAGGTGAAATAACTAATAAGGATATTGAGATAATTTCTTGGTAGTTTTTTTTTTATAAAAGGTAGTTTTTTTGTAAATTTAACCAACTTTATGATACATTAGTCATCACACAACTTAATTCATAAACCTCTCATCCAAAAAGCTCCTACCAATAACTTTATCAAAATTAACTTTTAGCTCGCTCAAACCTATCTTTCTATCTTCTCTCAACCAAACACTCTCATTAAATATTTAGACTAATCAAACCTCTCTCAACCAAACACACAGTCGTCAAATGAAAGTGTAAAACTAGCCACCCTCCACAAACCATTGAGGTGTCGACTTCCAATTGGACAATCCACACAAGTGCACAACCCTAAAACAACCTCAACTCAAACTCCACCATACTAATCGTCAACCCAAAACACACCCTCGCAATTTCCTCAATTCCCTAAGGGTAATATCGTCATAAATTATCGAGGGTGTATTATCCTGCGGTCGCCTCCTTTCTGATAAAACAAAAAAAACCCCTCTCTCTCTCTCTCCTCCACATCCATTCTCTCTCTTCTTTCTCGATCTATCTTTTCGCTGAGTTTTTCCGTCGCCGGAATTTTTCTCCGGCGATTTGTACTCTCTTCCGGTCGCCGGAGATTCCATTTGTAGGTGGTTTTTCGGCTCGTATAGTTGTTGCAACGCTGCGTTTTTTGTTCATTGTTGTGTTTTTTCGAAATTAGGGTTTCAGTCAACTTCAAATCGATTTTCGAGATTCACCTTGCTCGGAGGAGAGAGATTCGAAGGTTTTGTAATGTGCTAATGTTGTTTATTTGTTAGCAACATTTTATTGATTTGAGAAAAAAAAATTAGGGTTTGGGAAGAAAAAATAAGGGTTTTTGTGAAAGTTGAAGTTGAAGAAATAGGGAAAATGCCGAGAAGTTCGCGACATAAATCTAGCAAACATAGTTCAAGGGAAGTTAGGGATTACTCTGATTCGGAGAAAGAATCTGGTTTGAAAGAGAAGAAGGGGAGAGATGATGGTGGAAGTAATAGTAGTAGTAGGCATTTGAAGGAATCGAATTCAGGTGAGAAGCGGAAGATTGATTCGAAATCGGTGGATAGTAGTGTGAAGGATTTGAGTGGTGGTATTGTCAATGTTGATTATGTGGATGAGTATGTTGCTTCTTCGTCGTCGTCGAAGAAGAGGAAAGAGAAGGAAGATGATGACCGGTGGACTGGAGGTGATAACAATGAGCATGATTTGTCGAAGAGTGATTCAAAGAGGTCGAGTAGAAGAGATGAGAGCTTAGTGGCGGGTTTCGATGGGGAAGAAGGGAAGAGAAGTGGGAGTAAGGTGGAATCAAAGCACCATAGGTCTGAAAGGAAAGAGAGGAGTGAGAAAGAAGGGGTTTCGGAGCGCGATAAGAAGAGTAGTAAAAGTGAGAGAGTAATTGATGTTGTTACAGGGAATGAAAATGTAGGCAATGAAGGGAATAAGAAACAGGGAAATGGAGAGGAGCGTGGAGGAAAGCATGGTGTTGGTAATACTGGTAAGGTAACCTGTTCATGTGCTTGTTACTTGTGCTTTAGATACTAACATTTTTCTTTAAATCTTTGTTGATTTCTGTTTCACAAGTAGGAGTAAGATTGTGTGCGTAATGTGGACCTTCCTGAACTTGACGCAGTAGGATTAGTATCGGTTGTTGCTTTGTATTGTAGTGATGGTTCATTGATCAAGTATTTTTAGTTCATTTCTCCACTTAACAAATGAAGGAACGGTTGGTGGTGCGTGCGTGTGTGTAGGGTTAGCTTTAAAATTCATTGGTAATGATAGGGGTTCCTTTGGCAGTGTGCTTGGACTTAAAAGGAATTTTACGAGAAAGAAAGAGGAAAGAGAGTGAGAGATCATTTTCTTGGTCTGGTTATTGTAATGGGCGAAAAAATGGAGGGTCTCATTTTCTTTTCATAGCGACAAACCATTTTTTCTTAATGTGAAAAGACTTATGGAAGCAATGAGTAGCTTTACGTCTCTAACCTCTTTCTGGTATAACTTATAAGTTCACAACATATGATTAAATATTTAAATGTACCTAGAATATTATGGTGTTTAATATGTTCACTTGGGCTTGGTGAAGCAGTATGAAAACTTTTTATTGTAATTGAGGGAAGGACCAGGTTAATGGGTAGGTTAGGCACTCATCAGCTATTTTTTGCGGGAAAGAGGAAGAAATAATTTTGTTCAGGAGATTTGTAAGGTGATGTGTTTGTTTATAGTGGGTTTTTGATTAGGTGTACATGGTTTCAATCGTTAGAACTAGAAGAGTTGACTGCTAGAGCATAAGCATACTGTATTTCTTGTCAAGGGACATTAGTTTCTGTACAGGGACATTATTAATGATAGTACAGAGCTAAGTGGCTAGTCAAAATGTTTGCTTGTCCAGGGACATTAGTTTTTATATAGGTATATTATCTGTCTGTCTTGACATGTTTTTGTTACATGGGATCAAGAAGTAAGTGTTCAAATGGTTCTGCTAAGTTTAAGACATTTTGGAATGTCATGCTAGTTACCGTATGCCAGAGTTAGTCATTTAATAGGTATGGGATAGCATATGCATCGTGGCTCGTGCAGATATAGGGAAAGAAATGCTATATTTGACTTTTGGATAGAGCCATGAACTCTTCTGTCAATTCTATTTGCAGCTGATCCCTGGAGAAGTGTGTGTAACTGTTCTCTTTGTGTAGGTGCTCCTACTTTGATGAGGTTGAGCTTGCTTGGCTAGTGGTTTAGCTTATTACAATACATGTTGAAACTGTTCTTTTGAGGCTGAACCATTATGACATTGATTATATTATTTCTAAAGAAGTTAAGTATTGACATGTAAACTTAGCAATGCGATACAAAATGTTTTTTGAAAACGCTTGAGTGCATTTTTTGTCTTCTTATTTCTTCAGGGGTACAATTTTGCTTTTGTTCTACAGCTGTTGCCTTGTAAGAGACTCTTATCTTAATGAATGTTTTTTTTTTTTTTTTTTTTTTTTTACTTTAAGCATTGGTCTGATCCCCTTTAATTTTTTTTGTCTTTTCTTGCATCCGTGATCAAATCTGTCCGTTTTTCTTGATCTTAAGCAGTTAAGCTACAGTTTTGATTATCTCCTGTATCTTCAGCATGATTGCCAGCTTGAATGAGCATATACTGGTATTGAAGTCTAGTATTCTGACGCAGGGGTGAGGGTGGTCAAGGAACGGTTTTGCCCTTCTTTTTTAACCTTTTTGGAGCGTGCCACAGTGTGACTTTGGTGGCCCGGTGGGGGAAAGCCATGTTGTTTTGCTTGTCTGTTTTCTTTAATGGCTGTGTGTCTTTGGCACTTGGCCAGAAAAAGCTTCTTGTCCTTTTAGAGTGTTTTGTTCCGAGTGACTACAACAATGTGGACAATGGTTATTGTGCTTTAAGTACTGGGTAGTATTTTAAGCAGGAAGTCATCTGTAGACTTTTTAACAGACTTTTGCGAGGTGCGTGTATGATTTAGGTAGCTAAAAAAGTGTTGAAATAAATTCATTGAGGTCCTAAAACACACTTTATTTCAAGGAGTTTTGTCCTCGTTAGGGAATACATGTATTGTGAATCAAAGTGGATAAGCGATGCCTTTATTTATTCCTTTCTGGAATCATACTTGTAGCTTAATTGGGACCTGTTTATTCACTACTTGCTATTTCTTCTCCTCTGACATTGTTGTCTTGTTGTTTAATTGCATAATACCAAATGATTTTGTGTATGTCATCTGTTTGACGTGATAGAGGAGAGCTGAGAGATTATGGATACGATTATTATCCGGTGTCGTGTACCTACTGTCGTATGCATTGCATGTTCCTTTATGAATTGTAGTTTCCTTGTTTTTTCAAAGAAATACATGTAAATTATCTTGTATGTTACATAGGTTTGATCCAATACCTTCCTAGTCAGGCTGTAGCTACATTTTTTTCTCTTCTTATTTCTTTGGTTCCTTCGCCTTTGACATATATTTGATTTTATGATGGCCAGCTATGTGACTGTCTATCTTTCATTAAAGCCTCACCTTTGTGGCCATCTAAAATTAAATATACATCAACCTGTAGATTGGAACCCGATTGATTTCAGTTTTTGGTGAAAATTTTTGAATATTTGGCATGGCGACGAAGCTGAAAGGTTCAGAAATGCCATGTTATAATTGATAGCTGGTATCTGTAACCCGTGTCCTGTATGGTTCAATGTGTTATCCTATTTTAGTTCTGTTCTGCAGAACAACAGATATGATCAGCGGGTTACCGTTTCTTGGTATAGAATTTTGTGGAGTACTTTTATCTGACTCTGTTTTGTTCTTCTGTTGAAGATGTTCTATTGACGACCTTCTAATAAATTACTTCGAGCAAAAGGGTACCATGATCAGTTTCTTCAAGAAGCAGTTATACAGTGGTTTTTGGATAAGATTGCATACCATTTAAAGTTAATTAGATTTGAGGGGTTCTCAAGTAACTTGCAAAGTAATAACTTTCCCCTGTGAGCTGATCATATTGTTAGTTACCTCTTAAATGAAAAGTTGATATTCTGAAAACAAAATTTAAGCACGTACTGAGCATGCCAAGGAAGTGAGGAACTCTACATTGAGTTATTGAGTAGCTGTCTGTTTGCATGACTCTGGAAGCTGGAGTAAGACATTGACCATTTGACCTGCAGGTCTCATGTCGTGGTTCCTGTTTGTCAGTGTATATATCTTTGCTAATTTGGGCCTCAATGTTTGGGAATGGGATTATAATTATCAATTTTATGGTCAAATCTTACCCTTATATAGCTTTGCGGCCGGCCTAAGGTGGAATCAGTACTCTGTCTAGGATATGCCATAGTTTCCATTAACTATAAATAGTTATGTTTACTTTTACTTAATTTTTTTTTTCATTTATCCGTGCTCATTATAAAAAAAAGTTGTCTTGAATCTTGGTTTAGTTAGTGGTGCTTAATTCAATATAAAGTAGATGGCTCTATCCGTACGAGATGAGACTTATAATTACTAAACTTTGTGAGAAGAATGGGACATTTTATTTCCTAGGATGATGCGTTATATATCGAGCTTGTTGATACAGAAAAATGAAGGCGTGAAGCAACTTTCCTTTAGATCATTTTTCTGCTCTCTCTAGGTCTGGATGCCCTCTACTTAATTTCTATGTTAAACGTAGGCTTTTATGTTGTGTTTGAAGATTGCAGAGGGTTCATTGTTCATACTGCCAGATATATGAATGTATTTATATAGTGTTTATATTTAATGTGTAGGCTTGTGTTTATATATACTAATGACTGCTATTAAGCTTGCTGGAAATTTTATCATCGGCAGTAGTATTCTTCACTGTTTGATTTGTGATTCGTAACATAGTACTTATTCTTTAACAACATTCTTAATCAAGGTTGTGTTTTCCTGATCTTACCCTGTATGATGGTGGCCAAGTTTGTGTTGTTTGTGGTTATTGCTTTCTGGGTCCAAGTATGATATATTGGTTGAATAAGCATCTTTACTCAAGGGATGTCAGATAGGAGAATTTTGTTTTGCTGCCTTATACGCTATGGAGAAACAAAATTTATTGATCTGTTTCATTTTGTTTCAGTCCATAACACACAAGAGGAGGTTCGTAAGCCTGAAGCAGAGAAAGAACTTGATCGACGAGTTAGAAGGAAAAGAGATGGTTCCGGCGATGGGGACAAGCATCAGGATGGTGCCCGAGAACTGGATGATCGAAAGTTATCTTCGAGGGATGATATTATGAGGTCAGGAAAACACAAAGATGAAGGTCATAAGGATGAGAGAATAAGAGATAGATACCAAGATGATGTAGACAGGGATAATCGAGTTACAAGGGAGAATACCAGTGGAAGGTCAGAGGATAAGCATCTAAAGAATGAGAGAAAGGATTTGGATGTGTCTGAAAAGAAATCTAAGGCCCATGGTAGCGAACATGACCGAGAGCCAGAACGAGAGCGGGATCGTGATCGAGACCGTGATCATGAGCGGGATAGAGTCGGGGACCGTGAACGAGACCGAGACCGTCCCCGTCATGACCGTGAACGTGATAGGGAGCATGATGACCGGGACCATGACCTTGATCGTGATAGGGATCGAGATCGAGACCGAGACCTTGAACGTGGCCATGAGCGAGATCGTGAATTTGACCGGGACAGGGAACGTGGTCGTGATCGTGATCGATATCAGCGTGAACGTGATAGAGAGCGACTCGTGATCGTGATCATAACCATGATCGAGGTCGTGAACGGGATTATGATCATGATTATGGCACTCATGTTGATGACAAAGGTTCTAGGTACAAGGATGATAGAGGAAGGAGAAGATCTCCAGATGGATATGATGAGTTTCATGGCGATAAATCTAGAAGATTAGAGTCAGAGGCTGACAAGGATCGATCTGTATCACGAAAAGCTCACATAGACAGTGTAACAAGCAGCAGTCGTCGCAGGGCCTCACCGAGCTCCAGGGCTTATGTTAGTACAGATAAATACAGGTATTCATCTTGGCTGTATAGTTTTCCTGAGTGTGTTTAATACTTATTTAGCTACACAATTTCAATTGTAAAGCTTGAATAGTTATAAATTGGCATCTGAGGATGAGTACTGCTTTTGGAAACATTTCTTGTTTGGTTATAGTAATATCTTAATGCTTGGTTTGAAGTGCCTGAAACTCATACACGCTTGTCTTGGGGTTTTATAATAACTTCTTTTCTTCATTCTTGTTTGTAGAGATGGTATCCAAGATGAGACCAAGTTTGGAGATTCCATGAGAGAAGGCACTACATCTGAGACATTCGATAAAGTTCCCAAGTATCGATCTGGGGAGAAGCGCACCAAGTTTGATGAGAATCATATTGGAGAATTATCTGAAAGATCTCCGAGTGCCAAAGCATCCCCTGCAGGTTTGAAGGAAAGATCTCCTTCAACCAGTGTCGATCGTAGATTTCAGAATAGAACTACCAGGAGAAGGAGCCTTGATGTTGATGAGGCTGAGAGGAGGAGTAGTGGTTCCAATGACATAAGAGATGTTTCTGTTAATGAGGAGCGTCAGGGTAGAGATTTTTCTGCAAAAAAGCCTACAGTGGAGGAATATCCCCCTCCAGATTCTCCGTTTCACCATAAATCTAGTCAGGGTAATATTTCTTCTCATGTTCCTGGTCCATCTGGGTACAGGACTGGAGCTGACAGCCCATCTTTTATGGGATCATTAGGAGAAGATGCTAGAGGTCACTCAGGAAGTCGTTATAGGAGAAATGTTGATAATAATGTAGGAAGAGGGCCTGGAAATGCTTGGAAAGGTGCTCCTAACTGGCCCTCACCATTACCTAATGGCTTCTTGCCCTTCCCACCTGGTCCTCCTGGGCCACATCATGGGGGTTTCCACCAATGCTCTCTCAATTTCCCATGTTTAGGCCTTCTTTGGACATGAACCACCCCGGGATGCCTTATCATATGCCTGACGCGGACCGATTTTCTGGTCATGTACGACCTATAGGATGGCAGAACATGATTGATGGACCTGTTCCTCCTCATTTCCATGGATGGGATGCAAGTAACGGTGTCCTTAGGGATGAATCTGCCATGTATGGGCCTGGGCATCTAGCCAATGCTCAAAGAAGGGACATGAATGCTGATATGTGGAAACTAAATGGTGATATGAATATGGATGTGACCTCTATGTCTCACAAAGACGGTCATATGGTTAAAGCATCTATGGAAGAAGCTTCTTCTGCACAGGGTCCTTCAAGGCCTCTTGCTGAAAGTAGTTGCCTTGATGAGGGGACGAGTCCTAAGATGAATACATCAAGTGGTCCATCATTAACGAAGGAAATTCCGGTGACTCCAGCTAAGGGGACTACTGAGAAGACTCCTGATTCATCTAGTGTTGATGATTCTGCACATTCAGTGCGTGCTTATCTTGCTAAGCTTGATATATCAATAGATATGGCGGATCCAGAATTGTATAATCAGTTCATTAACCTTGCTGATAAGGAGTCTGAAGTTCTTGAAGAATCAGATGCCGAATATATGGAGGTATAGAAATTTCTTGAACCTTTGTGCCTCACGGCATTATCTGGCATTCGAATTGAATAATACGCATTGCTTATTTACATTGTGTCTCACTAACAGGAAAAGGCACTCGATAAGTCAGAGATTGTTAACGTGACTATGGGCTGGACATTTTTCCCTGCTGTCAAAGATTCCATATTTCAGGTATGTCTATTTAAAACATCTTATTGATTCTAATGAGTAATGAGGAACTTTTTTGTTTCTTATTTTCCCATAAGGGAGCAAGTTCCCTCTATTGTTTGACTCTATATATATATATATATATATATATATATATATATATATATGGGAATTTAAAAAGATAATTATTTTTGGGAGGTTGTATGTTGTACTGGAATAATACATGACAGTGATGACACTAGTCCCTGTTCAGTTCACCTTAAAAATAATTCTAAGTGAAAAATGTTCAGTTTAGTAAAAATAAGTGAAGTTCAGCAAAAAGAAGTTTACCTCATAAAAACAAGTTCTCTTCAGTAAAAATAAGTAAATTATGTATAGAGAAAGAAAACAATACAGAATCAGTAATTAACTATTTAAGTCTTAAGTTCAGTTATTTTAAGTTGAGTTCAGCAAAAACAAGTTTAGTTTAGTAAGAATCAGTTGAAAGTGAACAGGGATATTGAAGTGGTTTGGCTGCTACTGACAGCCAATAGTAACTTTAATTAAGCAGGTTACAGTTTTGGGTCCATTAGGATGATTCTACCTGGTTCGCTCGATGTTGTCACAATAAGCAAGTTTATATTGCTTTTGCAATACTTCTTGCATTCTTTTTTTTTTTTTTTTTTAGAATTTGGTTAGCAGAGACATGCCTTTAGTTCATTTATTCAGCTAGCAATTTATTCTCTATTACCAATGATGCTTTTCTAAACCACTTAATTCTTTTCATTGTCAATTATATTCATTATGACCTTTGTTCCACTACAGCAGTCAGTGAGAAGTTTGTGACTTTGTTTCATGTCAAATTATTTTCTGCATATCTCATGGTGGTGAATGAGTATATTAAGATCTTATCAATATGAAAATGAATAACCATATTAAGCTGAGCCCTCAAATTTTGTGAGATTGTTTTATGCTACATGGCAAGGGGAAATTGAGTACTTGTGGGCTATCGTCTTGTGATTCATATCAGATATATCCTTTAGTTTGTGCTCACTAGTGTTTCCTAATGTGTAATCACTTGTTTGCAGAAAGCAATGGATCTATACAAGGCACAGAGCACTAATAGAAGACCGTCTTTCATATCTAACGGGGAGAATTTGCATAGCCCATTGGCTTCTGAGGTTGAGGTAGAAGAGATTTCTGTTGTAGAGGAGAAAGTAGACCATCTTGTTGATTGTAGTGTCAAAAAGAAGAGCTAAGTTCGGTGGTGCCAGAAATCGATTCCGCCACGCCTATCATGAAAGTAGAAGAGCCTGTTTCTTTAATCGGCGATGAAGAGCTGAACGGCGTACCCTTGCAGAATGCTGAGCTGGTCCTTGATCTTAGTGATCAAGCACCCGTCCTTGATCTTAGTGATCAAGCACCCGTCCTTGTAGTGGAGAAAATGGACGAAGATAGTATTGTTGACAAGGGACTCTTGTCTGTTGAGACTAATTGCTCTGATGCCATTGAATTGGACACCGACAGTGAGGCTGTTGGTAATGGTGGTAAGAGAGGCAGTGCTGAGTCCGCTTCTGATGAGCAATTGGATGTTTCTGTAAGTGGTCCTTTAGTTTTGTCCCATGATTCTGTTAAAGTTTGTGAGACGTTAATCTCGGTGTCAAATGAGTCGGATTCGGTAATTTTGAGTCGGATACATCATGCTCCTGAAAGTACACATTGAAACAATTTTTTTTTGCTATATTTTTATGTTGCGTTTCATTCTGAGCATTTTTCAGTTTATCCATCTTTTCATATTTCTCTTGATAAAGAGAGTGTTATCGAAGGAATAAAATCAAAATCATAATGCATCTGTGTTTTCCCCCTCTAAATTGTCGTCTTGTTTTTTTTTTTTTTGCTCAGGTGTGTTCTTTTTGCTTATGCATTTCTTTGCAGCTTGGCTTATGCATTTGCTCATTTATGGATTTCCATGTTTTAAAAAAAAAAAAAAAAAATTTTAAGTTGATTTTATGGTCGTGGCACATCTATTTTTGTTTACAATATGTGATGCGTGAGATAATTTTCTTTGAAATTTCTGTATAGTCTATCAGTCTGTCAATTTTAAATATCTATCTTGGGCGTACTTGTACAGTTGTACCAAGCTTTAGGTTAGGTATGCCCAAGGATTTGTCTTGCTCATGTTGAATTGGAGCTCTTCAAATCAGTAGAAAATAGCCTATGGTGCTCTTTTTAGATCTACATAGTTTTCTTTTTGGTTGCATTTCTTTTTAATCTACACACTTGTTGCCTTTTCTATTCTTAGTAACATGTCAAATCTACTTTCTTCCTGTTTTTTTCATTCATCTTATCCACTTTTTAATACTTTAACATACTTTCTAGTTTTTTCTTTTTCGACTTTTCGGTTTCTCTCTCCACCTTTTTTAGTTTCTCACTCCAATATTTTTGTACTTCTTCTTGGTTCTCCTTCAAAGTGAAGTGAGTAAATTAAAAAGAAATGGAGGGACTACATACGTGTCTATATGTTTGAGGGTTTAATGTACCATCTCAGTGTATAATCATGTCATTTGTTCTTTCATATGCTTTGAGTTTTTCAGTCTCTAGTCTTTCAATGAATAAATTATTGAACGGAAGGATTTTCTCAAGTAATCCTTCCTCAAGTATTGAAAATATAGGGAAACATTTTGTCCATTTTTAAGTAGTTGTGCTCGAAACACTTGACACGTTTGCTAATGCATATTTACAAACATAAATATCCTTAATTTTGTACAAGTAAAAATGTAAAACAATTGGTTTTTAAAAGTACATATTGAGATAAATCTAATAAGTTTAATAGGATTATGTATTTCCTTGTGAATAAATTTTTCTTGTGTTTTTTTTTTTTAAATTATTGTATCACTTGGTCGTCTATACCTTTCACATTTTTTTAATACTATTTTTAGTCTTTTAATTTTTTTTTTTAAAATTAGTTAGGTAGAGTTTTGTTATATTCGTTTTATAATGTACTCCCTTTGTTTCTTTAATACGTTTCCCTTTTTCGTCCTTTTTTTTAATTATTTACACTTCTATTTTTCGCTTATATGGTAACCTATCACATCAACTTCTCGCATTTTTCCACATCATATAACGCACATCCCATTTTAATAATCCACCAAAATCTTCCCTATTTCTCTCTCCTACATTATTTCAATGATTCTTTGACATTTACCAAAACTAGACATTCTTTTATTTTTTCTTTGTTTTTCGCACAATTTCCTTGGTTTTCCCCCAAAGTGAAGTGTAAAAATTAAAAATAAAGGGAGGGATTGCTTTTAATGAAAAATGTCAAGATAAATTCCAAGTTTGAGGCATCTTACCAGATTAATTCCATGTTTAGATTATTTTAAAATAATTTCAAGTTTGTCAGTAGTCTTCCTATATTGGTCCAAGTGTCTTATGACCCACGAAACTGGTTAAAAAAAAGTGACGTGGTACGAAAATATTATTTAAAAATCCCCCTTTAAACATGCTACCACCCCAACCATCCTTACCATCATCCAATATATCCACCACTTTCACCACGCCTTCCACCATCCACCAAAACCACAACCTCCCTCCTTATCATTTTCTTATCCCAACCACCACCCTTACTGATGACCCCTTTTTCTTTCTCTCTCCCCATCCTCCAATAAGCTTAACCACCACCTCAAAGAACCCACCCTCCACCTTTGTAAACCCCCGTCTCCAAACCATAGAACCCGAAAACTCCACTACCACCGCAAAATATATAAAGCAAAATAAAAAGGAAAAGGAGGCGACGTGGTATTGAGGGTGGTTCCAGGTGGTGGTTGTGGGTTGTGAAGGGGAAGGAGGAGAGTGAAAAAGAGAAAAAAAAGGCAAGGATAGTGTTGAGGGTGGTTTAGGAAGCGGTGGACTGGTGGTGGTCGTGGGGCAGTGGAGGGGAAGCAGGAGGCGAGAGAAAAAAATAAAAAAAGGAGGTAGGAGAAAAAAAGAAAAAAGAAAAAAGACCAAAAAAATGCGCACATGGCAAGTTGACCTATACTATAAGTTGAGCAGGTATGGGAGAATTACCGTCCCTCGGAGGTTTATCCCTATGTATTACCGGACACTTTGTCCATTGATTAATGCACTATTGAACTTTTCCTTTCAAAAAAAACAAAAAGTTAGCAACCGGTCAATTTTCACTAGGAATATTATAGGAAGACTACTTACAAACTTGAAATTATTGAAAAATAATCAAACATTGGGACTAATTTGGGAAGATGCTCCATACTTAGGATTTATTTATAATTTTTCCTTTTTCATAGTAATAGTGAAATATATAATATAGATGTTAATAGTTAAAGTTAGACATTAGCAAATGTTGAATTTTGAACATGCAACTATAAAGTAGTACTCAACAGGGTCAAATTAAACAATTTGTAGAATGTCAAATGTTGAACCTTCTTGCTACACTCATTTGCTCATAATATTAACCCATAAACAAGATAACCATGTAAAACAGTGAAAGTAATTGCTTTAGATAATCCGCGTAAAGCATGTATGATCTCATTAATACATTTAGCAAACTATTAGCTCAGGAATATAGTATCTTTGAGATTACAATATATTCTAAAGATGTCAATCAAATCTATAATTTTCCAAATATAATCTTATTAGTATCCTTCACATTTCTGCTTCATACTTCACTCCGTTGAATGAGGAGATGAGCATTTTCACTGCTGCACTTCTCTGAGGTCTACTACCAAAGTTAGGCGAAACAAAGCTTTCGACGTAGCTCATTGCGCATAGCACAGAACTTAAGCCAGGAACTTGCTCTATCGAATAAGGATGATTTGCAGGACACTTGATCCTAAGCCAATTCCGATTACCGTACTCCAAGATATAAAACAAGCTTCCTTCTTCTAACGAAATCGGATGAACCATACTCAATGATTTCGACTTGAAATACATGTGCGAACTAATAAAACTGTTGAAAATCTTCCAAGAATCCCAAACCCCATATTTCTCTAACATCCACACCTCCATTCTCGTATCTTTATTCTTTTTATCATCCCTATTCAATGACATTCGACAGACACATAAACGCTCTTTAATCTCACAAAGATATAAATTCTTCATATATTCTCCATCTAAGTCATCCATAGGCGGTAAAGGTATCATTGAAAAGGATTCTTTAGCCAAATCGAACGCTAATAATAAGTGAGTCCGACTTTTGCTGTACTTTCCTAACAACCAGTGCAATCTCTCACCCACTATAACTGGAACTGGAACAGGAACATCATGATAATAATAATGATGGATTAAGCAGTCATGTGGCACGAGTCGAAACCAGTCGGCGTCAAGTTTCCTCCAAACGGTGTTCCTAAATGTAGATAGGTACACAAATGAGGATGTGAACGTTCCCGTACTTGGCAATAATGTTCCACATAAGATCAATATTTTATAATCATCTGAGGATGAATCATAAGCAAACCCAAAGCGGCATTCTAGGGGATGTTGTTCCATGTTTATGGGACCAGGAATAAGACGTTTTTCTTGAGTAGTAGGGTTCCATATTAGAAAGAGCATATTCCGACTACAATCTTTTTGGTGATGCAGACGCAAATCAACCCGTTACCACGACCCGACTACGCGGTTATAACCTAATGTTTCATAACCATTGATCATTAAGTCGGATAGTACGAAATTCGATTTTTCAGGATTCTTAATGTTTAGCCTTGCAAGTGAAAATGGCTTGTGATCTGTTGCATTTGTATGGAATATCATGTGTTTGTTTGAACGTTGGTGTTGGAGATGGTGTTTCTTGAAAGTGGCAGAAGATATGAATGAATTCCAGTGTTTTGCAACGCATTTAAATCGAGCGAGAGTTTTCATGGGTAGTAGACAAAGGATTTGGGTAGTAACATCTTGAGGTATGGGATAAAGACTTGGAACATCACTGATGCTAGTTCTTGCCCTCTTCTGCTCCCTCATATTGTTAGGCTGAAAAATGAAAAGGTTGGATCTTTAGAGAATAAAAGTGGCCCTTAAATAAGCTTACAGTCATGAAGAAACTAGGAAACTTAAGATAATTAAAATAGGAAATTTAACATAAAAATTATATCTAATAACATTAAATAATAAACTAAATTTTTTTGACAACAAATCAGATTTTATTAGGAAACTAAAAATAAAGTACTGACTTGATGTTAATTAAACCCGATTTGTTTCATATTATTTTAGGTTAAATCTATTATTATTATTAGATATAATTATTATATTAAGTTCCTAGATTAATAATCTTTAAATTTTCTAGTTTTTTTTTAAGACTCTAAGCCAATTTAAATTTTAAAGGCTATCTTTAAAATTGAATAAGATAGAGTATTGACTAACGGATGTGCATTTGGATAGGAAAGAACGTTATTATTGATAGATTAATTTTAGGATTTATTAGCTCAAGAATATAGTACTCCCTCCGTCCCAAAATATAGTTTCTGTTTCTTTTTGCACAGTCTCCAAAACGTACCTTTAACCTACGATATCTTCTATTTCGTATTAGTAAAAAATATAAAAAGTTGATATTATGAACATACACATTGAGACGAATTTGATATTATGAACGTACACATTATTGAGACGAATCTAACAAGACCCCACATAAGTATGTTTTTTTCTATACAATAATGAGAATATTTAGTCCCAAAATAGAAACAAGAACTATATATTGGGACGGGACGGAGGGAGTAGTATCTTTGAGATGCCAGTATATTCTAAAGATGTCAATCAAATCTATAATTTTCCATAATACATTCTTATTAGTAACCTTCATTCTTCCGCTTCATACTTCACTTGGTTGAATGAGGAGATGAGGCTTTTCACTGCTGCACTTCTCCGAGGTCTACTACCAATGTTAGGCGAAACAAAGCTTTCGACGTAGCTCATTGCGCATATCACAAAACTTAAGCCACGAACTCGCTTTATCGAATAAGGATGATTTGCAGGACACTTGATCCTAAGCCCATTGCGATTACTGTACTCAAAGAGATAAAACAAGCTTCCTTCTTCGAACGAAATCGGATGAACCATACTCAATGATTTCGACTTGAAAGGCATGTGCGAACTAATAAAACTGTTGAAAATCTTCCAAGAATCCCAAACCCCATATTTCTCTATTATCCACACCTCCATTCTCCAATCTTTATTCTTTTTATTACACCTATTCAATGACATTCGAAAGACACATAAACATTCTTTAATCTCACAAAGAGATAAATCCTTCATATATTGTCCATCTAGTCATCCATAGGCGGTAAATGTATTATTGAAATGGACTCTTTAGCCAAATCGAACGCTAATAAGTGAGTCCGACTTTTGCTGTATCTTCCTAACAACCAGTGAGATCTCTCACCCACTATAACTGGAACAGCATTATAATGAACGAAGAAGTAGTCATGTGGCGCGAGTCGAAACCAGTCCGCATGAGGTTTCCTCCATACGTTGCTCCTAAATGTAAATAGGTACACTAATTATAATGCTGTTCGTTCATTATAAATCCCCCTTCCAAATACCAAATTAATCCCTGGAACTAAGTAATAAACTTCTTCAATAGTTTCATAACCACCTGACCTCAGTGCTAATTCCTTCAACAAAAATCCACATACTTCCTCCGTTTCAAATTACTCGCTACACTTTCCATATAAGGAAGTTTCATATTACTTGCTACACTTCCTTTTTGGGCAATAAACTTTCTCTATCTCTCTCCTCTCACATGGGTCTCTTTTCTTTTTACTCTCTACCTCTCTCTTCTCCAAAAATTGCCTAGGAGTCCGTGAATTGAGAAGTGTAGCAAGTAAAATGAAACGGAGGAAGTAATTCATCAGGATCAACCTTGAATGTCCTACATTGGCCTCCAACATATCTCTGTACTCCCACTTTATCCTTTTTGAATACCCCACCATGCCAATACTTTAGAGTAACACCAACATCGTCCATAATAATGGATTACCAGCTAGCAATTGCATACAACAAGAACATCCACAAATCAATTAAGTGTAAATGAAAATTCAAACTGAAAACTAAAAATCCACAAACTGAAAATTCAAACACCATAACTTAAAAAAATCCACAAACTGAATTCATGGAGCACTTATATTTTCCTATGATGACTGGGCAAAAAAAATTACAAGGTGCCAAGATGCAGGGGAGGTGATCGAGTCTTCAAACTTTTTTCACCTTCGAAATTTTGAGCACATAACTCCCTTATTTTTTTTCGCACAAATCAACTTCATAACTTAAAGCACATTCCCTAATTGTGTCGCACAAATCAACACCATAATTTGAAGCACATAATTTCCTTAATTTTTTCGCACAATAGTTAACCCAGAACCCTGTTTTCGTACAAAATTTCCCATTTTTTGCACAAATTCGGAACCCTAACTAACAAAACAAATGAATGGAGTTTTTTCACCTTCGAAAATTTCAATTACAGACCTCGTCTTCAGCGTTGTCAACGGTGTTCTTTAGCTTTCATATTTTGAAGGAAACCCACAGGTCACAGAGCGTGGTGGGAGAGGATGCGAATTGGGGGGGAAAAATACCATCTATCATTAACCTTACCAGTTCAGCAGGTGACAAGTCACTTGGACTAATTTGAGAATATGGGGTTAAAAGTTGGGATTAAATTGAAATAACTGAAAGGTGGGATTAATTTGAGAAGACACATAAAAGGTGGGATTATTTTTGTTAATTTTTCCTTTTTTTTTTACATTAGTTATGACTTTTTGTTTTTTAGTTTCGCTTTTATGGCTAATAGTTTTAGTCTAGAAAATAACTGAAAGATTATAATTATAGCACATATATAATTATTTATTAATTTCATGAGTAACAATGATAGTATGGGTGGTCATTAGTTTTATTTATAGTATGCATTAGTAAACATTGTTTTTGCATTGTATTTTTGAAGTTGGCATAACTTATGCAAAAATGCAATAGTTATTTAAGAAAGAGAGAATTAGTGCGTTAGTTTTTTTGAGAACGAGAGAATTAGTTATGCGTGGTACTGAAATTATGGCCAATAAAATGCATTATAATATGATTTTTATGATATAACTAATATACTTCAGTGCTTAACTAATATACTTTAGCGTTTAACTAATATACTTCAGCGCTTAACTAATTCACCCAGAAGCAATTTAAGGCTAGCATAACTAGTAGGTGCAAGCGCTTAACGAATTCGACTGATGGTTTGATGCACGCGCGTGATGTCAGCATGACATTAGCGGTCTCACGTTAACACTAACGTGAGACCGTCTCTCCAAAAACGGACTCTCGCATCAATACATCTAGCAAAACTTATGACAACCTATAAACGAGAGCTTTTTCCCTCAAAAAAAAAAAAAAGAGATTTTTTTTGCTAATTTAAGGAAAAAGGATTTATTCCTTAACCTTAGAATCCATTAGCTCAAAATATAGTATCTTTGAGATGCTAATATATTCTAAAGATGTCACTCAAATCTATAATTTTCCGTAATATATTCTTATTAGTATCCTTCATATTTGCTCTTCATACTTCACTTGGTTGAATGAGGAGATGAGGCTTTTCAATGCTGCACTTCTCTGAGGTCTACTACCAAAGTTAGGCGAAACAAAGCTTTCGACGTAGCTCATTGCGCATATCACAGAACTTAAGCCATCAACTTGCTCTATCGAATAAGGATGATTTGCAGGATACTTGATCCTATGCCAATTCCGATTATTGTACCCAAAGCCATAAAACATTAAAAACAAGCTTCCTTCTACATTATTTTCAAGCTCGAACAAACTCGGATAAACCATATTCAATGATTTCAACTCGAAAAACAGTTGCGAACTAGTAAAACTGTTGAAAATCTTCCAAGAATCCCAATCCCCATATTTCTCCAACACCCACACCTCCATCCAATCTTTATTCTTTTTATCATAAACATTCCATGACATTCGACAGACACATAAACATTCTTTAATTTCACAAAGAAATAAATTCCTCCTTTTTTCTCTATGTAAGCCATCAATAGGTGGTAAAGGTATCATTGAAAAGGATTCTTTAGCCAAATTGAACGCTAATAAGTGAGTCTGACTTTTGGTGTAATTTTCTAACAACCAGTGCAATCTCTCACCCACTATAACTGGAACTGGAAGATCATCGATTAAGTAGTCATGTGGCACGAGTCGAAACCAGTCCGCGTCAAGTTTCCTCCAAACGTTGTTCCTACATGTAGATAGATACACGAATGAGGATGTGACCGTTCCCAATGACAACTTTGTACATAAGATCAATACTTTATAATCATCTGAGGATGAATCATAGGCAAACCCAAAACGGCATGTTTTGGGATGCTGTTTCATGCATCTAGGACCAAGAATAAGACGTTTTTCTTGAGTAGTAGGGTTCCATATTAGAAAGAGCATATTGCGACCACAATCTTTTCTGGTGATACGGACGCAAATCAATCCGTTACACGACCCAACTATGTGGTTCTTACCTAATGTTTCATAACCATTTATTAAGTCGTATAGTACGAAATTCGATTCTTTAGGATTCTCAATGTTTAGCCTTGTAAATGGCTTGTTATTGCATTTGTTTGGAATATTATGTGTTTGTTTGAACGTTGATGTTGGAGATGGTATTTGTTGAAAGCGTTAGAAGATATGAATGAATTCCAATGTTTTGCTACGCATTTAAATCGAGCGAGAGATTTGATGGGTAGTCTACGAAGGATTTGGGTAGTAAGATCTTGAGGTATGGGATAAAGACTAGGAACATCACTGATGCTAGTTCTTTCCCTCTTCTGCTCCCTCATATTGTTAGGGTGTAAAAAGTTGGATCTTTAGAGAATAAAAGTTGGTCTTTAAATAAGCTTACGGTTATGAAGAAACTAGGAAACTTAAGATAGTTAAAATTATATCTAATAACATTAAGTAATAAACTTATCATAAAAAAATTTGAAACAAATCAGATTTTATTAGGAAACTAAATCAAATAAAATACTGCCATGATCTTTGAGGTGACCTTGTATTTAGTCATACGGAATACCTCATGTGATAAAAACCCACTTTTAGCAATGGATGATAATGGAACAATTTGCAGCAAATTGACGCAACACCCAAAATTTATCCCGAACTGTACCAAAGCACTAGTTTTTATGCTAAAGTGTATAATATTCAACTGATGGTAAAATTGAGAGTATTTTAATCAGGGAAAAATATATACTTCCTCTGTTTCTTAATAAGTGTAACACTTTGACTTTTGCACTATTCACACACCTCACTTTGACTGTATTTTTTACTAATATATAATAACAAAAATGATCATATAAAATGTTCTTGGATTTATTTCAATGAATATTTTCATAATATCAACTTTTTACAACTTTTACAAATGCATAATTAGAGATATTAATGGTCAAAGTTGTGTGTTGGCAAGCGTGAAAGTCAAATTGTTGCACTTATTTAGAAACGGAGGTAGTATATAAGAGGTACACTAAAGAGTATATATTTGTTGGTGCACATATGTGAAGAGTAATATTAGGGCAAAGTTGTGTTATCATTGATGCCATCCAAGCAATATATATGATACAGAGTTTAGGAAACTAAATGATCCTAGAACTCTAAGTAAGGTAAACTTCCCTTATACATAATCTTTCCTAACACTCCCCCTCAAGTTGGAGCAAGGGAGGGATCGAAAATGCCCAACTTGGACAATAACAAATCAAACTGAGACTTGCCTAGAGCCTTAGTGAAAATATCGGCAAGTTGAGCCTTAGTGGACACATAGGAGGGAAGAATGAGACCCTCAGTGATGGCATCACGCACAAAATGGCAATCAACCTCAATGTGCTTCGTACGTTCATGAAAGACAGGGTCCTTAGCAATGTGGAGAGCAGACTGACTGTCACAAAATAGAGGAATAGCTTTGGGATAATTGATCCCCAAGCTCAACAACAAAGCCTTTAACCATTTTAATTCACAAGTAATGGAAGCCATGTAACGATATTCAGCTTCGGCAGATGAACGAGAAACAGTGTGTTGCTTCTTAGTCTTCCATGAAATAGGAGAGTGACCTAAGAATACAATCCAACCTGATAAAGAGCGACGAGTGACAGGGCAAGCAGCCCAATCAGAATCACACCAACCTGCAGAGAGAGATCACAATTGGCCCGAAGAAGAATACCCTGCCCGGGAGTACCCTTCAAGTAGCGGACCACACGCAAGGCGGCCTCCCAGTGCTCAACACGAGGCTCCTGCATGAACTGGGATAAAACATGAACCGAGTAGGCCAAATCTGGTCGAGTGACAGCCAAATAAATAAGGCGACCCACAAGTCTTCGATAAGCAGCTGCGTTAGAGAAAAGAGGGCCTTCAGCATGGGCCAGACGATGATGCTGTTCAATAGGAAAGATAGCGGGCTTGGCACCCAGCAATCCGGCCTCAGAAATAATATCCAAAGTGTATTTGCGTTGACAAAGAAAGAGACCAGAGGCACTGCGAGCAACCTCAATGCCAAGAAAGTACTTGAGAGAGCCCAAATCTTTCATCTTAAAGCAATCACTCAAGTATGCTTTGAAAGATGAAAGAGCTGCAGAATCATTGCCTGAAATGATAAGATCATCAACATATACTAGTACATTAATTTGAACAGAGCGACTAGTATAAGTAAAGAGAGAATAGTCAGAATAGGACTGCAGAAAACCATAGTCGTTCAAGGCAGTGACCAGTTTGGCAAACCAACAACGGGGAGCCTGTTTCAAACCATATAAAGATTTCTTCAACCTACAAACAAGATTGGGATTAGAGCACTCAAACCCAGGAGGAAGCTTCATATACACCTCTTCATCCAAATCACCATGTAGAAAGGCATTGTGAATGTCCAGCTGATGAAGCTCCTAATTTTTGGAAGCAGCAATAGCAAGAAAGGTACGAACTGTGGTCATTTTGGCCACGGGAGCAAAAGTTTCAGTGTAGTCAATACCAGCCTCCTGATGATTCCCCAACACAACCAAACGGGACTTAAGGCGTTCAACAACACCATTAGACAAGTACTTGGTGCGAAACACCCACTGACTCCCCAAGGCCCGTTTACCGGGCGGTAACTCTGTCAAAGTCCATGTGTCATTATTTTCTAAAGCACGAATCTCATCCTGCATAAATGCTTTCCACCCATCATACTTCATGGCCTCTTTAAATGATTTAGGATCAGTGTTAGTAACAACAGCCGCAAGAAACTTGCGATAACGAGGTGAAAATTTTGTACAATTAACATAGTGAGTTATCGGATAAGGAGTACATGAGGAAGCAGATGGAGAGGATGCAGATAGAGATGGACTTTGTGAAACAACGGAGTGAGTGACAAAGTCTTTCAAGCGAACAGAGGGAATTTTATCCCTTAACCCTCGGCCCAAATGCGAAGGAGCGGCTGGAGAGGGATCCAAAACAGGATCTAGATCGGGTGCTGCAGTAGATATGGGCCCAGCAGAGGAGGAGCTAGATCTGGATGGATCAGGTAGAGGGTTGGAATGATGCGGGTGGGCCTGTTGGGCCGGTAAAGAGTTAGCGCTCATGGAAGAGCTGCTGGTGGGAAAATGAGGGGAAGATATTGGGCTTGGATTTGCGGATGGGTTGATGTCCATTGGTGCAGAGGATTTTTGTGGTGAGGAATTAATTGTAGAAGATGCGGGAGGTTGAGATGTTTGTGGTTGGCTTATTTGAGGTGGGCTAATAGGCGTGTGGGAGGGAGAAAAATGTGGGCCTGGACTTGTAACGTGAGGTGTGGTATTTGAAGGAGGAGAATTAAGAGGGGAAGCAGGGTGTGATGATGCAACGGGATCAATGAAATAATCATCCATGAAATCATCATCCATGAAATCATCATGAATCAAACCATCAAGGGGCACCAAATTTTCAGGAACAATGTTCACATCTTCCGGGTTCAAAAAAGGATACACATCTTCAAAGAATTTAACATCACGAGATACAAAAAATTCCTTGGAATCAAGATCAAACAACCTCCACCCCTTTTGCCAAAGGGATATCCCACAAACACACATTTTCGACTTCGAGTCTCAAACTTATCACCCTTAGTTTTGTGATTGTGAGCAAAACAAAGACACCCAAAGGTTCGAAGAGCATCATAAGCAGGTGGAGAACCAAAAAGAATGTCAAAAGGAGATTTGTTATCTAAGAGAGGGGAAGGAGTTCTATTGATTAAGTGAGCAGCAGCAAGCACACTTTCACCCCAAAAATATATAGGAAGATTTGCTTGAAACCTTAAAGCACGTCCAACATTCAAAATGTGTTGATGTTTACGCTTAACTCTCCCATTTTGTTGAGGAGTAGCAACACAAGAGGTTTGAAAAATAATGCCAGTAGCAGAGAAAAAATCAAGCAAACAATTAAATTCAGTTCCATTGTCACTTTGAATCATTTTTATTGTTTGAGAGAATTGTCTATCAACCATAGCCACAAACATCATAAACATACGCAACGCCTCAGTTTTATCCTCCATCAAATAAATCCAAATAGCACGGGAAAAATCATCAACAAGAGTAAAAAAATAACGAGCCCCACAAGAAGATACATGTCTGTAAGGACCCCACAAATCACAATGAATTTTCTCAAATATTCTAGTAGCCCTACTATCACTCAAAGGAAACTTGTCTCTAGAATGTTTAGCACGAAAACATATTTCACATGCTTTATTCAAACTACCCTTATGATCACAGAGAGGGGGAAGCAACTTTACAACTTTCTCCGAAGGATGACCCATTCTTCGATGCCAGAGATCAAAATCAGAAGAAGCACCATGAACAGAAACCAACTGCACTTTGTCACCTCCGTTGAAATAGTAAAGTCCATCCTGTCTACGACCCGTTCCAATCAGCTCCCTCGTGTGGTCCTGTATAGCACACATGGAAGAGTTAAATTGTACAATGCAGTTTAAATCATGTGTCAGTTGAGTAACAGAGAGCAAACTACAACTGAACTGAGGAACTAAAAGAACATCAGTGAGAGTAATAGTAGATGACAGACGAACATACCCTTTTTGAGTTGCCAGAACAGAAGCCCCATTAGGAAGGCCAACAGGACAAGGAGCAATAGAAATTAAATCATACATCCAGGATTTCTCACCAGTTCCATGGTGCGTGGCACCGGTATCAATGATCCAGGAAGTAGAATCAAACTTACCACTTAAACGATCATCAGACAATTTTGTAGTACCAATAAGCCCAGCCAGAGCTTTCCATTGGTCAGGATTGAAGAGAGATGATGAAGTAGAGGGAGTAGATGGTGAAAAAGTGCCCACGGCAGGAGCACCCACGGCGGAGGTGGCATGAGCCTTGACGGACCCTCTACCTCGACCCGAGCTAGAATTACGGTTTGCCTCCCAACCTTCCGGATAACCCACAAGTTCAAAACATTGACCAACCTTGTGACCATTCTTCTTGCAATGAGAACAAACTAACAAGGACCAACATTGAGCCGCCTCGTGCCCGACCTTGTGACAGTGACTGCAAGTGGGTCTCTCGGCTAGCCCACGGCCACGACCAGCAGCCACCTTGACGGAGAACCCCAACACATCAGATGTGGACTCGGCAGTGGGTAGTTTAGCGAGACGAACACGTTCGTCTTGCACAGCCAGTTGATACACACGGTCCAAAGTAGGCATGGGTTCAGTAGACAATATTTGAGTACGTAATCTACTGTAATAGTCAGTGTTGAGACCCATTAAAAAATCATGTAGCTTTTGATTTTCGCGACGATGTTCATGCAAAGAGCCAGTAGTGCACTTACTACAACATTGACATGAGATTAAAGGCTCGTGTTTAAACAACTCCTCCCACAAAACATTCAATTTACCATAATATGTAGAAATAGACATGGTTTTTGTTTGTTCACATTTTGCGATGGCTGGTTTTAATTGATGTATGCGCGGGCCATTGACGGTGGCAAACCGGGTTTTAAATGATCCCATAGTTTATGTGCTTCACGAAATTTACTCAACGTACCTTTAACCTCCGGGTTGATTGTGTTGAGCGGCCATGAAACGATCATGGCATTCACGGTAGTCCAATCTGATGTGGTGTATGGCGCGGAAGCGGAAGTGATGGTGCCATCCACGAAGCAGAACTTCCAGCGAGCCTCAAGGGCTAGCTGCACGTCTCCTGCCCAGTCATCATAATTGTCGGCACGGAGTCGCGTTGGTGTGATAAAATCCCCAGGCCTGTCGCCAGTGCCAAGGAAGTAGGGGTTTGTGATGTCGTGTTTGATAGGGGAAGATTCTGATGGCTTCTCTTGATCGCCAGCCATGACGTTGGGAAGAAAAAAATTTTTGGATCTTGACTCTCACGACTCTGGTACCATGTGAAGAGTAATATTAGGGCAAAGTTGTGTTATCATTGATGCCATCCAAGCAATATATATGATACAGAGTTTAGGAAACTAAATGATCCTAGAACTCTAAGTAAGGTAAACTTCCCTTATACACAATCTTTCCTAACAACATATTTGCCCATAATAATAACCAATAAACAAGATAACCATATGAAAGTAACTGCTTTAAATAAACAATGCAAAACATGTATGATCTCATAAATACATCTAGCAAAAACTTATGACAACTTATAAGAGAGTTTTTCTTTTGCTTATCTAAAGAAAAAGGACTTAGTATCCTTCATATTTGTGCTTCATTAGCCCCATAACGGTTGGAGTATCGTGAAAAAAAACATGTCAGAAAACGAGGAAGTTTAATGTATTGGTTGTTTTTTGTGATTCATAGCACGCAATTACCTAGTCTTGCTCGTTGATGAATGAGAAGATGAGACTTTTCACTGTTTCTTTTCTCTGAGTTCTGCTACAATTGTAGTAAGGCGAAACAAAGCTTTCTACGCAGCTAATTGCACATATCATAGAAGATAAGCCGTGAACATGGTCCAGCCAATAAGGATGATGTGAACGGAATTCGATCCTAACCGAATTAGGCTCACTGTATCCAAAAAGATGAGACAAGCTTCCTTGTATATTATTATTTCCAAGCTCAAACAAACTCGGATATAACTTCAATGATTTCGACTTCAAAAACTTGTGCTTACTATTAATACTGCATAAAAGCTTCCAAGAATCCCAAACCCCATATTTCTCCAACATCCACACCTCCAAACTCTTGCTTGGTATATTACCATACCTATACCATGGCATAATTCGACCGACACATAAACATCCATTAATTTCACATACAAATAAATCCTGCCATGCCAAATTTTTTTCTTCGTCTATGTCATCCATAGGTGGTAAACGTATGAATGAAAAGGATTCTTTAGCCAAATCAAACGCTATTAAGAGATTATTACAATCTTTGATTCTATCTTCTATCAACCAGTGCAATCTCTCACCCACTATAACTTGAACATCTTCATAATTATGAGGAACGTAAAAATAGTCATGTGGCAAGACTGGAAACCATACCGCGTCAAGTTTCTTCCAATAGTTGTTCCTCAATGAAAATAGGTACGTGAACGACAATGTGCTCGTCGTTCGCGATGTTCTACGTCTACATAATATCAATAGTTTATAATCATCCGAGGATTTATCGTAAGCAAACCCGTAATGACATATATTTGTTCGTTGTTTTATGTATCTAGGACCCGGACCAGGAATAAGACGTTTTTCATGAGTAGTAGGGTTCCAAACTAGAAAGAGTATATTTTGACCTCGAGTTTTGTTTCTAATGCAGATGCAAACTAACCCGTTACACGAACCGATTATGTGGTCATAACCTAATGTTTCATAACCATGGGTCAAGTCAGATAGTACGAAATTGGATTTTGTGGGATTCTCAACGTTTAGGCTTAGCCTTGTAAGTAAAAGTTGTTGGTTTGTTTGGCAAATTAAGTGTTTGTTTGAAAGTTGGTGTTGGAGATGGTGTTTCGTGAAAGTGGTAGAAGATATGAATGAATTCCAGTATTTTGCAACGCTTTTAAATCGAGCGAGAGATTTCATGGGCAGTAGACAAAGAATTTGGGTAGTAACATCTTGAGGTATGGAATAAATACTAGGATAATCATCGCTGATGCTAGTTCTCGCCTTCTTCTGCTCCTCCCTCATATTGTTATGGGTGAAAAAGTTAGATCTTCAAGGAATAAAAGTCTCCCTTAAGTAAGCTACAGACCTACAGTCGTAACTCCTATGGCTGCGGTAAAAAGGATGGAAGTCAGTTGGGATGCAAGGCTTGCGGAAACTCTGAAACTTAAGAAAATTATATCTAATAATATCATACATAAAGTAGAGTCCAAAGGCAGCCCATAACCTACCGCGCGCGTGTATAAGAAGTTTTCCTAAAAAATGATGTACAAGAAAAATTTTGTTTACCATAGTAACATATATTAAAGTAACCTATCGCAATTTAAAATAGGGTTGTGTTTTCACCTCCAACTTTTGTACAAGAGAAATTTTTTTTTTGACAGGAAGAAAAAAGATTTCATTAATCATAAGGCCAAACGGCACTTACAAAAATTTCTGACAAATTTAAAAAACTAACAGACATACATGAACCTTCATAATTGACTACACCACAGGTTTGATAAAATTTAGCCTTAAAAATTTTCCCTTCATCTGAAGCAATACGATTCTGTGAGTTCGCTCTGTTTCGGCATTCTATCTGTTGATGCATAATTAATCTGGTGAACATACACCCGCAGTCTTCGCAACTCTGGCAAAAATCATGCAACCAGTGATTATGAAACCCTAGATCTTCATTCCTCGCCAGACGGACAATCAAAGAAATTAATCTTCTACGCGAACTGCAATTACCAAATTCTAATCTTCCATAAGGGAAGAGAAGAAAGTCATACTCCAAACTCTCACTAAAGGAGAGAACAAACCCAAAAACTGGGAAGAAAACTCTCATAAAGAGAGACGAAGGAGGATTATTAAAAACTAAACAATTGAAAACTAAGGAATTAGAGAAAGAATTGGGGCTTACCATCATCAAAGAGATGATGATGGTAGCCCCTTTCGGTTGGAAAAAGAATTAGGGTTTTTTTAGGTTTTTTGAGAGAGAGAATAGGGTTTTTGGTTAGGCCTGATCATAGTTGTACAAGAGAAATTAAAGTAATGTATTAAAGTTTTTTACAAAATTCCAAAGCCTAAACGCATAACAACGACTTATTTTCTTCAGTCTCAATTTTTTCTCTCTTCTATCCTTTAAGTCACCTCTTTTGCTCATATATCTCCTCTCTATTTTTTAATATTTGTTTATTTAATAAACCAAATAGCAAGATGTCTAATAAATTTGAACATTTTTGCCTGTAATATAGATGCTTTCCATTTTCTTTGGACTAAGATGTTAGACTTTGGCGCAATTAATTTTGTGATTTTACTTAATCAATCACTTAAAAAACCCACATCAAACTCAAATCAACCTAGACAAAATTATATTTCAAACCAAATAACCTAATTCACATATAGCATGAAATTGAAAGCAGTAAAGTTAAAAGTATCACACCTTTTAGATTTATAAATCGTCTGAAATGAAGGGAAAAGAGACGATCAACACAAATAGATGAAAAAAAGAAAAGACCTGACAAAATTAGGCGGGAGTTCACTCGATGTGCAAATCAAATGTTCATCAACATTTTCCTTCTTTTTCCATCAATTAAGAGTCGAATTTAGCGATACCGTTGTCTGTTTTTCCATCAAGAAGTAGAACTCTAAATAATTCTTATTTTCATATCTTGATCTTCATGATTTTTCTTTTTTATAGATTGTTAAGTTACTTTCTGAGTCCAAAATGGATCGTTAAGTAAGTATATTATTACATATTTAACCAATCAAACTAAAAAAGTTAGAAATTTGTACTTATTAAATTATAGATATATATATTTCTTATTGCAAACCAATTAATAAAAGAAATAATATGAAATATCAAAATAGTTCACCACTTTACTATAATGCTTGACATTGTAAATCTTTAATAATTGATATATTTGATTTTATATTTTATAAAAAAAATTACAAAGTTGATATTATATATATATATATATATATATATAAATATATATATATATATATATATATATATATATATATATATATATATATATATATAGAGAGAGAGAGAGAGAGAGAGAGAGAGAGAGAGAAATCCAATAATAACATTACATTATAACTTTGTTGTTGTATGCTGGACAAAAAATATGATCAAATAGGATATGTGAAAATTTCAAAAGTGTACATCTTATCCACGAAGAGAACGGGCATTTGCCCGGATCCCAATACTAGTAACTAATATATAAAGTAGAGTTGAAACTTTAGCGCACGAGGTGGCGGCATTTAGCGTTCTTATTAGACGCATTTGTCACGCTTATTACGTGCCATGTCATTATTTTTATGAATGAATAGAGTTCCAAATTAACACAAATACCTATATAGAGTTTATGAAAAGATAAAATAGAGTTTTGTTTACAAAGAAAAACATTATTGTAGTAAATTGATCATAACTTTTAATATATATTTCGAAAAATAGTAATTTCGTACCATTTGAAATTATTTAAGAAAAAAATTTAAACAAGATCCATTTTATAATATTTTTCAAATCTATATTAAAGTAGCGTATAAGTAAAAAAAAAACTATTTACTATAGTATCGTACTAAAGTAATCCAACTGTAACTAGAATTAGGGATGTGTTACCAACTTCACATTTTCTACAAATCATATTTATTTATCGTAGAACTAGAAGATGTACAAGAAGTTTTCCTAAAAGAAAATGAGATTGGATAGAAGATATATTTACTATCAGTAACTTATTAAATTAAACATTTGCAATTAGAATTAAGGATGTTTTTTCAACTCCAACTTTTCTATCATATCAGAATTAGAAGATCAAAGTTATATATACAGATTCTCAATGGTTAACTCTGCACATTGAGTAATATAATATGAAATACTTCTTTTAATCAAAATAGTTGCCCAACTTTTGCTATAGTGCTTGATATTGAAACGTTAATCATTAGTATTTTTGATTTTGTATATCCTAAAAATAGTTGATATTATAAATATACATAAAGAAAAATCCAATAACATATTACATTATAACTTTGGAAAGATTTTTGAGGTACCCTTATTAGACGTCATTTGTCCCGCTTATTAAGTGTCATGTCATTATTTTTAAATTCCAAATTAACACAAGTACATATATAGAGTGTAGGATAAGAATGAATATAGTTTGGTTTACAAAGAAAAACATTAGTAGAGTAAATCGATTATAATTTTAAATATATTTATTTCAAAAGTTATAATTTTTGTATCATTAGAAATTATTTAAATTTAAAACAAGATCCATTTATAATATTTTTCAACTTTATAAGAAGCAATATTTACAGTTTACTATAGTATCGTATTAAAATAACCCAACTGCAACTAGAATTAGGGATGTGTTTTCAATTCCACCTTTTCTATAAATCTTATTCATGTTAGAACTAGAATATGTACAAGAAGTTCCTAAAAAGAAGAGATAGGTAAGAAGAATTATTTACTATAGTAACTTATTAATGTAAACAACTGCAATTAGAATTAAAAATGTGTTTTTCTACCATGTTAGGATTAGAAGATTGAAAGCTATATATACTAGATCCTTAGTAGTCAACTTTGCACATTGAGTATATATAATATGAGATACTTCTTTTAATCAAAATATTTGCACCACTTTTACTATAATGCTTGACATTGGAACTCTAATCATTAATATATTTAATTTTGTATATCATAAAAGAAATTGATATTATGAATATATATAAAGAAAAATCCAACAACATATTACATTATAACTTTGGCAAAATCTTTGAGGTACTCTTGAGGTTAGCCATAATTCTCAAAATACCCTTATTAAAATAAAGTTCAAAGATTAAGTTTCAAGAGTAACTCAGGATATTAATATACTTGAGATCCTATCTATAATAAGGGTATTTTGTGCAATGTGTCGACCCTCAGGGGTATATGCGGGATTTTAAAATGAGGCGTATTTCGAGAATTACGCCAAATTTGAGTGGTACTTTAGAATATTTCCCTATAACTTTTGTTGTTGTATGTAGGACAACAAATATTGTCCAATGAGGTATGTGAATATTTCAAAAGTCAACATCTTCTTCCCGAAGAGTATAAGAATTCACTCTAGTCCCAATACTAATTAAATAATAAACTTATCATAAATAATTTGAAATAATTGAGATTTTATTTAGAAACTAAATCGAATAAAATACGGTTTAAAAATGATCTCTAAGATGACCTTGTATCTAGTCATACAGAACAAGGCAACGTCTGCTCCAAACAGGAATGGTGTTGAGCACGTGCGACATAGGCAACCGCAAAATGCCACCAAAAATTTACGGCCCCATATACTATTTTTATATTAATAGATATTGACTCATTGTATAAAACATTTTTTTATTGTTAGTGTTGAACTCATATATCATATATGTACAGTCTTTATTGGAGAAATATGATAGATATGTAACCGGATAGTAAACTAGTCCAATATCACGCTTGATCATGAAATTATGGTTTTTGTTCCCTTAAACATCTCCTAATTTAAGTAATCGGCCATCAATATCAATAATTTTAATACACTCTGAATGATAGATTGATGTCAGTCCTCAAATATTTCAAAAGAATATTTCAAAGACACCTCTTATTTATGCTAATACTAACAAAAGTCATACGCCGAATATAACTCCTATAAGATTTAAACAAGTCCAACTTACCCACTGGACCATGTAAAATCATTATCTTAAGTATAATGGTAAAACCATGAGCTTATTAACTTTTAAAATATATAATTAATGTAAGATAAGATCGTAACATATGGTTATTCAGTAAGCCAACTAATACAAAATATACCGGCCCTCCTTGGCTTGGTGGTTTTAAGCGTGGATTGTAAACCCTAGGTCAGGGGTTCAAGGGCTGGTAGAGGAGAGAGAAAGATGGAACTAATACAAAATATAAACTCTTGTATAGATGCAAACAAATTAAAGTCGTCAATGGAGACCAACATTAAAAAGATAACGTATTGGAGGGTGCCTTTGATTTTATACAATGATTTTAATGTGTAAGTATCTTTTTTATTTTATAATCTAAAATTTAAATATGAAATATAATGTATTAAGGAAACGGATTAATATTATTTTATCATTATACATGACCTGTTAACTAAATTGCCCCTAAATTTATGAATATATTTATACTACTAAATCAAAACTGAAACATATTTGTACTTTTAATTTCTTAATAAAGGCCTCATGGACAATTGAACCGCCCCTGCTCCAAACTTTATCAATCAATGCGAAAGTCCCTCCATAACAAAAAAAACCAACTTTTAGTTTTAGCAATGGCTGATAATGGAATAAATTGCAGCAAATCCCCAACAAAGTGACGCAACACCCAATTTTATCGCGAACTGTACCAAAATACTAGTTTTTATTCTAAACTGTATAATATTCGATTGATGGTAAAATTGAGAGGAGGGATCAAGCAGGATAAAATGTACACTAAAGAGTATATATTTTGTTAATTATAAAGAAAAAGAGTATATATTTGTTGGTGCACATATTTGCCAATAATGTTAACTCATAGGCCATAAACAAGATAACCATATTGAAAGTAACTGCTTACAATAATCCATGCAAAGCATATATGATCTCATCAATACATCTAGTCATCTAGCAAATTTTATGACAACCTAATTTAAGAGATAATTTTTGTGCTTAATTCATAGCATGCTATTACTTAAGTTGAAGGTTCACCGGCAAGAATGAGGAGATTAGCCTTTTGACTGTTGCACTTCTCTGAGTTCTGCTACCATTGGAGTAAGGCGAAACAAAGCTTTCGACGCAGCTAATTGCACATTGCAAAGAAGATAAGCCATAAATAACTTGCTCAAGCGAATGAGCATGATGTGAACGGAATTCGATCCCAACTGAATTGGACTCACTGTATCCAAAAAGATAAAACAAGCTTCCTTGTATATTATTATTTCCGAGCTCAAACAAACTCGGATATAACTTCAATGATTTTGACTTCAAAAACTTGTGCTTACTACTAATACGGCATAAAAGTGTCCAAGAATCCCAAACCCCATATTTTTCTAACATCCACACCTCCAAATTCTTGCTTGATTTATCATCATGCCTCTTAAACCATGGTTTAATTCGACCAACACATAAACATTCATTAATTTCACATATAAATAACTCCTGCCATAAGAAATTTTCTTCTTTATCTAAGTCATCCATAGGTGGTAAAGGTATAAATGAAAAGGATTCTTTAGCCAAATCAAACGCTATTAAGAGATTATTCCGACCTTTGATTCTACTTCGTATCAACCAATGCAATCTCTCACCCACTATAACTTGAACATCTCCATAATTATAAGGAACGTAAGAGTAATCACGTGGCGAGACTGGAAACCATACCGTGTCAAGTTTCTTCCAATCGTTGTTCCTAAATGTAAATAGGTACGTGAACGAGGATGTACTATTTCCCGATCTACATAACATTAATAGTTTATAATCATCGGAGGATGAATCATAACCAAACCCGTAACGACATATCTGTGTTTGTCGTTTTATGTATCTAGGACCCAAAATAAGACGTTTTTCATTAGTAGTAGGGTTCCAAAATAGAAAGCGCATATTGTGACTAACATATTTTTGTATGATGCAGACGCAAATTAACCCGTTACACGAACCGACTATGTGGTTATAACCTAATGTTTCATAACCATAGGTCAAGTCGGATAGTACAAAATTGGATTCTTTAGGATTCTCAACGTTTAGGCTTAGCTTTGTAAGTGAAAGTGTGTTCTTTGTTTGGCAAATTAGGTGTTTGTTTGAACTTTGGTGTTGGAGATGGTATTTGCTGAAAGTGGTAGAAGATATGAATGAATTCCAGCTTTTTGCAACGGATTTAAATCGAGCAAGAGATTTCATGGGCAGTTGAGCAAGGATTTGGGTATTAAGATCTTGAGGTATGGGATAGAGACTAGGTTGATCCTTCATGCTAGTTCGTGCCCTTTTTCGTTCCCTCATATTGTTAAAGTGAAGAAGTCGAGACTTTGGATAATAATAATAATAAGCGCAAAACGCATATAATGATGGAGAAAGTGTTGCACTTATTTAAAGACGAAGGAAGGATTTATAACGTGAGAAACTAGTATTTATCTTTTAAAGAAGTTTCAACTGATTTAGGAAAAGCCAGGAAAAAAATCTTATCCTAACTAAGCAACTGATAGAGTCAATGTGGTATAGAAAGTTAATTATTCCTTGATGCATTATTTTAAACTTTTGTTACTATTAGTCGGGATTGCTTTGTAAGAATATGCCTACCTAAGACATGTTATCAGATTGGACACAAAATGTATTAACGTAATACTTTCTCCGTTTTTTTTATATTGTAACAATGAATTTGGTCACAGTTTTCGAGGGAGTGAAAAACACGGATAGTTTAGCATAAAGGAGCCCCTTTCATTAACTAGAATTGGAGAGAAATAAATTCTTAAAAAAAAAAACTCAACTTTATGAGACAAAGCGATAAAATAAAACCAATATAGTCAACTAAAGTTGTTTTTTTTTAATTAAAAATGGAATAATAGCAATAGATGTGAAACTACCTAAAATAGTAACTATTACAATAGAAAAAGAACGTAGGAAGAAATATTTAAAGAATTACGAAAATAATTCTCATTGTGACTTCATGGCCCAATGGATAAGGCGCTGGTCTACGGAACCAGAGATTCTGGGTTCGATCCCCAGTGAAGTCGATTTGTTTTGGCAGAGCTTTTTGCTACTTCCCACAGACGTCGAACTGTCAAGACAGTTAACAATATTTTCTTTTTCAACTAGTCTTTGTATTGGAATAATAAAAAAACTAATATGGACCCGGTGCACACTAACTTAGTGTGCACCTTATCCATATCACGTGAGTTTTAATGATTACAACTTTCCGTTTTTGCCGCGTTCAGTCTTCCCCTATTTTCTCTCTCCTGATAACTTCTCTCTCCTCTGATAACTTTACTCTCCTCATAGTGTATTTTTGGAACAATATAGTGTATTTTGAAATGATATAGTGTACTTTAAAATGATATAGTGTATTTTTAAATGATAGTGTTTTGCTGAGTTTTTTGGCATGATATATGCATGTTATAGTGTATATTGACATGATATAGTGTATTTTGAAATGATATAGTGTATTTTGACATGATTGTGTTTTGCTGTGTTTTTTGACATGATAGTGTTGCATGATATAGTGTGTTTTGACATGATATAGTGTATTTTAAAATGTTATAGTGTAGTTTATTTGTATATTACACAAAATTATCATAATCGATCGTTATAGTGTTTGATATGATAGTGTATTTTGACATGATATAGTGTGTTTTAAAATGATATAGTGTATGTTTGTTTTGAACAACTGTTTTTGTTAAAATTTTAGAGCGAGAGAATCTTATTGAAGAGAGAGAAAATCGAGCGGATTTTGGAAAGCGGGAGTGACTAGTTTGTAGTGGGGCACGTGTCTAGGCCTGGTCCACACTATTTTTAATGTGAACCGGGTCCACGCAAGACGGATTGTTGGAATAATACTTGCTACTATATTTGGTAACTTTAATTTAATTTACAAAAGCATGCCTTTATTTTGTACATTTAGCTAACAATATATTCTGTATTAACGATGATGCTTTTGTACAACTACTGAATTCTTTTTGTTGTCAATGATATTCACTCTGACCTTTGTTTCATTACAGTAGTCAGTGAGAAGTTTGTTACTTTGTGGTCTCTGTTCTCATACCAAAATATTTTCTGCATATCTTATGATGGTGAATAATTATATTTAGATTCGGTCAATATGAAATTGAACTACTATATTGAGCTGACCCCACAAAATTTTTTCTGAGAAATTGTTTTGCTGCAGGGAGAGGGGAAATAGAGCTCTTCTGCCTAATTGGTTGAATATTTTTTAATTAGTTTGTGCTCTGTACTTGTAGTGCTTCCTAACGTGTAACTCGAAAATAGGGGAAAAAAAAAAAAACGTTTGGCTGGGCCCAAAATAGTGGGTTTGACGCCGGAACTTTGGCCCGAGATAGATCATTTTTTTGGCCAAAGTCCGACCCTGCCTTTGATCATCTCTGTATAAAAAATTGCCCACTTGTTGGGTTGGGCCAAATTCGGGCCAATTTTTTTGCCCAAAGCCTGTTTTTTCGTGTAGAAAACATCGTGCTTTCCGGGCCAAATCAGGCCGGATCAAAATTTGAAATGAAAAGCCATTTCTAGGTTGCCCAAAGCCGTTGAGTGAAGGAGGGTTTGTTGGCTTGAGTGCTGTAGCGCGTGATAAAGAGGGGAAGGTCTTGTTTTCGGTGGTGAGGAGATCGCGTGCTTGGTGGCCACCCGATATTGCGGAAGCAAAGGCCACCTTCATGACAGTTGGTTGGGCGAAGAAACAAGGTCTGAAGGAAATTATCATTGAGTCTGATGCTCAAGCCTTGGTCTCACGCCTAACTCGCGCAACTATCTATTTCTCTGATCTGGATGCTATTCTTGGTGACATTTTATCTCTATGTTCTAGTTTTCTCTCAATTTCCTTTTCTCATGTTAGAAGGGGTGGGAATTATGTTGCCCACCACCTTGCGAAAGTAGTGCCTTTTGGTTTTGAGCAATGCTGGGTAAATCATTGCCCTAGTATTGTGTCACCTTATGTACTCATGGACGCTTTGTCTATTGATTAGTAATGCATCTCTCTTTTCCCCTCAAAAAAAAAAAAAAAGTTTGCCCAAAGCCGTCCCAAAAAAAAAAAAATTGGGGAGGGCCCGAAACTCCCATTAGAGATTTGGTTCCATTCGATGGACCTTTGCAGAGTGCTGAACTAAGTCTTGATCTCCCTAATCAAATTCAAGGACAAACACCTGTCCTGATGGTGGAGAAAATGGACGAAGATATAATTGTCTGCTGAGGGTGGCTGTTGTGATGCCATTGAATCAAACACCGGCACATAGATGGTTGGTAATGGAGCTTATATTATCGGATTGTTGTAGGCTCTCTAGCCAAAACTATGTTTAAGATTTAATATTATGCCGGATTCACCTAAAAAAAAAAGATGGTTGGTAATGGTGGTAAGAGAGTTAGTGCTGAGTCCGCTTCTGATGAGAAGTTCAAAGTTGGATGTGCAAATAAGATCAGATGACTTAGCTAATCTTATGTTATTAGTTATTTAGTTTCTCATAGCCTCTTAATCTTCTTTTTATGGAAGTTAATGGTTGATGATGTTGATTATTGGGTTTAAAAGTGTGTTAGGAATCTGGGTGTTGTAGTTTGATTAATGCGGAACAAAATTAATGAAATAATAAAGGTGAGAAAACAATAAAGATGAACAAACAAAGAACACAAGGATTTACGTGGTTCAGTCAAATTTGACCTACATCCACAGGTGGGGGATTAGAACTTCTTCACTATAATGGAGAAAATCAGAGAGAATAATGCAAGGAGTCCTAAATTCTAGAGGCTAAAAGTGTTTCATAAGTTGTGTGTTAAATAATGAGCAATAAGAGGTCTTATTTATAACATAAGGAAACCTCGTACAAAAAACCCTAGAAAAAGCTCCATAAAAACTCTAAAAAGAATCAAATTCGGAAAACCGCAAAACCGCGTCAAAACCAAGCCGCCCGATCGGGTCGGGCGACATCCGTCCGATCGGGCGGTCATTAAAATTAAACTGGCTGGCGTTTCGCACCCGATCGGGCGACATCCGCCCAGTCGCAATTCGCTAGGGAGCCCGATCGGGCGGGATCCGCCCGACCCGGTCGGGTGGAATTCCAGCTCGACAGCGCTTCGTAGAACAGCCATAACTTTCTCGTTTCTCAGCGGAATTGGGCATATGACCTGTCGTTGGAAAGCTCTTTGAACAAGCTTTCACCTCCAATTTGAATCACATCAAAACCATTTATAGATTGAAATATATGTGCATTCAAAATTAGCCTTATGCCATTCACAAGATTTCAAGTCACAATTAACAAAGTGCTCGTAAGTTTTGGCATGCTGCCAGCAAAATGCAAAATTTACATACTCCTCTCTTTCTATTCTTTGTTTTATAAAAGCTTGATCTGTTCGTGAAGCAGATGTTGATGCAAGTCTTGAACAACATAATGTAATTGTAAAAGGCTTCTCAGCTGAAGACTCAAAAGAAGCATTTAAGAATAGTATCGAGCTTCTTTCAACTGTTTTATAATCTTCTCCTCAACAAGATGTACTAGGTATCAAAAACATTCATCTCTGTTACTCTTGTTCACTAAAATTCTTTATGATTTTGGCTTCTGCTAGAGCATCAAAATGTTCCTCTAGAGACTAGGCTTGTCCTAATTAATGAACCTTAATGAGTAATTGAAGTTACGGCTCATGAACTTTAAGAAGCATAATATGCTTGGCGATGATGATGCCATATATTCCAGAGTGATTGTGGCTTTAAAGATTGTTGTTGGAGCTCCTGGTGAAGGATTATATATTCATATATATTAGGCCAAAATTTTTTTTTTGTACCTTTTTTATCTATGGTTTACTTAATCTGCTTATTATAAGGATATGTAGTTTTATTACTATAAAGATCATGTAATAATGTTTAATATGTATCTCATGATCATAAATGATGATGTTGTGCGCTGTCAATTAAACTATTAGTCTTGACACACTTTTTAGGAATTAAAAACTAGTATTTATTCTCGGGCGATGCTCCGGGTTATTAACATTTTCATGTTAAAATATATGGTTTTTTCACTATATACCTTGACAAATTTTTTATTCACTAGATACCCCTACTTTTTTCGGAGTTGACCATATACCCCTGAATTTCTTTGAAAATACATTAGAATGCCCTTAATGACTAACGGCGGTTAACTCCGTTAGTCATTAACCCTATTTTTTTGTTTTAGACCCTAATTAACACCTAACCCTAACCCCTAACCCCTAACCCTAACCCCAACTCGTAACCCCTAACAACCGGTCAACCACCACCACCTCCCCCTTGCACGCAGCCCCCACCCCGGCGAGCCTCCCCGCACCCCTACGTGTTGGGTTTGGTGGAGATGGGTGAAACAAGCAAGGCACAAAGTGGAGAAGCGAAGAGCGTGCAAAGAAGAGCAGCAATCCCAGCAGCCCGGGCGGGCAGTAGGTGGCCCGGGCGGGCAGCTTCCCCGGGCGGGCTTGTCTCCGCTCGGGCGTGCATTTTTGGGGCAGTTTGAGGCAGAAACTTGCAGGATGGGGCGTGCATTTTTGGGGCGTGCATTTTTGGGGCAGTTTGAGGCAGAAGCTCGGGCGGGCTAACCCAGTTTTATGCCCGTGTTCCGCGATTTAAGTTTAAATCGTGGCCGTTGGATTGTTTTTAGTTCTAGGAGTATAAATACCCTATTTTCTGTTTTTAGAGATGTAGCACACATATCTCATTGTTCAAACTTGGAGCCTCATCTTTTCTAGGGTTTTAGGAGAGAGTGTGAGTTTGTGAGAGATTGTAAGTTCACCATTGATTCTCCATTGATTCCATAGTGCAAGTTGTGGGTTTTTCTCCCGGAGCTCGGGTTTCCCACGTTAATCTTGGTGTGTTCTTTCTTGTTCTCATTCCTCTTTGCATTACTTGGTTATTGTTTCAATTTCTCAATTCTTCTTGATTATTGTTGATTATTGCGCGCACAATCTAGTTAACACTTAGTTTCTAAATCACAACAATTGGTATCAAAGCTAAGGTTTTAACTTGGGGAAAAGTGATTTAGTGTTGTGTTGGTAAACTAGGATTTGTGGTTGAAAAATCAAAGTTTGGATTTTTTGGTGTAGAAAAATCAAGTTTTGAATTTTTTGGGTAAACTTAACAATGGAAGAAGGGAAATTGAGGATTGAGAGGTTTGATGGTAAAGATTTTGAATTTTGGAAAATGCAAATGGAGGATCTTTTGTATCAAAAGAATCTTTACTTGCCTCTTGAGGGAAAGAGACCAAGTGGTATGCTTGAGGATGAGTGGAAAGTTCATGATAGGAAAGCACTTGGAGTTGTGAGATTGACATTAGCCCGGAGTGTGGCTTTCAATGTCAAGGATGCGAAAACAACGGAGGGTTTGATGGAAACTTTGTCAAGTATGTATGAGAAACCATCGGCTATCAACAAAGTATACTTGATGCGTCGTTTGTTTGATATGGAGATGGTTGATGGGAGTTCGGCCGCCGAACACATTAATGAGATCAATTCGGTTTTGGGTCAATTGTCTTCGGTGGACATCAAATTTGAGGATGAAGTGAAGCAAGGCATTGATTTTGTTGTCTTCTTTACCCTTGTCATGGGAAACTATGGTGACCGCCATTAGCAACTCCTCCGGCAAAGAGAAGTTGAAGTATGATGATGTGAGGGACTTGATTTTAAGTGAGGGCATTCGAAGGAGAGAGTCCGGTGAATCATTGGGTGATGCATATAGTAGTGAAAGTAGGGGGGAGAAGGAATCAACAAAGGGGAAATGCAAGTCATGGAAGATCGAAGTCAAGAGGGCATGGTAAACTGAATGGGGGAGCTCATGTGGTGTGTTGGGGTTGTGGTGATGAAGGGCATTTGAAGAGGGATTGTCCAAAAAGATGGAATGGGAAAGGGAAGAAAAAGGTTCAAGAAAGTGATGATGAAGAAGAAGCATCAACTAACTTGATTTCGGAGTACGATTCCGATGTTTTGATGGTAAGCATAGATGAACCGAAAGAGTTGGTTGGGTGCTCGGGATCATGGGTCTTGGATTCGGGTTCTTCTCACCATTCATCACCATGCAAGGAGTTGTTTCGGAAATTCAAATCCGGAAAGCTTGGAGAAGTCTATCTTGCGGATGGCAATGTAGTGCAAGTCATGGGGAAAGGTGATGTGAGTTTGAAACTCAGTCATGGTGGCTCGTTGGAGTTGAAGGATGTCAAGTTCATCCCAAGGTTGAAGAAAAGCTTGATATCGGTGACCCAACTTGCTACATCGGGTCACAAGGTTGTGTTTGATGGTGGATCTTGCAAGATTGTCAAGGGAGGTATGGTCATAGGTCGGGGAACAAGAAGCGGAACACTCTACACCATGGGGGGCATAAGGAAGGGGACCGGAATGGGGGTGAGAACTTCATGTAAGGTGTCGTTCGGTCGAAAACCTATCGATAGTGGGCCAAGGGATGAGAACCGTGGTGAAGCGGTATCCTGGTGGCAAATTGACCGATAAACGCACAAGGTGAAGGGCGGCACACAAGCAAGTTGTGCCAGAAATCTTAAGTGGAGCAAAGGGTGTTTTGTTCGGGTGGGAGCAATGTGAGTTTGCTCTTAGAACAATGAGAAGCTTCTTTGGCTTAGGTGATGATTACTTTGTTGGGGTTGGATTGGACCTCAATGGTCTTCCTTGGTTGGAGAGGAAGGGGTCTTCATTTGGTTGTGGTGTCTCTTAGATGAACTGACCTCCGGGGTTAGGAGGGTGTGTAGGTTTGTGTAGAGATGTTACAATGTTTGGAGGTGTTGTTGTTGAGAATCAAAGTCGGTGTTGACTTTGATTTCTTTGTATTGGAGTTGGTGCAAACTTCAATGTCATTTCCTTGGTGTAGAGGAGATGTGTTTTATCATGGGATGCTTAGTCTAGGTGGGAGCATGGTGGTGATGCTCGGGATTGCATCTAGGTGGGAGCATGACCGTGATGGGGTTGGAGAGATGTTGGATCGGGGTTGGTTGAGACCTCAGTGTCGTTTCCTTTGGTGAAGGGGAAGCGGGTTTGGCTATGCCCAATGTATGGAGAGGTGATGGTGATGGTCATCGGGTATTTATGGTAGGATGTTCTCTTGCTAAACCGATCTCCAGGTGGGAGATTGTTGGGTTTGGTGGAGATGGGTGAAACAAGCAAGGCACAAGGTGGAGAAGCGAAGAGCGTGCAAAGAAGAGCAGCAATCCCAGCAGCCCGGACGGGCAGTAGGTGGCTCGGGCGGGCAGCGGGCAGCTTCCCCGGGCGGGCTTGTCTTCGCTCGGGCGTGCATTTTTGGGGCAGTTTGAGGCAGAAACTTGCAGGAAGTTTTCCCCGGGCGGGCAAGCATTTTGCCCGGGAGGGCGGTTTTGGGCCCGGGCTGGCTAACCCAGTTTTATGCCGTGTTTCGCGATGTAAGTTTAAATCGTGGCCGTTGGATTGTTTTTAGTTCTATGAGTATAAATACCCTATTTTCTGTTTTTAGAGATGTAGCACACATATCTCACTGTTCAAACTTGGAGCCTCATCTTTTCTAGGGTTTTAGGAGAGAGAGTGAGTTTGGGAGAGATTGTAAGTTCACCATTGATTCTCCATTGATTCCATAGTGCAAGTTTGTGGGTTTTTCTCCCGGAGCTCGGGTTTCCCACGTTAATCTTGGTGTGTTCTTTCTTGTTTTCATTCCTCTTTGCATTACTTGGTTATTGTTTCAATTTCTCAATTCTTCTTGATTATTGTTGATTATTGCACAATCTAGTTAACACTTAGTTTCCAAATCACAACACCACGCAACCCCCCCCATTTCAGCGGCTCCCCCACCCATGCAGATCCTCCACCCATTTGCCTTCGAGCAACAACGACCATTTAGCAGGGGTCCATTATTTATAACCATCTGTCACATATGATTATTTTGTGTAGGGAGTCGCTCCGAGTTCAAAGAAGTATTAGCTTGCATCGCGAGGGAAGAGGAGCTAACAAAATTGTGATTAGCATTGCTAGGAATGTAAAGGAGAAAATAAATGGATTTAATAATCAATTTATTTTGAGTAACCATCCACCGGATTGTATAAGTATTTATTTGGATGAAAAATTAGTTTGATGCTGAACTTGAATCCGGGTGGGCACCCTATTAGTTCACCAAGGGATGTAATGAATCTTATTTCTAGTTAATGTTGAATGCTTCTTTTCCTAAAGAAAAAAAAAAAAAAGCACCGAAGCAAAACATCTACTGTACAGCTGAGAGTGTGCCATACTTATTATGGTACACCCAAATTTCAATACTACTTTGTTGCTCATTTACTCATTAAGAGCCCTCCAATATTAGCAATGAAAAAAATTAACCTTGAGTGTATCATGTTCATGGTACGCCCAGGTGTACAATAGAGTGATAGACATGTTGCTGCTAATATTTGTTAGAATGAACATTTACATAAAGGTGTAAAATTTAAGGTGCACATAGTTAATGAATTACCCAACAATGAGCCCCTAACCATCCATTGTTCGTCCAACAAGGGTCGCGACCTCGGAGTGAAAACACTTTCCGTTGGCCAAGAATTATCTTGGACTGCCACAACTGGTATATTCTTGGACACATCTTATCGTTGCGTAATGAAGTGGAGTAAAGGTCATGGGTATTATGAGGTATTTGCTGGAAATGGTAGGTTTATGTATGCTTGTGACTTTAAAGATTGTAGTTGGAGTGCTCGTGCTCAAGGGATATTCTTTTATAATAGGCCTGCAAAAAAGTTTGAACGTATGTATCCATGGACAACTTAATCTGCTTATTATATACCCTATAGGATATGTAGTTTTATTATTACAATAAAGATCATGTAATAATGTTTCATTTATATCTCATGATCATAATTGATGATGTTGTGCGCTGTCAGTTAAATTATTAGTTCTGACATACTTTTTAGAAGAAAAAAAAACTTTTCGTGTACTACTTTTTTTTTCAGTTGCAACATTTGATTATTTTAATACACTTATTAAAAAGTCAAATTTGCAACTAAAAAAACGAGAGGAAGTATTATTTTGTCTCAGTACCTATTGGAAACCCGCCCAACTCTCTTTTCTCCTTTCTCTCTCCACTCTGATTCTCTATCTTCTCTAATATCTACATCTCTGATTTGTCTCTTTTCGTCATTTTTTGCTCTCTCTCTCTTTTTCCTACCCAGATTACAAGTTGCAGAGCTTGATCACAATTCACAAAGTACTTAAAATTCCGGATTTCTTTTTTTCTTCTTTTGTGATGGATTTTTATTGCTGCATTGTTGTTATGGTCTATTGCGAAAGTAAGATTATTTGAAGATAGTTGCATCCGAAGACGACATATACAGATCAAAGATAAATAAAACTAATTATCCAAAATTTGAGATACCTGTTTTGAAAAGTTTAAAAGATTACCCTGTCAATTTCAGTCATTTCAACCACCTAGACATTTATTTAAGCTAGTTCCCAAACACGACTAATCATTCAAGCACCTCAAATATTTTAGCACATCCTCATTTTACGTACTTAAGGGTGTGTTTGGTTGCCAGAAAAGTGTTTTCCAGGAAAACTATTTTTTTCACTTTCCTCTATTTGGTTTGGATCGCGTCCAAAAGGGAAAATATAGGTTGAACTTCATTTTCCAATGGTAGAAAATTACTTTCCCTAGGTTTCCCCTCTATAAAACAATAACACAACAAAACAAAGGATTCAAAGGAAAGTTACTTTCCTTGCAACCAAACAAAGGAAAAATTAATCTTCTAATTAAGTTTTCCTCTGGAAAATGATTTTCATGGCATGAAATCCACTAATCGTTGGAAATGTTTTCCGTCCAACCAAAAACACCCTAAATGATTACCCCAAACATAGCCTTACTGTTTCCTTCACAACGACATGATTAGAAAGACTACATAAACATTTATTAATACTTCATAGAATTAACGAAGTACATGATAACTTGATATATCCAACACTCAATATAAAACTTCAAGCGTGATGCCGGCAGATTGGACAAGTCTGGTGCAAATGAAGCCATTCATCAACACAATTAGCGTGGAATAGATGCAAGCAATTCAAATGTTGCACAAGTTCACCATCTTCGTAGTCACACCAGCATATTGGACACTGTTTATCATCATCTAGTTTATGCATGGTTGTCGAAGAATACACCATTCTTGGCCTTCTATGAATCAACTTTATCATTGTTGACGATGTTTCGATTGGAGCGCAAATGCTATAGATGCAAAGAAGACATAAGACAACCATAGGTGCCAAGGCTAAAACACCAAGGACCATCATATTTCATATGGGAAGACTAATCATGTTTAAAGAATATAAACACTAATTAGTCTTTGTGTTTTTGTGTTAAATATAAGAGGCATGATAGTGCTGGGAATTTTTTAGGGGAGTTGCTTGTTCTAAATGCTTTCATTCAATTATTTTTCATCAAATTTAGTATATCTATCTGTTTTAGTTGGTACCGCAGCAGTTTTTGGCACTTTTTTTTTTTTATAAAACTTGCTAGAATCACTTAATGTATTCACTTAGGATTTGACCTTATAGAATATACAAATAATAGCGAGGAAGTGTTCTTTCAATAAAATTATATATATGTCGCAGCCTCTTCTGAATCTTTTGCATTTGTTCACCAAATCACTTAATCAGTTGACCGGAATATGAGGTCTGTATTACTTCATCTGTTCCAAATTACTTGCTACACTTCTCTAAAATGGAAATGTCACAATACGTGTTACATACCATAAATGGACTTCTTTTCATCCCAAACTTTCTAAAATATTCTTAAAAAGTCGGGTGGTCCTCCACCCTAAACAGACATGATTTATGTTTTTACTTGCCTCGTCGATCTTGCTTAGGGTAATTTGTAAAGTTTTGTATTAAGCTTCGAATTTGTTCCTGTAACTTTATTTTGAGACATCTATCTCCTGAATCCTGATTGCATCTTTAGGTTATTTATGCAAGTATCTCCAAGAAAAAATGATAGGGTAATAATTTTATTTTTGTAGTGTTTTTCCTGTGATGACTGACTCAAAGTAAATGAATTCACATTTAACTAGCAGCTTCTTTAATCATATCTGTTGTAAGTCTTGTAACACTGATGTAGAACAATGAATAGTTGTATACGGATGTGATCCTTGTTTTTGGTAATTGAATGGTTAGGTGACTAACTTACCAGTACAAAGACCATGGCCTTATTTCAGAGATCCGATGACTTGAATAAATTTCTAGACGGATGAGAGGTTTAGAGTGCACAATTCACCTAAACTGCGTCTGAACTTGAATGAAAGTGCTTTTCTGCATTTGTTCATAACTTAGAAGACTTTTACAATGTTCATACTGTCATACACATCTGTGTTTTCTTCTGAATTAAGTGCTAAGAACTGATTAACGCCAATTTTAAGTAGCATACACCAAGGTCATCATAGGAATTCTTGCGAGTTTATGCTAGGCGTATCCCATACATTTTATGCTATAACATATATAGTTGTTGAATCATATATATTAGGCAAAATTGGCCTCAATACCACAAACTATGGCGGGTGCACCCAACACCACCAACTTTGACTAATAGCCAAAACACCCCAAACTATTGGCTTGAATGCAGCGAGTGTCATAAATGACGCTGGAGCCAAAACACCCTAAACTATTGGCCTGGGTGTAACGAGTGTCATAAGCGATTGTTTTCTCCTGGCTCTTAACCATATGAATAAGCATATTTGTATCATTATTATCTTTTCTTTTAATAAGCAGGTAATCTGTATGTTCCTTGCACCATTCTTTAGACAAGCGAATCTAGTGAATGATACAATGGGGAACCCTTTATACATGTAAATGCTGAACAATGAAAAGTCGCGAGTAGTGGAGATGACAACACAGAAACAGAGACATTAATCCGTATTAGGGGTGTTCATTTCGGATATTCGATCCTATTCGAAATTTCGGATCGAGAAAAATGTGATCCGAATCTGATCCGAAAAAATCGGATATCCGAAATTTCGGATAGGATCGGATTTCCGAAAACTAAAAAAATTGAAATTTTCAAAGGAAAAATTCATAAAATAAGTTTCGGATCGGATCATCGGATATTTCGTATATCCGGCCTTGAAACAGACATATTCGGATAATTCGGATCGGATATCCGAAAATTTCCCATGTTTCGGATATCCGAAAATGAAAAAATTTCTATCCATATCCGACCCGAAATATCCGAAAACTAAAAAACCGGGTCGGATCGACCGGATCACGGATCGGATCGACCGGACCGGATATATATGAACAATGGCAGCCGTGTCGTCTTGATTGGTTCATTCATGCAATGAACTAGTCTGCCTTGATACCAATTATAAATCTTCCAAGTGTGACAACTGACATCCACATTTATAATCCTCGCACTGCTCAGAACTGTCAAGTTTCTGAAATTGTTGGGATCATTTCTGACAAATTCTCCTGGATCTTTTCTATGAAGAATATTCAAATAAAATAGATACAAGCAATTTCAAGAAGAAGTCAAAAGCACAGCAATGCAGATGCAACAGTATAAAATGAAGTCAAACTCTGATTATTTTCTTCTTACCGGTGGCAAAACCTCTGGTTGCCCCGTTCATTCACCAAAAAAACACCAGTCTGAAAATTGAAATGATCACATCAGTTGAAAGATACAGAAAAAGGAAGAAACGAAGGTTGAAGAAAGACAACAATGAACATCGAAACGATGACGTTCAATCTCTGCAATACCCTTCAGTAGCTCTTGTTGAACTACCTGAAGAACTAATCTTTTCTGAAATCATCACAAGATTACCTGTAAATTCTGTAATCCGCTTCAAATCTGTGTCAAAAACATGGAATTCCATTATTTCAACCCCACATTTCATCAAATCCCACCTCAAACGCACAAATTCAAATCCATTTGTGCCCACAAGTTGCGTCTTCATTAAATCTGCTTATTATTTTTACATTCTTAACTATGCTGCATATGATAGATGCCCAGATGAGAATTATGGTGAAAAGGGTTTAACTTTGGTTAAAAGTCTCAGTTTTTATGATAATGGTGTTAATACTTTCTTGATTGGTTCATGTAATGGATTGGTATGTTTTGGGCGTGGGAATCCTTTTGCTGATATTGATTATTACTTCCATATTTATAATCCAGTGATGGGTCAGTTTCTCCATGTGTTAGATCCTTTGGGAAATTTTCAAGGGAAATTGATATATGGGTTCGGATATGTTTCTGGTAAGGATGATTATGTGTTGTTAATTGGTGGTCTTCAGAGAAGGAGTTATGAGAATTATGTGTATGTTTATTCATTAAGGTCTAAAGATTGGAAGAAAATCGGCACCTTTGATGAATATAAATTTTCGATTTTCATGGGTGGTAGAGGAGTTTTAGTCAATGAGACATTGCATTGGGTCAGAACTCAAGTTCGAATATCGAATGCTAAGTGTATTAGTGGATTTGATTTGTCTGATGAGACCTTCAAGGATGTGAGCATGCCCAAAGTGTTTTTGGGTAGTGATCATTTCTTGGATATCAGTGTGAGTGAGATGGGTGGATCTTTGTGTGCTTGGGCTGAAGATGTATATGGAGGGGTAGAAATGTGGAGCTTATTGCAATATGGGGTGTCGGATTCGTGGACTAAACTCTTCAAGATTGACATGATGCCGGACTTAGGTAACTTCTATGGATGCACAATGAACGGTAAAGTTTTGGTTCAGACAGAAAATGGAAGTCTCTTGCTTGCTGATCCGGATCAAAGTCCGCCAGAATATATCTCATTAGTGAAAAATTTGGGTGATATTGAGGTAGTGAGTTACATTCAGAGTCCTGTTTCGCCTTTCCTCTGATATAAGTGACTGCTATGAAACTGGTACATTTATCATTTCTCCTTGGATTTCCTTTTGTACAGATTATAATAGATTGATGAATGTATTATCACCTTCTAAATCTTGTTGTAAGTAGTAAATGGGAAAATGTATGTATTCTCCCCCAAAAAAGAAGGTCCAAGAAAAAGAAAACATAGAATGTGCAAAATGGAAATATTATTGCTGTAACATTTTCGTTCAAAGTGGAATATATGAATTATGAAACAATGGGATTTTCAAACACTTGTATCAGTTACTCAATGTCTGACTTCTGATTTTTTGTGATATTGAGTCCCATGCTTGGTTAGATCTTGCAGTTGTTCCATACTGTTATCAGTCCATCCTCTGGGTGTTTGTCTTTGTTGTCAAAAGCAATATATGTTCTCTCTTGAACTGTTTGACGGGTGTGTGTATGTGCATAATGTGCTTAAGTACATGATTTAGCTGTCAGTCTGGAAGTTCAGTTAAATACAAATCTATCTATACTAATATATTAAAAGGCGTTACTAACAAAGTCTATGTCGAACACACGACCTTTGAAATGAAAAGTAAGAGTTTAACCATGAATCCAATATTACATCATTGTTTACTATTGCAAAATAAAATATAATAATGTCTTATATTTATGGCTTATTAAAAGACTTTTATAAGTAGTTAGATCCCTAACACTTTAATGGTAATAACAATAGATTGTTATATACATACACTCCTAGTCTGGCCAATTTTTTTTTTGTAGAATGTTAAGCTATTGCTTTCATATTCAAACTTTTAAGGATTTACTTCTCAAAATACATGTACTAATTATTTATCATGTTATGACGTCAAATTTTCCTCACTATATAAAAACTTACGAAAAATAATAACCCGGGGCATCGCCCGGGATACTCACTAGTTTTTACGGCTTTATGTCATCAGAAGCCGGAATCAAAGTTTTTGACTTCAAATCTTCCGTTATTAGTTCTGTATCGAACTGTCTGACACAGAGTTCTACAATAGTTAAGAAGACCTAGCTCCTCATTTAGCTGAAGAGACTCATGCCTCCAAAGACCTGATAATGAACATCCAGGTGAATGGAAGTCTTGTCAGAGCATAATTTGGGAGAGTATACTGTTCAGAGAATTGTTCTCCCTGTCTGTTCATTTCGGTTTTGAATGTGTCCCACCATCTGCTTCTCTCTTGATCTTTAAGTAACCTTTTTCATTTAGGGAGGGCATATGAATCATGATGTCTGTTTTCCTACCTGCGTCTGGCCCTAAAGTTTCTCCTATAATCTTGCTGCATTTATTCAATGATTTTGATAATGGATGATTGTACGGGGATTGCTGACTGTTCTACTCCCTCCGTTTCATTTTAATTTACTCACTTCACTTTGGGGGAGAACCAAGAAATAAGTACAAAAGTATGAGAAAGAAACTGAAAAGGTGGAGAGATAAACTTTCTGAAAAGTGAGAGAGAGAAAGTAAAAAGTGGGTTAAAATATTAAAAAGTAGATGACATGGGTGGAAAAAGAGGAGAAAGTAGATGTGACATGTTACCTAAAATAAAAAAGAACGAAAGTGTGTAGATTAAAAAGAAAAAGCATCAAAAAGGAAAGTGTGTAGATTAAAATGAAACGGAGGGAGTAACATGTGTCTAATGAAGTTTCCTAGTCTTTTAGTGCTTTCAAGAGCCAAATAACATGTGTCTAATGAAGTTATGAGCCTCTGCATTATGGGAAACTCACAAAGGAATTTGTGCATATTCCTAGCGAATGTAAAGCCATATTATTTTATGATGGCTAGTTCAGAAATAGTTTTGACCTTTAGAGCTACTGAAATACATTTGAAGCCAATATAGTGGAATCCTGACGTTGGAAAAGTAGTATTTAAGAAAGGATAATGGTTGGAATTTAGTGGGAAAACAACAGGAATATGAGTAATGGTTGGAATAGTGGCTTAGATTATGTTTGTGGCCTTTTGATTGGCTTGGATTCTTAATTTCTTATGTTAATGACTAACTTTTGTGTCATCATTTGTTGTAATCTTTTTGGTAGTTTGCTTTTATGTGGAGAATTGAGGCTGTTGCATAACGTTCAACATTATGTTTTTACAATTTATGTTACTTGTCTCCTATTTCAATACTGGCACCCATATTGGACACTTACTACCATTTGGATATGGACGCTTGACACTTTATTTCGGACCGAAAAAATTAACTTTTGGAGAAATGATGATTTTCCGATATTTGGACACATACCCATGTCCGACAGTCGAATTTCAGTTAACTAATACATTTAATACTCCCTCCGTCCCAATTTAGTTGTTACATTTGTTTTTTCAATAGCTTTTACGAGATGCAACTTCAAACACCAATATCTTGAGTTACATATATGAAAAAATTATAAAAATTATGTATTTGGAAAATACAAATTGGGACGAATCAAACAAGATCCCACATGACTATGTTTTTTCTTATGTATATAAACTAAAAGACATACCAAAGTTATGACGTGAATAGTGTCAATGTTCAAAATGTGAAGCAACTAATATGGGACGGAGGTAGTAGCATGGTGGAAGTAACACAACTGTCACTAACTGCTTCTTATCTTTGTAGCTCTAGTATTTAAAGAGTGAGCCAAATACCACCTGAGTATACCCATCACAGATCACACCTTCCCCAGCTGAATCAAAAGGCAAGAAATAGGAAAGAATGAAGCAAGTGAGTGAGAATGCAATGAACACTAATGAATCTACAGTTGAAGATGATACCTCTCTGAAGATCCAGAAACCTCATCGGAGGATACTATCAGGACTCAGACTGCTTACTGAATCATGTCAGACTGCTAGAACAAACAGCAATGCCAGTGCGAGTGAAGTTAAGCTCAGTAACAAAGATGACGAAGATGTTCTCAAGAAGATAAGTGAGCTTCCCCGTGATATACTAATGCACCAAATACTTGCAAGACTTCCCATCAAATCGTTACTTCGCTCTAAGTCAGTGTCCAAACACTGGTACTCCACTGTCTCTTCTACTGAATTTGCTAATGTTCATTTCAAAACTCATCTCTATAATAATTGTCCTTCTTCCCCTATAGAATGCCTGTTTATTCAAGCAGCTAACAGTTTCTATCTTTTCTACCTTCAAGAAGGAAAAATAGTGCTTGATTATTGCTTAGTGAAATTAGAGCCTAATTTTTGTTATAACAACACAGCTGAACTTTGTTTAGTAGGCTCATGTAACGGACTAGTATGCTTATCAGATTCCTTTGCTGGTCACTTCTATGTATGGAACCCCATTGCTTATCATTGCCAGAAGTTTTCCAACCTGCATTTGTTTTCCTACAAGTATCGCACCTCTTGGGGATTCGCGTATGTTTCCTCTATCAATGATTATAAGGTGGTGAGAATAGCAGAAAACTATGACAGTCGAGAAATCATTGTGCACGTCTTCTCATTGCAGACTAAGGAATGGAAACAAATTCATGATCATGGGCTCGATCCCTGTGTCTGTTTAATCAAAACTAATCCTGGAGTGTTGGTTGATGACACCTTATTTTGGGTTATGGCAACAAGAGATCCAACTAAGAAGCATATTGTTGTAGGATTTAATTTGGCAGTTGAGAAGTTTGATGAAATTCTTGGTCTCATTCCCAGTACTAGTTTTCATGATCACTTTCTATGTGTTATGGGAGGATGCTTGTCATTTTGTGGCTCAAACATGCACATGGAGTCATATATATCGATTTTGAAGCGACCTGGAGAGGTGGAATCGATTACACTCTCCTCCAACTCAAATTCATGGTCGTATTCTCACTTTGTGGGATTTACGAACACTGGCAAATCGTTCGTGGTCTCAAAGACATCGGAACTAGCTCTGGTTGATCTGAAGTCATCCCCAAGAGAGTACTTTACCCTTGTGACTTTCAAAGAAGCTTGCAAACCTTGTATGGTGGGCTACTTCCCTAGTTTGATTCCACCATTTGTAGTTTGAAGTTTGCAGGATGGTTAATAACAGGAGAAGTAATCTATTACACTTGTTTTCTGCTAGAGACTTCTGTGGCTTGATTTTGTGCAGTATCTGTTTTGCTGCTACAATAAGAAGTTCAGTTTGTATTTACCAAAACATTGCATCAACAACTTAACTTTATCTATCTTCATTGCAGTGTATGTTGCACTAGATACTTGTGACTCAATTGATAATAGACAGTACATGTCCAAGAAAATTCAATTGCAACACAAACAAAAGTTACTTAGCAACTTCCACTTGCTAAGATTAAAAAACACAATTGACATTTGACATCCAATAGCATTTGGGTTTAGTACAAATATCAAACAACCTATTGAGTGAAAATTTATAAAATGAGAGTAATTTTAGAGCATATGCAATCTTTTAATGTTAAAAAAGAGTGCAAATATCATGTTGAAAGGTAGTTCTTTTAGTCTTTTGATGTTACAGAGTTGCTTGAAATACTACTATTAATGTTACAGATTTGCTTGAACTACAGACTACTACTAGGGAGGACTTCTTTCGGGTACAAATGTGACCCGACCCGAATACCCGATGCGTCAAGGTGAGATGGGGTCTAGTTTTTTTATAAGCTCATTATTAACTTAACTATTACTAAACTAATTATTTAAGAGTAATACAGAACTAAATTCTAATCAATTAAGAAGATGTCTTCTCAGATGAATTCCCTCTATTTGAGCTATTAGTCTTTACTTGGATTAAGAATTGATGGCCTAACATTTTATAAAATATTGACTTTTATTTTAACTTAATGTAAACCCTTACTGAACTTCTATTAGCTTCATATCAAAACTTATTGTTGGCTAAACTCTTGTTTGGGGAGAAGGGGGACTAAAAAATAATGTCTCAAACACATACGAAAGGAAGAAAAATACTTTTTTTGCCTCAAATTAGTTATCACATTCGCTTTTTAAAAATAATACTTCATTAAAGTCTGAGCTTTAAATGTAACAGATTATGTTGGCCAAGCAAGGATGCTCTTATTGTAGGATAAAACCACATATTGGAAAATACGAAAATGTATCAATGTCTAATTTCTATATATCAAAAATTAGTAAATATTGGGATTTATATACCATCCTTTGACAGCATATTGTAATCACTTAACTTTTGCTATGTGGTTGAACTTTGTAACTTTATGTTATGTTATGATCAATGAAGGGATGGTGTAAGTGTAATTGCTATCGTTAAAAACTAATGGTCTACAACCTGTTCAAAATGACCTTTGATGGTTTACAATACGTTCAAAATCTAACCACTAATTCATGATTAAAGATATTAACAGTTAAAGTTATATAAAGTACGTCACATTCCGATTTCCTTGAAGCATAAGAATAGATGATACTTTATATAATTTGTCACACAATAGTTGTATTAAAAGTTAAAACGCATTCGGGAAGAAAAAGTCCTAATTCTTCCTGTCACTAAATAACGTCCTAATAAAATGCAACATATATCTAGGGAAGTTAATTTGTAATTGGTTTAGTCTATTATTACGAGAGGTAGATTAACCAAATAAATATAGGGGTTTTTTGTGGGGAAGGACCAAATAAAATAGGCTTTTGTGGGGAAACACCACTTAAATTTTTTTTGGCGAGAAGGACCAATTAAAGTACTTCCGTTGGCAACTAAACACCAGGTTTATGATTTTCCAGGCTACTTTGTCAACATTCCGGTCTTGACTTTTTTTTCCTTCCAAAAGATCGTTTTTTTCTTTTCTCTCATTCTAACCTAAGTCCTCTCACCAACCAGTTCTTCTTTCCATTTACTTCTTCCCAACCATCAAACCCTTTTCCATTTTCGGATCTTCAACCCTTCTCTCTCCTCTAGCATTTCTTCATTGAATTTCAAGAAATCTCTCCTCTGGCATATCCCCATGTTTGAAATTGGTTTTGAAATTAATTTCGAAAATTGATTTCGTCGATGTTGATTCGTGAATCAAGGAGTTCTTTGCAACTAATTTATGTTCTTCCACTTTTCCATCACTTTTCGAGATTTGTTCTTCGAACTCGAGTGAATTGACCGCAAAACGCTGGTGTTCTTCGAAGTTGCTAGACGTTACCGGAAGTTGAGTGAAGGGGAGGCAGATTAAAGGATAAAGAGAGAGAAACTAAAAGTTTGAAAAGTTAATTGAAGTTGTGAATGATAATGAACATTTTTTAGTGAGAGAAAACTCGGTGGAAAAATGGTGATTAATGAGGAAGGAGCCGATCGGAGCTAACCTTGGTGAGAAATTGTTCGAAATGGTGGAGTGAAGTGCAGTTGAGTAGGGAGCAACTTCAATTACTTTGGGGGAAATTGGGAGAAATTTGGCAAATAGGGTTTTAAATAGTAGGAAATTGGGGGAAAAATCGATCTTTTGGAGGGAAAAAAAAGTCAACACCGAAATATTGACAAAATAGCCGGAAAATCATAAACCGGTGTTTAGTTGCCAACGGAAGTATTTTAATTAGTCCTTCCCACCAAAAAAAAAAAATTAAGTAGTGCTTCCCCACAAAAAGCCTATTTTATTTGGTCCTTATCCACAAATAACCCTAAATATAGCCCCAAATTTTGCATCCACTGGAGTCTGGGTCCCTAGCCCCTTCTCGGTTAGGTGGTATGAACAATAATGGTACCAATAAAAATTTGTGAAAAGTCTTAAATCAAGTAAAAATCTATCATTTTGTAATCGTTCATTATTATCTATCAATCTTTCATGCAGATTGCTAGAACATCAACACTCAAGAAACAAAGGGATAATTGTCATAATGAATGACTTATAAACCGTGAAATTCAACAGTTAGTACTCAAAATTTGGAGCTTTTTCTTGGAAGAAAAGGGAAACTTTATGTTAGTATGAATTTGCATCTGAGCTCAAAATAGTGTTCTTCTTTAGTATCCTGAAGCAAATAATTTACAATCAAAATCAGCAAAGAACTACATGAATGGAGTATCATGCGACCGTCGCCTTTTTCAAAGATCGCATGTATACTAAGAAACGCTCAACTGTAAAGAAGATAAGAGAAGACTGAAGTTTCTGGAGGCAGATATTACATGTAAACTATTGCAAAAGGAGGAAAAACAACGAATTAAGGTAACGAATGTGTGTTAACCATATACATCAGGACTAAACTACCTACCTACCTAATAAACACTCTACATATACTTTGTTTTTGTTTCCTTTCTTTTTCTTTCTTTTTTTGGGGGTGGGTCTTATTGAAACAAAGAAGAGGGCGAAACGAGGAACACATTTGTACAGATTTTGTAAAGAGGCCAAAAAGGGGGTTGTTACCAATTGGTTAAGCCTGGAATCCAGCAGGTTAGAATTCCTCCTTGAGGAGAAACAATGTGTGTGCTATTTGCCTAATTCATGAACTTTCTACAGTTTGGAGCTTTACATAAACAGGGCACCTTAAACTCATCAGGCTCGTCCGGATCAAACAAGTAATCGTACCTGCCATACGAACATTAGAGATTATATTAAAGCGAAAACTGAAATACTCACGTGCACTTGCAAGAGAGAGACAAGGGAAGGGAGAGAGAGATATACGTTAGCTCATCACCAGCAGGAACAGTAGTTTTGGCAATGAGAACAATTCGGCTCTCATCGTCACCAACACTCATGATTCTTGCATAGCAGTTCGGCATGCACTGCAATAGTAGATGAAATGTTCAATAGGAAGAAAGAAAAATTAAACTACGGTATAACTAATGCAACTCGTTCTCCGGTTTCTTTATATTCATTCTTTACAAGGGACCTCCCCAGATTCATGGAATTTAGAATCGATAGACATCATTCTTTAAAAGCAGGGAAATCCAATAACTAGATCAATAATGGAACTATAAAAGAAGGTAAGAGAGTTACTGAGGTATATACAAGATATGTTGGAAAATTAAAAATAACTTACTGAGTGATTGATTAGGCGAGCAATGTTTCCCTTGTCTGTAGCATCCACTACTACTTCTTCACTGATCTTAAACAGCTGCAACAAAAAGAAAAATTGACATATATAATCTGCAGTGTTCTGGCAGTCAAAGGAATTCATGTTTCCTTCATGGTCACTGATCACATTTCCCATATTATTCCGGTACATTAGAATAGAGTTTAAAGCCAAATGTGAACGTGTAAACACCACACAGGAAAGAAGGGGTAAATTTGAAGAATCTACATGTAGACTTTCACATGAGACTAAAGGAAGCACCAAGTTCCATTAACGGAAAGAAAAACTCTTGATGGCTAACAAGTTAGCCTTTTGAGAACCATTAATTTAGTTAAAGTTGTCTTAAAATATAGGTACTATAGATTGATCATTGATGTAAGGGTGCAGGTGAGGGGGGAAAAAAGAAAGGTGTTCCATTTCTTTTCGAATGTCCTTTTTTAAGAAGTAGTAAACTGATATCGTAGTGCAGCAAGACCTCAAATTTGCACTACTTCCAGGAATCACATATCTGTAAATTTACAGCTGTAATTGCAAAGGCTGTTCTCACAATAATTGGAAACATTAACTACAAACTACTTCACCATAGTTATGACTTATGAAAGCAGTTTTATACTTCCTCCGTTTCTTAATAGATACATCATATTGACTTTTTACACTATATGGAATTCAACTTTGACCATATTTAATTACTATTGTGTAAAGATACACGTCATTTTCTTAATTAGTTGGGATAATCTCAATGTATATTTTCAAAATATTATTTATTTTATAATTTTTAATAATATATAATCAAAGATATTGATAGTCAAAGTTGTGCATCGGCAAGTGTGTCCAGTCAATATGATGCATCTATTAAGAAACAGAGTAAGTATAATTTATATTTAGGTCATACATAATTTAATTGTCTAATAGTGACTCAGGTTGGTGTACAAAATAATCAAGCAGTAGTAACTCACATAGCAGTCTTTTCCTTCTATCCGATAACGAGCTTCTCTCAGATCTGCAATACTGCGCCTTACTTGCTCTCCACGATATTCAAGAACCTGAAAGCTGCATGTCAGACTATTTTCTTCGGGATAAACAACCACTTAATATATGGATCCAGGGAAAAATGCATATTCCTACATAAAAAGCATGTAACAGAGGAACACGACTTCATAAAAACAGCAACTGTACAATGTGGATATATTACTCTACCCTAACTCATCCTCCCATAACAACTCATACATAATGCACTACCAAATGATCTTCTCATTAGGATTTATACTGGCTTCCTTTAAAGAGAATCATGTGAAGAATGAAAAGTACGATTAATTATAAAAAATTAATTTGTCATATTTTAATGTATTTGTCCTTACAAAGCAGATGACGAGGCATATATCACGACAATTTAAGCTGACTCCTGAAACCAAATGAAGATGCATAGATGGCCACAATTAAAAACAGTCCAATTTCTGTAGCCTAAGGTGTAAGGATCATCCAAGGTCTTGCAGTCAAGCAACAAACACAAAAAGTGAGTTTTTAAGAACACTGAAATTGATATTAACAAAGTCAACATGTAGAATATTAAACCAGCTTTGAAGAAATTATTATATACGCAGATTAAAAAATAATAAATAAGAACCACTGACCATCTCTCCTTCCTGAATGTCACGACGAGAAAAGAGACCCCATCCATGTATTCCAGATCTACCAAAGCAAACTCGATCATTTTCTGTTCGCTGCAGCCAGAGAAATATCCTAGGCCTCAGAAAATCGAATTCAATAAATAGAACCAGTAGCTATTGATTGATAATGAGAATTTCACCTGCAAATGGTATAGCCGGTCTCTAAAAGTTGAAAACGTTTTAGGCTCCTCCACTTCCTGTCGAAGAACAAATGAAAATTCTATTTACTTCTGATCCAATCAAAAGTAATGGAGGACAATCAAACATCAATGTCATATTAAAGAAAATTAATGCTTACTCGATATGCATTCAACCGTTCCATTTCTCGCAAAGAATGATGACAAGGCCATCTAACTTTATGGGCAACAGCTTCTTTTCCTGTCCTCTAGTAACCAGAAAAACAGCATAAAAAACCTATAAGCTCTCTGCAATGAAATCGCATTTAAACTAGAAAGGAGATATAATCTTATAAAACATGAAAGACAACACAAGAACCAAATGATGAACATCAACTTGTATGCTTTCTCTTAGATTAATATATATAGAGCTATAACAACCAATCTTACAAAACAATGCAAAGCATCCTATAAACCTCCAAGGCTCCAAGTGCAAGATCAATGCACAGGAAGCAATCGAGACATCACATAAAAAAGGCAGCACAGGTGAACTGAAAATAATTAGAAAGACCTAAACGAACTCATAAGTCTTTCATTATATAAGATAAAATCAAGCAAGTTGAACCAAGAATAACCAGTTTGTAGGAAACAAGTTAATAGATCAAGAATTATATAAAGAAGGCTACTTGTAACAAGTAAAACTGCAAAACATCATGTCAAAAATAGCATTCTCAATAGGCTCGAGGAAATTTTACATATAGTTGCTTAAAAAGTAATCGGTGTCAGAGTGTGATATAACAGAGCTCACGCCTACCTTATAGTTCTTGTTTTTGGGTCGCTGGTATATCCGGCACCTTGCTGCGGAGTCTGGATCAGCTTCACTGACCTCTTGTACTGGAGCCTCTCCGGATTCTGATCTTGTAGATGAAATTAACCTTGAACCAGTCCGTTTTTTATTCTGAAGTAAATTTTTTTGCGGAGAAAACCCCTGATGGGGTCTGTACAATAAGAACAGTGTCTGGATTAGGAGCCCTGCATCAATAAATAAGAATTAGTCCACAATGCAACATCATTATCATACTTCCCCTTCATTTCCATTTTCACGTTTTTGTTCAAATACCTGTGGTAAGCACAATAAGAAACCATCTTGGTGATCTGTTTCCCACTCTTTTCTAAGCAATGCAACTGCCATGGACGATATCAGTAGATTCCAAACGTCAGCAAACAAGAATTAGACAACACTCATGCAAATAAACCCTTTGGCACTTGAGAACATATATCATTAACTTCTACTACCTCCGTTCCTTCTTAATATACAAACTTTCCTTTTCAGGCCGTTCGTTTTTAATAGTTACACTGTTACTTTATCTATATAAGGTAAAATGCCCAATCATTATTCCCCACTTTTGTCCCCTATGTGGTCCCTCGTCAAAGAAATTAACCCACTTTAAAGTTAAAACCCCCCATCTACCCAATTTTTCTCTTTCCTCTATTTTTTTTATTTACTTTTTGTACTTCTTACTCCCCACTTTTCATAATTCCTCTCTCTCCAACTTTTTTACTTTTTCCTTGGTTCTAGTGAAAAGCAAACCGTGTAGATTAAATAGGAATAGAGGTAGTATATAAGTATCTACAATGGCAGTGCCACAAAATGTTAACAAAAATTATCAAGATATATAAGCCGGTTGCCACTTTTTAGATTTTACAACTTGGAAAAAAATAGTCCAATGGAAATAATGGAAATTGGAGGGCTGTATCTCACTAAATTCGCCCCTAGTGGCTACAACTGAATCCATATCCTGCCTCAACCATCTAGGGTAAAGATATGTATACTAATATACAAACATATACTTCATCCTCTTTCCAATAGATGTTACAATTTCCTAGATTGGACATGTCGCAATACTTGGTACTTACTACTTTTGGACACTTAATCACACTTAAAAGTTAAAAGTACAAGACCAATAGAGATAAAGGGGATTTAGCTTCACTCATTAAAGTCCCCTTCGTCTCTCTCTCTACTTTTTGTTATACAGTTTGACTTCCCTCTACGTATCACTTATAAGAAAACGGAAGAAGTATATATATATATTCTAAATGTATTAGCAAGAAATTGTAGAATAGTGACAAACTTTCTACATAAGTACATGAATATGCAAATATTGAAGTGTATAATACGACGACAACTACCGTTTGATCTCATGCTCAGTTAATCAGATGAACCAACAACACATATTGGCAGCACACATTCAAGTAGTTCTTCATATCATAACAAATTCAAATGTGATTACACTGTAGCACAAAATTTTGTCCCGACTGATTATTGAATTCTCATTTATATGCCATTCATCTCCGCCAAAATCACAAGCAACCACAAATTGTAGCTTAATCTAGGTTCAGGATCAATTAACCAGGTAAAGCTAGACACAACCTAAAAAGGGAACTTCAAACAAAGATAAGTAGCAACGAGAACCCATAGGAAAAGAAATCCAGTACCTCCATGCGGTAGCCAGCTCTTGATGCGCACATCGCATGGTAATAAGTCGAACACTTACAACACTGAGTACAGGCACCATGTATCTGCTTACAAATTATACACACCTGAAGCACCCAGAAAGAGAAAGGTGTTCAAATGTTATGGGTCATGTATATGTTACTGAAAGCAATACTGTAGTTCTAAAAGCTCATATATAAGTCTCAAGATCTACTAACAGTAAAAAAAAAAAAAAAAAAATACACCATAGACAGCTAAAAATAGTAATTCTTTGCAGAAAGTAATGAATAACATTTTAGTTTCTGGTATTAACACGCTATTAGCATAAACACTTCCTGGACTGGCATCTCCTGATCTCCATGTAAGCACCCAACTGCCGCGGAAGACATAAAATAGAGTAACTGTAATCAGCTCCTAATATGCTTCCTAAGATTGCACGACTTTGATAACAAAAATCAACCTCTTTCCTATTTTCTTTCTCTTGGAATGGGCAGAAGACTCTGATAACAGAATAAAATTGTAAAAGTAATTCTAAGCATGTTCACATGACATGATACTTATATGAGCGTTCCATATTTCACAATTTAACATACTGAATTTTTCTGACTTCCATCAGTGACACAGGATATACAATGCTTAAAAAAACAGGAGAGGGCAGTCACTTGAAATTATAGATAGCATCAATATAGGAGAAGCATATATTAAGCATGCATTTAAATTATAAGTTCATAAAATACCTTTACAAAAGCACTTGACGGAATGCTCAAAATTCCCATAGCAGGTTCCATCTGTTCATCACTGGCAAAGGAAACTTCAGGCCTAAACCAGGCGCAAGTTACATGGACCCACAATGTGCCAATATCAGTTGCCTTCAATGCACCTCCTGTGATAGAGAAAATGTCGTCCCGTGAGCTTGAGTCCAAAAGGTAAGTACAAGACTAGAAAGCAAACTGATCCTCGGATCCTGAATAATTCTTCATTAAAAGAGGGAGCAGAAAAGAGGTGGAAGGGGATGGAAACGAGTTGAATATATGAGCTCACATGCTGGAGATCAAGTGAAACAACAAAAAGAAAAAAGGGTTTAACCAGTTCAGAAACATCAACAATCATTAAAGATCAATCCTGATCACATAAATCCACAATCACCAATGCCTAAATCAGATTCTAGATTCCGAAACAAGAAACAGTGAAGAAAGTGGAAGAGATCTTATGATAGACAATCATCGCCTTCCTATAAGGTTCAGAGAAAACAAAAGAGTTGTCATCTCAATAATAACATACCTTTTACAGGACAAAGGCAACACTCGCGTTCAATATCTGGTGTTTCACAAGCTCTGCATACCCACGAAGTTAGATCTCGTACATTTCTAGCTCCATAGCATTCTTGATGGACAGCGATTTGACATCTAAAAGAGAAATTTCAAATTATTATAAGGTCAGGAACTTGAAAGGGTTTCATCCATCATCCAGAAGGCTAAAATGTCCATATCGCAGTCATAGACATTGCAGTACAGTGTACAAATCAATCAAGAAAACAAGTACAAACAAAGTACCTATTGCAGATAATGATTTTGTTGTAATCCCAATCCTCAACCCATCTGCAAACAGCACATCTTTCGGTTGTCCATTTAGCATAAACAGGCTCATATTTTTCTGTAAATGCAACAAAAATGCAGTCAGACTATTCCCTCCATAGATCAAAATAGATACTATCCGTCCATACATAATTACCATGATACTGTTCAAACTACCCTATAAGTGTCAAATGTCAATTACCTTGCAAGAAAGAAAGCAGTTTCTGCCTTCGAACTTTCAGCGAAGGTTTTTTAGGAGGCTTAGAAGAAGCAGCAGCTTGTGCATGATATTCTGCCATCTGCAACATCTGAAGAAACAGAAGGAGAAAGTGTTGATTAATCACTAAAAAACTGAATAATTATATTTAACCAGGAAACTGTGCTTCTTAAAAAATACCAAAAATATTAAGAAATAAAAGTTGCTCATCTACACCACAAAGAAACAGAAAGAATCACTGACTTATCAACCAGGTGCACTAATAATTCATCCTTACTCCAATATATAAACATTGTAGAGGTGCAGTATTAGCCAAAGGCAAACTACGAGAAGCTGGAAAAAGACGCACACTGATGTATCTGAACTTGTCAAGTGATATCCATACATTCAACCAAGTGATAGAAACCCCAGAAACGAGCTTCCATGCCATCATGTGTGTGTGTGTGTGTGTGTGTGTGTGTGTGTGTATGTAAGTGACAATAAAAAGACTGGTTCACACATTTGTTATCAGTACAGGCAAATGCACACTTTAACTGCATTACTTGTCATATCAGTGAAATAAAAAAATGTTGCAGATCAAGTGGTGAAAGTACACACCCACTGCTCCAGTGTCAGCATAGATCCTTTGACCCTAATACTCATCTTCCAGTTCTTCACTTTGGAACCCGTATGCCTTTCCCACTCGCTAAGTTGCTGCTTCGATGTCCCACAATATCCGCATTTGCATACAACTCTGAAACAAAGTTGAAAGTATGGAAATCACTAAAAGTTCTGTCAAGAATAAATTTCATGTAGTCTGAAGTTTAACTATGCATGTAACAGGAGCATGAGATTTAGCTCAGCCAAGTTCACTGTAGATAACAGTAAATCTTCCCTCCGTCCGATATAACAATTCCCATGTTCTATTTCAGGATGCACCAAATAAACTTCACTTTCTTTCTAAGTTTAAAGTTTTTTCTCTCCATCACAATTCACATCAACTACTAATACATGGTCAAAAACTTAAACAACAATTTTAAAAAAGAAAAAAGGATAGCATAACTCAAGAATAAAGAGTCAAGTTAGAGTTGCAGTCAGAGGTAAAAAAGGTCCAATTTGAAGGCAAAATCAGATTAGGCAGAGTCAGAATCGATTTGGATATCCAATTGCTGACAGGGTCTGAGTTCAATTCTGCAACATCTGGTCCGAATTTGACCAGTTGTCATTCCTAAGGTAGGGCCATCTGCCACTATCACAACTATATGGATATAAGAAGGTAATTAGGTCATTGCTAGGATTCCCATCAAGAAGCAACTAAGCATGCCACCATTATCACCCCGAATTTAGAATGCAAGCAAAGCACACAAAAGGATCAAAAAGTCGTTGACCATGCCCTACTACAAACCTATCAAGAGAATAATCATATGTTGAAGACAGCATCATTATACCTGAGAGATGTTTCATGGGTTTTAGGGTCTGTAATTGTAAAGGCTAGTGGATAATCATAATAATATTTTTGACATAAAATTCAAGAAAATGAAAAAAATGGTTAAGATATTGGCGAAGACGATTTCTAGGGACCTAGAACACCTGTACAAAGTGCATGCATCCATGCCAGAAGAAGAATACTTACAAATGGAGGCTAGGAAAATATATGCCTTCCATGCCTGAGCAAACAACATTAACCTTATCCGGCAGCTTGACCTGATCATTATTTCTATAATACCTGTGTGGAAAGAAAAGAACACCTATCATCAGACTCCTTTGTCAAAGAAAGAGCGAGGGATAGAGAAAGAGTAAACATGAAATTTTGTTGGAAAAATTCACACAAATACACATATAAGAAGGCTTACTTGACTCTGGGCTGATTTTCTGAATCTGACAATTCAAAGTTGAACTTCACTTTGCAATCAGGGCAGTAGTAGTCGGTGGCCCCAAGATCCTGCCATCATCACAAGGAAACATTAGAACAGTTCCTGCTTTCCGTTAACTTCAAAACCATTGTAACTCAACAAGGAAAGGAAACCTTGAAAAGGTTGCTTGAAATTCTGTCACATTCTGCATGCACCCAAACTTTACAACCATCGCACCTCACCTGTGTTAACACCAAGCAAAAGCATATAAACTTGATAGCAAAAAAAATCTGTAAAAAGCTAAAGCAAGAAGAAAGCATATGCTTGGTCATGTGTAGGCAGTCTTACCCATTTACCGCTGTCTGAGTGACTTCCAATCTTTTTGCAAATACCACAGTACTGTTTCAATCTCAGTGACTGGGGAAAAGAAAACAGAAAATAAGTCCATGTCAAAAGAAAAGTGTATACAAGAAAGTAAGTCCGCCTGCTCATAAACACAGTCACACTAAGATAGTGTGGTTATTTAGATGAAATGGAAGCTTGAGTGAAAAAAAAATATAACAGCGTTGAGCATAGAAATTTTGTATTTTCTACCAACCTTGGCACAAGTCGCACAATAGAAATGACCTTCAGAGCCTGAAGCCTTTCCTGTCTTCTTCATCTTGAGTGGAAGGCCAGCACCACATCCTGCACATGATGGTGTGTCTTTTGCTTTCTTAAAGCCATTCTGCAGCATTAAAAAAAGTTTTTAAGCACAAAAGGGTCAAAAATGGTTAGGTTCAAACTTATGAGACCAATATGGATCAGCCTCTAAAGCACAAGTCTTTAAAAGTTCAGCAAGAAACTAGATAAGCTCACTCAGAAAAGAAAATGAGTAAATTCCACCAACAATACTCAGAGAACAACAAGAAATGCTTATGACTTATGAGAAGCAAGCTCCAAGTTGATGCTTTCTTTCATTCACCTATTCTAGTCAGAGGCCATACAGAAACTGAGGAATCTATTCCTGCAAGGTGAGCACTATGCTCGCCATAAATATCAATGTTTGCAAGATAAGCGAAGGAGAAGAAAAAAGTCAATATCATAGCTAATTTTTAAGTTCATGGGTACACGTATTATAGCTATAACCATCTACACTGTTGTTCTATATACTCGCACCAAGCTCATAGCATTCTGATTAGTGCCAATTGGGCACACTCCTAACTTTGGGACTTGAGGGGCAAAAGGCAAGTCTTGAGGTGAACAGGAGCAGCATCAGCATATATGGCAATGCCCGTTTGATGTTCACAGAAGCAGCAAAAGTCATCCCCAACTAGTGCAGTTAGAGGCCATAAAGTAGTACAGTACATATACCTACACAGGTATATGTACATGCATATACCTATGCAGGTATAAACATGCAGTGCTACTGTCATAGATGTTTACTTTGCAGACAGTGTCGGTCTATTTGGGGAGGTAAGCACGAAAGTGCTGCGTGTGGGTACTAGCATACTGCATAAGTTGTCCGACTCCTCTAAAAGTCTCTATGTCCACATATATAGACTCCCTTGTTTCACCTGATAATGCTAGTGATAAAGAATTGTTTCATCTTCTTACAACATTTCTTCTCCTCATATACTACCTCCGTTCCAATTTATTGGCAACATTAGGATTTTCACGCCTCCCATTGCACAACTTTAACCATTGATATCTTTTATTATCTATAAGTAAAAAAAACTCTAAAAGTTAGTATTTTAAAACTATACATCGAGACAAATCTAACAAGATTCCGCATGAATATGTTTAACCTTACATATTAATCATACTAGAAGATCAAAAAGGAGTGTATAATAGTGTAAAGTCAATTTGTTGCAAGTAATTCAAAACGGAGGAAGTATTATGGTACAAATAAGACTCTCCTTAGCCAGTAAGTTTATCACTCTGCTTGACAAAAGGAATTTCCGAAAGGGTTTTCTCCTCAATAATGCATGTGGGAAGGAATACCAAAAAGGGAACACTATTCTTATGTTAGGAAAATCGATTCAATTCCTTATTGAGTTGTTTGGTTTTATCTAGCCAAAAGAAAGGGAAACAAGTAAACTAAGGTACTCTCCTCCCTCTCTACCGAAACTTTGATTTCTTCTCTGCGCCCAATCCTCGATCATCACTACCACCCTTCGCTGCCAAGAGAATCGCTGTCACTGTCCACATCCACTTTCAAGAGTACCACCCTTCTCATTTGTGCCATTATATACTGGTTGGCTGGTTAAAGTAAGATGGATCTATAATGGTTAAATTTGATCATGGAAACTAAGTTTAAATGCTCAAATTCAACCAACTGTTAATTCCATAAAACCATAACCATGGAATCAATTTCTTGTTCATTGATCACTAAGATTTTTCCCCTTCTATTCCAACTCCATTGATCAAATATCACTCTATAACTCAAATGGTCGTGGTGTAGCAAAGTCGTGGAGGATGGTTAAGGTGATGGAGGGGGTTGCTTATAGAGCTGCCCATGATGGGCTTGCGTGGATATGGTTTCTAGGGAGGGTGGGGGCTGGGCAGTGGCCTATACTTTGCGCAAAGGCTAGATGGTGGGCAGTGATCTGGTTGATTGAGGGTATCTTCTAGCAAACCATGGGGTATGGTATGGATTAGGCGGCAAGCGTGGTCAGGTTGTCGACCGTGGTGGGGAGAGCTAAAAGGTGGCAGTGGCCTTAGTTTGGGGTTGGTGTTCACCGTCAATGATGGTGTTCAGTGTATCAGTGTAGCTCCAGACTACAGGTTGTCGGCACTCTTGGTGAATGGCTGACTACCTGACGATATTTATTCATAAAGTGATGGTAAATTCGTGTTTATAGTTTATACTGTTTGGTGGTAGTTATAGAGGAGTTTGAAGGGAATCAAAAACCAGCCATGTGGGATATTCTAAAATAAATAAATAATGGAGAACTGGAATCCAAAATTTTGCAGACCAAATACAGAGGCAATCAAGGTCCTTGGTTCTCTTTCCATTTGTTGTTTCCCCCTAACCAAATGGCCCTAAATAGGCTAGCGAGAGTGCCTACGATAGCACAAGCCTTTCAATGAAGAGAGAAATTTGCAACATAAGGCTGCATATATGAAGTACAAAAGAAAATAAAAATAATAAACTGACAGTACAAAATTCAGGCTTAGATCCCAAGGGAAACCATCTAGTTTGTCCCAACCTAATGATTTAAAAAATGAAAGGAAACCAAACAATGCTCAGTAGTATGCTTTCCTTCCAACCTACAATCCCTGAATGACTTGCAACTCCCAGGTTGTTCACACAATACCAAGTTTCCATAAACAAAAAAAACATAAAATTAGTAAGCCAACAACAGATATAGACTGGCCTGGCTGTGATGGTGCAATTCCTGGTACTGGTTTGAGCCAGTGGCTTCCTGTGCCCCTCTGGAAATGGAATCAAAGCAAGAAGCTCTTCCAGCTGCCATATCTATCTCCTGCATTAACGTTTCCAGAAATCCATTTTCTGCCAGAAAAGCCTCCTCTAGCGCCTTGTGAAAGTTGCTTTGCTCACAACCATTCTGCCAGGCTTGCTCCTGGAACCTGAATCCATCAAAAGTACACCTAGTACCAGCAAACATGCAAATACAAAATCCTAAGCTTTACAAAACAGAAGCTAAGGAGCTTATACCTGTCCACATTATCCGCAAATGAATAAATCCTTTCACGCTTTACCCAAGCATAGTCCTGTTCAGCATTCTAGTTTATTAAAATTTCCAAAAATCATAAATGCATCTAACACTACTATCAACATCATTAATGAAATTAACAACAAACATAATGATTCATTCTTACCCTTTGCTTTCCATTCTCCGAGTACCCAAAAAACATCACACAGACCGCTCTAGGAACACGGAATTCCAAAACCCGTCGTGGAGCTTGTGATGCAGGATTAATAACTATTGCTGGCCATGCCGGATCATTCTTTCCCGATTTTACCCACACTATATCACCCGGAACATATTCATCTATACCCATATCACCATTGTCCCATCTGTGATGCTGCATCAACCTCCCATTATTACCACGCACACCAACGGCAGGTTTCCCATATTCCACCCAATGCCCTCGATCACGCGATGAAGTTAAAGTACTACGGGAACTAGAATACCTCCTTACCTCATGATTCATTCGCCTCCCACCTCTCCACCCACATTCTTCCTCATCATCATCATCATCAAAACCATTACCATAACCAATCTCCTCCGTGGACGTTGACACCCCACAATTTTGATCATCCCATTTATGTCCATTACCCCTAAATTTACCCCAACTAACCTTACCCTTTTGTGATTTAATACCAAATTTTTCATTCTTGGTTACACTAACATAATCATCATCATCATCATTCTCAATATCATCAGAATCATCATCACATTCTCTATAACTAGCAGCATTATTATTCTTACTACTCTTTTCCTTCTTCCAATCATCAAGAATTGAATCATTAAATCGAGAAGGAAGTACCTGAGCTCGTCCCCTTGACGTCCTCACCAATGGCGGTCTCCGGCTCTCCTTTGCCACCTCCGAAACATGCCGAGTTTTCACCTTACTCATCCTCTCTCTCCTCCCATGCTCCTCCTCCTCCTCCTCATCCTCATCCTCCTCATCCTCTTCCTCAGCAGGAGAGCACGAAACCTCGGTGCACCACGACGCAGCGAATTCCCGGAAATCAGCATTGTTATTATTATTCGACGAAAAAAACCGATGAAATCCACTGAATGGAATAACACCTGCAGCAACTTCTCCTAAAAGACTCAAAGGAAAATAATTACTACTACCATTACTATTACTACCATTGTTATTGCTGCTATTGTTGTTGTAGTTGTTGTGCTTTCTCTTCTTCCTAATGTTATCTTCTTCCTCGGTGTTCGATGATTGAATAACACGACACCGTTTTAGGGTAGGCATTGTCGATTTCAAACTTCGTTTGATAATCATCTCAACTTCAACCCAAATTTCGAATCCAAAATTTACCCAATCTTTGAATTCGAAATCTCACTGAAAACCCTAATTAACAAACCCTAACATATCAAATCTCAAATTCCAAAAACTTATCAGATGCAACAGAGAAAGAACACCATACAACAATTCTTCAATCCCAGAAAAATCCCCAGAAAAATAACGAATGTTAATTCAATTTCTTCGATTTCCGAGATTTTCAAACCCCATAATTTTGACACAGAAATTAGGCGGGAAATTGGGGTTAATTTTCACACAAAGTTGAATCAAACAAAAACAGAGAAAAGAGAGAAAGAAAAAGCAAAAAAGAGATCTAATTTTTATTTTAATTTTTTCGTTAAGTAGAAAATTAAAGTTCCTAAAATCAAAAAAAAAACAATCGAAATGTTCTTCAGTTCTAGAGAGAGAAAGAATGAAGATTGACTACTGACATGAGAGAGAAAGTAGAGAGAGAAAGAAAGAGAAAGCGAAAAGAGGAGAGAGAAAGAGATGGGTCGGCGTTATCCTTCGTGAAACTAAAAAAAAAGTATAAAACTTGTTTTTTCGTGTTTACGGGAAATTTTGGTAAAAAACATAATCTCTCTGTTTTTCCAAAAAAAAAAAAAAATCAATTTTTTTGTTTTCTCAAATTGAAATGTTTTTGGGTTTTCCTATTTTAAATCTTCTGCAACTTAGTAAAATGCAACAATGGAGTCAGTAATAATCTATTAATCTGAACTTAATTACATTTTGTTTCAACAATGAACAATGGAAGTACTGAAAATGTGTGTGTAAGTAATGTAACACTTATGATTAGTTTAGTTAGTCTTAAATTTTTATGTTAGAATTTAATGTAATTAGTTAAAACAAATTTATCTTGGTATAAGTAAAACTAATGTTTGATGTTCTAAAGTTTGCTCTTTTCATGGCTGCCATGAAAGAACGAAAGTTTTACAGGAATATGACTTTATATTATATGCTTTTAGTGTATATTTATTTTGTTGTTGTTTCTTTTATTTTGGGTTAGTTTGCAAATCTCTGTTAAAGTTGTGTTTTTTTTGTTCCAACAAAGTTGGAGCTGAAATTTATGGTCTGAAATCTGAACCAATATGTGTCACACTTTCGTATGATAGGTTTGGTTGGTTTGAAATAATTAATGGGTGTAAAAGTATTGAGTTGAATTAATGATGGTTTTAAGAAAAATTTAACTTTGGGATTGAAGATTTTGATTTTATGACATGGGGAAAAAACCAGGGCTTTCGTTACCTTGTTATGGTACAGTTTCTTCAACTCCAGGAAGAAAAGAAGATGGGAATTTCATGATGGTTTATATAGTTTTGGGTCAAAACTCAAAAGCACTAGGACTCCATTTTTGTAAGAGTAATTCGATACTTCTAGATTGCTAGACTTCAAAGATGGTATCAATTTGATACTATGGTCAATGGTGATATCACAATTTGCAAGTGTTTTTTTTTATATAGTTTGGAGCTTCCTTCAACTCTTTATCGCGGAATCATTTTAACTATCTGAATTGAACTAAATTGAAGTGAAAATAAGTCCAAAAGAACAGGGTCTTACTCAGTTTCTTTATCTTCTTAATAGATAGATGCATCATATTAATTGGAGATATTTGTCAATTCTTAACTTTGAGTATTAATATATCTAATTATGAATTATTAAAAATCATTAGAAAATTATTTTGAAAATATACATTGAGATAAACCCATTAATCATTAAGATAATGACATAAGTCTATATATTAGTAATTAAAATATGGTCAAAGTTATAATCTAAATAGTGTGAAAAGTCAATATAATGTATCTAATAAGAAATGGAGGAAGTATGTCATTAAAGGCGATAATTTATCAGTCAGCAATGCAGCTAAAGCCTAAGGGCCACTAGAGGCATCCTTGGCAAATTGTTAACGTTATTACAGATATTCAATTTTGTCTCCATTCTTTTAACAATTTGGAAAAATCAAACATATATCTTCAAAGAAGCTAATACATTAGCAGATTGGATCACTAATGTGAGACATCTAGTTGATATTTCTTTTGTTATTTATCAATGTAATAATTATAGTTCATACAATTATCCTTATAAATGACGCATTAGGAGTTCCCTTCAAGTGGAGGGTATCATAATGTTGCACTTATCCTTACGGGGCTTTTGACTCGAGGGATAGGGTTAAGAGGATAAGAGGGTGGTTATAGATAAAGAATATATCAATAGGTGAGATAAGGTAAAAACAAGTCTTTACCCTTGATAAGGATAAAACAGTTAATGCATCTAACAATTTTTTTGTATACAAAAATAGTGTTTGTGTATAAACAAATAGTGATTTTGTTGTTTTTATCTTATTTTGCTAATTTACAAACACAACACTATTTTTTCAAGCACACATGCACACTATTTTTTCAAGCACACACTATTTTTGTTAAAAAAAATTGTTGGATACATATAACTGTTAGATCCCTATCATTTCTCGTCCTCTTTCCCTTATTCTATCCCTCCACTTTTATCCCTCAAAACAAACTCCTCGTTACTACTTTTAAGAAAAATGATATAATTTGTTACAAGACCCTTTTGTTTGTTTTAATTTGGTCCAGGACTATAATATATATCTTAACGTCAAAGACGAACTTTAATGATTTTCAAGCTTGTGTAATGTTAAGTTTGTCCAACATCTCATTCTTTACTTCCCATTTCCATTAGAACTTTGGTCTTTATCCTCTCTATTTTCATTTTTTGCTCCCACGATGCCAAAGAAATACTTTCTCCCAATATTCTAAGCAAATTGATAGAGGTAGCCCTAAACCATATATAAATTTTTAAGAATAATATAATGGATAACATTAGTTAAAAAGTTTACACGTCATTTTGTCATAATTCCTAAAATACTATCAGTTGGCCGATTAGTCCTTAGAGTTCCATATATCAAAATCGCTTTTTCAATACCCCAATAATTTGCTTTGTATAGATTGAAAAACAAAAATGATAGGCTTCCCATCTTCACCTCACAAACAATGGGCAACCTTGCACAATATGTAGCAAAAGCCCAAATAGAAGAGCGAGATAAAATGACGGGTGCTTGCACAAAGCTCTTAATGCTCTTAGAGCATCGAAAATGGTTATTTTACCTAACATTATTTCTCTATCTTATGTTATAATTCTTGCATCTCACTTTCCTCCTAATGTTACTCACTGCCCATTTTAATTCATTTCTTGCTCTTCAAAATTATAGACTTATCATACCCTGTTTTCCAACTTGATGATGTATCCTATCTCTATAGAATGTGACAATGAAGTTGTTACTCAAATCACCTTAGGCAGGTACAATTGTCCTTGTCAACTCACACACTTATCGATGTCATTTATTAGCTTCTTAGAGATGTTAGGAGTTAGGACTCTATAGATGATATGTATTAGGAATAGGATTGTTATTCCTAATATGTGATGAAGTAGGACTCTCTACTTAAATTGTATAAAATATATTCTGTCGATGAATGAGAAAGGTGACTGAAATTGAACCTAATTTAACAGATCATCCAAACTCATCATATACTATATCACAACACAAAGCAAATAGTGTTTCTTTTTAAATCAGGTCATAATTTATTTGGTCACTCTGTTTTAATTCTCAATGATTTATGTACGATTTTTTTTTTGATAAGGATGATTTATGTACGATTGTACTCTACTTGAATTTCATGTTTCACTTTACTCACTAGAACTTTCCCTTGAGAAAATGATCTCCTATTTTCTTCTTTGTACAAAAAAAAAATGTTAATAATGGGTTTTAATTGGCTTCTTTAGAAAGTCTTGCGTCATAATTTTATGTGACGTGTCGCATACTCAAAATCACGGTACAACATTACGAGGTGCCCCATTATTCATAACCCCACCCGTCTTTGTCAATAACCCTATAGGACCATCAGATTTATGCATCAACCATGGTCCATAATCTCATTACAACTTTAGTAATTTTTGTCATCAACTTTAGCCCATGTCACACCATCAACTAAAAGGTATAGGGCAACCCAAGATAAACATATTAATTTTATAATTTTCTAAAAACGTCTGTGTCTTATAAAAAGTAACTGAGGCCGTTGTACTTTCAGCTGTCTTTGACATATCAGTCACCAATAATTGTGGAGAAACAAACACCCAAGTGACCCCACTTAAGTTGTCTCATGCAAATGTAAACTTTGTCTGCTCTTATATGTATTCTAATTAGACTATTACCATGACAAAGCCTGATTGAGGTTCCCATCCTGCTGAGGGTTTCAAGATTCCACAATTATTTTCTCTGTTGACTTATTCATTCCAATTAGACATGCTCCTGTCAAATCTCTATCTTAGCAACTAAGCCCCAAACTGTAATGCCATATGTGAGCAATGTCAACATGGTGAGCCTATTATGGTTGCAAAATCATGTCTTCGCTTCAATTCCTGTAAAAAAAAGCCTAAATGGTAACTTGTTGTCCCGTAAAACGGAAATCACTTATGGTCGTACACCAAGTGGATTTATCTATATGACCTATCCTCATGTGTTCAGTCTAGAGCAATACTCCAAATAGCCGGACTCTACAAAAAAAAATAATCAACACCAACAACAAAAAGAAAAGTGCACAAGGCGTACGCCATACAGTAACAGCAGACATTATCATTTTCACTACATACATACTGATGGTAACAGGTAGTAGCATCTTCAAACCTTACCTCATTCCCTATGTACAACTCTAAACTAAACCAGCTAATGATGCTAAATCTAGAAAGGAGTTTATTACAACAAATAAGCTTCTAGCACATTCCTTTGCTTTACACTTATTAGGCAAAGCCTGATATATATGGTTGTGGATCATATACTCTTCATAGATGCTTTGCCCTTAGACCACAACCATTTTTAAGTCCGTTATTTTCCAAAATCTATCTATGTTCTTCCCTACATTTGCTTGTTCGGATCTTCTGTTGCTTTACTCATTGCTTCTTGCAAGTATCAGTGTCTTCAGTCTTTGCAAATCTTCCACGGATCCTTGGCTGACTATCAGCTAGAGCTTTCCTGCAGGCATACTGAAGCAAATGTACCATGTAAGACAAGTTCCTGAGACATCCTTCTAAGTAGGAAGTAAATCTTAAGCTTAAAAAAACTTATATTAATCCCTAATACACCAACAAGGGAACATTCAACTGGTAAAGAAATTGTTTCAGTTTAAACAAAGGTCTTGGATTCAAGTTCTGAGATATCAGAACTCAGACGTAATTGTTGGTAGAACTTTGCTCCCCCACCCCCCATTTCAAGACTGTCCCAGCTGGTGAACAAATGACGGCCACATTAACTTGGACAGTGTTCATAAAAAATTACCTTGATTTTCCGGCCAAAGTTCCTCCTTGATTTCTTGTTTCTGTATCTGGAGAGCTTCTGCAAGCGTTCTTCAGAAGGGTAATTGCCAATTTGTAGCGGTCGCTGGAGAGGAGAATGCATGAGACTTATATTACCACTAGCGAGAGTCTGTCATAAAAACCGAGAATCAATGACCTAGCCCCATCCTGTGAAAATGGTGAGAAACATCTAAAGATTTCTCAGTTTCTAAAGGTCTAAAATTCTAATGCTCGTTGCTCAATCAATAATATGATTCATCACAACAAGTCATCTAGCAGAATTTTCCTTCACTACCTCAGCCAAGTTAACATATGCAACCAAGAGAGTTACTTGGAAAGGACTAATCAGATGAGTAAATTATAAGAGATATATATCGCTCAACTAAGTACATCATGAGGATTATAGGGAAAGCAAAATAATGGATGCTCAGAAGACTTGTCAAGCTAACCTTTATGTCTCCTTCACTGAATGCCCTCCTCATCCCATAAGCAGCTCCAAAATCCATTTCAGGAAAATCTAAGAAATTTGGCCTCATTGTGGCGCTACTTACCCATTCCATTGAGTTTAAGGATCCTGAGCTACCACATTTTGAAAATGGCAAATCAGGAAGTGATTTGTTTTCTTCAGTCTGTACCTCATTTCTCATCATAAGAGGAACTTTGATGTCTAGAACATCACAAACAGCTGTGTCTACTGATGTTTTCTCAAATAATTCATTCTGGCATCCATCAAAAACGTCACACAAAAGGTGCTCATTTTGCAGTGATTCCATGTCAGCAACTTCGAGACCTGAAGTTGGCATGCCATTATCTACACAAGTTATCATCGCAATAGTCATGGGATCGAGGCTCCCAATTGGTTCTTCAATTATAGGCTCCGGTGCTTTGAAGAGGTCGCCATCACCTCCCAAGTCATAGTCTGAGATGGTAGAGGTTGTGATGATGCTGTCCTGAAATATGGAAAAAGTAAAAAATTAAGTAATTATAACATTACAGTCAAGTTCACAACATCTCTGTAACAATTCTTTTCTTTTCTTTTGTTCTTGTGTTAACACAAGCACATAACACATAATCCCCACAAGCTTTTTCGCTCGACATTATTATAATGACATACAGTATGCTAAGATGTCCAATTTGGCTGGAAATTTTCGGTGCTATGTTACGTGGAATTAAAACAATAAACACAAAGAAGAAGTTTAACTGAGGAAATGCAATTTTCTTACTATTAGAAACATGGAAATGGAAAAACTAAAACATCAAATGGATAAAATTTCTTACATATCTATAGCTTGTTTGGTGCTATCAACATAAAATGTAAATAAAGAGGGTATTAGAGATTTCTTAGATAGGAAAGTTCAGTATGCTACTCTAAAGGTCCATGAGTGAGAAAAGCTTCTCACATAAAGAAAGGTGAATCCCTGATTTTCTTTGAGTCACTGGGTTTCAAAGTTTTTGGTAACAAGATATGCGCCCTCCATTAGAGTTTTGATACATCTTAGTTTAACAATACTTATATTTTCATTTCAGATGATCTCAAGAACACAGTATGGCAGTCTTCACATAACTAGTGTGATAGTAGATATGTCCTCGACAGTCGATACAATACTTCCAGGTCGTTAAGTCAGTATATTCAGTACTACATAAGTCAAGTTATGATCAGTTGTAGCAAGATGACTCTAGGCTAATATAGTTTTTCCATCTAAAGCAGGTCGGATGAGCGGAATCTACAAGTCACCACCAAATATAACCAATACTTACATCCTATTTCAACACAAGATGAGGTAATTAGCAAAAGATACTTGACCTCATTGGCTATTGGAGGCCGTTACTACAAAAGGCAAGGCCTTTTACTTGTATTATCCAATACTGTCTACATAACACATCAGAAGTACATCTTTTGTTCAGCTTGAATATATTTTTAAAGAAATTAAGAAAGCGAAGAATCAGTTAAGCTATTCAGTCAATTCTATAAACTGCAAAATGAAAATCATACTTTGCCAAAACACAAATTTCCTACAAACCCAACTTTAAAACATTAGTACCAAGGAGCTTTTAGCCTTGGCTTCCACTTTGTCCAATTTTTTCCTCATTTTACCAATTCACATCTTTCAGAAGTTACAAGGAGAATCAACCTGATTCAACTAGGTTTAGACCCAAAAATGCAATAAAATTACAAACCCACAACACAAATGAAGATTGATGCTTTACCCTAAAAACCAAACTTCTTTTTAAACAAGTACAAAAATCAATTTCAACCTTTAAAAAAAGGAACCTCTTTGCTAAAATCACTTTTCCCAAATTTAGCTAGCTCACAAAACTAGAACCCATATAAACATTAAAGAAATCTCCCACTTATCTCCTTCAAAGTTTTCTTTAGAAAGTCCTTTGAGTATTGACTCTTGTCTTTGTTTTAGTGGGATGTAAAAGCAACTCTGAACAAAACCCTTTAATGGAAAAGAGAATAAAGCACACGCTGGCTGTGACTATGAAATCACTAACTACTCTTCTAAATTTTTTTTTGACAGTAATTTCGAAACCTCCATTAATTCCAAATTTAACATAATATTTGGAGCTATTAAATCAAATATATCAACCTTATTACAAACAATCAAAAACATCTAATCAGAACCCATGCATCAATCAATTGACAGGAGCTATCCCAACAAAATATCTTCAACAACCAAAATTCCTTAATCAAGTTCAACCACAGCTTAATGATTGTTAGCAGACTAATGAATGTGGGTCATATACAAAAAAATCAAAGGGTGACTCAAAGGAAGAGAAGTTGAAGTTGCTCATTAAAGCATTTACCATTAAACCCACAAAAAAAAATTCAATCTTGTAATAATTAATACCAAATTTAAGTACTCCAAAAAAAAAACCCTACATAGTAAAACCTAAAAAACCCACATAAGTACTCTAAAAACCCACATACCCATTTCACCATTACATGCCCAAAACCCAAAAAGATAACAAAATCAAAACTTTAATCAGTTTTTAGAGAAATAGAAAAGGAAGTACTTCAACAGGATTAAAAAGATGAAATTTTTGAACAAAAATAGAGAAAAATATACCAGTGATGAAGTGGGTTCTTGAGAGTAACAACAAAGTTCCTCTAATGGCTGAACTTCATGACAAAAATTCTGGAAATATGGATACATTAAACCTGTTTCTGCATACATTTTTTTCTTTTTTTGGTTGCTTTAAACCCAGAAATGAGAGTTTAGGTGAGAACAGAGTTGAAAGAAAGACAAAAAGATGAGTAAAAAGAGTGGCAGGGGTAGCAATAACAGCAGTGAGCAGACTAAAACTAAAAAGAGAATCTGAAATGGGATGGTTCCTTCTTCTAGGGGAGGTGGGCTGAGGAGAGAGAGAATTTATACAACTTAATTACTCTCACAAATTGTAAGTGGGATGCAATAAATTATAGGAGAAAAAACTAGACATTTTGCTTTCAATAATGAACAGTACACAATAAGGACAAAGGCATAAAGGACAATAATATCATCAATATTGTGCACTGTCAAACATGTCCCCCACCTTTTTTTTATTTTTTTTCTTTGAGGGGTAATTATTAATTATTTAGTTATTTATAAAATGTCTTTCTTTATATTACTAATTCTTTTTGGTATTTGCTACTCTCATTTTATCAATTTGATTTGATTATTCTTACCTCAGCCACCCCAGTGTTTTGGAATTTATCTTCTGTTGTTGTAGTTGATTTTTTTGTTTGGTTTGTTTATGAATGATTAAGCCCCCACTATGAACAAATAGGGTGAGGTGCCCTATTGTAGGAGAAAAGAAGTTGAAATTATTTATGCCGGTTCTCCCCAACTTATTTTCAGTTCAGTTCCTAAATGATAATCATTACTATTAATTAGTTATAATTTAATTCAGTTCAGTTCAGTTCATATCAGTTCAGTTGTTTTATGCCGAACAGAACAAACCCTTAGGAGTGATGGCCTAAGGGATTAATATATACTCCCGTAGTCCCGTCAATTCTGTTTGTTCTTCTTATTTTAACTTTTTTCTCTCTTAAAAAAATCTAAATAGAAACGGATGGAGTACTCATTTTTTTACAAAAAACATAAGTGGAACACTTTTTTAGCAGTGTAAAAAAGATAACAAATAGTTTTATTTGGGGAAAGTTTTTAACTATAAAAGATTTATATATCCCCACATGGACTAGTGAAGATTGCTAAAACACTAATTATTGGAGTCCATTGAATCCTAATCCACATTACTGAGATGAAATATTTGGTAATTGGCTTTTGGTTGCTTTTTCACTGTCCTTTTTTATTGGCTTTTAGCTTTTTCATGTGATTAAATAGCCAAACAAGTGTTTGCCAAAATGACTTTTAGTGTAGCTAAAAATCCAGTTTTTTAATTGGTTTTACTAGCTTTTTTGGTTGGCTTTTGCCTTAATTTCGCATTAAACAACCAACTAGAACAAATGACTATACTAAACACATGAACAACAATCAACATAAGCAGTCAATAGCCCGTCAAAATCAGTCAAGTAAAATTGTCAGCAGCTAACCATCAACAGCCAATTGCCAAATGCTCCATATTTCTACACAAAGATAAAGTACATTTTCTCTTATTTGCCTTAAATTGTTTTGATTTTTTCCAACTAATTGAAACATAGACCAAAAACTATTTTCCTAACACATAATATTTAATGTTGATGCACCAAGTAAGTGTTGGTCCAGTGGTGATGGGGACTGGCTTTGGTAGGACGGACCCGTGTTCGAATCCCCGCAACACCCTTGGGAGAGGAATGGAACCTAACCACCCCGAACTTAGCCTCGATCCGGATGTAGCCCGAAGGGTGAACCGGATGCAAATACCAAAAAAAAAATATTTAATGTTAATGCAACTTGCCCTTATCTTTGGGGTACCTCCAATTCTATAAGTGAATATAGTCCAAGTTAACATAAAAACAAGTTGCTCACATCTAGTCTAGGCTTCTAGCCTCTTTTAAATTATAGGCTAAGTTTGAACCATTGGACATTGGTGCCGTAATTATGTTAACATGACTGATGGAGTTGATGACTGCAACGCCCAATTGTTGGCTAATGCTATTGTGTTTATGGTGGGCTACCATGCTACCATTGACATAAAAAGAAATAAAATAGTTTTGTTCTCCTAGGGTTCATTGCACGTGACAAAACGGCGTGTAGGCCACTAGTACATAATCTTTTCAAATGTATTTAGACGATAAGTCGATAATCTGACCCTATAAACTTTGTGGGCTTTTGGCTTTTTTATTTTCCTTTCGGTTTTCCCACAAAAGGGTAGCTAAACCACGTTTAATTATCTCTAAACCATCTAAAGTGTGTTCACTGTAAACATAATTTACTCTAAATTATTTTAGTTGAAGAACCCAGTTGCCCTATCACTTGAGACGATTCCTAAAGATGTACCTTTTTAACATAATTGCTTTTGGTAAAAATAAAGTAGTAAACATATACTCTTGGTCAGTATAGTATATTAACAAGGAGTAGATTAGTGGTAGGATTTAGTCACTTGGCAAAACTCATACCTTCAAACCTAGAGGTTTTACCAACACATGCTTAGATCAACTGGTAAGGGAGTTGTTCTAGCTTAACCAGAGGTCTCGGGTTCGAGCCCTGGGAACGCAGCAGAGTGTGTTGGGAGAGCTTTCCCCCAATTGGGGCCTGACCCGACTCGAATCCGGATTAGTCGGGATCCAAAAATGAATTTCGGAAACCGGGTATGGTTCACCAAAAAAAAAAACCTAGAGGTTTTGGGTTCAAATCTTGCTAATGGTGTTTGGAAGTAGGGATGCACTTATCTTCCCCCAATCCCCATTACTCTCAAGCACTTGACTTGCAAAAATGCTAGCCGAAGTCAAGTAGTACTTTGTAGATTCTTTTCCCCAAGGGATCTCGTACTTGGCGAAACTTGATTTTTATTCATATATTAATCAAAACAGTTTGAATTTTTTTGCTATTTTTTTTTTAATTAATCACCTCATTTCATTTCATTAGTTGAAGACGCAGAGAGTAAAAGAGCCTCAACTTACACCCAGGTATCCCTTCAATTAAGAAGGACATTTTCATAGTGTCTAGGACACACCCAAGCATGGTGTCTAGGACACACCCAAGCATGAGGAAGCAACCTAGACTCCTGCTAAAAACAGTTACAAAAAGGTCCATGACCTTGATTACAGCATCATAGCACGGGAACTAAATACAACCTCTAAGCAGGGGTCTTAAACAATGGGCTAAACAACAGAGTAGCCATATGAGAATACAAAACTCAATAATAAACCATAAGCTACCAGATTACAGCCAAGCTTTGAACTCAGAGGTTCTGAAAAGCCCTTGCTTCGCTAGAGAGTCGGCCACAAAATTTGATGCCTTACCCTTGTGGACAATTGAGATTGCCAATTCATTTTTCTTGGCTTGTCGAATGAAATTGAAGTGAAATTTCAGGTTCCAGGGGCCTCCGTCATCACTGTTACTCCACGAAACCACATTAGCGGAATCCGATTCAATAATGATCTGACATTGCTTGATATGCGGGTTTGCCAAGGAAATCGAGATGGCCCTATGAATAGCAAGGACATCGGCACCATTGATTTCCATTGGTGGGAAAGGAGATGAAAAAAGGCGTTGGAATTACCTTCATGATTCCGCAAAACACCCCTATTGCTGAGCGATACAAAGATGGAATGAATGATGCATCGACATTCCATTTTATACATTCCATATGGTGGGGAGACCATGGAGAGAGAGAGATGTTTGAGTGAAACTCGCACATGAAGAAGAAGAGGAGCCATCCCACAAGAGACATGAGGGGTTTCTTTGGATGTCAAGTGGAGAATAAGGAAAAGGGTATTTTCATCCACTTATCCACCATCCCAAGCGGAGCAAAACCAAATCATAAGTCTAAGAGACCGAGCATTCTATGTTATTAAATATGCGAGAATTTCTCTCCTTCCATATAGACCATACCATAATAAAGAAGATGTCAGCCTAAAGTCTTTTAAAGAATTTGTTCTTGATAGGAGAGAGCCATTAATCAAAGCACTCTCGAATATGCAATGGGAGCACCCAGCCAAGGTTCCAAATATTCAACCATTTGTTCCAGAGTTGAGAGGAGAAGGGACAGTGCAGAAAAGATGGTCAATGTCTTCCTCACAAACGTTGCAGAGAGCACATTTATTTTCGGATGGCGGAATTATACCCATTCTTGCAAGCTTACTCCGTGTATTAATTCACCCCAAAAATATTGTCCATATAAAAATTTCAATTCTATGAGGCACAAGGCACCTCCATAGGCCTTTAATGGCGTCACATTGAATTCCCAATGATTTCGCAAGTTCAAGGGAGAAGGATTTTGTTGAGAATATACCAGATTTGTGAAAAAACCATGAATAAGAGTCCTTACCATTCACATCAAGAGATACCTGATTGAGGAGAGACAGAAGTTGGGCCTTTTCTTCACAGTCACGAGGCCTAAGAGGACAGAGCCAAGAGAAGTTCCATGCCCACTGCAGCCCGTCCCAAATGCCATAAGATGCCACTGAAGCAGATGGGTTGGCTGCCAGAAGAAATAGGCGAGGGAATAATTCTTTTAGGGGAGATTCATCGAGCCATTGATCATACCAAAAGAAAGTTTCGGAGCCATCTCCCACACATTTTCGAATTCCTTGGGAGGCTATATTTTTTGGCAGCAGGATTGAGTATGAATGATATACATATTCCCTTCCAAGGACCCCCATATTGAGGGACTTTAATGTATTTGATTGAGAGAGTGTTAGGGTAACCATATTTCTCCTTGATTAGCTGCCGCCATAGAGGAGATTGGCAATGAAAAAATTTCCACGCCCATTTGAAAAGCAAAGCAATATTACAATGAGCAATGCATCCAATACTAAGACCTCCAAGGTCCTTTGGAGGTCAAAGCAATATTGAATTTTTTTAATATTAATATATCTAATTATCCATTACTAAAAATTCAGATAATAGCGCTACATGTTAAGCTATCATTCATTTGCTAGAGGGTCTCACTCTCATGACCTAATCATGGTAGCTAGTCATCCCATTACCATTTTCATTGGTTATCAGGTATGATCCAATCTCATGACAAGTTTTGTCATGAGTCAGATGCTAATTTGGTGACCCATTTCCATGATAAAAAATTATGAGTGGGTATACTCTTAAAAAGTGAAGAGCCAACAAAAAAAAATGCATCTAAAAACCATGAAAAACCGTTGGCATCTAACAATTGGAGTCTTCTAGAAAGACTCGGACACATAATTAGGTACCATTTAGTAATGTGGCTCTTCTAATTTGTGCTAAAAATGGTACTACATTTTTAATTTTAATTGGTAGTTTGTTCAGTACTAGAAATAATATTGTCTGAGTAGTAATTGGAAGAGTCTTGAATATGGTATCAATTTGAAGTGACATGAGTACTAAGCTAAAAACATATGACTATCAATAGAAAAGTGTTCAAGTTTTTATTTTATTTGGAGACTCAGACCTTTGGACGCCATAGCTCAAAAATCATTAACTAAAGACCATGTGTCTTTAAATTTTTTGCAAAGGACATTATTAGTAACCATGATTACAAAGAAATGTAGAGAATATGGGAGGGCGAGGGAGTGGCATTACATCAATCATAATACATCCTAGATTCCTTACCACATAGAGTCCGTTTTTGGAGAGACGATCTCACGTTAGTGTTAACGTGAGACCGCTGATGTCATGCTGACATCACGCGCATGCATCAAACCAGCAGTAGAATTAGTTAAGCGCTTGCACTCATTAGTTATGCTAGCCTTAAATTGCTTCTGGGTGAATTAGTTATATTATAAAAATCAGATTATAATGCATTTTATTGGCCATAAATCCAGTATCACGCATAACGAATTCTCTCTTTCTTAAATAACTAATGCACTAATTCTCTCTTTCTTGAATAACTATCGCATTTTTGCATTAGTTATGCCAACCTCAAATAACCAATGCAAAAACAATGTTTACTAATGCATACAATAAATAAAACTAATGACCTTTAAATCATAAATATTGACCGCCTATACTATCAACCCTCAAAGTATAATTGTTAACCAAATATCAAAACTATAACCATAAAACCATGAATCATTGTTACTCATGAAATTAATAAATAATTATTCATATGCTATACATAAAACAAGAACTAAAAAACAAAAAGTCATAACTAATGTAAAAAACAATAATAACTAAATACCCAAATATCATAACTATTTATCAGAAAACAGTAACTAATAGCCATAATCACAACTGTCAACCATAAAACCATAATTATTAACCACAATTAATAACTAATAACCTAAAAATCATAACTATATATCCGAATTTCATAACTATTAAGCAAAAGCTAATTATGAATCAGAAAACCATAACTAAGAGCCAAAAATATGTAACTAATTATTAAAATTCCTTAACTAATTGGAAAATTATAACTATAACTTGAAAATGACAAAATCAGCCCCTTTGAGAAATATGTAACCCATCATCCTTATTCTCTCTCGTGGCTTCATCTAAAAGTGCCACATTAGTGTTTTATTATCAAAAGTTTGTCTCATTTCAACAAAATAAATGGAACCCCAAACCCAAACCCCAACCCATTTCTCTCTCTCACTCACCATCCTTCTCCTCCTTCCTAAACTGTCGTCCTTTTTGTTGTCTCCTCTGACGACGACTTTGTCGTGCTCCAATCCGGTGCTGCTACCATTGGTGCTGTTGGTGGTTGTTCTTAGTCCCATGTTCTCTCTCATTTGCTTTTGCGGTGCTGCTGCCACCGTGTTGTCTGTGCTCCTCCGCGTCGCCAGCGTGGGTCTTTTGTGTTGTCGGTGTTCAGGCGAAGCAGCTGCTTCCGTTCCCCTTGCTGCCCTCGTTCTCTCTCCTCGGTATGGTGTTGCTACAATTTTTCTCTCTCTCCTCTTCTCATGTGTTGCTGCTGCCAGATGGTGGTTCATGCCGCGAGGTGCGGCGCCATCGTGAGATGGTGCTCTGAGTGTAGATTGCTTTTACAACGTCCCCCCTCAAATCAGGCGTCGTTGAGAAGACGCGCAGCAATTGCTTGTGTTTTTTGCTTCGCAAGTCCTATTTTGTCTTCAATCTTTCTCTTTCCTCCGATTCCGCCATTGTTGGTTCCAAGTGACTCCATTTTCTCTCTCTCTTAAGTTTCTTCAATGGCGGCCTCGATGAAACGAATAATTGATGAACTTCTAAAAATACCAATAGTTGTTGTTATTGTTCTTCAAAGACTGTTAGAGAGACAAAACTTCCATAATTTGAGAGGATGGTGGAGGAATTGAAGGCGGAAGATGAGGATTGGAGGAAAAAGGACTCGTCTCACGTTAGTGTTAACGTGAGACGGTCTTTTATAAGACTATGCGTACCACATATTATTAGAAAAAATTATAGGTTCGGGTTATGTCTCGGGTACTTATAGTTTTCATTATTAATAATTTATTCTAAAGTAGTATCATTTGGTTTATTGGTTAAGACTTTAGTATATAAATTTGAAGGCCATGGGATCAAATCCTATACAATGCATTTACTATTTTTTTTGTTGTATATGGATCATGTGTAATAAAACAACCTAAGGGAGAGCGCCACGTGGCGCAGTTCCTTGGTTAAGAACACCTTTTAATATATTAGTACTAGCATTTTTTGCGCACTATGCGTGCATGTCGTATTAACGTTTTTTTCTCAATTATAATTATTTATAATTTTTTAAAATATATTTTTCTTAAATCAATGTTGCATTGGTTTTTTTTAGTTATTTTATTTATCATTATTCAAACATAGTATTGAGAGAATGAAACATAAAGTAGAATAAATCTTGTTCTAAAATAAAGTGGAAGAATTTGTGTATCAGGTTCAATCGTTGAATATTAATAAAGTAGAAGAGTTTGATTTATACAATAGAGATTAGCGAATAATAATCAACACTTAGGTTTTAAAATACGGCTTTTTCACCAGGTACCCCTGAGGTTTCACAATATTCACCTGGTACCTCCGCGTTTTCAACAATTCACTTAGTGCCCCTGAGGTTTTGAAAAATACACGGCTTGCCCCTGCCGTTAAGTTTCCGTTACAATCTTTATTCACCATTTACCCCTCTGATTTTTGAGAATTTAGGATTCGACAATTGTCACACATTCACACTTGTATTTCATTTCTCTCTCCACCACAACAGCACCACCACCACCACCACTACCTCCCACTGCTGCATTGAAGTGTTTGATTCTTAACCCACCCCCATTGAAGTGTTTGAATCCTAACCCACCCCCTCCCCATCCCCTCCACCGGTCCCCACCCCTCCCCCCCTCCCCTCCTCCACCGCAACCCCCTCCCCATCCCCGCTGCCAGCCAAAGACCCCTCCCCATCCTCCTCCCTTTCCCCTACCGGCCTAGCCCCCACCCCCTCCCCTTCGATTTGGGTTATGGCATCTCCGACGACGGCTTTGGGTTAAAAGCTTTGGGTTTCAGATCCGGGCTTCTTTTTCGCATCTACATATCACTTGCCGCTTTGGGTTCACCGACGGGTTGCATGACCCCTTCCTTCCTCCGAGGCGCATTGTTGCCGTTCTTCTCCGTTCACGCCGGCGCCACCTTCCGACAAGGCCCCGCGCAGTGTTGTTGTTTTAGTGGTGCGCAGGTGTGAGTACGTCGGGGAGAGAAATTGAAGGGGAGGGGAGGCTGAGCTGGCGGTGGGAAAGGGGGAGGGGATGTGGCGGTGGAGGGGAGGCTGGGTCGGGTTGGCGATGATGTCGGTCTTTGGGTGGGGGGCTGGGGTGGGGTGAGGTCACGTGGTGGGGTTTGGGTGGTTAGGACATTAGGGTGGGGTGGGGTCAGGTGGTGGGGTTAGGGAGAGAGATAGGTTAATTAGGGTTTAAAGTTATTAATTAGATTTAATAGAGTTAATTAGGATTAATTAGTATTAGTTAGGTTAGTTAGGGATTAATTTGGTTGATTTAGCCTTAATGACTAACGGAGTTGACGGCCGATAGTCATTAAGGGTATTCTGATGATTTTTCAAAACCTCAGGGGCACCAGGTGAATTGTTGAAAACGCGAGGGTACCAGGTGAATATTGTGAAACCTCAAGGGTACCTTGTGAAAAAACCGTTTAAAATATTATCAGGATAATTATTATTATAAAATTCAAATATTTATTTTTTCTTCTGATTTTGTCAATCAAGTTATATCATCAATTTAATTTTTTATCAGGGATGTTCACACATATGTAAGAAGAGGAAATCACATTCTCCTTAATTTAATATTTAATTGAAATTTCATATTTAATTCCATTGTTAACTTGTTCAATATATAGGGTAAGTAGTAATGAGAAAAGATTATTTAATATATATGACAATTTAAATTCATTAAATGTATATTAGACTTTTTGTAAAGGCCACCATCTTTCTCCCCTCTTCACTTATATAATAGAGATAGATTACGAAATAAAACCTCTGAACTTCCAAATATGGAAGATCGAGGCTTGAAAAAATTATGACACTAAACTTTTTAATCATTGAATCGATTGAAATTCGTTTATTTTAATTACATCATCTGCACAAGGGGAAACATGACCTTTTTTAATTACTTCGGTTAAATTGTTCCACGATGATCAATACAAATGAGTAAATGACAGTATTCATATATCTTATTTTTATTGATTAATTTTTTTTTAATTCACTTATTTTTACTAGTAATAAAATGGATTTTTCCAGAAAAACTAGCTTCTATTGATAATTATAACTTTATAAGTAATACTTTGCTAATTGAAATAGAAATTTTCTTTTCAATGCTGATTTTTATGAGTGAACTAACATTAACTTTAAAATAATTGAAGTGAGGGCCTAACATGAAAAATATTATCGATGTCAGATATTTTGATTCATAGAACCTTGTGAGGGTGATATTGAAGAATTGAAATTTAATGTCAGATATTTTGATTCATAGAACCTTGTAATAGCTATTGATACACTCAAAATTTACCTTTTTACAGAGATGTCTATTTTAAAAGCTTAGAACTCTTCTAAAGTTCAATATAAAAAAGCTAGAGAGAACTCTCTTCTAATCACCTAATGACCTACTATGTACTAAGCTAAAAATGTCAAAAATAATAAGTGTTTTAGATGTGAATATTAATACCCCTTCGTTTCTATTTGTTCTTCTTTCATGGAATATGAGAACTTTAAGTATTCGCACTATCTCTTACTTGGAACTTCTATCTTATTTTTAGAAGTTCTCTCTTAATTTTTGCACTATTATCTGTTTTACTTTTGTTGTCCAAATATGGTACTATTCTCTATAGGAAAAATAATTTAAAACATTCCAATGGAAAAAACATGATTAACAAATAGGAACGGATGGAGTATATTGCTAATCGTGGTCTAACTGATTAGTAACACAATATGTTTGATCAATCATCAATGGTTTTTTCGTCACTTGGTTAAGGTTAGGGGTTTCCATGCATATAATTAGGTCGTTTGGCAATTACTTGTTGACTATGACATGTTGATTATTTTTTTTCACTAACTAAAGGTTTGTGCGTTGAGTGTTGTTTATATTGTATTTGGTAAAATTATGTGTGGTTGTTGCCTATTTGATGCAAAACAAAAAAAATCCAATAAACAAAATGACATATCAAAAATCTAGTATAATTAGCTTTAATTTTATATTCGGTTAATAGGTTGATATTTAGTTTCATAAATAGCCATTTACCAATTTTTTCGTTAGCTGATTTTTTGGTGTTAGAAAGTGGTTAAGTACAGTGATGTAGACGATATTTGATCCCCGGTCTTGGATACCATCCCCACAAGACTTTACCAACTAAGTTAGATGACATCCATGTTTTTGGCTTATTTCACCATATGAAAAAGCTAAAAACACACAAACATCCATTTAATCTAAAAACACACCCCATTCTTTAGTGTGTTGAATTTTTTTCAAAAAGATAGGGTGAGGCGTCCATGGTAGATGCTCCATGTTTTTGGCTCTTTTCACCATATGAAAAAGCTAAAAACACACAAACATCCATTTAATCTAGAAACACACCCCATTCTTTAATGTGTTGAATTTTTTTTTAAAAGATATGGTGAGGCGTCCATGGTAGACGCCCCACAATTCCAATTTTTTTTTCTCATAAACTGAAAATCTTAATTTTCTTTTTGTGGGATATATTTTGTGGATGTGACTTTTGTTTTGTGAGATTTGTGGGGGCGTGGTGGACTGGTGGTGGTGATGGTGGTGGATTATTGGTGGGGCATGGTAAATTTTTGTTTTTGCTTTGGAGAGTGATGACGAGCTGATCTTCTGTGAAATTACATTTGGATTGATAGTGGTCGACTGGTGGTGGCGACTCCAGTGATGATGGTGGAAGAAGAAAGGAATGGGGAAGTGAGGGAAAGGAAATAAGAGGGTATAAAATATATTATAAAAATATGTATTTAGGACAATAGTAAGAAATTTGCGCGAGTTGAATAGCAAAACTCATTAGCTAAGCACCCCATTCTTAAAATATAGCCTAGAAGCAAACAACTCTTGTTAAGTTTGCAACCTCTCGTTCCATCATTCCATGTCCCTTGACAAGAAGCCACGTGTCACATTTCGAACCTTGGTTCCAGGCTTCCAGCCTTGGGGGCTGACCCTAGTCCCTATGAGTACATTCTTTTGTCTTAAGAGGATCTTTGTTAAGTTTTTAATAAAAATGCAGAATATGCACATAATGCCAAATTTGCCATGGCCTACAGTCAAACAAAATATCTGTGAAATTTCGTGCAAGTCAAACTTATGATACTTTAGATAAAAACAATAAGGATATTATCTCAGATAACCCTGATTTATAGGTCTTTTTTCAATATAACCCCGACTTTTTTGGGGCTCGTCTCCGATAACCCCGAACTTGATTTTTGTCATTAAACCTGGATGGAATTGTTAACGGCGTTAACTATTTTGAAACATAAATTAATTAATGCTTTTTTTGAAAAAAAAAAAAACAAATCATCTATTTCTCTCTCTTGTTCATAAAGCTTCAGCAATAAACTCAAACAAATTTGAAGAATTATGGAAATATTGATCCAACGAAGCAGCTAGGTCAAAATTCAAAAATAAATCACGATTTGAAACCCCAAATTTTTGAAACCACAAATTTTGAAACCCCAAAATTTTCTCTCTCTACCACTCACTGTCTCTTTCCTCAAACTTCATCATTATTTTGATTGTTTATTAGTCCAACTTCATCATTATTTGTAGAATTGGACGTGAACCGGTTTTAATCCACTCATTGTCTCTTTCTCGTCATTGCCCAAAGAAGATCGCGCGCCAGAAATTGAACGAATTCATCGTCTTCGATTTCGAGATTTTTTTCCAGATTAAAATTCCAAAAATCTTGAATGGAAGTGGTGATGTAGCAATAGTAGGAGAGAGGGAAGAGTTCATCGGATTTTGGAATTTGCGCTGCTACTTGCGGTACAGGTGTTTCTAGGCCTGCAGCTCGCGTTTCTCTCTTTGCGCTGCTACTTGCGGTGCTGCTGGTGGTCTTCGCAGGTAGTTCGGTTCGTGGATGAAGATATGTGACAGAAGATGAAGAACAGGACAGAGGTGTTCAATAACAGAATTTTTTTATTTTTTCTAAGAACACCCATTGGAGGAAATCTGGATTTTGTTATGATTTTGGGAAGATGGGTTTGGGGAAAATCTGGATTTCGTTATGAGAAAAATTGATGAATGCTTGAGAAGAATGAAGAACAAGAGAGAGAAAGAGATGAATTTATCAAAAGTCAAACCAAGTTAACGCCGTGACAAATTTCATCCAGTTTAATGACAAAAACCAAGTTCAGGGTTATCGGAGACAGTGCTGTCAAAGTCACGGTTATATTGGAAAAAGGCCTATAAGTCAGGGTTATCTGAGATAATATCCCAAAACAATATGTTATATAATTAAGTACTCGTATGAACTTAAAAAGAATAATCTATTGAAGAATTAAACATAAATGTCATTCCCCCTACTTTAAACGAGTTAAAATAACTAGTTCTCTTTAAAAAAAAGATATTAAAAGAACTACTTATGCGGACATCTAGTACTTGGAAAAACAATTAGATTATTTGATATACTAGCATTCCATCTTAATCTATATTCTCCTTGAGGATGCACGGCCAAAATTTTCTAAGTTCGATGAGAATTTTTTTTTAAAAAAAATATAGGAGTGATAATTGGTCCAAGGATCAATTCCTGCTAGGTTAATAGCCTGCAGGGCACACCAGCTCAAAGGTAGGGAACAAGCCTTAATAGCCGAGAAGACAATAGACCTAAAGCCCATTGTGACATTGCCACCACAAGAGAAATTCTCCAATATATTATTGTTCGGATGAGGATTCGGACCTAGACCTGGAATTTGGGGTGGAACTCCACTAAACTACCACATCTTCCTCTTTTTTTTATTAGGAGAGATAATTGACCCAAGCACCCTACTAGGCTACTAGCCTGCAGGGTATATCAACTGATGAGTATGTTAATCTATGGTAAGTTTAAATTGAATATAGATATATAATAGCTCTAGTGTTTGTATTATTCTAATTGTGATATACGTGATTCTAGTTGTTGCCCTTGAAATGTGTTGCAAACAAATATATTTTTGATTGTAAACACAAATATTGAACTTTATAGTGCTTATATTTGTGTTTAATATATTCAATATATATATATATATATATATATATATATATATATATATATAAGGGGCCATAAGTTTAGTTTTTAATTTGGCAAGTGAAAGTTGTATAAACCACGTTAAGCTCGGCCTAGTGGTAAAGAAAGAACCTTCCAACCTCAAGGTGGGGGGTTCGATCCCCACTAGGGGCACTTTGGGAGGGGGATTCCCCTTACCAACCCCCACTCTCAAAGTGTCTGCCCGCAAACCCAAGCCTGGTTAATCTGTGAGAGATTCCAATCTGACAGGACCCTTCATCTTATCATGAGGTCTCCAATGTAGAAAAAAAGTGAAAGTTGTATAATACAATAATTGATATTTTAGAAGTGGTGACATGGGACCCACACGGCGATCTAACACAACCAGAGATCAGATTAGAGATAAGTTCATTTGAAGATATTCAACCCCAATGTATAAACTAACATATTATTGGCGCCATCTTACTTAAATATCATTAACTTTTTTTTTTGGGGAAATATCATTAACTTTTACTTCCTCCGTTCCTTTTCTATTGCAACAATGAGATTTTTACACTATTTACTCACCATCCTTTCACCATCTCTTGTGATTTTTACGTAAGGAAAAATATAGTCATGTGGGACATAGTTAGATTCGTCTCAATTTATCCTTTCAAAATATCAAATTTGTATAATTTTTACTAAAACGTAATTAAAGATATTAATAGTTAAAGTTGTATATTGGTGAGGGTGAAAACTCTATTGTTACAATAGAAAAATAAGAGAGGTAGTAGTTTGCTAGGTTTATAGTTTCCATAGCAGAATATGGCAACTGGTTATCTTTTCTTAAGTAATACGATGCACTATACCAAAACCATGCACCTCAACAAAAATAGTACTACATCCGTTTCTTAATAAGTGCAACACTTTCCTTATTTGTAATAGTCATAATAAGTACAACCAAGCTCAAAATGGTAAAAAAAGTTCAATATTATTACAAATATGCCACCAAAAATAAGAGGGGACCACAACTTTTTTGTATAATCACTTGAATTACTCTACTTTATTGTGGCCCAAACTTTGTCTCTCTATATTCCTTGATATTCCCCCACTTTCTCAATGTTGCACTTATTAAGAAACGGATGAGATATATCGCTTCTTGAAAGTGCCATTTCAGGTTTAGAAAAGATATAACAATAAATAATAATAGCCGCTCTATTATTTCATGTATCAGATTTGGCATCGGTTTTACCGTTTTAGGCTTTTAGCTGCTAGCCAGTAGTTTCTCTGCCACCTACTCACCAGTCACCTCAGCACACCTTGGCACATGGGATCCAGAAGATTGCCTTCTTTTTTTTCCCCTTGATACACTGAATAATGATAAAAATGTTTTTATTTTTCTTGAAGATTAAGGCCTTGTTCTTTTAGACTTATTTTCAGCAAAAATAAGTAAAAATAAGTTCAGTTCAGGAAAAATAAGTTCAGTTCAGCCAAAATAAGTTCAGTTCAGCCAAAAAAGTTCAGTATACATATAATGTTGTAATTAGTATATTTGTTCGCAATATTACTATTAATATTGTTATTATTATTAATATTATAATTATAATAACGCTGAATTTGTAATTATTTTTAAATTTTTTATTTTTTTATTTTTTTTTAATTTTTTTTTAATTTTTAATTTTTTAATTTTTTTAATTTTTTTAAATTTTTTATTTTTTAATTTTTTTTATTTTTTAATTTTTTTTATTTTTTCTTATATTTTTTTTTATTTTATTATTATTATTATTATTATTATTTATTTTTTATTATTTATTATTTAGTATTAATTATTTATTATTTATTAATATTATTTATAATTTATTATTTATTATTATTATTTATTATTATTATTATTTATTTTTTATTATTTATTTATTATTTATTATTATTTATTATTTATATTTATTATTATTTATTATTTATTATTTATTATAATTATTTATTATTTATTATTTATTATTATTTATTATTTATTATTTATTATTATTATTAATTATTATTATCTTATTATTTTTATTATTATTTATTTTATTATTATTTATTATTAATTATTATAAAATAATAAAATAATAATAATAAATATTGATAATATTATGTTAATATTTATTGATTATTATAATAATAAGTATTGATAATATTATGTTAATAGAGTTTAGTTCAGCCAAAATAAGTTCAGTTCAGCCAAAATAAGTTCAGTTCGGCCATAATAAGTAAAAATAAGTTCAGTTCAGCAAAAATAAGTAAAAATAAGTTCAGTTCAGCCAAAATAAAATAAGTTCAGTTCAGTTCAGCCAAAATAAGTTCAAAAGAACAGGGCCTAATTATACTGGAGACTTGGAGAGTGGAGATAGCATTGGATCCGTTAGAACTAGAGGTGGGCATGGGCTGGATCGGCACAATTTGGGCCCGGCCCGGTCTGAGCTCGCTCAAGGCTCGACCCGTTGTCCGATCCGTGGGCCTGCCACGGTCAAGAAATTTTATGTTAGGCCCGCACCGGCACGAGCCTATGGGACGGACCGAGGGCTGAATGTTATTTTTCTTTGTTTTTTAGCCTAAAACTGCAAAGAATCCAAAAAAAACATAAAACACGGGCTAGGCCTGGAGGAGGCACGAGCCTGGCCCGCGGGCCTATGTCGGGTCGTGGACAAGATCTGGAAATTTCAGGTCCGGCCCGGCACGACTCGCCATTTCCTTAAGCCCGCGGGCCGAGCCCGTGAATAGCCCGTCCCGGCCATGCCCAGGTCTAATTGGATGATACTCCCTCTGTTTTCTTATCATTCTCACTTTCCTGTGCGCGTCTCCCAATGCACTTCTTTGAACTTAAATATCTTTCATTATATATTAGTAAAACTTATAACGATTGAATATTAATAATGTACTCATTGAGACGAATTAAACAAGATCCCACATGACTGTATTTTTTCTTATAAATTGAAAAAAATTGAGAAGATGCTTCTAGGTAGGAATAGTGTCAAAATTCTAAGTGAGAAAGATAAAAAAAACAGAGGGAGTATGTTTCTAAATAATACTTTCTCCGCTTCTATTTAATTACAACACTTTCAGTTTCACGCTTATCAATTCATAATTTACACTATTTTTAGTTATGTTTTAGTAAAAATTATAAGAATTAAATATTAATAGAGTAAATTTGAGACGAATCGAACAAAATCCCATGTGACTCTACAATTCTATACATGTAAACCACATAAGCTAGTTATACGAGTGACTTTAAATAGATGCCAAAGCTGGAAGTGTTGCAATTAAATGGGAACGGATGAAAGTAGTTACACTTTCACGTTTCACGCATACCAATGCAAAATTTTGAACACTAATATTTCTAATTTTGTATTTGTAAAAATTATAAAAAAATTAATATTTTTAAAGTATATATTGAAAACAATCAAATAAGATCTCAAATGATTATATTTTTCATTACTCATAAATTACAAATAATAGTCAAATGTTAAAGTCGAAATATAGTAGTGTACTTGTAACTCTTTCAAAAGTTACGTAAAAGAAAAAAAAAACTCTTTATAAAACATACCGTTATTCTTATTATTATTTTTTATTCAGTAATTTAGTGGTCCAAGCAGGCTCAGCCCTCATGAGCTAGGGGGTAAGAAGGGGATCCCAACCCATAAGGAAACTTCCAGAGATTGAAAACTGGGGATTTATACCCATAAGCAAATATACACACAAACACCCCAAATATGACGTTGATGAGAGTCGAACTCCCGACCATGAGGTGGGGAGATGGAAGCTCCAACCATTGGGCTCCCACATGATTCTCATTGTTCACTGTTATTCTTATTATGAATTGCACCATATACATATGAATCCTTTTTTTTATTGGCTTGCTTTGTAGATTAAAATTTCACTTTTTGGGATTTCAATCAAATCATAGATTGCAATCTTTTGGGTTTTCAATAATTTGAAACAAAATCAGTCAATGTCAATTAGTTGTTTTCTTCACCTTACTTTTTTTGGAATTATTTTTAATAGTATGAATTTTTCTGATTTTTTCTGAAATTTTATTATCTTTTCAAACTTTTCTTAATTTTTCTTAGCTTTCTTCTTGACTTTTCTAAATATTTTATTATTATTTAATACTATGAGATTTTCTTATTTTTTCTAGATTTCTCTTAATTTCATCTGAACTTTTCTTATTTTGTCTGAAAATAAGCAAAAGTAAGGTGAAGAAAACAGGCCTTGGGTAATATTTAAGACTTGAGATCAAATCCAATCTATATCATCTATTCCAATGACTCTCTCTACACCAAAAAGAGTAGTCAAACTACAAATCTCAATAAACTGTTTCAATGTTGGTGATATATCTTTCTATAAGGGTTTTTGTTCAAATTTAGATTGTTGACTTGTAGCTTTCTTGTGTTCTTTTAACGAATCTCTATAATTATAGTCTTTGATTTTATTTGGCTGATTGCTAGAAAATGTAAAAAAATCGTTCATTTTTTTTTCATATCAACTTGTTGCTTTTTTGACAAAGTTATTATAAACGGAGATGATGCATATACCACTAGGTATATTACCTACTGCAAATAGACATTTAAGATAACATTGCTAAGTTGGAATCTGACTGCGACCTTCCTCCGACTCAAAATCGGACTTTTTAAATGGAGTCGGATTCGGATTATATTTATATCGAAGTCGGCTCTGAATTTTTCCTTCGAATCGGATTGGAACGGCCATCTCTAATCCTATCTATTGTATAAACTATAAAGCCATAAGAATAATCATATACTCCATCTTATCCATCTCCATCTTATTCTCAACAATCGGTATACTTGTCTAGGAGCCTGTGAAGAAGTTCACGAGACATCTTAAAAATGATCGTAGGGCAAGTTATCCAAACTGGGGGATAAGGTAGGAAGAAAGACGAGTAAAATAGATGATTATAAATTAGCTGTAAAAGAGAAGAGGAAGATTCTTTAGTTTACCATACGCTGAAATATATTCAAATTCTCTATCAATTATGGTCGGGCCTTTGCTTCCCACATTGCAAATTTGATATTGAAAAACGTACTTATTGTATAAACTATGTCAAAACCAACTTTTGTCTTTTCCTCAAACTCAAAGGATATGATTACTGATTTAATGCAATGAACTAGAAATAGACTAATACATTTTTTTTCTTCTTCCTAGAACACAAATAGATTATTAAACTAGTATATACTCCCTCCATCCCAAAATATAGTTTCCATTTCTATTTTGGGTGTCCCAAAATATAGTTCCTATTTCCATATTTCGTTCCACATTTTTTCGTAATTTGTCTAGAAAAACCGTGTCCCATTATTTATTTGCTTCTTGAATTTTGTTTTTTGCTTTGTTTATTCAACCCAAGTGTTACAATTAATACTCTTTCACCAATTATTCTTCATTCTCTCTCCTAAAATCATCTTTTCCTATACAACATTTATTTAAATAAACAAAAAATCTTTACTATCCCTCTTAGATTCTACTTGCATAAATTACCGTGAAAAAAGGAAATTGAGAACTATATTTTGGGACGGAGGGAGTAGGAATCAAGGAGCTTATCATCGAGTATGATGCTCAAGTCTTAGTCTCACATTTGGCTCAAGCAACCATCGATTTCTCTGACTTGGATGCCATCATTGGAGACATCATTTCTATGTGTTCTAGTTTTAATTCTATTTCTTTTTCTCATGTTAGAAGGGGTGAAAATTATGTTGTCCACCACCTTGCGAAGGTAGTGCCGTTTGGTTATGAGCAATGCTGGGTAAATCACTGTCCTAGTATTGTTTCACCCTATGTACTAATGGACAATTTGTCTATTGACTAATTAATGCACTACTATTTCCCCTTAAAAAAATAGAATATGACAATCATACTACTCGTGGACGATCTTTGTGTACGTATTAAGCTTTTTCTCCCCCTTTATAAAACGAATCTGACACAACCTAACAATTGATTTTGTTTCAAAATACTTTTAGTTATATACATGGAGTTTTAGACTAATTACTTAGCTTGACAACTATAGTTTGGTATTATCGTTGGAATCGGTTAAGGCCTACAGATACCTTTCAATATAAAAAGTTTTAAACTACTACATCCCTACATTTAATAATTAACTAGTGTGTGGCCCGGGCGATATCCCGGCTCCATACATTGAGTACTTTATTTTTTATTTGCATTTGAGAAAGTTTCAAACTCTTTTTTTCTGTCTTTTTTCATTAATTTTTCATATTTAGATGAGGGATTTACATATTAATATGGAGAGATATATCACAACTCATTCTTAGTTAAGATGGTAATGAGGAAGGGGTGACACACATAAGACGTAAACTTTCTTAGAAACGCTTTCTAGTATAGATATGTTATATTATAAATTAACCTCATGCTTAAAGTATATACTGGTAATTAATATGCAAAAACTTGTATCGAGACATCTGTCATGCTAATATTAGTTGAGCAAAAATTAGTCCTTACAACATATTGATCATAGAGTTAGTTTGATCTTCCACGTATGCGGCTACATAGTTTGTTAATTATATGACCAGCCAACAGAAAACACGTTGTTTAAAATTATAAGTCTCTTTTTAATTTGATTACATATTGACAAGGATTTCCATGTTATTATCGTTACATCCTAGATCATGTTGTTCTCATGTAGTACTTCTCTTTATTTTTCTCATTAATTGCATTTGCTACCTTACATTGCTTTGTTTTTTACATAATATTATTACTATTGTCATTTTAAGGATAGAAAAAATTATCCATTCTTTAACACAAGCAAGTGATATTGTGATTCAATTCAATGACATTATTATAATAATTATCTAATAGTAAGTGATGTGAAAGGCCTACTTATAATAAAGTTATTGTAATAGATCGCTTCACTTTTTGCCTTAAAATGATAATTTTTTAAAGTTAAAGGGGTAACTTTAAAAGATGAATGGGTCACTCTGTACTTTTGAGCTGAACTGAACTGATCAAGTGAAACGATCTAAAACTCAACTGAACTGAAACGAGTTGGAACTAAACTGAATTAAACTAAAATTGTGAGAGTAAAGTAGTTGAACTGAACTAAAACTGTACCCAAAAAAACAAAGCCTAAGACAAAAGGTCACCTTAGTCCTTATATACCTTATATAACCCCTTTAATTAGGTTAGAAAGTTACCCCAATTATTCTCAAAATAATTTTTATAAGATGATTTTACATAAGATTTTGTAACAATCTAATAACCTTCGCATCTATAAACGATTGACTATTCCAACCAAACACTACTGATTAATAATTGATTCAAACCACTCTCCACTATAAGAATCAAATTAGTTCAACTTAGAGCTACCATTATAATTACTTCATCTACCACTTAAATAAAGTTCAACTGACCAATTGTCGTCCATGATGGAGTAAATGTCAAGGAATTATGTAACAGAATCTTAAATAGTATGATCCCACCAAAGGATTTCCACCAATTAGACAAGATAACAGGAAGCCTAATTGTGCTATCTTAGTCAATTGTCAAAGACTAATGAAAATTCAGTTAGAAGAATAACATTCGAGATGAGTAAAATTATTAAAAAGATATAATAAGGGAAGCAAAACGGAGAAATTAGGTCTTCAAAAGTAAAATGGAATTTCAACCATAAAGGGAAAATCAATCAGTAGTAGTGGAGGATATGAGGCCCTTTTGTGCTGATGAGTGATGACTACTAAATTAAGAAATGGGCACTTTGGGATGACCCGTGACTCAAGAGAACAAAAAAATGAATTTATTAGAATGATAATCGACCTTTTTTTTAAATAGGAAAATAATTAATATATTGTAAGGACAATAATACTCCACTACTACTGATTGATTTAACAAATGTTATTGTAATAAAAATATAATAATCCAACATCAACAAACATGAAATGAAAAAGAATAAACAATAAAGAGCACACAAGAATTTATGTAGAAACTCGAGATACAAAATTGCACTTGAACTTTGAATTTGATATGAGATGATGCTTGTAATGAATATTCTCTCCAACCTCTACGCCTTGAGTTCTGTTATGTTCAACTTATATTAACTTATCTCAGAAAAAATAAGATAAGATAAGGTAAAATAAGATAAGATAAGATAAGATTAGTTTCGATAAGATAAGTTAAAATAAGATAAGATAACATGTTTAGCTAATTTTAACTTATTTCAGAAAAAATAAGATAATTGTCCAGCCTAAGAGTGGACGCTCCCTTTGGCTGAATTGGGAACTCCAAGCTCTATAATAGTTAAGGTTGCAAGAAAGGTTGTCGAACATTCGCCAAAGTCGCATGATGTTGATCTTGGACAAGGGACTATATAACTCACTAACACTATAAAAACTTTATCATCTAATATCTTGTTAGCTTTTTTTAATACTTCCTCCGTTCCATTTTAAATGAAACACTTACTATTTTAGGCCTTTCAAAATAAGTGAAACGTTACCTTATTTGGTATTCACTTCTCTCTATCTCTCTCCTCATCACATGGGTCCCTTCTTTTTTTTCTCTCTATCTCTCTCCTATTCTAAATCCCCGTGCCAAGGCCCTACGTTTCATTTAAAATGGAACGGAGGAAGTATATATATTTTTATGATTTTCCTTCCGTTTGAGTGTGTAACTAAAGATATAAATGGTCTAATGTGAGTATTAGAGACCATAAGCATATAAGTATAACTATTAATAGAATGAGGAAATAAATAAATTTATATATAATGGAGAGTGCAAGAATGAACTATAAGTCTATGTGTTAATTAGCCAAGTCAAGGCCCTGTTCATTTTACCTGATTTTTTTTTTCTAAACTTGACTTATTTTTAGTAATGTGCACTTATTTTAGCTGATAATTTACTAATTCTTTATTGTTTTCTTTTATATAGTCGTTTATTGATTTTTCCTGTAAAAACCTTATTTCCAGTTAAGTGAACTTAATGTTAGTGAATATTAATAGCAAATCGCACGGGTTAATGTTAGTAAATATCTTAATTGAGTGAACTTAAAGTAAATTTTTTTCCTGAGCATATAAAATGCTCTATTATTAGCAGACAATTTTTCATCAAAATCATGAAACTATTTTATTTTGTTATAAAATTAACTACATTTCATGCCAATGTGAAAAATTATGATCTGGTTCTTGAAATAATGGTCTTATACATTCAAGGAGGAGTTGAAAGTAAAGTATCTCTACAAATAAATTGTTAATTTTATCAGATGATTCCTAACTTCTTTTTTTTAATCTATAATCCAAGTGAGTAACACACTTCTTATTCCATTTTATTAGATTACTCCCTCCGTTTTTTTTTTTTTTTGCTACATTGTTGTTTTGGGAAATGAACCACTAACTTTGACTGATTATTTTGATTTTTTTTATAAATAAAAATATAGTCATATGTGGTCTTGTTATATTCATCTCGATGTGTGGATTCATAATATCAAATATTTATAATTTTTACTTAAACTAAAGAAGAGATATTAAGGGTTAAAAAAGTCTTAAAAACCACGCAATAAAAATATAGCAAATAAAAAGAGCAGAGGGAGTATATTACTAAATATACTACTCCCTCCTAGGCAGGAAGAAAAGACACTTTAGACATTAATGTAACTAGGATTATCCCCACCCCCTAGTTATCTTTTGCACATGTGGAACAATTTTGTATTGAGGCTTTAGCCGTTAACCCTCTAATTTGTTTTAATGCATCCGAAGTTCACCAAAAAAAATAAAAAAAATAATACTCCCTTCGTCCCATAATATAGTTCCTGTTTCTTTTTGCACAGTCTCCAAGACGTATCTTTGACCTACAATATCTTCTATTTTGTATTAGTAAAAAAATATAAAAAGTTGAAAATATAAATGTAGACATAAAGACGAATCTAACAAGACTCCACATGAGTATGTTTTCTTGTATACATTAATGAGAATATTTGGTCAAAGATTTTAAAGTTTGACTCCCAAAATAGAAACAGGAACTATATTATGGGACGGAGGGAGAAAAAAATATATTATGTCAATACTTCAATGTATTTAATATCTCATTGACTTTTTATAAATTTCTATAAATGATTTAAGGCTAATTATCATAAAATATACTACCGTTATCTATATTGCACTTGTTAAGAAATGGAGGAAGTACAAAACATTATCTTACCGTTATCAACTTTTGAGCCAATAATGAAATATATGTATGATATTCGGTAATATTGGAGTATAAATATTCTTATTAAACCAAATATTTTCCATGCATTTTACACTGGTGCAGAGGCTAGTTTCAAGATCTAAAACACTCACCATAACTTCATATAAGGCCAAATGAGCACTTTGTGTTTGTTAAGTCTTGAGAAGGCTTGGACAAAAGAAAATAATGATATACAAATCTGGACAGCCGCAAAAAGAGAAAACACCAGCTATCATTTCTGAAAAAATAACATGAATGGAAATTCCCACTCTTTTATGTCGAGTTGAGGAACCAAATGAACTGAATTTAGCCATGTACATTTCTTTCAACCTTTTCCATTAAGAAGCTTCCTCACTACGTCTCTTTCCTCCAAACCCTATTCCCTTCAATGAGAATTGAATCTGATAGAATATAAAGATAACTTAATTTCCTGGCGGTCTAAGAGACAACCCTCTCTCTAGATCAAGTGCAGAGGCTGAGTATCCAGGCGTCGCTAATGTTGTTGCTGAAGCTTCCTGGTTGCGTAATCTTCTTTTGGAGTTACATTGTCCTCTTCGTTAGGCAACCATTGTTTATTGTGATAATGTCAGTGCTATTTATCTTTCTCGCAATCCCGTACAGCACCAACGCACCAAACATGTTGAAATGGACATTCACTTTGTTCGGGAAAAGGTTGCTATTGGTCAAGTACGTGTTTCATGTTCCTACCAGATACTCCCTCCGTTTCTTTTTAATCTACACACTTTCTTTTTTTGTCTGTTTCTTTTTAATCTACACACTGTTGCTTTTTCTATTTTAGGTAACATGTCACATCTACTCTCTCCTCTTTTTCCACACATGTCATCCACTTTTTAATATTTTAACTCACTTTTTACTTTCTCTCTCTCACTTTTCAGTTTCTCTCTCATACTTTTGTACTTCCTCATTGGTTCTCCCCCAAAGTGAAGTGAGTAAATTAAAATGAAACGGAGGGAGTATTAGTTTGCTGACATCTTCACCAAAGGCCTTCCGCGACATTTATTTTTGGAGTTTAAGTCCAGTCTTAGCGTCCGTCCTCCTCCCGCTATGACTGCGGGGGTGTGATAGAATATAAAATATATAAGGATAATATTTTGTATTCACACTTCTACTCTTATTAGGTTTTCTAATATTGTTAGAAATCCTCTTTATTGTAACCTATAAATATGATTAATGGAACACACTCCAACCAAGGGAGTTTTACCTAAACTAACAGAATCCACAATACGTGGGTGAAAATTGAACATAGAAGCACTGTAAATCCTTTCATTTCTTGATTTTTACTAATGTACATTATTCTCATAATATAATTAATCAAAAATAATTTGTGAATCTAGTTACTTTTCTTAATTACCTTTCCTCCATATGATTCACATGATTTAGGCCCTGTTCTTTTGGACTTATTTTCAGCAAAAATAAGTAAAAATAAGTTCAGTTCAGCAAAAATAAGTTCAGTTCAGCAAAAATAAGTAAATATAAGTTCAGTTAAGCAAAAATAAGTAAAAATAAGTTCAGTTCAGCAAAAATAAGTTTAGTATTACTATTAATGTTGTAAATTATTTTTGTTTTCAATATTACTATTAATATTGTTATGATTATTAATATTATAATTATAATAACGATGAATTTGTAATTTTTTTTTATTTTTTTATTTTCTAATTTTTTAATTTTTTTAATTTTTTTAATTTTTTAATTTTTTTAATTTTCTTATTTTTTTTTTATTTTTTATTATTTTAATATTTTAATTATTTAGTATTTATTATTTATTATTATTTATTATTTATTATTATTTATTATTATTATTATTATTATTATTTATTATTATTTGTTATTTATCATTTATTATTTATTATATTATAATTATAATTATTTATTATTGATTATTTATTATTTTAATTATTATTTTTTATTATTTATTTTTTATTATTTATTATTTATTATTTATTATTATTATTTATTATCATTATTATGTATTATTATTATTTATTATTTATTATTATTTATTATTTATTATCTATTAGTTATTATTTATTATTTATTATTTATTATTTATTATTTATTATTTATTATTTATTATTTATTATTTATTATTTATTATTTATTATTTATTATTTATTATTTATTATTTATTATTTATATTTATTATAATTATAATAATTATTATTTATTATTGATTATTTATTATTATTATTATTAATTATTATTAATATTATTATTATTATTTATTATTTATTATTATTATTTATTATTTATTATTTATTATTTATTATTATTATATTATTATTATTATTATTATTATTATTTATTATTTATTATTTATTATTTATTATTTATTATTTATTATTTATTATTTATTATTTATTATTTATTATTTATTATTTATTATTTATTATTTATTATTTATTATTTATTATTTATTATTTATTATTTATTATTTATTATTTATTATTTATTATTTATTATTTTTTATTTATTTATCATTATTATTATTTATTATTTATTATTATTATTTATTATTATTTATTATTTATTATTTATTATGGGGTGTGCTAAATACAGCACAAAAAAAGGCTAAATACAACACCTAATAGTTTATAGAATTTAACTATGGTTAATTTTACCTTTTTATAGTTAAAAAAACAATGCCAATTTACCCGCATGATCATCATTATTCATCTCTACCCATCTGATCATCACCTCATCAACCTTCCATCGGCATTTTTGTCAATCTATGGCTCCCAATCCTTATACTTCCCCAAGCATCATCATACACACCAAAAACAAAATCAGGCTCCACGCATACCAATCTAGCATCATCATCTTACAATACAACCAAATCAGATTTGAGTAGGAGGCCATTTTTTTTCTTTTCCGAATTAGGGAGTTATTTGTCGTACATGATTCCCCTACGAGAGGGCCATTTATCATAGATGACTCCCCTATAGGGGGGTCATTTGTCATAGATGACCCCCACTATGAGGGGTCATTTATCATAGATGACCCTTCTGCAGGGCGGTCATTTGTCATAGATGACCCCCTATCATGTTTAGGATGATCATGACCCTCCCAATTCCCATGAGGGTAGGTTAGTCTTTTACTCTTTTTTTTGCTGTATTTAACCTTTTTTTTTGTTGTATATAGCACTTATATTATTATTATTTATTATTTATTATTATTATTTAGTAAAAATAAGTTCAGTTCAGCAAAAGCAAGTAAAAATAAGTTCAGTTCAACAAAAATAAGTTAAAAATAAGTTCAGTTCAGTAAAAATAAGTTCAGTTCAGTTCAGTTCAGCCAAAATAAGTTCAAATGAAGAGGGCCTTACTGATCTCATATAGGCTACATTCACTTCATATGGTAATCTTTTTCATATGATAAGCAACTTTAATTAGTAACCCTTTTTTTTACAACAAGCTAAGATCTAACTAGATAGGATCAATTGGAGCAATGATACATCTACACAGTGGGTAGATAATTCACTAGAGATAGAGAATCGGAAAATAATTTAAATTGATGAGTTGGATTCCACTAGGTATTGATTAATGTCGTTCTCTAGTGGGTTATCTACACACTACGTAGATAAAGCTTTTGCCAAATTATTGTATATAAATCATGATTGAAATTTCTTCTGCCCGTCTTCCGTTTCGCGCTTGCACGTCTGAATGATGATGCAACATTATGAATATCCCCTATTTGCATTATATAAAATCTCAATTGTGCTAGTCATTAATCCCATAAATGAGTTAAGACGAACTACCCGGCCCATAACAACCTTATGCTTAGTTTTTCTCAGCTTATTTTGTTTATTTTAGAGAAAATCAGTTCATTTTAGTTCTAATTACTTAACTCTAATAAGTTATAGTAAATTCAGATTAGTTTCAATAAGTTTAAACATCTTATAAAAGAAGTTTTCATAAGTTCCAATAAGTTTAGATCAGTTTAAATCAAGATAAGTTTGGATAAGTAAAATGATAAATAATAGATAACACCATTAGTATATGCATTATCAGTAACACTATTTTTTTATGCTATTGTAATCCGTATTGCACCATAAAGGCATAAAGTAATAGTGTGGCGCATCACTTATAATTAAGACATTCCGATTGTTCTTTATGTTAGAGGATATACATATAGATAGAGAAGTTTAGGCTCATATGTGTCCCTGTCTTACTATATGACCATTTTCTTATCGCGTTGCTTACCAATCATTGGATTATTGATTTTTGTGGTTGTGATACATCATGCGCCATAAATGATGGTGTATTATAAGGGCTTGTATGCTTTAAAAATGACATAGCATATAGAAAAAAGCCATTGACAATTTATTTAAACAATGCAAAACATTAGAATAACTGATAGGAAATAGACTTCTCCACATAGGTTTAGAACAGTAACTAATAAAATTGACAAAAAATAATGTTTAGGAAAAGACATGAACACATTATAATAATAACACAAAACTTGAAAAATGAATTAGAATTTTGAAAATTGATACAATTAAGTACTTACAAAATGACAGGGTCCGATCCTTTTGAAAAATGAGAATCAAGTTAATTTGTGTCATTTTACAAAAGTTTTGTGTCAATTTAACAATTATGAGTACAATTTACAATTAGTCCGCAACATAAGTTTGATGTGCACTATATAAAGAACGCACCAATAAAAAAAAAAACTAGCCTCCTCCTCTTCCCTCTCTCTTCACCCTCCTAAAAAATCCTAATCCTTTTCTTCTAGTTTGGGGACGCCATCATCCTTTCGATGGTGGTAAGCCCCCAATTCTTCTTTTTTCTTCTAATTTTTATTGTTTTTGTTATTAATAATCCCCCATTCTCTCTCGTTTTGATAGTTTTCTACCCAATTTTTGGGTTCTTTATCTCCTTTCATGGGAGTTTGGAGTTTGATTTTATACTATTCCCACGTGGAAGTTTTAAAAATGGTAAGGGAAATTGTTCTTATTGATTGAAGTTCAAGACTATTAACATAAAGGTATTGGAATTCAGATGCGGTCAACATGGTTAAATCAATAATTTTCTTCCCCAAACTATGTCAGAATGATAGACTTCCCCATCAATAACTGCTTGATTCAACAAATACAAGGAGGTTGTGTTGTATTGCTCGATCTGGTTCATTGTAGTTTCTTCGAATATGCATTTGATTTGGTCTTGTCTTATTATATCTTGTTTTTCTTTAATACTTATTGTCGATAGCGTTGGGCCTTCAATTAATGAAATTCCTCTTTAAAAAAATGTAAAGAACGCACATGTATATGTATTTAATTTGTATATATTACTCAGCATATACAATATCTAATCATGTTCTTAAAAAATAACTTCAACCTAAAACGATAATCTCAATTTAAAAGCCAATTGCAATCAAGCGTAACCTAAATTATTTCTTGTCGTGGGTCACTCAAAACCGGCTATTTGTGACAATAATGCAATATGCAATCATTATATTAGTAGGTCCATATATACTACTCCCTCCATTTCTTTTTAATCTACACACTTTTCTTTTTGATCTGCTTCTTTTTAATCTACACACTGTTGTTTTTTCTATTTTATGTAATATGTCACATCTACTTTCTCCTCTTTTTCCACCCATGTTATCCACTTTTTAATATTTTAAACCACTTTTTATTTTTATCTCTCTCACTCTTCAGTTTCTCTCTCCACCTTTTCAGTTTATCTCTCATACTTTTATACTTCCTCCTTGGTTCTCCCCCAAAATGAAGTGAGTAAATTAAAATGAAACGGATGAAATACTATGCTAGATGTCCCAATAAAATTTTACACATTGGTTGGAAAACAAAAAACATAAACCACCATCTTCTTGGCGCCTATCTCACCTCTTGATTTTGAGAAAATTAGAACATGTATACTTTTGTCTTTTGATGTTATGCGCATTACATTCGCTTGGCATTTGGCAATTGGCATGAAGTATAAAGTAGCCAACTTTAAAGTGAAGCATACGCTTGCAGATGGTAAATGTAGGACAAAAACCAAATTTTCTTTCTTTTTGCTATTTTTGGAAAAGCTAGAGAATGAATTTATGGAGAAGAATATGTAAAAACAAATGATTGCACAACTGTGGATGTGTTGTTGGTTCCAAAGTTCTGTTTGCTTATTCCCCTTCTTATATCTGGTTTCCAGAAGAGAAACTTTTCCATAGGGTTTTTTTTTTTATTCTACTATCCTTTGCATAAAAATTGACACGTACGTCAAAGAAGAATTTCCAATTATTTCAAAAAAAAAACACGCCGAATTCAAGATTCTAGCACTGATAAATCATATATGGAATCAACAACAAAAGCATTAGCTAGAATCCACTAGACATATGGACGGAGACAGTAGAGTAATGATACTATATGATCTTTTACTCGTTGATAATGGTGGATAGCTATATGATGGTAAAACAAACGCATTAATATCGACATTATAATCCTCATATTTCTAATTAAGAAACTATAAACTTTGTTTTTAGGTTGGTAAGGATAGATAGCGCCTTATTAAATCATAATCTCTTATAAGTCGATATGGCAACACATGCCACCAAAAAATAGAAAAATAAAAACAAGAGAAAAAAATAGGGGAAAAAAGAGAAAAAAGTACCACATTTAAACTCAATAACAGTTTTTTTAAAAAACAAAATACAAAGACAGTTTGCACGCATTATGTGCATATAAGGCTAGTCTCTTATAAGTAAATAAAAATTCGGCTCAACTACACAAACAAGCCTTGAGAATAGAGGGATAGAGTGGAAGGAATCCCCATTCTTAAAATGGCTCTAGTGGAGCTTGGTCTAACAAGACCAAGTTTTGCTTAATTGTCTTAAGAAACTCCCTACTAAAGTAAGGTAATACCTTAATAGTATTAAGGTATATATCAGGTAGCGTTGGATAATTATATATATATACACACACATTGTCTTACATGTAAGATGACAAATTGTTTATATTCATATTATAGTTTAAAATGCAATGCACTATTAAGTACTAATAATCCATACTATTGTGAAGTTTTTTTAAAAAATTGAACCTATTTGAATGTAGATGAATTTCTTAAATAGCTTGTAAGGAACCAAGCTTATAATTCTTATCAAATGTTCCTATATATTCGGAAAGGCGTAGAAATGGTAGGAGAGACTAGAGTAGAGTCACAAAGCTCATTTTAACTGTCTCTTAATTAAGATGTAAAAAAACAGATGTTATTATTTGAAATGTTATTAATATTGTCTGAATATAGATATGTAACTAGTGTGTGGCTCGGGCGATGCCCCGGCTCCATACAATGAGTACTTTATTTTTTATTTGCATTTGAGAAAGTTTCAAACTCTTTTTTTCAGTCTTTTTTCATTAATTTTTCATATTTAAATGAGGGATTTACATATTAATATGGAGAGATATCTCACAATTCATTGTTAATTAATTAAGATGGTAATCAGTGAGATTTTCAACTTAGGAGGTCTAGTGTTCGAATCATCCTCCATGCATTTTGATTGTTAATTGAATGGATAATAACATAATGCAAGAAAAAAGGGAGGGGTGACACGTGGCACGTAGACTTTCTTAGGAACACTTTTTAATATATTAGTATAGATTAAAATTAAAATATAAACTATTTTTGTAGTTTAGACTAATGGATAGTTAAAGATATCAATACTGTAAAAGTGTACGTTAGGAAGCGTGAAAGTCAAAGTCTTGTAATTGTTGAAGAACGAATGGAGTGGTATATTATGATTTATTTTATGTTTGATTTTCTATCTTAGAATTTTCTGATGTCAATAATTTTATCAACGAGTTTTTCACCAAATACCCCTGACAAATATATTAATTCACCAAATATCCCTGACCTTTAAAAAAATTCACCAGATACCCCTGACATTTCAAAAAATACCAAAAATGCCCTTTTTGGCTAACAGACGTTAGTGCTCCGTTAATTAATTAACTAATTAACCTAAAAAACCCTAATTAAACCCTAATTAAACCTAATTAAACCTAACAAAACCCTAAACTCTCCTTAACCCAACCCCAACCCCCAACCCTACCCCCCCAAACCCTAGACCCACCAGCCCCACCCCCTCCCCACCCCAGGTCCAGCCCCACCCCTCCCCTCTCCTCCCCACCCTTTGACCCTCACCCAGCCCCCCCCAGCTGACCCCCGCAGACTCCCTTTCCCTAAGCCCCTTTCCCTCGCCTCGCTCGCACCTCCCCTCCCTCACCTTCCTCGCGCCTCCCCTTCCCCGTCCCTCGCGCCTCCCTCCCCCTCCTCACTCGCCGGCATTTTCTTTTCGAAGCCGTCCCTCGCGCCTCCCCTCCCCCCCCCTCACTCTCGCCGGCATTTTCTTTTCGAAGCTCTTCCCACCCTGATTCCGGTAACTCCAAAGTGAGTGAGTTGATGTTGTTAGGTGTTTTTTGGTGGGCCGGCGAGAGTGAGGGAGGTTGCGATTGCTCGAGGGGTGGGGATGGATGCGAAAATTCGCGGGGGTGGGGGGGGGAGGAAGGGTGGGGGCTGCGTGGGTTGTTTGGGGGTGGGGTGGGGTTAGGATTTGACGGGGGTGGGGGAGGGTGGGGGAATTCGACAAGGGTGAGGGGGAGCCGCGGAGGGTCGACGGGGGTGGGGAGCTGCGGGATGTCGAGGGGAGTGAGGCGCCGGAGGGTCGACATGGGTGGGGGAGGCTGCCGGAGGATCGTGTGGGGAGGGGAGCCTGCGTGGGGGTTGCCGGGGGAGGGGCGGCGGGGCGGGGGTGGTCGGGAGGGGAGGCGCGGCGGCGGGGAAGGGGAGGGGGGTGGTGGGGGGTGGGGGTGGTGGGGGGGGGTGGGGTGGGAGGATGGTGGGCTTGGGGGTGGGTTTAGGGTTAGTTAGGGTTTTACGATTAGTTAGAGTTTTAGGATTTGATTAGGGTTTTTAGGTTAATTAGTTAATTAATTAACGGAGCACTAACGTCCGTTAGCCAAAATGGGCATTTTTGGTATTTTTTGAAATGTCAGGGGTATCTGGTGAAATTTTTTAAAGGTCAGGGGTATTTGGTGAATTTTGAAAAAAGTGGGGGTATTTGGTGAATAAATTTATTTGTCAGGGGTATTTGGTGAAAAAACCGTTTTATCAATTCTCAAAGTCGCATCTAATTAATAATAATAACGAATGAAGGTGAACATAAAACCTGTTACTGTGGAAAATTAGGACATAAAACGAGGTGGAGGATTCCTCCTAATTTAGTCCTAAAGAACCATGAAAAGAAAGAGAATAGGAAAAAAGTTTAGATGCCGAAGAATGTCAGCTCTCTGCCTTTATATTTATGTTTAATACTGACCTTTTAATTGCAAATGTATTTTAATACTGACCTTTTTTGCTATTTCACACTATAAAATTGCATCCACTTTGGCTGACTTAGTTACAGTGATTAAGTGGAGTGGTAAATCCATCTTCTTAACTCCTCCTTTTTGTTCTATTGTCGAAAATTTTCATTTTAACACAGCCAAAGTAAGCACTATGTCACCATTGGTATCATAATATGCACGGATTGCGTGTATTTTAGTATTTAAGCAGGCTAACGCTAGATGAGTCCGACCTTCTAATTAGTGCACCTACACCTGACATTATTCTAATAATAAATGGCTCGTCTTGTCATGACCTTCTATTGAATTTTCAAAACCTCTGTCGCTACTCTTTATATTAGTAGTTACATATTTTTGGTTGTTGATGTTGGACTTCAATCTTTAAACCATATGTAAGAAGTATATAGTTTTTGCCTAAAATTGATATCGATCTAATCAAAACTAGGCCAATATAAATCAAATGTATATTTAAGCAAATATTCTATAAGCTTTCACAAATTTTCTCTTTTTTTAAACATATTAGCCTTTTTTTCCATGTAAAGATAGCAGTTTGTCATATGTTTTCATTCATTTTATCATGTAGGCCCAAGACAATTAACAATTGGTATAAAAAACAACTTGTATATCGTAATCCTAAATTTTATTGGATTTAACTTTTTCTCGTTGCTTTTGATTTGAACTTAAATGTATCTGCTACTAAATTACTTGTAAACTTTCATTTTTCACCTTTTTTTTTTCTTCTTAACCAACCCCCTTATCAGGATTCCAGTAGTACGCACTATTAATATTTTTATTACTTTAATGTCATTTAAAAAAAGAAAGAGAGGGAAAATGGAGTAGAAAAATAAATATAAATTAAAGTAGTTTGTTATGGTTTAAGCACGAGTTTAAATTATATCACAATAAAAAGGTTAAATACGAAAAGATTTAGACTTATATCAGATCAAAATTGTTTTTTTTACCAATATATCAAAGCCTCAAATGATCCCATTTTATTATATTAATATATTGCCCTTGATTTTATGTTAAACTAATTTGTCAAGAACTCCTTATTTCGTACTACCTCCGTTTCATATTAATCTACACACTTACACTTTTCACGCATGCCGATGCACTACTTTGAGCTTTTATATCTCTAATTTTGTATTTGTAAAAAATATAAAAAGTCGATATTCTAAAACTACATATCGAGACGAATCAAACAAGACCCCACATGACTATATTTTCTCTTAACCATAATTCACAAATGATAGTCAAAGGGAAATTTGTGAATAGTGTCAAAATTAAAAGTGTAACTATTAATATGAAACGGAGGTAGTATTTGGCAATTTAGTTGGAACATATATAATTAATTAATTAAATTAGCTAAATATATGTATATAACTCCAGCTTATCTTTAGTAAAAAAAAAAAAAACTATAGCTGGTCTTACATTTTAAATTCGATCAACCTTTATTACATCTCAACAAGACAACGACGCTATGGCTAAAAAGCCATTTCCTTACACTTTTTTTTTCTTTTATGGTGAAAGTACATTTTTTATTTTATAAATGGATTTTTTGTGTTAACATCATCACCGAAGAAAAAGAAGAAAAAGGAATGGGTTCTCCCTCGCTCTTTCTTGGTTCTTCCGCGTTAAATATTTTGCTGTCTACTTGATTGTATCCATGTTTAAAGTATGCATCTGGCACAGATGAAAGTCACACCTCATTTCACAAATTCTTATCGTGACTGTGACACAGTGTATTAGTTGATGAAAATGATAAATTTATAACAGGTAGAGAGCAGTTTGTTTTATAACCTATCACATGAATAGTAAAATCGTTAATTTTGTTTTTTGACGGGAAGAAAAAGAATTTCATTCATAAGGGATAGCCAAACGATACCTACAATCAGTTCCTGAAAAATCGGAAAATTCCAACACAAGTACATAACACCTTAGAAATAGATACATCGCAGATTCGATTAAAATAGCCTTAATAAAAAACTTCATCCAAAGCAATACAATCTGTAAGTTCGATCTGATACGGCTTAACTTCCGCCGATGCATAGTCATTTCGGTGAAAATACTTATGTGGTCTTCTAGATTCTTACATATAATAGAGATTGTTGGATCTTCGTCCTTCATCAGACGAACAAAAAGAAAAAAAATTGAACACCCTAGAATAAATACCATCTTAAGGATGGGATATACTTATTGAAAGCAATTAAAGGAGTTTTTGAGGCTTACCACCTGTACAAACACCAGTGGAAGCCCCTACAGAGATTCACAATTGAGGCTAAGAAGAAAAGAGATGAAAGAGAAAGAAGGCTAACGAATGAAGGAAATACCTTTAAAAAACAGACTAAACCTAGCGATGGAGGCTAGGAAAAAACCCTTCCAAGAATAAACCCTAGAGAGAAGAAACCATTCCAAGGAGAAACCTTAGAGGAAACCTTACCTAAGTAAAATCGTTATTTGGAGTAGGGATTTTACATTAATAAGAGTAGCGAATTTTTATGTAAGAGGTTAGATGACATACTGACCTCTACCTACTATAGAGAAGTGAATAGGGTTGCTCATTAATTAGTTTGACAAATTTTTGTATTCAAAAGTTGGTTATTTTTCTGTTACTCTTATAAATTCGTGAAGAATTATTTTGGAGGATCTTAGTGGTGTAACATGACGTTGCCTAGTCCCTAATTATCCTATTTAGTCTTTTTAGTGTTATTTTCTTCATCTTGTTTATATTTCTCTCATTGTGTTCGATAGTTTGTATCTCTCTTCTCTTTGGAGTTGGTCCCCTCTTTCTCAGGAAAAAAAGCACGCGAATTACGATTAAAAATTTGGTATCTAGACTATACATTGAGGTTGAGGTGGAGAAGTAACGATATCACTTCCCACCTCGTATCCTTGAGGTCTAAGTATCAGAACTCATGAGACTCATTTGAGGAATTCCCTTTATTTTCCCTCTGGTGAGCTCTCTTCATATTACTTTTTTTTTTAAATTATTGCTTTGGCATTTGTACTAGCTAGTAAAATTTTTTGTTCATGAATCTCTAACTCTCATCACAAAAGTCATGGTGGGTAAACACACACAAAAAAAAAGAGGGGAAAGAAAAGTTATTTTGGTCAAACAATATGATATGAGATCGACAATTCATTCATTAGATTATTAGTGGCCAATTGAATTCAAAAAGATCAAATAAAACTTACTTTCACAGCAATCACAATATGTGGTAGGGTATAAAAAAAATCAATCATAATATAAAGGAAAAATTGTTAGAAACTACCTATTAAAGACACTTTTTAAAAAAAAACTTACCTTATATCACGTTTATTTTACAAAACTACCTTATAAGTGGAAAAACTTTAAAAAGCACTACCAAATGTAAAATTTACTAGTCATGGTTAACTATTCCCCCCAATTATCCCTCTAATTTATATCATGTTATTATTTTTTGTTGTTTTCTACTAATTGTAAACAATAGCTTCATATATGATAAGACACAAGAGTCGTACCAAAATAAATCATTTTTCATTCATTGTATTCATTATCAAACACAATACATATGATTAAACTGTGAATTTTGGCCCTGTTCTCCCCAGCTTATTTTCAGTTCAGTTCAGTTTAGTTCAATTCAGTTCAGTTCAGTTCAATTCAGTTCCTAAATGATAATCATTACTATTAATTAGTTATAATTTAATTCAGTTCAGTTCAGTTGTTTTATGCCGAAGAGAACAGACCCTTTGAGTAGTTACTATAGAGGTTTACATTAGTAGTTTATATAGATCTATAACCCCTAAACAGCAAAAATCTCCCAGCCCACCATTTCAATGGTAACTAACACTAGCATCCTTTGCCCACATTTAAACATTCAAAGAAGTTAAACTTTTGGTTATTGCAATAGGGGTTACTTAAGTCATCTACTGTATATAACATGAAAAAGAACAAGTCAAAAGTTTGACAGTGAAGAAGTGGATCTTTCTCTTAATGACTTAGATGCAATTTGATGCTCGTGTACCTAGTTGGGGTAATTGAAAGAAAGTGAAAAAAATGCTGCAGTGACAAATTTGATAGTGAGAAAGTGAAAAAAAATTTCAACAAGTGTTGAAAGCAACGAGATATGTTAATGCTGCTGCTCTGCAATTCAATGGTTTAAGGGATGAAAAATCGCTGCTGTTAGGGAATAAACAAAAAGGGTGGTTAGGGTCATTTAAGGGGGATATTTTCGTAATTTTAAATTAGAGGGATAATTGGAGGGAATAGTTAACCATTGTTAGTAAATTCTCCATTTGGTAATACTTTTTAAAGTTTTTCCACTTATAAGATATTTTTGTAAAATAAACGTGATATAAGATAGTTTTTTTTAAAAAGTGTTTTTAATAGGTAGTTTCTAATAATTTTTCGTACTCTTAAATTAGAGGGATAATTGCATGTTTCCCATTTTCTATAGTGGGCAGTCCGGCAGGGTATCGGTGCAAATGATTGCAAAACGACCAAAATAACAAATTATATTAACAGATGTGATGAGTCGCAATCGGTTTGTATCAATCACAGGCTCAATTATTATTTGGAGGAATAATGGCCAACGCCGCCTTTGTCTTGATCACTTAATGGAGTATTTTTGGTACCCACCAAATTAATTCGCCTTCCCTTATTTTCACAAGAACTTGCAATATTTTGCAGCACTTAGGTGCTACAAACTCACATTATAGTACTTGGGTATTACAAAACTAAACTTTGTTTTCATAATGAGAAATGTATCCTCTAAAGTTTTTCATTTCTAATGGTTTTGGCTCTTATTTCTGTTCTTTTGGATCGAATTAAACCGAATCGAATCGAATTTGTATTTAACCGAATCAACAAAACTGAAATAGAAAAACTAATTGAACTAAACTGAATAAACATGAACTGAACTGAACTGAATTTGTCTAAATTGAACTGAATTTTCATTAATTCAGTCCAAAAGAACGGAGCCTTAAGCAATTAATTAGGCTTTGCTTCCACACATCATCATGGACTCATGGTCCATGAGTCATTTAGTCATTTCATCAAGCCTTTTCTTTCATGATATCGAAGGGTTAAATATTCAAAATGTTGAAACTTAAAAGGAATAATCCCGAAGCGAAAAGTTTGAGGACTAATTACTATATATAGTTTACCAAATTCATATTCGCAAAAGTTAATTTTTTTTTTTTGCCATAGTAAGCATTGTAGTAATAAAAGCTACCCTTTTTATAAAGGTGGTTTTAACACAATAAAGCTAGGGTCATACCTAAGACCTAGGAGGCTAGGATTGATATTATATACATAATTACGCTTAGTCTCTCTTAACTCTAAACACAATAAAGGGTAATACCTATATGATTATTTAAAAATATTTACTTTAGAATATACTCCAATCCATACCAGAGCTATTACATTCAATTACACTTACAACCGCGTTTTGGGCATAATACCCCCGAGTCTTCCTCACCTTTGGTTGCCTAGTAAAGACTGTAAAGTTTTTAGATAAAAACGTGAAGGCATGAAGTTCTTTTTTGGCATTTAAGGCATTGTTGCTACAAGCATTTATAAATTCTTTATTAGTTCACATACACAATAACCATGTATGAGAAGAGTATGACCCCTAACTGTTTAAAATGAAATTCTATAGAACTAATTAACAGTTGGTGGAGTCAACTAATGTTATATGTTAGTTAATGCTATACGTGACAAACTTGCTTAACATTAACCTGATTAAATTTGCTAGTATAAAAACCGTTTAAAATAAGAAACTGATAAACCTCCAACAGCTTCACAATTTTAATCATAAAAGTTTCTTTTACATAGTATTAGAAGCTATTAGTTCTACTCCGTAACAATGAAATCAGAATTACCTATGTTCTATATGAGATAAGAAGGGAATCGCTGATTGAATTTCCAACCCTCAATATACGACATCTTGAATCTATATGATCATATAGGGCATGTATCATGATGAGTCATGAAATTCTCATCACAAGAACAATAGTTTTGGGTGGCTATGCATTACACCTATATAATTTAGAAAGGTACACTCAAAAAAGTTTTGGAAGGACCTTTTCTAAGGGGTTAGGACCACGGCAAAGCTACAACCACCTTCCCCAAACAAGACATGAATAATTAGTGGCATGGCATCTTGAATGGGCATATATGAACTTTTAGAAGAAAATGTCATTTTGATGAGGACCTATGTGGCATTATTAGCCACGTGTCGCGATGTGGTTGGGGACATTCAGAGTTGGAATGGTGTTTGCAATACTTCCTCTATGATAAGCCCCTCTACGGCTCTTCCTTCCCAAAACTGTCCACCCATTCCTGCAACTTGAAGAAATCCCACCACACCAATACACAAGTAGGCCATCTTTGCTCTATGACCCTCCAATAATAGCCTTGTCAACAAATATCAAACAAATGTCAATAACTGATTGCATAACATTTCAATCATGTATGAATGACAAAAAGTGGCACTTTAACCCTTTTTAACTAAAGAAATCTAGCATTGATCATCACCATAACAACAACTTCTCAACTCTTAACAAATTTTGTCTTTTGATTTGAGTTTTTGGATTGATGTGTTTATAAATTATAACTTTACATATACCAAAAAAATAAATAAAATTTCGAGTTACTAAGATTTTGGTAAAGCTAAAAAAATCACCCGAAAATCCAACCTAAGAGTTTAATGTCTTTAGCCCCAATATCTTTGACCCAAATTTAACTTAGAAATTAGAATATGAAATCTTAAAAAATCTATAGAATTTTTTCCGTATATATTGTCAAAGGAAGTTTTAATTCCCTCTATGCCCCCAAAGTTGGAATTAATTCCCTACATACCATGCACGTAGAACAACACGCTAGAAAAATAGTTTTTTAATTTTTAACATAGCAAACCGCTACTCAAAGTAGCTGTTAATATTCAGGAAAACCACTACAGTGACTAGCGGTCTACAAGGAGAAACTGCTACCTCTAGTAGCTGTCTACAAGGGCCATTGGTGTATGGGTCTCCTTATGCGTCAAGTGCATTATATTAAATAAACCGCTACTCTGCGTAGCAGTTTCCTATTCCCTTACTCATTGTGCTTAACCGCTAATCTGAGTAGCAGTTTTACTTAAGCACAATAAAAAACCTAATTTCTTGCGTGTTGTCCTACGTGGACAGTGTGCAAGCAATTAATTCCAACTTTGACGCATAGAGGGAATTAAAACTCCCTTTGATAATATCTAGAGAAAAAAATCAAATCTATAAGTCTGTGTGATAAATATGAGATGTAAAATATTTGCTCCAAACGTAATTTGCCAAGCTCTAAATCAAATTATCTTAGTTAGAATTAGAGGTGATCATGGGCCGGGCCGGGCCGAGCAAAAAAAAAGTTGCCCATTGACCCGGCCGGGCCCCAAATCCGGGCCAAAAAATTGTGCCCAAAGTCCGTTATTTCGGGCCGGGCCGAGCGGACTTTTTCGGGCCAAAACGGGCCGTGCTAAAAAAATTAGACTAAAATGTCTTTTTTGCCTTGTCCGAAACCCGCCTAAAAAAAGAAAAAATCGGGCCAGGCCGGGCAAAAAAAAACTGCCCAAGCCCGCCCAAAAACCGGGATGATGTTGATCAGCTCTAGTTCGAATCATACTTGCGGACTCCAAACTGAAATACTGAATAGTCCAAATACTAATCGTGCAGCTGACCATGACATCAAAAGTACAACTTCACACACCTTATGAGCCTAAATGACTCCCTTCCTACTTAAGCTTTAACTGTGCTACTTTGGTGCAAGTCTTCCACTTATGCGACAAACGTATCTCGAAATTTGGAAGTTCTAGAATGAAGCTACAGTCCTACTAATCTGCTATCATAGTAATCTTTCATTTCAATGAGAAATGCAATTCATCATCGATTCACAGAGCTAGTCTTGAAATGACAAGTAGTTTTGCAACTGTCCCACCGTTTCACAAGTTTGTCCACAGCCACAGGTGGCATCACTTTTAGGCTTTCAGGCTTTCAGGCTTCAGCTATCATCATTTATTAACAAACAAACTTGCCATGACAGTATCAACCCCCACATTCATCGCACTAGAATTCAAGTTGTAATGTAGTAGAAAACAATACGAGCTATAGTATCTCTTTGTCTTAGTCATCTCATTTCACTTCAATTAAGCTAATAGTATATCTTTGTCTTAGTCATTTCATTTCACTTCAATTATTACTTTCGTCACTGCAAAGCTTTAATGATTAAAGTTGTATTTAGTTAGATGAAAAATATTTCCAACAAAGTTAAAGCTTTTATGAATCCCATTTTCCTTTGTTTTGCAAGAAATCCATAGTTGCCTAATGTAAAGCAGAAGTTGTCTATGATATAAAAACTATGGTCCTGTTTGGCAATTAGCAGATAGCTGTTAGCTGATTGTATTAGTTGATTTGACTAATTGATTAGATTAACAAACAGTCAGCCCTCTCAACTTGCCGTGACAATATCAAACCCCCACGTTCATCGCAAGAGAATTCAAGTTGTAATATAGAAAACGACGAGCTCTTGTTTCTTTTTATCCTTCACTCCACTTCAATTATTACTTCCATCAATACACAACATTAACCTCGATGTCAAAAAAAAAAAATACACAACATTAACATTCGTTTAGTTACACTAAACCACTACTCCCTCCGTCCCATATTATAGTGCCTCTTTCCTTATACGGTGTCTCAGAATATAATGCTTGTTTCTACTTAAGTATAACATTTATGCCCAAAATACCCTCATTGGCAATTTTTTTTTCCCACTATGTCCTCATTGATTCCACATAAACTCAGTCACACATTAATGATTTGGAATTTGTTGACTCTCTTACCCAGGCAATATTACCCGTTCCAACCCATGTTCACATACCCATACCCTACTGCATTTACCCCATTTACCGTCACTTTCTCTCTCCTCTCTTCATTTTCTCTGTTCACACGCCAAGACTACCCCCAAATTCCATCTTTTCATATGGAGACCCTATTTTTTTTGCGTTTTCTCTTTCTAAAAATGCATGAATGTCTTCAATTTTGCTCTAATTTTCGGTGCAAAATTTCTTCATTTCTTGTACAGATCTGTTTCAATAAACTAAATTTGGGTAAGGTATGAAGAATTCTAAATTTTTCAATGATCAAGTTGTGATCTGTTCGTTTAAGTTTTTTTTTCCTCTCTGTTTTTTTCCTTTCCAAATTGGTCGATGAAATGAGTAGAGAGTGTTGGTTATATATTTACAGTGTTTACAACATCAGTCTTCAGTTTGCAAAATTTAAAAGGAAAAACGAAATTTCTTTGCTTGCTTGTTTTTGGATGAATGGAGTAATCCATGTACTCTTAGTTCTTGTATTCCTATTGGTTGCAAAAAAAAATGGAGCAATATCATTGGTCAATTTATGTTTATTTGGATTCATGCATAGTGTTAACCAAATTTTAGCCTATAAACATGTTGTGTTAAAGTGAACCAACTAAGAAAAAGAAGAAAGACTCTTCAAATTCTCAGCTGAACACATACATCAGTTATCTCCATTTCTTTTTCCTTTTTTTTTTTTTTAAACAAATGCATTAAAACAATTGCAATTAACTTCCCAATGCAAAAGTTCCATAACTATAGATTCTATTCATCTTAAGAACCGCGTAAAAACAGAATCAGGCACTATAATATCGGACGTAAGAAGTATAAGATACTCTATTATACTTTGGTTTAACATTTGTTTTCACAAATACTTTGATAAATGTATGATCTAGTCAAAACTCTAAACCTGAAATATGGAGGGCAAGAAATCCATAATTGCCTAATGTAAAGCAAAAGCTGTCTCCGATAAACAAAAGCTATAAATGGACGTAAAGAATTCTCAAAATAAACATTTACGAAAAGAGTTTCCTTCACTAATTAATATGCTTATTATCAAACAAGACTATAACAACATAATTTCCCTCGTTGAAGTATTAGTAAATCATACTGCAACTTTTCCAAAATCACTTCCACAACATTAATCCCACACACTCCCTTTTCCATTCTTCAATTCTTTAGATTATGGGTGCGTTCTCTTCATCTTTCCTAAAAGATCATTTTTCCCAATTTCTCAATGATCAAAACTTAATTCAAGAATGATCCATTTCTAAATCACGTTATGAGAGACCCAAAACAAATTAAAAAAACAAAATCATTGAAAAAAAGTCATACTTGCAGCTAAAAATATTACATTTATGATTGAACAGGACCCAAATCAAGCGCAGGATGCACTAACGTACTGCTTAACAAACCCAGTATCACTGCAAATATAAGAGCTAAACAAATAGCAATGTTCCCCTCTTCATAAGACATCTACCTTAGATACTGAAACTACTATGAACAAGCTCAGTACTAGAAATAACAAAAGTTTTCTTCAGTTCCTGTCTGGATAATTTACCACCAAAAAAAATCATAGCTCATCACTGACATCGACATCGACATCGACATCTAATTGAACTTTGCCTTTGAGAAGTCCATCTCCGGATGCTGCATCAATTCACAAGTGACTAATTAGATACGTTCACTGAAAAGGCGTATTACGAGAGAATCCGTTAAGAAAGATAGGAGGGAAAGCTAAAACTCCTCTTTCAAAAATCAACAATTATTCTTTCATTTTCAAGAATGAACAGTTCTTTTGTTCCTTCATTAAGGAAGAGTATCAAAGCACACTAACTAATTACCTCGGACATGAACTTCTTTAGCAGGTCTTGCTTCTGCATGTCATCGCTTGTGGGTAAGCCCATGGATTTTTGTCTTTGGTCAAACTGCATAACAAAAAACATAGATCATGACTATCAGCAATCTAAAATGAAAACAGTTCATTTCTTAGTAGTCGGAACTTGGAACATTGACTATATTTCTTATCTACTTGTGGAAATTATAAATAGCCGATATTTCAAATACATTAATGCCTTTATGGTGTATTTGTATAATTCAAACTCAATTTGAATTCTGGATACGGACAATCAATTGTTAAAATGAAGAAGAATTTCAAACTTAGAATTGGCCTAATTCCTAACACAATTCAGAAGGCCCATTGAATAGTGAATTCGAAATTACATTTGTACTTCAAGTTCACAACTGATAGAGATACTGATGACTTTCCAAACCTAATAGTGGAATCGAAATTCTAGACTTCACAATTCCATTGATTTTCCAAACACTGGATTTAAAATTATATTTCAACATTCCAATTTTTTTAGATTTAAATTCAAGAAGATGAAATGAATTTCAAGTTCCTAACCACTATATGAGGTTAATCTAACTACATTTTACATAGTAACATTTGGTTTTTAAAGAAGTTTAAAATATGTCCGCTTAGTATACATGATATACAAAATGGTAAAGTATATGTTCATTATCTCTAGCAATTCAGTTACAAGTCCGTTTAATACGAAATCTTACCATCATCTTCTCAACAGTTGACCTTGTTTCAGGGTCCAAGTCAGACAGCCTACTGCTCTCAGGTTCAACCTTCTGAGTGTCGATTTCAGGTTCACCTTTGACCAGACTTCTCCACCACTCCATTTGATCATGCTTTGTTAGCAGTATAGAGATTGACTTTTGATCCTCTGAATAACAAACAGAAAAATATCAAAAACCAGAGTGTTCAACCTGATTTTGTGTGCGCAATATACAACGATGCTAATGTGTAATTCAGCCCCTGCCAAGAGCTTGAGCCAGGGCAACTCATACTTGATGATGATAACTCTTAAAAGGTTAGCCTTGATTCAAGTTATGGGATACTTCACTACCTCTCCAATTCTTCCCTCACTCTCTCTCATTCTCTCTTGGTGATTATCTTTGGCACCACAATGCAGTTTTCCAATGGTAGGACCAGAATTCATTCAACATTTATTAGACCACAAACCTTGTCGCCTTTTTCAATGGGAATTGTTGAAGGGCTGAGAAAAGGGTAGAGGAATGGCGCAAAGATCCTTGGGTTCAAATCGATTAGCAAGGACATCAAATTCACGGATGAGCAAAGTTCAACTTAAAGTGGTGATGGATACGCAGCCTACAATTTAATGATGATCCATAAATCACAGTACCACGTTTTCTTTTCTTTTTTTCCTTTTGTTTTGAGGGTAAAACAGTAGTCAAATATTATTAACCAACATCCAAATCCGCCAAGGCTAACACACCTTGAGGAAAAGCGTTTACAAAAACTTGGTTCCTTTATGTAATATATATTACGGTTTCATCAAAAGAGGACCAATTAAACCTGGTTCCTTAACTTATTACTTTCTGATAAGGTAGAAAATCAGGATTTACATATTCACATGTAAGAAAAAATAATAAAGAACACTAATAAGCAAGTTCAGTCACAGAAAGTTGATAGCCTTAAAATGAGGCAGAGAGGAAGAGATGTGGAAAGATATGAACATACCCAAACTCCAAAAACAATCATCTGGCTTAACAGGCTTGGACAGTTCACCCTGCGGCAAAATAAAGATTAAAAGGTCAGAAAAGATATAACCAAGCACGCAAAAGCTTGGCTTAAAGTTGAAGAGACCCTACATCAATGATGGGAGGTTGACCCTTGAGGCCAACTTTCAAATGATTTTTCTTTATCTGACAATCGATAAACCTGGACTTTGTTCCAGGTGGAACAGGAACATTAACAGTAACTTCTTGCAAGGACTGTATCCATGAGTAGTTCTCGAGATCTTGACCATTCCCTTTGTTTGGAGCTGAACAAGAAGAACTTGTGTCAATTATGTCTCAACAATTTCCAACATATAGACAATGATATCACACATAATCAACATCAAATTATTAGGAAGCGTTCCCACAAAAAAAAAGATTACAAAGTTACCATAGACGGGACGCATAAAGGATACCAAACTCAACAAGATGCTCTCATCAGAGCAAACTTGTTGCTCATCCTGGTTTCATGGCACTATAAGTCTATAAGTCAGAACCTACCTAGATTAGAACCAAATGCAGTGCATATCAACATATGACATTGATTTCAAAATCACAAATTGTACACGATCCTTGTGCGATAACACCACAAGTAAAATGACAAATCATATTTTGGTGCACTACCTGGAAGAAGAATGTACAGGCAACTACACAAGATCAAAGTGCATTTCTATCAGTGCATGTTCGGTTAACTCTTGGAATGGAGTGAAATAGAGGGGTGAAACGGTATGTTTTGTCACACTCTGGAATACGGAACAAAATTGAGGAAGGTAACGTGATATAAGTAGGGTAAGGACTTGGTGGAAATACTTGCCCTAGCGAAACATAAACCATTATCCAATCCCTCATACCAACTGAAAGGGTTCACTGTTTCCATCTCCAACACTTAAAAAATTCTCATACTAAGCAATAAGCATGCTCTTAGGTAATTATCATCTGATCATTTTACAAATATAAGTCCCACGGAGAAAAACACAGGCATTGTTCTGTCACTGTGAAACTTTCTCAAGTTCCCTTTATAGTAACAGGAAAAACTCTACCACAATCCCCATAAAAGTACATGAAAACCACCAGAAGACTCACTATTAGCTTTTCCATGGCCTATGTATGCAACCGCAGGAAATTGCGTACATCAGATGCAGTACTTAAAAAATGCAACATTGTCTACAATCAACACAATCATCAAGTACTAGAGATTGATTCACTCTCATTCAATTTCACTCAACGACATAGTCAACTCGGACAAATTTCAAACGTTGCAATATCCAAATTACAACTTACAGATTCACAATCCCCAATATCAGCAATCATATACTCTTAAGCACCAAATATTACAAATTAAACAGAAGAAAACAAATGCCAAGCACAGAATCCGTTACATCAACATGAGCAATAGGAAAAAAAAAAATCCAGAAAATCTCATCAAACAATTGCAGAATCAAACAAAATCCATGCCACATTATAACAGCGATGGATCAACGATATTATCAGCAGTCAATCACAGTTCACCACAACAAGCAGGTTGAGATATACTAAGATATCAAAGATTTCCTAATACAATCTCTAACATCCTAATATATCTCAGCAAAACATCATTCTACTATAACATAATAATATGATAATGTAGCCGTAATCGAATGCATAATCAGATTCAAGAATCATTAAGAAGAGAATAATATTCAACAAAGCAACATTCTATAACATAATAAATACGATAATGTCGCCGTAATCGAATGAATAATCAGATTCAAACCTTTGTACTTAGACTTCTCTTCCTTCTCCGCACTCTCGTTATCATCAACCTTACCTTCATCCATGGCAGAAGATGCAACCTTCTTCTCCAAATCAGATGAAGACGACGACGACGACGCAGCAGTAGCAGCGGCAGATTCATCTAGAAGCTTCTTCTTCTTGCTCTCAACTTCTTCCTTGTACTTCTCCTTCATCTTCTGAACCATAGCAGCAACATCTTTCGCAGATGATTCTTTAGCGAAAAAATCGGACTCTTTTGAGACGAATTCGAGAGCCGATTGAAGAAACCCTAACGGATTCGAAGGATCGAAAGTCGCCGAAAATTTCTTCGGAGGTTGCTTCTTTTCTGGCTGTGGTTGATGTTCTTCTTCCTCGTAATCTGAGAGTATCGCCATTGTTGTGATTAGGAGAGAGAAAAAGAGCTTTTTTTGACTGAGGAAGGTGAAACGAGGAGAAGAGTGTAGAAGAGAATCAAAGGGTTTAAGGGAGTTGTATTTATAGAGAGAGAGAGAGATTGAAGAGGCGAAGAAATTGAAAGTGTTTTCTGGTGTAGTAAAGTTGTAGACGCTTCCAGAAGGTCTCGGAAATAGGAGGAGTATTGTACTACTATTTGGTTTGGACTTTGGAGAATAATATTGGCGAAAATAATATTTCTTCTTTTTGAAAAAAAATAATTCACGTTTGAATTATTTGTATATCGATCCCACTAACGGAAGCCCCAGAACGATAGATAAGAAATATATTGTTCTAGTTAATTACTCATATTTATACAAAATAATAGAATAACATTTAATTCTAGTGCAAAGCATTTAAATGCATTGCATTGGAATTATACATTATTATATTATTTTATATAAATATGAGTAATTAAGTAGAACAATATATTTCTTATCTAACGCCCCCGGGGTGTCCGTTCCCTTTTATTTAGTAATAAATTATAGACATTCGTATGGACTTTGGTGAAAAATATTGGCGATAATAATGTTTGTTCGTTTTGAAATAAAATATTTCACCTTTTAATTATTTGTATATTATCCTTCCTTTTTAGTAATAAATTATAGATATTCTTATACTGAAATAGGAAAAAAATTGATGAATGGATTAAGTAAAATAGGATTAATAATTGATTTTTTAGTTCAGTTTTTTCCACTTCATCTATAAATTACATGCTTGCAGTTAATAAATTTTGTGTATCAATAACTTTTAATTTTCTACTAGTTAGGCTATGTTCTTTTTGTCTGGTCTGATCTGAATTTTTCTTATGATCTGATCCGATCTGATCTGAATTTTTCTGATCTGGTCTGATCTGAACTTTTCTGTTCAATTATTCTTATTATTATTAAAGTCTAAGAAATTATTATTATTATTATTTTACTAATCAAATATATATACTTTTTTATTGGCATTTGGGTACCAAGATTAATCGCAATTAAAGAAGGAAAGAGAACAAACGAAAAAAATAAATTAGGTGGCTTCAACTCTTCAAGACAACTTGCATTGTGATTTTGCAATGCATCTTTAAATTAATGACTTAGTTTTAATTTTTTTATATAAAATATAGGTACACATATCTAATAAACGAGTCGTGTCATGTTGATTGTTGACCCATTTTACTTAAAACATGTCACAAACTTTGATCCGAATCCATTTATTTCGTGTTGAGTTCTGGTCGTATTGTCGTGTCATGTCATGTCATTTCATACATAATAATAATAATAATAATAATAATAATAATAATAATAATAATAATAATAATAATAATAATAATAAAGGATAAGGCTTGAATTTTTCTAATCTGATCTGATTTTTTGGGATCTGATCTGAACTTTTCTGATCTTATCTGATCTGATCAAATTTGAAATAAGCACTAGAGTGCTTAAATATGTTGAACATAGCCTTATTTGCATTGGGTTACAACAATAGTCTTTCTCTACCAAATACAACTATCGGATCCTTTCTGGTTGGTTAGTTTTGATTTTAATTTGCATTATATGATCAATGGATTTTGTTATTTGTACAATACTAAATATGATAATGGTTGGGCGACAAAATAATCTATTCAATTGACGATCATTCATTTATATGTTAGTTAAGTTAAATTAAAGTTGGTTATATATGAAACCTCTATTTTGATTTTCATGTTATTCTTATCTATTACAAACTAAAGAGAGAGAGATGGGAAAAATAGTTATAATGAGTTTATCAAGAAACTAGTTAAATTATCGATTTTTTTTTTTTTTGTCAAAAACCACCTTATAAAACATGAAATTTGTGAAAAACCACCTTATAAAATTTTTTTGCGAAAACAAACCTTAAACAAATTTTTTTTTGCGAGAACAAACCTTATGCTAAATCTCGATCATTAATCCAAGTTTCCGCCATTGACCATGTCATGGATTTTGTTGGGTTTAAAAAGTCACGAGCCTTGCGCATGACATTATGAATGTCGGAACATTGGGTCAATGATCGGAATTTGCCGGAACCTTGGGTTAATGATCGGAATTCGGCATAACGTTTGTTCCGCAAAAAAATTGTGTTTAAGGTTTCTTTTCGCAAAAGAAATTATATAAGATGGTTTCTCACAATTTTCATGCATGTTTTATAAGGTGATTTTTGACTAAAAAACCCTTATATATTGGATTGACAATTCTCGTCCATATGAATTGCTCCTGACTATCATAAAACCATAATTCACTAATTTCAAATTAGGTAAAACAAATTCATTTTTCACTTTGACAATTAATTTTTTAAGTCTTTTTTTTTTACAAGTAGAGTTGTTGAAGTGAAACTTATATTAAGTTCAATTTCTTATCAATTTAGTTCAACTTAGAAAAAAAATGAACTTAATGGCTGTTAAGGCTTATAGTTGTTCAACCCCATTTCGTTGTCATTAAAATGAAAAGTGAACGTAAGTCATTGTTAATTAAGCAGCCAATTGGAATTTAGAAATTTAATAAAAGCAAGATAGATCACCTTTAAATCAGATTCATATGCCATGTGCATGCAATAATAGAATGAAAGGAATCTGATCATTAATTTAATGTTGTATTGTTTTGGGAAAAAAAAGTGTGTATTGCTCTATAATAAATCTAGTCGTGTAAATAAAACATGTGTTTTAATTTCTAGATGTTGAAGATTTTCTTCTTCTGAGCTGCTTCTTTTGCAAGTGCAAGCAATTCCTCAATATCATCACAAAGTCTGTGTGGTTCAGGAATCACATTTTGATCAACTGCTAGCACCAAAGTCATTTGATCCATATAACTCTGAAAATGGACTGTCAAAGCCTGCAACAGGCCAGGTAGAAAAATTACATCAAAACAATATAATTTGACCTGCAGCAATATCTAGGGGTGCTAATGAGCTTGGGTGGCTCGCAAACTATTCGAGTTCGGTTCGGTCAAAGCTCGGTTTTTTTTTTCCATTGCTTTAAAGTAATATCTAGGGGTGTTAACGAGCCGAACTCGAATAGTTTTTTCTTTATTGCACCATCCTTTGTTCATACATAAACAAAAATGCACTTTTTTTTTCCTTCTATTTTACCATCTATAATAGACTTTATCATTGTAAATCAACATTGGTAATAATTATCAGATTACGTTAGCATTGCTACGATTGCGAGGATGTGATAGAGAATAACACGTTAGTGTAGGATTGTAATTTAATGTATTATTATCCAAATATTGTTGGTTTTTGTTAAGTTTCTCTTTGGCAACTAATCCCAATCTCAATATTGGTCATTCCTTTTCTCATTATACTACAAGGTTTAGAAAACCTTCCTAAACACTAACTCTGTCCTAAAATATATCCAACTAGACTTCTAGTTGCATAATAAATAATCTATATCTCCTAATGCTATCTTATTAACTCTAATCACATATCTCCTAGTACTGGACCTCTCTTATCACAATAGTATCACTAGCAATCTATGCACGCGATGCGTGCTTTAATTATTTTCTTTGTTGGTTATTCTTTCACACGGTAAACCCTTTAAATTTTTCTTTCCCCAAGTAATTGTCTATAGAGGTTGAGGTGGTGGAGTAGTGACGTCGCTTCCCACCTCATACCCCTGAGGTCTAGGGATCAAACCTCATGGGACTCATTTGAGGATTTCCCCTTATGGCCTTATCCCCCCCCTCAAGTGAGTCCCCTTCATCTTACCTCAAAAAAAAAAAAAAGTAATTGTCTATAGCATTTCAATAACTTTAGATCTTCTTGATTGTGCTATTTTATAAGCGAGATAATTTGAAATCAATGAAGTACATATAATGCATAAAGCAATTAGAAATTAAATATCACTAACCTTTTGTTGTTTTTAACATATAATTGGAGTTAAAACTATATGATGGTTCACAATGTTCATTTAGATAAAGAGTCTTATTTTATTGATAAAAAATGTATAAGTTTCTAAATACATTATAAATTATCATCAAGTTTTTACATACTACATTATTATCGATAATGTATTTCAATATCACACTTCTAATTTTGTTTTATGGACTTTTCTAATCAATGTATAATCATATGTATGTTTTTCAATGTGTCATTTTAAATATATGGTAAATTTCCTTATTTAATATTATTTTGTCAACTTTATGTTGATTGTGATGACTTTAAATTGTTTTGGAATTTCCTTTTTTTAAGTAATTTTGTCAATTTTTTGTTGATTTGCATTGATTGTGTTGACTTTGAGTTGTTTAGGAGTGTTGTTTGAAGTTTTTTTCTTAAAATATAATTTATTTAATAGGGGTAAATATGTAATCTCAAATGGGGACACCATTGCTCCCCTCTTCCCTTATAGTATAGAGATATATGATATTCTATCAACTACGATAACTATGTTATCTTCAAGAGTTTCCTAACATGGTTAGAACTATCATTGTAAACCCTTCTAAATATGATCATTAGAAGAATACTTCGATTGAGGAGTTTTGCCTAAATCTATTAAAGTTTTTAGGTGAATATACCTTTTTACGTGTTAAAACCATTTTTTCTAAACTATTAACTTTGAAATTAGAATGCCGATTTTAACATCGAAAGATATAAATGAATATAGTCTACAAAAAAGGGATAAGTTTATTGTGAATAAGCTCGATTTGAGATTTTGTAATATCTTTTATGCAACCACTAAATCTAAATTGAGGAAATATATATATAATATCTTGAAACAACAAAAATTATGCAAGATACATACATGTGGGTGGCCGTAAACGCTAGGAGCAAGGAAAGTCATGGGATGACCATAGAAGCTTATTTCTTCCTTTGGACCGACCACATTTGAGAAGGACAATGTAGCATTAGATAGAGCTCTGTGTGTTATAGTAGCAGTCACCTGCAAAACTATGAGATTAATATGATTTTCATACAATCATATAGTATAATTTACAATAATATAGTTATTCATTTTGCTTTTGAGCAAAGTATCATACATACCCCAAGACCTAGTGCCTTTAAAATAAATTCCGCGCATATAAATGTGAAAACTGCTTCAAGAGAATGTTTCTTCTTGTCGATGGTGGTTTTAGCACTGCGTATGTAATCTAATGGGTCGTCTCTTAATGCAATGTCGAATGGAAGAAGGATGTAACCAATTGAGTTCCCCCATTCCCATTTTCTCTTGGGATCGTTTGATTCCATTTGTTCTGCTAAATCCTGTATGATTACACGTGTTAATAAACTATTATTCCCCGGGCCAATTCAAATTAAAAGATGTACAAGATGACCTACGATATATGTAGGGCGTCTCATTTTTTAGGGTCCAAAAATCTAAAATAAATTGTTTGTTTTAGGCCTGTTTTGGGTTTTGCAATAGCTATTTAAGTCATTTTTTTACATTGTAAAATGTTGTTTATTGACATAGCACTTTGAGGTACTACTATTATCTATCAACCATTGACTAATGCAATTATACAAAAACAACCAGCTTCAGCAAGAACTATAAGCTAGCACAATATCTACTTTTGTCATATAGGCCTTTGTCACATTATTATTATTCCTCATCATTTAGCTAAATGCTTTATTTTGTAAAAATTGATCTTAATATGATCAGTTTATGATGTAATTTTATTTATTAAAATTATGCATAATACTTTGTATTTTAATTTTGATTTTTTTACTATTAGGCCCTCTTCACTTCACCTAATTTAAACTGAACTAAACTTATTTTCAAGTTTTTTTTGTTTTTTTGTTTTTTTTTTGTTTTTTGTTTCGAAATGATTTATATTGTTTTTGGGTTTGGGTGGGGATTTATACCCACAAGAAATTTTATACAAACTCCAATTAGGTGATGAGGTCCTCGGTTGGGGGTGGCACCATTGGGCTCCCACGAGGACCTCAAACTTATTTTCAAGTGATTCTCTATTGTTTTCTCTTATAGAATTATTGATTTAAACTGCATTGAATTTACTTTTACTGATATGAGGAGTATTATTTTATTCTTTCTAGATAAGAGAATACAAGGTGTATTATTTTAAGGTGAATTGAACAAGGCACAAGTATAGGCTTCCAAATTATTTAAGATGCTTGTAATTATAAACAAATACAGAATTGTTCTAACATGATATATTAGAGCAATTTAAATAGCAAAACTATAATGAATAATGCTAGACTCAAACCTGAATTTTAGAAGTTGGTCTGATGTTTACAAGGAGGGTTGATCTGAGGCGGATATGTTGAGGCAAATTATTATGCTGGACATTTTGATCTCCTTTAGACTCACCTGAATGTATGAACATGTGCATTAGCAACATTATTGGATGACATTTTCTTATAACTAAATTTTCATAAAACTTAGAGCTGATCAACTTCAGCTCGGCCCGGCTCGGTTTTTGGGCGTGCTTGGGCAGTTTTTTTGGCCCGCGGGCGGCCCGACCCGTTTTTTTTTCGGGCTTTGGACAAGCCAAAAAAGACATTTTAGTCTAATTTTTGGTCCGGCCCGTTTTGGCCCGAAAAAGCCAGCTCGGCCCGGCCCGAAATAACGGGCTTTGGGCACATTTTTTGGCCCGGATTTGGGCCCGGCCCGAAATTGGGCACATTTTTTTGGCCCGGATTTGGGCCCGGCCCATGATCACCTCTATTTAAAACTCAATCAATGAAAATTCTAATGTAGGATAGCTGATTGAAGACTGACCATACTTCCTGTTAAGGTAACGCGATAGACCTGCCTGAGTAATCCCCACAATCACATCGTTTATCGTCTGATCAAACAAGCAGCATCACCAGCACTTACATTAGAACAAACTAGCTACATATTACTTGCGGAAATGGTCACAAAAACCACCCCAAGACTTGTAAAAATCAGAATAGATAGTGAAAGGGCGGTGGATGAATAACGTAAAAATCCAATTGTTGCAATAGTAAAAGAACGAAGGAAGTATGTAGTAAAAGAAAACATACCACATTCATGACATTCTTCACCAACTTGATATCATCAAGGCTAAGAATCCTATAAACAAACTTTTTAGGACCCTTTTCAATCCCACGAGAAGCTTTCACAGGAGTCTTGGTGTCCTTGAGAAAAATCATAGTAGCCAAGAAGAAGCATAAATCTACTATAGTATTCCACAACATCTTCAAAGCAAGCCACAACCACAATAAGCAACTCAACAACCAAAATGAGCTACTATTGTCAAACAACTTCTTCTTCTTCTTGTCTTCGGTAGGAAATGTAGGAACTGCATTCGGATCCGAAGTTTTTCGAGTACAAGCAAGGACGAGGGACATAAGAGAAACACCATCTCCTATAGAATGGTGTATTTTGAAGATTGCAATGGAGTTAGCATCCTTTGTTTTGATGTTTAGGATGTGGATTTCCCATAGTGGTTTGGTTAAGTCCATGGGAGTTTGAGTTAAGTTTGTAACATAGTCTTCAACAAATTTATCTGGTGAGTTTATATTATGGGAATCCAAACTTGGAACAATAACGTGGTCGTCTACGTTCACCTTGGTACGAATCCATCCAACTGGTTTGCCATGTTTCTTGGGATGAAATACCTACTTTGGTTAATTCAATAACATCGTAAAGTTAATGCAAATTCAAATAATTGACGTACATCTTCTAGTACAAATTAGAAAATAGTTGTTACTCCATCTATTCTATAAAATGAAGGTAAAAGAGAATGAGAGAGTGGAAGGGTGGTAAGCCCTTTCATCTTCCACCCACAGGTTGTGGGTTCGATTCTCATGGGGGGTTTGGGAGGCTTTGGGGTAGTTTGTATTTAGGTGCCGTGTGAGAGGGCGTTAATGTAATTTATCTTACCAAAATTTTAAAAAATAAAATGAAGGTAAAAATGTAATAACCAATAAGTTGATTATTATCAATGTAACAACTAAACTTGTCTAAATTTAAATATTGGCTTTGAACTTCACATATTTGAACCTTTTTTTCTTGAAATAAGTGAAAAAAAGAAGAGAAAAATAGAGCCTACATTATTTGAAAAATAATTGTGAGCATATGTGTATGAGGGTCCTCAATTTTATACTAATGAAGATGAATAATGCAGAACAATTTTGAGAATAACCCACATCCATATTAAAGAATGAGGGAGAGAATGGCTAATATATAAATCTAGTGGATTACTTCGCCTATTGTTAATTGGTTTTGAGACGGAACTTTGCTGGGTGCTAAAAGTTGAAGGGGGAATTCATCAAAATGAAACTGTTGGATTAGCCTCAATGTATATTTCTAAATATCTACTTTTACTATTATACTCTCTTCGTTTCTTTTTGTTCTTCCTGTTAGAATCATTATGAGAGACAAAAAAAACGTCAAAGTAGAAAGAATATATGGAAAAAGAGAGAGTAGTACTTAATAAGTAATGAAACATATAATAGCCAAAGTTGTGTACATGACACACCTGAATAAGAATGAACTGATAAAAGTCAAAATGTAAAAATTATTGGAAACGAGGTAAAGCATTTTATGAAAAATTGACTACAAAGTCTATTATGTTTACAGGTACACTTATTTGTTCATCTAGATGAGCAGAAATGAGTGAAAAACCATCACCAAAGAATTGGCATAGTTATGGTGTTTGTGACCTCTTTACCCTAGTCCAAGCTGTCACCTACTGCCTTATGGAATTGGGTCACCTGGCCCAACAAATATTAAATACTAAGTATATGCTAAATACGGAATAATGGACAATGTACATTATGCTTTAGATTTCCCATTCTAGTAAAGCAAAGTTATCCATGTAATTTCATTCAAGCAACCTAGGAGTAACCCTCATTCCTCAAGCAAACGGCTCTTTTTTAGCTAAACATTATTCAAAAGATACAGTTTGAAATTTTGGTGAAATTTGCTATAGAACCGACACAAACAATATAATGCAAGATACATGCATAAACTGAGCAAAAAATGAATATACTTCCACCGTAACAAAATAGATGTTACACTTTAAAAATTACACTATTCACCTACTATATTTGACCATGTTTTTTTTTAGTTTTAGATAAAATCAACCGTTACTATATGATATATTGTTGGATTCGTCTTAATATATACTTTAATAATATTAACTTCTTATAATTTTTACTAAGACACAATTAAAGTTATTAATGGTCAAAGTATTACATCAACAAGCGTGAAAGTCAAAGTGTAACATCTATTTTGTTACGGAGGAAGTTTAAATAAATATTTATATTATACAAAAACAAACTTTTTCATTTAAAAAAAAATTGCTTTAAAATGATAACATTAACGTTATTTGCCCTCACAGGTCAAGACCTAAATTTGGCCTATCTTTGGACTCCCCAAACCCTCCGGTGAATCGAATTTTTGTTTTTTTATTGTATGATTGGAAGATGAAAAAGAAGCGCCACTTACCACCCTTCCATTTCCTCATTCTCATACAAAAACAAAGGATATGAGTTATATTATATGGAAAAACAAACTTTTTAAAAAAAATGGGGTTTGTCCTAAGATAAATTACATTGGGGTGTTTTTTAGCACCTAAATACAACCTACCCCTACAGCCATATGTTGGTATTTCACAACATGTAGGGGTTAGAGGCTTACCACCCTTCCACATCTCATTCTCATACGAAAAAAAACAAAAAAAAAATATATATCATATCATACAAAAACAAACTATACAAAAGGTGATGCACGAAGAATGAAAAAGAGAAGGTTGACTTTCACGTGGTGCTACAAAAAATGTAATAAAACCATGGAAAGCTGTAATATATATATGGAAGTATAATAAGATGATGACTTACCAACTTGCTGGAAATGCGAGGATGCTTAACCATGGTTTGGTTAATCCCATCTTTAATAACCTCAACATTAATCACGGTCTTACACCCAACCATAGCTATTATACAGCAGTTTAGCTGCGGCGCGTGGAACAAACGCGACGCCGGGCTTAGCGGCTCCACCACCTCATCTTTTGTTTTACTTCTTCTTGTATTGATCGGCTTCAGCCACTGCCCACACGCCATCTGGCGTTAGATTATTGGACGGAAAGATAAAACTTCTTTTTATTTTTGGTTTTTTTATTTTTATTTTGTGGTGGGAACTAGGAAGGCTCTATAAGTTGGGAGATGGGGAATATATGTGACTTGAGTACAACTACTATAATTTACATTTTTTTTTATATATAACCCAAAGTTTTTTTTTTTTTTCATTATTTTATTTTTTGTGCTTTGCTGTCATATGATAGTTGTATGGAGAAGTACCATTAAGGGCCATTAAAGAAAGATAATTGGATTTTTTTTGTTGTAATTTAGTAGAATAGCTTATTGATAGAAAACTGATAGTATTATAATTGTATTTTAGCCTTTTGATGTTGCTAACAAAGGTTATTTTGATTTGAGGTGTACTTCTATATGTAACTAGATAGTTGCTACTCTCTCCGTCCCATAATATAGTGCTCATTTCTCATTTTTCACGATTAAGGAAATGGAATGAGTAGTAGGATTTCCAAAAATATGTATTTAATGAAGTGCTTTTTTTATACTTTTGTGTTGAAACTAGTTCTTTATTTTTTTTTCCTTTAAATAAAATCAAAAGACAATAAATGTTCATTGGAATGGCGTAAAACAATAAATGGGATCACATGTTTTGAGAGAAAAGTAGGGGTATTTTGGAAAGTTTGTCTAAAAATTAAGGATAATTTAGTCCAAACAAATTGATATAAAAGAAAATAGGCATAACATTTTGGAATACCAAAAAAGGAATATGAGCATTGAAGCACTATATTATGGGACGGATGGAGTATTATGTAGTAGTACTGTAGTAGTATTAAATAGTACTCGATCATTTGGCAAAATTCTTATCTTAGATCCTAGAGGTTTTGAGTTTGAAGGTTTAATACTAAGAATAATGATAAAGAAAAGTTAAACAATGGCATGAAGACATCATAATTAATGAACAAGTATTCTTTAAAACAATAGCATGGTTTTGCTTAGTAAAAAGATAAGAAACTCCTCCGTCAACAAATAAGATAAGAAACTCATACAAGGATAGTGATGATAACTTTTTTGAATATAACCTTTTATTAATATAAGTTTTGTGTAAGACTGCCTTATCATAAAATTAGTGTAAGTTCATCTCTCTTTGTTCCCTAATATGGTCATTTTGTAAATTAAAAGGGTTACTCTATGAATTAAATGGGTCACCCCTTGTCTTAAAAGGGTTACTTATACCATAAGTGATTCCTTTAAGACAGCAAGTTACCCATGTCTTATTATGGTAAGATGTTCTTATATGGGACTTGGGGAACTTTTAGAGCCTTATCAATTAACAATTTTTACCATGATAAAAGTCCCTCAAGAAAGAAAACAAAAGCTCTTTACTAAAGCCATAGATATAAATAATTCAGTTTTTTTTTGTATAATTAAACCCTTCCCAACACATTATGTTAGTAAAATTTCTATATAAACTCTGGTGTATCAAAAAAAAAAAAAACAAAAAAAAAAAAAAAAATTTAAAAAATTTTAAAAACTTTAAAAAAAAAAAAAAAAAAAAACCCCAAAAAAAAAAAAAAAAAAAAAAAAAAAAAAAAAAAAAAAAAAAAAAAAAAAAAAAAAAAAAAAAAAAAAAAAAAAAAAAAAAAAAAAAAAAAAAAAAAAAATAAAAAATATAACCAATTTGAACATCAGAGCTAATTTATAAGGCATAAACACCCAGAAAGATGAGAAAATATACAAAGAGTAGAAGAAATTACATACCCATATTAACCATATGGCAATTGTTTTAAGCATATCAGAAAGACGATATGCTTTGAGCATCAAATAGCGCATAAATATGTGTATTGACTATGATCAACAAAGTTGCTTTAACAACAACTATTTCCTGCTCCTATGACTTGATTTAAGCAGACTTTGAAGTCACAATTCTGGCACCTCACTGATTGCATGACAATGTAATTGCATTGTTAACGGAGTTAGTTATGTACATTATTATGTGTATCTTCCAAAAACAGAAATTAATATTAATTCACATATCCACCATTTGGTTTTTTTCTGGACAAGAAGTTCATGGAACCTAATAATTGTATGTTAGCCTTGATGCTGCTAATAGAGGTTCTTTTAATATGAGTTGTTACCACTATGTCTTAGTAGACAGTAGTATGTAACTATAACACAACTTCACATCTCTAGTTGACTGCGCTCTAAGGGTGTGTTCTCTTCACCTGAAAAAACCTGAACTTATCTGAACCGAACTTATTAGACCTGATTGACCTTGATTGACCCTTATTGGAACTTATTTTTTAGTATTGTGTTAGACATGCTCAAACCTGATCTGACTTGATCTGAACTTATTGGATTTGGAACTTATTTTTTAACGTGAAGAGAACACACCAGTGTACTAGTTATGTAAAAAAGTCTAGCTACATACCATCTTCTTTAGGCCCTGTTCTTTTGAACTTATTTTGGCTAAAATTAAATTAAATTAAATTAAATTAAAAGAACTGAAATTAAATTAACTAAAATTAAATTAAATTAACTGAACTGAAATTAAATTAAATTAACTGAACATAAATTAAAATGATTATTATTATTATTTATTATTTATTATTATTAATAATAATAATTATTATTAATATTTATTATTTATTATCAATTATTATTTATTATTATTATTATTTATTATTATTATTATTATTTTATTATTATTATTAATTGTTTATTATTTATTATTATTACTATTATTTTTTATTATTATTTAGAATATTATTATAAATATTTTTTTATTATTATTATTTATTATTTATTATTTATTATTTACTATTATTATTATTCAATATTTAATTATTATTATTATAATTATAATTTATTTATTATTATTATTATTATTTATTTATTATTTATTATTTTTTATTTACTATTATTATTATTTTTTATTATTAATTATTATTATTTATTTATTATTTTGTATTTTTAATTTTTATTTATTTTTATTATTATTATTATTTTTCATTTATTATTATTATTATTATTTTTAATTATTATTAATTATGATTTATTATTATTATTATTTATTTATTTACTTTTATTATAATAATTATTATTATTTATTATTAATCTTTATTTATTATTATTTATTATTTATTAATTATTATTAATCTTTATTATTTATTTTTTATTTTTTATTATTTTTATTTAATATTATTATATTTTTATTTATTATTATTATTATTATTTATTGTTTATTATTTATTATTATTGTTATTATTTATTATTATTTTCTTATTTATTTATTTATTATTTATTATTTATTATTTATTATTTATTATTTATTATTTATTATTTATTATTTATTATTTATTATTTATTTTTTATTATTTATTATTTATTATTTATTATTTATTATTTATTATTTATTATAATTATTATTTATTATTTATTATTTATTATTATTTATTATTATTTATTATTATTTATTATTATTATTATTATTATTATTATTATTATTATTATTATTATTATTATTATAATTAACTGAAATTAAATTAAATTAACTGAAATTAAATTAATTTAACTAAAATTAAATTAAATTATCTGAAATTAAATTAATTAAACTGAAATTAACTGAAAATAATTCCAAAAGAACAGGGTTTTAGATAAATCCTCTTGTGACATTTCCAACTCATTTTTACTCTATCAAAGTTTATAAAATACAAAGAAAGATAAAAAAGAAAAGTCAAAACTCTTACAAGAAAGCTGAGATAACTTTTGAATATATTGATCTTTCGTTATTTATTTTTAGCATTTTTCAATTAACAATTTCACCATGATAAAACCCCTTAAAAGATAAAGTCAAAATGTTGCAACTATTGAAAGTTTTTTACATTTTTGGGAACTAGGAAGGCTCTATAAGTTGGGAGAGGGGGAATATATGTGACTTGAGTACAACTACTATAATTTACATTTTTTTTATATAACCCAAAGTTTTTTTTTTTTCCATTATTTTTATTTTTGTGCTTTGCTGTCATATGAAAGTTGTATGGAGAAGTACCGCTCAAAGCTATTTAGAGCTGCTCCATCAAGGGCCATTACAGCAACATAATTGGATTTTTTAGTTCTAATTTAGTAGAATAGCTTATTGATAGAAAACTGATAGTACTATAATTGTATTTTAGCCTTTTCATGTTGCTCATAAAGGTTCTTTTGATTTGAGGTGTACTCGTATATATATATATAACTAGTTACTATGATATAGTAGAGCTTGGATAGGCGTCTCATCGTGAGAGGTTACAGGGCCATTTTTGACATTTCACGGGACATTTTTGACATTTCACGCAAAAAAACAAAAAACAGACGTTGAACTTTGGTACCAACTTATACCAAAGTTCAGTAAAATTGGTACCAATACCAAAATAACTCTTATTTTGGTACCTAGTGTAAATGAACTTTGATATCAACTTTAAGTTTTGGTACCAATTATACTTACTTTGGCACCAATTATACTTACGTTGGCACCAATTATACTTACTTTGGGAACAACTTTGAACTTTGGTATCACTAATACCTCCTTTGGTACTCCTTTGGTGCAGTAACTCTTACTTTGATACCTATGAGAGGCCATTTTGGCCTCTCACGATGAGACGCCAAGAGTTTCTCGATATAATAGTATTATTAAATAGTACTACTCGATCATTTGGCAAAACTCTTATCTTAAATCCTGGAGGTATTGAGTTTGAATGTTTAATTTATAAAATACTAAGAACAATGATAGAGAAAAGTTAAGCAATGGCATAAAGACATCCTAATTAATGAACAAGTATTCTTTAAAACATTAGCATGCTTTTGCTTAGTAAAATGATAAGAAGTTCCCCCATCAAGAAAAAAATAACAAGAAACTCGTACAAGGGAAGTGATTATAACTTTTTTGAATATAACCTTTTATTAATGTAACTTTTGTGTAAGATTGTTTTATCATAAAATTAATATAAGTCCACTTTACTTTGTTTCCTAAAAGGGTCATTTTGTAAGTTAAGAGGGTCACTTTGAGATAATGGATCACCCCGTGTCTTAAAGAGGTCACTTGTACCATAAGTGACCCCTTTAGGATAGTAAGTTACCTATGTCTTACCCTAAATTATGGTAAGACGGTATTATATGAGACTTAGGGAATTCTTTGAGCCTTTTCAATTAGCAGTTTTTACCATGATAATTGATAAGTCCCTCAAAAAAGCTATAACTCATGCATAGACAGTAAAACCATAGATATAATTTTTTTTTTATAATTAAACCCTTCCCAACACATTATGATAGTAAAATTTCTATATAAACTCTGGTGTATATCTAGAAACAAGTACACTCACGGCATATATGATACTGTGAATGATAACCATTTTGAACATCAGAACTAATTTATAAAGCATAAACACCCAGAAAGATGAGAAAATATACAAAGAGTAGAAGAAATTACATACCCATATTAACCATATGGCAATTGTTTTAAGCATATCAGAAAGATTATATACTTTGAGCATCAAATAGCGCATAATTATGTGTATTGACTATGATTAAAAAAAGTTGCTTTAATCACAACTATTTCCTGCTCCTATGACTTGATTTAAGCAGAATTTGAAGTCACAATTTTGGCACGCACCTCACTGATTGCATGACAATGTAATTGCATTGTTAACGGAGTTAGTTATATACATTCTTATGTGTTATCTTCCAAAAACAGAAATTTATATTAATTCACATATCCACCATTTGGATTTTTTTGGACAAAAAGTTGACATCTCTAGTTGACTCCACTCTAAGTGTACTAGTTATGTAAAAAAATCTACCATCTTGTTCAAAAAAATGCTCATTTATGCTCTTGTGACGTTTCCAACTCATTTTTACTCTATCAAAGTTTATAATCTACGAAGAATATATGAAAAAGAAAAGTCAAAACTATAAAACTTCACCCTGATAAAACTTCTTAAAAGATAAAGTCAAAATGTTGCACCATGATAAAACTTCTTAAAAGATAAAGTCAAAAATGTTGCATCTATTGAAAAACGGAGGTGGTATGTTTATTTATCCATTCAATTAACAATTTCAACATAATAAACGCCTTAAAAGATAAAGTCAAAACGTTGCAACTATTAAAAAACGGAGGTGATATGTTTTAATTAACTTATGCATAGACACTAAAACCTAGAATTCATTTTTTTTTTGTATACAGTATACACCCTTCCCAATTAATCCATTAATGATATTAAAATTTCTAAATAAATACGAGTGTATGTAGAGACGAGTCCACTCAAGGCAAATTTATTTTCTAGATGTTTCAATACATTTTACAACAAGAAAACTACATATCCACCAATCCATATACGACGTAAATAACCAAGTAGTATTTGGTATAGTGGTAAGGTTTATATCAATATCAAACTGCACTAGAGACCCTTTTAGGATGGGATAATATACGACGTAAATAGAATTTTATCTTACTTGAGTGTATAATACCATGTTGCTGATCAAACGGAAAATGTCAGAACATTGCGAGCTAACCTCTATAAATTTGTGAATGATAACCATTTTGAAGATCAGAACTAATATATTTGAAAAACAACAACATATCTATAAGAACTTAAGCTCTGTAATGATACTCCATCTGAAGTTATCCACGGACAATTCAGATCAGATGTTTACCAGCTAATACAAGTCTTAGAATCGAGCTATAAAAGCACAGAACACTGTGAGCTTCATTCACGTAAGCCATTATCTTCACTATCCGAGCTTCAACCTCAAGCGTTTTCGATTTTCACTTTCCTGAAATATAAACAATAATCATATAACATATATATGAGCATTAAGTGATGAGTCTGATGACGAATTTGATGTCCTTTATACTTTACATATGACTTCAATCAAAAACATGTGCAATTGAGATCAAGAATCATGCATTCATGTACCATCCATAATTACTCAATAGTTGGCTTAGCAGTTCCTCTTTCTTTATGTTCTATAATTTCACAATGCGACTACTAATTTGAGACAGAGGGAGTATGCAGACATTACCTATCAGGTGAAATCAGACTCGGAGTATAGCTCAAGACGCGAATGCTCCCTTCCTCGTTAAACTTGACAAGCCGAGTGTACTCTTTAGGCGAAGAGCTTAGATCAATAAGTCCAAGTTCATGATCACTTGACTGGATCAAAAACTTACCAGCCTTACTAAATCCAAACACAGCACAACAAGATCTTAAGCCCATGTCTCTATAAAGTCCAATGTATTCAATCTGTCCATTATGCTTTAAAATCGATATACTTACATCACCACGGTTGGTGAACCGAACCATGGCTAAGAACCCTCCAATACAACCTAAGAATCGAAAACTGCTTAAATACGCGTCACCAGGAATCAAACCGCGGATTTCATTAAACCTTTCACATGCTAAATCGAAACTGAAAATCCCTTGTGGACTGCCACGCCCTCGTTTATTCATGATCCAATACAGAGTCTCATTGATCAAAACCCCAGCCAAACTAGGCATTGAATGAAGGGTAAAGGTAAAATCATCAAGTTTATCATCATAAATTTGCTTCCATTTCTGGGTTCTCAATGAAAAGACATGAACTAATATATTTTCTTCTGTTTCACTTATTCTAACAACCTTATAATCATCAATTGAAGTTACATACCCAAAACCCCAAGCACAATTCTGTGAACTTTTCAATAATGGGTATGAAAATTTACTCCATTTTTTAACAATAGGGTTCCAAATAATCAAGTAACCCAACAAACAATATAGTAACAATAACAACCCATTACATGATCCAACTATATTAATCTCATCATCTTTTAACAAACCATCAAGATCAATGTCTAATTGAAATAAACCCTTTTCATAACTAGCAGAAATATCACATTTTTCCACATCTTCATCAAAAGAATAGAGAAAATAATCATTCCCAGATTGAATAAAAACACAATTTACTGGGGAAAATTGGTGATAAATTGGGGATAATTTGAAGTGGGTATTACCAAAATTTGAAGAGGAGAGAGAAAAGTACCATTGTTTAGAAACTGACTTGAATTGGAGTATGGATTTGATGGGCAGTCTTGAAATAATGTCATATATAATCAGATCATGAGGGAGGTCCATTTTTTGATGAAAGTGATCATCTTTTTTATCATCAAAATGTAAATTACAACTCAATTTAAGCTGCATTGCTTGTTACTATTTCCATTAATGGCAGCTACCCATCTCTCAATTTTGCTCAAAAGATTTACTTTCTCTCTCCATTATCTTTCCCAACTTGTCCACTATGTAGCTTATCCTGGTTGAATTTAGAATGTATCTTTTGATGGGTTCAAGAATATAATACTTCATCCAAAATAAATAAAACCTTATCTCTTTTATGTTCGAGCTCTTTGATAGAAATGTTTCATTTATTTTATAACAAAGGAAGTAGAATATATTTATTTATTTGGAAAGAAAATATGAAAGGCACATAAATAAATGGATGTCATAAACGTAAAGTAGGATTTTAAAATGAATTTTGATGGCTCAAAATTGCAGGATGGGAGTGCTTCTTGTGGCTTTATTATTCGTGATTGGTTAGGTGATATTCTCATCATGGGAGCTATGCTTGTTCATAGTAGTCATTCTATTCTCATTGCCGAAGCCTGGGGTATGAGAGAAGGGGTTTAGCGTAGCGTATGTTGCGGGAATCAAGAATCTTATTGTGGAGGGGATAATCTGTCATTAATTCTCTCCGAAGGACTTGGAAAATTCCTTGGGAAATCGATTCTTTAATTGGTGATGCGCGTTCTTTGGATATTATTGGCAACGTTGTTTTCTCTCATTGTTTAACACCTTTAAATCTTCACCGCATCTAAAATAATGGACATTAATAGTCGAAGGAATTTTCCAAATGAATTGAATTTAATGGACCGAATTAAATTATAACTTATTACTAGTAATCACTATCATTTTTCAACCCGAATATGAAATAACCGAACTCTAATACCTTCCTCAAACCTCAAGCTTCCGAAACTAGAATAGAACAGCCCAGGGAGGCTAATCGAGCGGCCCAGCGCCACACAAAGGTCATGTCCGTATGGCTCTCTTCATCAGGTTTGAACTTTCCACCTTTTATTTTCTATCATCCGAAGTAGAATATATTTATTTTTTTGGAAAGAAAATATGAAAGACACATAAATAAATGGATGTCATAAACGTAAAGTAGGGAAATAGGGTACAAAGATGACAGATCTTACAGAGGGAATTTTTACTTGTTAGTTAATTAATCATATACAGTAACTATTTTCAAAATCAAATTACACTTTAATCTACTTCCGGAAAAATAAAGAGTCCAAAAGATGGAGTTATAGTTGATATACAACACCGAGTTCAAGTAGGAAAACTTATGGATTTGAAAATTGTAACCCGAAACCAATTATGAGTTGGATTAAGCTTCTCAAACCTTTTGTTATATAAGTTGTTCAGCTATCAATGTAGGGATAATCACTTGTTATTCATTACATTCCTAGTAATAAGTATACAGTGCGGAAAGAAAAACACAAGGTGATCAATTTGTATTCTATTGATACAACTCTAGTGTTTTCGACTAATACCAGATAATTTACTATGACAAAAGGTAACAATACTCTTTCTCTTTGTTTTATTTTTTCAGTAGTATTATACAAATAGTTATTAAAATTGCAAATAGGGTGTACAAGAATTGGTTGTTGTGTTACTATTGTTTATTGTATCTAGATAGAATTGTATAATTGGTTGATTCTCTTTTAGTAACACCAAATTCGTGTTGTTACTGTATTAATATCATAGGAAAAATGGAGAAAGAATAACTTATTTATGTGATCTTACCATTCGCTACAACTACATTGTTAATGGCTAATGAGGGAAAGTGGGATACTAATGACGATGTACTACGTTAAAAATTAGAGCAATCATAAAGGTTGGAGTTATGGGTAATTTTATGCGAGTGAGACTTATATCCACCATAAAATTATACTACACATGTTATTTGAATATCTCCATGTCATTTATTTTACAGAACTAGCTAGATGAACTTATTTAACAATTTAGCAGGCATTTAAATTTCTAATTATTTGAAATTTTGCGTTACTTGAATAGTTTGTGTACTAATATTATCTTTGCGCTAAGTAAAAATTAGGAGGAATACACTACTATGTGTTGTTGAAGATGAAAAAATACATTTAATATTTCTAATGTTCTTATTAATGATGGTATCTTTAGCTTAATTCAAGTCATACTAATGTTTTTTTTTTCCATTGTGCTTGAAGGTCATCATAAACCAAAGACTTTGGCCAAAAAAGAGATACGTAAATGGAAGAAGGATCTGAAGAAATTAAATAAGTTGAGTTTACCAAGGGATGAACTTTTATATATCATTAAACGTGATTTTCTCGGAAGAAAGATGGATGATTTACAAGAGAAGCCTACAACATCTACTGATGAATTCTCGAAACATAATTATGTTACTATAACAGGGAGGAAGAATTTGCGAAAGTTGATATCAATTGAGATGAAAAAACTTCAAAAGGAAAAGATAGGACTTGATGATGCCACAAGAAGAGAGAGTAATGAGGGTTGAGTGTTGTTCAAACCTGTGAAATAAGCATGTAAACATATAGAACACACTTTCGAATAAGTTGAAATTTTGAGGTGTCTAGATATTGTTGGTTTCAATAAATATTTCATGTTGAATTTGTTTTATCTCTATCACTTAGTTTTAATCATCTATTGTGGATTGAAAATACTCATACCAGGTTTATAATCAAACAATAGCAAATCAGTTCATCTTCTAATAAAATTATTAAGAAGCTAGCCATTTGTTTTTGACTCCATATATATGTAATGATGTTCCTCTTTACAAAGCCATCATCTATATATTTTTGTATACGCACTGTTGGCTAAAAGTTAGACTGATAAGATGTAGAACATAAAATGGCCAAAGCCTTTTGCAATAATAAAAGTCAAATTTAGGCTTAGTTACACATAATCCTTTCATTTTTTAAAATCTTGAACATTTGTTTTACACATGGACCGAGAAAAAAATATAACAAAGGAATAAAAGGAGAATTATAGCATGTTTGATTCAATATTTAACGGTTTCTAGAAATGGAATCAATTGCTTATTCCCTTTTGTCTTGTTTGGTTCATTCCCTCCTCAATCTATTACCGATACTCAATTGTACTAGATGAGTTTGATACCTTTCCTTCCCCCTCAAGTAAAAAAAAATTATTTATTTTTATGGTAATGATTATCATTCCCTTCCATTCCATAACTTGAACCAAACACTCAATAAAAGTAACAAATTTTATCGTCATTTCCCTAATCTACTTGATTCTATTCCCTTTCTATTCCATAACTTGATCCAAACAAGCACTAAAAGCAAAGAAATGTGAAAAAGGTGGAGAAAGGGGAGTAAAAATAAGAAATGGTAGACCAACATAGAATATAAGGGGGGAAAATGGAGATAGTAATTTTCAACACAATCCCCCACAAAGCCAAGGTGCTAATGTTTTGTAATGTAGTTTCTTATTAATGGACAATGGTAATAATGTTGCCACTGGGTCGTGGTTTAAATTCTAAAACTCTAGTAGATGAAACCATAAATTCTCTGCTGAGATCATATTCTAATAAGACTTGTACAAAAAATGATGAATCTCCCGACAATTACATCAATTTCTAAAAACTCTATTTTCCTTGGCGTTTACATAAACATGAGTAATACATGAGATCAAAGATGATATGATGAATACATACAAAGATTATGTACAAGACCAACTGACATGCAATATGGACAACATCTATCTCTAGTTGTCTTCTGGTTCTGTGACTGAGATGATCAGCATTCAGCTAGACTTCAGTTTGTAAGATAAGGTTTAAGCTCCATTGGCTTTATCATAGATCAGGGAGGCATAATTAGCTATAGTTACTTCAGGTGATTGTCGAAGTTGGGCGATCACCTGAAACAACTCTGACGAACGAATGCAATGTCTACAAGGCGAGTGTGCAGACATCTTTGCGAGAGCAAAGAGTACAATTTTTAGAGGCGATTCATTCACTGCATCCCTTCTTGGGGGATTCAATGCTACTGTAGAGCACTCTGAAACCACCTTGAGTAAAGCCTGCAGGATTTCATGCAGATATGAAGGTGAAAATTCATAATCATATATATTTGAGAGATCAATCTATCTGAAACCGATATTCTTGGAAAACGAACCTGAACTAGAAGACCTCAAACTCTCAAAGCAGCGTTTAGAAAACTCATTTCCAAAATTATTTTAAAACATGATTGATTACCCTTATTAGTTTACAAGGGGGCATGGTCTGTTGTTTCACAGAAGACAATATGGAGTAAATGAAAATACTTGATATAATATGGGGCCTTTTCTGCTAAATTGGTGAAGGAGCCTCTTTTTCTGGTGTACATAGGAATCAGTGTTTCCATAGGGTCCAACCTTAACCATATGGCTAAACCTCAGTGACAAAATGGTGGAAAATTATGCACAAAAAAATTGTGAAAAATAAAAAAATCTAAAAGAGTCAATTTACTCCCGTCATTCCTCGCTATCTCCAAACTTATCATATTTTGTATTTCTACATTTTTCTGTCAGTCTGGTATACTAATGCAACATATCTTGTCAATTTTAATTTTGATATTACTGCCTAAATTTGAAGATCGATGCAATGAGTAACAAGTCTTTAATCTATGTGCATTATTTCAAAAGACATTAAGTAAACCTGCAGCTACAAGCTGCATTATTCTAGATGTAAGCATATAGGGCAGTGATCTTCTAGCATTCTTGTCCACAAGCAGCTCGTGACACAATATGTGCTTTCCTCCCAAAGCCAAAAGCCCACCCCCCAACCAAACTCAATATCAACAGCTATGAAAGAAACAGCAAAGAGGCAACTAAAGCAAGCATATGATCTCCATAATGAAATAGAGCAAACCTGGATAGCACCATTGGACACAATATCGTCACATAGCTTGTTGGAGTTGCGGACAAGATTGCTTAGAGCACCAGCAGCATTTGCTTTTGTCTTATCCTCCTCAGGTGAAAGCAGCAGATTGGTTAGCTGATGAATGGAACTTCTTAATTCTTCATACAGCAAATCGTTATGGTAGGCTGCATTTCCAATCTGTGAAACAGCATTTGGAAGAGTAATAATTAATATTATAGAATTTCGGCAGTTTTTTTTTTTTTTTTTTGAAGGTGGAATACTGAAAATACTTAAATGGTATCTTATTTAGTCTAATTAAGGTAAAAACACACAAGTAGCAACAATTAATAAAGCACAAAACTAGATGTTGAGGTGGAAAAATCTTACAGCAAAACAGGCAAATTTCCTGGTACGCTTGTCTGGGTCGGCACATCGATCAATAAGTAGACTGATGATACCATGCCTTGCCTAAACAATAAACAATTAGGAAATACATACAAGCATATAACTTATGATAAGAATGCCACAAACAACATTATGCAATCACAAGTCATTCATAAGGGTTGCTTAGCAATATTAATGCTAAAAATGCAAAGTTTCAGTCTGCAACCCACCAGTGGATCATAAAAGTAAGAGCTATGTCGACACATATTTCCTATAGCACTGCAAGCCTTTGCACGCAAATCGGAATCTTTAGAAGTGAGGAACTCCTTTAAGCGTGTCAATATGTTTGCTTTGTCGATGTACTCGTAGAAGCCCTGCAAAGCGTAACAGGAATACAATATATTAGGATCCTTTTCAGCAGATAAGATCAGAGCAGTTTTAAGCTGTCATCTATATCAGCGCTTACGAGATATGATAAGAGCTTCTTACATTCAGAGCTTGACAAAACAATTACGTAAATTTATAACATTCAGTGAAGAAGAGAGATTTCTCAGCTGAATTTACAAGTGCAAACTTCATATTCTATATAGCCTAAATAGCTATGCCTTTGAAAGAAGGGCAATGTTAGGTGATGTATAAGGCAGTCTACTGCAGTGCTCTAGAAAGCACGAATTACTCTCAGGGAATAGTGTTTAGGAGCTTGAGCTCAAGGCAGATCCAGGTTGTCAAAAATATATTCCACCATTGATAATATCAAGCAAACTTGTTGCACCAAAAGAATATACAGTTCCATAGATTGTGGAGCTGAAGAGATGGAACCGGCACTAAATTTTCATAAAAAACAAATTTAAATTAATATCCTTTGCGATCTCTTCCAGCAAAAATTCAAAAACAGCAACATAACAAGGTCTCAGAGGTGCATCTCAAGAGCCTTAAGATGCATGATTTTCATTATAAATTGCTTAAACTAGAGCCATAGTGTTGTTTATCCTTTACCCCCTTAGGGTGACAGAGCCTATTTTTGCCTCAGGAAGTTTCAAAAAGCTCGTTATACCACAATCTACAGGCAAATATGATGTTTAAAATTATGAATAGAGCTGAAGGCCGATACCAGTATTTTCACCTAGACAATAGCTAATAAAGCAAAAATCTGAATTTTACAGAAACTGACCTTGTCCATACGAGCTAGTTCAGACACTATCATGAGGACATCCAGGATGACCCCTTTCGGGCATGATCCGTCAAGCAATCTTCTTATTCTGGAAGCTTCCAGCATCCCCTTCCCCACAAGATGAATTGCCAAAGGTTTATTACTGGTCATTTTCGCAAGGAATGCCACTGGCCTTTGCGTGTCCTTCAACTCCAAACCATCAGCACACCGCAAAATTAAGATAGGTATCCCCGCCTGCAAACTCAGGAAAGGGATTGCAAAATTATGGAAATATTTGGAGGAATAGCATAGACGCTGCAGAAGGCAAAGTTTTCAAGAAGTTGTTTCAATATGATTTACTTAATGCTTCTCTCTTGCATATACTTTGAAAGATGGATCAAGAACAGCAGTGATATCATAACAAATAACTCATTACTCACACAAAGTGATAAGTGCGCTCTCTACATATATATGATCCATATACTAGGACGTATGCATGAAGTATATGTATCAATAATCAAGAAAATACCCCTAAATTAGCTTCCGCTGTAATGTAAAGCTTGGAATAGTTGCAAGGTATGTACTCTGGACAACCTTGAGGTTGTGAGATCAAAGTCATCAAACCCTACTAGGGGCACTTTGGGGGTGAGGATTCCCCTTACCTCTTGGAGGTTTTAGTATGGTAGCCTGGTAGGGCACTTCTTACCACCATTTTATATAAAAATAGAAAATAAAAATTTAATAAAGCTTCCACAATTAATGATTAAGGTCATAACCAAATTTTCATTGGAGATACAGAAATTGCACAGTCTGGTTTTAAAAAAAAGGTGAAAGACTGTCTACCTCTAGAAGAATCTTTGTGTACTTTTCCGTGTTTTCCTTGATTGCTTTCATAATGTCTGAGTCTTTGCTGCATACTTTTGCACCAGGTGAACCTACATTAAGGAGAAGCCCACTGCTCATAGAAGCGTTGGCAGATGGCAAACTAGTAGCATTTTGAGCAGCAACAAAAGGGAAGGCCAGAAGATCAATCACTGCATTTATGATATCCCTAACTCCGCTCTTCCCCCCGCCAGGCCCAGCCCAAATTTTAAGGAGCTTCAGATGAGCATCAGATACCAAGTCACGAATGCATTCAACATGTTTATTCTGCAGTAATATCTGTCGAAATGTCACAGAGCCACCTGGAAGGCAATGACTTAGACATGAAACAGCCCAGAACACTCCAATGGGAGATAGCCCGACTAGATCCTTTGCACAATCTGTTGCTTGAGTTTCCATAGGAGGATTGTTACCCAGCAAATCCATAAGAAGTTGTGGGAGTCCACTGGCACAAGATTGTTGGACAGCTAAAGGTCCTCCCCATTTCAATCTATATTCAAGCAAGCCAACAATTCCATCCCTCAGCCCATGCCAATGAGAAAGCATATAAGTAGCATTGCAGTTGCTCTTGTGCTCACCTTGATAATTTACTTTAAGGAGGTCACACAGAGTAGCAGTGCGAGGAACAAAAGGCATAGAGATATCAGATAATGAAGACTCAGCTGAAGTCTCGAGAGATAAAATAGATGCATAAGCCAGCATGGCTGATGCAGAATGAGGTTGAAATGAGGATGGAACTCCATCATCAGAAGAAAAAAGTTGAGCAAGTGATGAAAGCCTTGACTGTTGTTTCTTTGAGGAGGTAGTTAGAATAGATGTTGAGTATCTTCTCCCGACTGACTTAAAAGATTGAGCTATCGTTGCAAGCAGCAAGCATGAATGCAAAGCAAGCCTGTGAGGATTACTTAATTTGCTCTTTGAGCCATTAGCTTCACCAGCTTGTGAATTTTTGCTCAAAGATGATCCACAAAGAGATATTATGGAGAATATCTCAGAAACAAGCGTGTGATCCCCTCCACCACTTACCTCAGTTGTAGCAGGCAAAGAACTTGGAAGGCCACAAAGTACGCTCGGTACTATTCCACTGTGCATAGAACACCTCATTAGGAGCTGAAACAAAAGGAAATCTCATATTCAGCTTGTTTAATAGTATCAATGAACATTTTATTCATTTACAAATTCAAATTCAATTTCCTGAGTCAGAAGGTGATTGCTTGCATGGAATCTTCTACTAGTGTTTAAATCTTTTCACCATCCCCACCATATATATGATATGATATCTGATATCGTATGCCTATGCAGCAAACTATATATCCAGAACTTTTTTGACAGCAAAAGACAATGGTTCATTACCTCTATTAATAAGCATTACCAGAGGACTGTTGGCTGTTGCGCAGTAATACTAAAAGACCTGCGTTATTACTATGTAAAGTATGATTTCTAAAATCTTTTAATAACTGGAAGTTTATACAAATTATAAGGCAATGATAACAAAGGAAATCAAATATAGATCATCATACATTCCTAGCCATAAGCAACAAAGTGCAAATTCATAATGAAGGATGAATTAAAAGAAGTTTGAAGTGAAGGCATCATATCAAACCTGGATACCAGCTAACAGCACACCTTCATTACGCTGTCGGAGGCAGTATAATATAGCACAGTGAACTGGTTTGGAATCCAAAAATGCTCTTGTTATAGTATCAAGAACCTTCTCACAGTCGGTTCCAATATCTGGAGACCTGTCATGCTCTCTGATGTCAAGTCGGACTAATGAATGGCTGCGCAGAGAAGTGAGTGGAAATGTTCTAACATTTTCTTTGAGGGATAAAGTCTCCAATGCATTTATTAAAAGCCAAAGTGCTCTGCAACCTTCTGCAGCAACACGTGACAAATTAGCAGAACCTGAAATCATACTTGTTCCTGATGCTGCTAAGCACAAACAAAGGTGCTCAACCAAACCACTCGTTTTAGCATGATCAAGGATTTGCTTCAGTATATCAATAGCTTTAGGAGGGCCAGAAAGAGATAATGTTTTAATAGCTGAAGTAACTTGATTTAGCATGACAGTAATAGAGGAGGTAGATTCATAAAGGACCCTGCCGCTCGAATCTTCTGAGCTACTAACGACCTGTCAAACAGGTAAGAACTTAGTTTCGAAAATTACTCGTATTTTGCTGAAGAATAGTTAAATGAAATGAGAGGGACAAACACAAAGCGTATTGCTAGCAAATTGTGAAGTGCTAAAATTGTAGTAGATAAGGTTCATAAGTTGTTATTCTTTGGAGTGGTTTACTTCTTAAAAATATGAAGCATAAAGGGCAAAGGCGTTACCTATATCCTTATAGGAGTTTTCATGAACTTGCCAACAAACAATTTCAACATAACTCTGGAAACAAGATCTACAACCTAGCGTTTTATTAATTGCAAGAAATTAAATTTTTTCTAATAAATAAGTTGAATGGACATAGTGAGAACCAAAGAAAAGAACAAAAGTAAATATCTTATCTATTCATAAGCAGTTGATCAAGGATAGATAAGCATATGAGAGTAAAAATAACAACCACATCAACTAAGCACCAGATTTACAGGAGTAGTTACGAGAAAATTTCCAGTACAGAAGGACCATCATATATGAACAAGGCATTAAAATCACATTAATATTTTTTGGTCCAACATTGTGGTCATAGGTGCAAAGTTAAACTAGTAGTTTCTCTGGCAACTGACATACTTCATGACTTAAGCACAATACCTATCTGTCAATGCTCTTCAGTGAAGAAAATATGAAACATGATTACACAAGGAACTTCCAAATCAACAACCATCTTTCTGATGAATGTAAATTTCTCATATGGACAGTGCAAACTGTAAGAAACCAAAATTAGAATACCAGTCATAATTTTTTTATCAGTTGATCGTAGTCAAAATACAATGTTTATCAGTAGAAATATACATAAATAAACTAACATGTCTTTAAAATATCCAAAAGCAGTAAAATCCTATTGGAAATAAAAGAAGCCTACCTGTAAAAACAGCTCAACAAGGGCAACCCACTGCGTAAAATATGAACTGCCAAAGCTGTCTCCACCACCATCAATCAATTTTCTAATCACCAATAAACTCTGCATAAACAGAAAGCACTCCTCAAACATTGAGTTATCGACATATTAGATAGTATCACAGTAAAAATAAAAAATGAATACATAAACTATCTGTCTGACGTGAGAACATATAAAAATTGATATTTCCAAGTGGAGCTAATTTTTGTTAGAAGCTTAATGTGATGGCGATAAGGTAGCTCAACTGTCACATAATAGCCACCCTTTTAATCGCAAATCAAAACATGCCTAGTTCCATGACATGACCCCCGATTGTGTGAACCATGTGCATCAGTCTGGCATAATTATAAATCCTCACATCCACAGGACCTCACAATCATGAGTCAATTACACAACCTTATGTAAAATGTCAAAGACTGTTGAGCTGAGTGACACTGAAAATCACAAGACAATTAATTTGTGCTTTTGGGTTTCTCGAAATGATTATGTTCTTCCCATGAATCTTTACGAAAGTAGGGCCTAAAAAGGAGATTATCAAAACGTATATGTGCACATAAAGTATTGAAATTTCCAAAACACTTATTGGCATAACTAACAATGTCATTCCAGAAAAAAGGTCAGACTATCAATAAATTGAATATTCAGTACATATAAAGCTTCTTCAATGCATAATTTGTTTTGCTTGGTTCACTAGCTAGTTGCCAATCGTTCAATATAGACAGGGATGTAGAGCATGGGTTTTGTAAAAATTAGAGGTCAGAGACATTTCTTTCTTTTCCAACATGTATATTACCCTGCACCATAATGCATAGAATGTAGTTCATTTTTCTTATTTATTTGTTGTACCATGACGATCATATATGCTGACCCCAAATAATTTTGGGACTAAGGCTTTGTTGTTGTGGTTGTAACTTGTATCTGTTGTACTACGACAGCTTTGCTATTTTATTTGCTTGCTAGTACTGTGAGCTGTATGGTTTTTATAGGACAGTGCCTTGTATTTAAGATTATAATTTATAAGGTATTCTTTTGGGTGTGAAGAGTGCGAAGCAATACAGAGATTGCGATTGACTTCTCCCAAAAAATTTGCTTAAAAGATCAAAACAAGACCAAAGGAACAAATAATAATTCTAAAATAATCAGAATTTCACAGATGTTTAGCAGCCTAATGATGCCAACCTAGATTGCACTTGAAAAATCAGATTTTCCTGTCATCAAACATCTCCTTTTTTTATCAAAAAAAGTATTTGGAAGGCAATACAGAAATGGCATTTGCTAGTACAACAGAATGGAGGCAATCAACAAAATTGAAAGATATTGATCCGATATCTTAGTCATATCTAATATAGCACTACGGGTACTTAATAAATGTGCTAGATTAACATATCTAATGAGTAAATCTGGTTGCAGCTTCAAGTATGAAACTCAACGGGATTTACATAGGAAACAATACTTTCTGAAGCATAGATATACAGCGAAACTTGCAATCAACCATGTATCGAAGTTGAAAACGAATCAATGGACTGAATCTCCAAATTCTTTCCTAGAACCAAGAGATGCATGACTGGGGATTTGGTCCATATAGAAGCAAATGGATTTGCGGGAGCAGAATTTCCAAGAACATTTGGAACATTTTGAAGAGCCATATATAGCTCTTGTTGTAATGGTTTCATATAATTTACTGAAAGGTGATGATATTGGTGTCTAGTTCCAATAAAGAAACAATAGCACGTACCTTAGCAATCGAGTCATAAGCATCAATCTTATTTTGGCTAAGAAGAGTAGAAGTCAGCCCAAGAAGCTCAAAAATTATTTCATCTCTGCTGGTATGTGCAATAGCATCAGCTGCAACTAAGTTTGAAAGAATTCTCAGAGACTGATTCAAGTTGAGGATGTCTTCCTTCCTGCCAGATTTAGAAAAGAAAAATCATTGTTCTATGGCATAAACAAATAATTATCAAGTTTTGACGAATCCCAGTAGAAATTCTAGCAGCCCCATCTATTAGGGATTAAGGCTCTGATATTCTTCTCGCACATTTCTATAAGCAAGCCAACATATTGATGCTCAAGATATTGAAGCTACCTTCAAAACAATTATGAAGAATTTTTTGTATCTAAATAAGACAAACAGTGTAAAATAGGCAAACATAGTATTTAGTTTGAAATTGCTGAAAAACCTATCAAATCTTGTTAAGGTTTAAGAATTACAGCTTAGGCAGTTGACAGAATCATATATAAAGAACATAGTGTAGAAAAGAGAAAAAGAACAAATGGGTATCAGAGAAATCCTATAAAGAGGAATCTTTTATAGATATCAAACTAGATAAACATTAAGTCAACAAACAAATAACACCCAATGGAAGCTATGAATAATTTAGAGAGTCGCAACAACAAACATTGCTTTACCTGACAGGGTTCCCCTTTCCTTTAGAAAAAGTTTGAACTGGTTTCAGAATGAGTGTCAGGGCCTCCTTCTCTTGGCCTATAATTTTTGCACCTTTGACGGTGCGAGAATTACTTTCCAGCCTATCTACTGGTTGACCACCTGAACAACAGGTCCATTCTTGATATAAGTGAACAGAATGAATAACTACAAGATGATAATAACAATAAAGTCAATCATAGATAAACAATACATGTGAAACACACACAGTAGCAGCAAGGTAGCAATGTAGCATATATGTGATAAAAGTTCTAAAAATTTGGGAAGGCATAGACTTGAATTTGCCAACAGTCTTCTGTAAGATTAGAATCGATATGACCTCCATTGATCGATTTCACATCAACACTCGCACCAATGTGTTGGCATATCGCCACCAGATGATCTGAATCTTATCAGTTAGAAGAGAAATATGAGGCTTTAACAGACAGTTTTAACCCTTGATGTGCAGGATGCAAGATTGATGCAAGATTGATGCAACTGACCACGGAGGTCATTCTTATGTGCATCAGTGGCCAAAAGATAATCATGAAATGGGTTTGAAAACCAGAATAAGATTTTTCAAAGAAAAAAAAGGAGAAATTAAAAAAATAAAAGTCCAACAATGGTGAAAAGTTTCACCAAAAGACACAATAGAATTTCAGCGCGATATGATAAAATTTTAGTAACCTGTAGGCCCAAGAGATGCCTCTGCCGAAGCCAAGTCAGATTCATTGGGTTGGGCATCACAAGGTGCACTTGACGAATTTTCGTTACCAAAAGCACAAGGAGAATGATTTTCATCTGTGACAGTAGCAATTTATGCAGTTCAGAAAACAACAAGAACCTTAAAACCAAGCTGATAATTGCAGACATCATTGTTGATAAAGCCTTACTTTCAGAAGTCACAGTGTTAGAGCGCACAGGCAGAGGAATTTTAGGAGCTTCACTTTTCCAAGCAGCTTCACACCCCATCGATGGCTTTGTAGCTGAAAGCAACTCCTGAGGATACCGGGAAAGTTAGAAAGGAGAACTGTATCAGTCATTTGCCACAATTACTTTCAAATTGTGTTCACTTGCAAAGTAAGCTGGGACCACAGTACCCTTGTCTCCAAGTTAGCTGAAAAATCTTTGATAAACGGGTGCTCAAGAAGGCCAGGCCAAGAGAGTCGTTGTTGTGGGACCTGATTTCGAAGAATGAAATAATATATCAGCATGCAATCCTGGCAGATTACGGTTAGACGATTAGGAGAAACATAACTGATGATGAGAATAACCTTATTAAGCAATCCTTTCAAGAAGCTTTTAAATTCTGGGCTCATATTCTCTGGATATTTAACTGGATCCTGCATATAGAACGAGGATAAGGTCACATGTTTCTGCAGAACCATATAATTTATGTCCTGCATAGCATGATAGCATCAACTGTTTACAGAAGTACCTTGATAATATGTCGTATAAGTGCATAAACTGAGTTGGTATAAAATGGAGGTTGGCCAACAAAAAGTTCATACCTGGTGCACAAACAAGTTAGCAAACTCAGATTTGATTGGCTTTTTCCAATGTATGATACAGGTCTAAAGGTATATTGTAACCACTAGTTTCGTTCATTTGGGTAGGCTGTAGGCCAATAATATAATGCAGGAGATTGAGGTAATAATGGGATTGAACTGATCTTCAGCAAGATAATGTCAAGGTACATACAAAATCACTCCAAGAGACCACAAGTCAGCTGTGTGATTGTATGGTTGTTCGCGAACAAGCTCAGGAGCCATGTACAATGGAGTACCTGATACAGGCAGATGCAAACTGAGAAAGCAAACAACAATAGAAGCTGTTCGTGGATATATAACTTCTATAATCCCTCTCTTTATTGCATTCATTGGTTCTGGGTGGACAGTTACCATAAATACCAAGCAATTTGACAACATAAAAGAAAACCAGCTCAATAACAGAAATAGAAATTAAGTCTACAAAAGAAAGATGCAAAAAGCATTTGCATCAACTATAACAAACTTGGAAGTTAGGTCAATTTTTACTCACAAAGCAAGCAAATGACAATGCTGACCTTTGATCGAGCGAAGTACAACAGTGTTCATTGACATGGCACGTGCAAACCCAAAATCACAAAGCTGAAGTAAGGAAAGAATACATGTAAGATGACAAATAGAAGCAAAATCCAAAAGGTCAAACTGATAGTACTCATACCAATTATCATCCACAGTCATACTACCCCATTGCCTCTAAGAAGTTGACAATCCTTGACGGGGTAAGGGGAGAAAATATATATTGCCTTACCCTTGTGCTAACCTCTAAAAGAGAAATTGCTCCCAGTTAACCCTTAATCTGAGATGCAACAACTATTTACTACTTCATAATAAAGATAAACACAGGAGCCAGCAAATAGTGAATCTTTGACTCCAGTAAGAGGACAGTCATAGAGTTATAGCCATATAAATTAGACTATGTAGATCCCTAAAAATATAAGCGAGGTGACTTGAAACTGAGGAGCTGAAACAAAATGTTTCTTGAGCAATAAAATAAACAATTACGAAAAGAAAATGACAATGGAAACTTTGGATAGGTAAAGGGCCAAAATGAAATTTCTCTGATGAACATGGAATAATATAGTTCCAGGATACCTGACCTTAACAATGGAGCCTGAACCGATAAGGATATTTTGCGGCTTCATGTCCCTGTGAATAATTCGGTTGGAATGCAAGTAATGCAGTGCTGTCACCTGGATTTTTGACCAGCAAAACAATTGAATCCCTTTTATTCCCTTGAAATGTTAAGCCATAAAACATCACAAGGTACATCTGAGGTAATTATAGAAACTTTTTCACTTTGAAAACAAATATGATAGACAAGTTAAGAAAAGTAACTTAAAGAGGAAACAGTACCAACTGCTTTGCAATTGCTTTAACTTGTTCTTCAGGCAGGCACTTATCATCCTCAAGAACCTCAAAAAGTTCACCCTAGACATTATAAATCCATCAGACACTAATAAACGCATTATTAGATGACTTTAACAAGCTTGTGCAGCATTAAATACATTTAATATTCCTAAAAAAAAAAGTCTAGCATTATACAGATGTTAATGACATGCAATAGCAGTTCTCCATTCAGGTATGTGAAGAATGGGGGAGAAAATAACCTGAGCGAATTCTGTGACCACACAAAATTCTTGTGCGGTCTCGAAGGAGTCAAGCATTTCTATTATATTCTCATGTTTCAGCTTTCTGAGTATCTGGAATTTACGTAAACAAGAGTCAGCTTAAAATTAAACATCAATGAGTGATGTGAACAGTAATACAGCACTCAGCTGTTTCTTAACACCAACAAGGAGTTATCTCCAACCAACAAAGAAGTCAAGATGGAGAGATAGAATGAATAAATAACTAATAATTGATTGCTCTAGCAAATGGAGCTAAGACAAGTAATTGAAGAACAAACACATAAAATAATTGAAAAAGGTAAAATAGAAACAACTCCAGTATTTGCAGACCTAAACAACGAGGAGTGCTGTGAACAGTAATACAGCACTTAGCTGTTTCTTAACACCAACAAGGAGTTATCTCCAACCAACAAAGAAGTCAAGATGGAGAGATAGAATGAATAAATAACTAATAATTGATTGCTCTAGCAAATGGAGCTAAGACAAGTAATTGAAGAACAAACACATAAAATAATTGAAATAGGTAAAATAGAAACAACTCCAGTATTTGCAGACCTAAACAAAATTGACCAACATGAGTTCAGGCTACACGGACAATGAACAAAGCAGAAAAAGAATGAAGCACGAGAATATAGATAAATCTAAGTTGGAGAATGTTATCATATTTGCAACCTCTAAAAGGTTCTAGAGTCCCTTCTTTTAAGAACTAAAAAAGTTAAGTTTTTGGTACCAAGCCAAGAATGCATCATTGTCACATTTGTAGGACAATTTATTAAGACCCCAAATTGTACATGAACCTTCCTCAAATTTCAGAATGAATAATGGTGTGGGACGTACACACCAAACTTCTGTAATGAAGCTACGCAATAAAAGGTGAAAAAGGCCTGGGCTTTCTCAAGTCAACGAAGCCACATAACAAGCCAAATTGTATGTCATCTAACCTCCTATTCTCCACATGTACGGCACATTAATAATCAAATCTAAAACAAGAAAAATTATGTATATAATTCATTCGTAAATAGAATGAGAACTTTCAGAAATATACTCTACAATGAAAGCAAAGGGCATGAGTAAGGCCTTCCCATAGACCATTTGAACTGGATCTGTAATTTAACTGAACAAATTCAAGTCTTCAGGGAATTAATTTACAAAATGCATAGCCCCAAGCAAAGTTACTACCACCTGGAAGTCTGGAAGAAGTCAGTCACATAGAAATTTGGACCAGATACATGATTATATTAGGGTACAAAAAGGAAGGTTGCACCTCTTATGTCAAACATATAGATAACCTCAGTGATCAAAACTATTACATGTGGTTAGCTAATTCAATGTATCTTCACACAATGAGTGAGTGAACATCTGAAATCAAATTACAAGACAGACCACATCTAGTACGATTTATAGGAAACTATCAGTAATAATTTAAGTTTTGATTAACTAGAATAGTCATAAATTTTGTTCAATTACAATAGAAATGGTGCCACGTTGTAACTCAATTGACCACATCAAATGTTCATTTGATCACCATTGACCATACAATTAGCCAAAATCAAACTGTTAATGTTTCCTTTTTTTTCCATCAACTGCATTACATCTTTATAGCACCACAACAACAACAACAACACACGCTCCCTGTCGGCATCAACCATGTACATACGCTAAATCAAAATTACACAGATCAAAATAGCAGGAAACTATACAAACTTCGGTATATCACTCAGAATTCAACTGTAATTGCAACTAATTAGACAGTACACAAATACTTCAACTCCAAAATCAAAATTCCAAACTACACATTAATCGAAACGACTGCCATCAAAAGTATCAGATCATACAGCATAACTAAACCAAAGAGTAATCAATCACACAATTAACCAAAAAACAAGAAAATAACCTCAATCTCCTGCCTAAGATTATGAAGATCTTTATCACTCTTCCCATGCTTCATTATAAACTTCATAGCAACAGTCTGCACATCATTAATTCAGCAAAAACAATAATCAGACCTTTAAATCAAACAAATTGAAGAACTCCAATTACTACAAATTTATATATAATTACCTGGCCAGTGTATTTTCTTCTACCCTTGTAAACTTTCCCAAAAGAACCTTCACCAACAAGCTCAATGACGTGATAATTTTCAACCCCCATTTTTGCGATCTTCGACGGAATTTGATAAATAAGGTAGAAATCGAGAAGTTTGAAGTTGAATTTGGGGAATAATTTGTGCGATTGAAATTGCAGGGATTTTCAGTTAGGGTTTTGTGAAATCCTGCAATTTTAGGGGAGGTATAGCCGTTGAGGTATATTCGTTAGTTGTGACTTGTGTGGTGTGAGGAACAGAGTTTTTGAATTATTTGCCGCTCTCTTGATATTTCAATTTGTTCAAGTGGATATTGGCAGATTGCGTTTCAAATGTCTACTCATCTAGTCATCTACTCCTTTGCTCTTTTCTCTAATCTCTTTTATCCCGTAAGGCGATGTTCTTTTGGACTTATTTTCATTTCAGTTCAGTTTCATTCCGTTTCGTTCAGTTCCGTTCCGTTCCGTTCCATTCAGTTTCTCTCACTCCAGAAGAATGGAGCCTTAGGGCATGTTTGGCAAAACAAGCGGTTCTAGTAGCGGTTAGCGGTTGCGATTGCGATTCTTTGTAGCTGTTGGGGGTAGCGGCTAGCTGTCTACTAGTAGCTGTCAGCGATCAGCGATTAAATTAATTGTTTAATTAGAAGTGTTTGGCAAATGTAGTTGTTGAAATTATAAAAGACAATAAATGACATTTATTCTAATATGAAATGAACTACAATAATTTCATATGTTCGTTCATTAGCTAAATTCAAGATTTATTTTTTCAAAGAAGTTACACAAAAAGGAGTATATGACTTTTTAGGTGCTCAAAGAAATGTTTAAATCTAAGAAAATATTTAACCCTCAAAAATTTTATATTACCAATTTTAACTAAAATATTTGTAAAATATAATATCTTTAAAATAAATTATAAAATAAACATTGAATTGCCATAAAATAAAACAATAAATAAACAGTAAAAGGAAAAAGAAATAAAAAAAAACATTGGTTAATAATTCTACCTTATGCTATTATATAGTGTTTATTTGCTAGACCGCTACCTCTAAATCTCAAACATTATTTGTAATAACGTTTCACAACCGCTACTCATAATCTACTTCAACTGCTACCCGCTACTTCAACCACTACCTTACTAAACACTCATAATTTTCTTAAGTAGCGTTTTAATCTTGTCCAACCGCTAACCGCTACCTCAAACGCTAGTGCCAAACAGGGCCTTAATTACTGTACCACTCTTTTTTTACCTTGAATTTCTGATAGTTATAGTCAAATTTAACACTAATTTATGATTTAGGTCAAATGTAAAAGGTTCTTTAAATAAGAATGATTGACCGTGAATTATATTTCATATCATTATTGCCAATGGATGTATATTTTATTTTACGTGCAACTTTTTTATCATGTGCATTTTTATTTTTTATTTTTTTGAAAAGGAAAAAAAATTTAGCTCAGAAACTCAAATATCAACTTGTTCTCGTGCAACTTTTTAATAAGAATCAACGTCGGTATAATTGGTTGGAGCCCCTCTTTCACCCTTGTGACAAGGGTTCGATTATTGTCCCTTGCAAAGTGAGATCTGCAATTCCCCCTCTCTCGGTCTCTCCCACACTTGTGGAAGGGATATTCATTTTACTTTCAAAAAATATGAACATATATCTTTCTCATATTAGATCAAAATATACATTGATGTTTCGATTCCTTATAAAATGCACATATTTTCTTAATTATTTTTTTAAAGATGATGAGTAACCATTTCAAACCATTCTAAAATCGAACACATTAATTTGGTTCAATCTGCAATGAACCCACAATTTTTCTAATCCAAGTCCATTGCAGTTCTGATTCCGGTTCAATTTGGACCTATGCACATGTTTACTTTTGATTGTTTTTTTTTTTCTTTTTGAGGGGGTTTACTTTCGATTACTTGACTATTACAAAATGTTGTATTGTAGAATCCCCCAAACCTTTTCGTAATTTCACTTAAATGGTCACAAACTAATCACTAATCCAACAATTTTTTTTCGCATATTATTTCTTAGGAGATTATAAAAACCAAATGAGGCAATATGGTGATATAAGATTGGTATTAAGTAGTGACTAACACCTACATTTTTAATTGAACGAACAAGTTTAAAGTTTTAACTGACTTTCATCTTCAAGATATTGTTTATTTTGTAGAAAATATGCTTCCAAAATATATATTTTTAAAAAAATATCATGCATACAAGTTTAGGTGCATTCAAATAATAATAAAAAGTTATGCATTAAGAAAAAGTAATCATTTAAAAAATGCATTCCACTGAAATTTTTTTTAAAAAATTTATGCAAATTTGAAAGAAATTCATGCATCATAAAAAATAAAGACATTAATTAATTATAAAAAAAATTTGCACCAACATTATCCTTTTAAGAAAAAGTTCATAAAGAAGCTTTATTATCCTATTAGGAATAAATCTTAAGACATAACTTTTTAAAAGAAGCTTAGACAGATTAATATATTATTAGATTATTGTAATCATGCATACATGTTTATGTGCATTAAAATAAAAAATTAAATTCAAGCATTAAAAAAATGTACTCATTGAAAAAAAGTATTATAGTAAAATAATAAAACAAAATAATTCAATTTAAGAAATTCATGCATCATAAAAGATACACACATTAAGATGAAAATTCATAAAATTCATTTTAAGGAACATTACGGCACTAACATTTTCCCCTTTAAAAAAAGTTGTTTATAGAGAACTGTTTTTAAAAAGGCATAAAAGATCTTTTTCAAAAAAAACTTTTCGAGAGAATCTTAAATAATATTAGGAGTACCCTTGAAAAATCTCATGGCTCGAAATAACTTTTAAGAGATGATCTCGTACAATTAGAAGATAACATATTAGTAGATTATTGTAAATTTGTCTTATCTAAAACTTCTTGCGTACATAAATAGTTGAACTTTTAATACCACAAATGCAACTATGCACACGGATCCATCCAATAGAAAGCGCTTAGTAATGAAATAGTGTTATATCTTATTTGTATATCCTCCAAAGTTTACAAAATTGTTACCTTACAAAATTTTATCATACACACGGGTGTATCATGAGTATGGACTGGTACACCCAAAGCTATTTTTTTGCTCATTACTCGTTTGAAATCATCCAAATGAGCAAAATATACAAAAAAACAGAGTTCCAAATGAGCAGAATTAATCTTGGATATACCATGCACATGGTATACCCGGGTGTATGATGAATGAACTTGTAACCTATATATCTATCAATTCTGGTAAATTTTACTTACTCTAAAGATTCGCAAAACAAAACTCCACAAATTTTGTAGAGTGACCAACAAAGTAAAAGTCATTTAAAAGAACTCATCATCATCATCATAGTAGTCATACTCTCCCTCTTGATTGTTATAATGTGAATAGTCTGGATCATCTTCCCAGTCATTTACTTCGTCTTCAGTTTCATTTGCTACTTCCTCATTCACCTCGGTACCAACTGAACTTTCACCCACAATTGTGTCTGAATCTAGATTTCTTCGCCTCTTTTGTGGGTTATCATCTGAAGTGGACTGTTCAACAAGTAAAGCATTTCAATGTTGAAAATGACCATAAATTACACTATACATTACTATAAAAGGAAGGAAAACAAAAGATAATCAACCATCTTTACGGGAAAAATGGAAAACTTTAACAAACCCAAGACTTACAGGTTCGTCGAGGGATTTGGACTGTGCATCATAGTTAATTCTAGAGTGAGGCCGCTGAAAAAACATCCACATATTATTAGAAAAGCAATTGATTATTTAGGGTTCAATGTACAACAAAAATAAGTTAAAAGATAGTCTTGTTAATTGGACTAGGGTATCATGTCGGATTCTAATGCTAGAATCAAGTATTAGTTTCGACCTCAGGTACTAAGGTACTAACAAGTGTCCGACTCAGCTATTATATGAAGACTTTCCATGATGTCGTTCCACATTGAAGTGTCACAGTGTCTGTTCCCATGCCCATGTCGAAGTGTTAAAGATCCGACACGGGTATTTGAGGTAAACATAAAGACTTACATATAGTATAGTGCATGAGTTAGTAATCTAGTACATAACGCGCAGTTCTAAATTCAATCATTGCCTTAATTCAATCAAACAATTCACAATATGATGTGCACATAGCCACATATATGGGCAGAGTGGCAGTGTATAGCCTGTCGATGCAACCATTTTCTTTCTTCTTAAGTTTTCACATACCTTCTTAGGTGATGTTGGACAAGTTGATTTAGCTGTAGATTGTGTTTTCTTTTCACCTGTTGTCCTTTTATGTCTGAGGTCCTGCAAACAATTTGTCCATGATAAGCAACAGTAACAGACTCAACAAGGAGATCTTAGTCAAATTATTCAAACTTTCAAGGCCAACATAAAAGCAACTGGATACACCAAGAGCCAGAGTGAGAACTGAAGCCTGCAATAGACTTAAATACTTAATAGTTAGCTCTCCCCCATAACCATAACACCCCTTAGTATTATGTCATTGGAGCTTATAGTGGTAGTAATCCTTACAATTTATAAAGGAGATTCTTTCTATTGCAGATTACACAATTCCAGAACCCAAGGACATTCTGAGATAATTACTTCCCAGACTTTTGGACTCCAGTATGAACAAGATCGCGACCTCCACACAAAAAGAAAAAACCTGAAGAGACAGTCTGAGGTCATTAAGATCCCATAGATGATTTAGCTGAGTTCCTACTTCATTCATCTTATGATAGATATATTCTAGCAGTTGGTTGATATGAAATCAGTGACAAGAACACACGGTAATTAGAGTGCGCAAGTGCATTGAAGATACTAAAGCATCTGAAAGAACTCACCCTTTTGAAGTTTGTGACATTAGCAGCAGCAGCAACTCTTTTCGCTGCTTGTTCCTGTATACAAGCAGAAATATAAGCGACTATAGTCTATATGCTTCTAATTTAGTTGCTTAACTCAAACTGGCAGTAATGATCAACTCCACATGCAAACTAATGTCTTTATTGAGGAAATTGACACCAGTATGTGGTGAATAATATAATAGGAAGAACAGATCACCTGAAGATACTCTCGATTCATCATTTCCCAAATTTTTTTCTTAAAATTCTTCTCTTTCTCATTATTTAAGTAGCTGCCAATCTACAAAATGCTCGTCGTAAGATCATAAGGTATGCCATTGAAAAAAGAAAACACAAAAAAAAGGTCAATATAAGACAGCTAGAAAGCATAACTTAACTAGAAAGCTCAACTTTCTACAATCAGAAAAATGACATTCAAGTTGCTGTCACTGTTTCTGGTAGTCTTTGAGAAAATCTCATGAACTGAATCACAAACACAAACAGATATGTATGGCTAGGCTAAAGATTATGCATCAGTGCTTATTACAACCCATAAAGTACCACTACCATATGTCCATATAATTGATGTTTTTCTTCTATCAAAAATTGCAGAATCTATGGAAAGAAGCATGTATTATTGTAGTCCCATGATAAGCAAAAAGGGCATATAACTCATGAGCTACCTATGCAATAGCAGGCTTCTCATGAAAGCCAATATTAAGAGAAAAAAGAGGACATAAAGCAGAATATGCTAATAGCTGAATTGCCCGCATAAAATATGTTCTATAATATGCATCTTGTAGCTCAAGCAAGTTGTGGGGGTGTAATGACAATGGTGCATTATCAGTGAAGCACACCTGAGATAATAAACAACGGAAACTACACCTAAGTTTTCTTTCTCCATCATTATTGTTATTATTCTATATCTTCATTGCACAGCAATAAAAATTGTAATCAGAAAATGGCAGATAAATGCCATGAGATAGGCAACTACTATGGACCTCTGCGTCATCAATGTCAGAAAGGCTCTCTGATTCACCTTCCTTGTGCAATTCGTCACCAGGAACATCTGTAGTATCATCTGCAGAAAGAACTCTTTTAGGTATTATGAAAGGAGGATCAGTTAAAAGGATTGAAGGTATCATAAGGCGGAGGAAAGTGTTGGCAAAACATAAAGTACCTTCAGAATCAGTTGTTTCCCACAGTTCATTTTCACATGCATCGACATTGTCCATGTTCTTCTCAAGGCAAAGAAACACGAACTAGCATAAAAAATTACAGCTTCAGGTCATCTTAAACAAAAAAACTAAAGGAAAACCAAATACCTTCATTCTAGTCTTAATCAATCCAAACACATTTTAGAAGACAAATAGCAATTCACCCCTCGCATTAATGCTTTGGCTATTTCACCTAAAAAGCCCTTATGTGTACTTAATCGAACTTATTGGCCCTTACGCAAACTTATTTCAATTGTGAAATGAAGATAGTCGTGATCTAAATATATCCGAGCTTGTATTGAAACTTATAATTCCTATAACGTACTCATCATTGAGGTGAAAAGAGCTGACATTACAGAGATCAACGCTAATAATGTTGGGAAAAGAACGATGATAGATGCAGACAATGACATTGACAATGGACATCCTTTCTCCTAGGTGAAATTACAAAGACACTGCAATGTGCCCAACAACAACATATAATCACCAACTTGTTACAAATCGAAATGGTTTTCTACCCCTAAATCGATTTTAACGAAACGAAATCGAAAGAGATCAAAGATGAAGTAAGTTCCAAATTCACAACACAATCAACAAACCAATCCATAATCCATATGCAATAGCTACATAAGATGCCAATCTTAAGGAAACTTTAGACATGTTTATAATTATTATAAAGATCACACTCATAAATTTTATAAAAATAATTACAATCTGTTGATATAAAGTTGAATGTTCATGTTTAAGAGGAATTACTTAATTTCATAATTATGAAAAATAATGAATAAGCAGTCACTAATGATCAGTCAAACTCACAAAACTAAGCAATCCCAGCAAAATTATACAGTATTTATATAATGTAATTAAAGCAAATCCAAATATAATTAGAGGGAAGATTTTACTTGGAAAAGAAGAAACAAACATAGAATTAATTAAAACAAAAGGTTCAACAACATATTCATTCATATATTCATACAAGAACTCTCTTAATTAGAATTAAATTTAAGATTTTCCTTCGTCCGATTTGAAAATTTTTATTAAAGAAAAAAAAAAGGAAGGAAGAAGGAAAAAACAAAGTTCGGGATACCTGGGTGACCTGAGATTCTGAGCGTCGGAAGATTCGAACTAGGGTAAAATACAACGTTAGTACTGTTTGTCTGTTTTCATATGTTTTTAGACTTTTAGAAAACAGAATTTGAGTTTGAAGTTTGAACTCTAGTGGTAGTGGGCTTCGGGCTTCGGTCTTGAACTGGGTTGAATGCATTTATGGTCCAAGATATTGACCCAATGTTATGGTCCAAAAATAAAATGAAGGCTCTTCACTTAGGGGACGTTTGGTTACCACGGGGTAAAGGAAATAGAATCAAGAAAGGGGTAGAGGGGGAAAGGAAACCGAAACCCTTAGATTTAATGGGTTGTTTGGCATTAAATCTAAGGGTTTCAATCCCCTCGCGTCTCCCCCTCCACCACTGCCCCGTCGCATTCCCCTACCCTTGTTGCCACTGGACTTTTCGTCGCCCCTCTCTCTCTAATCTTCCATATTTTTCTAGGGTTTGTGAGGTGAGTGGTGGTTTAGGTGGTGGGTTGGGCGGTGGTTGGGTGGTCTTAGATGGGCGGTTACGGTGGCGGTTGGGCGATCGTTGGGTGGTCTTAAGTGGGCGGTTTTGGTGGCGGTTGGGTGGTGGTTGGTTGAGCAGGTGGAGGAGTCTGGTGGTGGTAGCTAGTGATTGGGTTAGGTTGTGATGGTTTGGTGGTGGTGGTTGGATGGTCAAGGAGATGGTCAAGGAGGTGGTCAATGATGAGTCAAAGAAAGGGAATGTGAAACCTGGGGGGTGTGGGTAATCAAATTAGAGGGATTTGGGCATAAGGAGGGGAAGGGGGGGGGAACAAACTCCCAAAACAAACAACATAAATAGGGAATCAAGAGGTTTTATTCCCTTTCCCTTTCCAGTTTCCCCTAAACCAAACGCCCCCTTAATATTTTTGGGGTGAGAAAGACCCTGTTCTTTTGGGCGGAATTAATGAAATTCAGCTCAGTTCAATTTAGTTTATTTCAGTTAATTAATTTCCTCTCACAGTTTCGTTTCAGTTCTGTTCAGTCAAAAGAACAGGGGCAAATTCCATTATTGATATTTGTTCTAAAATTATTTGCTTTAACCATTAACTTTTCCATAAATGAGAAACTATATTTATTCGATATTAGTCCTAAAAAGAAGTGATGTGATAGAGATTTAAACTCCAAATTTATCAACATTAATGCTAGTTCAAGCCATATGAATAGTGGAGGGAGAGGGTGGTACCGTCAACCATGGTAGATGTGGGCATAGCCGTCTAATAGGGTGTTTAATGTGACATATACATATGATCGAAAAACATAATGAAAGGTGCCATATTTTCTAACTAGGCCAAAGATAAAAGCAAAATTCATTAGTATTCTCTTTTATTTGATAGGTTTGCATATTAATTAAGATAACATTGAGAAATTGGGCATATATTTTATAATATAATGTATTTATTTTAAAAGTGTGTCATTTTTTCTTTGAGTAGGAGTTTTTATGGATCCAATTATTACCATTTACACAAGTCACCAAGTATTTTGTTTCGACCTAAGTGTAGACTGTGTGTGGCTGCCGCACAATAAAATTATATAAACAATAACATCAATATAATTTTACTTGTGGCACATGTTTGTTTTCATTTCAAAAAATAATATTGAAGATTTGCCTTTGGAAAAAGAGATGCAAAGATATCAAAATTTGTTCATGGAATAATCAACGTCAATGGATACATAGTCTGGCTCATAGTACTCTCCTATTTTATCATAATAGAGTAATATGGAGATGTTTCTTGTTTTTTGTGTTAGAGAACGACTAAGTACAGTGATTTAGACGGGATTCAATCCCAAATCTTGAATATTGCCCCTACAAGAGTTTATAAATTAAGTTAGATGACATCCATCATACATATATTTTATTTGAGAATAAAAGATAATTACAATATTCTATTTTCATTAAGATATGAATAAAGTTATTCTCCACAGCTTATAAAGAGATATGAATAAATACCAAGTTTATGAATTAGATCCCCAAATATGGCAATGAATAAAGTGGATGTAGATGCTTAAAACATGTAATTTCATAATGTAAAATATAATGTCGCTCTTCCTCAAGAAAAAAAAAAAAAGGTCGTTCGTTTAGGCCAATGACCCATAGAGATGTCAAACAATGAAGCTCCTTGAACAAGCACAAGGATAGAGAAAGGGCCATGAATCCGTAGACTCATATGAAACTAAGAGCCGATAATGAAAGGACATCGACAACGGTGGAGCCAAACATATATATGCATACAAAACCTGAACGACAAACTCACCTAAGGGAGGAATTACCAAGAAATTAAAGAAGAAAAACATAAATTAACTTCACTATAACTTATTTAAATTGAATTCATTGGATCTGATTGAACTAAATCAGTTTTGATTTTACCTATATTAACACAATAACACCTAATTTGACATGATCAGTTTTGATTTGACCTTATACTACACCTAATTGGACCTGACCGATCACCGATCCCCCTGAATTCTCATTAAACTTGATCAAGTCTATAACTTATTTTCTTTTTCTAAAGATGAAGAGAACACATCCTTACTATCCCAACGCATCTATCTATACTAATCATTCAAAGTACCACCATATAGAACAATTACCACTTATCGAAGTACAACCAACCGGCCACGAATAGTTATCACCATAACCAATAACTACAGCCGATTATGCAAGAAGTATAAACATTATTAAACAATAGTATCATTCTTTCAATAAACATTGTACTACCTCCGGTTTTTATTATTTGCAACGATTTGACATAAAGTAGAGAGGGAAAATGTCTAATCGTTGCAAATAATAAAAACCGGAGGTAGTATAAGAAGTTTCAGTGTATGTAAGCATAGATTGTCATTTTTGGGCACAAAAAAAGCAAAAAAAGTAGTGCTCCATAATATCTAAGGGCATCTTGGAAAGTCACTTCAAACTTGACTCTCCTTTTTTATGTCACCAACAGATGAATGGTTGATCTATATATTAAGATCATTACAAGCCTTCTTATTTGAAGAAATCACTTGCATTTAATAATAAGGTATTTAACCATATCTTGCTCTGTATCTTCCAAGTTGCTTAATCATAGTAGTATCTCATTAGGTAACTTGATTTTCTCAAAATACTCCTTGATTTTGCACCACTACTTAGATAATTTTCTCTTTGATACATGTTCATAAAGAAAAAAGAAAAGGGCATTTCTTTATGTGTATTATGATGCTCATTTAGATCTTAAGTTGTCTAATTATTAGTTAATTGCATATTTTTGTGTGTAACGCAAATGCAAGTCTTTTTGTGGACTTCACTGACAGGAGATTTTTCATGAAAAAGAGTTAGATGAAGGGGAACACGGAGGAAGAAACTGAGGCTAAACTCTCTCAATGGGTATTTGGTATTTCTGGTCCTGTTCATCTCACTTCTGTTGATTGGTAACTAGCTTACTCTGCATTATGCTCTTCGTTTCACTTACAAATGTACACGGCCAGTAAGGGTGAAAGTTATTCGGATAAAAACCGAAATCCAATCCAATCCAATCCAATCCAAATTAGTAATTCGGATCAGATTCGAACTGTGTACATGTTCGGATTGAGGTTTTTTAGAAAATTGGATTTTCGGATCGGATTGGATTGAGGGTCATCGGATCCGAAAATCCAATATAACCGAATAGTAATATGTCTTGTATTATGTATTCTGGATTCGGCTTAAGTGCTTAACTGATTTATTTTTAAAAAAAAAAGCCCAGTGCTTAAGTGTCGATGTTGTATTCTTTGTTGTTGAACTGAACCTGTTGTATTCTTTGTTGTTGAACTGAACCTGTTGTATTATGTGTTGTTGGACTAACCTCATGTATTCTGTTACGGTCTGTTGTAATGAATTATGGCATATGGTTTAGTTATTAGTTTATTAATGGACTATGGAGTTTGTAATGAATTATGAATTTGTAAATTGTAAATCTATTGGGCTGCTGTTGTCGGCTTGTCACGCCTAATTTATTTCATAAAAAAAATAGAGTTTTAAAAAATTGGATTTTCAGATATCGGATCCAATCTAGAGTTTGAAAATTCGGATTGGATTGGATCGGCATCAAACTCTAATTGGTTTGGATTTAGATTGGAAAATTGAAATCCAAATTTTGTTCGGATAGGATTGGATTAGGCCAAGGTCCAAACCATACGCCGAACTTTCACTCCTAACGACCGGTGTGTGGGGGCAGTGAATAGACACGTTGGGTTTGGGCCAATTTTTCGAAAAGAGTGGCCCATGCAAAACTCGACCCACATTATGTCGTGCTGACACGCACACCTTAAAGAATTTCACAACTTTTTCATTATTCTTGTTTCGAAAAATGAGTGTGCCTGACTCATGTTAGATATTGAAAATGATGTCCATGTACGACCGCCACTATGCCTCTCATGTTGTGCCCGGTCAATCGTGGTCTTGTATTATGCCGGACCGCGTGCCAACATGACCTACTTTCAACTCTATTTTCAGTTATGATTCAGTGGTCGTTTGGTTGATCATAGGAATTGTGAATTTTCAATACACGTGATATAAATTCCTTCATTAAATTCATGGGAATTTAAAAATTTTGTTTGGTAGTGTATAAGGGAAGTGGAAATTCATAGGAATTTCTACTTACCTAGGGGGGAGTAGGTTAGTTAATTCCCCCATTTTGTAGGCAATAGAAATTCATGGGAATTTATACTTCCCCATTTTTAAAATTTTTTGTCAACCAAACAAATAGCCCATTTCACAATTCCTAGGAATTTGAAATTCCCATGATTTCAATTAGCAACCAAACGACCCCTCAAAGTTTTGGTAATACTTTTCTAGTGTTGGCTATATTTGTATATAAGTATCTGATTTAGAATACTTTTATGTATAGGACAAAACCTGATCATGTAAGATCAATTGCTGCTAGTTTGGTTCAAGGAGTGTACATATTAGAAAGAGACCGCCAACAGAAAAGAATTGGACATAAAGCATTAGCTCCAACATGGTGGGAATTCTTCCATTTCAAATGCATAAAAACTCTTGTAGATCAAACTGATTCTTCCATATATGGAGCAATTTTTGAGCACACATCCCATGTCCCTAGCAATCAACAAAGTGTTACACCAAGGTACGTTATCGTCTTTCGTGGTACCCTCATGGAACCCGATACACGAAAACGAGACCTCTACTTGGATATCCAATTTCCCCTAAATGGTTTGATACTGGACTCTCGATATCATACAGCAATCAAAGAGATACAGGATATACTACTTCACACAAGCACTAAGAATTTTATTTTAGTCGGACACTCCCTAGGGGCAGCAGTTGCACTCCAAGCAGGCAAAGATATGGCGAAACGAGGATGTTACATTGAGACCTATCTTTTTAACCCTCCATACACGTCTGTCCCAATTGAGAAGATAAACAATCCGTATTGGAAGGACAAGATTCGCACTGCTAAAAGTATAGTAACCGCGAGTGTTTATCAAATGGTTAAAAAGGGTAACAAAGATAAAAATTCGACACAACATGACCCATTTCTTTTGTTATGTTCATGGATTCCAAACGTGTATGTAAACACGAGAGATCCATTTTGTTGTGAGTATATTGGGTATTTCGAGCATCGAGGAAGGATGAAGGAACTTGGAAAGGACAAGATTGATGTAATTGCAACTAAAAACTCCTTAATGAGTATGTTAGCAGGTGCATTAGGAAGAGAGGGTGAGCCACCACATCTAATTCCATCAGCATTACTTACGAAGAACATGATCGTATTGAAGCAAAGTGTGAAGGAAGCTCATTGCATTGACCAATGGTGGAAACCACATCCACATTGGCAGTCTAAGCTTTATAAATGGGAAGAATGCAATTGTATGTGACTATTACTCCAATAAGGCAAGCAAAGAGAAAAAAAAAAAATGGTTTCTCCTACATAAAATTTTCGATGCAATTGTTATGCATGATATAAAAAAAATTCCATGTAACAATATGGACCACTTGTCATACATTCATACCAATAAATAAAAACGATTTTAGAAAAAAATTGTTTTCTTTGGCCTTGATATTGTAATAATATATTATGGACTGTTAATTTTAAGTTTAAGAATTAGATCAGAGCCATCTATCAATTGACTAACTAATTGATGATAATAGAAAATGTATTTTACAAAAAAAAATTATTAGTTGGCAAAAAATGAAAATTTAGTAATCTCATGAAATAGTGATCTGTTTCTTCTTCCCTATTCCTTTTTCTCATCGTCTCACATGAAGGCTTAAATTATAAGTTAAGTATATCTACAAAGATTAAACTCCTACTAAATACCTTATGTTGTGTCCATGATAGAATATCTTTTTGATATAGATATTCTTCAACATTTCGAGCACTGGAAAATTAATTACACGTCTTTGCAAAGGAAATAGAGCAGCTGACTGCATAACTCAGACGTGACATCTTGTAAACTCTTCTATGTATATCAATACTGATAATAACCCACAACTCCTCTCAGTTCTTCAGAGTGATAAATTAGGTGTTTACCTCGAGAGAAGGGCCTTATTTTTTATCTATTAAAAGAATGATAGAATATCTTTTTGATTTAAGCACATGTATGTTTCCGTTTTGAAATTAAATAATTGTTGTAAGAATCGTGAAGGATTCTTTTTTTGACAAAAAAAGATGCGAAATTATCACAAATTCTTAAAATGCTCACGGAAAGATATGAAGTCTTGCTGATGGATATGATCAAAGATATAATATGCAAGTCTACTTTATTTGAGAATCAATAGCAGTATTATTCTCCTTTCATACAGTAATTAAGGTAATTTAAGTAGTTGAATTCCCACTGCTTATTAGGATTATTACGAATCGCTACCAAATTTAAGAATCACACACAATAGAGAACATGGCTAGATGCCCCAATTATAGCAATGAGTTGAAGAATGAAGGGAAATTCTAATGTCTGTCCAGTAATAATACTTAACTACTTAACTAAATAATAATAATCACTAGATTCTACATCTATTACTATATTTTGAACATATATTCAAGAATCTTTCCATTTTAACTAATGTAAACATTATGAAATTAATAACTTTTCCTTCAAAGATAATTTACATATTCCGCCACATATTATTACCTCACAGCCTGGCGCCTATCAAACTTCTTTTTTTGGGTCCAACTGAACGGAATTGATTGCAACTGAACTGAACTGAATTAAATTATAACTAATAGTAATGATAATAATTTAGGAACTGAATTGAAATGCACTGATTGGAACTGAACTGAACTGATTGCAAATGAACTGAACTGAACTGAAAATAAGTTGGGGAGAACATACCATTAATGTATGTAAGTCAGTTAGTGCATATTATAATATGAATTTTTGTCCCAAACTAACTTTAACTTTCAAGTATTTGTAAGAAACTACCTTATAAAAAATTTGTTGTCCCAAATTACCTTACTTTTAGCATTTTGTTGTTGACAGCTACCTTATGCCGGTTTCTGACTTTTTTTTTTTTCCAGTTTTTTTTAGTGTCACGTAATATCACTTGACCTCTTTAAACCCTTTTTTTCATTTTCCCCATCCTATCTTTCCCATTTCCATGTGTGCTCTCTCTCTCATATCTATGTCGACACTTTAAACCGCCAATCCACCACTAAATTCCTCTTCTAATACTTAAACTAAAATTGAAACAATCACCCTCTCAATCACCCTCTCGGTCTCCTCGAATCTCAAGCAATTTCCACAAGGGTAATTTTGCTTTCTCCCACAATTTTGAATCGAAATAAAGTCAACGCCGAAAACCGGCATAAGGTAGCTGTCAATAACAAAATGGTAAAAGTAAGGTAGTTTGAGATAAAAAATCCTTATAATATCGCCATCTTTAGTCTCTAAACTTGCATAAATTAGTCAAATTAACCAATCAAGGAATTAACTTTTCGGATGAGCAAATCGGTTACCCGGTCTGAAAACGGAATTGGACTCGGACGCAGACCAGAACCAACTAGTCTCAAGATTTGGAACTAGAACTGAAAACAGCTAGATCGAGTCTCGGAACCGGTGGGAGCCGGTTTCGTTACTTACCTTGTTTGGTTTGGCTTACATTTTTGTAAATTTATGTTTCCATTATCTAGCGTAAAAAAAACTTAATTTAGCCTTAGTAAATTCCTAATAATTAAGAACTTCAATTCAAGAGAACATGTTTTTTTAATTATGGGCTTGGGTTGTTAGGCAATGCATTAAAAGTGGACAAAATATTATTTCCAAAAAGTTATAATTGGTCATTTAGTTAAAAATTGTAATTCTAGTTCCGGGTATCCGATTCTAGTTCCGGTTTCACTCTAGACCCTAAGCCGGTTCCACTGGGTACCCAGTGGATACTGGATCCGAAAATTCAAAACCCGGAATAGGAACCGCTTATAGTCGGGTCCTTGTTTTTAGATCCAGACCTGGTCATTGAAACCCAGTTCTTGGTCGGGATTTTTGCTCATCCCTGCTTCCCGGAGTAGCTACACTGTTACTTTTTTTTACACACTTTATATATTCACATTTTACATTTAGCTCATATTTACGTAAAACCTGCGTCTGGAAAGTTGGCAATGGCCTTCATATCTCCGTTCTTAAAGATAGATGGCTCAAAGACCATATTCCGATTCTCAGGGATGAGGTTCCTCTAAGGGAGGCAGTGGGTTTACGAGTAAAGGATTTATTGTTATCAGGTACGATGGGGTGGAACATTCCGAAAATCCATAAGCTTTTTGTCCTCATTAGTGCCCGGAAGATTTCTGCACTAGAACTTCCAGGTCATTCTCAAATCCCAGATCAGTTATACTGGCCGCTGACGAAGTATGGGGAGTTTTCTACTAAAACAGGTTATGCGGCCCTTTTACAACAACAGCAAAATGATATTTGTAGCATGACAACTCCGTTACAGTTACGTTTCTTTCGTACTATTTGGAGTTTGAACATCATGCCAAAATGGAAATTGTTTCTTTGGAAACTTTGGCACAATAGTCTGGCAACCAGATCAAATCTTTTTCGTCGGGGAATGGGTGATTCTGATAGATGCCCTATTTGCTTATGTGATACGGAATCTCGTCAACATCTATTCCGTTTTTGTCCTCTTGCTTCTAAAGCCTGGGATATCCTCTTGCGCTCCAATGATAACAATCTAGATGATCCAACTTTACCTTTTGGCGACTGGCTACTTCAAAAAGTGCTTCATTATCGTGACACGGATGGCTTAACTAGTCCATGTCTGGTTTTGTTTATTAAGGTACTATGGGCTATCTGGATCACTAGGAACAATCAAGTTTTCCGTCAAACTAGGGCCACTCTTGAAGGCCTACAACATACGTTGGAGACTTGCTCTCAACAACATCACACTTTCTCGCGACCTCTTTCCGTCCCCGGTATTCAAAGGCTAATGGAGCCTTCTCCCCCCGGTTTTCTTATGGTTTCGTTTGGTCGACTTTCGGTTAATCGACAACAGGTAATCATTCGTGTGGAAGGCGCTTGGGACCGTACTTCTAATAGAGGAGCAAGTGCATGGGTGGCTTCGGGTATGGACACTTCTTGCATCGCCAATCATGGACAAAAAATCTTCGCTACTTCTGCCCTTCAAGTTGAAGCCAGAGCTTGTTTACTTGCTCTATCTTGGGCCCGGTCGATCTCAATTGCTAGTACTTTGGTTTATACGGATTCAACGCAGTTAATTCACATCACGCGTGCCTCTAATGCTCAGAATATAGACATACTCCGTACCATCAGAGACATCCGCACACTTGCCGCTTCTTTCATCGGGTGCACTATCATGAAGGTAAGTAGGTCTGAGGTCGCTCCTGCTCATGCTATCGCACAGAGGTGTAGGACTTCTTTGTTCCCTTTTGTTACTTTATAGGTTTTTCTTTTCTTGTACGTTTTCTCGTTGTCAAAAAAAAAAAAAAAAATAAGTAACAGATGTGAAAAAGAAAAGTGTTTTGGAGCAAATAATAAGAATTTGTACTTAAAATGTTCTATAGAATCTTGTCATTCCCTTTTCTATAAATAGGCGAATGGCCGATCGTGATCTATATCAAGATAAAGCTTGATCAGCCTAGCTCATAATCATACCCTTGTAAGGTATTGTATATATTATCTTGCCTCATTATTCCCGGCTTCCAATTAAGTTACTTGATCTATCATGATTAACTACTAGCTTAATTATCTAATCAAACTCCTTTATCTTACATGATTATGAAGATTATCTTCTCGTTGCATGTTTATGAAGAGATTATTTACAGTCGCACATATATGCTCTTAAAAACCTTAACTATACTTGCGCATATACTTCATTTAATTTTGTCTTCCAACATTCTCTCCTCCTCGCTACACTACATATAGTCTTTTTTCAATGCTAATAATGATTTTATGGTGTGTGTTCAATGCAAATTACTTATGCAATGGCAGAAATTCTTTGATGAGAAAGGAATGATGGAAGAAAATGAGGCAAAACTCTCTAAATGGGCATTTGGTATTTCTGGTCCTAATCATCTCACTCACGTTGATTGGTAATTTAAAACCTTCACCTTGCTCTTGTTTAATTTCCACATTTAGTTCCATGTTATAGAAAATTTACGCTAATCATTAGACTACGCATTACGAGTATAATAATAGTTAGAAGCAACTTTTCATGCATTTTTCTGAACTTTTCACCAGGATATTATTTGTATATACCTTGCAAAAATTATTGGGCATCATAACTTTTGGTGTAACAACCCAAAACCACCGCTCATTTGTATAAAATGACAAGATAACATTAAATCATGCTATTATTTGTGTAGTCCATGTCATAATTGTTGGAGAATATGATTACGTACGTGTGAGATTTGTTACACACTAAGTGTTGGATGTGTGATCAAACAAGGAACCGGATATACCACTCCAAGGCACGGGAACTACGCTTTCCTATTAGTTTAATTTCGCCCCTCTAGAATCACCGGGTTAACACAAAATAACTAATGAGATACAATGGAGAAAACAATTCACAAGATGATCTTCTATGTAAATCAACAAGAACTTTGAGTTTGTAGTTTTTGAAGAACACTAGAGAGAAAATAGCAAGGTTTTTCTCAAGCAAAGCAAGTGTTTTGGAATATGAAAAACTGATTTTTTCATCCACCCTCATAAGAATGACAAAGGTCATATATAAATATTACCTTCATAGATTAGAGATGTTATTGCCTTAATCTCCCTTTAATCCCTGATTAAGAATCATTAATCGTCATTAAAAGGATAACGTACACAATACAACGGTTATAAACCGCCCACGCAAAATTTCACGCCCCAAAACAGAACACACATCGCGACCCGCGATCCAGATCGCGTGTCGCGACCACGCGCTGGTCGCGACCCGCGACTAACATCCTGTTTTGCTTGATTGTTTCACGTGTTTTTGCGCATTCTAATCTTAGCATACTAGCCCTCATCCTCATCTAGTATAGAAACATATGAGCTTATAAAACCCATTACACTATAAATGTTCCAACAATCCTCCTCTCATTTATAGGGTAATGTTGAAAAGTTTTTCAACTTGCTATAAATCCAAACAAAACATGCTCATGCATCATGGAAATATCTTACGATTGAATCTCCACTAAGTAAAAGTAACTTTACAATAATTTCGATCATAATAATAGACAAAGCTTTGAATCATATAACCACCACAAACATTGAAGATGCTAATACACATAAGCATAAACTTAGTTCTTAACCTCCGACACCTATGAAGCGTTGGTGTCCATATCCATTCATAAGCGTTCCAAGTCAAGCCTTAGACTTGGTGAAGCGGCCAAACCGCTAGCTTATATAGGTAAATCTTTACGAACGTGCTCCTACAATTGAGCACTTATCAAAGATTTATTAAGAAATAAATTCAACCTCTTAACATTGTAGAAACAAGCACTAACCTTGGGATGTGTTAAACAAGTGCTCCCAACCTTCTAGAGAAGTACTATCCTCATTGAATTCCAGATCTAACGTTGTATTAGACATCAAGTTGAGCTTTCCTTCACCATAGGTTGTTCAATAGGCTTAAAACCCATCCCTTTATTCATTTTGCTCACTAGTTCCCTTGATAACGGTTTAGTAAACGTGTCCGCCAAGTTCAAACTAGACCGAACAAAATTAATAGTTATACAACTATTCCTTATCATTTCACGCACATAGCTATGTGATAGGCTGTCGTACACCTGTCAAAAATAATTCCTGCAAAACCTTCTAACAATGTAGTAGGGTAAGTAGGGTCGAATCCACAGAGAGATGGTTGTTTTAATCTAGCTTCTAATGCATGGAGAAACTAAACAAGATCAGGAATAATGAATTAAAGTCCTAAACTAATCAAACTACGAAAATCAAGCTAAAAAGGATCTAAGGCAATGGTTCACCATGTTCATAACTATAATCTATCAAAATATCATCAATGATTCAATTAATCAGATATCTAGAGCACATGTTAATCCTACGGTCGGGCCTTAACGCTCTCAAATCAACATATGCTAGTACGGTCGCTCAACATAATCAGATTTGCTAATTATAGGTAAGCCTCTAAAGAGTACTATCTCTCGATCTATGACTCGATATTAGCAATATTTAATCAGACAATTGATCAGATTGCAAGATTAACAATAAAAACACTAATCAATTAGAGATATCAATAACTAATCAAACCATTAATAAATATCAATCAAGAATCATAGCATATAAACATGGATTCCCAAACCCTAGAATATAAACTACTCAATCATGAAATAAATAAAGAAATTTAAATCTACAAAGAAAAGCATGATCAAAGAAATCAATGAAAGAAAAGAGATGAAAATTATAAACTCATGAATTAATGAAGAAAATAAAAACTAGGGTTTGCCATGAAAAACTAGAGAGAAAAGGAAGAAGGAAACTAAAGCTAAACCTAAGAATACAAAATATAACGTCAGAAAAAGAGGTCCCCCCTTTGGGGAGAGAGAGAATACCTATTTATAGTTTTTACAAAACGGGCTAAAAAAGGCAAATAAACCCGTCTCGAGAATTCCGCCCGGTTGACCGGGCGAATTCCGCCCGGTCGGGCGACGGTGATTGAGGAACTACGACAGAACAACAAATTCGCCCGGTCAACCGGGCGAGCCCGCCCGGTCGGACGCGCAAGCGATTTTCGCTCCTTTCTCGCCCGGTTGACCGGGCTAACGTGCCTTGCATCCTGTGAAAAAATCATTTCGCCCGGTCAGGCGAAACCGCCCGAACGACCGGGCGGGAAAACAGCGATTTTGCGTCAACTTGCGAAGGCTGTATCTCTCAAACCCGAAGTCGGATTAGGACGTGCGACCTACCGTTGGAAAGCCCTTCAAGTGTAGTTTCCAACCCAACTGGAATTTCTTGATTCTAATAAGCACATCAAAAGTTATGATCAGAAGAGTATACATGACTCATTTTTCACATTTCTTCTAATGATTTTCCGCTTCGTTTTCGCTCAAACTCGTACTAAGACATATCCATACTATCCTTATGCATCGTAGCTTATTTCCAAGTGCTCCTAATCCTCAAGCTCAGCTAAATATACTCCAAATACGTTCTCATTACCTGAAATTCATCAAAAACAAGAAAACATACCGAATAGGAGTAGAGTAACATAACTTAAGAATATGATGCAATAATGAACCTAAATATGAATCTAAATGCTCTAAAATGTAACATAAATGCACCTTAAAACTATATATAAATATGACTTATCAAACTCCCCCAAGCTAAACCATTGCTTGTCCCCCAAGCAATACGACATAGACATGGAAAAAGTAAGACAACCTACAATATAGGACTAAAACAGGGCTAAACACTCAACTGAAAACACAACAGATATAATCACTACACAAACCAAGCAGCGAAACAATCTCGAACAAAGCCACACATCATGTCATGTATCGCAATCGACTCTCCAATCATACCACATACCATCTCTCCCAAGCTGGATTTAACAAAACCTGACAGACCTCACTATAGTTATGTGCACTCAAATCTCTCATGTGTTTAAGGCATAAATGATGGCACTCAACCTAATTAAGTCGACTCAGATGAAGCAAATACTCTTTAACTTTGACTTTTTGACTCACTTAATACTCAACAATGCAATACACAATGATCAAGAGGACTTTTAAGGGTTGTAATGGGGTTGAGGTTAAAGGTATGGAATAATTTGGAAATTGTGGTGGAAAAACCAAGAAGAGGGAGCATCATATAACTGAAAACATGACCAAGAAAGGTCACAACAACTCCGCGCAACAACCAACAATCTCCAAATATAATCAACAACCTTTTTCACTCAAGAAATTCAATCATAACCCTTTTTATTTCACTTTATCCACAACTTTTTTTTCACTTCTTTTTCACTTCATTTTTCACTTTTTTTCGAACTTTCAATTCAATTTCAAAGCTCATTAAACATAATTTTCCATCCATCTAAACCACAAATAAAGCACTTCAATTCAATACAAACAGAACCAAAACTAATACTCGCTCCCCCAAGCTAGGCTTAGGACAAATATCAAATGAGGCCAAGGGATTGTAACGTAGGTTTCAATTAAACACAGTCGGGGAGGCTCAATGGGGCTAGAGAAAGGGTAATATGAAAAAAAGAATAACTCTGGAGCTAAGATCATGAAATGAAACACCTCAATTATATCAAAATGTATGCATTATCGAATATCAAGGAGTACAAAATCAAAGTCAAGATCAATGCGACAACTGAGGAACTAATCACACATGAAAGAACATAACTGACACAGATACGTCAGTTTATAGGCACAGAAGCTCACTTAGTTTAAGGTGTCTGCACAATAAAGTTAAATCGAACCAGAGAGAGATCAATCAATCTTACCACAAACAATCAATTGCGAAACAATTGTGCTATAAAGTATCATGCTCAAGATGAATGACGCTTAGGAAATGTAGTAAAATATCATCAAAGTTCTCAAAGAGTGCCAGCAATAGTCCTATAGATGCAACTAATAAAATGAGATGAAGTCTAATATGAAATGAAATATGCTAATGCAACTAAGAAAGCAGTACAATTTTTTTGGTCACACGTAAACTCCCACTCCTAATGAGCGGTACAAACCGTGCAACATCCTATGAAAGCAATGAAAAAACTACTCTAAATGCAACTAACATGCGCTAAGTAATGATGACAAACATCCTCCCCCAAGCTGAATGACACATTGTCCTCAATGTGAACAAAGAGGAATTAAATGAGGGAGAGGTACAACTTACAAAAGGGGTGGGTAATCAAAGGGAGTGTAAAAAAGCATCGACACCTCCACCACAATCGATAGTTGTAATGAGGCAGTGAACTTAGCCAAAAAAATTGGCTATGCTTGCACCTAGCAAAAGACTTCATCACACATTAGCAAAGTTAGTCAAACCAAAAAAAAAAAATTTTAAAAAATAAAAGTAAAAATATGAAAAAAAAGTCAGGTTGCCTTCCGATAAGCGCTGATTTAAGGTCTTGCATGACCGTTTAAGACTAGTACATCACTCATAATAGTTCAATGCTCTAAGAAGCTTATCATATGTTCCTGCAAACATCTCAGAGCATATTATATAAGAGTGGAAAGGAAAAATGAAAAAAATTAGTACTAAAAAATTACTAAAACTACAAAAAGAAAAATCAAAGGAAAAATTATATTTACAAGAAGAAGAAAAAGAAAAAATGTTGGTCTTTTTACATGACGCAAAAGAAGGAAAAAAAACTAAATGTACATCATTTACATTATCATGAGAGCCATTCAAAAGGGGAGAAAGAAGGAACGATGGAGGATATAATATAGGAGAAGAAGGAATAAGGTCAAGTTTTTGAGAGAAATGAACATGAGACTCAAAAACAATAGGTGGTACCGATAAAGACTCATATATCACCTCATTCTCAACTTGACTTACCTCCAAAGAGGAAACTTCAACTATGGTTTCTTGCTCCTGCAAAACATCCATCATAATAGTCTCTCTCTCAATCTTTTCATCATCCCAATAGCTCTCATTTATTATCCAACCCTCCTCATCATCATAAATAAACGGTTTGGGGATAGAATTTTGAGCAGATTGACATTCATATTGGGAAGAGGGGTCAAAGCCATTTAATAATGTCACATCACATGAAGAAAAATCATGAGAAGTAGACTGACAATTAGAATAATAAGGGGGTGGTGTCATGTAAGTTTGGGGTGAAAGAGCATATGAAGACATCTCCCACTCGTAAGTATCCGTAGCCAACCACACAATTAAATCCCAACAATAATTAGGTGCTTGGTATAGAAATCCTCCAATACACATAGATTCTACCACCATCCTAGTTTCTTCATTTAACCCCTCATAAACCACTAGGCACATATCCCATAGTTCAATTCCATGATTAGGACCAATATAATCACCAAGCTTATGATAGTATTTCCAAAACGCTTCATTCTCATACTGAGGAAAAGAAAAAATTGCTCTAGAATTACTAGCATGTACATGTGGTTCACAAAACATATGAGGTAATTCAGGAGAACTCATGCAAAAATTGGGAGGATTTTGATATGATGCATCAAAACTGTAAACATGAGAATCCCAAGAATTATTACTATGTTGCCTAGCAAAAGAATTATCCCCATCATCAAAATAGCATGACTCCATGATACAGAAAGGTTATTAAAAAAAATAAAAAAAAATATTCACAAAAGGGGAAAAAAAAATTATATATATATATATATACAGTTTAGTCTCACCAAATAATAAAAACTAAATAAAACAATACCGTCTCCCCGGCAACGGCGCCAAAATTTGATAGGCTGTCGTACACCTCTCAAAAATAATTTCTGCAAAACCTTCTAACAATGTAGTAGGGTAAGTAGGGTCGAATCCACAGAGAGATGGTTGTTTTAATCTAGCTTCTAATGCATGGAGAAACTAAACAAGATCAGGAATAATGAATTAAAGTCCTAAACTGATCAAACTACGAAAATCAAGCTAAAAAAGATCTAAGGCAATGGTTCACCATGTTCATAACTATAATCTATCAAAATATCATCAATGATTCAATTAATCAGATATCTAGAGCACATGTTAATCCTACGGTCGGGCCTTAACGCTCTCAAATCAACATATGCTAGTACGGTCGCTCAACATAATCAGATTTGCTAATTATAGGTAAGCCTCTAAAGAGTACTATCTCTCGATCTATGACTCGATATTAGCAATATTTAATCAGACAATTGATCAGATTGCAAGATTAACAATAAAAACACTAATCAATTAGAGATATCAATAACTAATCAAACCATTAATAAATATCAATCAAGAATCATAGCATATAAACATGGATTCCCAAACCCTAGAATATAAACTACTCAATCATGAAATAAATAAAGAAATTTAAATCTACAAAGAAAAGCATGATCAAAGAAATCAATGAAAGAAAAGAGATGAAAATTATAAACTCATGAATTAATGAAGAAAATAAAAACTAGGGTTTGCCATGAAAAACTAGAGAGAAAAGGAAGAAGGAAACTAAAGCTAAACCTAAGAATACAAAATATAACGTCAGAAAAAGAGGTCCCCCCTTTGGGGAGAGAGAAAAGACCTATTTATAGTTTTTACAAAACCGGCTAAAAAAGGCAAATAAACCCGTCTCGAGAAACCGCCCGGTTGACCGGGCGAATTCCGCCCGGTCGGGCGACGGTGATTGAGGAACTACGACAGAACAGCAAATCCGCCCGGTCGGGCGCGCAAGCGATTTTGGCTCCTTTCTCGCCCGGTTGACCGGGCTAACGTGCCTTGCATCCTGTGAAAAAATCATTTCGCCCGGTTGGGCGAAACCGCCCGGTCGACCGGGCGGAAAACAGCGATTTTGCGTCAACTTGCGAAGGCTGTATCTGTCAAACCAGAAGTCGGATTGGGACGTGCGACCTACCGTTGGAAAGCCCTTCAAGTCTAGTTTACAACCCAACTAGAATTTCTTGATTCTAATAAGCACATCAAAAGGTATGATTATAAGAGTATACATGACTCCTTTTTCACATTTCTTCTAATGATTTTCCGCTTCGTTTTCGCTCAAACTCGTACTAAGACATATCCATACTATCCTTATGCATCGTAGCTTATTTCCAAGTGCTCCTAATCCTCAAGCTCAGCTAAATATACTCCAAATACGTTCTCATTACCTGAAATTTATCAAAAACAAGAAAACATACCGAATAGGAGTAGAGTAACATAACTTAAGAATATGATGCAATAATGAACCTAAATATGAATCTAAATGCTCTAAAATGTAACCTAAATGCACCTTAAAACTATATATAAATATGACTTATCACTATGTCTAACTCCAATGTGCCTTGACTTGCCATTATAGACTTCACTATAAGCTTTAGCTCTGGTTGATGCACTATCACAATGAATAGCAAGAGGTGACATAGGTTTGACCCCCAAGTCAACCTCACTCAATACATTCCTTAGCCATTCCACTTCTTGGCAACAAGAAGCCAATGCAATGAATTCCGATGCCATAGTTGAATCCGTTATACATGTTTGCTTCTTGGATGCCCATGAAATAACACCTCCTCCAAGATGAAACACTCATCCACTTGTGGATGAATAATCTTCCTCATTGGAAATCCAATTGGCATCCGAGTAACCTTCTAGAATAGAAGGTTCTCCTTTGTAAGTTATGACATAATCTAAGGTTTTATTCAAATACTTTAGCACTCTTCTCAATGCTTGCCAATGCAACATACTAGGATTACTAGTATACTTACTGAGTTTACCAATAGCAAAAGCTATATCCGGCCGAGTGCTAGTCATAGCATACATCAAGCTTCCAATTAAGCTTGCATACTCCAATTGTGAAATAAGAGTACCACTACTCGGAACCAAGTGAACACTAGGATCCATCAGAGTAGCAAAATGAGTCGAGTTCGATTCATTAAACCTCTTGATCACTTTCTCAATGTAATGAGATTGTGATAAAGAAATTGACCCTTTACCTCTCATTATTCTAATACCTACAATAACATCCGTTTCACCCAAATCTTTCATGGAGAAACTAGAAGAGAGAAAGACTTTGGTCTTTTGCACTTGTTCCAAATCAGTCCCAAAGATAAGCATATCATCAACATATAAGCAAATTATAACTCCATTACCGATATTATCAAATTTACTATATACACACTTATCGGACTGATTTATTTTGATCCTACTAGACAAAATGTCCTCATCATTTTTTGATGCCATTACTTAGGAGCTTTGTTTAAGACCATACAAAGATCAAACTAATTTGCAAACCTTAGTCTCTTGACCTTTGACTACAAAACCTTCAGGTTGATTCATGTACACATCCTCCTCCAATTCACCATTAAGGAAAGCAGTTTTGACATCCATTTGGTGAATTACTAGACCATGAATCGCAGCCAATGCTATCAAAAGTCTAATGGTAGCTATTCTAGCAATCGGAGCATAAGTGTCAGAATAACCGATACCATATCTTTGCCTAAAACCTTGGACCACTAATCGGGCCTTATGTTTTAGTATGGTTCCATCGATCTTCCTTTTTCTTATGAAAATCCACTTACAACCTAGTGGTTTGCAACCGGGAGGTAAATTAGCTGAAATCCAAGTATGATTTCCCATTATTGAAACCATTTCATCATTCACTGTCTCTTTCCAGAAAGCATAATCATGAGACGTCATAGCCTCATCAAAGGTCTTAGGATCCTCCTACATATTGTAACAATATGAAATTTGAGTCACAATAGACTCCCTTGACCCTTCAATTAAATATAGTTGAAAATCCGGTCCAAAAGATTTCTTTTTTCTAATTCTTTTACTTTTCCTAATTTTCGGTGTTGTAGTATCATGCTCATTATTAATGTCATCCACAACATTGGAACTAGTACTAGGTATCATGTCCTTTGGTCTTGGAATCGATGAGAATCGAGTCTTATCAAATATTGCATCCCTTGACTCTATCACAGAATGGATAGAGACAAAATCATTTGGCTCAATGACATAAAACCTATAGGCTTTGCTATGTACCGCATAGGCTATAAAAATGCAATCAATTCCTTTTTCACCTAAAGTTTTCCTTTTAGGTTCCGTCAATTTGACAATGGCCCTACAACCCCATACCTTAAGGTAATTGAGATTAGGCTTTTTGTTATACCAAAGTTCATAAGGGGTAGTCTTATTCCTCTTATTAGGAACTCGATTTAAAATATAACACGCAGTTAAAATTGCATCACCCCAAAAACCGTCATTAAGACCCGAATTAGAAAGCATAGTGTTAACCATTTCTTTTAGAACCCTATTTTTCCTTTCCGCTATACCATTACTTTGAGGTGAGTATGGGGCGGTTGTTTCATGAATTACACCAATGGAACTAAAATAACTAGGATTATAGTATTCACCACCCCTATCCGTCCGAAGTCTTTTAACCCTTTCATTAAGTTGAAGTTCCACTTCGGTCTTAAAAATCTTAAACTTTTCTAGTGCTACATCTTTAGTAAATAATAAATATATGTAACAAAACCTTGAAAAATCATCAATAAAAGTTACAATATATTTTTTATTTCCCAAAGAAGGTGAACTATGAAAGTCACACAAGTCACTATGCACCAATTCTAGCAATACCGTTTGTCTAGTCACACTAGGATAAGGATTCTTTGTAATCTTATTTAGCATGCATGTCAAATACAATTTTAAAACCAAATTTATTCAAAAGACCCCCGACATAAGATTCTTCCTAACTTACGGTACATAAACGACATCCCGAAGAGTTAAAGTCTTTCCCGAGGTTAGCAACAATTCTACTTGGCCTTTACCGTAGAATCATTCCCCATATACAAGATTGGACCATCATCTAATTCTTCCAAAGACTTGAAGAAGTGCTTATTATTGCACACATGTCTAGAGGCCCCTGAATCTATCCCCCAAGAATCATCAACCTTGGTTTTGAACAACACTAGGTTGTTCATTCTTTGTCTTCTTCTTCTTCTTAGAAGGATAATCCCTCTTGAGATGAGGTCCATTGCATACCCAACAAGTAAGGGTCTTCCTCTTCTTGTTTGCAAAATTGGTTTTAGAGTTGTTATTGCTGGATTTCTTGGTCCCACTAGACCCACCAACCTCTACCATATTCACGGTAGACTTAGGAATACTAGTAGTAGTATCCTTAACCCCATCTTGAGCCCGGATACCCTCTTCAATACGAAGATGAGTTCCTAATTGCTCCATGGACATATCTTTCTTTCTATGTTTCAAGGAATGTTTAGTGTCTTTCCAAGAATGTGGTAATTTATCAATGATTGAGGCAACCGCAATAGCCTCATCCATCACCATACCATGTGATGTTATTTGGTTCAAAATGTGATGAACTTCATGAAATTGCTCTATAATAGGCCGATCATTAGTCATTTTAAATGAATTAAAATTACTAACAAGAAATTTCTTACTTGAAGCATCTTCCGAAATATACTTGGCCTCAAGAGCATACCAAAGTTCATTTGCACTCTCCACATTTTGGTAAAGATCGAACAAAGTGTCGGTAATGGAGTTGAGGATGTGACCGCGCCAAATGTAGTCATCATTCTCCCACTTTGTTCTCTTCCTTGTAGTCTCCACAGACTCTTCCTCTCCATCTTTCAGGAATGGTGGCATGGGTGTTGAAAGAACATACACCACATTCAAAGTTGTCAACAAGAAGTGCATCTTCTTTTGCCATCTCCGATAACCCACCCCCTCAAACTTGTCCAACTTTTGGAAGTTCATAGTCATGTCCTTGAGTGATTGAGCCATATCCGAAAAGAAGAGGTTAAACTAATAGATTGTTGGATGTGTGATCAAACAAAGGAATCAGATATACCACTCCAAGGCACGGAAACTACACTTTCCTATTAGTTTAATTTCGCCCCTCCAGGATCACCGGGTTAACACGAAATAACTAATGAGATATAATGGAGAAAACAATTCACAAGATGATCTTCTATGTGAATCAACAAGAACTTTGAGTTTGCAGTTTGTGAAGAACACTAGAGAGAAAATAACAAGGTTTCTCTCAAGCACCTAATTAAGAATCATTAATCGTCATTAAAAGGATAACGTACACAATACAACGGTTATAAACCGTCCACGCAAAATTTCACGCCCCAAAACAGAACACACGTCGCGACCCGCGGTCCATATCGCGAGTCGCGACAGCGCGCTGGTCGCGACCCGCGACCAACCTCCTGTTTTGCTTGATTGTTTCACGTGTTTTTGCGCATTCTAATCTTAGCATACTAGACCTCCTCCTCTTCTAGTATAGAAACATATGAGCTTATAAAACCCATTATACTATAAATGTTCCAACACTAAGTAATAGTGTAACATGTTACACCCAAGACGCACTTTAAATCTTTCACTAGTATTTGGGCCCGAGCGTTGCTCCGGGTGGTAATTTTTTTCCAAGCTTGATATGCATTTTTTTCCATTTGCATTAAAATATAATAAAGAAAACTCAACAATTAAAAGGTACAAATATAATAATGTGGACATTTAAAGCATGATTAAAAGTTGGTTGAGATGGTAATTATGCTATGTATAATAGCAAGATGTCACGGGTTCAAATCTTGTTGCAAGCCAATTTATTTTTATTAGTTGACATGACATATGTACACTTCGGACAATTCTAGTGGAGTAAGAGAGGTGCCACGTGACGTTTATGCGTTGTCAAGCACGCCTTTTAATATATTAGTATAAAGTATATATATGCTAACTTTCATCAATGTTTCGTATCTTTTAATGGTTTTGTTAAACTAATAGTGGTCTAATTAGAGCTTGCGTTTGTAGTTTAAGTACTAAAATGTGACACTTTCATGTAGGACAAAACTAGATGACACAAAATCCGTTGCAGCTAGTTTGGTTCAAGGAGTATACCTATTACAAAGTGATCGTCGATTGAAAAGAAGTGGACACAAAGCAGTAGCTCCAATGTGGTGGAATGCCTTTCATTTCCAATGCATCAAAATTCTTGTGGATCAAATTGATTCTTCCATATTTGGAGCAATTTTTGAATACAAACCCCATTCCCCTAACAATCAACTAGGAGTTCCCCCAAGGTACGTTGTTGCCATCCGTGGCACCCTCATGAAACCCGGCACACAAATTCGAGACCTATATTTGGATATCCAAATCCCACTAAATGGTTTGATCCGAGACTCGCGGTATCAAATGGCATTCCAAGAGTTACAAGCTATACTAGCCCATATAAGCCCTAAACAAGTTTGGCTAGCCGGGCACTCCCTAGGGGCAGCTTTTGCACTACAAATAGGCAAAGATATGGCTAAAATGGGATGTTACATTGAGACATTTCTTTTTAACCCTCCCTACACGTCTGCTCCAATCGAGAAGATAAATAACTCGTATTTAAAGGGAAGGATTCGTATTGCTAAAAGTCTTGTAACAGCGGGTATTTATCATATCGTTAAAAACTCTAATAAGGATGATAACTCGACCCAACAACATGACCCATTTCTTTCATTATGTTCTTGGACTCCATACCTATTTGTACACCCAAGAGATCCAATTTGTTGTGAGTATATTGGGCATTTCGAGCATCGAGGAAAGATGAAGAAATTAGGATTGGACAAGATTGATCTTATAGGAACCAAGAACTCATTGATGAGCATGTTCACAGGTGCAAAAGGGAGGATTGGTGAGCCACCACATCTAATTCCCTCAGCATCACTTACTAAGAATATGATTGATTTAGAGCAACGTGTTTTGCAGGAAGTTCATGGTGTTAAACAATGGTGGCAACCACATCCACATTGGCATTCTAAGCTGTATATATACGAAGAATGCGATTGTAAGTGACTATGCTTGATCAAATGCAAGCAAAGATGTAAGAAAGGTTTGGCAATGCTAATAAATAAAGATAATAATCCAATAAAGGATTTGTAAAATATTAGAATATATTTTTAATATATTGTAATCTTATTAGTTGTTCTGTGTATTTATATATCTCGATCAGAAGTGCAATATGCAGATATGCAATAGTATACTTGTTCTTGTATAATATAATTTCCTATATATAAATAAGGTTATTTTGGGAGGACTTTTGACACTTCAATATTTTTTCTGAAATCTTATAAACAATGATTTGTAATTAGTTATTTTCACCTTATTTGACTAATAACATGGCTCTAGCGATTTTCCGTTCCAAGAAATCAGCTAGATTGATACGTCTACAGTCTACGGTCTACCCACTAGAAATAGACAATTAAAAATAAGTAATTCTACTTGAGTTGCACTCCGCTAATTAGACTTGTTTTCTTCTTTATGGAGTCAAATCTGAATGGAGCATACCCTCACAAAATGCAACTTTTCTTTTTATGGGAAAAGCAAGTTAGATTAATTTAGGGAAAACTTATTTATAAGTACATAGAGGGCCACTCTCAAAAGGAGTGATTTGCACAAAATGCAACTTAAAGAAGCCATTATGTTAATTATAAATATAATACCAGTCAATCATTAACTAATCTGTACCCAACTGGAACTGTCTGGAAGAAGCCATAAATTTGTCCACTAATGACTACTGCATGGTAATTGGTAAGAAGTCACCTTTGTTTTGGAGGGAAGATGGTTATTGCAACTTGCACGAAACTGCATGTCTTTCCACTGAGCAAATTGCGCGGTCTTCTGTCTTCACTCTTCAAGTTATAAACATATATTTCCTCTCATAAAAAAAAAGACATTAGATCATGACAAGGATCTCTTAATTATATATTCACTTCATCAATTGACTGACGTACAGCGGATCCACTATGGGTTCACTGGGTTCAGGTGAACCCATAGTGGATCTGATAAATTTCTTATCTTACTTTTTTGTATCAAAGAAGGAGCGTTGCTCAGATGATTATAAGCCCAACTTGAAGTTTGCTTTCCTACGGAGTCTCGCGGGTTCGATTGTGTTGTTGGGCAAATTCCCTTTGCAATTTTTATTATTATTGCAAAGTCCTCCTTTCTAACCATGGCGAGGTGCTAATAGACTAGTAGTATTATGGTTTTTACTTTTTAAGTTTTAACTCAACCTACTGATGGACTCACGGGTGTAATTAACAATTTACTAACAGTGGCTAGGTGCTAATAGACTAATAGAAATGGAGCTAATATCTTCATATATATGTATACATTGTAACTTTGGCAAATAACTGTAGTACCACCATTTTTTGGAACAAAATAGAGTTAAGCATCTTATAAGGACATAAATTTTCACTTTTTATTCCGTTAATAACCTATACTATTTTTTTGTTCCGTCAAGGACTTGATAGTTCTATTTAATAAAAAAAAATGTGTTCTATTTTACATTACATATATTAAAATTCTTTGTTATTCGACGTTGAGCACTCGTGCTCGGAAAGTATACGTGTCCAATAGTCGAATTCAGAAATTTAGTGAAACTCCTTCATAAATTTGGCCATAAATGAAGTGTTTAAAGCGCAGATTGTTTTTGAGCGCCTTAAACTTATATAAGTCCGACGAGTGGTGATTTGCTTATGTTCGAACCCATAGGTTCAAATTTTTGAATCCGCCACTGCTGACGTACTAATACATTCACATTATTGTCAAGTTTTCACTATCTTAACTTTTCCAAAGATTCGTTTAGGAACTTGATACATTGACTAATATAAAGAAATTTCGAGATAATTAGATGATTCTCAATCGAAATAAAATTTCAAGATCAGTAAATAAATTTATCATACGATTGGCTATAGGTATTGGGTGGACACTATTCCGGATGTTGTAGTTCGCTAGCTTTGCTGCTCATGATTTATTAAAGTAGTGCCCTCTTTTGGGTTCCCCTAAAAAAAAAATTTATCATACGATTGCTATAGTTGGTAATAGAGTACTACTCTCTCCGTCTCAAAATACTTTTAGCACTTTTCTTTTATGTTTGTTGCAAATTAATTCGAACACTCTCATTTTTAACATGGTTCCACTATTACTATGTCATTTATTTTACACTCCTTTGACCACACTTACCTTTATTAATAAAAAGTTACCCAATTTTATCTCTCAATAGAATATACTCTACCAACTTCTATCACATACTGTATACTTTATTGATAAAATAACATTTGATAACCATATAACTTATCACCTTAAACTACATGATGTCCTAATAAGTGTTCAGATCTTTTTCGAACGAATGGATCAATAATAATTTATCATCACAACCTTCATTTTCAGATTTTCATATAACATTCCAATAGTACAAACATAATAATTCCTCCGGTTTGTTTTAAATGAAATATAGGGTCCTGACACGGGGACTTAGAAGAGGAGAGATATAGAGAGAATAAAAAAGGGACCCATGTGATGAGGAAATAGATAGAGAGAAACGATTACCAAATAAAGTAACATTAAGTTTTTCATTTAATTTTAGAACGGAGGAAGTATACTTTTTTGCAAAGATCCAATAAAGTTTCTTTGTAAGTGGGGTGAAATCATGAAATTAATGATTCCGCTTTATATTGGGTAAAATCGAACCCCTTTTATAAAGATGGAATAAGAGCCTCCAACCAACCAACCAACCAGATAAAGCATAAACCTTAATTTTAAAATTTGCCTTTGAGCACAAAATACACATGCAAAATTACTAAATTACCCTTGATAAAAGTGACTATCTCATAGAATAGAGGTTTATCATCCCATTCACCAACCATCATCATCAATGATTTATGTGAGCCGGAAAACCCCCCATTTCTCTCTCTCTTCTCTCTCTCTCTCACAGTCTCTCTCGTTGTGGGAGAAGTAAAAAAGGCTAAAAAATTGACTTCTCATATCTCATTAACTTGATATAAGTTTACTCAAAAATTGGGTAGATTGATCAAAGATTTAACTTTGATAACACCCTGATGAAAGCTCTTTTCAACTTCATTTGGGTCCTTCTTCTTATCCCAAATATAATCTCAACATCAAATCTTTGGGTCCCTGCATTTCCTCTGTTATAGGTACTTGCTCAACATGTCTTATGTATTTCTTTTTAACCTGCATTGCGTTGCCTAATTACAAAACATTTACCTTTGATGCATATTTTTATGGAGAAAAAAAGGTTTTTATTTCCATTTCATTTTGCTTGACAATTTTCATTTTTCCTCTTGCTTTGACTTTTTAAATTAAGTCCACAAATTATAGGTTGCTCAATATATATATATATATATATATATATATATATATATATATATATATATATATATATATCTTCAGCTAATTACTTCACTAAATCAGAATATATGTAAATCAACATACATTTCGACTTCAACATATTTCTTTATTTTGTGGTTTTATAATTTTGTTACTCTGGTGTAGATGAAGGGCAAAAATAAAGAAGACGAAAGGGAGGCAAAACCCTCGGAGAGGGAAATTTTTGGGATATGTGGCCCTTTACACCTTACTTGTGTTGATTGGTAATTATTCTAAATCCTTCAATTTTTTGTTCTTAATTTGATTTTTATTATTTATTTCAAAGCACGAGGAATTAGAGTGTGTTCTCTTCACCTGATTGAATGAACTGAACTTATTAAACCTGATTGATACTCATTGTAATTTATTTTTAAGTGTTGTGTTAGACTTGATTAAACCTGATGATCAGACCGCATCTGAACTTATTCGACCTGAAACTTATTTTTTTAAGATGAAGAGAATACGGTGAAAAAATATAGGGAAATTCTCAATGGTAGGCACAAGGTTTGGCTTTTTATCAATGGTAGCCAAAATAAAATTTTATTATCAGAAATAGCACTCAACTTTTGCAACACTTAACAACATAACCTTAATGATGATTAAATGTTAACTTTACTTATTTTTCTGTTAAGTTTAGGATTTGTGGGTGCAATTACTAACCTACCCTAAGTTAAGCTTTTCCCTCCATGAAGTTTAATTAATCAAGACACATAAAACTTCAACATCTATTTTTTGTTCTTCGGCTTTATCCCAATACTCTATGATTAAGTCAGTTAGCATGACTTTATCAATGTCATCGACTATAATATCAACATCTTGACCCATATATTGAAATTTCAGAACAATTATATCACCCATAACTGCATTTTTAACACAAGCAACAAATCACAACTTCACACACCAACATAATAAAATCACTTCTGAAAAATACATATCCTATTAAACATGCAATTCAAATTTTGCCAACAAAAATTAATATTAAAAATATAAAAATAAAATAAAAACCAAAAAAAAGGATAAAAATCCTTAAAACAGAATACATAACGATCAACATGAATTAACCCTTCTTGTCCCAAAAATAATAAAAAAAATATGTCAAAGTAAATGGTGATACATAGGGCTGGCAAAAGATGACCCAACCCGATAACCAGACCCGAACCTGACCTGAAATAAGCGGGTTTGGGTTGAAAATTTTGACCTGTTTAAGTAAATGGGTCAACTTGAACCCGAAACAAACTTTTAAAATTAATCGGGTAAAATGGGGTCGGGTTTGGGTCAACCCGTTTACAAACAGGTCAGGTTCAGTTTTGAATTTTTGACCCGTTTATGTAAACAGGTCGGGTTCAGGTTTGGTGCTTTTGACCCATTTATGTAAACAGGTCAACCCGAAAATGACCCGACATGATTGCTAGCCTTACACACTGATACCTGTCTCCAGAAGCAAGAGGAAGCAAGCACTTCAATTTGTGAGCCAAAATTCTAAAATTTGTGCGCAAAAAATCAAAAAAACCAATCCAAATTAAGCAATAGTTGCTCTACCAAAAATTCAAAAGCAATTTCAACAGATTGATGCGAAATTCTTAAACTACAAGACTAGTACTTCCATTTAGAATTAAAAAGCATGAATTTTTATGTTTGAAGTGTGATGATTAGGGATGCAAGTGGGGCGGGTCAAGTAAGAGACCCGCCCCCGCCCCAATGGGGCGGGGATGGATCCTAGTTTGGTGGGTAGTGGGGCGGGGATGGGGATGAAAGTTATACCCGCCATGGGTGATGGGGCGGGGGTGGATTTTAAGTTGTACCCGCCCATCCCCGCCCCGCTCCGCCCCATCCCCACTCACTCTACATCTTACCCACTTAAAATATTAAATTTTCAACGAATTACAAGTCTATAACACTCTTTAATAGTTTTTCTAGCGCTATATATTTTTTGTTATTAGTATTTGAAATTATATATGGTATATGAGTATTATTTAGTGAGTTTCAAATGAAAATTAAGTGGATGGTGGGGCGGGGAATGTGGGGATTTGGTGGGGATGGATACCCAAGTGGGTGATGGGGCGGGGATGGTTTTAATTGTGTACATGGCAGGGCGGGATGGGGATGAGTTTCGGACCCACCGCGGGGATGGGGATGGGGATGGGGATGAAAAAGTGAAGTGGGGATGGGGATGAGAATGCCAAAATCCGCCCCGCCCCGCCCCAGTTGCATCCCTAGTGATGATGTAGTGGAGAAGCTATGGAGAAGGAAAGGATCGACAAAAGAGTAATGAAATATTAGGGTTTAGTGTTTTCTTTTTCTTTTCTTTATTTTTTTGATGGGTAGTGATGTAGTGTGTATTTTTACGGTTAGTTAGTAATTTAGGTTTAAATAACTCAAGTTAGCTAAAACCCTAAACTTAATAGAAAAATAAGTAAAGTTAACATTTAATCATCATTAAGGTTATGTTGTTAAGTTTTGCAAAAGTTGAATGCTATTTCCGATAATAATATTTATTTTGGCTACCATTGATAAAAAGCTAAACCTTGTGGCTACCATTGAGAATTTCCCAAAAATATAAGACAACAATGTCTACTATTACTAGATGATTCTTTTGTACCATTACTTGTGAGGCTAATTTTAGTTCACATGATTATAGATAAATGAGTGAAAGATAAATTAAGAAAAAAAATATACTAAATGTATGGTGAAAAATAAACAAAATAGTTGTTATATGTGCCTTGAATTCCATGAGAAACCGATAATTTGGATGTTGAAGAGTTGCGCGGGCGAGCAAGGAAGAGCTGGCTTCTTTTTGCTTCTAGAATTGCAGCTCGGGTAGGCAGAGTACTTGCCCGAGCAAAGTTCCTAGGCAAGTCATCGACTTCAACATTTATCTCCTTCTATAGGAGTATCAATATATTATATATAGATTGTAGATGTCGTATGACTTTCAATTAATGAAATTTATCTTTCCCCTTATTAAAAAAAAGTGGCGCACCTGCCATAGACTTGTTTCACTTATCTTTGATAATATTATTGCAGGAGAATACCGGATCATAGAAGATCAGTTGCGGCTAGTTTGGTTCAAGGTATATACATTCTAGAGAGAGATCGCCAACAAAAGAGAGCAGGACACAAAGCACTAGCCCCAATTTGGTGGGATTTTTTCCATTTCCAATGCATCCAAATCCTTGTTGATCAAGTTGATTCCTCTACATTTGGAGCCATTTTTGAGTACAAGCCTTACAATTCTGATTATATTCACCCCATGGGATCCCAAAGTGTACCCCCAAAGTATGTTATTGCCTTCCGGGGGACACTAGCTAAACCCGACACTCGAAAACGAGACTACTACTTGGATATCCAACTCGCCCTAAACGGATTAACCCGTAACTCTCGATACCAAACCGCATTCCAAGCAGTAGAGAGCATACTAGTTAAAGGTAGCCCTAGAAATATTTGGTTAGCAGGGCATTCTCTTGGGGCAGCTATAGCACTACAAGTAGGCAAAGACATGGCTAAAAAAGGATGTTACATAGAAACTTACCTTTTCAACCCTCCATACACTTCTGCCCCAGTTGAGAAACTCGACAACCCGTATCTAAAGAGTGGGGCCCGTATTGCTACTAGTGTTTTAACCGCTGGCCTTTCACTTGCTCTTAAAGGTACTAAAAATAAGTACAGTACACATCAACATGACCCGTTTACCATACTTAGTTCTTGGATCCCGTACTTGTTCGTGAACCCGCAAGACCCGATTAGTTGCGAGTACATCGGGTATTTCGAGCATCGAGAGAAGATGGAAGGATGGGGAGTAGGCGGGATTGAAAGGATCGCGACCAAAAATTCAGTTGTGGGTTTGTTATCGGGTGCATTAGGCAGAGATGGTGAGGCTCTGCATCTAATTCCCTCAGCATTTGTTGTTAAGAATATGATTGTAAGGGAACAAGAACTAAAGGTAGCTCATGGCATTCATCAATGGTGGGAACCTCATCTATATTGGCAGCCTAAGCTCTACCAATATAAGTGACATGAAAACACAGGATGCAACAAACTGTATATAATGACAAGCTTTGTTTAACCATAATCAAGAAGTTGTATAAGTTTAGTTTTCATCATTTTATAGGCAAATCTTACATGATCACAATAATTCATTGTGAGATCATGGTGATTTTTTTTGAATTAAGAGGCTGATTTTTGCGTTTTTAGTAGTTGTTATTTGGCTTGCAATAAGTGAGTGTTACCTTGTCTCAGCAAAATTTGTGTGTGATTGTTTCCGCGAGAACTTGTACTCCCTCCATAACGAATTACTAGCAACAATTGAATATTTTACCTTTCACAAATTATACCAAATGTTACTAATAATATGGCGGAGTTATAGTACTACTATTGATTAAATGCGATGACGGATGATGGAACATAAAGACACTGATGGGCTATATAAATAATTATTTGTTGCTTGGTACGCTGATTATTTCACTTTTTCATGACATAACGATGTCCATAAGATATTAAGATACTCTTACAGGGTGGAATGAACACCCCTAAATTAAACTTTGACATCCTTGTTAAGTCACCATGAAAGAAATAAAGATTATATTAACAACGATGTTGACATCTTAATGTTGTCTTTCACTTGTATAAAACAAAAGTAGGCAAATTAAAAACTTAGTGACTCATAAGTATACCTACCTAAATCAATCTAATAAATTGGAGTTATGTGACATCAAATTCGTATAAAAGTAATAGTTCCATTTGAATTGGACAATTTGATTTGCTATTTGGTGCCAAAAACAATAACTTCCTAAAAAGTTTCATTTTAAGCCAAGTCCATTTGACGCTTACCCATCTAAATTGGTAAATCATTAAAGAGAAATTACCGTTTCACGGGATAAACATAAGAAGTATATCAATATAAATGACACCCACTTGGGATTTAAGGGGAAGGATGGTTCAGGGGTGTATGGCTTGTAATGGACCTTTCACCTCTGGGTGAAGACTTTGTGCGAGGATAACCCATAAAATTTCTTCTTACCAATTTTTAAAAGTTATAAATATACTATGTTGTAGAATTTAGATACTTCCTCTATTTCAAAATACTTAACACACTTCTTCGGACATACTTGCCAACATATAACTTTAAGTATTGATATCTCTAATTCCCTACGTGTAGGATTTATAAGAAGTTTATATTCAAACAACAAATAAAATATCATGACGAATCTAACAAGATCCCACATTACTATCATTTTCCTTTCCTAAAAATCACAAAACACGATCAAAAGAGAGTGTGTGAGTGCAAAAGTCAAACCGTGTTCTTTATGTGAAACAGTGAAAGTATAAGTTAGAATTTTAGAAATGGTCAGAAAAATGGCAAATCTTGTTAACATATTAAACTTTATTATCAACCAAGAACCTTTTGGGTCAAATGATATCGCTTCTATCTCCCACATGGGAGACCAATGTTCAAATCTTGGTTGAATCATAATTTCAATGTTAAGGTGTTGGGCGGAGGCACGGGCGGTTCTTGGCCCATGCAGTAGGGGCGACTGCATAGGGCCCCAAAAAACAGGGGCCCCAAATATATTTTACTCTATTGATTGAATAAATTGGCAAAAGGAAATTGTTTGGAGCAGTGGTAAGACCGCTCACCTAATGAATGCTAGGTGTGGAGATCGAATCCCTCAAACCCATTAAATATTTGTTTTTTGGGAGCTTGAAAAGCCGTCAATGACAGCTAGCGTGTAATACATTATCTCATTAATGACTTCCATTTTCCCAATTCTAAAATTTAATTACTGCATTAGATACATGAGTGTACTACTACCTTTTTAAATACCTTTACCCACTTCTCAATCTGAACAATGCCATTTTTTATTTATAACTTTAGTTTAAATTTTGTTAATGAAAAAAGTCAGCATATGGTACTTGAAAAACATATGACAAAATACAAATAAGAAATTTTTGTTATTTAACTTTTCCATACTTTTTAAGCAGATAATTTTTTTTTCTAATATGATGTAACTTTGCATTATTTAAAATATAATAGTTTTTTTTATCAAAATTAAGAATATTATATTTCTTTTAAACTATGAATTGAAGGCCCAATTTTAATACAGTGAATAGGGCCACCGTTACATTTGCCCCGCCTCTGGGCGGAGGTTGGGGTGCTTGTTGAGCCTCGGGGTGAGAATTGTGTGCAAGAATAGCATAGAGGAAAATTCTTCTTACCATCAAATTTCCGAGAGGGGACCCATAAAAAAAATTTAACTTTATCATCAAACTACCCATAAAAGAGAAGAAAAAATACGCGCAAACTGGGTCAAGAAATGGAAGCTTCCAATATCCTTCGTGCATTTGCAAAGCAAAGATTAAATAATCCTTTATCAATTCCTCCGCCCTTCCCCTTTCAACTCCTCTTGCTCTTAGCATCCTCCCTTTCTTAGCTTGGTAAATTTTTTTGATCTACAATCTTATTATAATTACTGTTAAATCTTATTATTTTTACTTAGCATGATTATTTTATTTTATGCATAGTTTTGATTGTTAATAAACTCTCTCATATTCTGATTCATCAATCAACATTCTGCATTGACTTTTGGAATTTGATACTGTATTATATAGATTGTTGTTCATCAGTATATTGATTTGGATTATTGAATTTGTGATTCTCATATATGTGCACATGAATCTGTTTTATGTACAAAAGGGTATATTTGTATATACGAGTTTATACTTTATACTAAATTTTGTTGTAATCATTAATCGATTTACTAATTACTTGGCAGGGTTGAGTAATTGAGGCGTGAAATGAAGGGAAAGGAGGAAGAACTGGAAGAAAAACCTTTGGAGAAGGAAAATTTTGACATTTGTGGCCCCCATTACCTCACTTCTGTTGATTGGTAATTTGCTCAATTGCGCTTTTTATCATTCGTTAATTGTTGAATTACTTAATTATGACTCTAAGAGTAGGAAGAATACAGATTAGAACAATAGCAGTCCCGATTTATTTTTTTGGTAAATGAGCGACTAAGCGCAGTCATGTAAACGAGATTCGATCTCAGATTTCAGGTACCACCCCCACAAGACTTTACCAACTATTCTAGATGACATCCATAATAGCAGTCCCAACTTTATTACGAATCTCTTGTTTAAATAATCTCAACTGTTGATTAGATTAAGATAGTCTCGACTTTAAGAGTGTATTCTCAAACCAATTTCATAACTTATAAATAAACATGGAAAATATATTCTATAATTTTGAGCAAGATTGCTTTTTTTCTCTCGTTTTCTCCCCTTCGCTATCAACTCGAGAAATGCTAAAAGTTCTCTAATAGAGTTTCTAGCCAAATACCCCAAATTACTCCATAATTTTACACACTTCTTCTCATTAATTCTTTATTATGAAAAAGAAATTCTTCATAACTGTTAGATAGATTTATTATCCTTATCTGATCAGGATTCCTAACATGGTTAGAACTGACACTTATGTAACCTATATATATGATCAATATACAACACTCCAAGATTGAGGAGTTTACATTATCTAACAATAACAATTAGGAACTAGCTAGGCAAATCTTAACCTATCTTTTTTTTCTAATTAGTTTAGCATGTCATAAGTCATGCAAGATTGTTTTTTAAAGACACTCCCCAACTACATTTTTATACAATTAAGACAATTTAAAGGAAGACAAATCGTAATCATAACTAATCATGTCAATTTTTACTAAAAAGAATTTTGGACCAAGTAATATATAGTTTGGTGCTATATATATTGACCTAAATAGTCTTAGTGCAGGAGACTGCCTGAACATAGGAGGTCTGTAGCAGCTTGTATGATTCAAGGAGTGTTCGTTTCAGAAAGAGACCGCCAAGAAAAGCGAATAAAAGATGATGCACTAGCCCCAATTTGGTGGAATTTTTTCCATTTCGAATGCTTTCAAACCCTGATTGATCCAATTGATTCATCCATATTTGGTATAATATATGAGTACAAACACCACATTACTAACCATTTTTATCCCATGTCACCGCAAAGTACATCTCCTAGGTATGTCATTGCATTCAGGGGTACGGTCACAAGACGTGAAACCCGAAAACGAGACTTACACTTGGATATCAAACTCGCCATAAACGGGTTAACCCGGGATCTACGATACCAAACTGCATGCCAAGCAATACAGGGCATAATATCCAAAGTTGGTCCTAACAAAGTGTGGCTAGCAGGTCATTCTCTAGGGGCAGCTATAGCATTACAAGCAGGAAAAGACATGGCTAAACGAGGATGTTATATTGAAACTTACCTTTTTAACCCTCCATACTTACGTGTCCCGATTGAAAAACTCAATGACCCGACTTTGAAAAACGGGGCCCGAATTGCTCGTAGTGTTCTAAATGCTGGTCTTGCCCTTGCATTCAATGGTACCAAAAATAGCTCTACGACCCATGAACAACGTGACCCTTTTACTACACTCAGTTCTTGGATCCCGTACTTGTTTTTGAATCCGAAAGACCCGATTTGTTGCGAGTATATTGGATATTTCGAGCATCGGGAGAAGATGGAAGGATGGGGTGTAGGTAGGATTGAGAGGATTGCAACCAAAAGTTCGGTTGTAAGTATATTATCAGGTGCATTAGGGGGAGATGGTGAGGCATTACATCTAATTCCCTCTGCTTTTGTCACTAAAAATGTGATTGTCAAGGAACAAAATTTCATGGCAGCTCATGGGCTACTTCAGTGGTGGGAACCTCATTCATTTTGGCAGTCTAAACACTACCAATTGAATTTACTTAACCTCACCAAACATAGTTGAATCAACATTGATACTAGTATGCAGCCATGCAGGTAATATTCGATAGCTGCACGCAAATTTATAACTGGATTGGATATAACATTTATTTTGTGTGAGATTTTCCTTTGATCTTATTTTTTTGAAGGGATCCTTTGATCTTATTGTGTTATGTGATTATGTATTTATGTTTGGTGATATTTGTAATGCAATTGTGGATAAAGAATTGATTGACAATTGAATGAAGAGATTATTTGTTGGTCCACTGATGTTTTGTGCCTTCATGAATCCCCTAGAAAGAGTAGTTTTGCAAAGAAAAGGCAAAGTCATAGTATATGAGATAGCAGACTATTCATTTTATTACGAAATTATTTTATACTCCATTCTTCTCATAATATTATTATTTTTTTTGAAAGAGAAATTTTATTAATTGAAGGCCAAACGGCGTCTACAATAGGTATAAAAGAAAAACAAGATACAATCAAATAAGGTTAAATCAAATTCGTCTTCGAAGAAACTACAATGAATCAAATCGAGCAATACAGCGCAGCCTCATTGTATTTGTTGAATCAAGCAGCTATTGATGAGGAAGTCTATCATTCTGACATAGTTTAGGAAGAGCATTCTTGATCTAGCCATGTTGACCGCATCCGAGATTCCAATACCTTCATGTTGAGTCTCGAACTTCAACCAATGAGAACAATATCTCATACCTAAAAACAAAGAAACCATACTCACAACTCCCATATGGGAGAATGAGATCTCCACAACAGAGACTAAAATACCCATAACAGGGTTTGAAAAAATCTCATAAAGAGAGACTAATTTATTCAACAAAACAAGAAATAAAATGAACTAAAAACTGAAAATAAAAGGGAAAAGGGGCTCACTATGGATGAAATCATCCATGGCAGCTCCTAATTGATGAAGAAGGGGTAGGGGAAGCTAGGGTTTAAGAGAGAGAAAAAGAGAGAAAGAGAGGGGGCAGCTAGGTTTTTTTTAACGAAACAATTAAAGAAATAATATTCGTCTCATAATATAGTGTTTGTTTATATGTTACACGGTCTCCAAGATAAACATTTGACATCCGATATCTTCAATTCCTTATTAAATAAAAATATAAAAAATTGATATTATGAAACTACGCGTTGAGGTGAATATAACAAGATCCCACATAAATACGTTTCTTAATATATACAAATGAGAATATTTGGTCAAAGATTTTAGAGCTCGTTTGGTTTACTATTTTTATGGTCCAAGAAACGGAATCAATCACCGATTCCCTTTCTTCATGTTTGGTTCAACTTCTCACCAATCCATTACCATTACTTGGTGGTAATGGACTCCCCCAATTTGTTACCACCCCCTCCCCCTCAAGTAACAAAATCCATTAGTTGGTGGTAATGGTTACCATTCACTAGTAGAATAAATGCTTATTGCTGCGGTCACTAAGTGGCCTCTTGCTGCGGTTTTAGCCGCGCAGCAATTAAAGGCGCAGCAATAGGTAATTAACCTATTGCTGCGATTTTTAACCGCAGCAATAGAGCAACCTATTGCTGCGGTTCTTACCCAAAACCGCAGCAATAGGTATTTTTTTAAATAAAAAAATGAAACCTATTGCTGCTGTTTTTGGTAGGAACAACAGCAATATGTATTTTTTTAATAAAAAAATGAAACCTATTGCTGCTGTTTTTGATAGGAACAACAGCAATAGGTGTAAGTGGAGTTTTTTTTTTTTTTTGCTAGCTAGAAAGGAAAATGAGAAAAATAAAAATAAAACTAGAGAAATCTCATCAACAATAAATCACGCCACTAACAATGTAAATATATATAACGATTGAAAACAAAATTCAATATATACAAAACAATTGCAAAAAAAATATAAAAACTATCAACAAAAATATACAAAATAAAAATCAGAAACCCTAAACATCATATTGAATCTCAAAAAAAAAAAAAAAAAAAAATCATACAAATCAGATACAAAAATGAGGGAAAAACTTAAACTAATTACAGAAAAAAAAAGCAGTAGGAAATCAAACTAGAACTAGAAAACAAATTACAACTAACTACATACAAAAAATGAAAAAAAATGAACTACGAAGGCACGACGAGAACGGCGACGGCAGCAAAGCAAAAGCGACGGCGGCGAAGGCACGACGAGAACGGCGACGTTCGTTGATGTTCCCGCTTGCTCTCGCTGCGACGAAGATGAAAGATTCCGGCGGCGAAGGCACGGCGACGTGCGAGGTGGACTGAGAGAAGGCACGACGAAGCTGCGACGAAGATGAAAGATTCCGGCGGCGAAGGCACGGCGACGTGCGAGGTGGACAGAGAAGAAGGCACGACGAGGCGGCGAAGGCACGACGAAGATGTACTGATTCCGGCGAACCAAAGCAAGAGCGAAGAGAGGCAAGGAGTTAGAGAGGAGAGAGAGAAACCAAGTGAGTTTTATTGATTAAAGGCAGATCCGAAAAGGAAGAGGAAGGTAGGAGATTGGGAGGAGGAGAGAGAAAGGAGTGAAACGGCTGACAGTCAAGTTTGAACGAATGAACCCTAGCGCGTTTTATGATATAAATGGGGATATATTGCTGCGGTTTTTTGTGAGAACCGCAGCAATATGTTAAAATATTATTTTTTTAATATTATTTTAATATATTGCTGCGGTTTTTTGTGAGAACCGCAACAATATATTAAAATATTATTTTTTTTAATATTATTTTAATATATTGCTGCGGTTCTTGAAAGAAACCGCAGCAATATATCTGGTCAAAAAGTCAACTTTTTTTCAAAAAATTTCCGTTGAAACCATATTGTTGCGGTTTTTGACCGAAACCGCAGCAATATCTTTATTTTATATTTTACCTTTTTCTTTTTAAGTGATATATTGCTGCGTTAGGGTAAAACCGCAGCAATACCACCGCAGCAATAAGCAATAATTCTACTAGTGATTCCATTTCCATTCCATGGCTTGAACCAAACGACCAATAAATGTAACCATTTTTATTACCATTTCCCTCCTTTATTTGTTTCCATTCCAAATCTTGAACCAAACGACCCCTTAAAATTTTTAAGAAAGAGAAACAAACACTATATTATGGGACGGATGGAGTACTTCTCTTAGGAGGTGAAGTTAATGTCTCACATTATATTAGAGCAAGATAGTTTCACTCAAGACTATAAAATGGATCCACAAGGAAAAGCAACATAATTCTCAATTCTTCTAGCCAAAACAATGTACGATTCACTGAAACAAAGATATATATGAAAATTAGAGGATGATTCGGAAAAGCTTATTATTACAATATTTGGTAATAAAAGTACTTTCTCCGTTTTTTTAACTCGTAGCACTTTCCTAAAAGGAAAATAATTAATTACTTGCAACACTTTCTATTTTTGCTTTTCCTTTCTTTCTATCTCTCTCCAATCACATGGGCCCTCTTTTTTTTCCTCCCTACCTCTCACATGCCCAAAAATTGCATTGGAGTTGATGGAAAAAAAAAGTGTTACGAGTAAAAAAACGGAGGAAGTATGATTTTTATAATAAAGTTTCAAACCGAAATCAATACCAACTTGACAATTAGGAAACTAGAAAAGTGCAGAATCATGAAGTACATATAAATCTTCTCCTGGCCTATACAAATAATGTTAAGAGGAAAAAGCTAGGTCTACATTCTCAAGATTACTTGAGCTCCATGAAGAAACTAAAAGGTTATATAATTATTAGTGGTTTATGGGGTTATCCATATTCCATACTTTGTCATGGATTTGCTTCAACTTCACAGACTTCAGTGCCCTTTCTTAATCTTTGGTGGGTGAAAGGTCACATTAAGGATTAAAGGACTCTTCACTCTATCTGCTTCAATCATTTTTTGTTGGAATTTTTTTTAGATACAAAAAAAAAGGTCAAATTAGAAATACCAAAAGAATATAGAGAGAGCATTCTTATTGCCTTTTATTCTAATAACTAATTATATTTAATTTTGATAGTCCATGTTTAAGCTTTATAGAAATGAACATGGGTACATAAGTAATAATAAAAGACACAGATATAAACACGGAAAAATGGCAACTTATACATTATGGACATAGATATGGAAAACATATACTATTACTAATATGTGTTAAAAAGGTGTTTTTTCTTTTTAAGTTAATGATTAGTTACTAAGTATTACTCCCTCCGTCCCATAATGCTTGTTTCTTTTTTACATAGTCTCCAAGACGTAACTTTGACCTTTAATATCTCCAATTCCGTATTAATAAAAAATATAAAAAGTTGATATTATGAAACTACACATTGAGATAAATCTAACAAGATCCCACATAAATATGTTTTTTTATATATACAAATGAAAATATTCGGTAAAAGATTTTAAAGTTTGACCCACCAAAAATGAAGTAGGCACTATATTATGGGACGGAGGGAGTATTATTTTAATAACACGTTTACTAATTAAAGTGCTATATATGTACTACTATTATACAATTATACTATTTCATAACAAAACAAAGACCACGTTTGGCAAAAGTTTGACTTGTGTGGGATAGGTAATGATTGTCATGCAGATATTCCGAATGCATACTTTGAAGGGATGATTGACAATAGAAGGTGTCGAGATTCTATTTCCCTCTCTTTCTAACTCCACCCACGTCGTGTTTTTTGAGCTGAATTAATTAAATTAAACTGAAACAAGTTGAAGTGAACTAAATTAAACTGAAACGAGTTGAAATGAAGTAAAATTGTGAGAGGAAATTAACTAATGAATCAGACTGAAAAGAGCTGAATTAAAGTGAACTAAAATTGTACCCAAAAAAACAGGATCTAATTGATGCACTATCTTTCTATCTTGCTTAAGAATCCAACTAAAAGTTCCTTTCAAAGTTTCTCTCAAAAGAAAAGAAGAATTTTTCCGCGACCACGGTTAGCCATCTTTGGCACGCCGAGATTAGATCTAATTAGCATGGAATAATCTACAATGAAGCTATGCAGATTATGTTTCGGTCTTGAAATTAGTCAAAGGAGTGATCTATTGCTGAAGTCTAAAATCCCGAGTGAGAGTTAAATCCCGAGTCTTGTCACCGTAGGTCTTGCAAAACAGTTAAACTGGCCCGATGATTTTTCCGGGATTGCCCCTCCGACGTTCAAGTTAGTTGGGATTGAGGTAGAGAGAGAAAGTGTGTAAATGTAGAGAGAGATGCTCTGGCTTTGGTAGGTTAGAATTGAAAATATGTTAATTGATTAGGCTGACCTCTTCTATAGTGTTGGTGATTTCTCAGACAGGAAAACCTAATGAGGAACATCCCAACTTTTATGAAAGTTGTCTCCCTTTTATGGTAAAGTTCTTTTCAGCTTGAAAAGGTTGATGTACCCCTTGAAGACATACTCTTCTGACCTTTCAGGTGGGCTTTATAAAATATTATTTGACCATATCATGGGTCGAAAGTCCAAACAAATTATATAAGTAAAAATGGTTTTTGGCGGGTATGAGAGTAATGCAGAAAATGAAGGTGTTAACCAATTAAGCAATAAAATTATAGTATGTGGAAGTCAAACACACGTAATTAATAATAAAAAGGGTTTTTTCACCATATACCCCTGACAAATTTTTTTTTGCACCGTATACCCTCGCAAGTTTCCAAATTCACCATATACCCCTCACGTTTCAAAAAAAACCTCAACATGCCCTTATGACTAACGGAAGTCTAACACCGTTAGTCATTAACCCCTAATCCCCCCCTCTAATCCTAATTAACTACCCTAAACCCTAACCCCCTCTAACCCTAACTTTAACCCTAACTCCCTAATCTAATACCCTAACCCTAACCCCCCACCCCACCCCACCCCACCCCACCCCACCACCACCGCTGCCCCCCCTTCCCCCACCAAAGCCCTCCCTCCCCCACCCCACCCCCACCCCACCCCCACCGCCGGTCTGTCGCCCCCTTCCCCACCCCCCACCGAAGCCCTCCCTTCCCCCCACCCCCCGCAAAGACTCCTCCCCCCCTTCCCTCCCTCGCCCCCGCAACACTCCTCCCCCTTCCCCCCCCCAGACACCCCTCCCACCTTCCCTCCCACCCCCCGCAAGACACCCCTCCCCCCTTCCCCCCACCCCTACGTCGAAAAACGCACGCCCCTCTCCCCGCAACCCCTCCGGTCAGCCGCCAACTTTCTTCTCATCTCGAGCTTTCTACTCAAGTCCTCCAATGGCGGACTTGCTCCACAAGTAACCTTCCCTCTTCTTCCAACTTATCCCGCTTCTCTCCTCTCTTTCCCTCTCAATCTATCTCCTCATCCGAATCTCTCCTTCATTCGCTTCGTTCCTCTCAGCGCAGATTTTCACAATCCTCGGTGCTCTCTAAATTCTCCTCTCGATTCCTCACAATTCGACATAGTTTCCGTAACCGGCGGGTTACTTTTCACATTACAAATCACTTCGGCGAAGATTTCTTAATTTTGATGCTTTTTTTTTTCTCGCTTTTCTTTGTGCAAAGCATTCGATTGGAGTGGGGCCGGTGGGCCGGGCGTGGTGGGGGGGGGGAGGCGCGACAGCCGGGCGCGGTGGGGAGGGGGAGGTGCGGCGGGCCGGGGGTGGTGGGGAGGGGGAGGGGGAGGGGGAGGAGTGAGGCTGGTGGCTGGAGTTGTGGGGGTGGGGGGGGTGGTGGGGTTGTGGGCGGGGATGGTGGGTGTGGGTGGTGGGTCGGGGGTGGGTAGGGCCGGTGGGCTTTTACGGTTAGGTTTTTTGGTTAGTTAGGTTTAGGGTTGAGGGTTATTTAGGGTTTAAGTTATTTAATTAGGATTAAAGGAAAGATTAGGGTCTAATGACTAACGGAAGTCTAACACCGTTAGTTATAAGGGCATGTTGAGGTATTTTTTGAAACGTGAGGGGTATATGGTGAATTTGGAAACTTGCGAGGGTATACGGTGCAAAAAAAAATTTGTCAAGGGTATATGGTGAAAAAACCGTAATAAAAATTAAGCAATTAAGAACTAACACACACAATTATGCGGTATCATATGAAAACCACTAAAGTGCACTTGGTATTTAATTTGAATACATTTATAAGAAGATGATACTATTGAATTCTCCCTTATTATAATTTTCTGATCTCTAATTTTAAGAACTAAGTCTAAGAAATGAATTATATATTCTTAAACAACCAAATAATGTAATTATATTAGAGCTACAATATTACAAGTTCTTCCTTGTTAAGTTTGAGAGGACACCGAATTTGCGGGTGGTGGAAGAAAAAATATTGATTGTTGATTCTCACTTCTTCCTTATTTTTATGACTCCTAGCCAGCAGTTTTTGTAACCATGTAGAATAAAGTAATTGGATTGAGCTTTTCCAACACCTAAAAAAAGTGCTTTTATTTCGGTTTTTGGCTAAAATGAAAACAATGGCTTGATTCATATCTGTGTAGGAATCTTTTGATAAATGTGTGTAAAATTTAGCTATTCATGATGGATTAATTGATCGACACAAATAGTAGCTTTGTCCTCTATATTAGTTGTTCCTTCACTTTCGACCCTCGCCGACAAAAATGACTATAATTTGATTCTACTTTCCTTGCTTTCCTTTTCTCCTCTTCTTTTCGTAAACCTTATTGCATAATTGAATGATTCCCTTGATTAAGACTAATTGTACTGATCATTAGGAAGAATTCCTAGTTTTGTAACTCCAAGGGAAAAAAACAAAAAAGGCAATTATTGCTCGACGTCAAAATTTATAAGCACATGAGATACATGTATTTCTACTAGCATCATAGCATGATCACATGATGTTTTTTTTTTAAGGTAATATGAAAGGGACTCAATTGAGGGGTATAACTGTATAAGGGAAAATCCTCAAATGAGTCCCATGAGGTTTGATTCCTAAACCACGGGGATATGACTATATGAGGTGGGGAGCGATACTACTACTCCACCATCTCAACCTCATGATCACATGATGTTATCTTTGTATACACCGACATGTACATGTAATATAGTAGTCTGTAGATATTAACATTATATTCATCCTAAACTTCTTATCCATGGTTTTGAGTAGGGGTGTAAGCGGACTGCGAAAATTCCAGAGTCCAATCTAGTCCAGTCCAAACTTGTCGGACTGGACTGGATTGAAATTTTTTTGGACTGGACTCGAACTCAAATTTTCGAGTCCAAATATTTTCGGACTGGATTTGGACTCACCCTTTGGAGTCCAATAAGTCCAGTCCAGTCTAAAAATATTTTTATATATAATATATATTTAATATTTATATATATAATATAAAAGATGTAAGTGACTTATTTTATGGAATGAATATAATGAGCTTAATTTTTCAAATTCAATTATGAGAAAACGCTGTGAATCATTGAATCTAAATCGGTGGAAAAAATAATATAATAATCGGACTGGACTGGACTAGATTCAGACTCAAGAAAAAATTATCGGACAGAACTGGACTGGTCTCAAAAAATATTTGGACCGGACTTGAACTCAATTTCTCGAGTCAAAAAAACTTTGGACTGGATTTAGATTTGGCGAAATCCAAGTTAGTCCAATCCACTTACACCCCTGGTTTTGAGAATACAACTAACAAACACACTTAATAAACACCACCTTGCATTGCATTCCCCACTAGTAGATAATAGAAGTAACTACGTTAGTTAGATCACTTTCTTAAGACAAGACTTAACACCCACCACCTCCTCCAAACTCTTCTTATTAATCCCTCTCCTTCCCCCCCCCCAACTCATTATCCCACACTCACACCACACCTACAAAATGAATCAAAACTACGGCCGCCTAACCCCCACCCCATCCACCCAAACCACCACCCTCGACGACCCGTCCGGCCCGAAACCCAAAGCCCGAGCCCGAACCCGCCGCATCCTCCTCCTCCTCCTAGCCGGGGCCCTCCTGATCGCCGCGGCCGCCTTTGGAATCCCGGCCGCCGCTCGGTCCCTGCGGAGGGCCCGCGGGCCCGATCACTGGCCCGGCCCGACGAGGGCGATTCGGGAAGCGTGCGGGCTGACCCGGTACCCGAAACTCTGCATGTCCACGCTGGCGGAGTTTCCGGGGGCGGTGGCGGCGTTGCACCCGCGCCAGGTGGCCCACATTACGGTGAACATGACATTGCGCAAGTTTGGTACGGCGTTTTCGGCTTCGACGGAAATAAGGAACTGGAAGATGGACACGTGGTCGAGGTCGGCGTACGATGATTGTTTGGAGCTGTTGGAGGATTCAGTTGAGCTTCTCGCACGCTCGCTGCTCTCTGTCTCTCAAACGACGTCGTCGGTGGAGGATCAGAGTGTTAGTGATGATGGTAGTAATAACCAGGTGAGTTGTAGCAATATTGTAGTAGTAATACTATAATAGTAACAGTATAACTAACGACATTAATCATGGCATGGGGTTAGTGTTTAGTTTTTTACCATCCATTTGGTAGAGCGTACAACGTTTTCCATGAAAACTGTTTTCCTCTCTTTTCAATATTACATCGTTTGGTTTGTAAAAGAGTGTAAAACCATTTTCCCTAGTAGTAAAATTGTTCTTCCAAAGTTTCAATGATGAAAAACCATTTTCCCTTCGAAATGAAGGGAGAACTGTTTTCCTTCCTTTTTCTTATCTCTCTTTTACACTCCTCTCCTTACGTCCTTATTTTCTTTTCCATTTTCTTTTATTTTCATCATTTTTTTTACATGGAACCAAATAGTGGAAAACTAATTTTGAAATTGTGTTTTTTTCATTGTAAATTGTTTTCCATGAAAATTATTTTACACTGAAAATGTTTTACACCCAACCAAACGGATTACACTCATTTAGTAATTTTACTATTAATATTAATGCTGTTTTAGTGTAATGATGAAAAAACATCGATCATAATGTACGTGGAATTTCAGTCTAGTGTCGGAAATTACTATTCCCTGCTTTTTGATGATAAAAACAATTCATACTCTTACTAAGTTTTAAAATTTGACTGTTATGTTAGTTTCTACTTGTCCTAAAAAATTGTAGATTTATAAACATATTTGTAATTGTGAAATTATGAGTTATAGTGACCAGTTTTTAAAATGTAACGAGTTACTAATGGCTCATATGGAAATATAGTACTTTCTCTGTTTCAAATTAGTTGTGACATTTTCACTTTGCACGCATGCCAATACAAAACTTTGAGAACATATATCTTTAATTTTTTATTTGTATAAATTATAAAAAATAAATATTAATGACTATATTTTTATTCACATATAAATCACAAACGATGGCCAAAGTGGAATTTGTAAATAATGTAAAATGTCAAAGTGTCACATTTAATTTGAAATGGAGGAAGTAGGTATTTTGGTTACAATGAATTGATAACACTGTTTCCTTTGGCACTAGTTAGTCACTTAGTCTACTTTCAACACTTGAGAACGCAAAACTTTGACCATGAAAATTTCTGTTACAAATAAATAAAAATGTTAGAAAATTAATATTTTAAAAATATATGAGCCAAATAATTACCTTAGGTACATACATTAGATTTTTTTTTTCTTCTAAAGATTAGTGCTTGTATAAATGTCTCTTTAATTAATTATATGCAAACAAAAACATCTCTTTAATCGTTGTTTTGATCTCCCATCGCACATCAAAGGTGTACGTGAATGATGTTTATGATCAAGTCCTATATTAATTTTAATAATTTATCTTATATACAAAAAATGTCTATTTATCTCTATTTTGATTTCCTTCCTCGAAATATAAGAAAATCGTAACTAATTAATTTTAGGGCACAAGCCAATTATCCAATATAATGCCCACCACTTATATTAATGTTATTTATTTCATATTGGAAAAGTAGGACCAAGATGTGGTGACATGGCTAAGTGGGGCAATGACAAATCAAGACACGTGTACGGATGCATTTGAGAACTTGAGTGGGACCGTCAAGAATCAAATGGTCCAAAACCTTCAAGATTTATCAGAGCTGGTTAGCAATTGTTTAGCTATATATGCAGCTTGTCATAAACTTGATGACTTTTCAAGGACTCCAATTCAAAACCGGAAGTTACTAGGATTCGAACACGAGTTCAACCCGACAAATCATGGGTTTCCTAAGTGGATGACCAGATCCGAAAGAGTTCTTTTGGGTACTCCGACCCAAGTTATACGAGCGGATATTATTGTGGCACAAGATGGGTCGGGTACTGTTAAAACTATTACTGAGGCTATCAAAAAAGCTCCCCAAAATAGTGCACGTCGTACTATCATTGTTGTCAAGGCTGGAACGTAAGTTTTCTTGTTCTTCTTGTACTATAGTTTTCTTTTTTGTATGGGTACCTATTTTAAGATAAAGTCAACATTTGTTCAAGTATACTTATGTCTATTTACTTCTTATAGGAAAAAAAAGAATACTTATGTGTATAATTAGAGCTAGGTATGGGCCGTGCCAAGCCACAAGCCTAGTGATGCATCGGTCCGAGCTTGATATACGAGCCAAAAAAAAGTCGTGTCGTGGTGGGTCTTTGTCAATTCTCTATGTTGGGGGTCATGTTCATCTATGGCCCAACCCATGTGCTATGTTGGAGACCCTTTGTAATGCTTGTGCTGTTTTTTTAAACGATGTTCATGTAATAGCCAACCGTAGACCTGGACATGGGTCGGGCCGTGCCTGTTCATGGGCTTGGCCCGCGGGCTTGAGGAAATGGTGGGCCGGGCCGGGCCCATGAGTAGCGGGCCGGACTTGAACTTTCCAGATTTTGTCCACGGCCCGGCCCAGGCCCACTGGCCCGCGGGCCGGGCTCGTGCCTCCTGCGGGCCTGACCTGTGTTTTATGTTGTTTTTTAGGATTCTTGGTAGTTTTAGGCTAAAAAACAAAGAAAAGAGGCGTTCGGCAAGCGGGCCGGTCCACGGGCCATATAGGCGGGCTCGTGCCGGTGCGGGCCTGAAATAAAATTTCTTGACCGTGGCAGGCCCACGGCCCACCGAGCGGACAACGGGCTTGTGCTGGGCCGGCTCGGCCCGGCCCAAGCCCACCTCTAGTCAATCGTCTGCCACCATGCTAATATTAGCAAAACTCATGCTCAAGTAGGGCTGTTCAGAGTGCAGTCTGAACCGCACCAAACCGCAACCCAAATCGTTTTTTCGCGGTTTGGGTTAGTTTGCGGTTTTAAAATTGCGATTTGAGTTATAATTTCAAGCAAACCGTTGTTTGCGGTTTGAGTTGGGTTTGATTTTTTTTTAAACCGAAACCGCATCGTAAACCGCAGTTTTATATGATTTTTTTTTTATATACACTTGACAAGCTAGCATACGAGTATACTAGGTATTTAGACTTCATATTTATTTTACCAAAATTTTTTTACTCTTAAATTACAAAATTAATGTCGCAGAGGAAAAAATGGTTAAACCGCAAACCAAATCGCACCAAACCGTTTCGCACAGTTCGGTTTGGGTTGGTTTGGGCAAAAGTGCGGTGCGGTTTGAGTTGGAAAAATGTCAAACCGTATATTTACGGTTTGGGTTGGGTTATATCCCAGACTGCACCAACCCAATCCACGAACACCCCTGTGCTCAAGTCTATGAACTATGATGTGAAAAGTGCTATTAAAAGAGACCAATATCATGTCCGCCAATTTCTACGGTTTTAAAAATCTAGTCGAAAATACAAAATTGTATCCACTAATTAATGTACTTTTTCCCTGGTTTTTTTTTTTTTTTTTTTTTGTATCGGGATGCACCATCTTCCAAGACTTTGCAACTAAACTAGTTGACAGCGTGACATCCACTCCATGACCTTTAATTTCTATAAAAATATATCAAAAATGTTACTCTAGTAATTACCAATTATAACTGATTGACAAATCTATGATATTGTATAATTGGATAAAAACAAATGATATGATTAAAGTTAACAGTTTTTGTTTTTATTATATTATTAAAAATATGATTAAAGTTCCTATGTTTTTTGGGTGCAATGCCAATATGGCAATATATATGCTATTGAGTATTGACTATAGTGAAGAATGACAGTAGATTGAGTACTGAGTAGCAACGCACTGTCGCACTGACGCCCAGCTCGAATGAGAGATTGATTTTGAAAAAAAAAAAGGAGATCATGAATTAAATTTGTAAAATGACTATCCTCCTGTATAGATAATGCGACTCTTCTATTAGAATAAGATTAACATCATATTACATACTTCATCCGTTCTAAAATAAGAAAAACACTTGTCTCAAAAAGCTCTCACATAAATGAGAGAAGTGTTTTATTTATTTCAGAACGGAGGAAATATATATTATATACCCTTAGGTATTCACTATTATTTTCTAATTAGTGCTTTAAATTTCTTTGCCCTTTACTAGTTGAAGTGAACGAATCCACTCATTAGTAAAGTTCAGCCTTTGCAGTTAGCCAGTTATTAGTTGACTCATTTTCCTTTTTGAGTGGAAAAATAATATTACCTCTGTTTTTTTAGTTGACTCATTTTTCTTTTTAAAAAATTTATTATTAGTTGACCTATTCCTTTTTAGCCACTTTTTAAAAGGAAAACTGAAAATGACACTTTTGGAAGGTGGATGTCGTGGATCCTTTAATTTTCCAAAACTTTATCCACTTAATTTGTGAATATGAAGTACTTATAGAATTTGTAATATCAAGTAATAGTTAGGGCACAAGCCTATGAGGTATAATACTAAACATTAGTCGTTATAAAGTGCATGTATATGCGTAGTATTTAGAAAATTAAAGTTGAGATTTATATTTTGTTTCCCAATAATTAATTAAATTATATTGTTTTAGATATGAAGAAGACAACTTGAAAGTGGGACTAAAGAAAACCAACTTGTGGTTTTTAGGTGAAGGCAAGGGTCGAACTGTGATCACTGGGAAAAAAAGTGTAGGTTGGGATCAAATTTCGACGTTTCACACAGCTGCATTTGGTAAGCTTCTTATATTATTTTTTTATCCATATGAGTCACGAAGGCAGTACAAATAAGGGGAAGGGGGATTCGAATCTGTGACCTATTGTTCACAGTACCTCAATCTGAACCACTAAGCCAAGACATCTTTGGTTAAAATATAGGCGTTACGTTCATAATTTTTACCCTTTCTTTTGCTCTCATTGGTTAGTTTTTTTGCTTCACTTCTAGTACGTACATCACTTTTGAGATATTTTTCATAATGAAAAACTCTACTCTGTGCATCCTCTTCCTCGATCATCATACAAAACTGTCTCATATATAAGAATTGACAGATTATAAACTCCACAAAGTTATTTTGTGGCTATAAAAAAATAATACTGAGTCATATATTTTAGCCTTTACGTTAAGACCAAGTGTGGCAATTCAAATCCAGGTTTTTTTGTCGAAGGAATTCGACATAGTTGGGCCTATAAAAATTTGATTCCTGTATATGGGTACTTTGCTTTTTAGTCATGTGGGCCTTATAAACCCACTAAAAATCCCATCCTACATTGCAAAGGACAGAAATACCTCAATTACTGATTGGTCAGTTGTTTGCAGTATTCACGCTATTGTACATTTGTACTGAAGCCCGAAAATGACATTTCCCCAATCTCCACTATATACTGGTCCAAGTTTCTCATTATATGGAATCTATATATAATGCTCCCTCGTGACTAGCGATGGCAATCCAGCCTATATCCGATTCTAGTCTGCTCTGATCCGAAGGAAAAAATACGAGCCAACTCTGATAAAAAAAAAAATCCCCATCCGACCCCGTTTAAAAAGTCCGACTACGAGTCGGAGAGGGTCGGCGTCGGATGTCATAATAAAGTCCGACATCCGAATCCGACTTTAAGGCAATTACTCCCTTTTTTATTTATATTAATGTGTTATGTATGTGTAATCTAACTCCAAATTTGAGGCAATTGTATTATCCATTGAAGAAATGATTGTTAAAAATAATAGTAATGTTTAGATTATATGTACTATATAAGATTTCCATATGATTATAAAAAAAAAAGTAATGATTTGTTTTTATTTATTTTAGAATATTTTTCTATTAAAAAAAGGGGTGAAAAAAAAGAGTCGGAATCAGATGTTAGGATTTTAAGTCGGGTCGGATTCAGATTTTCAGAGTTGGAGTCAGACTCGGATTTGAAATCTGACTTCTTGTAGGGTCGGAGTCGGATTATGTATAATCCGGCCCAAGCCCGACCTGTTGCCTTCCCTGCTCGTGACCTTACATAGTTATACTTCCTCTGTCTATTTTTTATTTGTACCATTAGATGTTGTCACAAGAAATTAGAGAGGAGAGAGATTATAAAAGAGACTCCATGTGTATATTTTTAAAAACTAATATAGTGCAAGTAATATTTGCAATTTTCCAATATGAAAAACAGTGCAAGCAAAAAAAAAAAACAGAGGAAGTATCATATATATATAGCGAGGCAGTACAATAAGACGAAGATATTATTACTTTATTTCGCTCTAAGGGCCTGTTCTCCCCAGCTTATTTTCAGTTCAGTTCAGTTCAATTGTTTTATGCCGAATAGAACAGGCCCTAAATAGTATACTAATGTTCTTTTACATTGTTACATTGTAGCTGCTACTGGCACTGGGTTTGTAGTTCGAGACATTACATTCGTAAATGAGGCTGGGCCGGCAAACCACCAAGCTGTAGCCCTTCGTGTTGGCGCGGACCATGCTGTGGTCTATCGATGTGAGATTAAAGGATACCAAGACACACTCTATGTACACTCGCAACGTCAATTTTATAGGGAGTGTGATATATATGGAACGGTAGATTTTATATTTGGTAATGCAGCTGTTGTGTTCCAAAATTGCACTATGTGGTCTCGTAAACCTATGGTGCAACAAAAGATCACTATTACTGCCCAAAATCGAAAGGACCCGAATCAAAATACGGGCATGTCGATCCACGCTTGCCAAGCCCGACCCACCTTGGACCTTGCGGCCCATAAATCCAGCTTTCCAACATTTTTGGGCCGTCCATGGACAATGTTTTCTAGGGTTGTGTACATGGAGTCTTACTTGGGTGATCACATTGATCCAAAAGGATGGATAGAGTGGAATGCAACATCTCCCATAGATAAGTTATACTATGGTGAGTATGGCAATGTTGGGCCACGGGCCGATACGTCGCAACGGGTCAAATGGTCCAGTTTGCATGTGAATATGTCTAAGGGAGATGCAGAGAAATTTACTGTGGCCCAATTTATATCTGGCCAATATTGGATAACTACAACTGGAGTTTCATATCAATCAGGATTATCAGCTTAATGACATGGTTTACCCATGTGTAATTGTGAATTGTAAGATCACCCCCCAAAATTAACAAAAAAAAAGGTGTGATTTTGTGCTATATGGCTTATGGTTAAATGCATACTCCAAACGTGGTCGGCCTTCTACACTCCAAATACAAAATGAATTTCGGGAGTACCTCATATATACTACTACTCTTTCACAACGCACGCACCGTTTCATATACGACACGCAAACTAAGGGAGAGGAGAGAGGGTGTTGTGATTGTATTTAAAACCCGTGTGATTATATTTTAAAGGAGGGGGTATATTGTAAAAGTGAAACATCCAAAAGAGGAAAATGTTGCATGTATTATGAAATGAAGGTAGTATATGGCCTGGTTAGATTACTATAAATATATAAATTCCATAAATTTATACATCATAGTAAAGAAATTAGCCCTCATGTGGTTAGATTATTATATGGCAAAACAACAGGTCTTCTAATACTTGACACTATTATCAGTTATCACAAAACATTAAAGTAATACTTGACACCATTTGGTTATACTAAGTATTAGTAGTTACTAATACACACAAAGAAAAAGAATATATAAGAACTTATCACAAAACATTAAAATTATCATTTGGTTATACATGACAATTTTTTTAAACTTTAGTTTTGGTTACTATTAACTTGTCCAATTATATATGTTATGTGACATCGTTTGACCTAGCTAAGAATTTATAATAATATGTTGTATCAAACGACCTTATGTCACAACTTATTGTGAGATTAGTATGAACTCATAATTATTTTATGCATAAGTTCTTTTTATCTTTTTGGACATAATTTTTAGTTTCTCATAAATAATTAATGTACTAGGAATAAAAGTAGATCCAAGATATTCAAACAAGTATGCACAACTAAATAATACTCCCTCCGTTTCTTTTTAATCTACACACTTTCCTTTTTGGTCTGTTTCTTGATACTGTTGCTTTTCTATTTTTGGTATCATGTCACAGCTACTTTCTCCTCTTTTGCAACCCATATCATCCACTTTTTAATATTTTAATCCACTTTTTAGTTTCTCTCTCTCACTTTTCAGTTTCTCACTCCACCTTTCCAGTTTATCTCTCATACTTTTGTACTTCCTCCTTGGTTCTCCCCCAAAGTGAAGTGAGTAAATTAAAAAGAAACGGAGGGAGTAGTACATTTTAAAAAGACAATTTAATTCAATAACACAACCACAATATAATTTCAACTTGATCAATCATAACAAGTCCATATATACGTACACCTTTCAAAAATGAAATGAAGATTAGGCAACACACACGTTTAAAGACACATCCACTATTTGCATGTGTTTTGGCCTAGCTAGCTATATCATAAATTTATAGAGCATGCATATATAAAAGGGTTTAAACTTTTAAATATGGGTGTAATGCTCTATGTATAACGAAATGGTGCATGCATGTGAAAAACTGAAGAACAATTTCGGAGGGACAGATGAGATGAACGTACATATATACTGAAAAAGCCATGCAATAATTATGTATTTCTATGTATGAAAGCCCCTTAGTTGAAAGGACCACCCTTAATTTTTGTAATTTCTAAATTTGGGAAGTCCCATGTTTTTACCTCTTTATTCTCCACCATCTCTTCTGAGTTCTCTAATGATTATACCATATGCATGTTACCACTAGCTGAATCATGTGACAATATTTGACCAGCTGTTATATTTCACCTAATCTTCAACCATCTCAAGAATCTTCAGATCAGTATGTACATTAACAACGAATGAGAAGTTCAAGAATTTTCATGGTAAGATTATTGAGTGTAAAATTTCTGAAGTTTGAATTTATACTCATTCCGTTCCTTAATAAATTTCTCATTTCTTATTTCTTATTTAGGTATTATTTATATAAAATCCTCAAAAAAAATATTCTAATATATAAGATAAAACATAGTCATATAGGGGTCTTGTTTGATTCATCTCATTGTGTACAGTGTATATATGAAATATCAAACTTTTATAATTTTTACTAATATGTAATTAAAGATATTAACGATACAAAACATACCTTGACAAACGTGTATGGGAGAAAAAGGAAATATATTAAGGAACGGAGGGAGTACATAGCAAGCAAGGAAATAATTTAATGACCAAAAATACCAATATTCCGGCATTGACTTTTTTTTTTTTGGTTCAAAATCGTGGGAGAAAATAAAATTACCCTTGTGGAAATTGCTTGAGATTCGAGGAGACCTAGAGGGTGATTGAGAGGGTGAGTTTTCCAATTTTAGTTTAAGTATTATAAGAGGAATTTAATGGTGGATTGGTGGTACAAAGTGTCGACATAGATATAAGAGAGAGAACGCACTAGGAAATGGGAAAAATAGGGTTGGGAAAATGAAAAAAGGGTTTAAAGAGGTCAAGTGATATTACGTGACATTAAAAAAAAAGTCAACGCCGGAAACCGGCATAAGGTAGCTGTTAACAACAAAATGGCAAAATTAAGGTAGCTTGGAATAACAAATTTTTTATAAGGTAGTTTCTTGCAAAAACTTGAAAGTTAAAGGTAGTTTGGGACAAAAAATCCTAAATTAAACAGAGAAAGTATAGTATCAACTAAAAGTTCATTTGATGACCAAATTGGACATTATCAACCCGAAATTCACCTCATGTTTACACATGATCAACCTTGATTAAATCTGATTAGTCTTGATAACTTATTTTTTTTAAGTAAAGAGCACACACCCTTAATTTTCTAAAATGAATTTATCACCCACTACCAAAACTCATTGCCTCTTTTTAAAATTTATATTTCCTCTATTTCACGTTACTTGCAATTGTTTGACTTTCACGCTTGTTTAAGTATTATAAGAGGAATTTAATGGTGGATTGGTGGTACAAAGTGTCGATATAGATATGAGAGAGAGAGAGAGAGAGAGTGCACTAGGAAATGGGAAAAATAGGGTGGGAAAAATGAAAAAAAGGATTTAAAGAGGTCAAGCTCGTTGCCTCTTTTTCAAATTCATATTTCCTCTATTTCACATTCTTTTTTATCATTAAAATCTCTAATTTTAAATTTCAGTCAGTCTGAAATCATAAAAAAGACTATATATGGAAACTACATATTTAGATTAATCCAACAGGGCAACAACATGTTAGTTAATAGCATTTTTATCTTATCTATCATAAAAAAAAGTTGTATCATAATCAATAGATGAATGTGTAAAAGTCAAACGATTGCAAGTATTAAGAGATGGATGAAGTACATACTACTGAAATTTATTTTAATATAATGAAATGACAACCAAGGATCTAGTTTTTTTTTTCTTTTTTGAGGTGAGGCTCTAGTCACTTTAGAGGAAGTAGTCGTTGAAGCTTATCGAGAAAATAAATTCATTATAATAAGGAACTTACAAGCTAATGTAGCGCCGTTTTGTTTTCAACATGGCATTCTCTTAGAAAATTATTAACAAATTTGCATATAAAAGGTCTTAAACCTATGACCTTTTATGACTTGGGTAAGTGACAAAATGTCAACCCCAAACTATGCATCCTTTTTATCTTATTAGATTGCCTGAGGCATGGGCCTAACAACTAGCTTTGTAATTAATTACATGTTCAATATTTTTTTATAGATTGTTTTTTTTTTTTGACATATTATGATTAGGATAAGTTGATGAAAAAAAGAGAGTAAACTGAAAATAATTCAGCCGTGCAACACGATAAAGATTATTGTGAGTTATTCAGTGAAATTATATTGGATAAAGGCTGAGTAATTAATTGGATGGTGAAGCAAGCAATTAGATAGGTGTGAAATGTATCTGTATGAATGCTGAGAAGGATATGCAAGGCAACAAGGGGACCATGTGGTCGTCCAATACGTCAGCTAATTTTCTATTCTTGGGTCTCCTAATTAACATGCAATATTAACTAGCTAGGGTTTTCAAATGTAACAAATTTCAACAATATGGACCTAATTAAATTGACTACCATGATTGTGACATATCAAATTATATAGCATCCAAAAAATTCGCCAACGGTAAAACCATGTAAATTTGGAGACAAATTAAGGGGGAAACAAAATATATGCCTATGAAGCTACTACTTATTTACTTTTACTAATTTGTTCAATTATGTTTGTTTTGACATAGTAAGATGGTAAACCAGTTTTAACTATTAATCCATCTATGGGGAATTAGTAAATACATATACTCTAGAATGTTTGCATCAAAAAAAAATTCTAGACAGTTTTGAAAGAACAAAAATCATGGTCTTTTCTGCTAAAAAGCATATGATCTGCTAAAAAGCTTATTATCGGGTCTTAAAGCGCATTTTGCGCTATATTCAGGGCACTATTGACCATGAGTTACATCTATATCATACTGCTCCTACTCGACTTATTACTTACACTGATGCAGATTGGGGTGGGTTTCCTGATACTCGACGTTATTGTTGCTTTTTAGGTGACAATCTTGTATCTTGGTCGTCGAAGCGCCAACCCGCCCTTACTGGTTCGAGTGCGGAAGCAGAATACCCTGGCATTGCTAATGTTATGAAGCTTCTTGGCTTTGCAATCTTTTGTTTGAGCTTCATTGCCCTCTTCGGAAGGCCACTGTTGTCTATTGTGATAATGTTTGTGCTATCTATCTCTCCGGCAACCCCGTTCAACATCAATGCACCAAACATGTTGAAATGGACATCCATTTTGTCCGGGAAAAGGTAGCGATTGGTCACATTCGGGCGTTCCATGTCCCTAATTGCTATCAGTTTGTTGACATCTTCACAAAGGGTCTACCGCGGCAACTTTTCTTGGAGTTCAAATCCAGTCTTAGCATAAGTCCTACTCCCGCTATGACTGTGGGGTTGTGACAGAGAATATATGTCAATATATCTCTTCATATATTTAGGTTTTTTATTGTGTAAATATTTCCTGTTCTTGTCAGGTTTCCTAGCATAGTTAGGACTGACCCTTTGTAACCCTATATATTGTGATCAATAGAAATCTCTCCACTCAAGGAGATTCACATATGTAATTCGACAACGTGGGTTGGAGAGAATTAGAAGTTTTTAGAATGAGGTAAATTTTCTTTTAATAACAATTTCTTAGTTAGAACTATAGAACTTCATATATGTCTGAAATATATATTGAGTTTGGAGGAGAAACTTGTGAACTCTATCAATTAATCTTCGATCATTGCTTTGCATAAAAAAAAAATTATAAATTGAGACAAATTCAATAGCATTATGCATCATAACATTAAAATTAACATGTTGCTAATCGACCGATTACACAATAAGTAGGTAAAATCAATCGATTTAATTCTTCTTTTCCTCACAGCTAGACGGTGGTCGTCTTCCAATATATCGTCGGACTCCCGATCTCTTCCAACCGAAGGCAAAATTAAAATTCTTTCATCTTATCCTCTTTCCTTTTACGGCCCGTTTGGTTAGATGTCATAAATGGTGGTAATGGTAATGCATTATAGTGTAAATTTGTAAAGGAAATCCCACATCATTACCCATGGTAATGCTACTTGATCCCAAAACATCCATTTTCTTCCTAAAATCTCATTACCATCCATTACCACTTGGGAAGGTGGTATTGGATGGTAATGAAAATTTATATAGGAAAACCCATATTTTGTGATGAAGTTTCATTACCATGGTCATTGACATGAGAACTTCTTTACAAATTTACACTAAATTACATTACCATTACCACCATTCATGACCACTAACCAAACGGGCCGTTAGTACAATTTGTTACCAACCGAAGGTATAACGACCAAAACTGGAGATTAGTATTGTAATTAATGACCGTTTTAGATGGTCGGTAAAAATAAGCCTCCTTATAGTGTTGGCTGAAATAGACTAACCTAAAGAATTCCTAAGTGAATATTTACATTATACTCCCTCCGGTCTTTATTAGTTTACCCGTTTCTTTTGCACAGAGTTTTAGAAGAAATAATATTGTGGGACATAAAAAGAAAGAGAAACTAGTATTTTATATTAAAGTTGAATGTATGTGTGATGGAAAGTTAGTGGTCCCATTTCAAAAATAGAAACAAAAGAAATGGGTAAACTACCAAAAAGGAATACGGGTAAACTAATAAAGACCGGAGGGAGTAATCACTTATAAATAGTAAAACTAATCAAGTTACAGGCCATATTTTAATATCGTACATTATGCACTAATTTATAATTGATACATAGTTAAATACAGAACTACGCGTTTATAAATAGGAGGATTAAGATGAACATTCTTATCTGATTCTGATTCCACTTATAAACCAACATGCAACTTAAACATATTAGTCAGGGGGTCAGTTTGATGTTGATTCTCTAATGTGAAAACAAACCCAATTGCTGTAAAGGAAGATGAGATCAGGTAGATAAAACTTAGGTTTAATGAACAACTCAACTTTTATCCTAGAATAGAAAGACTACATTTCAGACACTGAAAAGTGGTAAGCTTTTTGAAAGAAAAGAGAAATATGATTGGATAATCTCATCATCTTCACTAAACTTCTTAAAATAATCCTAATTAGATATTCAGAATTAATCCAAGTATTGAGAACTTCTCAAAATAATCCAAAATGTTATTCTTCCTATATACTCTAATATATACTCTTTCCATTTTCCTAAATTTTACTCATTTTCAATTTACGTTTCTCTTTTAAGTCGTACTCACTTTTGTTTTGTACTTTCGGCGCTCCAAAATTAGTGCAACACTTGCCTTTTTTTGGTTGTTCTTTAATTTAAATGCAACACTTCTATATATGGGAAAAGATATACCTACACATGAGACCAATTACACTAAACAACTCTTCTCTTTCCTTTCTTTAACATAAATATTAACACAATACCCCACAACCAACTCCCTCCTACCTTTCAGAAGAAAAAAACTCCCTCCTAAATCTCCATGCCATATGCAAGTGTTGCATCATTATTTGGCATTTTTTTCCTTTTTGATTATGCAATATCCCCATAATATAATATGCGATACACTTCTACTCTTCTCTACTTAAAATTAACTTAAATACTTATGAGTTGGTCCCTTTTTCCTATTTTCTTGGTTATTGGAGTTATAGAAAGTAGAACTTAGGCAAACGGAAGGAATATATATATATATATATAAAGCTCCAAAAAGGCTCCAAAATGACTAAAATCTAACACTTAATTTAATTAGATAATTGTATCTTTAAAAAAAATCAGATAATTGTAAGAAGCCCCTCCAATAACTTGGGATTATTCCTACTAGTATATGTTGCACGCGATGCGTGCGTGACATTGTGTGTATGTGATTTTGTGGAAGTTTTAATTTTAATCGTCATTCAAGTAATATTGTTCTATTTTTGTTTTTACTTGTGCATATGTAAGATGTAACTGCTTTGCAATTGTAGGGATTTTTTTAAAAAAAAAAAATGAGAGAAAGCAATTAGTAGTTTTGTTTAGTTATTAGGGGTATTTTGGGTAAAAAGGGTGGACACCAAAAGGTGAGGAGTTCCCATATATAATAGAGATATATTTAAAAGTTGGGATCATTTTGAGAAGATAAATCGAAAATTGGGATTATTTATGTTAATGTTTTCAAAGACAATTGAAATACCATTTTAACTTCTAAATCAACATTTATAAATAAAAGAATTCTCCAAGAACCCTCCTTATAAAATAAGAGCTTTAACCCCTATTGAGCATTTATTCTTAGAAACTTTACCACTTTGTTATGGTTTCTTGAGGATTAGAAGTGTTTTTAAGAAGTGATAGAAAGAGGAAATCCAAATAAAGGTTGATTTGTGTAAATTCAGAAAGAGTAAAGAGAGAGAAAGAGGAGAGACAAAGAAAGAGAAAAAAAAGGTGTAAAAGGGTAAGCTTCTTAGACTTTGCTGATGCCTTGATCCCTCCTCAAATGGTGATGAAAGAGCTTTTTTAAAACTGTTGTAATGATTATTATTGTTGCCTCAAAATTATAATTTTTTCCAGAATTTGATGCATATCTTAATTATTCACCCTTGTTTTTCCTGTATATTATGCCCTTCACCAGTAACACACCATTTTTCCACTGCATCACATTTGTTTCTTTCCTTGTAGACTTAAATGTGGTGCTTTTTAAATAACTTTGCTTTGAATTTATATTTTTTTAGGAAGATGATGTTATTTTTGACAAATTTACTCAACATAGGTTATACCTTAAACCTTGGAATTTGTGAGTTCTTTTTCTGGTTAATAATTCAAAGTTACATGCAATATTTTCCCTTCCATACATTCTTTCTTTATCACACCTATCTTTAACATCATTCTTGCTTCATAAACTTCATCAATGAACTTTTTAATCATAATTCAAATCTTATTTCCTTATTATATCATGCAATAAGAACATACAATAATATTTTGATCATGATTTTAATTTATGCCCTATTTATTTTTTTTGGAAGAAGGGTAACATATCATTATCAATCACCATGGGAAGGGGAAAGATTGAGATGAAGAGGATAGAGAACAGGACTAACAGGCAAGTGACCTTTTCGAAACGACGGCAAGGGCTACTGAAGAAAACCAATGAACTTGCCATTCTTTGTGATGCTCACATTGGTCTCATCATTTTTTCTGGAACTGGAAAACTCCATACTTACCCTAACCCTACCAGGTAAAATTTTTTTTCTCAGTTTTGTTAATGTTATAAGTTGATTATAAATGTGGACTCTAGCCTTTAGAAAAAAAAAATGTGGGCTGTAATTTAAAGTATGAGATCTGAGTTTTGGCTTTAATGTTTTGATTTTTGCATGTTTATGATGTATAGTGACATTCTTTTTTGTGTATCAGAGTAGCTAGGGCTTTTGTTCTCATCAATATTTCTGATGTTGTTCATGTGGTTTTGAAATGATTGCTTATCTCAGATTTGATTTTAATTTAACTGCAGATTTCTGGACCTCTATCTTTGACCAATTTCTTTTGTCTTTTGAAAAAAAAAACATTTGAAGTTTTTAGATGAAATATGTGCTTGTCTAGCTAGCAATATTAATTCAAAGAAGTTACCCCAAAATTCTAAAAAATATTAGATGCACTATAGTCAATTTTCATTTGCTTTTCATGTTGATTTTCCCTTTCCATTTGGCAAAACGTTATGAATTTCACCGAGAAATCAAAACACGTGAAATATGGGAAGGAGTTTGGAATATATAAATAAAAACACACTCTGGGAATTAGAAAAACTCTATCAATTCGTAAAGAAAATCGTAGTTATCTCTTTTATTTACATCTCATATACCTCTATCACTAATTCATATAGAAAACTATCTTTAACTATGTTTCCATACTTCACCCTAATTTGGTTCCTAAGAATTGATTTTAATTTGATGACAAGATCTTTTTTCTACGAAGCAATGTCTTGTTATGTTTTGCAATGTATACTTATGTTTACATGTACTTTAATTCATTTAGCTTCACAAAATTGAACTTATTAAATTCTACTTCAAAGTACTACATGTTTATGTGCATGAAATTCTTACTGAGCACATGACATTGTGTAAGCTAATAAGATGTTATGCATATATGCACTTAATTTTTTGTTTTTGGGTTCTTCTAACTAGTCCTCTTTTTTTCATTGACACCCCTTTCTTCCAAAAAAAAAAAACCCAAAAAAGCAGCCTTGAACAAATTATTCAGAGGTATCTCCATGTGCAGGGAATTCAGCTCCCATTACATGATAATCGGGTAAACTTAATACATATTCAATCAATATATATAATAGCTTGTTTAAATCTAACTGTTTGATCATATAATGCATGACTAATAAGTGTAATGAAATTTATGTACAGGATGAAATTTATCAGGAGCTGCAAGCGCTAAAGGAAGCAATTCACAATGGTGAGCAAAGCATGAGGCACTATTTGGGTGAAAATTTAGGTCCTCTTCCCCTTGAAGATTTGCATAAACATGAACAACAGCTTGAATCTTCCTTGAACATAATTCGAGCTCGAAAGGTAACCTCATTTTAGTTTCATTTGGTTGTACCACAAGAAAAAATAATTGGATGTCATTTGTATGTTATTCGGCTAGTCTCTTGTTAGACCGTCTAACACGTTCAAACCATTAACTTTTTATGTATTTCTCGTAAAATATAAATACTTTTTATATTTCATAGACTAACTTTTCTCTATTTTTTCGCCATTTTTTTGTTATTTAGTTCAACTAATATTGACCTTACCGGGTCTGACACTCAGAAGTTAAACTAAGAATTTGGGTATAATTTTGTTTTTCAATGTGGAAAATATGCAAGATTAGTATGATGAGATTTTATTTAGTACTAATTGTTTCATATATTTGTTTAAACAAGGAAAATGAACATTATATTATGTTAAAATAATGATCTGAATACTGTTTAATTTCTGGTCTTCCAGAACCAGCTCATGCAACAGCAACTGGAAAATCTTCGCCGAAAGGTTATCCAAACTAAAAAATGATTACGTTTCTTCTAATTTCTTTATCAATTTCTACTAGTATAATTAACTCTCTTAACAATATTATCAATGGTTTTCATTTAAATCTTGAATATATCCTGACCTTTTTATGATTAATTTTGGGTTTTAATCCACTGTGTATTGCAGGAACAATTGTTGCAGACTGACAATGGCAACATGTATCGTTGGGTAAGCTAATCATCAACTCTAGAATAATATAATTACTGTTAAGGGTGTGTTTTGTTCACCTTAAAAAATAAGTTTAAGGTCCAATAAGTTCAAATCAGATCCAATACAACACTCAAAAATAAGTTCCAATAATGATCAATCAGGTCTAATAAGTTCAGTTCAAACAAGTTCAGGTTTTTTCAGGTGAAGAGAACAAACCCTAAAACTCTCTTCAATAAAAATTTTACAGTAATTCCAACAACATATATATTCATGCTAAAGTTTGTATAATACATTAGTTACAAATTAGCGGTCAAAGTAAGTACATGAATAATGCAAAAGTCAAAACGTTGCAACTATTAAAAAAACGGAGGCAGTATTATCTAATGAAAAAAAATCGAAATGTGATCTAATGGGAATGCTATCATGATATCATTTTGTAAACTACACATATGTATAGTTGATGGGAGATGGGCAAATTCATGAGCAGCAGCAGCAGCAGCAAGTTATAGGGCAGATGCCATTCATCTATGGAGGAGAAGATCAACCAAGTAGCAGTAGCACTATACTGCAGCTTGCTACTTCATCTTCATCACCTCATCAGTATTTTCCCTACCGCCTTCAACCAACTCATCCTAACCTTCAAGACTATGGTAAATCTCCAAAGTCTATCGTTTGTCGTTAAGTTAGAGTCTGTTCGTTATCGCGTTTTCTTTCATTTTTCTATTATATCGTGGACGTTGAGAACTAAAAACAAAAATATGGTAAAAAGAAAAGTTTCGTTTTGTGTATACTTTTCATAATAAACATGATAGGTTAAAGTACGACTGATTTTAAGTTTATTATACAACCCCCGGCATATGACATAAAATTTTAAAACCAATAACTGCAAACTGAGAGTAATGTCGAAGGGATCATTAGGAATAATCAATCCTCTTGATGGGTTGTTGTGATAATTTTGCAGAGTGAGTTGTGTTAAGGAAGCAAGGCTACGGGGGCAGCTTTGAACATGGAAGTGCTTGTGGTTTTATAGTTGTAGAACTTACTGTTACAAAAGCTTGCTACTCATATATATATATGTATGTCAGCAATTTAATTTACAAACCTTGAATTTCCTTTACTCATATCTCTGATGTATGAATTATTTTACTGTTGTTTTAACAATTTACCATTTAATTTGTGTACAATGTGTGGGATTTCATATATAGCCTTTGAGTAGTAATGCAGATGATTGAGTAACTCAAAATAACTAGTCATTTTCTAATTGTGAACTTTTCCGCATAATTCATTCATCCGTCCGAAAAATTATAACAACAATATACAATTTTTCAAATGTTTGAGAAAAATTGCTAGTTATCTGTTTCTTAAACTGATAGTAATAGATCTAGAAAAAAAAATGAAAATGATCAAACAATATTACAACAATGAGTGAGTAAAATTGGAATAGATGCTTGATGATGTGGTGTTAGGGCAAAATCATTATTATATATAATACCGAATTTTAATAATAAAATAGACCTTAAGTGAGTTATATTTCACAACTCCTCCCACATTCTAGGCCATCCTTAAGATATAGCCAATAATGTCTAGATCATAGACCTAGATTGAGGAGGAGGTTAAAAATATTCCAATAGTACAAAACATCTCTCCTTATGAGCCGCGATTAGGTAATTCGAGTCGGGTCATTTTATTGATCAGCCAATAATTGATAATTTTTAGCTAATATGTAATGAAAGCTATTTAAGGGCGAATAAGCAGTTTTTGGCCCGCCCAAAACGCAGAGGCCTTAGGACAAGCCAAAAGGACATTTTAGTCTAATTTCACAACTCCTCCCGCATTTTAGGCCATCCATAAGATATAGCCAATATGTCTAGATCATAGACCTAGATTGAGGAGGAGGTTAAAAATTTGCCGCAATAGGGCAAAAATCTTTCTTATGAGCCGCGATTAGGTAACCCGAGCCCGGCCCATTTTTGGATCACCTTTTAGGTCGAGTGAAGAAAAACTCATGAGCTCTTATTTTCTCCACAACTTTGTTAATATTATTATTGATAATTGCATTTCACAACATTCAACACTGTTCTCCAGCAAGTTTGAGAGAAACTCAATCTAGAAAGGATAGAGTTCCTTAAGAGATCGAGCATTATTACCCTACAAACAAGAGGAACAACTACAGAGTAGCATCTTACACAAATAGTTTACATAGACTCTGCACAGCCATCAAAATATAGGATAGAGAGTCGAGCACTTTTTTTTTTTTTCATTTTGTCACACTATTACATTTTCAAGGTTATTCAACACTATCGTCACATATCTACTAGCACAAGCTTTATGCAGAGAGCTCATCAAGCCAGTGATCCATGACTGAAGAGATGGTCTCCAGAAATGCAGACTCGCTTGATTCCGGGAGCAATGCTTCCTCTGCTTCTCGGACGATCTGCTCGACCATAGATTCCTTATTCAAGGTTTCCCGACATATGATACTTCCAATGGCAAAAGGAGTTAGACCTCTCGCAACACCTTTCTTTAGGAGCATAGTGGAAATTCGGAATACACGAGCACAATCAGGTGGTATGTCCCATCCATGAAGCTTCAGCAAACTAATATCTTCTTCAGCATCAAGGGAATCTATGTATTTGATGGTTTCGGGGGAGTATGGTTGACGTGCTTGAGGCCAATAAAGCCAATCAAATGTACAATCCTCAAACTGCAAAATGTGTTAAGAATACAAATTATAAGACCTTGGTATCTAAATGCTCTAGAATTGACGATCAACTACCAATACAAGATCAATTTTGTTTAAAAGGCCAATAATTTATAGGGTCGGCTACATAATTTCAAAGAATCTATATAATTTATAAGAAAATTAGAGCACTAAAAGCCACATAATTACGTGGCTAGTAATCACCTGAATCAATATGTCCTAGACAAAAATATCTAAGTCATTTCCCAACAAATTCAGGACAAGAAAGGGGGGGGAAAGCAAGCTAATGCAGAAGGAAGAAAAGAACCTTACCTTGCTTGGCAAACAATACCCATGGTCAATCGGAATGAGCACAATTTGACCTTCATGGTCTCGAGAGACCAAAATGTTTCCAGCATGTCTGTCTGCATTGGCTAGCCTAATATCCAGAACGGAGATCTTGTGAACCTCTTCAACCGGAAAAGCACCAGGACCCATGTCCTCACAACTCCCAATATTATTCATATACATCTGCAGAGAACCAATCTTCATGTTTTCCAAAGAGCCCTCAAATCCATCAGGATGATAAAACCCCTCATGCAAGCACTTCACCAAAGCTGTAGGTGGAATGCCCGCAAAACCAACCTCTGAATGGTAAAGAGAACGAGGACCAGTTCTCGGATGATCCAAAATATATGCTGCAACTTCACGAAGAGCACCTCCTCCCACTTGAGTGCCCTTTTTCAAACCTTCACCATTCTTTGACTCAGGTAGCCCGTTAGGGTTGTTCACAGCCATCGGCTCCTCATCCATTGGTTTGAAAACTGAGATGTATTTCTGACCAGCTGGATTAAGCATAAAATATGCTCCTCCACAGCCCTCAGAAGACCTAACCGGCTGGTTTCCTTTATCTAACCCACTAAAAGTAGAACTAATGAGCTGCCTAATCACTAGAGGAAGCTCAATCTTAGGATTAAAGATAAGCTCTTCCAAAATTACTTCTCTACAAAACTGATTTCCTAGTGCACCAAGAGGGTGAACAGGTTGAACTCCATCGTCTTTTTCCTTTGGATCGGAAGCCAAGATCAAAACTTCAAAGTCCTTCTCAACAGGTTTACTTCTCACTTTGGCAGATTTTTTAACTAGTAAGTGAATAACAGCGTCATTGTTTTTACAATACTCCTGAATCTGATGTTGGTCCTGAAGTTCCTCGCCATCACAAAGCAATTCTTGATCTTTAAGATCAAAAAGACCATTACCCCTCCTAGCAATCTGCTGTTTCAGGTACCCCACATTTCTACTCCTCTCAACGTGGAACTCAAACTCCTTCCCACACACAGTCCTGACAGTAATAGCCTGAATATTCGAGAGACGGAGGACCAAGTGCAGGACAGTTTCATTAGCCACCCCATAGTCCCGAACAGGGGAGTCATTACGCGCCAGCTCTCTTCCATCAAAAACCAGCTTCTGATTCTTCACAAAAAATCCTTTGTGATTCTGAATCCTAAGCTTCACAGAAGCAACTGAATCGGACCCCAACACACGGATTGGAACAACCGATCCACCCACAGTTAGGTATAACAAGATTGATTCATTAGCCAAGTAACCATGCTGGCCTGACAGAAGGCTCGGGATGGTCAAGGAATCCTTCTGAACTGGACGAAGAGCAACACTTGCCATCGACATTCTAAACTTCGTCGATCAAAATCCTTCTACCCTACATCCCACACAAAAAACACACATTCAATTTCCACAGACTACAAACAACCATTGAATTTATTCACACCTTATATATCAGTCAATCAATAACTACCTTAATAAGGCCACATATCCAAATTCATGATATTCTCAATTTTTTTAATTGCAACCAAAAACTAAAAGAACAACTGTTTCAAATTCTACCTAAACCTCAAAACTAGAAGAGAACCACTAATCACACAAAAAAATTGAAATCATTTGTTCAACTTCTACCTAAACCTACACAGTTAAAAACATAATTTCATTCAAAATGTACTTAATCTCACCACATATCAGAAGTTCAACATCAAATTCGCCTTATTTAAAACATCCTCAAAACCTCAAATCACATTTTTATTTCTGATATAAGTAGAACTGAACTCATATTTCTCAGAATCCACAGAAAATCAACCAGAAAAATAAATTTCATTTGTACCAAAATTTAAACAGATTCTGGATTCCTATAGCATCAATCATAACATATTTATTCTCTTCTTGTCTATAATTCATTTCATTCAAGATTAAAACAAATTAAACAAAAAAAAAAAAAAAAAAACATTTACTTTCTATATACAAAATGCGTCGATTTTTTAACACATTCATTCACATAATCCGATAATCACATAACATCTCAAATAATTCAAAAATAACAACATGCGATGAATTTAATAAAGGAAAATGCAGGAGATTGAAGTAACTTACCGAAATGAAAGGTAGCAAGATGAAGCTCGAAGCCAAAATCTAATTTGATGAAATTAAGTTTTTTTTAAAAACGATCATCAAATCTTAAAAATGATTCAAAAATTAAATTTTCAGTGTTTTTCATTCATCATGATTCTCTTTTTCTTCTAGTAGTTTCTTTTGAGGCTGAATTTCTCTCTTTAGTTGTTTTTTCCAAGGAAAGTAGGAGAGAGAATAAAATGGAAGAGAGAGAAAGAGAGAGATTGAGAGCGAAATTAATGGAAAAGCTCTGAAGAAGAAGAGAGGAATTGGTGATGATGTGGGGTTTATTTATAAGGTTGGACCCACTTTACTTTTGACGGAATTTTTTGAGCTATTTTAAACGCCGTTAATACGGCCTTTCTAACGTCTTTGTCTGTTTTTCTCTCTTTTTTTTTGGTACAAAAGAGAAATTATGTTCTAGAACTCTCATCAGTCAAGTTCACTTACTCATCAATAGCTTTATTTTCTTTATACTATTGTTTTTCTTTTTGGCCCCCACTAGGGACATTATGGTAAGATGAAGGGTAGTGTTAGATCGGAACCTCTCGCAGATTAACTCGGCTTGGGTTTGTGGATAGACATTTTGAGAGTGGGGGGATGGTAAGGGGAAACCCTCTCCCAAAGTGCCCATAATGAGGATCGAACCCTCAACCTTGATGTTGGAAGGTTCTTTCATTACCACTAGGACTCCGTTTGGTTGGGTGTAAAACATTTTCAGTGTAAAATGATTTTCATGGAAAACAATTTACAATGGAAAACACAATTCCAAAATTAGTTTTCCGTTGTTTGGTTCCATGTAAGAAAATGATGAAAAGGAAGGAAAATGAAAAAGAAAGTAAGAAGGTAGGGAGAGGAGTGTAAAGGAGAGATAAGAAAAATGAAAGAAAATAGTTTTCCCTTCATTTTGAAGGGAAAATGGTTTTCCATCATTGGAAGAGCAATTTTACTCCTAGAGAAAATGGTTTTACACTCCCTTGCAAACCAAACAATGTAAAATTGAATATAGAGGAAAATAGTTTTCCAGGAAAACGTTTTACGCCCTACCAAACGGAGCCTAGGCCAAACTTAGCTTGGTTTCTATTTTTTTTATTGATGGTCCTACTTAGAATCTGTGTACTTCCTCTGTATTTGTTTTTTTTTTTTCCTACTTTAATTTTGTGCGTTTGCCAATGCAATCCTTGGTTTTTTGATATCTTTCATTACATATAAGTAAAAATTATAATGATTAAATGTTAGTAATAAAGTCTCGATGTAATTGTGAATAGTGTCAAGATTCCAAGTAGAAAGAACAAAAAAATACAAATGGAGTACTAGTTAAAACACAACACATAAATTTTCTATATTTTTCAATATTAAAAATATTAGTCATGTGGAGGCTTATGTGATTTAATTCATTAAGTACTTTAATAATATCTTCTCAAAAAAATTATGTTAATAATATCAAATTTTTGTAATGATGTGTACTAAAAATGTACAAGTCAATTTAGGAACTGACGGTGTTAAAAAAAATTGAAAATTAGAAAATATGATACGTAGTTCTCAATTCAAACATTTAACTAGTAAAAGTATATTAAGCATATTAAAAGTCTTTGACAAATTCCAAAAACATAAGTGGTGTGCATAAAACAATCTCAATCAGAAAATTTCTACCCCATAATCCAAGGTTTTATAGTTTTAAAGAAAATATTTCACATGACTTATGTTAATACTCACTGAATAATTCAATTCCACCTGAATATCAGTTCAAACTTGTAATTGGTATCCACCAAATCGAAATGGGGTCAATTTTACTTTGTCTAAAGAAATGATTGGTTGAACATGAAGTATGAGTTTCTTGAGTAAAAAAAAAAAATAGACATTGGATTAATTTTTAAGCGCAAATTCTCGATAATTTTACATTTTTGCCATTTTTCTTTCTTTTTTCCAAAATTTAGTTCTACTTTTTGTGCAAACGAATTGTAGAAGTACTAATTATTGCTAGTGGGTTTATTCGTTTTGGACCAATTTAATTCGATTTGATATGAAAATTACTCACATAAGGAAGACACAATATATATTGCTATTTTTTTTTCTTCTGAGTACCCTAGAAAAAAATACATTATTATATACGATTTAAATAATATACTTCTATATAATAAGAAACTAGTGAGTGTCCGGGATATGCCCCGGGCTATTACTTTTCGTAACTTTTTGTCAAGTGAGGAAAAATTGACGTAATGACATGATAAGTAATTGCATAATATTTTGAAAAATAAACCCTTAAAAGTTTGGGGATGAAAGCAATAGGTTAACTATCTACAAGGAATTGGAGTAAAAAATTTATGTCTATAATAATCTCTTGTTATTATCATAAAAAGGTTAGGTATCTAACTACTTGTGTAAATCTTTTAATGAAATATAATTATAAGACCTTATGATATTTTATTTTAAAATACTAAACAATGATATAAATAACAAATAAATGACATCAAATTCATGTCATTATTTATATAATCCATGTCATTTTTATTGGAGTGTATGTCATTATGTACGTATAAGGTTTGTACATATGAGGTTTTATTACACAATAACTTATAGTGTAATATGTTACACCCAAAACACGCTCTTATATTATAGCTTCATTTTTTTTTTTTTTTTTTTTTTTTGAAAGGTAAATTTCATTAAGTAAAACTCTGTAAAAGCCAAACGGCATCTACAAAGAAAATTGAAAATCGAGATACAATCTAACAAGGCTATTTTTTTTGTTATCTTATGGTTCTATCATTGTCGTTCTTATCATTTTATTTAGGCAATCGGGTTTGTTACAGTAATTTTAGACTTTCCTGGTGCAATAAATAGCCAAACGTTGCTTCTCTCTTAAAACTCAAAAAGTACGAAAGTAGACTAGAGCATGTGCTAATTAATATAGCAAGTACGTTTTCTTTTTAATTAACTGCATCAGTCTACATATTTGTTTTTACTTTGAAATTGAGGCATCAAGGCATATTAGGTAATTTGAACATGGTCACTTGTATTCTGTCTAATTAAGGTTATTAAAACTTTGTCTAGAGAAATATGGACAATTAAAATTGTGACAATTATAGACACTTGAATATTAGGAGTTAAAACCCTTTTATAATGTCCGAAAGAGGTGGGCATCAACCAATAAAAGTGGAAATTAAGAAAATTGGTTAAAATCAAAAACATATGCACTCTTTTTATTGTAGTGGTTGTTATATTGACTAAAGTGGTGGCGCGGGATTGTACCGGGAAGGTCTTGTGGTCAGCTTGTAGACGTGTTAGAGCTTGGTGGCCAGCCGAGATTGCGGAAGGAAAAGCTTTATTATTTGCGGTCAAGCAGGCAAAGTTTCATAACCTCATGAATGTTATATTTGAAACCGACTGCAAAGGTTTAGTCTCTCGTCTCTCTAAGGGTGCTATCTTCTTCTCCGATATTGATTCTATTCTTGAGGATGTGCTATATTTTTGTAAGGATTTTTCTGGTGTATCTTGGTCTCATGTGCGTAGGGATGAGAATAGTATAGCCCATCACCTTGCTAGATTTGTGCCGTTTGGTATTGAGCAAAGGTGGGAGTGTCATGTACCTCTAGAAATTGCTCCTTTTGTACTTATGGACACATTGTCCCTTCCTTAATTTTAAGCACATCGCCTTTTTCCTTTCAAAAAAAAAAAAAAAGTTGTGCTTGGGGTTTTTGGGAGTGTTGGATCCGAATTTTGCTTGCAACAACTTTTTTTTTTTTCCCCTTTCTTCTTCATTTTCTTTTATGGGATTTGATTCTTTTCTCCCTTCTTTGCATTTTATTCTCCAATCTTCCAAACTTTAGTAGGACGTTTTCCTATTAACAAATACTCCCCCATTTATATTTACTTATTACATTCCTTTTGAAAAATCGAACTATCAACTTTGACCAATTATTATGTTTTTATACGTAAAAATATAGTTATGTTTGGTCTTATTAGATTAATTATCTTGATGTATAGATATATAATACTAAAGTTTTATAATTTTTACTTGAATGGAATAAGATATATTCACGGTTAAAAAATATCTTAAAAATTATGCAAAAGTAAATGTAGCAAGTAAATGTAAATGGAAGGATTACATATCAAATTGCGCCAATTAGAATTTCCCTGCAACAAAAGCTACTATTATTCTGGTTGAAAGTTGAAACCTGACACTTTTGCATGCCCGGTTTCTTAGAGGACTCTTAGCAATGAACCCAAAAATGGTTCATGATAGATGAACCATTAATTTGGGCTTAATCATGAACCCAAAAAAGGTTCACGCGTGGATCGAGATGAATTTATTCGGATTTCCGAATGCTTCGTGAAATTGTTCAAAGGATGAACAATGGGTTTGGGAAGGAGAAAAAACCCAAAAAAAATTGGTTTATGCCACATGTCGCGCGCTCACTGGTGGAAACAACTCACCAAAAACAAAAAATTGCAGTAAGCGTGCAAAAATGACACCCCCCTGCGGTCCACTCACATTTCGCCATGTGTTGAATTCCCATTGCTTTGTTTATTATTAACGTTGCAATTTTTGTAACGTTAATATTTCAAAAAAATCACAATAAAAAAAATAAAAAATACCAAAATTCATAATTTTTCATTTTCTATCAATAGACAACCATTTTGCTATACTTTATTCACAATTTCAGTTTTCTCTTATCTTCCTATTATCATTTCTTTCATCACATAATTTTGCTTTAGCTTACCATCTTTCAGGAAAAAAAACTTGATAATTATGGATTTTAATTATCTTAGTATGTACAAATTTATAATTATAAGAGTTAATACAATTAACTAGCGTAAAATGATTTTACATTAATTAATACAACTCCATAGAATTATTTGAAGAGAGAGAAAATGTGGTGAGGAAGGAAAAAAGGATGAGGGAGAGTGATGAACTATTATTATTTGGTTTATTATTAAGAGTGAAATTGGAAATGGTTTGTGAGAATGATGTGGAGGAGAGAGAAAAGAGGAGAGAGAAGGATGAACCATTTATTTGGATTCATTGATAAGAATGCTCTAATATTTGTTTTATTTTACAATTTTAAACTAGGGTATTCAAAAATCTATTGTACTTCTTACCTTGATTTTGATATGATTCAACTAATTGCAAACATAAAAAACACTTAAGATTCGCTCGGCAAAAGCAGCTATTGTAGTAGATGTGAGCTGTAGTACTAGTTACTTGCAGATATTAGCTATTTGAATTGGGTAGTGAAAATTACTTTTATGATAATTAATATTCGGTTAAACCAGTTGGCAGCTTAGAAAAATACAAAAATAAACTATATCCAATCTTCTAAAGCTACCATGAAAGCTACTTCTATCCTAAAAGCTAATATTTGTAGCTTTTTAAAGCACTAGTTAAAACACCAAAAGGTACTTCGAATTTCAAACACTATTTTACCAAACACTAACTTTTGACTTAGTTCAAACATTAAAAACTACTCCCTCCGTCTCATAATATAGTGCTTGCATTCCATTTTGGGTGTCCCAAAATTTTATTCTTGTTTCTATTTTTCAATTCCACAATTCCCCTTGATTTGCCTAGAAAACCATGCAACCATCATTTATTTGCTCCTTGGAAATAGTTTTTTTCTTTGTTTATTGAGCCTAAGGGTTGAATTAGTAATATATTTAATGCTCTTTCACCCATTATGCACCATCTATTCTAATATACTAAAAGGCGTGCGTAAACCAGGAATGGTGTCACGTGGCGCTCTCCCTAGGGAGTTTTAATTCATGTAATCCATGTACAATAAAAAAATTAGAAATTGCATAGTATAGGTTTTGATCCCGTGACCTCAAGTTCATATACTAAAGTTTTAACCACTAGATCAAATTGTATTTAGTGTTATCATGTTAAAGTACAATATTAATAAATGAAATTTTTTCTTACCTGGGGCATAGCCCGGACCTAATAACTAGTTCTCTCTCCTAAAATCAGTTTTTTCCCCCACAATATTAATTGTTTATCATTCATGTTCCACTTTCCTTAATTCTCGTAAAAAATGAGAAATAAGCACTACATTATGGGACGGAGGGAGTATTAGTACTTCAAACTCTATTGTCAAACACACCCTTAATTTTGCTTTGAAATTGTACTTGTCCTAATCAATGAACCAATATGTACTAGACTCAACTGCACTACAATAAGAAAGAACACATAATCCAAAGTCCAAACTCCCATAAAAGGAATGATAAAACCTAATATATAGGTTGGAAAATGCAGCCCCCAATAGTAAAATGAAGGAGATTTATTATAGACATTAACTCGAAATTTTTAATGAAATATGAGAATTACGGGGCTTACCATCAACCAAAAGTTGATGACTTGGGAGCCCCTAAGCCCTAGATCAACAATACAAATATACAATGTTGGGCTTTGACTAAGTTTAGCTTGACAATTTCCGAGTGATGATTAGGAAGAACTATATTGATATACTCGAGTTATAAAATTTGAAATTTAGAGAATAGTTACAATGTTTTAACTCAATCTCTAAAGATGATCACCAATTAAGTGTAAGATATTATCTCTTTTTCTTCTTAATCTACACACTTTGATTTTCACGCTTGCCAACGTACAACTTTAAACATCATTGTAATTGATATTAATAAGTAAAACTTATTAAAGTTAACATTTCTAATATATATATATATATATATATATATATATATATATATATATATATATATATATATATATATATATATATATATATATATATATGATTTGTGAAAACCACTCCTAATATGAAAACTGAAAACAGAAGATTTGGAGCGTTGATTTCCAATCTAATGGTTCACGCATCTCTACTCTCCCGTGTACTCTTTCTCTCACCTGAGTAACCTTTGCATCTCTGCTTCTCTCTCTACTCCTCTGCTTTTCTACTATTACATCCCGAAACAACAACTCCAGCAACATTATCACCACCATCAACAACAACGCAACACACACAACACAGGAAAGGGAAAATGCCTTAAGTACTTCGCCGGACCACCAACACAAGGCGGCAGCAACAACACCAATTCATGAGCTTAAATCAAATCCTAAAATGGCGAAAATAGCAGGTGAAATTGGTGATATTGAATCTTCATCATCTTCTCTCTCTTTTGTAGACCTTTCTCGGAGCTTTTTCATCAATTCATCATCAAATCCATCATTTCCTCGAATTTTAGGGTTCTTCTTCTTGATCTTTCCTGTATTGTGAGTATTTTTTCTCGATTTTTGTTTTTCGACTCTTCATATTTCATTTCTTCGAATTATCTCTGTTTTGATTATTGATTGAGGTTGAATAATTTTTTTTTTTGTGTGTTTTCTGGTTTGAGAGTTATTTGGTTTGGTTTGATGAGTAATTGTTAATTTTATGATGATTTTAGAGTTGATAAATGAACAATTTAACAGTAGAAATGAGCTCAACAAAACAAAACTAAAAATTGCCCAGAAACAAAAATTAACATATAATGTTAACCCTTGAAATATATAAAGTTACCTTAAATGTAGAAGAAGTTACTCTTTTAGCATATAAAGTTACCCTTGAAATATATAAAGTTACCCTTATCATAATAAAGTTACCCTAAAAGTGCCAAAAGTTACCCTTAAACATATATATAAGGTTATCCTAAAAGTGCTAAAAGTTACCCTTGAAATATATATAAAGTTACCCTAAAAGTGCTAAAAGTTACCCTTGAAATAAATATATAAAGTTACACTAAAATTGCTAAAAGTTACCCAAAAATCGGTAAAAGTTACCCTGTTTTCAGTTTTCAGATTAAGAGTTGTTTTCAGCGGATCCCACCCCTATATATATATATATATATATATATATATATATATATATATATATATATGTTGATACAAATCTAACAAGATCCACATGACCTTATTTTTCCTTCTATATAAACCACAACTGATTGTCAAAGTGAAATATGCAAATAGTCTTAAAATTCAAAGTGTTTAGATCAAAAGGAAACGGATAGTGTATTACTTGGAGACACCTTAATGAAAGATATGCAAACAGCTAGGACATAATTTATATATAGGAATTTCTCAAAATTAAAGTAAGTTTTAGCAACATCTGAAACCTCACCCATACTCCCATCAAAAGCATCAAACATCAACAGTCAGCTTGGTAAATAATTTTTCAAAAGAGAAACACTGATTGTAATAGACAAAAAGGATGAAAAGAAAAAGCAACCACATAACTATAATTGTAAACATAAAAACAGTAGCTTCATGGGGTTCAGGATATAGGGTGCATATCCCTTGGTCCCCTCTTGGATCACCCATAATTGTTAGCTACATGCAAAGCATTGAATTTAAACTTCTCTTTAAATTTCTATCAAAGTTTCAATGACAAATGCATTATGCATATAGAAGTATATCATTGAGGCTAGAGAATGTCCATCCAATTAAAGATTGCTCTGAATCCCAAATATTGGTACACATCTCAAAGGGACTTCCAAAATTTTACATGATATAATAAGTATAGATTTTATTTTCTTTTTTTTCTTTCTAATAATGGTATATCATTAGACTACCACAACTTTAGAATATTTGTGTTGATTGAACTAATTTTAACCGATTCTTTGCCATCCCTATTTAGGGCCTGTTCTCCGCAGCTTATTTTCAGTTCAGTTCAATTCAGTTCAGTTCAGTTCATTTCAATTCAGTTCATTTCGATTCAGTTCAGTTCAGTTCCTAAATGATAATCATTACTATTAATTAGTTGTAATTTAATTCAGTTCAGTTCAGTTCAGTTCAGTTGTTTTATGCCGAAGAGAACATACTCTTAGTGTATGCTCTATCATTCTAGAGTTGTGCCCAGTGCTCGAGCTTGAGCTGATGTCAGCTCAAGGAGCCTCCCAATAATTAGTTCACGTGCTTCTATCTTAAAATAGGATCATTATTCCATTCATAACTATTTTCTCTTTTACTCAATATAAAATTACAAAAAAAATAAATATATTACCCACAATCTCTAGTCACATCTATAATAGTTGACCTCTTCAATTTTAGTCTTTCCAAAATATAAGATTAACCATCAACTTTTGCTACTTAAACATCGTATCAATATCAACTTTGAGAGCTCATTAAAAATAATTTTGGTTTATTAAATTTGTAAGGATATTTTTACTTTTTAGCACCTTATAAAACCAACTTTGCAAAATAATCAACTTATATGTTCATTATTTAAAATAACAACCTTATATGACCTAAATCTTTTTAAATACCTAGCAATTGACAAATTTCGTCAAGGAAATCGTTGTCAAAAAGGGTTTAAGAATGATTCTATCACCTGCACCTTTATTCGCAAGAATGGATATAAGGTTTAAACCTTTTTTTAAGAATGATTTCGTTGACGGAATCTGTCTATTAGTAGGTAGATTATTTTTTTAAAAAAATTGAACTTATAAAGTGGTTATTTTGAAAATTATGGTCTTAAAATGTGGTAAAAATCAAAAAAATCCAATTTTTAAAACCGACCTCTTTAATATAAATTCCTAGTATTTTTCACAAATGCAACGACTGATTTTTAACATACTATAATCGATATAACTTGTTAAGACTAATTTTTGTAGCAATGCGATATGCACACTTGCGTTCCATGATCAAATGGAAGAAGGTTGCAACTTTGGTAGGTAGAATATAGAACTTAAACATCTTCCTCACAGTGGACTGTGAGAACAGCTAATCCTCGAAAATCATTGCTAAAGTGAGTACTTAATTGGATACACTTATTCTCATTCATTATGTTTATGGGAAAGAGGAGGGTGATAATCTCGGCATGCATGGAAGTATAAAGCATGCACATGCACTTTTCAGTGAATACTGCAATCTTAGTTTAAGAGAACATATAAATGCAGTTGCTTTTATACAGTGATGTTAGGAATCTGGGTGTTGTAGTTTGATTAATGCGGAACAGGAAATCAATGAAATAATAAAGGTGAGAAAACAATAAAGATGAACAAACAAATAACACAAGGATTTACGTGGTTCAGTCAAATTTGACCTACGTCCACAGGTGGGGGATTAGAGGTTCTTCACTATAATGGAGAAAATCAGAGAGAATAATACAAGGAGTCCTAAATTCTAGAGGCTAAAAGTGTTTCATAAGTTGTGTGTAAAATAATGAGCACTAAGAGGTCCTATTTATAACATAAGGAAACCTCATACAAAAAACCCTAGAAAAAAAAACTCCATAAAAAAACCCTAAAAAGAATCAAATCCGGAAAACCGTAAAACCGCGTCAAAACCAAGCCGCCCGATCGGGCGGTCATCAAAATTAAACTGGCTGCGTTTCGCGCCCGATCGGGCGACATCCGCCCGGTCGCAATTCGCTAGGGCGCCCGATCGGGCGGAATTCCAGCTCGACAGCGCTTCGTAGAACAGTCATAACTTTCTCGTTTCTCATCGGAATTGGGCATATGACCTGTCGTTGGAAAGCTCTTTGAACAAGCTTTCACCTCCAATTTGAATCACATCAAAACCATTTATAGATTGAAAGATATGTGCATTCAAAGTCACTCTTATGCCATTCACAAGATTTCAAGTCATAATTAACAAGTGAACCAAACTGCTCATACCCAGTCTAGGTCTATTTTCACCAACTAGCAAATTGGGCACTCAAATTAGTAGATTGTTTTTGCCTATTAGGCAAATACGCACAACACAAAGAAGCAAAGGTGCACAACTTAAATGTTAAACATTGCCCCAAAATTACTTAAAATCTCCCCGGTCCCACTAAATATTTCCAACTTTACCTTCCTTTTTTTTTCTTTTCTTTTCCCAAACCACCACCTTCATCCCCACAGCCACCCCCTCCACCACCCACTAGCAGGCCCTCGCCCCACCCTCCCTCCACCCCCACCAGCAGCCCCCCACCCCAACCTCTGCAACCACCACGAACAAGCCGCGAAAACCAAAAAAAAATTGGGGCGATCCACCGCGGAAACGTCCGGACGTTTCCGCGGTGGATCGCCCCCAAAATATTTTTTTTTGTTTTCGTTGGTGGTTGTGCGTGGTTTAGTTGGTGGTGTGCGTGGCCTTGGTGGTGGTTTGCGTGGTTTCGGTGGTGGTTGTGGAAAAGAAAAGAAAAAAAAAAGCAAGGGTAAAGTTGAAAATGTTTGGTGGGCCCGGGGCGATTTTAAGTAATTTTGGGGCGATGTTTAACAATCCCAACCACAACCACATTCTCATTCGCATGACGCATAAATACACGGGATAAGAATAGAACACGGAAAGTTGAACTTTCTAGAAAATATGATATACCATAAAATGAAAAAAGTTGCTTACCTAGTCTTCCTATAAACTTCCTACAGTAAATCTACTTATGGTCTGCCAAACAACTATTTGCACAACCTAGCATGTAGGTTTCCCTAGGAATAACAATTTTGAAACTATTTCCATATAGATGTCGAACCACACAACCACTTAGGGGCCGTTTGGTTTACAAAGTGGTATAGGTTTGGAATAAGGAATGAAACCGAGGTGGTATAGGGTTGGAACTTGATACTTGATTTCATGTGTTTGGATGTATCTTGGAATGAATTTTTTTCCTTTTATTTTTATACCTGAAGGTTTGGTATGAGTCATACCCACCTCCCCCGTTGGATTTCTAAACCCCATACCTTATGGGTTTGAGGTATGGATTTAGAAATTTAAAATTTTGCAAACAAACACTAGGTATAGGTTTTACTGTTTTAGTCATTCTAAACTCATACCTCATACCTTATTTTTTTGAACCAAACACCCCCTCACAGTCATCAGTTATCAAAAAATGGCCAACACAAGAACCACATCTAAATTGGAGAGGGAGGAAAAGGCTTAATAAAAACCACATTGACATGGACAAAGAACTTGAACGCAATATTATTACAACATTACAGGGAAATGAAAAATAACTTCTAGTTTATCAGACTATGCTACAAATAGAAAAAATCAATGGGAATAAAAAAGGGTTCATTAGGCCACAAGAACTTTTCCCCTAAAAACTAACCCAAAGAACTCTTCTTCTACATCCTCTCCCCCAACCAAAACAAAACAAAACAAAAAAAAAAAGGAACCTACCGCGGAAAAAGGGAGAAATTCGGTGAATGAGCAAGCAGGGAAGTGAGGGTGCTATATACCCCAATGGCCCAACAATAATGTTCTTTCCATAGAATTGAAACCAGGCTTTTCAAAGGTTCCTTTCAATGAATTCCCAGATTCTTTCTTCCATGTAAATCCGATCCCTAAGACGTCGAGGCATGTGCCTCTCATCTGGGAAAATTAGAAGCTCATAAGGTTTACCTGCAGCAACAAATGCATTCACAAGCCTAGCAGTATGCCTGAAGTGCACATTTTCATCAATCATTCCATGAACTAATAGCAACTTTCCTTTGACATTTCCAACATGGTGCATCACTGAGCCATACTCATAGCCAGCTACATTTTCAGAGGGCGTTCCCATATACTTTTCCGTGTAGAAAGTGTCGTAACCATCCCAAGAAGTCACAGGAGCCCCAGCAACAGCACAGCAAAACATGTCGGGAAATCTGGCTAATGTCATTGCTGAAAGATACCCCCCATAACTCCACCCATAGAGGCCAATACTACCCTCTTTTGCTAGCCCCTTACTGATTAGCCATTCAGCTCCTGCCAGCTGGTCCTCGGCATCGATGTGGCCAAATTTGTGTTTCACGGCTCCTTCGAAGTTTAGCCCTCTACGAGCTGATCCTCGATTGTCTAACTGTATGCATGTAAAGAAATCAGCAAGGTCAATTTTGAAATAAAATTTGGAAAATAAAAAGAATTTTATCAAATGACGAAACAAGTAAATTCCAAACAGCCCAGAGAACAAAAGTTGGAGTGAAAACACTGACCTTCCACACCAAGATGCCCTTACTCCTCAGATACTGAGCTCTCATGTCAACAGCATTGATCCAAGAGTCAGACACAAGCTGCACACTTGGACCACCATAAACACTAATCATAGTTTTATACGGTGGAGGTCCAAATCTTGCTTCATCAGGTTTATATAATGAAGCATATAATACAGACCCATCATTTGCTTTAACCTGGACTATTTCTGGTGGTTCAAGTTTGAGCCTCTTGAATCTTGGAACCCCAGATGGTTGGTCATATAGCGTTGCAATTAAGCTTCCATCACGTAAAGAGCATAAGACAACTTTTGGCGGAGAAGTGAGAGAATCATGAATATCAATAAATCTTTGCATCTGATGGTCAAGTACTACAATGTGTTTTCCATTGCCATGTGTCAATCTCACAGGGGCCTGCAGCGGGTGGGCCCTATTGGGAACTAATCTAACAGAGTAAAGGTTAGACTCCAACGGTCCATCTACGGTTCCAGTAAAATACAAGACACCGGATGCCTCATTAATCCCGGCAATTTGTTCAACCATCCAGTCACCTTCTGTTAAAGGCCCTAAACAATGCCCATCAATGTCATGCAAGTAAAGATGTCTAAAACCTGTCTTTTCACTGGCCCAAAGAAATCCCCCCGCACCACCACTTGTTGCTTTGTCAAGAGGCGTGAAACAGTCATGCAGATTCACCCATGTATCATGCTCCTCAACTAGCAAAACTTTCCTTAGACCTGTCTTGATGTCAAATTTGATAATCTTCAACTCTGTTTGAGCTCTGTTTAAAACCTGAGCAATGAGTATGTTTCCAGGCATCCAATTAACTCTAGCCAAATATTCTTCATCACTGTTTCCTCCACAAAGGAGATTCATCCATGTGATGGGACCACCAGCAATAGACACAACACCAAGTCTAACTTTTACATTTGAAGCTCCGGCAAAGGGATAAGCATGATCTTCTTGTGCATCAACACCAACTGAACTTTTACCTTGGTGCATAATTCTATATAGCGGGATCTCAGATGAATCAACTTGAGTAAATGCAATAAATTTGCTGTCCAGTGACCACCAGTATCCATTCTTGCGATCCATTTCCTCCTACAATTATGAAGTAGCAGGCCTTGAGGGGAAGGGGAATATAATGATATTTCAAGGATAAAAAACAAAAAAATCCATAATTTGCAGCTTTTTTCAGATTGTATGAGCTATCTTTCAGTGTATTGGATTAAGGCTGCCTAAGTACTAGTAAATTTGTTGGAAAACAGGCCAGTTTGCATCGCTGTAATAAATACCAAAAGGATAAGCTAATTATATTAATCCAAGTAGAAACTGAAAGCAACAACAAGAGGGGCACAGTTACGGCAGAACATATAGTGCTGGCAGTTGCAACATTGATCAATTAAGACGGTGAAATTAAGGGGACAATGAACGATGGAGATTGGAGACTGCTGTTTAGGATGGTGCCATGGTGGAAAAGTGAAGAAGCACCTCGAAGATGATGAACAGGAGACCATAAAACAACTCCATCATCATTTACCAAATATACAGAAAATATGGCTTGGCTGAAAGAGACATTGTTTGTCAGACCAACTGGCATGGCATTAATTGCTCCCAAAGCTTTCACGGTTGGTCCTATGATGAAGCTGAAAGGGGTTTCTGACTTCCTGCTATGTACTTTGACGGTGCTTTTGAGATGTCACCAGAAGAATGGGTCACAACTCACAATCTATTTGCAAGGGTGATGAAGCAGGGTTAAAGCTCTATACTAACAGGCAGTATAGAAAGATTACCTGTGCAATGTATTCTGCAAGGCCATGAGTCTGGAACAAAAAAAAACAAGAATGTTATGTTCATGAAAATAAAACAAATGAAAATTTTGTCAGCAGCATAAATTTATACTTCATAATGATATACATTGATCCTAAAAAGCCAAACTCTAGTTGCAGCTCTTTCATGCACAAGCTAACATTATAGAAATTCCACGTTCGCAGCCATTGCTTGGAAAACCAAACACCAAGTTCACATGAAGCATAAAGTATATATTAACTAATTTATGAAATTGTAAGTAAAGAATACTTCATATGTTGAAAATAAGTCGACGGATTTAGTTAACTTGATACAAGGGACCTATTCCCTCCAGTTTGTATTAGTTTACCCACGGGCACATAGTTTTAGGAGAAACAGATATGTGGGTCATAGAAAGAAAGAGAAAGTATTAATTTATTGCATATTGTATTGAAGTTAATGTTGCGGGCCAAAAAAAGTAGAGCGAGAAGGATAGTGATAATAATATAAAATTGGTAGGATAGGACCATTCCAAAAACAGAAAAAAAAGGGTAAACTAATAAATGACAACCCGAAAAAGAAAGTGGGTAAACTAATGAAAGTTGGAGGAAGTATATATCATGACATATCCAGCATTACCCTATAGAAAATCAACCATAGAATATAGCATATTGTTTTTTGGCTCATCATTTGAAATAGGATAAGTTAGCAACTTACTAGTGTGCATCCCTTCGCACCATATGTTAATTGCTTCTCTTTGTTGTACAGGATATCAAAAACATGCAGCTCATAGTCTCTTACAAAAGCGAGCATATTACCATCTGGAGAAAGATGTGGATCAATAATTGGCGAGCCGGGTGTGCTTTGAAGCTTGATATCGACTTTTGAAGAAGAAAGATCATACACATAAACCTGTGCATGTCACGAGAAAAACGTGAGGGGGTAACAAAAAGAATACTTCATTGACAAAGATCAACAATTATTTGACACGGAATACAAATTTAACAGATGAAAGTTCATAAGTGGTCCCTAGCTCCTACAAATACAAAAGAGATAAACATCTCCTAAACCTAGACAACAACGATGGAGACAGAAACGATTAAGAATCAAGACTATATAAACTCACAATTATCAGAGTGAGATAGAGACCCTGTCCAAATATCAACACCAAAGCCTAATAGACGAACGATGAGAGAGATCTCATTTAGAGAAGGCTGAGTTTCAGAGTAGCAAGGGATATTTGCATCATCGTATTCAATCTAGAAACTAAATTTTTGTATAGTTCCACATACATTCAGCCAACTTCACATATGTCCTAAAAGCTGAAGAATACCTATAACCTATAAATAACCTTTCTCCTGACAAAACAAAAAAAGAAAATCTTCTAAAACGAGAACCATCTTCTTCCTTCCATGTGTACCTTTCTTAAGGGAATGCAGGATCCAGTTTCCATTGCCACAAAAGAGCAGCTCCCTGTAGGGATCCAACGGAGGAGCTGGTTAAAACATGTGAAAGGCTATCCATAACAATCTAGCAATCTACTAGAACTGCCAATTAAATTATATCATCAAAATCCCATTGAGTTAAAAGTCTTAAAGAGCTTCTATTTTGTATGATGTTCAACATCAGGAACAATTATAATTTATAATGCTTGTTTAACATTCTGCACAAGACTTCTAACATCTTAATATTAGTACTCCCAATGGGTACACAAAGGTACCGGGCTTTTTTTTTTTTTAAAGGGACAATGTAACCCGCAAAGAGGTTAAGAATACTCCTCACCCACCCCCACCCCCACCCCCACCCCCACCCCCCCCCTCCAAAAAAAATAAATAAAAGAAACCTTAATCTACAGTAGCAAAAGTCCAATCTCCAGAGATTTTAACAACAGAGATGATTTGTCAGCTATATTGTCGACATCTTCACCTGGAATTCCCATAGGAACTACATTATGCCCAACTGTGAAGTAAATAGGAAGAAATAGGGACTTTCAATTATGAAGATATTGATTAGTAGAATGTGCATCCATTAACTAATTCACTCACAAGAAAGGAGTGAATATCCTGAATATGATATGCTGAGCATGAAACTTCGACACGGCTTAGTAATGAAGTATGGTCCCTATTCATGTCTGGATATAAGAATGCCACTGTAACAGAAGCTTGACATAAACCTTCAGAACTAGAAACACTTCATGCTGGGTAAGTAACTATGAAAAAAAGAGCAAAAGTCTTTAAATCTAACTATGAATGGGTACCGGATTCATTGCATAATTTGGACAATATCTCGATTTGAGAAATATTTAGTAAGTAGAGTAATCCTTCGGGGTCTTCACACATTCTGAAGAAACTGAGACTTTTTTGACAGTAGATATTGTCTATTAATACAATCTCTATCCCACTCCAAGGGGGCGAGAAAATCTACCCATCAGATGAGCAACTGAGTTCTCGAACTGTTCAAATGGGAGTAGATAGCAGTCTAGGACATTAACTTGTGTATGAGATTCAAAGTATTTCTCCCCAGCACAACTGACAAACGACCCAACTGCTCTTCTATTTTAATCCAAACAATGCAGCTGCGACTTCCGGCACTTCCACCTCCCAAGAAACTTCCAATCTTTTGACAGATACACCTAAAGGCTCAAACCAAGCCACCATTATCACAACGAATGACCCTCCTAATCCCACCCAAGCCATCAGGTAGCATTGCAGCATCACTATTACTGCAGACTTTCTGGAGTCAGTCATACTTATGACACGGTGACAAAATAAAAACCCAGAAAACACTACGATTCAAACCCATCACACTATGTTCTGTTTCACCAATCTCACCTCAATCTCCTCCCCCCCCCCTTTCTCCTCTAATGGTGAAACTAAACAAAATCAACCCGAACTTTATTATCTTTTATCCTTACAGAAAAGTAAGTGCCACATATAGACATACTTGCGCCAGTTCATACTGAATATATGAAAGTCATAACCATAGCATCCAACACAAACTCATAACCACAACATGCAAAACAAAGAAACAACCTTTTACGTCACATTAGTGTCTTCCTTAGCAATGACTACTTTTCCAAATTATGGATGTCGCTTAATTGTGACAAATGATATTTATAAAATGCTCAGTTCCAAACGGTACTGATTTTCAACCCTCAGAAATTCCTGGAAAAATTTAGCACTTGATACATATATAAACAACAACAATCACAACTTTTCTTCTTGATGCTAATGAGGAGCAAGCCCCAACAAAAAGAAACAAACTAAGAAACTATCAAGTGTGGCATGGTCACACCTCCAATATCCTCATCTAGAATCCTACTAAGAGCAGTAGGGGAATTATTATACAAAATGAAACTCTGTCTATTTCAGCTACGCGCCTACGCCTTGATTTGCAAGCCAATCTGCAGCCCTATTGCCTTCTCTACAGACATGAGTGATGCCTTCTCCAGTATTATAATCACAAATCCAAAATCACTAAACTCAAACCCTAATCATCTTATAAGTACATTATACTCCTACTTCACATAATCATAACTAACAGCAAAAACATCCACAAAAATCAATCAACACAAAAATTAATTCATCAAAACTTCTCAAATAAAAAACAACAAAAACTTAAAAAAGAAGCAATCAGAAAACAAACCCCATCAGGCAAAGGCACCATGATCATCTTCTTCTTAGATGGTAACATCTTGACCCATTCATACCGAGTCACTCCCAAACCTCTTTCTCTAGCTCTCTCTCTCCTCAACTTCTCCTCTTCTGAGATATTACTCTCATCAAGCCCTCCATCAGCTGGACTAAACACCAAATCATGATTACCAGATTCCATATTAAAGCAGAAAACTTTCCTACTTAAACTTTGATCAGGACTAAATAAATAAGTAATCATATCATCATCTGGGCTAAAACTAACTGATGTTGGTGCAACATAACCAGGTAATGGGTACTGCACAATTTCTTCAACAGAGAATAAAGAACAATCATCATCTTCATTATTAACTTTCTGGGAAATCATTGTAATTGTAGCAGGCATATCTAATGACAATGATCTAGAACGTTTTAGGCTATTTTTTGTCCCAGAATTAGTTCCAACTGTGTGCATTACAGACACATTTGAACAGTAATTAACCCCAAAAAAAAGGTGAAAATTTGAAGATGTGGGTTTTTTTTTTTTTTTTTATCTCTACTGGTAATGGGAGAAGAAAAACAGTAGAAATTAAAAGAATTTGAAGGTGGGTTGATGAAGAAATAAGATATTTTGTGATTGGAATAATTGGGTATTAATTGAAATTGATGGAAAATGGCATTGCAAGATAAGAATTAATGGGATTTTGATTGATGAAAAGATGAAATTTTTGGGGATTTTATTGAAGAATAGAATATAATTGGATTTAGATTTGAATAACCCAAGTTTACTTTGGAGAGGAGTAGGGAAAAAATAAATAAAAAAGAAGAATTCTTTTGAAGTTCAAAGTATTGTATACTTTATAAGTACTTTAGTCCTCAATTGAGAGAAAAATAGATTCAAGAATGAGTTCAAAGAGAAAGAAGAGAGATCGAAAAGTTATTGGGAATATTTGCTTTTTGAGTTGTCAAAATTAATTAAATGATTATGATAAAGATGCAGATGGATAATTGATTAAATTGGGGCTCAAATTTGGAGAGAGAGAGAGAGGAAAAAAGGATTTCAACGATGTTGGACTTTCTGTTAAGTTTAACGTTTTTGTGTTCTTTTTTGCCTTTTTCAGCAACAGACAAGTGGATGTGTGGATAAATCAAATACAGCACAAAAAAGCTAAATACAACACTTAATATTTTATACTCACTCCGTTCCATAATATAGTGCTTACTTCTCATTTTCCACGGAAATTAAGGAAAATGAAATGAGTGGTAGGATTTCAAAAAAAAAAAATATTTAATGAAGTGCTTTTTTGATACTTTTGTATTGAAACTAATTATTTATTTTCTTTTTCTTTTAAACAAAATCAAAAGGCAATAAATGTTCCTTGGAATGGTGTAAAGCAATAAATGGGGTCACGTGTTTTGAGAAAAAAGTAGGGGGTATTTTGAAAAGTTTGTGTATAAATTAAAGATAATTTAGTCCAAATAAATTGACAAAAAAGAAAATAGGCACAACATTTTGGAACACTAAAAAAGGAATGTGAGCACTATATTATGGGACGGAGGGAGTAGGATTTAACCATGGTTAATTTTACATTTTTTATAGTTAAAAAAAAACATGAGATGCTTTTATAACTTATTATTTATTTGTTGTACCTAACTACCCATTATAGTTTAACTGTAACACTTAAGATCACCAACACATCATAGCGTATTACAATATTAGGCGGTCATTTTTTTTTCTTTTCCATATTACAATAAAAATAGTAACAGCAGTTCAGTGAGTACTCAATTGTGTAATTTCAAATTAATTGTTAGACTATTCAATGTATAGTAGGAGGTCATTTTTTTACTGTATATAAATAAGTTTGATATAGCCTCTTTTTTACTCTTCATTGTTTGACGACAATTATAAATAAGTTTGATATAGACGGTAGAAGAAATATGTTTTATATAAACTGAGGACTCGTTAAGTTCAACCTTTAAAAATAAGTTTGATTTAGTAAAAATCAATGAATTATATACTTCAAGAGATAATAATAGAGAATTAATAAAAATAACGTTAATTCAACGAAAATAAATTCAATTCAGGATAAATAATTTAATTGAAAATACCACTATATTGTAAGATATTTTGTTGTGAAAAGGTCAACAATGTTGTCCATCTATCGAGATCATCCCTTGTTGGAAGAGGGTATATCTTATGATTGTTTAAAATGATCTGATGATAATACTTATACAAATAAATGGGTGCTGTATAAGATACATAAGGTCACTTTTTTAGCTTACTCTTTTGGTTGTTTGGAGAGAGTTGTTTTCATGATGTTATCACACTCTAACTAATCTTATACATGGCTTCAGATTTGATTTGAAACCACATGAAAAGGTTAAATTGTACATACCACTAAATATTGTTGGTTGGCAATGAAGTCATTCTTAGGCCTTGTACATATCGTTCTCATATTATGAGAGTGGTTCATGTTAAATATAGGTGGCGAAGGTTGTGGCAAAGGTTGTTGCTTTGATTAAAGTGAATTCGTTAAAAGGTAGTTGCGTCAGAATGCGTAGTTGGACACCTCCTTTTTTTTGGAGACCTAATTCTTTTTAGGTATGTTAGTTTAGCATTGTGTTACATCCTAATATAAATGGATAACATTTACTTGGAGGATGAAGTCTTCTTTTGTTTGTCGAAGGTGAAATGAGTTGACACAACACCACTCTAAAACACGCCAAACCAAACCACATATTACCTGACTTTTTTAAAGGAAAAAACGAGAAAACTATATTAACTTTAAATATATAACTAATACAACACTAGTCCAAAACACGCCAAACTAACCCACATACCACAAGACAAATAAGTTAGAACAACTAAAGCCCAAAAAACCATCTGGAACAACTAGGAATAAGGAACATGATACTTCAAGTCTTTAGGAAAAGCCTCCACGGAGAATAGCATTAACCACTCTTTCTTTATGTTGCTCAACAACCTGGCTACAAGCCAATGAGTAACCTTGTTTGCCTCCTCCTTCAAATGAAGTACAAAACAAGAAATTCTTTAACAATTTAATTATTATTATTATGATATGAATTATGACTTCTCAACTCTGAATTTTACCCCAAAAAATCTAAAATTATTGGATCCTTGAGTTTGTTCAAATTTTATAGGAAGAACAACATATTTAGAATCAATTTTTTTAGTAGGTAAGTAAGATAAAGGGCCCTATTAGGTCGGAACCTCTCTCAGGTCAACCCGCTCTAGGTTAGCAGGTTAGACACTTTGAGAGTAGGAGAAGGGGGAAACGGTAAGGGCAGCTCATTACCCAAAGTGCCCCTAGTAGCCTAGTGGGGATTGAATCTTCAACCTTGAGGTTGGAAGGTTCAGTCCTATCCACCAGCGGAGCTTAATTTGGAACCTATTTAGACACTATGTTCACCTCAAAAAAGGTGATTGGTATGAATTTATTTAGATTTCATTTAATCAATGTTTGTTCTGACTGAACTATGATCATTTTTTTACTCTAATATATAGGGAAAAAGAAAGTATTCACATAGGTTTTTGTTAAACTCTTCTCAAATTCTTTTTTGATAATTTACTACTTTGATAGTTTGATAACAAGTAAACAAACTTGTCTAGCATAATATTTTACAATAGTTAACAAACTTTGTATAAGTTCAAATTTGGTCTAATTTGATTTGACTTTACAAGAATATTCAATAAGTTTATAAGATAAGGTAAAGTAAACATAGCATTTTAAGCACCATGAAATGCATAGTGAAATGTTCTCAGCACCTCAAATAGAAAAATCAAGTCTAAAGAAAAAAGGTTTGGTCTCATTTTTTTTGGTATATATATTAGTGTCATATTGTCTCCTTAATGCGATTTTTCCCCTTATGCGAACATCCAAAGTTTACAAGCAATCATCTTAGAGACCAATAAAACACAATATGTGTGGATAAATTACACTGTAGACCACTAGATGCTTATATAGCCCGCAAAAGAGACCCCGTACCTACCCGGCCCGAGGACTCGTTTACACCCAAAACGTGGCCCGAAATAGATCCGAAACAACCCAAACCGGAAGGGAAAAGACCCGAATATACCTCGATCCAAATCGACACGGAATTGACTCGACCCGAATTGATCCGATAATGATGTCCCGACACCGACCCGAAAAGTTGTCATATTAGTTACTTTTTAAACAAATTTAAGGAAAAAATTGTTATGAAATACTATATATGACTTAGCCATGGGGTGATAAACATTATCGTAGAGGCCTTCTATCGGACAATATCGTAATTTATAAACCCGTGTTTGTGTATCAAAAACACTTGTTTGTGTTTAATCAACCCATGTTTATGTGTTTGAGACACTTGTTACTTACAAAACAATCCTTGTTGGTGTGAATTTGGTGTAAATTTTGTCAAAAAGTCGTGTGGTTTCGACAAAAAGTAAAAGTTGTCTCGATTTGCGCTTTTTGCCTTTTTTCGAAAAATGCAACCTTATTTTTATGAAAACACATGTTTGTGTGTTTAAAACACTTGTTTTATACATCAACACATGTTTTGTATCTTATACTTGTTATTTCAATTCAACCCGTTTGTGTTTGTTAATATGCCAAAATTACAACCTTATCCCTGATAGTGGGCAAGGTGCCCTCTAACTGATAGAGGTTTATCACTCCTCCTTAGCCATTGCCCATCAATTATTTCACTTAGTCTTGTTTGTCTTATATGTGTTTTACTTATTTGCTAGATTAGAAACCCGATTTAAACCGACCCGATGTGACCCGAAATTTAATAGACCCGAGACTGACCCGGGCCCGAACTCGACCGAACACAAAGTTTACCCGACCCATATGACCCGTTTGCCACCTCTAGATGCTTAAGGGTGCCTTCACTGCCTCGTTAAGTTGAATTTTGAGTTTAGTTGTAGAAAAGGTTATGGTTAGAGAAAGTTCCTCATGAAATCGATCCATTACAATTTAAAAGCTTCATAAGCCAGCACATAATAAGCCCAACAAAAAAAGGTACTAGGGCCCTACCTCTTTGGATTCAAATAGGCCCGATATTTTGGGAGCTCTAGCCCAACTTACTTCAAGGGAAGGAAATAGGAAGCTGAACAAAGGATAGACAAAGTCAAAATTCTAGTGTTTATGGCTTTCAGCCTAGCTAGCCATCATATGAGGCGCTATGAGCCGCCATGTTAGCCTCTCTTTTTGATGTGATGAAACTCAACATTCCATTTCCTAGCAACTACTTTGGTCCTAGCCTCATAAGTAACTTGATACATATATTCTTTTAGAGTCCGTCTTGGTTGTAACATGTTACAACATAAATTATTATGTAACAAAACCTCACACGTACATAAATGACACATAATAGCACAAACTCCAACAGAAAAATGACATGAACAGATGAACTATACAAATAATGACATTCTTGTCATTTATTTCATGTCATTTAAAAAAAAAAGTGACAGTTTCTCGGTTGTTACACCATAAGTTATGGTGTAATAGTTATATCCAAGAATTTCTGGTATTTTTATGTCATAAATTACTTAATAAATGCTACTTTTGGTGAGTATTTTTCCCTTCACCTTTTCTTTACAGGATTCATACCAATTCATTTACTTTTTTCCTCTACTTTTTCATTTTCCAAAAGCTAATAGCTACAACAACTATTTATGTTCTTTTTTTTTTTTTTGACTGAAACGGCGAATGATAGATTAAGTTATGGGCCTATCCCCAACCAAAGTTACAACTATTTATGTTCAATATGCCCTAAATGGCCAAATAGTGGATATGAGTATGACACATGAAAATTTGAAAGTAAGTTTGTTCGTGTACCATATGAAAATATCCATATTTTTTTGTATAATTCCCAAAAATGCCTCCCTTTTTCCAAAATAAAATAAATTGTCAAGGTAATCTACTTCTGTTTGCATATCACTATCATCCATTTTTCCTTTGACAGGATATTACTATCATCAATAGGGAAGCCCACGAACACTTTTTTGACTGTTGAACATGGGTCTATCTATCAGACCCAGACCCAAATCCGATGTAGACCCAATGGATCTCAAAATTCTAGACCCATACCCTTAAAATGGGTTGGGTCCAATCAGATCTCAGTCGAATCCTGAATCCATGTCCATCCCTAGATGTATATGACTTATTTTATGAAATGGATATAATGAACTTAAATTTTTCAAATTCAATAATGAGAAAACGTTCTGAATCATTAAATCTAAATCGGAGAAAAAACAATATAATAATCAAACTGAACTGAATTCGAACTCAAGAAAAAATTATCGAACTGGACTGGACTCAAAAATATTTGGATAGAACTTGGACTCAATTTCTCGAGTTCAAAAAACTTTGGACTGGATTTGAATTTAGCAAAGTCAAATCCAGTCCAATCCACTTACACCCCCTAATTAGATCTGATTCCATCTTAGGTCTATACCTGATTGAACCTCGACAACTTTGAATGTTATTGGTTAATTTTTCTTTCTTATGATGAAGGGAACACACGCATATTATGATATTCTCAAGTTCCAGAATACTGAAGATCAAAATCAATGAAGTAATTCACTGGCAGTACAGAATTTGAAGCAGGAAGCTCAAGTTTCATATCCAATCTTTTCAGTTCCTATTTCTCAAACCTAATACATCTATACATATATATTATATACTACTATACTTTATAGTATCTACTTTCATGACGAGAACTTCGCCATAAAAGTCAAAACCACTTCTATGCATAAACTCTTTTCAAGTGATATGTACATGTGCAATATATATACTTCGTTATCCTCTCCATCAAAGCATATGTATACATGTACATGTCTTCTTTGCTACTGCAATTTTTCAGCATCAAATGGATGAATCATTAACATTGCAGACTCGTAGTAGTTTGGCTCTTGGCATATTATTATGTCTCGTGTCGACCAAATTTCACCCGTTCTAGTACACGCCTCAAAGTTCCGAAATTTAAATGCTAACAAAACTTCAACTTCTTCCCAAATTGACATCGAATGTCTTTCATCAACACGCACTATAGTCTATAAATCGTGCTCTTTTTCTGTCATTTGCACTTCTATGTCATCAAATTCCGAGGTCAAAACAAAGCTCGGAAATGCCAGCGTAATATCCCTGAGATGTAACATAAATTAAGATGACTAATTCTTTGATAGCACGCATGTTTTGGTGGCTTTCCTCAATATCACTAATGTGCAAATAATAGATATCACAGTGGCAATTTTAGGTCATTTTGTAACAAGGTACAGTTAAATCAGATGGTGTTTTGGAAAGTTAAGTTCGACTCGCTTTTCCCCCCTAAAATTACAAAATAACACTTGCATATCACAGTGATAATTTAGTATTTTCTCCAAGTTTCGTGAATTAGAAAGAATACTTACTTTCAAATAGGGAAGTGTCATATTCTTTAGCAATGCAGGATACGTCTTTACCAATTCATCCCATTCTTCTCGATCTATCCTCCCATCGCCTTTTAAGTCTGCTTCAGTAAATGTCTGCAGCAATAATGTACCCAATATGTGAATATGTGAACCACCAAAGAAGAACAAGTGCAAATAAATGTTACTTAAGAAAAAGAAGAAAATTTTCGGCCTTCAGCATATGACCTACCTTATCAACAATTGCCTCAACAACATCATCAGATAGTATCAACTCTGATTCATCCAATAGTGCCAGAACCATCTCCTTCAACTGCATTCAAGTAGAACATAATGAAAAGATTGCACAGGAAGAAAGTTAAGAATATCGGAAATGCCGTGTAACTTAGGCTCTCACAGTTTCATGAGTACTCACCTCTTCACGCTCAATAAACCCCGTTTGTCTCAGATCATACAATCTAAATGCAACTGCAGATAATAAATAATTTCAGTTTAGTGCATATGGATTTTGTGGGATGACCGCTGGAAACTGTTCGCTTATACTTTCTGGAGTACTTACAACGAAGTATAATGACACACAATTAACGAAGGTAAGAGAAAGTGGAAAGGGCATATGTCCACTTATGAAAATAGGAGGGATTGAGTTTGCTTGATTTATGTGGGCCATATGCTCTTTCCACTTTTTCTTTCCTCCACAATTTGCATGTTGGTTCCGACTATTATGAAACAGAAGAAGTATTACAGTCAGAGTTCTAAGAAAATCAAGTAGTAATATGCTAGATAATGTGTTCAAACTTCAATTACAAATCTGAGGTACATACAATCAATCTTCTGTTCTACAGGTGCATTTGGGTGGAACACTCCAAGTGACCGAACAAATTCACCGAAATCAACAACACCATTGCGCTTCAAGTCAAATAAGTCAAAGATCTGAAAAGACGGGAATATATGACATTGTTCAGACTCTGACTAAAATCTAGCAATTCTATTTACACAGAATTAGGAGCTGTTAAATATGGGCAGCATTATAAAATGAAATCTCTCTTTTTCATGTGGAGTGGGTGTTATTCTTCAACAGGAGCAGAAACTAAAATTATTGAAGTATCAGGAGGCAGTATTGAAGAGAGATGAAGCTGCCTAACAGCCTAAGTGCCTACTCACCCTGTCTGAGAAAAGGTTCTCCACTTTACTGTTTTTAAAGAGTGCAAGCTGCAACTCTTCCTGCACAAAAGCAAGAGAACAATTAATAAGGCTAGCAACTAAATATACTTCAGTTAAGCAAGGAGGGAGGTGACATCAGAAACCTACTAATGAATCCCATGAAAACACTAACCTTGTGTATCAGGCCGTCATCAATTATGGAGCTGCTCAATTTCTTGAATAGCTCATACAACGCCTCCACTTCACTCTCAGTGACTGGACATCAAAAATAACGAAAGAGAAGGTAGGAAAATTAATACAAACAATGTAGGAGTATGAATTAGTCAGTACTCAGTACTATACCCAAAGAAGGTATGATTTCCCTTTTGATCCAAATAACATATCTTTTAGCAAATTTCACACATATTAAGGAATTGATAAGATTTATGGTGCCTTCTCTTCACCTTAGATAAAGGTTCAGGATGATCAGGCCTAATCGGGTGTAATCAGGACTAGTCAAGTCCGATTAGGCCTCATAACTTCAGATTAGATTATTCGTTTAAGATAACGTACCCTTAGGTAAAAATTGATATTCTATTGATGTTATAGGTAGACTCGCAATGTTATATTAATACAACCAACTAAAGCAAAGCCTAAATCCCAATAGGATGGGGTCAGGGTCAGGGTCGGCTGCATGACTTAAGTTTTACCTCTAGTAGTAAAACACCATTATTTTGGAGTAAAAAGAATAAGCTAATTGATATTCAGGATAAAGAAGTACAATTTCTAGTTAAGCTAACTGATATTGACCATATCGCAATAATTAAGCAATATTTTGCAATAGGATGCATACTCACAAGGTGTTTCTAATGCAAGGATAATAGGATCCTCGTATCCAGGAATACGGCTAACTTTTTTTGAATAGCAGCAGCCCATATATAGAAGCGAAACTCTTCACTCACTAGCTGTTCTTCAGGACTACAAGCTCATACAACTTGTCTTACCTGAAAGTAAAACATGAGATTGTTAATATAATAAGCTGGTTAGACTAATAACCTTGTGACCAGTGACCACTACTGTTAAGAGAAAGTATTAATTAAGTTTACTACCAAACTCAGTGCTAATTCTAAGTATCCGCAAATAAAGAATAAGATTATCTACTGGGGCCAAATTATGCAGGTCTACATCTGCACATTTACACCTGCCTAGGGGAAACAAACAAATTTTATCATGATGTTATCGTTGTCTTGGTCCAATTTTATGGTAACATAGTCTTTCTACAGCAGTATGAATCTTGTTTTGTCCATATAATTGTCGCTCAAAACAAGAGATCTATTATATTAAGACATGAACCACTGATATAGCTCTTCAAGTCTTCACCTTGAGATGGCTTCAGTTACATCGAAAATTGAAATGATCAGATACCTAAATTAGACACCTGAAATCAATTAGACTACCTAACAAAAATTCAGACATGACCAAGATTTTGTGTGGTGAGCAGAAAGCACTACCCAAGTGACTTTTCAGACTAGGAGTAGAAATGACCAAATGAAAGGTCCTAATATTGATGTGCCATAAGATAAATAAACCAACAGAATTAAGTTCCCTCATATGAGTTTAGTATATAGGCCCCGTTCTTTTGGACTGGGAGAAACTCAACATAAGAGAGAAACTGAACTAAACTAAAAATAAGTCCAAAAGTTCAGGGCCTTAGTCTCTTAAATTAAAGAATGGCTAAATAACTAATTATTAAAAGTTCAAAATTCAGAATATATATGGGGCAATTATGTAAATCTCCAGGATGTGGAACCCACCATTTTCTCTATTTTACATTTAAATGTCTAATAATTAGATATTTAGCCTCGCTTATTATCACGGAAGTCTAGTTTTGGCTGATTTTTGACATGTCCAACTAAGATATTTCAGGTAATTTTTAGAGTTATGGTGTTTGGTGAAATATTAAAAAAAGGTACTTTTTATCGGTTGAGCTACTGAGGTACTATCCGGGTAATGCTAGAAATTTCGGCTTTTGTTGGGACTGAGGTAACTTTTAGAGTAGCTTTTGAAAGTAGAATATAGTCATTTTATATTCTATTACTAATCCAGCGGCTAACAGCAAATGCGACACCTAACTTTTACCATAGCATGCCCTCTAAAACTAATCAGCTACTCATATGACTTCTTGAGTAGTGAAACAATGAGTGAATGAACAAGCTTAAGAAGAGGCAAACTTTTTTACGGTCGCCAAATCGTGCAAATCCTACCCCATACTTTTGATCTCAAAGCACACAGAGAACATAAGGGAAGAACAAGAAGTAATGGTGGTTGTACATCACATTAGTAATACTGTACATATTTCTAAGTGGACAACATCATCAGGATCTTCTTTTTGATATTCCTCAATGCAACAAAACAATGAGGTAGAGTTCAATTGAATATAAAGCCAATTGTTTTTATAAAATAAAGTGTTTGAATATGAATAGCCTACATGAGCATATTCGTCCTGAAACCCCTCTTTAAAACATAATTAATTGTAGCTTACAAGATCATCTAACAAACACTTTGAAATCTAGCCAAAAAAATCAATCTCAAAGAGGAAAAAAATAGTTGATACCTTTTTTCAATAATATTTTTTTCTTGCCGTTTCTGAGTTTGCTTCTTTTTAAACAAAGTCAAAGTTTAAAAAAAACACACTTATGATCTCGAAGATGACTCCAGAATAGTTTTATTTGTAGATAAAAACCATTATAAGCAAACTAATTGATAAGTTCTAAGAAATTTCAATTTTCAAATGAAGTTATAACCACCAACCCCATATCATCTCAATAAAACATACTCAAACACTAAGAGCTTGTTCTCTTCGACATAAATTAATTGAACTGAACTGAATTGAACTTGATTGCAACTGAACTAAATTGAATTGAAGTGAAGTGAATTAAATTATAACTAATAGTAATGATAATAATTTAGGAACTGAACTGAATTGAAACTGATTGAAACTGAACTGAAAATAAGCTGGGGAGAACAGGCCCTAACTTTGACATCAATGAAAAGTTAAAGCTCTATCAACCAGGAAATATTGCTTTAAACATTATTAACGCCCCGTTCTTTTAGACTGAGAGAAATTGAATTGAACTGAAACTGAACTGCCGAGACTTAACTGAACTTAACTAAGTGAAATGAAATGAAATGAACTGAAAATAAGTCCAAAAGAGCATAGCCTAAATTCAGATTTCAGATTAACCAATTACAGCTAAAAAAAAAAGTGCACAAGGAGAAAAAGATTGCGTAATTAGTAATTATGACACTCATCAAAAGGTAAAAGTTGACCACAGGAACATCCTCTTCAAAAACGAAGCAAACTCAGAAACGGCAAGAAAAAAAAAAAACAACACAAACTGCAAGAAAAATCCAACAAAATGTGTTGATTTTTGGCAATAATAATCAAAGTGGTACAAGATTTAGCAATCAGATTTTGCCCCACAAAAAAAGCAGTTGATAGAATGTGGTATATTACCCAGAAAAGAAGTACAACAAAAAACCCAGATATAATTAGCCATTCCATTCCAAATTTTTCCAAAATTGATGCAACTTGAAGCTATACCACTCAAAGGTTTCAGCTTTTTGAGCCATTTCTTTTGCAACATTAAGTTATCATTATACCACAAAAATAAAGTAATATAATAGCAATAGTATTAATAAGAAGCAACAAAAACAAATAGACCCATTGAACATTTCATAATCATATTCAAATCTAGTTTTTATAGAGAGTAAATGCAACATTTTACCTATACCATGCAAAGATTTTGAGCTCTTGAAATGTTTTCTTTTAAATAATAAAAAAAACAGTAACAATAATAATATTATTATCAAGATTAATTAGTATAAGAATCACCCAGATTAAATCCCAGTAAATATTAATATTCTAGGACATATTTACAATTCACATATACCATGCAAAGATTAAATCTTTGTAACATTTTCATATATGACCATAATAACAGAAATTAATTTGATCAAAGAACATGCATTTGAAAGAACTAACCTGGAAACAAGAAAAATAGTAACAGGTTGAGAAGAAAATGGAAGAGAAATTTTGATTTATTAATTTCTATTCCCAAGATTCAAGGGAAATTGGTGAAGAAAATAAGTTATGAAAAAAAGAAATGAAGGAATGAGTTTTGCGTGATGGGGTATTTGTAATCTGTCAATCACCCAAGTAGGCAAGTAGCTGTAGTAGAACTGTAGAAGTATGAGATATTTGAGATGATGATGTATGCTCCAAAAAAGACTAAATCTCTTCCCACTTGTAAAGGAAGAAAAAAGTTAAACAAGTTTTCCAAGTCATACTCATACTCATAACTCATGTCTTTCTTCAATTTCTATATATTGTATCCTAATCTTTTAAAATTTCACATAATATTTCTAACTTAGCTTTTAATGCATAATGCTCCATCACCAACTATTCATCATTAGTTTCATCTACTTTTTATAATCTAGGGGAACAAATTTAACATATAAATACTTAGGAGATTGTTAAACGTCGCCCCAAAATTACTTAAAATCGCCCCAACTATTTTTTTTTTTACTATTGTACCCTTCTCTTCTATCCACCACCCCCACCCCTGCACCGCCTGCCACCACTTGCACCACCAGCCACCACCCATCACCTCTACCTCCCATCGCCAACAGCCACCTCCACCACCAGCTTGACAGAGAATTTATTTTTTTTGGCGTTGGAAGGATAACGTCGCCGCCAGGGCGTTCCTTCCATGGCCCTAACGTCCGTGACAGACGTTAGGGCCATGGAAGGAACGTCCTGGCCGACGTTATCCTTCCGGCGCCAAAAAAAAAAAATTCTCTCCGGGGTGGTGTTCGATGGTGGTGTAGTGAGGTGGCAGGAGATAGATGGTTGTGGAGTGAGTGGCAAGGGATGGATGGTGGTGGGGGTGGTGGTTTAGGGAAAAAGAAAGAAAAGGATAGAAATGTAATTTCAACTTTTTTTGGGGCGATTTTAAGTAATTTCTGGGCTACGTTTAGAAGTCCAGGTATTTTAGCGTCAATTCTAGAAAATAAAACTATATATTATAAATAAATTTTAAGTCAAAATCGTGTAATGCACGTGTTTTAAGCCAATTTTCAATTATTCGGAATACTAGACAAAAATTTCAAATCACAAGCTTGTTTTTAAATATAGCTAGCCTTAATTATTTAGAATTATCGAGTGACTCGGGAAAATTTTGGAAATGATCTCAGTAATATGTTTATAATTTCAAAATTTTGCAAAAAGTGAAAACTAAAGACAATTCTCACAAATACTTTGATTTTCCTTTTCTTTTTTATAAAATGATATAAATCCAAACACTTCTATATCATTAATTTTATAGATCTATGGGTATGGTTTATGGCTTGATCAGAGCCGGTAAAGTGGGTGAAGTCATAACTCAAGTAATTTTTTCAAAGTATCTCAATTCATAACTAAAAAGAGAATAACATACACGAGTTTCATAATCAAAGCATGCCTTGAGCATAACTGTCACATACTGCCACAACGGGAAGATATGTTTAACGGTCTGTTGAAGAATTTCAGTACTATATGTAGGCTAACTTTATTTTACTTTTTTTTTGTTTTGAGGAGACATAGGTTAAGTTATTATGCTAGTGCTCTTATGTCTTTAACATTTTATTAATTATTCATAAATATTTAAACCATATTTAGAGAAAATATAATAATTAAAATCTTAGATTTATAAAACAAAAATTTTACTATGGAATCTGCAGGGTCCAAAAGCTATGTTTTTCATATAATTATTTTGTTAGGTATCTACAAGTAGTTACATATGATTACCACTTGGAATATCGTGAAATTACTATCTTGCTATTAAAGGTTGCTTACCAACAAGATATATCCCATGCATCATATAAGGGTAAACTCAAGTATATTGAAAATTAATCAAGCTTGTTTTGTGGAGGGGATGGGGAACTCACCTTTGTGACTTTGATGTCACAAGTTTGAACTCCACTACCTACTTGTGCTTGGGAGTATGGATTTTCTTATATCTCCCCTACTCTTAAGCGTTGACCCAATGTGCCTGGGCACGAGAGACTTACGAGAGATCTTGCCAAGTCCCAATATATATACATTCTATATATATATATAGATCCATGATATGGAAAATATATATGTGTTGAAAATTACTACTGCAAAATAGTATTCTTGAAAGTGACCTAAATCCTGGCCTACTATAACTCATATATAAATGCATTTATCAGTAGTCCACTACTCCTCTATGGCACTATCACGAAACTATTTGTCCTTTATCATGGAAGCTGCAAAGGTCTATCTAATAGTAGTAGGAATATGCATGCATAAAGCAATAATGAGGAAACCATACATAGAACCTAATCTACTTGACTACTTCAATTGGACCATGCTTCTTATAAAAGTGGTCTAGGTGATTCTATTATTATGAGGAATGATCATAAGAAATTACAATAAAAATTGAAATGAAAAATAAGGTATGTTAATTAGATTTTTTTTTTCTTGTTAATGTACGGGTATGTGGATTAGGATGGCCGAGGCCAAAGCCCTATTGCTAAGTGATCTCCCACCCTAATTTAATTCAATCTGCTCTTATTTGGGATTAAACTCAGGATTCCATATCTTTAGCTATAGGTCAATTGATAATGCATATAACACAAACTTTTAGGTGTAACTGTTACGTCCAAGATGCACTGTTCATATAGTAACTATAAATAACTTATAAAGAAAAAAATAAAAAATATTACATATTCAATTGAATATTAAATTTAGCAGAGAAACCTTATCTCAAAGTCATCCCTAAACTAAAAAAATTGATAAATATTTCTATATGTGAAACTATAATGTCAAAAATAGACGTAAGTAACCTCATCATATATTCATATATATACTCCACACAATATAGATTAAGTACATACTTAGCACAAAAAGTAGAAAGTGACATAGGGTTATTTTATTTTATTTTTTTGGTTGACATTTGCGGAGACATAGGGTTAGTAAGAGAAGCTGATATGATGTTACCTTTGAAAGTGAGTTGCAGAAAACCAACAATATATCACCATCAACCAAGTTGCCAATATTTTTTTTCCCACCACTGGAGATATTATGGTAAGATGAAGAGCTCTATCATACCGAAACCTCTCACAGGTTTATCCGATCTGGATTTGCGGCAAATACTTTGAGAGTGGGAGATGGTAAGGGGAAACCTTCTCCCAAAGTGTCCCTAATAGTAATCGAACCCCCAATCTTAAAATTGAAAGGTTCTTTCTTTACCACTAGGGACTAGGCCAAGCTTAGCTTGGTCAACCAAGTTGCCAATTGCCATTACTAATTATTGGAGTATTACATCATCTAGGTACACTGCATCACGACCTTGTGACTTGTGAGTTTCAAGTGTAAACTGAAGGATTTTGTCCTTGATCAAGTGTAACAAACTGAATGTGTATGGACAAATTATAAAGATAATATATTCAATAATATTAGGTGACCGCAACGTTTTGCTAGAAGCTAATTGCGGTTTGTTGGGCTAGTATATTTAGGCCAACTACTAATATGTATTGGGTCCTATGAGGTCACACAATGTGACAACCCTTGGATATTACCCAAATCCATCTGTGAAATGGGTTGGGCGGTTTTTATGATGGATGAAAGATTTGTAACTCATGAGTTTATTAGGCTCATAATGTATGACATTATGAGGCAAAATAAAGCCTCATGAATCATCTCTTTGTAACCGCTCTATATAATCATATGGGGGTTACAAAGGAGTATGGGATTACATCACTTTAGTAAGAGAAAATTTGATTTTCTTTTGCTCTCATCTCTCCCATTCATTCGGCCATATACACCTCAAAAGCAAGAGGATTATTCTCTCTTCCGTACTAGCATACGTGGTGATCTAAGGGTTGTTCGTGGACCAACACTAGAGGAACGACGTTTGACGTTCTAAAAAATCTCCACTAGAAGGCTCGGGGTGGAAGTGAAATTCACGCATCAAGAGGTATATTTTATACTCTTTATAGATTCATGTTAATTTATGCAAAGATCTTGGTGTTAGATGTTTGAGTATGTGATACTCGTTTTCCGCATTAAGCATCTAAATTCCTACATAAACTTGTAAAGTACTAAGAAAAGCTAGCTGCTTTTTATTTTTATATTTATATTTGCTGGAAAATGGTAATATTAAGTCAGTTAGATGAATATATTTCTCTCGTCTATCTATTTTTTTTTTGGAAATTTTTGTCTACTTGTCTTCAAGTATAATTTTTCTTCTTCTGGGATTTAAAAGTGTAACCTTTTTTTTGCTTTCAAAAAGCATAGTTTGCTCTTATGTGTTTTGACTAATTGATACGCTTTTAAGATAGGTTATGGCAAAAGTCAAGGAACTAATATGTTCCCCGACGTGTGAGATCTCGTAGGTATTCTATTAGCAGTTGCCACGTTTTGTTGCTTATGATCCTTCTCTTGCTTGCTTTCGATGTAGATAGGTTGTATTTCCTCTGATTTTTAATAGTTGTATTTAGTCAAGAATTTTGGGTCAAAAAATTAATAGGGTCAAGTTTTAAATATAAAACTAAGTTGAATATTTAATTATTATATTATGAAATTTGATTTATATTTAATATAAAATTATCAAGTTTGGCTTAACTCACTTGGTGAAGTTTCCACCTTATGATCTCAAGGTCAGGGTTCGAATCCCACCAAGTAAGGGGGACTTGGAGAAAAATCCCCTTATAATTCCTCCTTCTTTTCAAGTGCCTGGGGGACTGGGCCTCTGTGTTGGGCATGAAAAATCAAGAGGTTATTCATCTTACTAATAAAAAAATTTAATATGAAATTTCTAATATACTTCCTCCGTTTCAAGAAAGATGACACAATTTGACTTTTGCACTGTTCACACACTCTATTTTGATCGTGTTTTGAGATTTTTACGTGAAAAACATAGTTTTGTGGGATCTTGTTAGTTTCGTCTCGATATATACTTTTATAATATCAAATTTTTATAATTTTATGTTAGGGAATTAGAGATATTATTAGTTAAAGTTATGCATTGGCAAGCGTGTTCGGAGAAGTGTATATATCAAGTATTTTGAACAGAGGAAGTATTTGATATGCTGAAAAATTTCTTAGAGGATGCATTGTTTTTAGTTTTTACTTTTTGCAAATTTTTAAAAATAATAAACATTTTTATGAGATGATTTCCAAAATTTTCCCGAGTCACTCAGTAATTGTGAATAATTGTAGCTAAATTTAAAAACAATTAGCTTGTGATTTGTAATTTTATGATCTGTATTCCGAATAATTGAAAATTGGCTTAAAACCATCAACATTAAGCGTCCAAAATTATGTCATGGAGTTCTATTTTCTAAACTTTTTTTAAGTAATACTTCCTCTGTTTCTTATTACCTACATGCCTGCATCGTTTCCTTTTGCACAATGTCAGATCAAGGTGAAGGGAGAAATAAAGAGAGATAAAGAAAAAAGGAACCCCATGTGTTAAAAAAAAGAGAGAATATATTGCCAATTATTAAAATGATGCAAGTAATAGAGAATTGTCTAAAATTATCTAAATGAAAAACGATACAAGTAATATAATACAAAGGAGGTATTTCAAAGGTCCAAAAATTAATTCATCAAGTTGATGATAAAATCCAAGCCTCTTGTTCATATCTCTCATCAAAAGGTACTTCTAATAATAATGATTGTCAAAAAAAAAAAAAAAAAAAACTTCTAATAATAATGATTCTACTATCAACTCTTCAAATGGTTGCACTCCAATCTCCATGACATAATTCATAAAACATTTCTAGATTTCTAAATTAGTAATTGCTGCTGACATGGAGTCCTCGATAAATTGAAAAAACTTCAACCTCAAATTTTATCTGGTCTGATATATAGATATAAATATAATTGTTTTTTTTTTAAACTATATAATACCTGGTCTTAGACCAAATCAAAAACATTATACTAAATAAATAATGATGTCGCAGGATTTTTCACGTGCAACTTTTTGACGAATCCACCGATGACCAATAGAGTTGTTATGTTATGATATTTATAATATTTGTAACTTGTAACGACTAACTAGTGTGATTACGAGATACAACAACTAATACTCCCTCCCATAATATAATTCACATTTCTTTTTGCGCAGTTTCTAAGACGTACTTTTGACTTATAATATCTTCTATTTTGTATTAGTAAAAAATATAAAAAGTTGATAATATAAATGTAGACATTGAGACGAATCTAACAAGACCCCACATAAGTATGTTTTTTTGTATACATTAATGAGAATATTTGGTCAAAGATTTTAAAGTATGACTCCTAAAATGGAAATGAGAACTATATTATGGGACGGAGGGAGTATTACCTGATAATTGTGCGCTTATCTGTCTATTTATTCTAATATAGCAAATTCATTGTTTTGCTTCCATCTCTTCCCAAAACTTTGGTGAGAAAACAAGTATTTCCTCCGTTTCATTTTACTTGCTACACTTCTCAATTCACGGACTCCTAGGCAATTTTTGGAGAAGAGAGAGGTAAAGAGTAAAAAGAAAGGAGACCCATGTGAGAGGAGAGAGATAAAGAGAGTTTGTTGCCCAAAAGGAAGTGTAGCAAGTAATATGAAATTTCTCCATATGGAAAGTGTAGCGAGTAATTTGAAACGGAGGAAGTATTTTAGGTGCATGTGGATGAAATGATGGAATCTATGCATTATGTGAGCAATTTACTGTCGCTAATAACCACATCAATTGGACAATACAGACATTTATTCATAAATAATACTCATATAAAATAGTAGTAATACAGATTTGATATCCTCCAAATGATTAGGGTATTACCGCACATTATTAGCTTAGACATAAAGATTAGAGACAAACTTATAGAGTGAAGATCAACGTTAGAAATCCATTTCAGTATGATATATACTCAAACTATCTTTTTTTTTTTCCTTATAAAGAATTAAGATTTTACAAAATGATAAAAAGATTAATTGAACATTAGTTATCTAAACTCTATATATATTTCACGCAGTTACTATGATGAGATTTAGAAAGACAAATATGAAAAATACGTGGAGTTAGAAAAAATTAAGAGAATAAGTTAAAGGAAATGCTCCTTATATGAGAAATGAGAATGAATCTTAATCACACGATTGGATTAGAGTTACAACACTTGTTTTAGAGTTATACCTCCGGAAAAAAAATTGAGCCCAAATTTTTTTTTTTTTTTTAATTTTTTTTCTTCTAATATTTTCTTATTGGAGTTACATCACTTTTTCATTAGAGTTACATCACTTGTTTATTAGAGTTATAGCGCGTAAAATCCATTCTCATTTCTCATGTAAGTATGCATTCTCATATGAACTCACTTCTATATATATATATATATATGTAACATATTAATATTTTTAAAAAAAGAAAAAAAGATGTACATCTCCTCAAAAGAAAAAGATGGACCACATCTATTTTTTGATAAGTGAATGTGAAAATGTTATATTCAACTAATTTCAGCTTATTTTAGAAGAAAAAAATTAATAAGTTTTCTAATTATAGATTTTCAGTTTCCAAGTTTTGATGAGTTCAACTCATATTAATTATATATAAACTTTTCTTTTGGGGGAAAACACTATAAATTTATATCCTCGTATATATCCTCATCGTAGTCAATAAGAATTTTAATTTAATGACGAGCCATAGTTAGCCAATTTTACGAGTCGTAATTAACCATCTTAGATTGTGTGGTGTGACTTGATGTGAAAAGTCATGATTATGGTCATCTAGTGTCGGTGTGTTGTCCTCGTATGGAGACGTGAAGACCACTCTTCAAATCGGACAAACTCTCCTACCAAAGAAAACATCGGACACTCTCAAATTGCTACGGAGACAAAGGAGACAACTTTATTTCCTTAAACAACCCATAAAGCCAACTATAACTAAAGAATCATAATTCATACATTTACCAACTGTACCAATACTACTTTACCAAGATTTTCCTATGTAAATTATCGATAATACAGAATGACACTACACACTAGGACTGTTCCAAGAAATTTGGTCACGCATGCATGCAATAAGCCAATAATGCATATGATTTGGTAGTTCTATTGTTGAGGAGTGATAAAACACTATCAACTATGTGGCATGCACTTCGTTCCACTATCGTGACAAATATTGTAATTTATAAACCCATGTTTGTGTATCAAAAACACTTGTTTGTGTTTAACCAACCCCTGTGTTATGTGTTTGAGACACTTGTTACTTACAAAACAACCCTTGTTGGTGTGAATTTCAAAAAGTCAGGCTGTGGTTTCTGACAAAAAGTAAAAGTTGTCTCGATTTGCGCGTTTCTACCAGCTTTTTCCTCGAAAAAATGCAACCTTATTTTTATGAAAACACATGTTTGTGTGTTTAAAACACTTGTTATCTATACATCAACACATCTTTAATTTGTGTATCTTATACACTTGTTATTTACAATTCAACTCCTGTTTGTGTTTGTTAATATGCCAAAATTACAACCTTATCCCTGATGATAATAGGCAAGGTGCCCTCTAACTGATATAGGTTTATCACTCCTCAGTTCTATTGTCCCCTTCATTCGTACTGAGCATATAATATATTGAGATCATACTGTCATGACTCATGTGGCACTTCGTTTACCACGGTACAATGTACATGCATGTGTATGCAAATCTAAATTATAATTTTGGAATATCTTTTATGCATGGTTCATTATTCATGTTCATGCCAAGTATTTTCATATGATGAGAATCTAGGTAGATGAAAAATCTTCAAAATGGTTTAGACACCCTCATCAGGCATCAAGTTACGATGATGACTTATCTACCATGCTTCGTACCGAAATGTTGATTTGTTACGTGGCATTAAAAAAGGGGGAAATTGCATTGTGATTAAATAATTAACGGGTTTTAGACTAATTAGAGGTGGCCATATGGCCCATATTGGCCGCATCTAGCCGGTGGTGACCTAACCTGAAGTCTAGGTTATTTGCATATATTCTGATTTAGACTCGAAAATAATTCTAAGTTTGGATTTGATCTTATCTGATTAATTATGTTACTACTCCCTCCGTTTCATTTTAATCTACACACTTACACTTTTCACGCATGCCAATGCAAAACTTTGAGGACATATATCTTTAGTTTTGTATTTGTAAAAATTATAAAAGGTACATATTAATAAAATACATGTTATGATGAATCTAACAAAATCCCACATGACCTATATTTTCATCCGCGTATAAATCACAAATGATAGACAAAGTGAATTTTGTGAATAGTGTAAAATGTCAAAGTGTGTAGATTCAAATGAAACGGAGGGAGTATTATACTATTCAGCCAAATTTATTTTATTTAATCTACTTGGACATGCTTGTTTCTAGCCCAACAACTCCACCTACAAAGCTTAGTGAGATCTTGTATTTGAAAATTTTAATCCCATCACCTCTCAACCCGATTTAACCTACGTGTTAACCACCTTAATTAAAAAGGGTTGAACATTCCTTTTGACAAATGCAAGTTTAATGATGGTAATTTTGGATATTAATGTTTATATGATAAAGTAGTCATTTGAACATAATTTACAAACAGTAACAAACCCACAAATTTATTTTTAGTGTATCAGCAATATATATATATATGAGCATGCATACTTACATGAGAAATGAGAATGTATTTTACACGCTATAACTCTAATGAACAAGTGATGTAACTCTAATGAAAAAGTGATGTAACTCCAAAAAAACAAAAATTAGAAAAAATATTTGGAAAAAGAAAAAAAAATTTTGGGCTCGAAATTTTTTCGGGGTATAACTCTAGTGAACAAGTGTTGTAACTCTAATCCAATCGTGTGATTGAGATTCATTCTCATTTCTTATGTAAGGAGCATTCTCATGTGATCCCGGCCCTTATATATATATATATATATATATATATATATATATATATATATATATAAGTATATGAAAAAAAAATTGTATAATCTGTGAAATAACCTCCCTGGTCTGCGTTTGATATGTTGGCAAGTGGGCAAGTGGCAATGTGATTTTATGAAGTAGAGTGGGATGTGGAGTATGAATGGAATTGGTGATCAAGGATTTATAAGAGTATTGACATTACTTATTTTATGTGATGTGGGAATAAATTGGACACATATAACTAAGGTACAAACGTATTTACTAGTAACTTTAGTTTCTTTGCTTCCATTAATGACAAAGTTGTCCCACCTTTACTATATCCAACTAGTTATTAGGTCCGGGCGATACCCTGTGTTATTAATATTTTCATGTATAAAGAGTAGAACATCTAATGTTGCATAATTCATTGATTAGAACTTTATTGTATTAACTTTGGGTCACATGGTCGAATCTTATACAGCGGAGCATGTTTCTAATTTTTTAATGTATGTGGATAACATGGAACGAAACAACTAAATGAACAGTGTCACATGGCGTGTAGACTTGCTTAAGAACGTTTTTTAATATATTTGTATATATCATTCCAGATATGAAATCTAAGGGAGAAAAATGTGGGTTTATATAGTAATTTAAAATGGCCCCATGTATACTATGTAGACATGTATCGGGCCAAAGGGAGGAATTTTTTTTTTTTTTTTTTTTTTTTGTAAACCGCTACTTCAAGTAGCGGTTTTTGCTTAAGAAACCGCTACTCCCAAGAATGGCGGTTTTACCCCATATACTGTTTTCAAATAACTTGAAGTTAACCGCTACTTCAAGTAGCGGTTTGCTTTGAAAAAAACTATTTTATGGCGTGCCGTCCTACGTGGACGGTATCCATGGAATTAATTTGAACTTGGGCACATTTTAAGAATTAATACTCATTTTAGCATTATTGAAGGAAAAAATTCTTTTAATTCTACTCGCACAAACTTGATATTTGAATAATTGAATCTATGGGTCGCTAGTGCACTTGTTTCGTTTTCATCAAAATAAAAAGAATGAGATGTTATTATCAAACTTGTCAACTTTGACGACGAAAGAGATGGGAGGGGGACGGGTTGCAAAAAAAAATTAATTCATGAAAAGCGTTGTTTGTATCACTTGTCACCTCTTGTTTTTTTTTATTGATAGCAAGACCTAAATGATTATCCTTGAGGATACAGATATTTGAATAATTAAAATAAAGACACAAAGATAATTTAGTCTAACATGATTTTGACTTCATGTAAATGTAAAAATAGAAGATAACATGGCAAAACTCTTTATTAATTTAGTCAAGTACTTTATTTGCTCTTTAAAGATCTTCCTATTTAGTATAGCAACATAAACTAAGGCAAAGAGGGAAGATAATGTAAAAGTGGGTGTATTTTGCTTATTTAATTGAGTACGAAGTAGAAGAGAGACTGTATTTAGGATTGTACGTGGGTTGGTTGGTGCGGTTTGGGATGTAATCCAAACCAAACCGCAAATATACGGTTTGACATTTTCCGAACCCAAATCACACTGCACTTTTGTCCAAACCAACCCAAACCGCACCGCGCGAAACGGTTTGGGGCGGTGTGGTTTGCGGTTTAACCATTTTTTTCCTCCGCGACATGAGTTTTGTAATCTATGAATTAAAAAAATTAAATATTTGTGGACTATGTTTGTAATTAGCGATACACGTTGTTGGAAAAATAACTCACAAATTACTAAAATATGTGGTACAAAGTTGTTGAAGATCCAATACATTGTTCTCTAAAACTAGATAATAAGATACAAAGCAAATAAAATTAAAAAGGACAGCAAAAAAAGCACGGATGCCTCACCAAGCCCCAAACCAAACTAACCAAGCGTTCAAGTGTATTTTAAAAAAGAAAAATATTATTAAAAAAAAATCATATATATTTGCGGTTTACGGCGCGGCGTTTTAGGTTTACAAAGATTTAAACCCAACCCAAACTGCAAATTGCGGTTTGCTTGAAATCAAAAACCAACCCACAATTTCGAAATCGCAAACCAACCCGAACCGCGAAAAACGATTTGGGTTGTGGTTTGGTGCGGTCCAGACCACACTCTGAACAACCCTAACTGTAGCTGTGACTGAGATAGTGTAAAATTATACTACTAACAAATTGGGTAAAATAGTGTGTAAAGGAACTAAGTTGTAATAGGGAATAAAGTAAAAGACGTGAGGTCCTTTGTGAAACGGACTTAAATGAAAAGTAACAAGATCTCTAAAGAATGGATTGAATATGAGAACCTAAGATGAAATGAAAAGATTTTAAAAGAAGAATTAAATTTTACAATAAATCTATATATACATCTAAAACCCAAGGCAAATTTAATAGGAATTGGAAGATCAAATCCTAAGTACAATCCAACCCTATAACTATTTTTTTCACTTTTCTCAAGTGTTTGATTCAATACTTCAAATTCACATTGATAAATTATTAGGGGCATCGCCCGAGCCAACAACTAGTTAAAAACATCAAATCCCATTATAATGATACTACAATTAATTTAAATGTGAAGTTTTTTATTAGAAATTACGAGTGCTACCCTTTTTTTTCATCATTTTTTTTTTGGTGCGAATGAGCCACAAGGGCGGGGATGAGAATCGATCCCAGGATCACCTGGAACCGGAAGGGAAGCTTTAACTAACTGAGCTATCCTCTTTTTTTTTTTTCATCATTAGTAATAGCTTATGACACCTTTAATTTAGAACAAGTTCCTAATATGGTGCTATTAAATAGAAACATTCCTACTTCAGAGCTCTCCATTGTAGGAGCAATCTGGGATGTTTAGGTTGTTTCATTGTTTTGCAGTGAGCTTCTTCTTAGCAATGGGATTTGCCAAGCTTATATGGTACCCATTGGAGGAGCAATTGCGATGCTCTTAACATTTTCTTAGCATTGTTTTATGTATGTTTCTAATTCCCCTCAAAAAAAAAAAATGTATGTTTCTAATTTGTATCAACAAATTTAAGAAAACCATTAGTCCATTAGTAGACTGATGAAGATGATCCCAAAAAAGGAAATTGGTAGGTAAAGAAATAGGATAGAAACACATGGATTAGAGTTGGGCATTAGGGCAATAAGGAATTTTTTTTTTTTTATCTATTTTAGTATATAATTGGGATAAGAAGTTCCAATTTCTAAAACTTGAAAAAAAAAAAAAAAGGTCTGGTACACCCAAACTATATGAACACTATAAAAGGGAATTATGTTTTAAAGGGCTTTAAAGTGGGCGTTTTTATATTTATTAGGAAAAATTGATAAGAGCAGGCTCAACTATGGCCACCCTTCCATAATAGATCCCAACTTTTGATTATTTCACACCAATCCCAACTTTGGGGGGTGCTTTACATTAATGAACCTAGTAGGTCACCTAACCTGCTACAACAGGTAAACATTTGAAACCACCACCCTTGCCACCTCTGCCACCCTCTACCCTGCACTGCCACCCCTTCCCCCGCCATCGTAACTCCTCTAATGTTTTTACGCAGCAATAACAATTTCACCTCCCTCTCTCTACGACTCTACCCCCCCCCCCCCCACCTCCAGCAACCCCACGCCCACCACCACCTCCCCTCTCCCTCTCCCCCTTCCCCTTCCTCGCCGGCAACCGAACCCCCTTCCCCGTCGTCGACCCTAACTCAAAGACCGCAACGACCTAGCCCCACCCCGACCCTTTCCCCTAGGGGTGTTCGCGGTTTGGGTTGGTGCGGTTTGGGATGTAACCCAACCCAAACCGCAAATATACGGTTTGACATTTTCCCAACCCAAACCGCACCGCACTTTTTCCCAAACCAAACCGCGCGAAACGGTTTGGTGCGGTTTGGTTTGCGGTTTAACCATTTTTTCCTCCGCGACATTAATTTTGTATTCTAAGAGTAAAAAGAAATTTGTTAATAAATATAAAGACTCCAAATAAATATGAAGTTGACTTCATAATTAGAAATAAATAATAATTTATCAAAAGTGTCCAAGTTCTTTACCTCAAACTTCTTTTTTCAGTTGTATACTTGTATGCCACCTTGTCAAGTGTTTTTTAAAAAAAAAACAAAATATATAATTTTTTTTTTAAAAAAATCATATTAAATTGCGGTTTACGGTGCGGTTTCGGTTTACAAAAATTAAAACCCAACCCAAACCGCAAACCGCGGTTTGCTTGAAATCATAACCCAAACCGCAATTTTGAAATCGCAAACCAACCCAAACCGCAAAAAAAGGGTTTGGGTTGCGGTTTGGTGCGGTTCAGACCACACCCTGAACAGCCCTACTTTCCCCTATCCCGATTTCTCCAATCTCCACCACCCCAATTTCCACCACCTTCTAGCCCTCCTATTTCCTCCCCTCTCACATCTTCTTCCATGGAGTTCCAATCTAATATTCAACGGCGAAGAACCGGTTGCAATTTAGGGTGTATGGGTGGTGGAAATGGTGTGGGTGGTGGGTTTCGGTTTTGTCAGGGGAGAGAGAGGGAGGTGCGGCGGTTGGTCGAGGTGGGGAAAGAGGGTCGGGAAGGGTTAAACTGGAAATCGGAGGGCTGGAGGTTGGGGGTCCGAAATGGTGTGGGTGGTGGGTTTCGGTTTTGATAAAGGAGAGAGAGCGAGGTGCGGTGGTTGGTCGAGGTGGGGGGGGGATGAGGGACGGCGAGGGTTCGTGGGTCCTGGGTTACGGTCGGCGGCCGGGGAGGAAGCCTTGGCGCCGGCGGAGAGGGTGGTCCGGCGCCAGCAGTGAAGGTGGAAGGGGGTGATGGTGGCTGGCAGGTTTGGAGGTGGTGGTGTGGGTGGCTGGTTGGTGGTTTTGTGGCAGGAAAGGAGAGAGAAAGACTGAAAAAGGAGGAAAGAGAGGGGTTGACTTTTTTTTTTTTTTACAGGTTAAGCAGGTCACCCTTCCACTTGGACCGTTTTCGTAAAAGACCCTCCAAAGTTGGAACTGGTGTGGAATAATCGAAAGTTGGGATTTTTTATGGAAGGGTAGTCATAGTTGAGCTTGCTCTTGTCAATTTTTACTATCTATTAAGTGATCAAACTACTCTCTCCATCTATACGTAAATTTCACTTTACAGAAAACATGGTTCCAAGCCATCAAGAAGTCACATCATATAGAAGTAGTAAAGAAAGTGACGTTTTGAGAGGAGCAAATAACAATAATATAAGTACAGGATATTTTTTTAATCTACACTAATATATTAAAGGAAAGGCGTTCCTAAACAAAGGACGGTGCCACGTGACGCTCTCCTAAGGGGGTTTTACTCCATGTAAAACACATACAATAAAAAAAATTAGAAATTGCATAGTATAGGATTTGATCCCGCTACCTCAACAATATATACTAAAGTCTTAACCACTAGATCCAAGTAATATTCAGTGTTATCATCTTAAAGCATAATGCTAATAAATGAAAATTTTCCTTACCTGAGGCATAGCTCGGGCCTAAATAACTAGTTAAGATCTAAACAACGATTCAGCTAGCTTGTAATATGATGATGTTTTGTAAGCGAATTAGTTAAATTTGTTGACCTTACTTATAATACGAAAATAAAATGAGTTTAAGCTTATCAGATAGGCTAGGTACGCTCTCGTATAAGAATATCCAAAGGTTCAATTCAAGAACATCCCAGATAGCAAAATTGCATTTATGTAATTATAAAGAATCTCTCCATTTCATGAAGAAGTACCCCATTATAGTTTATATACGTTTTAAGGCAAATTAAAAAAAGAGTGTGAAATATTCCGGACAACATGATTTCTTTACTTCATTTGATGAGAATACAATGTGTAGAGCATGGGGGAGAGAGTGTGTAATTTAAGGGTCTTAACTGTTCAACTTATAAACTTACATGACATTTTATAATATAAGTTAAGATCAGATAAAATAAGATAAGATCAGATTAGATAAAATAAGAAGATAAAATAAAATAGGATCAGTAAGATAAGATCATATCAGATAAGATTTTATAAGATCTTATAAGATAAGATAAAACAAAATAAGTTGAACAGAACAGACCTAACATATACACCTAGTGCATAGGTTTAGCTATTTAGTTCTACCTTTGCTCAACAAAACTGATATATGTGTCATAATTAATTAAGGGCGTTATTCTTTTAATTGAAATAACATAATTTAACGAAACAAACTAAACTTGAATTTGAAATTGCTCAACTTGACGTGTAGCACGAATATTTGAAGTCGAGTTGTTTTTGAGAGGTGAGCTTGAAAATTGTAACTAGTTAATAGCATTTTTAATGTGACAGAATTGGAAAAATGTGACCAAACTTTTCTAGTATATAATATCTTAAACAACTTAGTACTAATACAATATGATCAAATAGACCAATACCTTAACATCATCACAAATGGTACTAATTTCATTTCCAAATAGACCAATACCTATACATCATCACAAATGGTACTAATACCATATTAACAGCACTGACAATAAAACTTGTTACCAGCAAAGAATTAAGCAAATAGAGAAGATGTAAAAAAAAAAATTGACAATTAAGAGGAAAGAAGCTAAGAAAACTTGAATTCACAGCCATCCCAAAAATCTCCATCCTATAGACTATTACACAGAAAACAGAGAAAAGTGAGACAGCATGAAAAATTGCAGAAAGAAACCCACCAAACTCCTCTAAAAAAGATGGGAGTTGTTTTACTTTTAGCTACATATATTTGGTATGGAGGGAGTAGCATCTGGGTTTTGCTGCTCCTTCCATATCCTACCAGTTACCCTCAACTTTAACTCCTTCCGGTCTCCACCGGAGAAGAAAAGTGCCATATTCCGTTGGATGATGAGACCATCATGGCTATCTCTCACTTTCCGGTGGCTATCTCGAACACTTCGAGGGGTTCCTTCCCATGTAAGTTTCCTCCCATTTCCCCCAACCTCGAGGCTGTAGGTGTAGTTTCGCGCCTCATTTTCGTCACCCATGAAACGAAGGAATGCCATGTACACTGGGGCCATGCCTAGTTGAAAGGCTTCAAAGTGGAGGCAGAAGTATTGACCAAAGCAATGGAATACCTGGAAAGTAAGCAGATCAGAAACCAGAATTTTAATGTCAGACCCCCCTGATTGTGCTATTTGACAGCTATAGTGGTCTAGTGGACATCAAGCCTGCTTCTAAACTTTTTGTTTGGTGCTCAGTCCCCATCACAAGGCAGGGAAAATTGACCAAAAACAAGGAAATATCCAAGAACATTGGGCACATACTAGCACAAATTTTGAGTTAATGCAGCCTCTTATATGACAACTTACAGCTAAAGACAAACGACTTTTCTATGGATTATAAGGTCACCAATTATTCTGCTTATACGAGTAGAAAAAGAAAAAAATTATACTAGGAAATAGACACCAACAATCCCAACTATAAAATCTATTCTATTAACAGTTTCAGCTATTGATTAATTAAGATAGTCCCAACTTTGAACATGTTAGATATGTAAGAAAGAGCTCTTCTATTTTGAGAAACTTTACATTCCTCTCCCTTTTTGTCTATCACCGTATCCTACTTTGTACCTGTTTAACAAGTTATGATTCATCTGCACTGCTATGGGAAAACTTCCCCAATGCTAAAACTATCCCAGAATAATCAATTATTAAGGACAAAGAACTGTTCAAAGAAAAGATGAGGCATAAGTGTGACAACGATATATATATATATATGCAAGTATTGTTCACAAAAAAGCAGATTGATGCAATAAATTATTGCGATCCGGGAACCTGGAATTTTGAACTAAAACTTTGCTTACAATCAAAGATAACAAGATATGCATATAAGACAAGCCACTTCACCACTACGGTGCAAGTAAGAAGGGAAAGATGGCTTGATGTTATGATACGTAGCTTTTAGAAACCAACCTTATCCTAATTCTTGATCCAAAAACAAAAAAAAAGAAGAAAAGATTTAAAAACTCAAGATTAGTAAAAGGAGCATTTGACTTACTGTCAACATCCATGTAGCATTTTCCACTTCCCGGGGATTGGATTTTACATAGCGATGATTGAATGTACATCCAGAGTGCATGTCCACCTTGTGGTCATCCCTGAGATGGGTCACCAGGAAGGGGATATCACCAACGATAGAGCACTCAGAACCAGCATAAGGACAGCTGTATGGTCTAAAATTGCACACTGTCTCATGTTTGAGCTTGCTATAATAAGGAAATATTTCTGGACACCCCAAATTGTAATATCTACAAGGCAATTCAAGTGACTCTGCCACCTTCTCCAGAGCTAAGCATCTAATATCACCAAGCTCCTGCCTGCAAGTCGGGCATCGATTCTGCACTCTTGATTTACAGGTGGAGCACAATGTATGCCCATTATGGCACTGCAGTTAAACCAAAACCCATATCAATCATCTACATCAGCTTATATTACCTCAATCCTGCAGTTAAATATCCTCAACATCATCAAAGGGAAAGAGGATAGAATAGTTCGACACGTTTAACCAAAAGCGAAGAATATTCATTCCAGATTTCTTCTAAGAACAAGACAAAATAATAATTTCACTAAAACAAATCACAAGCAAATCAAGTGCCACCCCCATCCCCAACAACCCCCTCAAAAGAAAAAAAAAACACAGGGAAGAAAAAGGAGAAGGAACAAAAAAACAAAAACAAAACGTAAATAGCACTACTCTAATTTAAAGGAGAAAATTAAACAGCCTTTGTTTCATAATTCTTGCAATACTTCTGTTAAAGGGGAATGTCATAATAATAATAATACTTGCAACCAAGTCATATATAGTAACTTCTGTGTGGGAGAATTGCCAATGTACCACAGTACCAATACTACTTTCTCTCTCCTCTTTCTTAATTTGTTTGCCAACCTAAATGGGTGCAAGTAAAAAGAAACGGTCGTATATGTCTAAAGTCTAAAGATTGAACACACAAAGACTGCATAAGGCTCTGACAAATAGGCAAAGGGTTGTGCTAGAAACCAGAATATTTATAGAGGAAAGCTTAAAGATATGAATGTATTAATGGAGGTAAACCGACTAATACAAACTGATTCACTTTCGAGAGGTGAGAATCTCTCCCATGACTCACTTTCGAGAGGTGAGAATCTCTCCCAAAGGCACACTAATACAATATAATTTTCATGATCTTTTCTCTCTCCCCACTATGCTCTATTTATAAAGCTTCTACCCTAACAAAGTATCTCCTTAACTATCTTCTTCTTCAAGCTACTATCAATATAAAGCTATTTACTAAAATGCCCCTCTCCCTTATATCGATTCATTGCAGGCTGCCAAAACATTGCCCTCCCATTACATAGATCGCATCAAAGATGAAAATAGACAGATAAATATGCAAGAAATCTATCCCGCGAGTTGTAAATTGAGCCCTCTTACGCTCTGTTGCTTCGACACCTTCATTTACCTCAGGTGTCGCGTGTCAGTTCAACACTTAAGAAACTTCATTTCAAACCAAAAACTTTACATTTTTTCAACGAAATGGACGAGTCCGACACCCGTGTGCGAAACCCGAGTAGACACTTTATCCAAGACTGAGTAACATAGCTCTTAGCCTCTTACGTTAGTTACGTACTAATTGACTCAGTATATGATAGCCAGTAATAAAAATCTGCATATTAAGGCATGAATGCTGTTAGTTGAAATGTGATGATTTATACTTTTCCAGTCATTAAAGTTGCATGTTCTGGCATTTAATACATTATCTATTATTTGGATCAGTTTTATTTTTTGTTTTCTTATGGTTTTCAGGCGGGGAGGATACACTTCAGCATTACAAACAGTTGTTTACTTACTTCCAAGCCAACTATGTAGGCCTACTACAATCAAGAACTTGCATTCTCGTCCAGCTATAATATGGGACAGCAGATACATTTTGATACACTAAAATTAAATAAGTACCCCATATTCAGTGAATCCAATGATAGTATGACACACTAAAAATGAGTATATATATATAAAAGTCGGGGGAATGTACAGCATGCTGGATATTTTCTGGTCACTTATTTCGTAAAGAAATCCAGTCGTTAAGCAAAAGATGTTTGCTATTACAAAAATTAACTTGGCTAAAACCAAAGCGAACTTCTGAACAAAACAAACTGTTAAGGTTTCAGACACTATTACATGGAAAGGGGGAAGGTATATCTTACCTACCATTACAAAAAAACTCTTAAAAGTCTCAAATATGGAATGAGACAGACAATATAGGTCAGGTCAATCAAGCATCTCATATTACAGATAACAGAATCTCTTCTTAAAGTCCTTTCATATAGCACTACTTTGGCTCTAGAACTGTATAATTAGAACCTGCCTGCATTTACTCCCTCATAATTTCTTGCCTAAGACGGCAAATTTCTATCTCTAACCATACAAAAACTGCGTGGGAGATATCATCGTCGATCTAATCTTAAGATCAAGGCAGTAGAGCAAAAACCATCATTTCCCCGTAACTGAATCTTCCAATTCAGATATTATTGCCTCAAAACTCCAAAGTGTTTTATTGATGCAAACATGTTTGACTGGCTTTAAATGCATAAGGGCCACAAGCCATCAGGCATAAAATATGTAAATATTCCCCAAAAAACTCATAGACTATAGTCCTATTTACAAGTCAAGATCCTTGAATCAATTCTGTATCAAAATGACTCTGTAACTAGCATAAAAGAAAGTATTAGCTTCACCATCCTAAATTCACCACAAAAGCTAAGTATGTGATCACAAAGCAACTTAAGTGTAAAGTGAGACTCAACATCTTAACTAGAGACTAAAAATCTATCTGGGACATTGTTATAAAATGAGGTAATGTTAATGACTTTGAATTACATTATGAAGTAAAACAATCCTGTATAGATGTCCAAGGTAAAGACCATTCATTCTCAATATGACGTCTTTCTTCATTAATTTCATTAACATTACATACAAACTAAAGATAAAGTATTGGTCGGTAACAAATATCCTTGAAGGGATCATCCTAAGAACAAGAGACATTACATTTTTTTCACGGACACCATGATCTCTATCTACTACCTCCTAACAAAGCCATAAGTGTATGCTATCAACCTTCCCTCTCAACCTCGATAACTTGACACGTATTTAAAGGCGCCTTGTGATTGCGTAAGCAGTTCTCATAGACTAACTACTTAAATCTTTAAATTTTTCAATGTACCCTTCACTAAAAGCTCTTGTTTAAATCCTTTGGATCTAAATGTAAAAATTATTATTCAATCAACCAACAACACCATAAAAGAGACCACAAAATTTTGTTAGTGGAGCGTTCATACTTAGATCAAATCACACCATATCAATTTTGCAACCCACATTACATAAACTCAGACAACAAATATCAAACTTCACATTGTTTCACCTCATCAATCATACAAACCCTAACTAATACACCAAAATCCAATCACATTTCCCAAATCACCCCCCAAAAAACCAAAAGATTACACTATAATGTACCAAATTCAACATTACTCAATACCAATCACAATTAACAAAATTTCAATAAAAAAAAAACAACCCTTTTAATTCTAATCAATTACAAAAAAGAACAAACAACACCCAATAATTTCTTATTAAAGAAAATCAAACAATAACAAAAAAAAAGTAAGATAAAAAAAAGAACCTGATGTATAGGAGGATACATAGAATTTGTACAAACAGGACATTCAAGCAATTCATAGACGCTAGTAGCGGGTGCAATTGCTGTGGGACCCACAACATTGATTCTAGATTTGGCGGGAAATTGGTGGTTGGTTTGGTGGTTATCAAAATGAGGGATCTGTTCTTCCCCCAAACCATCAACTGAAGATACACACTCAATACTATCAATATCCATTTTAATTCAATTTTTCAACCTAAATCAATCAAATACCCAGAAATTCAATTGAAAAACCCAATTCTCAAAATCTCATAATCTTTTGTAATTTCAATTTAATTTCTCCTCCAATTTTCTCTCTCTAAAAAAATTCATCCTTTTTTTCTGTTTCTGCTTCAACTTAGATAGAGAAAGAAAAAGAAGTGAAGAAAATAAAAAAAGATACACTGAAAAAAATAAAAAGAAGAGAGAGAAGAAGGGAAGATCGATCGATTCCAAAGAATCAAACTAATCTTCCCTCACAAAAAGATGGGTTCTTTTCTTCTTCATTTACTCTCTCTTCTTTTTCTTTTTTTCCTCTTTCTCTCTCTAGAATATTTTTACAGAGAAAATCAAGGATCAGTGTCCATTTTTCAAATTGGGTTTTTAGCTGTTAGAGATCCAACGGATAGTAAAAAAAGTTGCATTTTCTAATTTTTCGGTTTTTCTAGAGAGAGAAAAAGAGTGGAAAAAATGATGAAAAAGGGGTATAAAATATTTTTTTTTTTTTAAGAATGTGGAGAAGGTGTAATAGTGGTAGGATGAGTGTATGATGCCACGTTATTTGTGGGGGCTTTATAATTATTATGATGTCAAATAACGACTTTACAAGTTGGAGTATGTATAATGGTGTCACATTGCTTTGCTTTTAGATATGTTGTTATTAATATTACCTAAGTTTAGTGGTGTGCTACTAGTTAGTTGGGTTACTTGAGTGGTTGTTTTGGGTATATGATTGGTTACTACTTACTTGGTTTAGTTGGTTGCTTGCTTTTCACAATTGTTTTCTTCCTCTTGATTTTAGTGGGTTATTACTTTGGTTGTAGTAAAAAAGAAGAATGAATAGAAGAAATCTTACTCTTTATCTTAATGAAAAAGAAAAGTTTGTTGTGAAGTTTTTAGATGGGAAGAATTGAAGATTTTTTTGGAACTAATGATTCAATGTAGATAGCTGTTATTTACATGAGTTAGTCTTGCGTGCCAGCCCACGCTAATATTATCATGACTGCCCACTTATTTAATATAATGACTTTTTTTCCATATAAGAACCTTTTAAAAATCTTAAGTTACATTATACGTTCTTTCCATCATAAAGTAACCGTTTTTTTTTAATATACTACTCTTTCTTACATTATTTATCGTGATGCAATTTTCGTTAGTAACCTTTTTTTTTTTTTTACATAGTCAAACTTTAGAATCTATATCTACTTATTTTTTATATCTATTTTTTAATATAGTGAACTTTTTTTTCATAAATCACATGAATTAGCATTAGGTCAACACTAATTTAATGTGGACCAGGTCCATATAAGACTTTTACTATTTACAATTGTATTGTTGCGATGTATTTTATGGATGATAGTTTTACTATTTGGGTTGTTTTATATAGGCAATTTTTTGTTGGTTAAAGTTATATATGGCTGATATAGCCTATAAGTATGACAATTTTCTAACCATTAAATGAATGGCTTCCTTTGTCAATTTATACAATATAGTTGTGCCTAGTATTTGCTGATCATAACAAAAATACATTAAATCATTTGTTGTACATAATGAACGAGAAAGAAATATTTTTTATTGAACTGTTTTCTTAGTCAAACTTATGGGTCACAGCCAACATTATCAGTCCCGTGCAAATATTTGTGATTATTGGTTAGCTTTTGGATGAAGGTGCTCACAAAATCTCAGTAATTGATAACATTCACTTCCCCCCTTCCCTCCTAAGAGACCTTGCATAGTTACATGTGTAGTTGTGTCGGGTTTTCAATATGATGCAACACTTTCTTTATTTACTAAAAAAAAAAAGTATGCTCATACTTAATATGCACATCGAAGTTGTTCCAAACTCTTGTGCTTATAGTTCATGATACACATTTAACAAAAATACAAGAACTACAAGACCTCTATTCATTTATTTTTAAGTAAGATAAGGAAAAGTGTTATATACTTATATTGAACCAAAACCACACACAGGTCAACTCGACCCAACTATATATTACAAAAATAAAAGAAATCATAAAACTCTCTGCTTATAACGCTTACAATATCATGATTTACTCTTAGCATTTCTTTCTATAGAATCTTGTGCAATGTTATGATACATCATAGCCAAATATGCTTCTCAAATTCAACAACTATTTAACATACTTACACAAGAAGTCAATACATGTATGATATGCATAACGACTTGTTACTTCTCTTGAATAGCGTCTTTTGTCGATTATAGCAATTGATGTATAGTGTACTAAGGGTTCGTTTCCTAAACTTTGCAATCAACTCTTATAATTTCCTTGTCCACAATTATGACAAAATAGTATGAATTAAGTAATCCGTCCAAAAATTTTCTAGACATTTTTCTCTATTTTTCCCTCAAATGAACACACATAATACTTTTTGAAGAAATTGGCAACGACGGTTCATCTACAACTACTAGCTGTCTCCATCCACCATCAATAGTAACACTTATCAATATTTTGCAAGGACACTTCGCTGCTCCATGAAAGAAAAACCCACCAAATAATTGAGGAAATAAGATATTAAGGTTATGCCAACAATGGTCATTTACACTTACAATACCTCTACCGAGAAGCTAATCAAGCTGCTGACTTCCTTTCTCCCGTTGAACATGAAGCCACTAAAACGACTGAATTCCAAATCGAGCGTGTTTGTGAACTTGAACTATCGTTTGGATAATATTGAGAAAATCCGCCCATAACTTGAGATTATGCCAAAATAATCAAATATAGAGATTATCTTGGAAAGATGGGTAAACAATGGCCTTCCTAACTAGTAGTATTGATCAACAGATGACGCAGAGGGTTAGAGGTAACTTTACAAAGCCACAAAATTTACAGAGTAGATTTTGAAAGAGAACATACATACTCGTACAACAAGCAGCAAGAGTGACATGCATGCAAGGGAGAAGATACACAAACAAATTCATTTCCTCAAAGAAAAAGGGTGTAGGCATTTCAAATTTCCAGAAAATGATACAAATATATGTGTTCCTCTTTCTTCTTCTTTTTTGCATACCCTTTACTGCCTCACCCAGCTATCTTCTAAAATGATTGCTCTTTATTTTGTACTTCTATGGATACTGTACAGTGATGAAACTACAAATGGGATCCCTCCCTCGATCCGAAAGTTCTACATGCTAGCAACAACTGAAGGGAGGTCAGTTTCTGCCTCGACTTCTCCTTCAGAACTTTCAACCTCGTTCCGGTTTTTCTGTGAAAGATAGCGGTCTAGGGCTCCCTTCCCGTAAAGAATGTTACCTCCACGCCCTTTGCCTTCTAATCCTATTGCTTCTTCATCGACAATGACAGCATCAATGATACCATCACCCGTTCTTGTATCGGGAATCTGCATGATATACATCACACATTATGTTCATTTTCTTTTAAAAAAAGAGCAAACAAATCCCTCAAAAAAAAAAAAAGAGCAAACAAAGTGATGACTACATTCCCCCCTTCCATTAAAGAGTCCAGATAATTGGAAATTTGTTGTCCACCAAACATATGAAGAGGGGGCTTTTTGGGAAATTCACTCAATATGGGCTCCAAGCCAATTCCTCCTCCCTTTGCGGTGGAGAACTGGGCTTTCCCATTTTCCTTTGTTTGGTTTGTAAAGGATGGAAAACAATTTTCCAATTGGTGGAAAATAGTTTTCTCAATGGTGGACAACAGCTTTCCAATTCAAAGGGAGTAGTAACACATTTTCCTCCCTATTTTTCCCCTACCTATCCCATTTCTTATTCTCCCTACTATTCACGCAAGGAACTAAACAACGAAAAAAATTAAGATATAATTGTGCTTTCCATTGGAAAATATCTTTTCAAGGAAAATCATCTTCCATTGAGAACGATTTCCATCCAACCAAACGGAACCTAGTTTCTTTCCCCATAAAAACCCATAATGAGAAGACCTGCAAAGTAGTATGCACATATTCTCAACAATGAAGTACACATGAAGCTAAAATTATCATGCTACCTCGTACATGGCATCCATGAGGACGTTCTCCAGAATGGCCCTCAATCCCCGAGCTCCTGTATTCTTAATTATTGCCTTTTTTGCAATCAATCTCAATGCTTCGTCTGTAAAATGGAGTTTCACCTGTAATAAGGAAAAAAAAAATATACAACTCAAACTTCGGCACTTATCAGGAAGCATAACATGGAACCAACATAGCAGTGAAAATCGGGAAACTCTCATGGCTGCCACCCCTGGACCCCATTTAAGATCTTATGACTTATAATGAAGACCAATCATCCAAAACCATGTAAATCTGTAACAATTCTGGAAAAAGTGGTTTTCGAGAAATTACTTACTCCATTCATTTGAAACATCTTTTTGTACTGTTTGCCTAGCGCGTTCTTTGGCTCTGTCAGAACCTATAGAACAAGAACTATGTCAATGAAGCATTGATGGTGAAATAATTGATATGATTACAAAACCATGTGTATAATCACAGAAGAGAACACATATTGAGCAATAGAAAAAGGATTACCTCAACAAGTTGATTTTCAGTAAGGGCTGATAGATTAACAAGAATTGGGAATCTTCCAACAAATTCAGGTATCAAACCATAAGCAATAAGATCACTACTTTCTACCTGAAAAGGTACAAAGCACACACACAAAAAAAATCAAACTTTTAGAGAAATACTGATTGAGATTTTGAAACATAATTTCTTCCAGTCACTCGACTGCAACCTAAGCACAAACTTACATTATCCAATAAAGATGAAGCTATAGCAGCACTTGTGGCACCACCTGTTCTCATGTTTGCACGTACGGGAGCACCAAAACCAATAGAGGAATCATGGCGTCTGGCACAGAAACAGGATATTTCTTCATCAACACAACAATTTCACACTCCAAACAAAGCAAAGCACTAAAATAGGCAGAAAGAGGATATAAAACCTTTCTGAGATGGTTTTCTCCAAGTCAATAAAAGCACCCCCGCAGATAAAAAGGATATCCTTTGTGTCTATCTGTTAAACAAACACATCAGTTAGTAAGAATTCAAAAGCCATCAAGGAACAGTACATTATAATTGCTACAGTTTGATATATCCTAGGCATAATCTTAACATGTCAAATACATATACTTCCTCCGTTCTTTTTTAATTGCAACGTTTCCCTTATTTGAAAGCTCCACATTAATTGCAACGTTTCTATATTTGGCAATATCTTCTCTCTATCTCTGTCCTATCACATGGGTCCCACTTTAATCTATCTCTATCTTTCTCCTCTTCACATGGCTTTCTTAAATAATGTGCCAAGGGGTGATCTTGCAGTAATAATGGAACGGAAAAAGTAGTTCACTAAAGTTACTAACACTTGTACCCATGTCATAATATACTATGATCAATTGATCATCTTAGTACATCAACACGGACAAGCAAAGTGTACATATATTCCAGAGAAGTTATCAACTCTTACACCATGTCAAAATACACTCATCAATCCCAGTACATACAGTTTCGAACACCAAAGTACATGTCGAAATATATCCAACCCCCCCCCTCCTTCCCATATTCCGCAACATTTGTTTTATTGGGAAGGAGCTAGCGATGTGAGGAAGAGGGTGGAAGGCTCAATGTCTTGCAATGTTATAGAATTTTTTTATAAGAACTTCGAATACAAATCGATGGATGGTTCATCAAGGTGCATGTGGAACTGAATTTTGATTAGTATCTCAGGGATTCTTTTGACAGCTTTGCATTTCCTAACGAGGGATCTAGATTTCAAAGTTCATATAGATATGTTTAAATTTGTCATCATAGCTCAAGGTGTTGTCATGCGACTATATGACAAGCCAAACTATCTAGTACACCTATTGTAAAAAAACCATATATTTGTAGGAGTTGTGGCTTGTGAGAGAATTGCACCAATATATGGTACAACCATTGTATCAAAAATCTTCTGTAAAAACTTTATCATTTGAAGGTAAATGATTAGATTGATCATAACCCATCCTACGAACTAGTGGGTGGAGGTGGGGGTACCTTAACCAGATGTCAAGCAAAAACTACCCTCAAGCTTTACCCACAAAATCCTGATTGAGGTAAAGCGGATGACTGGATGAGCTCTCCATCTCGAGTAAGAGTCTAGGGTTCTGATTAATTGGAAGATATAATGTTGTCAAGTGCACTATCACCCATCCTACCAACTCTACAGTTACCTTAAGCTGAGGGGAAAGAAAGAGAGCTCTGTTGGGGCATTTTATACGTAGTATGTCATCCCATCAGCCTTCCCTAGAACTACTCTTAATCCAACACTAGTAGTGGTGGCCTGGTGAGCTACACTAGGATGCCCTCCTACTCCAATTAAGGAGCAGGAGAATATAGAAATCACAAAACAAGTAGCTGTCAGCTCACACATGCAACAGTTTGCACAATCAGTCAATTACACTTTTATACCCCAAAAGGCAACGTCGTCTCAGTAAGAGCGCTCTACTCCCGCTTAAGTTCACAAACACGTTGCAGCCTTGATATGTCATTACCTTATTTTGTTTCCTGCTGAGCTCAAAATTGTTAAAGGCCAAATAAACAAGTGACCACTATGATTGTCAATGGAGCCAAATAATTCCCCAGCCTCAGCAAAAGTTCCTCATAAAGAACAGCATTATAATCAGAGAGGCATGAAACTTTTGGCTTAATTACCCCAAAAAATGAGTCAAATTATCACTATTAATACCTGAATATTGTCACCCCTGGGATGCTTCCGAGCTCCTTTCTCAGGAACATTGACGATCTGGTAAGAATAGCAAAGATCGATTTATGAAATCTTATTCTCTAGACCAAGTTAAGCAAAGGGAATACAACAAAGATCAAGTAAGCAAGCTGTGAGCTAAGCCTTCCAAACTTCCAACTGCAGTGACACAAAACAAGTAATCATATAGTCGAGGAAGCTAACTATATACACTAAGCAGCAATAGAGATATCCGGATTCCACTAAAGGAATCCTCAGGCAATGGAACAGCAAAATAATTGGATATAGGCTTAGCAAATGAGATCCTACATATTATTTCCACCAGAAAGTTCAATCATGTTGCCTATGAACACAGATCATCTCCATCTCCCAAAAACAACGATGTTCTATTTATAAAAATCAAATGTTGGGAATGCTTGAAGAGGAAAATAGGGGGGAGGGTTAGGTTTTTATGTATTTGTTAGTTAGGTGTCATCATCTTAAGATAGGAAATGGATGAAAAGACCTGGAGAGGATCCTAATGGGTTACGTAACCCTTCAGATTAGTAGATTACTCTGTGCTGTGGAGACAATCCTATATTGACAGTACAAAAGCTAGTTCTTTATTACCAATATGGGTAAAATGATTCCAACAAACACAGTCAACCTCATGAGAGCTTAAAAAATCAGATTAACCTACTTTTTCTTGAATACTTCAATCACTCAATAACAAGCACCAAAATCAACCAGAAACTCAAAAGTACAACATTTAAGTTCCCAATGCAAAAAAAAAGGAAAAGGAAAGTGTTTCCAATTCTTCTAGAAATCAGGGTTGAAATAAATTAGGGACATATGTCAACAAATGGACTTACTGTTCCTTCCAACATTTTCAGTAATGCCTGCTGGACACCCTCTCCCGATACATCTCTACTGATATTAAGGCTCTCAGCCTGCAATTTTGACAAATTCATGATCAATTGTGAGTAGATAAAAGATCAAACCTACTAAATCAACAGTAATAGGAAAGAATCAAAGGAAACCTTTTTGGTAATTTTGTCGACTTCATCAATGTACACAATGCCTTGTTGTGCAGCTGCCACATTATAATCGGACACCTGGAGAAAAGAAAACAAAAGAAGATTGAGTCATCAGACTTAGCATAAAATTTGACTTTTGCTTTTTCCAAAGTAGAGCCGCATAGCACTCAGAGAGGACTTATATATTACTAAAACCTTGCAAGACAAATGAATAACATCAAACTTTGTCCAATAAATTAAGGTAATTGAATTTCTTAGCAGTGAAACAACAGATGCTGCAGGTGCAGCTACTTTTCAGAGGAGGCACAGTGCTATTAGTAATTTACACAGATAAATCAAAACACACACTAGTCTACTACTTCTATTAGTACCATTACTATTAATACTATTACACAGATAAATCAAAACGTACACTAAGAATGCATGAATGCTAAAACACCAAGAAAATTAAGAAAATGAAGAACCAGTGAAGTGAACAGAAAAACATATCTTTGCTTCCTTGAGTTCCTCCCACATACTCTCAGTTCCTCTAACAAGAACACCCTTTTCCCACAAAAAGCAACTAAATAATCTAAAATTCAACTCCATTAGCAAGACAAGATAAGATGGTGACAAATACCACAAGGCAAAACAGGTAATACCGCATCTAGCTTAATTAGAGAATGAGCAACGACTATTGTGTTGAGACTCTTTGATTTCAATGTAAATGAGTCAATGAGTTAATATTCTCTTTGATTCGATAATAAACTTCACATGTCCTTTTAGGGTGTGCCAAACTTCACCCTTCAACTTCAATAGTTTACATATTAATTACTCCTCTTCTATCTCCAATATATCAACCCTTCTCTTATGTCCCCATCCTAACACACACACACACACACACTCTATCTCTGTCTGAATCCGATTTCTTATACACATTTAACATCATGACAACGCAAAGGGTAAAGACGTAAAGTTTCTTTTGGGATGGTGGGAGTGATACATGTAGTGATTTTGGTATGTGAGCGATCGAGGGAGAGACAAAGCTCGTAAATGCTCAAGGTGTATGAATTCCAAAGTGACTAGGGAGTAGTGACTACAAACTACAAAGTAGAAAGAAACAACTTGAAAGTTTATTTGCTAGCTAAAAAAGTCATGTCAAGATATCTTACAATATTACACCAGAACCGGAAACGGTTACTCATCCAGTATTATAGATGGTTGCCTAGTGAGTTGGTGAGGAATGAATGATCACCATCTCTTGAGTTCCACAGAGTATGTGAGTGTACTCTCATTTTTTGGGTTGTAAATAATAAGAGAGGGTTTATAAGCTTTCTCTAGTCAGAATTTGTACTCAATGAAAACAAATAGGTGAATACATGTAAATTAAAAGGCCTAGAGGAGCCACATAAAGTTATGTCCTACATTGCTTGGATATTACTAATTTTGTATGCTCCTAATTTCCCAACAATAGGAGACCTTAGAAAATTACAGGACGAAACAGTTGCATGGATTCATTCAGAAAACGAATTTCAATCCGCCCCGTGAACTTACCAAATTGAAAAGCACAAGTATTGTGACTTCAAATGCGAAAGACAAACATGGGTAACGGATGAGTTTAGATGTCCACCAAACATAAGGAGTAGGCCTAACTGATCAATTGCCACAACATAAATTTTCATTCAAAACATTAACAGAAGCAAATCCAAAATTACCATGAGAAGCTTGTATAAAATCGACTCTACATCTTCTCCGACATATCCTGCCTGCAGGCATGAAAAGAACACATTACCAACCAGCAGCCAAATCACAAGAATATTTAAAAAATCTCCATCGGACATTTGAGTTTCCGATCCGTGATCCCAGTCCAATTCTAATATCATACTTCCTCCTTTTTACTTGCAGTGTTTCCCAATATAGGGAGTTACATATTACTTGCAACATTGACATTTTTGGCAATATATTATCTCTTTCTCTCCCCTCGCACATGGGGTTCTTTATTTTATCTTTCTCTATCTCTCTCCTCTCCTAAATTTGTGTGCCATACCTCAATGTTGCAAATATATGAAGTATATAAATAATAATAAAAGAGGAAGTATTAGTCAATCTCTTGAGACAAACAAGTTCACCACAGTTATGCAGAATTTTATACATGCATTGTGGCACATATCTAGGCTAAAACACCACTGAAATGGACGCCATGTAATCCCAAAAACAGTTTTCCCAAATATATCCTCACATACGCAGATAAGATCAGGTAAACACACAGATTATTTGCATAACAGGCAAACCTACAGAAAAAAGGTGTTTCAGTATCCATATACATTTGCAACCTCCTAGTTCAACAAACAAACACATTGCATGATAATAACAAATTGAACCAACATATTTTAGCAAACTTAGAGTTTCTGATTTCATATATTCATCTGGATAACAAGTCTTCTCCTCCTTAAATAATGGGCAGAAAAAAGATGTCAGAATATATTCCCTAGATATGAAACAGTGACATCCATCAGCATCACAAATTAGTTATGTTGAACAATAATGGATCATTTGGAGAAAGGTAGTCATTTTAGGGAATGCTAATGAGCTTGTGTGCAGTGTCAAAGATCCTGCATATGGATATCCACAATGATGCATCTCCACATGCAACTTAATTAAACACATATGCATACCCTTGGACAACATTTTCACAATTTCTGTTTACAGACAAATCATTACAACTCCAATCATTTATTACCTTGTACAAAACGGGGCATAACAGTATTTAACGATTATCAATCATTGCAGATAATGGACCACTGTAAGACATAATTTCTCAGTTACCTGAGTCAATGTGGTTGCATCTGCAATTACAAAGGGTACATTCACCAGCCTCGCCAATGTTTTTGCAAGTAATGTCTTCCCTGTCCTTGAGAAAACATTACAAGCATGTAAATGAGACGAGTAATGAAAATGAATGAACACAAAGAAATATAAACACCAACCTCTGAATAAGAAAACTAAAGCGAAGGTACAAGAAAAGGAAAAGGTATCTAGTACCCTCTTTCTCTATATCATCTTTCCCTTTCACAGTCCCCCTCTTCCCCTTTCCCAGGTTTCAACATAGCAGCAAGGTGAGCAACAATGGGAAGACCAATTTTTCGACAAGCCTAACAGCGACATCTTCAACCCTGGAAGGGTTATGAGAGCTTCTGAAGAACAGCTTCTACTTCTAAAAAAACAAATTTCTCAAAACTACGTCTAGAGAAAGTCTGAGGTGTTTGGTCGCCTTATTCAAGAAGTGTTTCTGAGATCCTTTCAAAAAAAAAAGTGTTTTTGAGAAATAGAAACTATTTGGGTATGTAATCAAAGACAAAGCCATTTCTTGAAGACCCCGCAAATGTTTTTTAAACGGAAGATAACATTAGTAAAAGCCTTTTCCTGAAAAGATTGTGGAGGGAAATAAAATTGATAGTAGTAATGGAAAAAAGAACACCATCTACAGGTAAAAGAAACTATCATATAATGTGTAAGAAAAGGACAAAATAGAGCCATATAAATTAAAAGAATAAGCATAACCTTTAGCAAAAGGGGAAAAAGAAATGCACTATATGTCTCCTTAGAAGATGGGACAGTTTCTTACTTGAAGTCCACTATATTAAACCTATCATGCCACATATTACTATTAAAGCTCATGCCCTTTGCAAAATATAATTAGTTCAAGTCATGCATAATCTTCTCATTCCAACTTTCTATGATCCACCTCTTTTTATCTTCCAAATCCTTTGAGAGAGTCTTCTTGCATCACCTACTAACTTGGGCATTAAACGCCTCTAACTACGGTTCCCAATCTATCTATGTCTCATTTCTCGGTTTTAACATCATAAAATTAACCTCCAGTTTCTCTCAGATCACTCCATTCTCAATCCCATTTACGTATGGGTTTAAACTTGTTTAACTGGCCAACCATCTTGACTGCAACTCTAAAAATTTGCCCTAAAGTAAAAATTCAACATCTCCTTGAACAGTTGAGGCACTCCAGTCAAACCTAGGGCTGTGAAAAACTGACCCAAACGTTTACCGAACCCGAACCCGACCTGAAATAAGCGGGTTTGGGTTGAGATTTTTGACCCATTTAAGTAAATGGGTTGACACGACTTACCCATTTAATTAAATGGGTTAGGTTAAGGTTGACATTTTCAACCCGAAATTAATCTGCTTTGACCTGTTTAACTCATTAAAATATAGATTTCCTAAAAAGTTATGTTAAAGTTGGTGAAAATTTTAAAAATACTAATTGTAGAATACAAAAATTGAAAAGAAAATCTAATCATGCATACTTTTATGTGACTTTATTTTGCAAACTAATAAATTTTAATAAAAATTTAATACTAATAAATATGTAAATGGGTTAAACGGGTTATATGGGTAACCCGTTAAATAAACAGGCCGGGTCAAGGTTGAGTTTTGCAACCCGTTTAATAAACGGGTTAGGTTTGAGTTGGGACATGTTCAACCCGTTTATTATTAATCCGAACACGACCCGACCTGATCTGTTAATCAGCCCTAGTTAAACCACCCGCATCAACATATCGAAATACAAACAACATCTCATCCATCTCACTTCCTTAAGTACAGGTATTGTCTTTGGTGTAGCTTCAGTTTCGAGATTGAGGTTTTCTTACCTTCCCTAAACTCACATTCCAAGTACTCTTTATTAATAATACTGAATATGAAATCATTTGACTACAAGGTATCTCTCAAAAGTTCCAACTTGTCACTGACATCTTCTCTAGCGACTTCCATTAAATTTCATATCATTTGCAAGTAGCACACCATGGCACTAATCTTTTATTGTCCTGGAAAGCGCATCTACATTTCAGGTGTAATAAAAGACTCAAAACCAATAGTAATTCCTATTTCCTCTAAACACTCTACAACTTCTCTGGGTATGCAATCATCAACCTTTTCCTGGTCAAGAAAACACAGTTCGTGTCTGCATAGTAGAGCACTACTTCTTGGAAGATATATTGTCTCCATCATAGGCCTCCTAGACATAAAACCTAAAAGGTTCTCTAAGCTATATGTATCTTTTGTCATTTTCTTCTCGAACATCTTCTCCCATAGGGTCATATAGTAGACGAGTAACTTTGTATCCATACAGCTATTACCAATTTGGATCCCCTTGTATAAAGGATTATATAGACTTGTATGGCGTTGAAAGCAATCATCGTAGCTTCATAATATTGGATAGGAAAGGCTTGCTTCTTTTTTTTATCCTCTTTTGAGAAAGAAAGCAAAAGAAGCTTCTTGTTTTCTATCACAATATACAGTTTGTCACCAGCATGCACAGCCTGAAGAAAAGCAAAGACTAAGGCAAAGTTCATAGATAAAGAAAACAGCGTGGCCTTTAAGCTACAGAAGTTCAACCCACCATCCCCCCCTACTCTTACCCCCTTCCCCTAAGAAAAGAAAAAAGAGCCATTTCTTTCCTCCCAGCTGTTCACGCAAGTCACGAACCTCCAACAAGGGAAATACATGGAATAAAAAACCCTTACTTATTCCCAAGAACAGAATCTAACTCAAAAAAGAAAGGAAGATCTTCATCTGAAGTATCAATAACAAAATTTGAGATCATGCTGGAGAACAGTAATCAATGATGACAACAGATTACCTGACCCTGTGGGGCCCATTACAAGAATGTTGCTTTTTTCGAGCTCCACTACTTCATCAGCAGGGTCTGATTTTCCATTAGCTGATTCCCCTGATTGCCTAGCTTTCCACATTCATAAAAGCAATTAGGTAATTTCAGCAAGCTATTTCGTATCATATATACAATTGCAGCAGAAACCGCAACTGTTAGTAAGATTATATAAAAAATGAGGCCCTTGTGAGAGTGTGAGGCAGATATTGTTGGTTAGGCTCTTTGTAAAATCAATGTAAAAGTCTACAACTTGTTCCGCACAAGCTGTGCAAAAGAGTGTCAAAGCTCTAGATTTTTCTGCAAATCTAATATAACCAAATCATCAATACTTTTTCCAATGAAGAAAAGAGGAGCCGGACTAAATTTCAATTCAAGTTAAGATTATATGATAAACTGTATAGAACATAACATGATCCGTGTTCCAACATTAGGCTTGCAATAATAATTCTTCTGATTGTGTCCCTAAGAAGTAGATAGTACTTCGTCCACAAAAGAAAAAGGATAAAATGTAATGGAATCACCAACCTTTGCAAGGTCTCATAATATATTCTCTTATAATGATTATAAACAGCAACAGAGAGCACCTGCAAACATCATATTGAACAAAGAATGCGCACCGATATTTCAGTACAAATTCGTTCATGACAACAAACAGTCAATAACAAAACTAATGCAGCAACAATATATCCTCTCAGGACTCAAGAATATAAAACTGAAATCATATTAACACATCAACAGCTAATCAGCTATATTTATCCCACAAAATAACTAGGAACAACCATATTGTTCATTCTCATGAATTACCCAAAAACTAAGGGCCCGTTCGTTATCGTTTTTTGTTTTCAGTTTTCAGTTTTCAAAATCATCATGTTCCCAATAAATTTGACTAATTTTTTATTCATTATAGGACATATATCATATGACTTTGAAAATCAAAAAACCAAAAAACAGAAAACCACAGTCATACCGAACGGGCCCTAACTAACCAAATACATCCACAACACTCATACAAAGAGATCAAACATAATTCTCCAAAGCTCAATATCAGCAACAGAACACAGTAAAACAAAATGCCAAATTCACATTTTCAGCAATCTTCAATCTCAATTATCCAATAGCAAACACATCTATATTAATACTACTGACTCACTGCTATATCATTGAATCAAATTATATCTCAACTTCCAAAAAATTAACTAAAATTGCATCATAAAGGAATACCTTCTTAGCTTTCTCTTGTCCAATCACAAACTTATCAAGTCCTCTACAAATCTCCTTAGGTGTAGGAAAACTACCACCCAAACTTGACCCACCCCAACACCCATCCTTTGGATTGGATCCAGACCCACCACCACCACCTGCACCCGCATTCGAACCGCCACCATTTCCACCACCTCCTCCACCACCACCACCACCTCCACCTCCACCGCCACGGGCCCGAACCACAACTCCATCAGATGGAGGCTGCCACACCTCTGGTGGGTCCCCAGAACACCTCAAAACATTAGAATCAGAACCCAATTTCCTCTTATGATGATTAGAATTAAACCTCATAAAGTTAGTGCCTTTATCCATGAATTCCCCACGAAGTGAAACAGGTTTGAAGGACATGAAATGATAAGGTGTGTTTATAAAGTAATCTTCTTGTTTAGCTTTGTTGGCAGCATAAGAACTTGACATACGACCCATATGCATATGCATGTGGTTCATCACAAAGTATCTGAATTGATAAGCTGTTAAGATTGCTGTTTCTTTAGTTGATTTCGATCTTAGAGCTGCTGCTGCCATGGCGGATTTTAGATTGGATAAACAACCACCAAAAAAAAAAAAAAAGAGAGAATTTTTTAAGAGATTTAAAGGGAAATTGAAGAAATTAAGACATGGGTTTTGTAGATTTGAGGATGAATTAAATTGGGTTGGTCTTAGATTTCGTCAAAATTAATGAAAACGAAGGTAATCTTAAAGAAGAAAAAACTGGGAGAAATTGAGACAGTAAATAGATAATACACCTAATTTGGGGGGCAGATGTGAAATAGAAATGGGTAGTTATAGTTTTTTTTTTTTTTCTGGGAAATTAGAAACCGTCAATTTGTTAGGAAAAATGATGATTGATGATATAAATGAGCAGATATTCACAAATCACACACACAAAGAAGATGAAGTCATAGAATAAACAACTACTTTCTCTCTCCTCACTTTAGAATATCTTTCATTTTTTCTGGATGAAGTGGGTTGAGAATGTGTCGTTTTATGTGGATTATTGAGTGTGTAGGAATCTTGTCTTTGCTTCGTAGTAGTACTATCAAAAACTGCAATCTGGCAATAGAAAAGCACAGTAAATTTTACTAGTAGAAGACTTTTACTTGAGTTGAGTGTATTCTGGAACTCAAGGTTACAACTTTAATCATGGGAGTCTTGAGGGTTTATTTATATATTTAAATATAGTTCTAAAATGGTTTTTTGTGTGTTTACCCTTAATCCAAAAACTTCGAGCCCGTTCGTTATCGTTTTTTGTTTTCAGTTTTCAGTTTTTTTAAAACTAAAAACAAAAATTAGGAAACCAGAAAAAGTGGTTTTCATTTTTTAGTTGTCAGTTTTCAAAATTATCATGTTTCTAAAAGTTTGACTAATTTTTTATCCATTGTAGGACATATATCATATGAATTTTAAATACAAAAAACCAAAAAACTGAAAACTACAATGATACCGAACGAGCTCGAATAGTCAAGGCAATAATTACATGCATTAGGCTTAACCAATTACTTGTACTCCTCTTCTAGCGTGGTCGAAACTCATACTCCATCAATTTCAAATACACTTTTTGTTAGGCTCTATTTAGTTTGGGTGGAAAATGATTTTCCAAGGGAATGTACAATTTATAAATAAGTACTATTTTATTTGGTTCATCGCAAGAAAAGTTGAAAAGCAAAGGAAATTAAATTGGAGGGGAGAAATTGGATGAAAGAAGAGAGGAATATAGAGAAAGGTAAGGAGTAAAGAGATGATAGAGAAGTTAGTCAATTGCAGCCGCAACGAATTACTACAATCTTATTTTTAGTTTTTTTTTTTAACTTGACATAATTAGTTAGGTTTTTTTGTCTTACTAGTTAATTAGATTAGAGAAAATGCTTTTGTTCATTCAATATCAGTACAACTTCAAAGTCATTGGGATCATTTCTAAGAATTATAATTGACTCATCATATCATTCATGACATGTCTATTTAGGTTTGTATTTAATTCATCAGCCATAAATAATAGAATGAAAATAACGCTAATGTATATTTATCTTATATTTATAACAAAAACTTTTAAAGACAGCTTGATGACCTCTGTTGTAAGAGCTAAACCACGACAGCTGAACATCCAAGTAATGAAATTCCTTTTGGCCTAGAAATAAAAGATCTCATTTCAACTTGCAAAATTGCAAATCTTGTTGGCCATAAATAACAACTTAAAAATTGTATTGTTATTTTCTATAAGTAAAACAAGAGTAGAAGACTGAAGGGAATAATGCACTGGTATAAATGTATAATGCCAAAATCAGATCCCACATATTGATTAACAATGTGGAAATAGTATAATACTCCACCTAGGCCTTTGTTGACATTATCAATCAACAATAAAGAAAAATTATATGATCCACAATCCATATAATACATGTGCACGGTCCATTGTAGCTTACTTCATGTATGTAACGCATGTGCGAGAGTCCAGAGTCCAGACACCAGAAAGAGGGAAGCTTGAAGTTCTACTTGAAGTTCTACTTGAAGGGTGGGAACTGGGAAGTTAAAATTTATGCTTCAAATCTTACTATATTTTTTTTGGGCTCGAATAATGTTCAGAGTTTTTGCATGAAAATTGTTAATAGTCTCACAGATAAAATCATAAATAGAAATTACGATAATTATATAAGTTTTCGTTTTTTGAAGTTATGTTAGATATAATTATGAGATGAAAAGTATGAGAATTTATTGTTATATTAATAAACCCACTCATTAATCTTACAAAACCACCATGCCTAACACCACCACAACGATCCAAACACAATGTATCTTATTGAGAGTAGATCAAATGACGGTGTAGGAATTTAGATGCTTAATGCGGAAAACGAGTATCACATACTCAAACATCTAACACCAAGATCTTTGCATAAACTAACATGAATCTATAAAGAGTGTAGAATATACCTCTTGATGCGTGAATTCCACTTTCACCTCTAGCCTTCTAGTAGAGATCCTTAGAACGTCAATCGCCGTTCCTCTAGTGTTGGTCCACGAACAACCCTTAGATCACCACGTATGCTAGTACGGAAGAGTGTAGAATCCTCTTGCTTTTGAGGTGTATGATGGCCAAATGAATGAGAGAGAGGAGAGCAAAAGAAAATCAGATTTTCTCTTGCCAAAAGTGATGTACTTACATCTCCTTTGTAACCCCCATATGATTATATAGGGTGGTTACAAAGAGATGATTCATGAGGCTTTATTTTGCCTCATAATGTCATACATTATGAGCCTAATAAACTCATGAGTTACAACTCTTCCATCAATCATAAAAACCGCCCAACCCATTTCACAAATGGATTTGGGTAATATCCAAGGGTTGTCATATTGTGTGACCTCATAGGACCCAATACATATTAGTAGTTGGCCTAAATATACTAGCCCAACCAACCGCAATTAGCTTCTAAGCAAAACGTTGCGGTCACCTAATATTATTGAATATATTATCTTTATAATTTGTCCATATACATTTAGTTTGTTACACTTGATCGAGGACAAAATCCTTCAATCTCCCACTTGTCTAAGAACAAGTGTGTAACCTTCAAATTCCTTAAGTCGCTTAATGTCTAACTTGATGACATGGTAACATCGTATGTAAACCATACCAATATTCAAGTTGTTTCTTGAAATCCGAGTTCGAATCGTAGAAACAAATGATTAACTCCTTAATCCATTTGAGCACGGCCATGCATTTTCGGTTCTCGCTCTTCAAGAGGCCAAGACACCAATCCTAACTCTTAGGAGGACTTTATCCGGTCTTGTATAACCAAAACTCCCACTCAATTCGTAGCGGTTCCGATCACTCGCTTTTATAGCCTCCTTTTACGGCACAACGTTTTGCGTGTCAAAAACATACTAATCCTTAAGTAAGAATAGTGTCATACTCATGTCTAAGGAATCCACTAAATATATTATTGAGATTCTCATAAACCTTTTAGAGAACTCCCACTAGGTCCGCCCAACGTGTATCAACTATACACGCCTATGCAAATGACTAGACATCTCGATGTCCCCATAGCCCATGAAACTGCGCTATCAATCAACTTGCAATCTAGTCCATCAAACAGAATCATTTACGTTCAATTTCAATGATTCGAACTAGGGACAAAGGTAAATTATAACTCCTGTTCACTGGATAGGGTTTCATTTGTCAAATCACATATTTGACAATCCTATCAAACGTTATAAAATACTTTGAACGTTTTATTTAATACTAAACCAAGATTAAATAAGAACATAACCTTTTATTGATAAACATAACCAAACATATCACAAGAGTAACTATAACTGTGAACTAATTAAAATAAATAGTACATAATCAAAGCCACTCTCCTACATGCTTAAGTCCTATAGCCCTAGTATGACTCTCATGCTTAGGCTGAGGCAATGGTTTAGTCAAAGGATCAGCGACATTGCTATCCGTATGAACTTTGCTAACTATTACATCTTTTCTCTCAACGATTTCTCGAATGAGATGAAACTTCCTAAGTACATGTTTACACCTTTGATGTGATCTTGGTTCCTTAGACTGAGCTATGGCACCATTGTTATCACAATGTAAAACAATACCATCTCCAACACTAGGCACTACTCCTAGCTCCGGAATGAACTTCTTCATCCAAACGGCTTCCTTTCTTTGCATCCGCCGCAGCAATGTACTCACCTGTTGTAGAATCGGCGACAGTACTTTGCTTTGAACTTTTCCAAGCTCCACGCTCCCTCCATTTAGACAAAAGATGAAACCAGATTGGGATCGGAAATCATCTTTGTCAGTTTGGAAGCTCGCATCTGTGTAACCCTCAACAATTAATTCACTTTCACCTCCATACACTAAGAAATTATCCCTAGTCCTTCGTAAGTACTTTAGGATATTCTTAGCTGCACTCCAGTGTGCGTCACCTGGATTTGATTGGAATTTGCTACACATGCTCAAGGCATATGAAACATCTGGGCGAGTACAAATCATGGAGTACATAATGGACCCTATAGCTGACGCATAAGGAACATTACTCATTCGCTTAATCTCATCAGGTCCAGAAGGACACTGAGTCTTGCTAAGCGAAACACCATGTTGCATGGGTAGAAAACCTCTTTTAGAGTTTTCCATATTGAACTTAGTAACGATCTTATCTATATAAGTTCTTTGGCTAAGTCCAATCATCCTCTTAGACCTATCCCTATAGATCTTGATCCCCAAAATGTACTCAGCGTTTCCAAGGTCTTTCATAGAAAAACAACTCTTCAACCATTCCTTGACTGACTCAAGCATGGGAATGTCGTTTCCTATGAGAAGTATGTCATCTACATATAAGACCAAGAAAACTATGTTACTCCCACTTTCCTTCTTGTAAACACAAGACTCTTCTCCGTTTTTGAGAAAACCAAACAGTTTGATTGCCTCATCAAAACGAAGATTCCAACTCCGGGATGCTTGCTTCAATCCATAAATGGACTTTTGAAGCTTACATACCCTCCTAGGATATTCTGGATCCATAAAACCTTCCGGCTGTGTCATATACACATCCTCTTTCAAGAATCCATTCAAGAAAGCGGTTTTGACATCCATCTGCCAAATCTCATAATCATAGAAGGCAGCAATCGCTAGGAGTATCCGAATGGATTTAAGCATTGCTACTGGTGAAAAGGTTTCGTCATAGTCTATACCATGAACTTGCTTGAACCCTTTTGCAACCAATCTTGCTTTGTAAACCCGAACGTTACCATCCTTGTCTGTTTTCACTTTGAAAACCCATTTGCAAACCAATAGGTGTAACCCCATCGGGCAAATCCATCAAGTCCCATACTTGATTTTCGGGACATAGATGCCATTTCGGACCTCATGGCTTCAAGCCATTTTTCGGAGTCTTCACTCATCAAAGCTTGCTTGTAGGTAGTAGGTTCCTCAAATTCTAAGATCATTATCTCAGAACTTTCGGTTAACAAGAAATCAACAAACTTCTTGTTTGGTATTCTTGATCTACCGGTCCTACGAGGGGCCGCAACAGAGAAATTTTCTTCTCAACAATTTGAGAATTTTCGCACGAATTAGATTCGAGTGGGACAAGAGGAGGTTCGTGTACGAATGCACATCCTCCAACACTTGGTCAGTTATGGGAGAAGATTCCTCTAAAGGAGGAATTACTTCAAGCTCCACAACGGCACTTGTGCTTCCGACTCTAACATAGGTTGAACTACGTCCATTTGTTGCTTTTCTCGAACCTCTTCGAGAAATATATTACTTCCCACTTGCCTTTTTGGAAATAAAATCCTTTTCCAAAAAGACACCACGACGAGCAACAAACACTTTGCCCTCAGTCCGATGGTAGAAGTAATAGCCCTTGGTCTCTTTGGGATAACCCACAAAGAAACACTTATCCGATTTAGGGGCGAGTTTATGCGAAAGTAAACGTTTTACATAAACCTCACAACCCCAAATCCGTAGAAAAGACAAACTTGGAGTTTTTCCACTCCACATCTCATATGGTGTTTTTTCTACGCCTTTGATGGAGTTCTATTAAGTGTGAAAGTAGCAGTTTCGAGAGCATATCCCCAAAAAGAGATGGGAAGATCAAGAAAACTCATCATAGACCGAACCATATCAAGTAGAGTTCGATTCCTCCTTTCGGATACACCATTCAACCGAGGTGTTCCGGGTGGAGTGAGTTGGGAAAGAATTCCACAACTCTTCAAGTGATCACTAAACTCTTGGCTCAAATACTCACCACCACGATCGGATCGTAGTGCTTTAATTGTTTTGCCAAGCTGGTTTTGGACTTCATTCTGGAATTCTTTGAATTTTTCAAACGATTCCGACTTATGCTTCATTAAATAGACATATCCATATCTACTTAAATCATCAGTAAAAGTAATGAAGTATCCAAACCCTCCCCTAGCTTTTGTGCTCATTGGTCCACACACATCACTATGTATTAGACCCAATAGATCACCGGCCCTTTCACCCTTTCCAAGAAAAGGTGACTTTGTCATTTTACCCATTAAACATGATTCACATACATCAAATGGCTCAAAGTCAAAAGATGTTAGAAGTCCATCTTTATGTAACTTCGAATGCGTTTCGCATTTATATGTCCTAAACGACAATGCCATAAGTAAGTAGGATTAGTATCGCTTGATCTATGTTTTTTCTTTGTCTATGTTAAGGACATCTTTGTCTAACTCTAGGAAATATAGACCATTAGACTTTTTAGCAATGGCATAAAACATTGAATTCAAATAAACAGAGAAACAACCTTTCTCAATTGTAAATGAAAACCCTTCATTATCCAAAACTGGAATAGAAATAATGTTTTTGGTAATAGCAGGAACATAATAACAGCTTATTAAGCTCTAATATTAAACCCGAAGGCAAAGGTAGACAATATCAGGCCCAACACGCCCGCAACCCTTGCACTATACCCGATCAACTCCAGCCCGGCCCGGCTTTTGGGCGGGCTTGGGCGGTTTTTCGTGGCCCCGGCCAAATTTTTTTTTTTTTTTTGGGCGGACTTTGGACAAGCAAAAAAACACTTTTTAGCCTAAAATTTGGGCCCGGCCCGTTTAGGCCCGCAAAAGCCCGCTCGGCCCGGCCCGAAATCCGGGCTTTGGGCACAATTTTTGGCCCCGGATTTGGGCCCGGCCCGCCCGGCCCGCAAGATGGGCACTTTTTTTTTGGCGTGGCCCGGCCCGAACCCGGCCCGGCCCGGTGTTTGATCAGGTCTACCTTGCACCATTTCCAACGCGCAGTTCTACCTCCCCTTTAGCCAAGGTTCTACTCCTTCTTAGTCCCTCGCACATTCGAAGTAATGTGAGAAACACAACCGGTATCAAATACCCAAGAAGTAGATGTTGCTAAATTAATGTCAATGACATAGATACCCGAAGAAGAAGCCCCGACTTCTTATCATTCGGTATACTTCGGCGATTACGCCTCCAATGGCCAATTTGACCACAATGGAAGCACTTGGCATTTGCGGCCACCTTTGGCTTTGCCTTTGCCTCGTGGCTTATCGCCAGTCTTAGCGGCAACTTGCTTGCCCTTGTCTTGCTTTTTCTTGCCAGCCCATTCTTTCTTAAAACCCTTTCCCTTTTGAACCATAAGAACTTCCTTCTTAGGTGCAACAGAGATGTTTTGCTCGGCAGTTATGAGCATCCCATGTAACTCGGCAAGGGTTTTCGACACCCCATTCATATTGAAGTTCAACCTAAAATGGTTGAAGCCTTCATGAAGTGAGTGTAGTATGATGTCAGTAGCCAACTCTTGGCTATAAGGAAAACCCAACCTCTCCATTGTCTCGAAATAACCAATCATTTCAAAGACATGAGTGGCGACTGGCTTGCCTTCGACTAACGCACACTCAAGAATAGCCTTGTGAGTTTCATACCTCTCTATCCGAGCTTGCTGCTGAAACATGGTTTTCAGCTGTCGGATAATACTGCAGGCATCCAAGCTTGCAAACCTCTTTTGCAGGCTTGGTTCCATAGCCGCGAGCATAAGGCAAGTAACAATTACCGACCTTTCTGCAATGGCCTTATGGGCCGCCTTCTCGGCTTCAGTAGAGGTGGTCGTTAAAACCGGGATCGGGGTTTCAAGAACATCCTCTCGACCTTCGGATCTAAGAACAATTCTCAGATTCCTTTCCCAATCAAGGAAGTTGTTCCCGTTCAACTTATCCTTTTCAAGGATTGAACGTAAGTTAAAAGGTGAATTATTGTTGTTACCAGACATGATATCTACATAGAAGATGCAAAAGTAATGAGTATGTTTATCATAATAGCTTTTAACAAATTTTAAACACTTTAAAATAAAAGCTATGCACTTGACCAATTTTAAATATGTCCCTTTTGAATCAAGTGATTCTAAGATCCTATCAAACGTGATTTATAAGTGGACTTTGGCCTCAACTTAAAACCAAATTTAAAAGGTAAGTAAACTCTTTTACTAATTACAACAATTGTAATTCTTAGTTGATGGGTGATTGCTAAGGTGATGAAAGTTCCCAGGTAAGGAAGTTACCCACAGCGTTGGGGAAAGCCTTCCTAATCCTAGACAGAACTTGTCACCCAAACACAAAAACCCAACCCTTTGCTTCAAAATCCAAAACCGTTTTGATGATTTTGTTGGGCCAAACCAAACTAAACATGCAAATTTCGGAAATTTACTCTACTTAGCCCAAGATTGGAAGTAACACTCTGCTTTGGCAGAACCTATTACTAACGATCAAGATTTTAGTAGATGTTTATTTGGAAAAGCAATTTACCCAATATTAGCTTTAGGGACCTAAGTAAATTATTATGTGATTTAATTACTAGTGAACTCATTGCAAAAATAAATCACATGCATAATAAAACTTAGAAAGCATTCAAAAGCAATATTTAAATGCATAAAATAAAATGTGATCCTAGTATGGCCCCTAACCCTAAAGACTACTCTTTAAGGCATCCATCCTTGAACCACCTTGGATCTACATCGTTGTGCTCCATGGAAATGAAAACATCGGATCTCCATCTTTGAATCACTTCAACTTGAATAATTTTTTGAAAATTTAAACTAATATTACAAAAATACCAACGATGCATAGATCGTATTTAGATTACAAAAATACATTCACGATACGCAGATCGTATTTTCTATCCAAGTTTGGGCCATACTAGTCACCGCATGCAATTATTATATCATATATATAAAACATGCATTTTAATCAACTATTAAAATAAATTATTATGCTTCAACAACTTTAAAACATAATAACATCAACCAAATTTAATCTCATATTATATTAAATGGTTAGTACCTTCAGAAAAATTCAATCATATTAGAATTTATCTCTCAAGAGCATTATAGTATTAATCTAACAAATTTAATCAACTATTAAATTTAAAGGAAAATATATAAGCACTTTAAGGTACCACATATATTTTAATCATATTAAAACATAAAATCATTGCATGACATTTAATCACAAACACTAACATGTAAGAATTAATCAACTTATTAAAACTAACATCCTAACATAAAATTAAATGTCATAAAATGAAACTTCCATCATAATTTTAATTCATTTAAGCATTAGCATAGGATACCAAGCATAATAACTACTTAATATGCATTAAGGGATAAACGGATCTTTAATGTTTTTATCCGTTGAAAAAGCAAACGAGCCAAGCGAGGCAGAACACTGCTCGCGACCCGCGATCTAGGTCGCGACTCGCGACCAGTGGTCGCGACCCGCGACGCTCGTCGCGACTCGCATTGCGAGAAGCTTACTTCTTCCGTTTTTTCCGATTTCAATTCAGGCAATTTTAATCGAAATGCGTATGATTTTCTTTATACACTAAAACACTTTTATGCATAACTAAATCATACTAGGCCTCATATTCAAGAATTCATGCCATGAAATTATACATAATCAAATTAAGCATAAAAACTTCAAAGCATGCAAATCATGAATCATACATATATATATATACATCATATTCTAATTAACAACTTAACTAAAACATGAAATAATATAACAATTATATATGTATATATATATATGTATCAAAAAAAATGTATAAATAACTTTTATACTCCCACTAGATTAAAATCCAATTTTAATCATGCAAACAATATCCTCATGCTAATACCCTCCCCTAAATGAATTAAAATAAAGGAAAACATGCATCAACATGATCACATTAATCTATGCAAATAGGCTAACTGATACCACTGTAGGAATTTAGATGCTTAATGCGGAAAACGAGTATCACATACTCAAACATCTAACACCAAGATCTTTGCATAAACTAACATGAATCTATAAAGAGTGTAGAATATACCTCTTAATGCGTGAATTCCACTTTCACCTCTAGCCTTCTAGTAGAGATCCTTAGAACGTCAATCGCCGTTCCTCTAGTGTTGGTCCACGAACAACCCTTAGATCACCACGTATGCTAGTACGGAAGAGTGTAGAATCCTCTTGCTTTTGAGGTGTATGATGGCCAAATGAATGAGAGAGAGGAGAGCAAAAGAAAATCAGATTTTCTCTTGCCAAAAGTGATGTACTTACATCTCCTTTGTAACCCCCATATGATTATATAGGGTGGTTACAAAGAGATGATTCATGAGGCTTTATTTTGCCTCATAATGTCATACATTATGAGCCTAATAAACTCATGAGTTACAACTCTTCCATCAATCATAAAAACCGCCCAACCCATTTCACAAATGGATTTGGGTAATATCCAAGGGTTGTCATATTGTGTGACCTCATAGGACCCAATACATATTAGTAGTTGGCCTAAATATACTAGCCCAACCAACCGCAATTAGCTTCTAGCAAAACGTTGCGGTCACCTAATATTATTGAATATATTATCTTTATAATTTGTCCATATACATTTAGTTTGTTACACTTGATCGAGGACAAAATCCTTCAGACGGGCCATGCGAGGTTCCTGTCGGGCCGCTTAAAAAATACCCACCCACCCATGTCGGGCCATGTCAAACTTCGGGTCGACTTTTGTGCCTAAGATCCGCTATTTTGGACCAAAATCGGGCCGATTCAAATTTCAAACTAATCGTTTTTAAATTGTTCAAACCCGTCCAAAAAAATAAAATTGGGTTGGGACACGGAACGAGCCCGACGATTTTGTCCAAAACCGAGCTTTTTCGAGGCCAGGTTGACCTTGATCAGCTAATCTTACCACTCCACCATTAATCCATTATCCAACAGGGACAACACTAAAACCACCTTCAAGCGCGGATGATCTTACTATCCCATAACCACCACAACCATGTCCAACTCTCAAGGTACATAAAAAGGGATTGCATCTCACTCTCTAGCTAATAGTGTTTTATCATTCCTCGTCTTTGGATGGAATTTGCTAGTAAAGTATCAACAAACAAAAGTTTTCTTAAATCGTTTCAAATAAAAATAAAAAAAGTACCTTCTTCACAAAACGTTTTGTGCACATAAAATATCTTATTGATAAAAAAAGTTTTTTTTTTTTTTTTTTATCTACATAGTACATCTATTGAAATATATTCGAAACAATTTACTCACTTTTGGTTTTCATCATCTATCACCAAGTATATAGTAAAAAGAAATGTATGACAAATAGTGAAGATATTATGAGGGAGAATGCAAAGTAACCAGAAAATTCACCACATACGAATTTAATTTGACAAAATATATGAGGGTTCTCGTCAAAAGCAGTGAAAATCAATGTGTAAACTAAAAGATACCGTTCAAAAAATGTATAGAGTAAGGTTCTAATTACTGAACTTGAATACATGAACTTATTTTACTTCTACTAATGTGTTCTGAACTTTTTAAAAACTTTCTTAATTATTTTGAACTTACTAAACTTTTCTTAATTATTATCTGAACTTATTCTCAACTAGGACATGTGAGATTGGAGGTGATGTCAATACTACTATGCCATCATATGCTGCTCAAATAAACTTCTTCATAGCCAAAATATAAATATGCATTTCTCGTTTATGTATCCGTTTTTTGCTTTCCGTTTCCATGCAACATTTCTTTTATAATGGTGAGATGAAGGGACCTATACCAGACCATAACCTCTCGCAGGTTAACCCAACTCGGGTTAGCGGGCAGACACTTTGAGAGCTGGGGGAATGGTAAGGGATTCCTCTTCCAAAGTTTCCTTAATGAAGATCGAACCCCCAATCTAAAAGGTTATTTCCGTACCACTAGACCAAGCTTAGCTTGGTCCGTTTCGTGCAACATATCTTTTGCTATTTCACCTCTTTCTAGTTTCTTCTCCCACTTCCCCTTTCCTAAAAATTTCACTCCTACTCCAATCTTTTAAACCCCAAACCCAAAATTTAACAAGTCGAAGATGTTTAGCGTGATCGGAAAACTTCTGGGCAAAGCCCCACTTCTTCAGTCACCTCTAAAACTTGATTTTGTCCCTCCATCTGTTCGTGGATTCCAGTCTATAAGAGGTAATTTCAACTAGATTACGTAAATTTGTTGAATTCGATGATAATGGTATAAGTTTAGATTTAATTTGAATGTTGGGTTTTGGTGAATTGTGGGTCTCCAATTTTTAACAACTTCTTTTATGATTGCCCATCACCTGTTTGACAAAATGCAGATATGTGATATTATGCTCACAATGTGATTTCATTCATGTTTGAATCATTGTTAATAACCTAATTGGTTTTAATAGCCTCAGTGTCGATTATTTTTTTTCCCGATTTCATTTGGGTCTTCCATTTCTTGGGTTTTGTTTAGCTTCCTATAGTAATTATGGATGAGAGACTTGTTTGAATTCCCATTTGAGCAATTAGAATTGTATGCTGGTTAATTGGAGAAAGGTGCATTCTTTAATTGAGGGTGTCTTTTTCATGAAGTGTTATACATAGTTGCTTGAATGCTTCTGGTTATTGTGCATCGATATTTGATACGGAATTCGAACTTTTTCGGGTTCCTTGTCCGGCTTTTTATTGCTTGTTACTTATTGATTGAATTGTGGGTGAAGAAGGTATGCTTTGTGAAGTTCATTCTTTGCTGGTTTGGAAGTTGGAACTAGCTTTCGAAGAGTGCCAGGGGATTGATGTTTAGGCAAAGCGGGCAGCATTGTCATATGTGAGAGTGAATGTGTAATCCAAGACAAACATGACTCTTCTAGGTCGGGGCTTAGTGCATTTGGAGATAGCTAGTCACGTACTCCCGTTTTGTTGTTTTTGCTAGCAGCTGTTCTTATTGTCAAATTGAGAAAATAGTTATGGGGGCCTCATGCTATTATTTGCTATCATATGGTTGCTGAAACACTTGAAATGGTAGTGAATGGTGAATTATAAAGCTTTACGTCAAAAGGTTTGTGGTTGATTGTTACTTTTGGGGTTAGTGCGCGGTGTTTCACTGTCCTTATCATCTGCAAGTGACCAGTGTTAAGTTTTTGCGGCAACATCCGAATATGATTCTTGCAAAATATCAGTTTTTAGTTGCTTGATGATTATAATTATTGTTTGTAATTTCTTTAAGATGTGATTACTTTTGAAGACAGTCTCTCTATTAGTATTGACTATGGAGTGGCTTCGGGTAACATTGCCTACATTTTGACCTCTTAGCAGAGTTCAGACTTTTGGTTTGGCCTTTTGGCACAATAGTAGTTTATCTTGTTGTTGCTTGTTTAGTGGTGAAAATAACTTTGCAATTTTGCATAAACTCATCAATTGATTGAACCACAGCATATGGTTGACAAGAGGGTTGATCAGTTTAGCTTTTGAATTATTCTCTCCATTCCATTTTGTATTCCCATTTGGAATGCCTTGGTCATAGAGCTAAAATTTTGAACTTGAATTCTCATAAATACATGTGAGAAAATATAGTCATGTGGATCTTGTTAAATTTGTTTCAATGTGTGTTTTCAAGATATTAACTTTACTTAATTTTAATTAATGTTGAATTAAAGATACTAATGGTTGAAGATGCGCATTAGAAACTATGAAAAAACAAATGGGAACATCAAAATGGAACAAAGGGTGTATGTACTGGATTACACAGAGAGATGTCTTATTTAGAAGTATTAGGTAAGGAGGTCTCTTTCTGATAGTTGATGAGTACTAATTCTTTTTCTTATTCTTCTTAGGTTTTTCTACCGGAATAGGTGCTTATGTTGGAGATAAGCGGAACATACTGGACTACAAGCGTAGGAAGCTTGCTGCTAAATATGAGCTGAGGAGAAAGCTCTACAAAGCTCTGTGCAGAGATCCTGAACTTCCTCCTAGTATGAAAGAGAAACACCGTTACAAGTTGTCCAAACTTCCGAGAAACAGCGCCTTCAATCGACTGAGGAATCGCTGTATCTTCACAGGGCGTCCTCGTGCTGTGTATGAGAAATTCCGGATGTCTCGTATTGTTTTCCGTGAGTTGGCATCTCAAGGCCAATTGCTAGGTGTAAAGAAGGCATCCTGGTAATCATTCTTTTGTCTGGTCGAAGGACTGAGAGATCCATGCTTTGCTTTAGGCATTCAGTTTTGTGTCATCAGTAAGCCGTAAACCGCTATCAGATAGTGTCTTTTCATGTCATCCTCATTATGATTACTTTTTTTCTTGATTGTGCTTCTAACTAGCTTTACATTTCTTCAGAATACTAACCTGTAATAATAGCTACTAAGATTTGACTCACTATTTTGTACTCTGTAGTAGCATACCGGTTTTACTAGTTTATTTGATCTATCCATCAAGTTCAAAATTCCACCTATAATGAACAGTTCTTTGATTCCGTAGCAATGAAGAGCAATTCTTTGGTTGGAAACCAAACTAACAAAAGGCTACCAATTTTATTTTATTTTCTTTTTGTGGGAAGAAAGGATACCAATATTATGTAAAACTTCCTTTGTTTATAGGTAAGTCATGTACACACGTTGATGGTGTGACTTGAACTAGGCTTGTGAGAATTAAACCTGGAAAGAGGCAGTAATTTACCGGTTTATCTTCTTCCATCATTCAAGGTCCAATTAAGCACCATTTATACGTATATTTATAATTTTGCGCGAGTTACCTATTTGCTATAGTCATATTACAACATCCAAGTTTGCTTGAAGGTGGTGGGAACTCACCTTGCGACTTTCAGGTCACAAGTTCGAACCCCATTACCTAATTGTGCTTGGGAGGAAGGATTCCCTTATATCCCCCTTACTCTCAAGTGTTGACCTACATAACTGGGCTGGCTGACTTATGAGAGGTGTTTGTTCAGTAGGGTCCTTCTTTTTACCAAGGGGTTCCTTACCCTACCATGCCATAAACTGGATTCCGGACTATGACATATAACCGAGTACCTCAATTGATGAATTGCAAAGTGCACATTCTTCCCGAAATTCCACTAATATATGGAGAAAATAAGACACATTATTCCTAAACTAATGAAAGTTAAATGAAACGTAGTGTGTTCCGCATTCAGTATGATGTTATGTCTTAGCTACATAGACATTTATGTCCATAACTCCTACCTTGAATCCCCATGATCTAAGACATTGCTTGTGAAATTTTCCTGCTTTCCTCCCCATCAGGTAGGTCCCTTCTCCTTAAAAAAAACCAAAATATCCATTATTTTAAGTAGGTAGGTCCCTTCTCCTTAAAAAAAACCAAAATATCCATTATTTTAAGTAGTGCCTCGTATCTCTATTATATACCTATGGTTGCATCCATACCTATTTATACATACTTCCTCCGTTTCATATTACTCACTATAGTTCTCAATTCACGGACTCCTAGGCAATTTTTGGAGAAGAAAGAGGTAGAGAGTAAAAAGAAAAGGGACTCATGTGAGAGGAGAGAGATAGACAGAGTTTATTGCCCAAAGAGGAAGTGTAGCAAGTAATGTGAAACTTCCCACAATGGAAAGTGTACCGAGTATTATGAAACGGAGGAAGTACAACATTATTGCAAGTTGATTTGCAACATGCAATTGTAGTGATACAATCATACAACTCTTACTCAATTCACAACAGCTTGAGTGAACGATGCCAATACTCAAACAAACTTGCTAGTTGGCATAAAAGTCTCTTTTTTATGACATACACAAACACTTCCAACGTGAGTTAACGTGATTTGTGATTACCTTTTGTTCTCTATCTTTAACCAACAAGTATATAATACCATGATGTCTGACATCAAGGAGTGTCTTTTTCCTTTTCATCGAATGAATTCCAACGTCAAAGAGATTTTCTTAGAGTTGGGCAAATCACCTGCCAGTTTTCCTCTCTTGTTCGCCACCGAACTTGTTTGGCAAATAGCCTTTTTCATGATTTTATGAGGCAAAATGTGGAATAAAATATGAAAATTTTGATGGAATCAATGATGTTTTACAGACCTTGTAAGGCAATGATGACTCAATAAAACATCTCGCAGAAGTTCTAACAGTACACACAATTGCACCTAAGAACATATTTACTCACAATCAGCTAATCAAACTCAGATGCTAAGAATTTCCAAATCAATGAAATAACATATTGTACAACAATGAGATGGAATGTTGGATTGGTTTGAGCAAGCAATAGCTCTAGTTTCGCCTTTTTAAGATCTTTACCCATTTTACTTCCATGGAGATCTCATTCAGAATCTGTCATCAGTTTTCTGAATTCACTCAGAGCAGAACTTGCAGCATAAAGCGCCATCTTTTTCACCTAAAATAGAACCAAATTTGCACAGAATGAGAAAGCTGCAGGTCATGCTCTAAGAAAGCAGCAGAACTAAGTAAAAAATGACACGTTTACTCTCTGACAGTAGAATGACCACAGATGAATATAAGAAGTGAGATGACCAAGTTAGAAGTTCGAACAAACAAATCCTAAACGTCCCAAGGTGTGTAAGAGAATCTAGCATGAGGAAAGCAGCAGAGCATGCTGAGCGCTGCCAATCTCTGACAGGGAACGACCGAACCAGACACGACTCAAACACGGAGTTACTGATGACCGATTCCGATGCCACACAAAAATAGCAACCCGATTTGATCAAATTGTCATGTTCGCAACTATTTTCCATTTTGTATAGTTTTTGATATTTTGTGTGAACGACTCGAAATTGATACGAGACCACATACAGAGTTTTTACTCGAATTGCTAGCTCTAACTTCACTTAACAGCACCATACTGTCTCCATATATCAAGTATTGACTAGACGGATGAAACACCGTTTCTAAGAGATGCAGAAGAGCAACCCGACATGAGCAGAACCCACTCAAAAGTGTCGAGATTCGGGATAATTTCCAAACTGAGGCATGCAACATCATGCTCAAGGCAAAATTGCGCCCCTAGTCAATATAATCAGAGCAAGAACTTCATGCAAAACACTTTAAACATAAATGAATTAGACATGATAAACTAAGAAAGAGAGATCAGATTCCCAAACCTCCAATTTGTCTTCCTTAGATCTGTGGTTCTTGGGGAGCAAGCGAAATTCTTCCGTCAATCTAATGCATTCACGAATATTCTCAGGGGATACAAAGTCGAGCGCCACTTTGATGCAAGACTGAAAAAAAAGCAATAGTGTCTCAAACTCGTGTTTCTCAGCATGACTGAAATTCTTTTAGCAAATAACAGCTCTATATGGAACTTTAAGAAAATATAGTACATGTTTGATAACTTGCATCTCCTTAAAACAACATATGGAGAGAAAACCCTGGCACTATAATTTATGCCAAACGAATATTAGATCTAGCAAGAGAGGTTAATGTTTATTGATTTGATTTGCACAGGAAGCAGACTCTACTTAGATAGGAAGCTCGGCACCTCCTTGTATATCATGCCATAGATATCTATCATAGATAATATCCAAATTTGTGTAATACCTACCCAGTCCATCTTTGGTATACCCAAAGACACACAGCTCTATTAACAGCTAATACATAGGTAGACCAAAAACAAATTTCTCTCCTTGCCTTGATCGAGTGATCAATCAGACCAAATAACCTGTGAATGTGACGACATGAGAACTGTAATATAAACCACTACACTCAGAATTTATCCATAAAAACTTACTAGTCTATTTCTCACTTGATGTGGACATCCAGCAGGTATGAAAACAGCCTCACCCAGGTGTTGCTCAAATGTCCAAGGTTCCACATCTGCAACAAATTATAATTGAAATTAAAGGGAAACTTCATAATAATGTTTGTACAGGCGGAAAACAACCAAGCATTTCTTACCGAACTCTTCTTTCAGCTGTTTCTTGTGGCTTTCAGTCAAATAAAATGTCTGGTCGTGAATTGGATGAATGACCTAGGTAAATTGGAATCAATCCAAATCAAAGGGTTAATATAAAAAATAAATAGAAACAATAATAGTGAAATGAAAAATTAATTCAAAGGGGAAAATCAAACAGGAGTAAATAGGAGTAACTTTAAAGTTGTATGAGTCAATATGACCTACAGATGGGACGGGAAGATTATTGATGTGGTAAAATTCTTTCTGATGCCTTTTTAGGTATTCTAGAAGTTTGGGAACATCTTCTCTTCTAAATATATCCCAGACAGCTCCTCCACTGACTTCATTTTCATCCAAATTAGGGTTTTTGGACGCTAAATCCTGCTCGACACCAGAGCATGGAACGTCTGAAGATAGACCAACACTTCTTACTGCATCAGCTCGATCAGCACAGGGGACTCCTTCTGCAGAAGGACAGTTCAGGCCAGCACCAAAATTTTCTATACTATCATTGTTACATCTATCTGCAGAAAATGATATTTCTGAAGAATGGATAAGAGTGTTTATAACATCACTGCCTTTATTTTCATCTACAGACACTAAATCCTGTTCTCCACCAAAGCATGGGACCTCTGAAGACTGACCAGCACCAGCTCGATCAGCAAAGGGGGCCTCTTTAGCAGCAGGACAGTTCAGGCCAGCATTGGAATTTTCTATAGTATCACTGTTACATCTGTCCTCAGAAAATGATATTTCAGAAGAATGGATAACAGTGGTTATTGCACCACCACCTTCATTTTCGTCCAAATCAGGATCTATGGACACTATATCCTGCTCTCCACTAAAGCATGGGACCTCTGAAGGCTGACAAGCACCAGCTCCATCAGCAGAGGGAACCTCTTTAGTACCAGAACCGTTTGGGCCAGCATCAGAATTATCTATAGCATCACTGTAGTATCTATCTGCAGAAAATGATATTTCTGATGACTGGCAAAGAGTGCTTTTAGCATCAGCTCCATCAGCACAGGGGAACTCCTTAGAAGAACAGTTGAGTCTAACATTGGAGATTTTTGCAGTATCATTGCTCAATCTATCCGAAGAAAATGACAGTTCAGCTTCATATTTTTTTTGCAACTTGCATATGACCCGCTGCTGGCATGAGCCAACATCAACCTTTGTAGCATGCATCAACACATTAACCTAAAGCAGAAGCAGCATAAGTCAAGAAGACCAAAGAGCATGCAGAATTCTCAATACATGTGAACTGAATATCAGCATTTATAAGATGTTAAAGTGTGACATATAAGTAAATCATTGGTTCTTTTACTTTTTCTCGAGGAGGGGAGGGAGTAAATTTCTGTATCAAATTCATACCGCATCAGAAATATCACAATGCAGTTTCGTTACAGAGTCGCCCCTGCCAAGCTCGTCTACAAGACCATAAGCTATGTATGTTTTTGGTCCCAGATCTGGCTTCCGAGCACCATCGGGAAGTTTCGTAACAAGATTGAGAATACCACATTCAGGATGAGTATAGTCACTATAAGGAAGCATCATAATAAATTCAGCAAAGTGCCTTGGCAAGCATTCCTCAAATGAATTTGAAGCAGGCCAATCCTTCAGTTTCAAGATCTCTGGCCAACCATTACAATGCTTCCGACCATGCAAATACCCCTTGAAGAAATTATATATATCAATCTCTACCTGCAAAAGAAAATTAACTCCATAGGTTGTTTGGGCCCTTCTAGCTTTGAAGAAACAAGAATTTTAGCAGCAGTCCTGATAACCATAACATGAAACTTGGGCAAAAGGCAAAACTCCATCCACCCTCAAGCTGATATATTAAACCCTCAAAAGATAAAATTTATAGGTAAATAAATATAAAAATATATTGACTGAAAAGTGGAAGTTGTAGTATTCAACCAAGCAAACCGAGGTAATAACACCGAAAGAACTTGTAAATAACTTTATCAAGCAGACAAAATTTTAAATTTATAAACCCACCAGTAGGCTGGAGAAAAAAGTCAACTAATTTCCAGAAATGGGCTTTTATAGTCATTTACATTGTTCTTTTTTTGAAAAAATAAAATAATGAAGAGCTATTCAAAAATTTCAAAATCTACAGTAAAGCAAAGAGCCATTATAGCAAGTTCAGAATCCAACAGCATACCTTGAAGCCTAGCACGTACCTCACACCAGTCCAAACAATCGATGGCCTTCACATTAAGTGTGTCCTCCTTCATTATCTTTTTGGCTCCTCTAAAAGCCCTCCACATCACCATTGGTTCCCAACTCAGACCAGATCCTTCTTTTAAGACATCTCTCACAATCACAGGTTCCCCTCGCGTCCAATGCATTTGGAAATGGTCTATCTGAAGGTTATCAATGTTTATAGCACTCGGACAGAAAATAAAATTATCAAGCATCTTTTCCCTTGAAGCCGCCTTTCTTGTTTCAGAGGCACTTCTTTGAACACCTGAAGAAGTAAGGAGGCAGGTGCGACAAGTCTGACTAGAATCTGTCCCTGGTAAATGATAATCAATAGTGACCTCTTCAACACTTTCAATCAGTGTGTCTACCCAATCAGGTTCGAATATGCGTCTTAGTTCAAGAATGTGTACTCCACAACCACCACATCCTTTTGGAGGACAAAGAATGCTACCGTCCAAGTTTGATTTCCAGCAAACTGCGGAGGGTAGATTATTACTAACAGTAGACACTCCGGTGTCCCCCATTTTATCAGCATTATGATTCTGTTTATCTTCCATTGTACCATGACATAATGAACCTCCTATAACTCGACATGAAGATCCAGCTTCAAGACCATCAGACCTCAGACCTGCTCTCAGTTCTTGACAACAGGATAGGCAGAGATCGTAAGAGCAAACAGAACTGGGGCAGCTTCTGTGGAAATTTACAATGGATGTGTTGCAGTTATCACTGTTGAATGAAAATATCATTAAGTACCAACAGTCGTCATAATTCTGATATTATATTTTTGGAGAATCTTTTTGGCAGAAAAAGGCCATTGTAGAGAGTATTTAGAGATGCAAGGAAAATTCTATATGTGGCATTCTGAGTAAGGAAGTTGCACAGACTAGACTTTAACAATGATGGCAACACGAAATGCATCATATGCCAATTACAGAAGTGTAAAACTATAACTAGCCAAAAGAAACACACGTTAGGAAGGGCATAAGAATCAGAACTTTTAGGCAAATCTACTTGAAAAAATCTATTTCCGGTTAATTCTTCAAGCCATCATATCTTCTAGCTAAAATTCTTCCTAATTTTTCACAAGTATTTTCCATCCAAAGCCCCAAGTCCTTTACTAAATAATATGTCAAGTTGATCTCCTCTAGGTTATACTTTCAATAAATAACTCATACCACTTTTCAGGGTCAAAGCACTAAAGTCCACTAGTGAAAGGCAAACAGAAAATAGTTAATGTGCCTTAAAACAAGGGAAATCGACATTGCAGTAAAATGTGTTCTTACATAAGCTAAACACTCCTCACATGAGCAGGATGTCCAACTTACAATCTACACATTTTACTTATGACAAGCAGAAACATGGAACATACATACCAGTATAAGCGATCATCTTCATCAAGTATAATCTTTGATATGTCCTCTTCTTTAACTGTTTTTCCTACAAAACACAAACACAAGTATATGGTGAAAACTTTACACAGTAGACCAGTAGTTATAAACATGCAGTCAACTGCCAAATCAAAGATCATCAAAATGCTTCCATTTCACCATGTTTCTATTATCTTAAAACGTAACTATATGCATCAAACAAGAGTGAGATTCCGCACCACGTGTTCTAGCTTCCACTTCTAGCTCAGCTCTCTGCTCCTCTTGTATATGCTTTAGAAGGGGACTAGTTTTGCACATCAAGTACAGAAGCCTCTCTAATCTGGCCTTTCTATCAATGTCTTTCTGTCTGTCCTGAAAACATATAATTTATCAAGCATCCAATCCTGAGCATCAAGATGACACAGAACAGGAAGATTGACCTGTACCTTCATAACTAGCTTCTCCTGGAGGCATGTTTTGCAGTTGCAATTCCCACGGCAGAAAGGGCATGCCTCCTGCACTTCATTCCTTGTTCTTTCAGGATACCTGATCGAATTTGCTTATTTTAAGACAAAAGATTCATCTTGCTGATGGATGATGATGATAAAAAAACTTTGAGATGTAGATGATCATGTATACTTCTAATAGGGTAACAAGTACCGTCAAATGTAAAGGTGAAAGAACACTCCGTAGCATGGAATTAATTTCACTTGTAGAGATGCAGCTTTTAGTATATTACCACTTTAAAAGGCATGGGAAACAATAACGTTTCTTTTTGCAATGTGAGCAAGCAATAACATCATGTTTCTCGGAATTGAGGCACTGGTGACACATTGAACTCTGCACCGAAGCATTGGCACCCTGTATAACAGATCTTATGAGAGTGGCATACATAACTTGAGTGTGATATTAATTAACATAATTGCAAAAGTCCTTGTGTTACAGTTCAGTCAGTACACACAATTATATTTAGTTCTTTCTGGGGGCAGCACAGAAATTGCATCTTATTCTTCTTGCTAGTTCTGCAGGTTTGTACATACACTAAAAACCTTCCCCAAGAAATATGCAAGCTCAAGAAACAGATAATTTGGCATTAGAAGAAAGCAAGCAACTTCATCCAATACATTAATGTAACAAGATGTCATAATAGCGCAGATAGAATTGTATATTTGTATGTGTATTCAACAATATATCTCTGTTCATAAGTTTTTAGAAAATACTTCTTAGGATGTGACAAAATCAAACTTATAATAGGAATATCCGTTGTCATAGAGCCACAGGACATCTACACACCGTAGAAATATATAAGATTGGTCTTAGAATACTTCTGCCATTTTTACTTTGTTGCAACCCTTTTGACTTTCATGTTTGTCAACCCACAACTTTGACCATCAATATCTTTAATTTATCTTTTAATAGAAGTCGTACAAATTTGATAACTGAAAATATGCATTGAGGTAAATCCAACAACATATGAAATTCTAGAATTTGTTTCTATATATTTGTCAAATATATCCGGTCAATGTTAATATATGACTAGTCCGAAAGTCAAAGTGTTGCGGCTAATAACAAATGGAGGAAGTATTAGATTAGAATCTGACGTACAAATACTCAGGCAACTACAGAATCAAGAATAATGGTGTCTGGTGAGAGTAAGCGACATACAGCAAGCTATCCAGCCTACTATACCAATTCTATTTTTGCCATGACTAACAGAGACGTATTCCTTCATACTTGACCAATATACTTCATAATATAAGCAGTGGCATGAAACATCTCTAACACATAAGCCTGCCACACAAAAAAGCATAAATATCGTTCTAATAATCTACCCAGTTTTCGTCTAAACTAAACAGAGACAACCATTCTAGTCAGTGCAAGTGTAAAAATTCTGAAGTTGCCACTCTAATAATGAATTTAGAACCTAAATATTAAGAACTAAAAGTCAATTTCAAGGAAGGTTTACCTCTGGGGTATTTCTTGCTCTCAACTGGTAGTTAGAGGTCTTTCTCCGAGTTCTCATATGTCCATTAGTTGATTCATGTAACATTACACCATCATCAACAATTTTATTTCCACAATGTGGTAATTCCACAAGGCTCGTATCTTTTTGCACAACCAAGCTCCTTCCTCCATTCTGTGAACTAATAACTTTGTGAAGGACACCATCAACAAGAATTGATCTTTTGTTTCTCGAACCTTTAGGCCGTCCACACTTCTTTCTTTTCCTAGAAAACCGCGCTTTAACATCATTAGTGCCCCTAAAACTTTCATCATTCATAGCTTCAAGAACTATTTCTTTAGCACCATCAAGTTCTCCAGGATGATTCCTCAAACCCTCCATTACTTCACTACCTGCCTCACTCATTTGTTCTAGACCTTCTCCACAAACCCCTACCCCTTCACATTTCTTCCTCTTCTTTGAACCTCTTAATTGCCTTTCACTATCCACATTTACACTCTTTTTAGACTTCGAACCCTTGGGCCGCCCACGCTTCTCTACCTTCTTCCCAACCTCAGCAACCACAACCGCATCCTTCTTGGAACCTTTGGGGCGTCCACGCCTCTCTACCTTCTTCCCTTCGGCCTTCAAACCCTTTTGCCGGCCTCGCTTCTCAACCTTCTTCTCCAGTTCTCCTTCAACCTCAACAACCACTATCACATCCTTCATTTCATTCTTGGAACCTTTGGAGCATCCACGCCTCACTACCTTCTTCCTCCCAACTCTCGAACCCTTAGGCCGGCATCGCTTCTCCACCTTCTTCTCCAATTCTCCTCCAACCTCAGCAACCACAATCACATCCTTCTTTCTCCTTTTTGAACGTTTCAAACCACTATCAGAATCAATCCCCACCAATGCACAACCATCAACTCCTTCACCTTCTTCCCTAACACTCACACTACCCCATTCATCACAAACTCCACCATTTTTACCCATCTTTGGCTTGTTTTTCACCCCTTTTGGTCTTCCTCTCTTCTTCTTTGGCATAATCATCTCAATCTCATCAAGTTTTTCATCAAAAACCTTCGTTTCTTCCACAAAAACTTCATCTTTCTTAACCTTAAAACAATCATCTTGTTCACTATCAGACTCAAACAACTCCCTAACCCTCTTCCCAACATCCTCATTTCCACCAAAAACTCCACCCACATTCTCAAACTCCTCCTTATTATCATCATGATTTACACCCCTTAATTCATCATCATCATCATCATCATCATCATCATGAACATCATGATGAACAATCTTTTTCTTGTTCTTAGACCCTTTAGGACGACCCCTTTTCCTTTTTTGCCCCTCACTCACCATTATTCCTTCACAACTTTTCACAGAATTCCCAACACTTTGTTGTTCACCCAAGAAAACATCTTTAACAGAATTCCCATTATTTACCTCGATTTTCCCACCCATTTCTAACAACTTAAACACCTCCACATCCCCAATTCCCTCACTTTTTATACACCCACCTCCTCCACCTCCACCTCCTCCAAGGGCATTATAGTCATTTCCACCAAGGGCATTAAAGTCATCATCAACACACATACTCTCCATCAATTCCTTAAAACCAACCTCTATCCCAACAAGGGCATTCTCGTCTTTTTCCCTTAAACCCTGTTCACCACCAGTCCAAACCGGCTGCTCACTACTTCCCTCACCACCACTAAGGGTATTATAGTCATTTCCTAACCCCCCACAAACTGGGTTTTCTTCAAAACCAAAATCAATAACTGGACGATATGGCTCGATAGATTCGCCGGAATTCTCGCCGGAAAATCTTTCTCTCTCTACTCCAGAAGAACTTTTCCGGCGACTTTGACGAGTAATGCTTAGAAAGTAATGTTTTTGACAGTATGATCTTCCTGGTAGAGCTTTTTCACGACATCTCCAATTTGGAGTTCCTGTTCTCCGGCATCTTTCGCCGTTTTCCGGCACCGGAATCTCCATTTTTTTTCTCTCTCTTGTTTTTTTTTTGTGTAGGAAGAAAATGAAATTATGGGTGTTTTGTTTGTTTGAATGGAGTGATGAAATTCAGGGTTTGATTATTTTCAGGGCAGTAAATAATGTAAATGTGAATTTATTTGGTTTGATATCATTTGTGAAAAATTGTTGTCATGTAATTTTGTGTGTAGGAGTAGGATTGGTCTACTTGTAAGAGCTCTGTTTTCTGCTACTGACAACAATATTGATGGCATTGTCTGTACTCTGGATTCTGCAATTTAATGACCCCATTATACTTCCTCTGTGTCTTTTTATGGAATGGTTTGATTTTTACGTTATTTACCAATTTTACTTAGTTTATCTTTAGCGATTTATAGGTAAGGAAATATATTTATGTGAGATCTTGTTAGAGTCGTCTCAATATTTTTCAAATATCTACTTTTTGTAATTTTTAATTATCGGTAATCAAAGATATTAATGGTTAAAGTTATGCATTGGCAAACATAGAAGTCAAATGGTTGCAAGTAAAAAGAAATAGAGGAAGTACTATTTATTACTCTCTTCGTCAAAATTTATTGGGCTTGTTTCTTGTTTTGTACGGAATTTAAGGAAACTAATATTTGCTTTAATTATTTGTAGTACTTCTATTGGAAAGTACAAATATTAAATGTGGCTACAATTTTTCATGTAAATCTCTATTATATAAGTGAAGGGGGGAGGAAGATGGTGTCCCCCTACGAAAAGTCTAATGTACCCTTAATGAATATAAATGGCCATCTATATTAAATAATCTATTCTTCTTCCGACGTGCCATATATATTGAACAAGTTAATAATGGAATTGAATTTGAAATTTGAATTAAATATTAAATTAAGGAAAATGATTTCCTATTCTTACACATGTGTGAAAAATTCTGATAAAAAGTTAATTTGACAATATAACTTAATTATCACAATCAGAAGAAAAAAATAAAAACTTGAATTTCATATTAATAATTATACTGATAATATTTTAAAACCTAAATGTTGTTTATTATTCGGTAATATCTATTATGTAAATCAAACTCTTCCACTTTATTAATATTCAACGATTGAATCTAATACACAAATTCTTCAACTTTATTTGAGCACAAGCATTCTTCTGCTTTATATTTTTCCTTCTGTTAATGCTATATTTGAGTAATGATGAACAAATAACTAAAAAATAAACAAACATTGATTTAAGCAAAACATATTATAAATAATTATAAATGTCTTTTCGAATCAAAAATTAACACTAAATACTTTGTTGATAAAAATATAAGAAATTCTAAATAAATCTACATAACACATTCTTTTATTGTTCATCAGTTTTATTTTTAAAAACCTTAAAGAAAGTATAAATAAAATTTAATAAAAAAGATGGTTAACTGGTTAAGTGTATAGGCTTAACCGACAAAATTTAGCTAGCCAAAAAAAACAAGTATGTCTAATGTTCAAATTTTACCTTTCTTTATGCCCAAAAAGATAGAATTTATGTTTTAAATAAATGAGGCACGCATCGCGTGCATAAATTGCTAGTAGAATGATAAAAGAGGAATAAAGATTGTTTGATGAGGGAATTCAAATAATAAAGTACAATTTTAAAAATAGAAATTAAACAAAAAAAATATTTTGGACACTAAAATGGAATACATGCATTATAAATTGGAACGGAGGAAATACTTGCTAATACATTTTATTTGTGGGTACAATTTTGGAACTTTTTTTTTTCTTTGTTTTGCTTTTTCTTTAAGATTCCTTGAATAGTACAATTTTTAAGATGGTTAGTGTAGTATAAGGCTTTGTTTTCCTTGATTTAGTAGACTAAGTTTCATTAAAAATAAGTTTAATTCACAAAAATAAGTCAATTTCAGTAAAGATAAGTTAAATTCAGTAAAGATAAGTTAAGTTCAGCAAAAATAAGTTCAATATAAAATAAGTTAAGTAAAAATAATTAAGCAAAAATAAGCTTATTAGTTCAACAAAAATCTACTATGAGTTTCAGCAAATAATATTTCAGTAAAAATAAATTTTGTAAAAATAAGTTTAGGAAAGAAAAGTTAATTAAGCAAAAATAAGCTGAAGTGAACAAAGCCTAAATTAAACATAAACACTATTTAAGCCTAGAGTATATATGAAAGTTAAAAACAATTGAAAATAACACACTCTAAATCTCCCGGTCGTTTTTATTTTCCTCCCATTCTTCAAACTATCTGATGTTGTTTAAATAATCATTCTCATATTAGATTAATCATCTTATAGAATGATGATATTTTTCCATAATAATCGTGATTTCTTCCCTATTACGCGATATTTTTTTCCTGAGGGGGTCTTGTAATAGATAAAGTTATTAAACAAGCACCATAATTTTGTGAAGTATGATCTTTTTATTTTCTTTGTACATTAAAAAGTTGTCTCTCATATAAACCCATAACTTGCCTTCAATCCCCTGCCCCTGCCCCTGCCCCTGCCCCTGCCCCTACTATCAATGAACCACTTTTTATATCACTTCATACATGAAATGAACACAAGATCATGTAAAAAAGAAAAAAAAGATAATTAGTCAAAAAAAAAAATCAACCTAGGAATTATTGACGTTTAAAAGAATAAAAATTTAAAGTTGTTTTCAGTGTGTTAAGAGGGAAGAGAAGGTATAAAAGGAATTAAATTCCATTTCTTTTCGAGCATCATTTTAAACTATACATTTATGTACGAACTTGACCTTTTAAATCAACTCATTATGTATATACAACCCCTCACAAACAGGTAACTACAAGGTATTGAACACGTGATCTTTGCAATGAAAAGTGATAGTTTTACCATCAATATACTATAACTCTGTTGTCTAATATTTCAAATAAAATATGATAAGTCTTATATTTAACTAAAAAGACTTAAACAAGTAATTACATTTTTAACACTAATATTACGATAATAACAAGACATTATTGATGACATATTATCTTACCCCAATTTCTTTTAAGCTATTATTTTCAAATTCAAACCTTTAAGGTTATTTTTAGTTTCATGTTATGACGTCAAATTTTCAATTTCTCATAGACAACAAAATACACAAAAAAAAGAACTATGAAATCTATGAATAATTATATATTTATTTATTACAATTGACCCGAGGCATCGCCTGGGCAAAAAATACTAGTTATTTACACATAAAAGGTTAATACGTTAAATACAAGCAATGCTAGGTTTAGTAACTATTTTTATATGTAAATATTAAAATACTCCCTCCGTTCCTTGTTAGTTTTCCTATTTCTAATATGGGCACTATTTATAGGTAAAGAAAAACCTAAAATAAAAATTACAATATGTACGAAAAAAGATGGTCATAGGGGTTTTGTTTGAGTCGTCTCATTGTATAAATTAGGAAAATCAAACTTTTATAATATTTTTACTAAAATGTGATTAAAGATATTAACAATACAAAACGTGCATTGGAGAAATGGGAAATCTAATAAAGAACGGAGGGAGTATAACTAAAATCGCCTATCACTTGTATTTAAAAGTTGAATTACTTGCATACCAGTACAAAACTTCGGATATTTTGGAGCAATAACAATAGAACTTAAGAAGGGCATTATTGTTATTAGTGGCGGAGCTACGTAGTAACACAGGATAATACGTGCTATCCAATGGTTTTTATAAATAAATTTAAAACCAAAGAAGCATAACAATTATTTTGCGACAGGTTGTCTTGGAGATCAATGAGGTAATAAATAAAATATTCATTAGAAATCAAGGAAATGTTAACCATATATTTGGTGACTAATCTTTTGAAATTTTCACCTTTGAGGACCTTAACCTTTTTTTTAACCTTTTAGGACTTCATGTCATGTTTTTGGGTAGTTTAAGCACACATGAACTCAAGCTTGACTATTTATAGTCTTAAAAAAAATAGAAAAGCACATAATTTTATTTTTTGTTTGCAATAATTTGGCTAATAAAAATTTTAAAAAGGAAAGATATAATATATAATCTCTCCATCCAAATCATGCAAAAATTCAGAAAAATAGGACCATATTTTTTTTATTTTTTTTTTTGATGTCTTTCCTCCTTAATACTGAAATAAATTTCGTGTTGGACTCATGCTGATGCTACTTAGTTATTCAGTTGGTGTTTTTCAGAAGAAAAAAAAAGTTGACTGGAGTTGCATTTGGTCTTTAATTGTTTCTTTTCCTTTTTTTTAATATACTTTATTTTTTAACTTGAATTTGATGACAAAGAAACAAAAAAAAATTAAAAAAATCTAAACTATTGCGGTTTAGTTTGAAAGATCTAGAAAATCAACGAATATTGTGAAGATGAACAAAGAAAGAAAGAGGTAAATGGAAAAATGAGATAATAGAAGAAAGATAAAACAAATTAATTATGGGTAATTATTTGCCTTAAAAGTGAAAAAAATGCTTGAAAAGTAATATGAGGTCCCAAAAAGAGAAACAAAATTGAGGTCCTAGTGAGAAATTCAAAAAATTGAGTCCTCAAATATTTAATAACAGGCATAACATTATAAAAACGAAAAGAAGCATAGTAATTCTTTTTCATTAAATCATTCTCTCATCCCATTTTAAGTTTCTTATTCTTATATGAATCTATACTAATATATTAAAAGGCGATCCTGAATAAGGAACGACGCCACGTAATGCTCTCCCTAAGGACATTTTACTACATGTAATCTATGACTTTTTTTTTTGAAAGAATGTAATCTGTGACTTCAAGGTTATATACTAACGTCTTAACCAGTAAACCAAAATTTTAATGTATCTATCTATCTATTATATAAAGCAAAGTTCAATTTGCCTACGTGTCATGCTACTACTAAATCTGCCACATGTCGTCTCCAAATTCATCCTAAAAAATTATGTGCCACGTGTATAGGTAAGCTCCAAACTCGCTGATGTGTCGCTTCCACTCTCAATGTATTCGTATGGCATGATGTTCAATCGCCGGTAATCATGGACAAATTAGTGCATAAATGATAACTTCCTATAACACTGATAAATCAATTCCAAATTTGACGCAAAGAATATACTGCTTTTAAAGGAATTATGTGGAATATATCTATGTAGAATTGACGCAACTGTATTGGGCAAATGAATCAATTACATTCTTACTTACCATAATCACACTATTTCGGTATATTGCATTGTCATATGTTGGAACATTTATAGGGTAATGGGTTTTGTTAGCTCATATGAGTATATACTAGAAGAGGAGGAGGTCTAGTATGTTGAGATTAGAATGCGCAAAATCACGTGGATTAAATCAAGCAAGACAGAGGGCTGGTCACGAGTCGCGACATTCGTCGCGGGTCGGACCAGGAGGCCGTCGCGGGTCGCGACACCTGTCGCGGGTCGCGACCAGCGCCCTTTCGCGACTCGCGATCTGTATCGCGGGTCGCGACGTGTATTCTGTTTTGGGGCGTGAAATTTTGCGTGGACGATTTATAACCGTTGTAATGCATTTGTTATCCGGTTTTAAGATGATTAAGTACTCTTAATCAGGGGATTAAAGAGGGATGAATGCTGTAACAGCTCTAATCAAGAGGGAAGATTATTCATCACCCTTGTTATGTATATGAGTTAAGAGAGAGAGAAAATCAGTTTTGGGATTCGAATCTTCTTGCTTTGCTTGAGAGAAAACTTGCTACTTTCTCTTGAGTGTTCTTCACAAACATCAAACACAAAGTTCTTGTTGATTCACTTAGAAGATCATCTAGTGAATTGTTTTCTCCATTGTATCTCATTAGTTATTTCGTGTTAACCCGGTGATCCTAGAGGGGCGAAATTAAACTAATAGGAAAGCGTAGTTTCCGTGCCTTGGAGTGGATATCCGGTTCCCTTGTTTGTTCTCTCATATAACAATTTATTAGTTTAATTTCTTTTTATTTCGGATATGGCTCAATCACTCAAGGACATGACTATGAACTTCCAAAAGTTGGACAAGTTTGAGGGGGTGGGTTATCGAAGATGGCAAAAGAAGATGCACTTCTTGTTGACAACTTTGAATGTGGTGTATGTTCTATCAACACCCATGCCACCATTCCCGAAAGATGGAGAGGAAGAGTCCGTGGAGACTACAAGGAAGAGGACAAAGTGGGAGAATGATGACTACATTTGCCGGGGTCACATCCTCAACTCTCTTACCGACCCTTTGTGCGATCTATATCAAAATGTGGAGAGTGCAAAGGAACTTTGGGATACTCTTGAGGCCAAGTATATTTCTGAAGATGCTTCAAGTAAGAAATTTCTTGTTAGTAATTTTAATTCATTTAAAATGACTAATGATCGGTCTATTATAGAGCAATTTCATGAAGTTCATCATATTTTGAACCAAATTAGATCACATGGTATGGTGATGGATGAGGCTATTGCCGTAGCCTCAATCATTGATAAATTACCAAATTCTTGGAAAGAAACTAAGCATTCCTTGAAACATAGGAAGGAAGATATTTCCATGGAGCAATTGGGAACTCATCTTCGTATTGAAGAGGGTATCCGGGCTCAAGATGGGGTTAAGGATACTACTCCTAGTATTCCTAAGTCTACCGTGAATATGGTAGAGGTTGGTGGGTCTAGTGGGACCAAGAAATCCAACAATAACAACTCTAAAACCAACTTTGCAAACAAGAAGAGGAAGACCCTCACTTGTTGGGTATGCAATGGACCTCATCTCAAGAGGGATTGTCCTTCTAAGAAGAAGAAGACAAAAATTGGACAACCTAGTGTTGTTCAAAACCAAGGTAAAAGTGCACATGAACATGTAATTGAAGAAATGAATTTTGTGGCTATGATTTCTGAAATTATGTTTGTGCGCAGTTGATGATTCTTGGTGGATAGATTCGGGGGCCTCTAGACATGTGTGCAATAATAAGCACTTCTTCAAGTCTTTGGAAGAATTGGATGATGGTCCAATCTTGTATATGGGGAATGATTCTACGGTAAGGCCAAGGGTATAGGCCAAGTAGAATTGTTGTTAACCTCGGGAAAGACTCTAACTCTCCGGGATGTTGTTTATGTACCGGAAGTTAGGAAGAATCTTGTGTCGGGGGGTCTTTTGAATAAATTTGGTTTTAAAGTTGTATTTGAATCGGATAAGTTTATAGTTTCCAAGGGTGGTATTTTTGTTGGACAAGGATTTTATTGTAATGGAATGTTTAAATTTAGTATTAATAATAAAATTGATACTAGTTCTATTTACATGCTTGATGTTTCTTCTCTATGGCACAATCGTTTATGTCATGTAAACTATCGTAGATTATATGACATGTCTAAGCTAGGTTTAATACCTTCTTTCGATTTAAAGTTAGAGAAGTGTAAGACATGCATGCTAAATAAGATTACAAAAAATCCTTATCCTAGTGTGACTAGACATACGGTATTGCTTGAATTGGTGCATAGTGACTTGTGTGATTTTCATAGTTCACCTTCTTTGGGAAATAAAAAATATATTGTAACTTTTATTGATGATTATTCAAGGTTTTGTTACATATATTTATTATTTACTAAAGATGAAGCACTAGAAAAGTTTAAGATTTTTAAGACCGAAGTGGAACTTCAACTTAATGGAAAAGTTAAAAGACTTCGGACGGATAGGGGTGGTGAATACTATAATCCTAGCTATTTTAGTTCCATTGGTGTAATTCATGAAACAACCGCTCCATACTCACCTCAAAGTAATGGTATAGCGGAAAGGAAAAATAGGGTTCTAAAAGAAATGGTTAACACCATGCTTTCTAATTCGGGTCTAAATGACGGTTTTTGGGGTGATGCAATTTTAACCGCATGTTATATTTTAAATCGAGTTCCTAATAAAAGGAATAAGACTACCCCTTATGAACTTTGGTGTAACAAAAAGCCTAATCTCAATTACCTTAAGGTATGGGGTTGTAGGGCAATTGTCAAATTGACGGAACCTAAAAGGAAAACTTTAGGTGAAAAAGGAATTAATTGCATTTTTATAGGCTATGCGGTACATAGCAAAGCCTATAGGTTTTATGTCATTGAGCCAAATGATGTTGTCTCTATCCATTCCGTGATAGAGTCAAGGGATGCAATATTTGATGAGACTAGATTCTCATCGATTCCAAGACCAAAGGACATGATACCTAGTACTAGTTCCAATGTTGTGGATGACATTAACAATGATCATGATACTACAACACCGGAAATTAGGAAAAGTAAAAGAATTAGAAAAGAGAAATCTTTTGGACCGGATTTTCAACTATATTTAGTTGAAGGGTCAAGGGAGTCTATTGTGACTCAATTTTCATATTGTTACAATATGGAGGAGGATCCTAGGACCTTTGATGAGGCTATGAAGTCTCATGATTCTCGCTTTCGGAAAGAGGCGGTGAATGATGAAATGGATTCAATAATGGGAAATTATACTTGGATTTTAGCTAATTTACCCCCGGATGCAAACCTTTAGGTTGTAAGTGGATTTTCGTAAGGAAAAGGAAGATCGATGGAACCATACTAAAACATAAGGCCCGGTTAGTGGTCCAAGGTTTTAGGCAAAGATATGGTATCGATTATTTTGACACTTATGCTCCGGTTGCTAGAATAGCTACCATTAGACTTTTGATAGCATTAGATGCGATTCATGGTCTAGTAATTCACCAAATGGATGTTAAAACTGCTTTCCTTAATGGTGAATTGGAGGAGGAAGTGTACATGAATCAACCTGAAGGTTTTGTGGTTAAAGGTCAAGAGACTAAGGTTTGCAAATTAGTTCGATCTTTGTATGGTCTTAAACAAGCACCTAAGCAATGGCATCAAAAATTTGATGAGGTCATTTTGTCTAGTGGGTTCAAAATAAATCAGTCCGATAAGTGTGTATATAGTAAATTTGATAATAACGGTAATGGAGTTATAATTTGCTTATATGTTGATGATATGCTTATCTTTGGGACTCGATTTGGAACAAGTGGAAAAAACCAAAGTCTTTCTCTCTTCTAGCTTCTCCATGAAAGATTTGGGTGAAGCGGATGTTATTCTAGGTATTAGAATAATGAGAGGTAAAGGGTCAATTTCTTTATCACAATCTCATTATATTGAGAAAGTGATTAAGAGGTTTAATGAATCGAATTCGACTCATTTTGCTACTCCGATGGATCCTAGTGTTCACTTGGTTCCGAGTAGTGGTACTCCTATTTTTCAATTGGAGTATGCAAGCTTAATTGGAAGCTTGATGTATGCTATGACTAGCACTCGACCGGATATAGCTTTTGCTATTGGTAAACTCAGTAGGTATACTAGTAATCCTAGTATGTTGCATTGGCAAGCATTGAGAAGAGTGTTAAGGTATTTGAATAAAACCTTGGATTATGTCATAACTTACAAAGGAGAACCTTCTATTCTAGAAGGTTACTCGGATGCTAGTTGGATTTCCAACAAGGAAGATTATTCATCCACAAGTGGATGGGTTGGAGGAGGTGCTATTTCATGGGCATCCAAGAAGCAAACATGTATAACGGATTCCACTATGGCATCGGAATTCATTGCATTGGCATCTTGTTGCCAAGAAGCGGAATGGCTAAGGAATGTGTTGAGTGAGGTTGACTTGTGGGTCAAACCTATGTCACCTCTTGCTATTCATTGTGATAGTGCATCAACCATAGCTAAAGCTTATAGTGAAGTCTACAATGGCAAGTCAAGGCACATTGGAGTTAGACATAGCTATGTGCGTGAAATGATAAGGAATAGTTGTATAACTATTAATTTTGTTCGGTCTAGTTTGAACTTGGCGGATACGTTTACTAAACCGTTGTCAAGGGAACTAGTGAACAAAATGAATAAAGGGATGGGTCTTAAGCCTATTGAACAACCTATGGTGAAGGAAAACTCAATTTGATGTCTAATACAACATTAGATCTCAAATTCAATGAGGAAAGTACTTCTCTAGAAGGTTGGGAGCACTTGTTTAACACATCCCGAGGTTAGTGCTTGTTACTACAATGTTAAGAGGTTGAATTTATTTCTTAATAAATCTTTGATAAGTGCTCAATTGTAGGAGCATGTTCGTAACGATTTACCTATATAAGCTAGAGGTTTGGCCGCTTCACCAAGTCTAAGGCTTGACTTGGAACGCTTATGAATGGATATGGACACCAAGGCTTCATAGGTGTCGGAGGTTAAGAATTATGTTTTATGCTTATGTGTATTAGTATCTTCAATGATTTGTGGTGGTCATATGATTCAAAGCTTTGTCTATCATTATGATCGAAATTGTTGTAAAGTTACTTTTACTAAGTGGAAATTCAATCGTAAGATATTTCCATGATGCATGAGCATGTTTTGTTTGTGATTTATAGCAAGTTGAAAACTTTTCAACATTACCCTATAAATGGGAGGAGGATTGTTGGAACATTTATAGGGTAATGGGTTTTGTTAGCTCATATGAGTATATACTAGAAGAGGAGGAGGTCTAGTATGTTGAGATTAGAATGCGCAAAATCACGTGGATTAAATCAAGCAAGACGAGAGGGTCGGTCACGAGTCGCGACATTCGTCGCGGGTCGCGACCAGGAGGCCGTCGCGGGTCGCGACCAGCGCCCTTTCGCGACTCGCGATCCAGATCGCGGGTCGCGACGTGTATTCTGTTTTGGGGCGTGAAATTTTGCGTGGACGGTTTATAACCGTTGTAATGCATTTGTTATCCGGTTTTAAGATGATTAAGTACTCTTAATCAGGGGATTAAAGAGGGATGAATGCTGTAACACAGCTCTAATCAAGAGGGAAGATTATTCATCACCCTTGTTATGTATATGAGTTAAGAGAGAGAGAAAATCAGTTTTGGGATTCGAATCTTCTTGCTTTGCTTGAGAGAAAACTTGCTACTTTCTCTTGAGTGTTCTTCACAAACATCAAACACAAAGTTCTTGTTGATTCACTTAGAAGATCATCTAGTGAATTGTTTTCTCCATTGTATCTCATTAGTTATTTCGTGTTAACCCGGTGATCCTAGAGGGGCGAAATTAAACTAATAGGAAAGCGTAGTTTCCGTGCCTTGGAGTGGATATCCGGTTCCCTTGTTTGTTCTCTCATATAACATCATATTCATATGAGGTGAATACATTGATTTCCTTCTATATCCATTTCAAACGCCATATTTTATTTTCTGAATTCATAGTCCAAATAAAAGCTTCAAATTTTGAAGAAAGAAATTGCAAAGGTCAAGAAAATCAGGAAAAGGTTCCACCTTTGGATTTTTTTTCTTGGTCGACAATAACAGATGAATAGAAACACAAAAATTCAAGTGAAAGAAGAGTTGAAGGTGAAGGAGTTTGCAGGGAGAAGAATGTCAGAGGTCGAATCTAGGGAAAATACAGTTAGTTCACATCTAACATAGCTGAATGGGGTTGGAAAACAATAACTAGAAGGAGGGGGATTATAGGAAGAAATTGAGAGTGAAGAAGAAAGATAGAGCGGGTGCTTTCCATTTCAAGTGAGAGAGTGTTACAAAATTATTCCGACTTCTGAGCTGAGTGTATGACTTGAATTTATATTTAGACAAAAATTACAACTATATTTAGATAATAATTCCATATTGTTTCATAAAATAATTTCAAAACAATGATCAGATAATTAAACTAACAAAATATAAGTAACTTTGCGTTAAAACTGCTTAAAAATTGGCAAGTTGGAAAGAGGAACCGTCTACGACCCAGCCAGAAGGGGCCCAAAAGTTTTAAATGTTGTTTTTGCTTCCCGGTTAAAATGTAGCACATTTAGGTGAAGTGAAGTCTACTCATCTATATTGTTGTATTAAGGGCCTGTTCTCCCCAACTTATTTTCGGTTCGGTTCGGTTCGGTTCAATTCAGTTTAGTTCCAAAATTATTATCATTACTATTAATTCATTATAATTTAATTCAGTTCAGTTTAGTTCAATTCAGTTCAGTTCAAGTTTAATAAGTTTTGATAATATAAGATAAATTCGGATTAGATAAGATAAGTTTTGATAAGATAAGATAAGTTCAATTAAAATAACTGATAATATAAGCTCTAATAAAATCATTGTTTACAAAATAGTTGTTTTTCTAAAAGGATTTTACAAAAACTGGGTGATGCACTCTTATTACATGATTAGCAATTTTTTTATTTGGCAATTCAAAATTATTATTGATAACCAAAACAAATAGGTTAGGATACAAACAAAGACTACAAACCACCAAACTACACCAAAACAAACAAAGACACCAAAACTACCTCAACAAAACAAACCTAAGTAATCAACAAAGCTCTTTCATTATCTTTGCAATTACAAGCTACCCGAAACACAACCTCCTTAATTAACCCTTGAGGAGTGATACAAGAATCAGCAAACACTTTGTTATTTCTCTGCAGCCAAATAGAGTAAATGGCATCAGTGAACAACATAACATAAACTTTAGATTTAATACTTCTGATGTGAGCTTTAATCTGAGCCCTTCTACATTCTTCATCACAATGATGCACCTGTTGACTTATACCCAATCTACTAAGCCAGCCTCTCCAGACCTCAGCAGCATAAGTGCATTGAAAGAACAGATGATGAATAGATTCCTGAGCATTGTTATTATATGATTAGCAATTTTTGGATCACTATAAATGACTTTATATAAGGGTTTATGTTTAAAGATTGCAATTAGTACTCTAAATGGTTGTTTGGTTAATATGAGAAAACATGGGAAATAGAAATTCCTAGGAATTAAAAATTTGGTGAGTTGTCTGGTTGACAACAAAATAGCAAAATGAAGGAATTAGAAATTCCTAGGAATTTTGAGTTCCCACAAAATGGAGGAAGTTGCTTACCTATGTCCCTCTAAGTAAGTAGAAATTCTCATGGGAATTGAATTCCCACATTGTCAACCAAATAATTCAACCAATTTCCTATGAATTTGACTTAGTATATCCTATGAATTGCAATTTCATGGGAATTTTGACTTCCCATATAAACGGAACGACCACTAAGATGTTTAAATCAATTAGGAATTTCCTTAAGTTAGGTACATCTATTCAATAATGTAGATATTGAATGGATTATAATATCAAAATTCAACCCGTCTTGCATGGACCCGGTTCACATTAAAAATAGTGTGGACCAGGCCTAGACACGTGCCCCAGTCACTCTCGCTTTCCAAAATCCGCGCGATTTTCTCTCTCTTCAATAAGATTCTCTCGCCCTAAAATTTTAACAAAAACAGTTATTCAGAACAAACATACACTATATCATTTTAAAATACACTATATTATGTCAAAATACACTATCATGTCAAACACTATAACGATCGATTATGATAATTTTGTGTAATATACAAATAAACTACACTATAACATTTCAAAATACACTATATCATGTCAAAACACACTATATCATGCAACATTATCATGTCAAAAAACAAAGCAAAACACGATCATGTTAAAATACACTATATCACTTCAAAATACACTATATCATGTCAATATACACTATAACAGGCAACACTATTATGTCAAAAAACTCAGCAAAACACTATCATTTTAAAATACACTATATCATTTTAAAATACACTATGTTATTTCAAAATACACTATATTATTTCAAAAAAAGAGTGAAGTTATCGGAGGAGAGAGAAGTTATCGGGAGAGAAAAGAGCGTAAAGGCGAAAGCAAAAAAAACAGAAAGTTGTAATCATTAAAACTCACGTGAGATGGATAAGGTGCACACTAAGTTAGTGTGCACCGGATTCATATTAGTTTTTACTATCAAAATTATGAGATTAATTGCATCAGCGTGTAGTGAGTATGGAAATTCTTTGGCTTTATGTTATGATTATACTACCAAAACTTTGAGATTACTTGCATCATCTTCCCACCACTGCGTATATGGGAAATATACGTTAATCATGTAGGCACTTGCACCAGTGCGTGATTGATAGAGATTTTTTTTTTATGAGAAGAATATAACAAATAATAGGATATTATGAAATTTAAGGTGTAATGGAGATTACTTCAATATTGATGCAAGTGTCCCCTAAAAAATCATATTTGCATAAAACCTCCCGTGCATTATTGCACGGGTTGAAAGCTAGTAATATTAATAAATGAAAAGATTTCTCTAACCAGGGGCATAACTCGTATCTAATAACTAGTAAGATCTAAAAAATTGCATACGTGCCAACATTACGAAGAAACAAAAGGATATGTCAAATGATACGAGTCATATGACCATTGACAAGACGAAAACATAAAGGAAATAAATGAGTTTGATATGTTACTTGTTGCTTATTTCCATTACAGACTTACCCGTGAACTTTACATATAGACTACTATATGCAACTTATATAGCAGGTGGTCCTATGGTCTAGCGGTTAGGACATTGGACTCTGAATCCAGTAACCCGAGTTCAAATCTCGGTAGGACCTTTTTTTTTTTAGCTTCCATTATTATTAATTTAATGCCTTCCCTCTGTACCTTTTCAACTTCTGATTGCAGTTCTGCTGATGTATGATAAAACTCAGTACTTTAAGTTGGAAATTGTTACTTACCTCATTATTAACTTTATACTGTTAACTACTGCTCCAAGTTTAACATCTTGAATTATACTTAATAATCAAGAATAATGTTAAATCATATTGTCTATAAGATGATAAAAGTCGAGCAACTTAAGACTTAGGGCCCTTTTTAAGCAGGCATTAGGGATGGCAATTGGGCGGGGCAGGTGCTGAATATGGTACCTCCACACCTGCACCCGCATAAAATTCCCATCTACATTCCCGCCCCACCACCCATTGTGGGGGAAAATTCCAAACCCATCTCCGCTCTAGCAGGTATGTATTTAAACCCATCTCAATGACAAAAACACAACATGTTAATTGATATAGTTTATCTCTTTATGATATGGAATCTGAAGAGGGTGTGATTATGATTCTTATGAAAAAAAAAGTAGCTTATGAAAAAAAAAAGTAGCTTATAAGAACATATATTTGTACATATACATCAACATCTTTGTAGAAGGAATAAGATCCAAAGCAGATCCAGTGGCCATTAGGACCATCAAGCGGATAATATGCTTCACAATCTTTAAAGCAAGAAAACACACCACCAAGATAAATTTTTCAAAACAAAGACTACAGGTTTTTGGTAAATCTATCATAGAGATTGAAATGTCTCAGATTTATTCTTTGATATGGCACTTTATACATAGGGACAGTAAGGGTTTGTATCTTTTCAACTAGATAAGAATTAAGAGCATCAACAGCGGTATGTAGATAATAAGATAATAATTGTAAAGTTATTGTACCTTGGGCAAACTATATGGCTCTAGAAAGCAAGTAGATTTCCCTTGCTTTGGTGGGCCCCAAAGCAACTTTACAATTATTACAAACCTTTAGTTGAAAATAAAAGCATCATTTCAGTAAAATTCTGATCATCCAACAGTATTATTTTTGCAACAAAACTTTTGTTATTCTAGCTGTCAAAAAAAAAAAAAAAAAAAAAAACTTTTGTTATTTTATTTTTTAGTTAAATTATCTATACAGAGAAGTAAGTATATTGTACAAAAAAATAACCTAGAATTTCTATTATTTCTTTATCTCATATATTATTTCCTTTAAAAAAATTGGAAAAAAAATGAATAATCAGATTACAATTTATTCTATTCACAAGGTAATTACAAATTACGCTTGTATGAATTGTACATTAAAAATTGTTGAAATGATTATGACATGTAGAACCTATCAAAACCACAAGTGAACTGGTTATGGCTTTCCATTGAGAGATGTTGTAGCTTGAAAATGTTGTAGTTTGGAAACCTGATGTGGCAAACAAAGCTACAAAGGTTTGTAACTTTCCATTGTAGATGCTCTAAGAGGCTTCCTTGAGATTAGATGATTTCATCCATTCCGAGGAGGGTTATCATAATTTACAGTGGCTTTATATGACCACGATACATGTTATAAAAAACAATATAACCCGCCAATTTGATAATATAACAAGTCATCCCTAAACAATGTATTAGGTAATCACTTAGATTAGCCCTCAGATAAAATGACAGGATAAATAACCCCCAAGTAATTTGACAAGTAATTCCCCAAACCTTGGATCACACTTCAAATATTAGTGTCAAGGCATCACACCAGCATGGTGCAAATCATGTCACCAAAGACATATATGAATTCCATAAAGAGGGAATGCCCGGGGTTGGTACAATGTCACAACCATATTTTGACAGAGAAGCAAGTATAGGGTAGTGCAGCACATAACAAGTTGCAAACCAACGGAAAAACCTTTGAAGCAGGAAGCAAACAGACGGAATAATACAACTTTACATTATCACCTTTAGTCGACGAAGACGAAAAAGCGAAAATTCTCATATTCTTCCACTACTCTTAACTGTTGCTAAACAGCAAATCACTTGCATTCTAGTGTTCAGAAGGAAAAACAATGGGCTAAAGCTTTCCAAAGCCCCCGGAATTCCATTTCACACGCTTCAGACGTTTCAAAAATACAAGTTAGATCAGTTTAAAGCCAAGACAATCTGAAGTTCTCAAATCCCTGCTAAAGGGTGAGATAGAGATGGAAGGAATTCATTTGATACTTTACAATGCTAATCCAACTACGAAGAACAACCTAAGAACTAATCACCCTACGGAGTGCAACCTGCCACCATCTGGAAGCCCCTAAAAAATGGGGTAAATTTTTTATTAGCTCCAAACCAAACCTTTCGTGTAGTTCATTGAGGTTATGGCAGTCATAGTCACTCCAACAGGAAGTGTATCATCGAGGGGGACCCTGTCTGTTGTGTGCTGCTGCTGTCTGCAATTGATGCTGCCAATCATCATATAAGATCATATTAGCATTCAGCAAAATCACTTAGAACTTCTTCACCAAAAGTGACAAGCAGCAGAACGAACTACCTGAGTAATGAAAGTTGAGCTGTCGGCTAAAAACTTCAGAAAATCTTGCTTTCTCAATGAGAAGTTGTACTTCTCTTGATCTAACAATGCCTGTTCTCTTCTGATATCTTCTTGAAGTCTCTCTTTTTCCCATTTCTTCTGCTTGATCTGATTTTCAAGCTCATAATACTTGTCAGGGAGACCTGCTCTCTGGGATAATTTCGGGAACCTCACATCTACATCTTCCCTTATTTCAGGAACATTGGGAAAAGCACCGTAAAGCAGCGCAAAAAAAATAATGCAGTTAACTTTCAGAAAAGATAAAAAAGAACCAAAAAAGTGCATCCAGGAAATACTAAAACGAAGATAGATTTCATAAAATTTTAGGACTCAAATTTGGAAATAGTACTTATAACACAGCAATCAACATAGATCCAAAAGCTGCTAGCTTGCTACAGATATAAAGTCAGCAACTTTTCCTATCAGAGAGAATGGCAGTAATGTACGCAAAGCAACGATAGTTTGAAATGTATACTTCTCCAAGAGACTACTCTACAATACCCAGGAAATTAGTGATCATCAGAACCGAACTACAACCAAATGACAGGGAACTCACCAGCGGTCAAGCACAAGGAACAGCTAACAATCATCATCACAGACCAACCTCACTGACTCTTAACAAACTAATTCAAATGGCAAAAACATTGAGCAATACTGATGCTGTATATAAGCCAAACTGGATAAATGAGGTTGCCTCTTAAGCATCAGATCCACTCCTTCCATTTATTGCAGGCTTTGTTACTTGTTAGTGATAAAAAGTGATGGCGCTACATATCACTAAACCCTATAAAGAATATGCAAAAAACTAGCCTTTTCTAAAGAATCAGATGCACTTTTCGAGTGTTTAGAAGATTTTGAAAATATGTACAAAAGTACCTGCTACCAAGGGAGAACACACCAGTAGACCTAATCATTCCGCCATCCAAAGAGACAGCTCCATCACTGATGCATGGAAGAGCAAGAAGCATCTCAGCTCTTGTTCTGTAGACTTGAAGACGTGAGAAGAGACTGTAGAACAGTGTCTCCCTGAGGCCACTCCCACTTGAAGTCAAACAAAAGATATGGGGTCTATCTAAATTAACCATATTTACACCATAGCCGAGAAAGCCAGCTGGAGTATTGCCATTAGGCAATCTTGGCTTCGGAATATCAAGTCTCCTTTGGGGGTCATCGGATAAAAACTCACCCGCATATGGTCTGCAAAAGGAAAGTGTTAAAAATGACTAACAAATCAGCTTAGCTGTAGCTGACTACATATAATTTCGGGAATCATGCCTTAAGTATTCAAGACATATAACAGAATAACGACCCTCCAAAGCTCGTCCAATAGAAGCTCCAAGGCCCTGAATACCAGAACCTTTATTCACAAGTCCTTCACCATCATACATTTCCAAAGCTTTGATGCCTTCATAAGTCTTACAGACGATTGCAAGCATATTCTGCAAGCCCAAATACTCAGAAAAAAGCCTGAGAGAAAACCACAAGCACAAGCATAAAAATAAAGTCAGCCTACAACAAAGGTTTGAAAGAACAGCTTGTTACCAAATTTGGCAGTCGCTGATAATAACACAGTTCCCTATCAGAACCAATAGATGTGATTTTCTTGTATTATATTGTTTTGAGTGCAATGTGCGGTGAGGAACTCAAGTCAGGTATATTAATAAACTTTGACTTCAAGTTACCTGTTGAGATTATCTTCATCCACTTTGCCTAGAGAAGCAACAACACCAAGAACATCTTCACTCGAAATAGGAGTTGAGAGCTGTGAACCATGACGATATTTGAATTGGCAATAAATTCCAGCTGCAGAATTCTCATGCCTTAAGATTTGCTCAATAATTTCATCCTCACTTCGAACTTGAGAAGTATCACTGTCTTCAGTCTTGGGTGCACTGGAGGAAATGTACTTACCAAGGCTAACTGCAGAAGAAACGAAATAAACTGCATTAGACATCTATAGAAGATAGCAAGGGGGCGTACTAACAGCTGAAGTCCCAAATTTTTCTATTTTAAACCGCAGGAAAAAAACATACTATATAGTATATAGTAGTTAAAATGAACAATATTCAACACAAAACAAAGGAGTCCAGGAACTTGGACAGTACATCTAGCGGACGGCAAGGCAGGTAGGTAAGCCTAACAATCAATTTAATAGACTAGAGAACTAATCACTTGATGCTTCAAGTAAAATGATTTTAGTCCCACACCTAGTAGCCAAGTATTTACCCCCTTTTAAGATAGTTATATAAATAACGAACCAAAAAGTAACAATACCCTCTGCAAAATATATTATCTTATTCCCTCTCTCCCTACTTTAAATTTAATACTTCGATCTTATTTATATGTTACAAGATCATATGTAGTCACCAAAAGAATGAGCACCACTTCCCCTAAATCTCTAGCTCCGTATTCAAACAAGTTCAAAAGTTCTCTGTAGTAGTAGAGAGACAATAAAATTAATTAATATTATACCTTGCAAATCCAGAATGGCATCATCCAGCTGGTTTTTTTGAGCCTTCAGAAATTTTAAATTATCCTCATGCTGTTTCATTTTACTCCCAGTTTTTTCTACTTCATCTTGCAATTTCTGCAAACCAAAAATAATCAGAAAGATATTGGACATCATATTCTACTTAGCACTACAGTTTGATAATGGTTACAAGATACAACGAGCCATTTTAACTTTTATCTTCTCACTAATAAGCATATTGTCAAAATTAGAAGGAAAAGTTTTAAGTAGTGCAGAAAAAGATGGGTAGAGATCCATGAATATCATCAAATGCAAATTTATGGACCACCAAGCACCAACCTTAGAACCAGACATCAAGGAATTCGCATAAGGAAGTGCCCCATTTGACGCTTCATTCCCAGCATTTACGGAAGAGTTGTTTGGTTCTACACGATTTAGAGCTGCAACATCTTGAACAGCTAGCGGCTTGGCATTGATTGGAATCTGTCGGAATAAAAAAAAAAAGAGAAAGATCAATTTGTAATACAAGCATCCATGAATAACAATTGCCTGTCAACTTATGACGGAAAACCTAAACAAACAAGGCCAAAGCTGAGGTAAAGGAGGAGGGTTGCAGTAGCTAATAAGTGAGAACCAGTGTAAAACTTTGTTCACATCTATGCGCAATACCGAGATGATGGGACCGTCTCTCTAGCTCTGTCAATTTTTGACATTGAATCCCTTCCAAGGGCAGACGGCGGATTCCCAAGAGAGATTCTTCGTGCCGGAAAAGTAGTCTGGTAGGTCCAGAATCTTCAGATATGCTCTCTTTCTTCTCGTGGCTGTACGGAGTACTCTTCGACTTGCCAGAGCTTCCTCTAGTCCTCTTGCGCTGCAGTGGTGTAGGTAGGTGTTTCGGAGTATGGTCCAAGTTCTTGGGTGATGTTTTCTATTCTCCACTTCTCCTAGGGTCAATGAAGATGACAAGGAAGAAGTGATTGACGAGTAGTTTGATGTTATGTTGTTTCTTATTTTCCATGGATCATGGTTATGTAAGACACTTTAAGTTGTTTATTTGTTTGTAAGACTCTTTTAAGTTTTTTTACCCTATTTGTCAAACATTTCCCATTTTCTTCAATTGTCATTCCTTGTTTTGGAAAAACTCTGTCGTATTCGGGCTACCTAGCTAATCTACGGTCAGAATATTAGGAGACTAAGCAACCATGGGCAGAAAATGGGAAAGTGCATCACGGCAAGGGAACACGTCCCCAGAGGAGAAATGGCCAATGCTTGAATTCAACAAAAAGGCCGAAAAAGAGCTGATTAGAATGACAGCAAGAGACAGGGTTCAAACATCTTAAAGCTTGCCAAAAACACACATTCTTGCTGAAATACCTAGCTATTAGCCTCAAACAAACACACATTTTGTCATCCACGACAATGGCTTCACCAAATAATAACAACTCACAAGTCACAATAGTCAGCCGCGCATCCCCCCATCCCTCCCTTCTGAGAGTCACTGAACACTATTGTCGCGGTCAGAATAGTGAATTCACACTTGAGTCATCATTTCCCTGATCGACGACATTGACAAAAATGCACCAAACTTATTACTATCATTCATAGCCAACGCCGCCCACGAGAATAGCAGCTACAAACCAAACCTTCAAACAGCCTAAAATGAGGAAATTTCTTCTTCCCTACCAATGCCACAACAATTAATTGCATCCAAACAAAAACATCTTTCTTGCCAACACCAAACTCCACATGACACTTAATTGCATCCAATTCATCAACACTCCCCAATACAAAAAAAAAAAAGCACAACATTGCATGTAACTTAGAACACAATACACACACAATTAACATTACACAAAAAAGCAATTCTTTGAAAGCAATGAAATCAATAAAGTTATAATAAATTCTCAATTCACATAAAAACAATAAACAGCCAACAATTCGCATAAAATGTCGATTATAAACACCATAAATTCCAATTACATTGCAATAATTAAAAATTGAAGCAACAAATTATAGAAACAAAAATTCCGCGACGAAATTGCATGCAAGAGAGAGAATTGAAACCCTAAAATTGGAAAGAAAAAACTTGCCGGAGAATTCGTCGGAAACATAGTTAGTTAGCAGGCTGAAGAAGACTTTTCTGTGTAGTAAATGTTAAACTTCCTTAACTAGATTTTACAGTATGGTTTTCTCTCTCTAGTTTCTCTCACTAGAATTGGTACGGTATGTTGCGGAGGAGAGAGAAAGAGAGAGGAGAGAGAAAGTTTGCGTCACACTATTTTAATTTTAAACGGAATACTCTTTTTGGGCTGAGCGAAAAACTGATTTGACTCAACATAGTGGTACTGCAAAAATATTTGCGTCTGCAAAAGATTATGTGAAATTAATTTTGTTGGATATATAGTGTCGGTTCTCTTCCACATAAAATAATTGAATTGAATTAAATGAACTGTACTGAACTGAACTGATTACAATTAAACTGAACTAAATTAAATTATAACTAATAGTAATGATTTTTTTTGGAAACTGAACTGAACTGAAAATAAGTGGGGGAGAACAGACCCTTACTCCCTCGTTTTTTTATTGCTACATTGTTATATGTACAACAATTTAGGCTATATCACTTTCAAGCTTTTTAGTGGGTACTTTTTGACCCACTTAATGTAATTTAATGGGAAAAAGTGAAAAAATAGTATTTTTTGTGGAAAAATATAATAGTATTACTTTATGGTGGGCCAAGTACCCCAATAAAGAAAGTTTAAACAACCTAGTAATTAAAAAGAAACAATAATTTAAGGAAAATATAGCAATAAAAAAAACGGAGGGAGTATTTCAGTAATTTAAAAGAAACTGTCATTCTCTCAATATCATATCTTTGTGTACATTTTAAAAAATATTTAGGGCGCCCTACCCTGCTAGGGAGGTCTAAAAAAGTGAGTTTTGCTAGCATCAAGGATCGCATCTGGAAGAAGTTGCAAGAAAATTGCTTTCTAGAGCCGGAAAAGAAGTTTTAATTAAATCTGTTGCTCAATCCATACCAAATTATGCCATGAGCTGCTTCAAGTTACCAACAACGTTTTGTAATGAGATTGAAAGTATCATTAGCAGATTTTGGTGGGGAAGTGGAGAAAAACGGAGGATTCATTGGAAACAGTGGGCCTTCATGTGTCGTCCCAAAGAAGAAGGGGGGCTGGGGTTTCGTGATTTGGAGACGTTTAATGAAGCTATACTTGCTAAACAGCTCTAGAGGATGCATAGTCAACCCAATTCCTTGTTAACTCGAATCTATCGGGCTCGTTATTTCTCAAACTCAAGTCTATGGGACGTGCAGCTTGGCACCTCGCCTAGCTATGCGTGGCGTAGTATCCTAGGGATTCGAAGTTTGCTGCAAAAAGGTGTGAGATGGCGGGTCAAGCTGTGCGAATCTGGAAGGATAAATGGATAGGAGGTGAGGGGTCGGGGCGTCCTATCACTTCTAGGCGTGAGTTACCAGGAGATGCGTGTGTGTCGGTTTTAATAGACCCAGTACATGGTTGTTGGCGAGAAGATGTGCTTAAAGAAGTGTTTTTTGAGGTGGCTGTGATCCGAATAAAGAATATACATGTAAGTTGCAGGCTTCCTGAGGACGAACTTTGTTGGGTTGGAGGTGTAGATGGGTTTTTCAAGTTAAGGATGCGTATAGGCTTGCAATAAATGATGATTCTACTGCTTCAAGTTCCTTGGGTTTTGATCCTCTCTGGAAACATATATGGAAGCTGCAAATTCCCCCTAAGGTGAGCAATTTTATATGGCGAGCTGCTTGGGATATCCTCCCTCATAATGTGAATTTGAAAATGAAGAGAGCAGTGGAGGAGGTTAAGTGCATTAGATGCGGTCATACTGAAAATGCCCTTCACTGTTTGCGAGATCGTAATTGGGTTCGAACTATGTGGGCTCAAGATGGTCTTCAATGGTGGTGTGAAACAGCCACGACTTTCAAATAGTGGTTAGCTTGGGTTTTTGAAAAATTCTCCAAAGCACATCAAGAGGAATTTGTGATGAAAGCATGGCAATTGTGGAAATGTAGGAATGAATTATTATTCCAGAATAGCTCTTGTTCCCCTAATCTTGCGTGCTAGGTGAATACAAGAAGTTTTGTGGGAAGAAGGTGACCTTGGTAGCTTGGGCTAAGGCTCGCTGGAGTACTCCTCCTCAAGGGACCATCAAAATAAATGTGGATGCTGCTCTAAAAGCTGAATGGAGTAGAGTTGGGCTGGGTATAGTGGCTAGGAACGAGCAAGGAGAGGTGGTGCATGCTTGGGCGCGTACTCTTCTTCACGACTGGACAACAGAACAAGCTAAAGCAGCAGCGGTTCTTTGGGCGACTAAAGAGGCGCAAGCTCAAGGTTGGAGCCATGTGGAGGTGGAGAGCGATGCACAATCAATTATCCGCGCTGTCAACTCGTTGCGTGGATGCAGAGGGGATACCCACTCTTTAATAGGAGATGTTCGTTTTTTAAGTTATAGTTTTGATTGTATTAATTTCTTATTTTGCTTTAGAGAGTGTAACGAGATAGCCCACCGTCTTGCAAAGTGGGCTACTTCTAGTTTCTGTGATGAGGTATGGCGTGAAGGAGGTCCTCCTTGGATCTCGGACTTGATTGTATCTGATTCTCCGATTAGTTGTCATTAATAAATTGGCCTACCTTTTTCGTTCAATATATATATATATATATATATATATATATATATATATATATCTTTGTGTACATTACACTAAAATAACCTCCTTTGCTCCATTATTATTGCAATAAAACTCCTTGACACGTTATTAAGAAAGCAATGTGAACGGGAGAGAGATCCAGAGAACAGTGTACCTGATAAAGAAATGTTGCAATTAGGGTGTGTTTGATTAGGAGGAAAGTGTTTTTCCGAAAAACTATTTTCCTTATTTTTCTCTATTTTGGTTTGGACCAGATTAAGGAGGTGAAAATATGAGTTGAGGTTTTTTTTCCAAGGGTGAAAAATTACTTTTCTTGCTTTCCATCATTCTAACTAACGAGACACAACACAAACAAAGAAAGATCAATCTAGAATAGAGTTTTCCTCTGGAAAATGGTTCTCATGGAAAGCCACTTTTCATTGAAAATGTTTTCCGTCCAACCAAACACACCCTTAATGTGAAACTTCCAAATAAGCAAAACATTGCAGGATTGCAATTAAAAAAGAACGGATGAAGTATGTCGTATGTATGAATTATATTATACATCCGTCTGTAATATGTGCATGATACTTTTAAAGTCTAATCTTGCTTCTTTTAGTGAATGCACTGCTGTGTCATTTACCCAACATTTTTAATTTTTTTTATCATTATTGTCCTTCTAAAAATATTTAGAAAGTTTGCTTCTTTTTTCTCCATTTGGCCTCTGAATACGAGGGACTGGTTGGCGTAACTTTAAAGTAAAATATTGAAGACCTTTTTGTAAGTTTACAATTTACATTGTGGGGGAAGGTTGAATCCATTATTTTTTTCTTGTTTAACTAACTAAAATTAGCTCAATAGCATTTTTCTTTTAATATCAAAGTATGTAAACTTTAAACACATTTTTTTAAATGTAATTGTGAAAGAAATAACATGTTAAATTTATCAATTGATCCGTATTTTAAAGATATAAACAAATTAGTATTTAATATAATGTTAGTATTACCTTCATAATTTTAGTTAGTCACATAATATTTTTTTTCCATTTGTTTTAGTTGCAACATAAAAATATTCTTTACCAAAATATACTCAAACGTTGATAATTTAGTAATCTTGTATCAATAAAAATTAGAGAAACTTAATAAGAAGATATACATCAAGAATATAAATTAAATTCATATAAAAATAGCTGAATATCATTTAATAAGAGGATATACATTAAGGCTCTGTTTGGCAATACATTTAAGTTACCTTAAATGAGCAGGTGTTAAAAGTTTAAGTCACCTAAAATAAATAGTCGTGTTTGGGATAAGAGCTTAAATAAAATTTAAGCTCAAAAATTGACTGAAATTGAGTTGCTATCAAATATAGCATCTCAATTTAAGGTGCTGAAATTTTCAACTACCTTATCAGTTTCAACTCTATTTCAGCCTACGTTCCCAAACATAACCTAAATATATAAATCAAATTCATATAAATATAGTTGAACGTCAAACCATTTAATACCATACAAAGAGCAAGTGTGCTACTTCTATGTTCTAATAATTTTGTTATCTAAAATCTATTGTTACATTGTTTCAACCTCCCAATATAGCAAACCACGTTATAATTAAAGATCTCATTAATTAAATCACTGAATTGTCAATCACAATACTTTAGGGTGTATTAATGTTCAAAAGCTAACCATAATCTATTTCAATTCTAGGAAACATTTTTTTTTTGTCACTATTATATACATATAGAAAAAAATCCACCAACCAATGCTCAAGAGATAATAGTTGCCAAAGTGCCAAACTACGAGATGAAACATTTTTTTTTATGTGACTATTATATACATATAGAAAAAGATCCACATCCACCAAACAATGTTTAAGAGATAATAGTTGCCAAAGTGCCAAACTAGGAGATGTGACTAATATGTGTTTTTTGCCACCATACAATGAAAACTTTCTTCTGTTTCCTTCCAACTGTTGTTCCACAAAAGCTAAAATCTCAAAAAACAGATCCCCTTTTCTATGTTCTATGTTCTGAAACTATGTACAAACTACATACAGCTTTAACATCAAAAACTAACCTTAATATGTCTCTAGATCTACTGTAAAGAACTTTTGAAGGAAGCAATAGGACTTCTCTTGGATAATTGCTGTGATAACAAAACTTTATGTTCTCTTTCTTTGTTCTCAAGTAACTCCAGATACCCAGCCTTCTTCTCAGAAAAGAGCTTCAAGTATGAACTCCTTTTTTCACTTTCGCACACGATTGCTTTCTCCACTAAGCATAACTCCGATTTCTTTTTCTCAATCTCATTCATGACCTCCCACGAAGAGACGACCAATTGATTATCTTGAGAGACAGTAGGAAAATGCACGCTCACTTTCCTGCAAATTAAAAAATACGTAAATTCGAGACACCTCAATTTATATAGCACAAGTTTATTCTGAAATGAAGAGTGTGTCATACTCAGATGATCCTAGAGAAATAATTCCTCTTCCTCTCATGATTAGTCCATCCAGAGATATTGCACCATTTGTTGTTATGCATCCACGAGCATGTTTCATGTGTTCCTTTGTATCATACACTTGAAGTCCTCCAAAGAGTCTATAAAAAAGGGTTTCACGAAGGCCATGACCTGCATATGTCCTAGTTTGGAGATGGTCCACATCAATGTCGATCATATTAACAGCATAACCCAAGAAACCATGTGGAGTTGTTCCGTCAGGTAGGGTGGGGTTTGACAAGGCCAATCTTCTTTGAGGATCAGTTTCCAGAATGTCACCACCATATGCTCTGTCAACCATGATATATAAGTTGCTTTGCATGGAATTCTGGAGAGTTTGTATCTTAAAACAATAATATAACTTACTTTAAATCTTCAAGACATATAATTAGTTGACGGTTTTTTATGCATTTTCCCAATTCGCCTGCTAAGGACATTAGGATATCTTCGTACTTCTCAGGAGTTGTTAATGCAACACTAGATTGACAAACAATGGCTAACATTTGATCTTCCCCCAAGTACTCGGCCAATGAACTGAAAATGATACACAAGGAATAATTCATAAGAAATAAGCTACTTCTTTTTCAAGCATGTCCACCTAAAAAAAAAAAAAAATTTACCAACTAAGCGCAGGTGTGGAAGCTGTTGCAAGAAGGGCAACTAGGCCAACCACATCGTCAATGAACTCAGGGTGTCGATCCTTCAATAATGGATTCCTGGAAACAATGCCATATATGGAAGCTGCTGAATCAACCTTCTCCTCTATTTTTTCCAGCACCACCTCCTTCTGAGACGAGCAATCTGGCTGAGATACTGGCAGCAGTTCCATTGAAGCTGAAAATGAATGGGGAAAAAAAGAAGAAAAACCACAACCATATACAATAAGTCTATCATAAAGGTAGAAAACAGTTGTAACACCTTATTGAGAAAATAATAAGTCATATTGAGCTGCTCAAGTCTTAAGTGAATTCTATGGCAGTAATCTTAACCATCAACAAGTTGCTTCCGAACAGGCTTCCATAAAATGCAGTATATATGTGGGAATACATGATGCCTATGATGAGAGGTAGATGCTATGTTTGTGAGAAATGTAAGATTTCATTAATTTTCAAGGACAGAAAAGTATAAGAAAAAACAACCTTGGAGCTGTGTCAAGTCTTCTTCAATTTCATCCTTGCGCAGAACAAACCATTGTAGGTTTTCTTCTTGCTCTTTAATAGCTGAACCATAACGGTAGAAATCTTCTTCAAACTTCTGCAGTAAGATAAATAGCATGATAGAGTAAAAGCTATAATGTTATAACTACCAACATGAAGAAAATTCTGACAACAATTTACCAACAAAAAGAAACAGACCAAAGGTTAAAACTGCAACAACTTTTGCAGTTAATTCTACCTCAAAGTCCTCTAAGCCAGGTCCTCCTAAAGGTATTGCACGCTCAGGTGTACAAGTATCAGCAAAAGGGATCATCCCTTCTGGAGAATTGAAAACGTCACTGTTAAGCCCGTAATTTGGATCAGACTGCTTGTTTGGAGTTTGTGTAAGGTTAGCCTGAACAGAAGAAAAAGAAGTATATATACATGATAATGTAGTTAGAGTTTTTAGACAACACAGGAGTCATCCATATATATTTTCTTTTATTAACTTCAAAGGGGTGTCGAGATAACTTCAAAGAGAACCAAGATATTTATGTTCTCACTCTACCTGCTTCTTTTGCAATTTTGACTCAATCGAAGTGGACAATTTCCCAGATGTGGATTTCCCGTCTGACAACTGAGGTAGGCAATCTACATGCTCCATATTTTGAGTTTGGAGGGGAGATGCAAAATCACACTCCTCCTCAACATATGGAACAGTAACATATACAAATTACAGACAATAACTCAGTTAAATTGGGCAAGGGGTGGACTCCGTTCAGATTTCTCCACATTCAGTAAACAGTTTAATCAGTTAACTCCAATACAGTTATACAGAACAAACACAAGATCTAGTATGTTCCAACTTCCAACATCGTACCTCTGAGTCTCGCAATGTAAACCTCTTCCTGTTTGTCACAGGCTTTACAGCATCGGAAACTGATTCGGAAGCAGATCTCTCCTTCAAATACAGCTGTTCTGAAGCCCGGAGATCAGAAAAGGTATCATTCTCTGAACATGTTGATCTCGATACTCTAATCTGCAAAGTGAAGTCGGATACAGTAATGATGTATGTATCTAACATGCAAATGGAAAACGGACACAAGTATATAGTTTTGACTAACCTCAAACTTGGCACATAGCTCTAGGTGTTGACAATGAATGGCCTCAACGCAGAAAGTTCCTTCTCTTAAAGGAAGAGTAATTGACGGAATGACACATCTCCCCAGCTTAAAAGCATATCTCAGAGAATCATCAAAGCCTGGAAAGTCTGTTTTTATTCTTAAAGTATCTGACCTGCCATGCTTGTCTGAGTCATGTATAGTGTGATCAACACCACCCTTAGAATTAACAACTTCAAAGGCTAAATTCTTCAACTTTGACCCCGCATGACAAAGCTTAGGTACCTTAGACCAGGAAATTTTCTGTAAGCTCTAGAACTGGGAAAAAAAAAAAAGAAACTTGAAGTTAAATAGAGACAAAGCAGAACTAACCACTGTCACCATCCTCAGCTCCCGCTTTTCGACTTGAAATTTTTTATTAGCTACAACATTTTTGTTGGATATAACAGAAAGAGACACTGTAAAAAAAAAAAACATGAAATTAGCATATTGCATCACTAGTGCAGATATGAAATGGATGCAGACAGTAGTGCAAAGTTTAAGCAACAATACAGACTCCCAAACTCTAATGCGCAGATACATGGCAAACTCAAACAACAGCTGATAGCCAAGAGTAGCAATTTTCTGAAGGTCCATGCTCATGAAGTTTCTTCCATACATACACAGCCAATCTCATCTCTTTTTAGGCCAAAATTCCAGCAACAAATTACAACTTAGGCCTACTTAGTTTGTCGATGCTATGGGAAAATGGTTTTCACTCCTACAACTCATCACATCAGATTACTATTAAGTTATAAGAGCTCTGAGAAATCTAATAAGACCTAAAGGTCATGTGTAATAAGATCTTACAGATACCAAGTCACCAACAACTTATGGAAAAGCCAGAAAGAGGAGACTTTACCTAGTTTACCAAAACCTTCTGTGACTTTCAAAAGGCCGCTAAGATCGATTAAACCATGATCATCAACCTGTAGCCAAATGGGAAATCAACAAGAGAGAAAGTGATGCATAACTGCAATCAGTCCTGTTCTAAGCAGGCGACATGCCAAACTATTGAACAATGCAAAATGAATTACATGAAATAAACTCAAATCTCAATACACCATTCGTTTATCATCAGATAGTCAGCCAAAGTGCGAATTTAATTGTGCCAAAACTAACATATATTAGAGAGAATTAGTAGAGGTATTGTTTTTTAAAAAATAAACACTATGAGCTTGAGCTTGAAGTTCCATATTCCATTCACCTATCATGTAAACTGTAAACTCCATAATCCTTTGCTAATCCTACTCCGTCCATTGTATTTCACCATGCTAAAATAATACTTCACAAGATCGTGCAACCACCAAATATAAACCCAACATAGCAGTTGCTACAAAATAGTCTGGAGTATCTACTATACCGAAGGCAAAGAACACACTTGCTCGTAGATACTGCAACATAGTCTTGCTAAAATAATAGCAAATATAAACTTAAATGTAGATTCATCTACTATGTTCTTACAAGAATGTTATTGTAGCAAGAACATGATAGGTTTAGACCCAACATTCTTTTCCTCAAAGAACCCAAAATATGTACTTACAAGAATGTTCTTTAATTTTACAAGAATGTTCTTCTTTAATTATAGCATGTACTATGTTGGGTTTATATTTGGTGGTATTTTGGGTTTAGTTAAAGAAGAACATTCTTGAAAAAGAACACACCCATCTCGCAACGTATGTGAAATTATTATAGTCGAATGAAATTGTGCAAATAAAAATATGGTATAGCAAAGCACATGAGATCACCGTTATCATATACATGCTTTAAGTTGTAAAAAGAACCACACTACCTTACGCTTTAGACCAATTTGATCCAGGAAAGAGAAACCATGAACTTGCAGCTCTACTTCTATACCTTGTTGCACATGATTACTATGTCTATCTAACACCTGAAAGCAAATATTTCAACAAAATAACCAACCCAGATATATTATGGCAATATGGTCTTGCAAAATTGACTCAAGTAGTGATGAATCAAAAGTGTGCAAAAGGAGTTAAAAGAACATTATTTGTATAATAGACATGTCATAAACCCTAACAAAGAAATGTCTGCAGATGAGTAACATGACAGGTCCCAGCAAGATCCTGAATCACAAAGAATCAAAAAATATTTGTTCAGTTGGTTTTATCAACCCCACAACATTTCATCCAAATAAATGTTTAATGTTCAAGAAAGGAGGTATATGCATTAAATTTCATGATTATTGTTAATTCACGATCTGCAAGAACCACATAAATAATTTCTACTGGACTATGATGGCCACATTAGAAAAGGAGGATTCAAATTTGTTAAAAGAAAATTCAAGCAAACTACATACCGATTGTTGTGGGCAAATGGTAAGGGACTCGGCATTCTAATTTTTGTTTGGGTACATATTTTACGTTTGACAGCAAATAACAGAACCCTCATTCACACAGCCCAATCATACTCCCATTGTTTACATAAGATATCAACTTGATGAAACTTCTAGGTCATGGACTCCACAGCAATTTAGCCAAATGAAACCACACGGTACAAGAATAGAAAAAGTTTCAGTAACATCTGAGCCATTCCATCTGTACATTTAAATTATGAAAGTAGAATACTTACGATGTAATTATAGGTAGAATTGCACACAGCATAGTATCAGAAAAAATCGAAAGAAGCAGAACAACTTCCCAAAAACATAAATACCTCCACTTTCAAATCCTCAACAACCTGCTTCGGAAGCAAAGTTTTGCTTGATTCTGAAGAAAGAATGTTGACAAATCGTAGAGGTCCAGGAAACACTGAACAAAAGCAAGCAGGAAAGTAATATCAAGCCCATATACGGTAAACATGGTAACTATGTTTAGGCCAATATGATTAAGATCCAGCATATTGACTTGGCAGTAATATGCCAGAATACCTTGACAAGGTATGCTGAGAAAGGGTGGCTTATCAGGCTGAGATAAAACCAACATGGCTTCATAACTTGGGCGAATATTGTCTAACTTATCAGTTGTAATCCGCACATTCTGCAAAAATTACATATATATATCTTAGAAATAAACAAAGCCTGAACCACCAACTCAATTTTGCAATATACAGAAGCCATACAGTTCATACCGAAACAATCATATGATACATATCTGATGACAAATCCACCTTCAAGTTCTTTATATGAGAAAGCACAACACCATTAGACGTTAATTGGATTTCTATCTCTGGTATACTCTTGAAAGAAATTATGTTGTCATATTCATCATAACAGGCAACTGTCAATGATGGGAAACAAGAACCTGCACTGTAGGGAAAATATGGCTGCATTAGCTGCTGCTACTGTGGTTGAAGAAAAATCCAAAAAATTCACTCTTGGTTCAAACAGCCTAGAGGAAGAAGCAGCTACAGCAACGAAAGTAAAAACATCAAGAACAATACATCCACTCATAGATGACAAATTTGTATGGCTTAGTTTATTAAAGGCTTTAGGCATATGTGCATCAGAATAGGATGAGAATAAAAGCCTTATTTCTGCAAACTCCAGATCTTGCAAACTCTTCTCTTTCTCCCATTTCAGAGAAAGAAGAAAGAAAAGATTTCTTGTATAGCACCAAAACAATGACAAACTGAGAAGAAAATATATTAATCTTAAGTTAATGTGTATAGAATATAGATAACACTCGTTCTTCCAGATCAAAGTAGTCTAATTCCATAAAAAAATTCAGGAGGTAGATGAAAAGATAATACTCATCCTTCCATATACAGGCAATCTACATGCACCAAAAAAGCACGACCATATGCAACTTACAATCTTACTTAACCTACTTCACGTGAGGAGGAAAAACACTTTATCTATAAGTAGCTGCAAAGCTGACATAGGGAGCTAACATTTACATACAAGTCAAAAACTTAACTATAAGATTATGTCAAATAACAACATAGATTTTCCAGCTACATTTAAGCCACCTTGAGAGCTAGCTGACACAGATGTGGTCCAATTCAGAATCTTGCTAAAATTTGAAGGACATGCTTAAAAGCTGACAGTTTATTGGGAGATTAATTGTCTGCAGGGGGGGTAACACCAACAGGAGTATTATCTATCAAATGTAAAAATCCAAAGCCAGGTAAATGCAATGAAGCATATCATATCTTCTTCTCAAGAAAGGTCATATAGAGAGTGGAAAACTAAGAATTATGAAAAACATTTATCATGATGATGAGATTGCTGAAAGAACAGGAGCAAGGGTGTGGAGAATACAGTCATTATGCACATAAAAACCATCTCACTTCTCCCTTTCCACCCTCAAAAACAGAGACAAAAGGACAAAAAATCATATCTTTTGCAGTCATGTGTATCCAAAATAGGCTAGTGGCCAAATTTGACCCAGAAGTCAACCTAAAGATCTTCAAATAGCATGTTCCATGTGATCCAGTAAGCAGTCAAACATATCAAAAAATTTAAGTTCTACATATTGTAACTTAATACAACTTGAAAGATTAAAAGCAGCTCAGTAACTAATTTTTTTACCTTAGGTAGGTAACAAGACCCAAATTAGCTGCACATGCAACATAGGTGGCATAGCAATTCATTGTTCACGGTGACAAGGACTCGAAAATTTGGAAATACACAGAAAATAGCCATGAGTAGTAGCATACTGGCATACCTCACACGCAATGGCAATTCATCATTTGAGAGTTCCCAGCGTTTGATCTTAGATGATGCTTTGACCCTCACAATCAATTCAGATCTTGCAGTTGCAGATTCTTTCTGTAGACAGGTAAATCCTAATTGTAATCTTCGAAAACTCAGAATGCAGAATAACTAGAAAAGGGATCTGATACTTACAAGAGAGAAGGAGAATGAATAAACCCCAGCCTTTTGAAATAAACTTGGGATTGAGCCCACAGAAAATCTATACAAACCCTGACATCCATTACATGATGTATTTGTAACAGTTCCTGAAAAAATATGTTCCATCTTCGGGCATTTTGCAGCTTCAGTCTTAAATTTAATATCCAGGCACATCTCATAATTGTCCCTTAGAATGTATTTCTGGTCTAAATCGTTAGAGGCACTACTTCGAGTGAAATTGGAAGATCGCAGTACAGCAACAACTTCTTTAGGAGGTAATGTTCCAGCAGAAACTGTAGAATCCGTAAGTAATCCCTGCAGTGTGATACAACATCAACAAACACAAGAAGTGATTTAAAGTAACACAGAGTTGACACATTCAAGAGAATCAAACAGAACACACAAAATTGTAGATCTGTTTGCAACTTGCAATATGGGTAATAATGAAAAACTTCACTGGCTTGATACCACAAAGTATAAGTTTCACTTGATACCACAAAGAAAATACCAAACATTTTTCAATTTATACTTGGATAGCTAGGTCCAATTTCTAGATAATATCCACATGTTCTTGACATTGAACATTAACTAATGTATCCTGGAGATCCTCTCAATTAACTAATATGCTGATTATTGTTTTCAATATTATCTTTCTTCAAAAGAAAATGTTCACATGTACTGACCCCATCAATTTTTAATGCTTTGCATTGCTCTGGTCCCAGCACATCAATTGTTGAGGGAATTTTCAGGTTTAGCTTGTCAGCTTGGCAATTCCAGTCGTTGTCGCTAACGGCAACACACTGCAGAGAAGAGCACCTCATTAATAGCTGAATGTGCTCTACTGGCCTCTTAACATCCTTAAATAAGCTAATATTCTCTGATGCACTCACTAATCACACAAGACCTTTTTTTATACAAGGAAAAATATCCCAACCTTTCCTGGATCTATAGCAATGATAGGCAGAGAGATAGAGCTGCGGAGTTCCAAGTTTGTGCTAGTAGCATCAACTCTAAGCACACTACCATCTTCCTCCTCAACCCCTAGTGGCCTTCACAAACCAAAATATCAGGAGACATAGAGACAGTGAAACTCTAACAGAAGACTAACAGAAAGATGAGATTTCATATATACCTGCAAATAATCCGCGCCTCTCCTATTTTTAAAAAACAGTTTGCAATTAGTAAGCAGCAAATGACAGAACAAGAGCTGGGGCAATCTTTTGCTCCACACAAAATATAACAGAACGGTATTACATGACGAAAAGATGAAATACTGCCTATATGTCACTTACCTCCTGCATCCTTTTCAAAGCCTTCAAGTAAAAAATATTCGAGTGTTGCAAATAGGTTGTTCTTATGACAGCCAGAGCAGGCACCTTTGAGAATCTTAACTTTCTGTCCCCTATTCCAAGATCTGCCCTTCCAACTTATAGCTTGGTGAAGCCTCACAACTACATAAATAGTCAAAATAGGTTATAAAACATTAACACGGCAGATACAACAACAATTGAGTTTCTTGCTGTTGGTGACAAGTAGATTCTCAGATCATTCATCTATACAAGGCAGCAGGAGAGAGAGGGGGGGGAACGATATGCTCAACGTTCCATAATAAACTTCTTCATCGATTGCTAGGGCTTATTTGGTAGGCAACAACAAACGATAGTAACAGTAATGACTATAATGTAATTCTGCAAGGAAAGTCCCGTGATAATTCTTCTCCACCTCTAAGTATGTGATTTTCTTCAAAAAAAGTCCATTACACTCACTAATTCTGCAAGGAAAGTCCCGTGATAATTCTTATCCACCTCTAAGTATGTGATTTTCTTAAAAAAAAGTCCACTACAATCACCTAATCGGTATAACATAGTTAGCGAAAATCTATATAGGAAAACATATTCAGAGGAAACATAGAAAATGAGAACAGAATTGCACTACCATGCACTGGTAGGGGACTTTCCTTAGAAAATTTCATACAAGCTCATTGTCATTACCACTAAGGCTCTGTTTGGTTGGCCAAAAAATATTATCAACGGAAAATGATTTTCCTTGTAAAAAATATGTTTCAGGAGAGAATACAATTGCAGCTCCCTTTGAGAAGGTAAAGAATAGGGAGAAAATATGTTTTCCCTTTCTTTAATAAGAAATTTGTTTTCCACAATTGGGCAAAGAATTTTCCACCAACTGCAAACCTGTTTTCCACCCTTCTAAAACCAAACAAAGGTTTTATGCCCAACCAAACACATTCTAGTTAAAACCATCTACCTTGTCACCAACATCAACATTCAGTGTTAATTCCTATAATCATATACTAGCCAAATATATCTGACATTTTAAAGGAATTGTTTTTGTAGGAAAATTGAACTATAACAGATTCATTTTGCCAAGCTGACTGCTTAAAATCACAGAAAAATTCTATTATGGAATGGCGAAACTAATTAGCACAATAAAATCAGCGTAAAGCCTTTTCTTCAAGTACTCCAAGATAGTTTATAAAGTTTGGAATGGTTCAGGAAATTCCAATTATTAGTTCTAGCAAGTTCAGGAAAGTGTAGGAAAGTTCAGAAAGATAAGTTCAAATAATAATTTCAAAGGATGAAGGTATTATCTACTTTACCATCACAAGTTATGCCAAGTTCTTGTTTAATTGATTCTGTAACAACAAAAACTGGTTCATCGTCACCACAGTTGAATTCATCATCATACTGACTATGCATTTGTAGAATCCAATCTTGATACTCCCGCTCCAGTTGTTGAAGTGTCAATTGCTTTTCGCCTCTAAAAATTTGGACTTTTACTCCTGCAAGAAATAATCAATTAAGATGCTTATTACAACATTGGACATTTTTACAAACTAACAGAAACAATGATGAGACAGTTCACCAAGTCACCTTTCTCTTTCTGAGGAGTGTCACCTCCCAAATCCTTCAATGCTTTGGTAAAACTATGATGAGGGGCTAGATCAGTCTGAAACATTCACCGTCTACAGATCAGGCTTTAAACAAAAGGTGGTACAGCACCAGTGCTAGTAAAAGAAGCACCATAGAAACATAAGGATAAGGGGAAGCAAATAACTATAGTATCCATATGACTCAGACACTAATTTTAATGGTTCTTCTCCACTCAGAAAACACAACATATCAGCGACTTCTCATTTATGTGTCTAGGAAAATGTATTGTCTCCAAACTTCTGCTATGTTCTGGATTATGATGTTGCAAACATCAAACACGAACTTAGTTCAGCCACTATCTTGGCTTTTTTTCATTATTTAAGACAAGTACTCTGTACTATCTGACTATTAGTTTTGTTGGTTGAAGTGGCAGGTAACCAGGTAGCACAAATTCTTGGGTTAGTGGCTGGCAACGCTTTCATCACAATCCAAGAAACTGAAAACAGTGTGCAGCTCGAACATATGGCAAGAAAACATTGGGCATAGATACGAAAAAAACTCTAAAACACTTATGAAAATGCAGTTTGACAAAGAATGCTTCTCGTTTCATTACTTTCAAAAACACATCCTAAAACTCAAATTACTCGACTTTCAACTTTTAAAAAATAAGGAAACAAAAATACAACTCTTTCTACAGAAAAATTTGTAATTCACCAAACCAAGGGTGTAAAGGAGCGGCCATCTAATTTCCAACAGTCGTGTCTCCAGAAAAAGATCACTGGTATCAAAGCCTATCCAACATTTATTTATTCGGTTTGCTATCATAACAATTCAGCAACCTTAGAACTGAGTAAACTTCTCACACAACCAGGAAGTGAATGAAATTAGGAAGGAAAAGACAAGATTAAATCAAAAGACATATTCACTTGAAACTTGAAAGACAACAGGAGTACAAGAGAGAGAGAAATAACAACAAACAATTTAGTGCGGTAATAGGAATTCAATACCTTCGATGGTATTGGATTGAAACCAGCATCGGTGTCTGCAAAAATAAGATGTCCATATAAAAACTGGAAAAAAAAAAGGCAAAAAGGACTGCACTAACACATACTCTGCCCCTCAGTAATCTTCACATCTTGGGTTGGCACAGAGATCATAAATGGTTCTTAAGTGGGTAGATAAAAAAGGTAAGAGAAAGCAAAAAGAGTAACAGAATCAGAAAAGTAAAGAGAGATGAACATTACTTTATTATAGCCCAGAATGAAAGATGTCAAACTTATTGAAGACAGAGAAACTATCATTTAGAGTAAGATTTTCTGTAAAGCAAGCAAACTTACCAATAAAACACTTAACTCTTGAGCAACACCTCTTCAAAATTTGAACTTTGCTCCCCCTCTTCTGTTTGGGTTTCATGAAAGGTAGCAGCTCCTGTAGCACATATTGGATAAGTTCAGGTCATTCTCACATGTTGTATACATGTTGTATCAAGTGAGCACATTGAGGCAAAGATGGCAGATTTAAAAAACTGCGATTTTACCAGAAAGAAGACCAGAAATATATAGAAGTAGAAGAAAACATGTCCACTAAGATATATCCTCAATCCATGGCCATAAACTACCAGACAACCAACTAACATATGAAGCTTACTCACTAAAGCACAAACTACTTATATGACTAACTAACCCAGCGAGCTTCAGGAAGAAGACGGCCCAACCGCCTGATGGAAATACGACTATAAGATTCATAGTCTTCTTGAATTCCACAGCCATCAGAATTCAGTTTTTCCAAAATTTTCTCGACACTCTCCTTGCCCTGCAGAGTGATTATTCAAGCATCAATAGACTCGAAAGCCATAAAAAAGACAAAAGTTCTATACACAATTCTATACCTCAACAATGGGAAAGTAAACACACTTCAGACGAGCATTCCCTTCTCGCACTGCTTTTACACCTGAAAGCACAATCAGAAGAAGTTAGGTAACATCATAAAATAGGTAAAAGACCTAGAGAAAGGTAGTCATGAAAACAGGAAAAAAAAGTCTACAGTGAGACCTAGACGCTAACCAAACGAAGGGGAGAGGGTGAGAGATTTCACTATCAGAGGCAGACATCCTACAGTAGTATTTTTAAATACAGATTAAGATAGAGTTCTGGTCTCACTTGGAGATTTGGATGTAGCCTTATCCTCTTCAGTAGAAAAATGAAGATTCAGGACAAAGTCCGGACCATTAGAAGAATGCAGATTCGTCACTGCGACTTCACCACCTTCAACTTCAGCTAAATTGATGCCATTGATCTACAAAAACCAAAGATCGGTAAATTACACCAGTAAGCACCTGGGAAACCCTTATAGATAACAAAAATATAAGCTTGTTATGTCCACCATGAAACAACTTAAACAGATGCCATTAGTGACGTGATAGCTGCCACCAAGGACTGTGGCTTCTAATCTCAGCAGATAGACAGTAACTTGATAAGAAATCACAATTTCCAGTCATCAGTACTCATTATCAACTAATGACATCTAAATTTGATAGTAAAATAAAGCTAGAGCTCCGAATAGAACTGATTATGAGCTTCATATACAAGTCTCTGTTGAATTCTACTAGAAAGCAGGTTTTTCTGCACATTGAACATCAACGAAATGAAGAACATTTGGTAGAGAACCTCGAAATCCACCAATACTGTAGTCCTCCCTGTCTTGGATATCTCATCACACTGCAAAAAAAAAATAAAAAATGCCCCACGATATTAATCCAGCATATATTATCTTATTCTAATATCTCAAAGGATTTAAGAAGCTAGGAGTAAACCCATAACATTTTTGGAAGTCAAGAAATAATGAGAAGGGATGTGTGTTTGTATCAATTATCACATTGACAGTAACGCTAATAAAGCAGGTCTTTGTTGTGCTGAAAGCCGATAACTTGTGTTCTCTCCTTCGGCGGACTACCCAAATCATATATCTTACATTCAGGCTGAACAGTTAAAAATAAAAAATAAAAAACATTCCTGGACAGCTATAATCCAGACTATAATCTAGTACTCCAGTCTCCACAGCAACATCAGCAAGTACATATCGCTAAACTGGGAATGACAGTTATGCTTTACTACTTATTTAGAGATATTAGTCAAGTTGCTATTTAGATTGACGCTAAAATTTCCAGAGAAAGAGCAGCTTATAATCTAAAAGAACTATTATATAACGCTAAAAACCAACATGAAAGGATCAAAGCTCCTTTCACAGTTATTCAAACTCAGTAATTGATTAAAAGGAGCATCAAGAGTCAACAGACAGCAAGTGTTTCAAGAAACTTGAATCCTGGAGAAAAATGATTGTCAATTAATTTCTCTACAGGACAGCACTTTCTGAAGCCAGTCAAAGACTACAACATCAACTTCAACAATCTCTTCAACCACAGACAAAGAAAAACTTCTAGAAATTAAAAAATGAGCAGAGAAACCTGGATTGTTCTTGTAAAAATAAAAAGCTCATACATCTTAAAATATAAAAGAAAAATGAAGATTTTTGTGCACACTATTTCTCTAAGCTTCATCGATAATGAAGAAGTAGCAAATTAGTACAATATGAGATAAAAGCATACCTGAATGTAAGGGAAATAAATATCCTTAAGCTTGCACTTGAGTTGAAATATATCAGGGAGTTCTAACTTGGGCTTCATAACAATCTGCAGTGCATTGGACAAGAATTCAGGGTCAGAACACAGAACAGCAGTACAGCACAAAGTAAGTATCAAAGCACCAAATCTATAAATTCTTGTACCCAGATTACCAAATTCAAGGGGTTAAATGAGCAAGGGGACTCACTACAAGTACAACCTGCCCATAAATCTAAAATATTTGTCATGAATCAAGGTAGCAGGCTGAGATAGTGTAGCAGTTAAAGTCATTGTGCCTTTTGAAAATAAAGAAGCATCTACTACACTATGTCACAGTAGTCAATGCATAAGACTATGAAATTCAGTAAAATTATTCGGAATCTCTAGACCTGTAGAAGCAACATTAACAAAGGGCTGGAACACCATGATTCATAACAATGTAGCAAAAAAGAGTAAGTAGAATAGTTTAAGTGAAAGATACAATATTGTTTGCTTTATTAATCAAATATTAATTCCTCCATAGGTGACACTGCTAAGCCCACACATCAGCACCCAATTATATACACGTATGCAAGGAGAAAGAAGAAGAATAGAGACACGGGGGGTACTGAGGTCACTAATCAAGAAGCTACAGATGGCAATCAAGGAGTGGACTGAGATAACAGAATCAGTTAGGGGAAATCATCACATGTCAGAGTGGTGGGAGTGAATGTCTGTAATTAGAATAAATAGGGGACTGGAGGTGAGAGAAAGTTTATCCGAAATTGAGTGAAAGAATTGGAAGGCTTGGGAGACTCCTTACTTCTCGAATTGTAAGGATTGTATTGAGAGGTTCTTGAGTTTACTCTCTAATACAATTGTTATCTTAGGGTCTGCCTTATTTTCTCTTGTTAAACTTGTTACTGTCAGCTAGGGTACCTGGGTACTTAGCAGTTGGTATCAGAGCGGAAGATTCCGGCGAGTGAAAATATGGTAACCACCAACACTCAGCGCATTGAACAACTGGAACAGGGAATAGCGAACTTGCGGGCGTCTCTCACGGAGGAGGTGGCGAAGGCCGTGGATTCTGCAGTAGGAGCCTTGCAGCAAACTTTGGCTACGCAAATTGCCACGAGTTTGGAGAAAGCCACCAAACAACTGAGCGACGAAATGGCGAAGCTCCATGAAAAGGGTGATCGGAGATCTGAAGATGGTGAAGGAAGCCGGGGTGCGGGGAGAGAAGGACCGGAACCGCGACGCTTGATGGGATGGGGAAACGTGAGAAGGAGAGGGAATCATGGCCGGAATCATGGAGAGGCGTCGGAGGAAGAAGATGATGAAGTCGGTTTTAGTGGTGGATTTCAGGGTGGTGGAAACTGGAGGGCCAAGAAGTTAGATCTACCCATTTTCTCGGGAAATAACCCAAATGGGTGGATAATCCGGGCCGAGAGGTTTTTTAAATTCTACCACCTTACCGAGGAGGAGCAGGTGGAAGCTGCGGTGGTTTCTTTGGACGGAGATGCTCTCTTGTGGTTCCAGTGGGAGAATCGTCGGCGACCGATCATGCGGTGGTCGGAGATGAAGGCGATGCTCTTTGCGTCAATTTCGCGAGATCGCTCCGGGCACTTTGCACGAGCAGTGGCTGAGCCACCAGCAAACTGAGGGTGTGGTGGAGTATAGGAGGAGATTTATTGAATTGCGGCCCCATTGGAAGGAATACCGAACCAAGTGGCCAAGCCCGGTTCATTAGCAGCTTAAAGGAGGAAATAAAAAATGAGATGAGACTCATTGGGCCTAGGTCTTTAGACCATGCCATGGAATTAGCTGTTCAGATTGAAACTAAGCTTAATTTTGGGCCCAAAAAGAAATGGGAGTCCAAGGGAAGTTATGCAGCTTTACAGTGGGCCAAGTCAAACTTATAACCCCTCACTCTACTCACAAAAATCCAACAACACACACCCCTACCTAACCCACCAAACCCACTCACCCAGCTACGTTAGTTCAACAGCTTCTTCTCCAAAATTCCAGAACTCCATAAACTCAACCACAAAAAATCACAATTCAATTCCAGTAGCCAAACCTTTTGGAGAGATAAGGAGACTCAGTGAGAAAGAGCTGCAATACAAGAGGGAGCGTGGCCTTTGCTTCCGTTGTGACGAGAAATGGGCCGTTGGCCATAGATGCAAGAGGAAGGAACTCAGTATTCTTTTAGGAATGGAGGATTGAGAAGTCGAGTATGGCTCCTTCGAAGATTTTTCGCAGATCGAGTTTCCTCATAGCCCCATTTCTGAACCCACATCCCAACCCGAAATATCCCTAAATTCTGTAATGGGGATTTCTAGCCCAAAAACGTTAAAAATGAGTGGCACTATTCATGGGCAACCGGTGATTGTAATGGAGGACCCAGGTGCTACTCATAATTTTGTGTCCACGGAAACTGTGCAGCGTCTACAACTTCCGGTGACTCACTCCAAGTCCTTTGGAGTCTCTTTAGGCACGGGCACAAAAGTTTTTGGGGAAGGGGAGTGTAAGGAGGTGCCACTAGTGATACAAGGGGTCGAGGTTTTGGAGGACTATTTGCCACTGCCCTTGGGTCATTGGGGATTCAATGGCTAGAGAAGTTGGGAACGGTGGTCACGAATTGGAAAACTCAAACTCTGCAATTCAAGGTGGGGGAAACCACAGTCACCTTGCAAGGGGATCCGGCCTTAAACAGAGCAGGAATTTCATTCAAAGCCATGATGAGAACTCTGAGGAAGGACGGAGGGGGCTACTTGGTGGAGTTTGGGCAGTTAGAGAGCAAGACTACGGAGGTCCGAGAAACTTGGTCTGGTGCCTGCATGTTTACAACCTATTTTGATGACCCATGACCGGGTATTCCACTTGCCTCGGGGCCTTCCTCCTAGTAGAGGACATGAACATGCCATAGTGTTAAAACATGGAACGAACCCAGTGAGCGTTCGACCATACCGTTACCCACAATCACAAAAAGATGAGATTGAGAGACTTATACATGACATGATGGGGGCAGGCATAATTCAAGCATCACATAGTGCTTTTTCAAGTCCAGTTCTGCTAGTTAAAAAGAGGGATGCCTCTTGGAGATTCTGTGTCGATTATAGGGCATTAAACAACGTTACTGTTCCGGATAAATACCCTATCCCTGTCATTGACGAATTGTTAGATGAGTTGCATGGGTCTACGGTATTTTCCAAGCTGGACTTAAAATCGGGGGTATCATCGGATACGAATGAAGAAAGAAGATGTGCCCAAAACTTGACTTTTCGTACTCATGAGGGGCATTATGAGTTCCTCGTAATGCCATTTGGGCTCACTAATGCACCCGTAACGTTCCAAGCCCTCATGAATGAGGTCTTCAAGCCTTTTTTGAGGAAATTTGTCTTGGTCTTCTTTGACGATATTTTGGTTTATAGCCAGAGTATGGAGCAGCATGTGCAGCACTTGGATTTAGTTTTGGGAATACTAGCTACCAACCAACTGTATGCAAATCGGAAAAAGTGCGAGTTCGGTAAAAGGGAAGTGGCATACTTAGGCCACGTGATTTCTCAAAGAGGAGTAGCAATGGATGAATCCAAAATTCAAGCCATGCTTGAGTGGTGAGTTCCTAAGACCTTGCGAAGCCGAGGGGATTTTTGGGGTTGACGGGGGTACTACCGGAGGTTTATTCGGGGCTATGCTAACATAGCGCACCACTTACTCAACAACTCAAGAAAGATGCTTTCAACTCGGTCACCCGCAACCACCTTGGCTTTTGAACAGGTTAAAAAAAGCTCTAACCACGGCTCAGTTTTTACACATGCCCGATTTCACACTTCCTTTTGTGGTGGAGGCCGATGCTTCGGGGTTTGGATTAGGAGCGGTACTCTTTGCAGCGAGGGACACCCTATTGCATACTACAAGCAAAATTCTAGGCGTTCGAGCTCGGTCCTAAGTCTATCTACGAAAAAGAATTGATGGCGAGTGGTACTCTCGGTTCGAAATGGCGACATTACTTGTTAGGGAGGCATTTCATTATTCACTCGGATCAGCAAAGCCTCAAATATTTCTTTGCAACAACGGGAACTTGCTCCCGAATATCGAAATGGGTGGGAAAACTGATTGGTTTTGATTTCGAGATCAAGTACAAGACGGGAGCGAGTAATAGAGTGGCGGATGCGTTGTCAAGAAAGTCTAGTACCACTCTGGAGTATGGGGCTTTGGTATCATCACACTCTCCCCATTGGAGTGAATTCCAACATGTTGTTGAACAAGATGCTGAGTTGCGGCATTGGATATCTGTTTGTGACAGAAGGGAACCCTCCTTTACGGGGTTTGACAGGCGAGCATGGGGTGTTAAAGTACAAGGGCAAGCTGATTGTTCCCAGGGGTTCTTCCATTCCATCCATTCTCATGAGGGAGTATCACTCTACTCCCGTAGGAGGGCACGCAGGGGTGTTCAAAACTTACCAACGAATTTCTGCAGAATGGTTCTGGAAGGGAATGAAGAAGGACATCACTAGCTTTGTTCAAAGTTGCCAGAATTGCCAGCAAAACAAAACGTCAACTTTAAGCCCAGCAGGTTTGCTTCAACCTCTTCCTATTCCCTCGTTGGTATGGGAGGACATTTCCATGGATTTTGTGGAAGGGTTGCCTAAGTCCTTGGGGCTTGACACGGTGTTAGTAGTCGTAGATAGGTTGACAAAGTATGGGCATTTCATAGGTTTAAAGCATCCCTTCACAGCCCCATCTGTAGCGGCTGTTTTCATTAAGGAGATTGTGCGAATTCATGGGTTCCCCTCCACAATAGTCTCAGATAGGGATCGGATTTTTATAAGTCTTTTCTGGCGTGAGTTGTTGAAGCTACGGGGTACAAACCTCCACCGGAGTATCTGGCTATCATCCTCGGTCGACGGCCAAACCGAGGTGGTAAATAAATCATTAGAAGCTTATCGAGATGCTTCATTAATGATCAGCCGAAATGTTGGGCCACTTGGCTTCCTTGGGCGGAGTATTGGTACAATACGTCCACCCATGCCTCAACCAAGTGCACACCTTCAAAGCCGTATATGGGAGGGACCCACCTCCACTATTTCGTTTTGAAAAAAGCGGCACATCCGTGTTTTCTCTTGAAGAACAACTCATGGGAGAGGATGCCATTCTTGATGAATTAAAATTCCACTTGTTAGCGGCTGAGAATTCTATGAAATTGCAAGAAGACAAGAAGCGGAGGGAAGTCAATTTGGCAGTAGGAAATCCGGTTTATTTAAGGTTGCAACCTTATCGACAACAATCTTTGGCTAAAAGGAAGCATGAGAAGCTCTCCCCCCAGGGTTTTATGGACCTTTTCCCATCAGCAAAAAGATTGGGTCGGTAGCTTATCAATTGGAACTCCCTCCCGACGCCAAGATACATCCAGTGTTTCATGTATCTCGGCTCAAAAAAGTGGTGGGTCGGGCTCAAATTTCTTCCACTATTCCCCCCGGTTATTTGTTGACACGGTGTTGGCCACCCAACCTGAGCGAGATCCCGGGTCCGCGTACCGGTGTTCCCAACACGAGATGAAGCTACTGGAGGTCCTAGTCAAGTGGCATAATTTACTCGACTATGAAGCTACGTGGGAGTCTGTACCTTTACTTGCTTGCTAGGTTTCCGGACTTCCACCTTGAGGACAAGGTGCTTAATTACCCCGGGGGTATTGCTAAGCCCACACATCAGCACCCAATTATATACACGTATGCAAGGAGAAAGAAGAATAGAGACACGGGGGTACCGAGGTCACTAATCAAGAAGCTACGAGATGGCAATCAAGGAGTGGACCGAGATAACGAGAATCGGTTAGGGAAATCATCACATGTCGAGTGGTGGGAGTGAATGTCCGTAATTAGAATAAATAGGGGACTGGAGGTGAGAGAAAGTTTATCCGGAAATTGAGTGAAAGAATTGGAAGGCTTGGGAGACTCCTTACTTCTCGAATTGTAAGGATTGTATTGAGAGGTTCTTGAGTTTACTCTCTAATACAATTGTTATCTTCCGGGTCTGCCTTATTTTCTCTTGTTAAACTTATTCTTGTCGGCTAGGGTACCGGGTACTTAGCAGACACCAGAAGATGTTACACAATAACATATCACTATAAGTCTATAACACACTTGAATTAGGGGGTCATAAAATAAAGAGAAGGTGACGGGATAAGGTAGTGGTGGTTGATAGAGGAGGCATGAGAGAATTACCCTCTTTTTGGGTCATACATTACCCTAGCACCTTGGGCATGGTAAAATTTCCCCTATCCCTACTCCTCTCTCAACCACCACCACCTCCACCCATCTTCTTTCTCTATTTTCTCTTATTTACCCCTTAATTCTATGCCCCCAGTCCAAGCATTCCCTAAGAAAACAAATACAAGCTACTTGAGCTGAAAATACACAATCTGAGTACAACATGCAAGCAAAAGGGTAAGTTGGGGACTTCCCTAAAAATAAGCAAGAAAACCCTAAGGACACAAAAAAATACTAAGGTGATAAACCATAAACATGCACAACTGCACCTTTGTAAAACTTCCATGAGGGGACAATTCAATTTCTCTGTACGACGGATCTCGAAGTCCACCCGAGGCCTGAAAATTAATAATTATTTCTGTAAATAACTCTGAAGATAACTTCTAGAGCCTGCAAACAAATCGTTGTCTAAAGAAAGAGCAGTAGTTTATAGACTTCGAAAAAATTCTCTCAAAGAAAACCTATATTACCTTCCAGTTAAGATCAGAGCCAGACTGCCTTAGTAGAGCATCCCTCTCTAAACGAAGCCAATAAACTTTTTTAGACTGTTTAGTCTTTGCAGACACTACAGCATGCCTAGCAGAGGACATATGATTCAGAAAAATGCCAAAAAATAAGATTACATACTCAACAGTAAGGAGACTCCATTATCATACCTCCCTAAATGCATAGAAGCAATGGTTCCACCATATCCAAACATCCCAAAGAAAGGCTGCAAAAAAAAAAAACAAAAGGAGAACATTTTTCAAAAAGAAGTCAGTTTCCATAGTAAAAGGCTAAAAGCTAAAATAATTCCAACGAAACAAGTGTTCCAGCTAAGCAATCGCACATCTACACCTAAAAGTTGTAAATCTAACTTTGAGATAACAACTGAGACTAAATGCTCAATTTTAACCCTTGATTCAATAAATCCGCGTTCCTCAAAAATTCCATGTACATATTTCATGAACTATTTCCAAGAGTAGTTTGTTTGCTTCATAAATAAAGCTCCCTGGAAGTGAATTCAGATAGATTCTCTTTCTAAGAGAAGTCTGATCAAATAAGGGACGATACTAATCTATACATGATTATTTTCAAAGATAGCTTTCTCTACTGCAGAATATGTCAGTCTCTACATATAATTGCTACTAGGTTGGATAAACTTTCGTCATTACCGTAAGATATGGAGGTTTTCCGCCAATCGCAAGTTTTTTGGAAGTTCTATGAACTGAAGCACCCATTTTCCCCCTGATAAATTAAGAAGATTAACACAAACCAAGAAACTAGTACAAGAGATATGAAACATGTAGGGCAAAATAGAGCAAAAAGAGTGGAAATTTAATAATTATAGCCACAAAGTAAAGCCATTGAAGACATTGAAGACAAAGCTTTTCAAAAGGAAAACTGAAAATACCACTTGACTATCGAATTCTCATCACTTCCATCCATTCCAGGGCCAGTATCAAATACAGAAACTTTATCCTTGTAAACCTCAACACTGCAAATAAAATTCTCTCCCGGTTAACCAAATAAGTTAACTATGAGAATTCCATCATGCAGTTACTGATAACTGATTCTTTTTTTGACAGGACTGATAACTGATTCTAACTAGTAGCCAGTACCCTATATTGCAGAAAGGTTAACAAGTGAGTTTACAGCAGCAAAGGGAGACTTAAATGAGAAATCATAACTGATAATAGATATATTATGTAACCATCAATAACATCGAAAATGATACTATATCTCCAAAGAAAAAATAATCCCAATGAACCCTTAAGAGTTAAGGGTATAGCCGTATACCACCTGGCGGGGGAGGCTTCAAGATAGATATTGCAACCTGATTCATGAACTTGCATATGATGAACAAGTAGTACACACTTAAACTCAATGTATAAAAAAAAAAAGGGACACAGAAGAAAAGAGAATAACCAAGATCACCAATTCAGACATTACGCAAAAGATCAGCATTTTGAAATCCCAGCTCTGACACAGACATAAGACATAATTTATTGAGTATCTCCTTTTGAGAAATAGCTTCCCATTCCACTGTCTCGAGGATGGATCTGACCTAAGGACAAAGGAGTAACACTCCCGGGTCTAGGCTAAAAAAAGGCAAGTGAAGTATGTATAAATTAACGATGACAGTTTCAATATAAAGGTTATGCCATTCATTCCTCTTTCTCTGGAAAAGGAAAGGGCTCAAAGTCCTAATATCAAGATGATGAAAGATTAACATATTTTATTACAAATATTGCTGCCTATATGGCTATATGCTCCTTCAGCTAGCAAAAAAACTAAAAGATAACAAGCAAAGTCTAGAAAGCACAAGGATACCTGACTATGATACTGCGTATTTCTATAGGAGGCATTCATGAAGTACTCAGTGCGTCATTCAATCAATAAGAGCAGGGCATGGTTAAACTCTTCCCATGAGACGAAAGCCAATACAGGAAATAAATAAAGAGCAAAAGCTACAATAAAGCAATGACCATTACTGCAACCTCGTCCCATGAAGAACAAGTTAAACTCCGTACATGTTTAAACACTGGACTGAAATGTCCTTCATCGAGAACAACTTAAAGCAAGAATCAGTATCAAATATATAAAGATATCATGTTACTAGAACAACAGATATAGTTAAGATGGTGATGAGCAAAATTATTTACCTTATCAGTTTCCTTTCGCCGTTGCCATTAGACCACACTGCCTGCAAAGAATTATCCTGGGAAAAAAAGAGAGTCATGCAACTAGAAACAAACAACAAATTGAACTAGAAAATTGAATCTATTTTTCATAATGCGAATCCCAAAAACTTACAATTAAGTCTGCTAGGGCCGTCTCAAATGTATAGTCTTCTGGAAGCTCTGTCAACAAATCTGTATCTGGTGTCAAGTCCCACATATTCTGTGAAGCCGACAAAAAAACGCAACGAGAAAAGTTAATTAATCACCCTGAAAGTCCCAGAAAAAACAAAAATCCAATGTACCTAGTCCACAAACCTCAAAGGTATCAACAGTGTGACCACCACCATCCTATAGCAAAGAAACATCACCCAATCAAATAAGTGATCTTGCTTATTAAGCCAACAATTGCAATGAAACAATATTAATCACATTATATAATAGCTCATAATAGAAATGGTACCGAGAAATAGCATCAAATTTTGCTATTCAAGACCTGAAACATAAAAGGTATCATTGCCATAAACAAAACCACTTAGCCAGCCAAACAACAAGCATATAGACGACATTTCATCTCTATTCTCAACACCTTATAAGATAAACTTCTATAATTTCAAACAATATCAGTCCAGGAAAGTAAAAGGTGAAAAAGAACGCACCCTAAACATAGATATTAAAAAATAAAAACCAAATGAGCATTCCTCGAGACCAAAAACCTAGGATTTTTTGTAGTAAACTACTACTTCAAACCAGCACCATATTACCATATTAGGGAACTGAATAACATACTATAGAAAAGTCATACAAGAAATACAAAACATCAATGTAATTTTACTTAAAAGACTATAAACATGATAATTCTGAAAATATATGCCCTTTAACCCAAACGAGAAACCCATTTGTTGCACATACAAGTTCGACCTTTTTTTTTATACGGGTCAAGTTCAACTTAAGATTGTTCAAACAGCACATTTTAGACAAACAAGAAGCACATACAAAAACCCACAAACTAAACAACCAAAAAGATCAGAAATTTGAGCATAAGAGCAAAATACCCTAATGATCATTACACCACTAACAAACACAAAAACAAAAAAAAGCAGCATTCCTATACATTAACATCTCAAAAACAGTAAACCACCCAAGTAAAAGTTCATCAACCCAAAAAACAGGAAAACAAAACATAAATGAAAACCTACTAAAATTTTCAAAAAAAAAAAAAAAAAAAAACCACTAAAACCATACAAAACAAAACCCAAAATCATTCAAAAACCCTTCTAAAAGTTCAACAAAAACCCTTCTAAAAAAAATAAGTTGTAGAAGAACTCACAAAAAGTCTCAAGTAGTGAGTTTTGTTAGGCTTGAACTTATCATAACATAATTGACTCCTTATTTTGAACCCTTTACTATCTTCCAAATACAACTCTTTAGAATTCCAGATAATCTTCCTCCTACTTTTAAAATCCTCTGTTTGTCTCAAAATTGCATAGCATTTCTCCTTAACAATCTCCACAAAAGCATCCAAAGAAACACTACTAACTTTTGGATTTGTTTTAATGATTATAACACTAATCCCATTTGGCAGTAAAATTTGAAAACGATAATTTTTATCTCCATCATCATCATCATTATCATAAACTTTCTGAATACTCTGAAATTTTCTCTTTTTTTCACTCATTTTTTACTAATCTTCAACGAAAATCAAAACCCAAAAAAAATAAAAAGATAGAATTTTGAGGGAAAGTAGAATAAATAGTGTGCAGAAATGGAAGATTTTTTAAGTGTGTTTGCGTCTTTTGGTATATGTGCGAGGGTGACAGTAGGAGTTTGTATATAAAGGAGCTGTATTTTGTTGCTGCAATGACGATTGTACTGCCAAGAAGTGTATGTTAACGGTTATAAATTTCATCTTAGCTATAATGCGCGTAAAAAGACGCGTATGTTAGCTGTTATGATTGAGTTATGTCTATAATACGCGTGAAAGGACGCGTAGGTTAGTTGTTATAATTGTATTGTTGGCTATAATGCGCGTAGAGTGAAAGGTGCTTAGCTGTCTTTTCTGGTACACGTGGACAGGGTTTTGGAAAGTTTTTTAATTTTTTTTATGGTTGGTTTTTGGAAAGTTTTTGGTAGAGATGGACTTTCAGGAATAAAAAGTCTCCCTTAAGTAAGCTTCAGTCCTAAGGAAACTTGGAAACTTTTTTTTTGTGTTTTTTTTTTTAGGGGAAAAGTTAAGCTTAAGGTTACTTTTCAGTGTTTTTGAAGCCCGTACGTTGCACGGGTTGTTGCTTATTTTATCTTTTTGTTTTTTTTTGTTAATATTATTGTCAATTTTGTGTTGCTGTGAAATGAGATTTTTCAACACTATTGTATTTATAACTTTCTCTCTTCCTTTTCTATTACAACAATTACAGCTTTGGGTAATTTTGTCTTTTGGAACCATTTCACTTTTGGTAAAACAAAAGTAACTATTGTTGACAATATTACCTTTATTTTACGGTTTTTTCACCATATACCCCTGACTAATTTTTTTTTGCACCATATACCCTTTCAACTTTCCAAATGCACCATATACCCCTCACGTTTGAAAAAATACATCCACTTACCCTTATGACTAACGGAAGTCTAACACCGTTAGTCATTAACCCTTAATCCCCCTCTAACCCTAATTTAACTAACCTAAATCTACCCCTAATCCTAACCCTAACTCTAACTCTAATACCCTAACCCTAACACTTAACACCCCCACCCCTCCCCCCCACCCCCTTACCCCACCCCCACCCCACCCCCACTGCACCACCACCCTTCCCCCCCCTCCCTCCCCCGCAGCCCCCCTTCCCCGTAGCACCCCACTCCATCCCCCTCCACCTTCCCCGCACACTCCTTCTCCCCCTTCCCCTGTCGAATCACGCGAGCTCCCTCCCCCCCTCCCCTTCCCCGACCGTCGCGCAACCCCTTTCCCCGAGTCGCGCCCCTCGGCGGCCCACCCCATCCCGCAGCCCCTCCCCCCTTCCCACCTACCAACCCCCTCGCGAGCCCCTCCCCGATCTGCGCAGCGCCACACCGCGCCTCTCCCCCCCTCCTCACAACACCCCCTGCGCCTCTTCGCACCCACCGAAATTCCGGCTTTCTCGTTTTTTCTTTTGGCGATTTTGTGGGGTTCATGGTTCGCGTGGTAGATTCGGGAGTTTAGGGAGGTTGTGGGTTTGTGGTGGTGGCGACTTTCGGGGTGATGTGTGGGTTCGTGGTGGTTTCGAGGTCTTTGCGAGGGTTTCAAGAGTCTTTGCGAAGGTGGTGCGAGGGTGCTTGTGAAGGAGGTGCGAGGATGGTGCGAGGTCTTTGCGAGGGTGGTGCGAGGTTGCGAGGCCGGTTCTCGCGACGGCTTTAGGGGGCTCGCTCGGGTGGTGGGGGGAAGGGGGTGGGGTGGGGGTTGGGTGGTTAGGGTTAGGGTATTAGATTAGGGTTAGGATTAAAGGGGATTAGGGGTTAGGGTTAGGTTAGGTTTAGTTTTAGGTTAGTTAAATTAGGGTTAGAGGGGGATTAAGGGTTAATGACTAACGGTGTTAGACTTCCGTTAGTCATAAGGGTAAGTGGATGTATTTTTTCAAACATGAGGGGTATATGGTGCATTTGGAAAGTTGAAAAGGTATATGGTGCAAAAAAAAATTTGTCAGGGGTATATGGTAAAAAAACCATTTATTTTATGTTAATAAAACCCTCATTAATTATCTAAGTTGCCTTATAAAGTTGCGTTCACTTTATTCGGATTATTTATCCCCTACTCTAGTTAACTAAAGGGGTACCTCTATGCTAAATCACCCATTTTTTATTTCCTTAAAAAACATGCCCACACCAATTGCTGTAGTAGAAAAAGAACAGGGAAAGTATTTGTCATTATACTATAATTTCTAGATTTGTTATTACGATATATAAATTTTATAATTTTTAATATCCAATTAAATATTGTAACTAACTCTATTATTAAATGGTATCCTAATAATAGGTATGACTAACAATAATTAACACAGTTTTAACATGAATAATACCCGAATGATAATTTAAGAAAGTAGAGCGAGGGTAATAATTTAATAGATACAGAACAGAAAGAATAGAGAAAAACATGAGTGTCAGCCACAACTTCAACTTTGAATATAGCACATAAACACTAACGCATATAGAATGGAAGATGAAAAAGCAAAAAAGAAGATCATAATGATAGTTTCATGAATAAAATTAATTAAATGTAAAACTAACCTCTATTAATAATTGAAAATACTATTTAAGAGAGAAAAAAATACCTCTTCATCAATCATGATCATATCAAGACTTATCAAACTTCCCCCTTTTTTTATGATCCGTGACCTTAAACAGTCTAGAAACGCGAATCTTGATTTCCAAATAGTTTTAGTAGAATTAAGTTCATGGAGAAAAGAATAAGATCTTACATATAGATATATGGAAAAAAAAAAAAATTATGTATGCAATAAATATTCTAGGAATAAAATAATTAGTTAATTGCATAATACCTCTGCAATCTCGATGACAAACTTTCATTCCATTCTTCATGTAATGCCATCATAGAATGCTATAGGTTTAAAACTATGGATATGAATTTTTTATCTTTATATAACTCAATTTTTAAAAGTATGATTCTTAAAGACATAATTAGTATTGTCAGGTATAATGCGCTATTTTTATATATTTAAAATAAAGATAAATAATATGTTATTATTCATCTAAATAAATACATTTTCATAAGTTGTAAAACAATATTGTATATAGATCTTATTTCAAAGCATATCTCGAGCACTCTCCGACGGTAAAAAAAATATACTATTGCGAATTATGTAGCAAAAGTTATAATCAATTTACATTGTATAATAATTTAGATTTTTTATTTAAAATCAGACTATCAATTTTACATTGTTGTTTATTTTATTATATTTCATAAGTTGTAGAACTATATTGTAAATTGATCTTATTTCAAAGCATATTTAGAGCACTATCCAATGGTACAAAAATTATTATACACAATTTAGATAATATAATAATTTAGGTTGTTAATTCAAAATCAAACTCTAATTTCGCTTATCAAAAGCTCCTTATATGCATTTAAATCTATGTAAAACTCTATTCTTTAAATATTTTCATGATTTGTGACCCTATATTGTAAATGGATCTTATTTTGAATCATATTTCAAGCACTCTCCAATGGTAGACGAATTATAATGTTTTGAATTAGGTAGCAAAAGTTATACACAATTTACATAGTATAATAATTTAGGTTGTTTATTCAAAATGAAACTCTAATTTTCCCTATCCAAAACTCCTTTTAGGTATTAAATATATGTAGAACTCTATTTTTTATAATATTTAAATTTAAAAGTAATGACATGGCAATCCTACGTGGCGCTCGCTATTTCATAAGTTGTCGAACTATATTGTAAATGGATCTTATTTCGAAGTATATTTCGAGCACTATCCAATGGTACAAAAATTATAATATTCGAATTACGCAAAGAAAAGTTATACGCAATTTACATAATATAATTATTTGGGTTGTTAATTCAAAATCAAACTCTAATTTTCGCTTATCCAAAACTCCTTATACGTATTTAAATTTTTGTAGAACTCTATTTTTGTAAAAAATAAAAAAAATAATTAATGACATGTCAATCATACGTGGCGCGCTCTATGAGCTCGAAATCTTGAGGAGCTCCCTATGCTCCCGAAAAGTTCCTCTTTTATATATATATATTGATTTTAGCAAACTTTCACTCATTTTACAAAGTTTTTGCTCAGTTTACGAAGTTTTGTTCATTTTATGGTTTTTTGCTAATTTTATGTTTTTGCTCATTTTAAGAAACTTTTGCTCATTTTACAAATTTTTGTTTTTTTCAGTATTCGGGATAAAGAGTAGTTTTCACATGATCCTATATATATATATATATATATATATATATATATATATATATATTGACAATAGAGGTCTGAACTTTGGACAATAATTTTTGAAAGGTTTGAACTATTGATTAACCTGTGTAGGTCCCAACTTTAGGGGGTCTTAACTTTTAGCGGGCCTCGATGACTTAAAACTGATGATTTTTTTAAAAATCTCACCTAGCTCCTTCTTCCCTTCCTCAATTAACCCTTCTGGTGAGTTTGTGACCCAAGTTTTACAAGTTATGACATATTAAGCCAGTTTCAAGTCACTAAGGCCCGCTAAAAGTTAAGACCCCCTAAAGTTGGGACTTACACAGGTTAATCAATAGTTCAGACCTTTTAAAAATTATCACCCAAAGTTGAGACCTCTATTGTCAATTTTTCCCATATGTATATGTATATATATATATGTATATATGTATACATATATACATATATATATGTATACATATATACATATATATATGTATACATATATACATATATATATGTATATATATGTATATATGTATATACATATAATTATTTTTCGATATGTAATAAGATTGATATTTTGCCACATTATTGTTAATCTATGAGACTATGATTAATTTTTCATATATTAATTTCTATAAAATTGTTAAGTCTAAAAAATAGTTTTTGTTCCTAGTATCACTCGTTTCCCACCAGCTCCACCTGCGGATGATGGGTGGAGCGTTTATGGGTGAAATTTTTTGCGGGTGATGGATGGTGTGGATGGAGTTTTGGGTCGCGGGTGATGTGGCGGATGGAGCTCCACCCGACCCATCTCCGATCCATTGCCATCCCTAGTTTTTGGGTATATTGTGATCTTGGCGTGCTGACGTGGAGATCTTAAATGTGACAATGGCTTCATTTTTTAGTACTCATTTGGTTGACAGGAATTTATGTAGGCAATGAAAATTCCCATGATTTTCTCATTTGGGAAGTTGTTTGGTTAACAGGGCGTTGAGAAAATGGGTGCAATGGAAATTCCTAGGGAAATTGAAATTCCCACAAAATGTGGGAATTTAATTACCCACCCCCCTCTTGGTCAATCAGAATTCATGGGAAGTGCAAACTCCTTGATGTCAACTAAACAAATTTAGGTCATTTCCTAGGAATTACATTAGGGAAGTAACTTCCTAGGAAATGAAACTTCCCACAGGAATTAAATTTCCATGTATACCAAACGAGCACTTAGTTTTTTAACGGAAGAAATTGGAGTCAAATTGGTTCAACTTTTTTTCCCGCCCTCCAACAAGCTTCTTTGGACGTTAATATTCTTAACTAGATTTTGAAGAAGCCCGTGCGATTCACAGTGATTTTTTTATGGCTTTATGATAATAAATTAGATAAATTAGATACTTATCGAGAGACATCTGATCATGATTGTATTAATTATAGTAATATAATTATATTGCTAAGTAATTATTATTGTTTTGATGCAAATCTCGAGCTCAATTCAAATCTCAAGCTTATATTTGTTTGGGTTTCGCGTTTCTTCTTGTGAATTTGTTCTCTAAAATTTCCTCTGAAATTCTTGCTTCATTTTATTATGAATCTAAAGCTATTTTGCTCTAAAGAACATTGTTTTTGCTCTGAAATTTGGAAATTCAGTTTGAAACTCTTCTGATTTGTTTTTTCTTTCCTGTGATTGAATTCTTTGTATGCATTTATTTGTTTCTTGTAGGTCCAAAATTAAGTATGCATTTATTTGTTTCTTCTAGGTCTTTTTGTTGCGTTCCTTGCAACCAAAAGTATGAGAAGGAGAAAGATATTGACAGACATAATCAGGGACACAAACATTGGAAACATTGACTTGCAAAAGCAAGTTAAGGTGGGCAACCGAACTCAGTGCCCACCTTGACAAGCATTATGCAGGGCCTGCAGCCTCATCCGACTCCAAAACGACTTGAAATCTCACTAAAGTTCTTCTATCTGTTGATTATGAGAATCATTTCACCCAGTAACTTCGAATTTTTTCCTATTTCATTTATGTCTCATAACTCTCTGATAAGGGGAGGCGCTGAGCACGTGCAACATAGGCAACCGCACAAGGCCATTAAAAATTTAGGGCTCCCATATACTACTTTATATTAATAGATATTGACTCATTGTATAAAACATTTTTCATTGTCAGTGTTGGACTCATATATCATATATGCACGGTCTTTATTGGAGAGATGTGATAGATATGTAATCGGATAATAAACTAGTCCAAATATCAATCCTGATTATTAAATTATGGGTTTAGTTCCCTAAAACAACCCCTAAATTTAAGTAGTTAAGCAATAATTTTAATACATTCCTGAAAGAAATATGTCACTCCTCAAATATTTCAAAAGAATATTTTTTACAATTTTTAACCCTTAGATAAGGTTAGAGAATAAGTCATACACCGAATATAACTCCTATTGGATTTAAACAAGCCCAACTTACACACTGCACCATGTAAAACCCTTAAGACCTTAAGGGTAATGGTAAAATCATGAGTTTATTAACTATTAAAATATATAGTATATATAAGATAAGATTGTAACATATGGCTATTCAGTAAGCCAACTAATACAAAATATAAACTCTTGTCTAGATACAAATACATTAACGTCAATGGAGACCAATGATGTTAATGTGTGAATATTTCTTTATTTTATAATCCAAAATCTAAAATAAGAAATATATTTGTACTTTTAATGTATTAAGAAACGAACTAATATTATCTTCATTGTAAATGACCTAATTGGTAACTGAACCACCCTTAAATATATGAATATTTTTATATTTTATAGTATTAAATCAAAATTGAAGCATGTTTGTACTTTTAATCTATTAATAAATGGCCCAATATAATCTTAATTCCACGGGCCTCCTTGAAAATTGAACCGTCCCTGAACTCTCTCATCTCATATTGCATTTTGTTTTATTTGTAATGTGTTGGAATTTAAGTAACAAATTCCGACAATTACGATGTATTTAACTTCAAGAACCGAGAGTTCCGAAAAGCACTCCCCCCCTATCTCTCTCTAAAACTGCACTAAACTCCCAAACCCTATAAACCCTAAACGCCTCCACCGCCGCCCCGCAGCTCGCCGGCGAGCCTGCTGCAGTCGTTTTCTTCGTCGTCCTTGGTTCTCTTGAGTCGAGTCAACCCCCTCCCCTGCGTTGCGTTCCTGTTCCCCTACCCCATCTCCCCTTCCCCGGTTGCGTCGCGTTCTCTTCCCGGTTGTAGCTGGTGGCATCCGGTCATCGGCTCCCATCCCTTCCCCCTGGTTCGTCTGTCTTCTGTTTCACCTCCCCTATTTTTCTATCGTAGGCTCGTAGCACCCATCCCCTGGTTTTAGTCGCCTGTGTCGCTTCGTTATTCCCCTTCCCCGTCCCCCTTGTGTCATTTTTGTGAATCTCCCCTTCCCCTCCCCCTAGTGTTTTTCGTTGGTGGTCGAGAGTCTACCCTTCCACCTCCCCCTATTGTTTAGTTGTTTCCAGTTTTAGTGTGTTTAGTTCCCTTCCCCATTCCATGTTCGATGTTTTGTTGTGGTTGGTTTGTGGTTTTGGTTAGTTAGTTCGGATGTGAGTCTTACCGCCTGCGTGCCGCCTCTGTTCGATTTGTGGTGGCGTGTGTGTTCCTCATCTTTGGGGGCAGCGTCGGTGTACAAGCACGGCTGTAAGAACTTCCCTTTCTTGGTTCAAGTTTATAGTTTTTTAGTGGGGGTTGTTTTCGTTATGAGTATGTTGTTTCGCTTCCTAATATGCGGGATGTTTCTACAAATAACTAGAGGAAGTTCATTTTGCGTGGTTGAAGTTGTCATTTGTGGTTGGTTCTCGCAATCGAAAGGCGATTGCCCCTTGGGTAAAGGATGTTGGTTTATTTATGCAATTGTAGAATATGTAGGTTTCCTAGAGTCTTTGATGCAAGTTAAGTTATATCCAAAGACTGAAACTTTTTCTACCGGGTAGAGTATATTTCCCGCCTCCAACTCTAGAAGTAGATCTTTCAAAGATACTAGGGTAGGCTACCTTTATTTTGAGTTGCATGAATTCTCAAGATTGAGGGTGAATCCGGGAAGGAGTTCTATTGTGAGAGATCAAAATGATCTTTGATTAGGACTTAGAAAAATGGAAGTAGCAGGTGGGGATCCAAAGATTAGAGATCCCCCAGTTGTTTTATCCAAAGAATGTGAGTGTGTCCGAGGAGGGGAAAAGTTTTCAAGGTTTGGATGTTTGTTCTCCGAATTCTCAAATCGGAGAGGTGTTGGAGAGCTAGTAGTACTTAGTTCTCCTTTTAGAATAGCATTGGTCTGGAAGACCTCTGTCTTTGCAAAAACAAATATGAAGACGTACGGCACCCTAGTTGATATTGCCAAGAAGTGCATGTTAACGGTTATAAATGTGATCTTAGCTATAATGCGCGTAAAAGGTCGCGTATGGTAGCCGTTATGATTGAGTTATGTCTACAATACGCGTGGAAGGACGCGTAGGTTAGCTGTTATAATTGTGTTGTTGGCTATAATGCGCGTAGAGTGGAAGGTGCTTAGCTGTCTTTTCTGGTACACGTGGAGGGGGTTTTGGGAAGTTTTTTAAGTTTTTTTTAGTGGAGATCAAAAATGTGACAATGGATTCATTTTTTAGTTTTTTATTGGAAGAAATTAGAGTCAAATTGGTTCAACTTTTTTTTTTTTTTCACATACTCCAACAAGCTTTTTGTACGGTTAATATTGTTAATTAGATTTTGAAGTTCGTGTGATTCACATTTATTTTTTTGTGGCTTTACGATAATAAATTAGATACTTATTGAGAGACATCTGATCATGATTGTATTAATTATAGTAATATAATTATATTGCTAATTAATTATTATTATTTTAATGCAAATCTCAAGCTCAATTTAATTATAATAAAATTGTGTATATGTAGTAAAAGTTACATACCTAATTGTATTTTTGATTTTTAGATAATTTTGGTGGAAATCGAACTCCATTTTCTCTTAATAATTCTAAAACTTCTATTCTTACCATTATCATGTAGTTCCTCTTATTCTATTAAATTCATACTCTTCTTATATGATCCAATGCATAGGTTAAAATAAAATATTACTCTAAATTTTGTATTTTTATAGTTGTAAGCAAGTTCCGATGATGTGAAAGTTTTGGTTTTTCGAATTATGTAGCAAAAATTATACAAATTTTTATTGTATAATAATTTTAGGTTGTTTAGTCAAAATTAAACTTTAACTTTTTACTAATATAGAACTATAGATATGTATTTTTTCATCTTTATATAAATCAATATTTAAAGGTATGATTATGAAAGACATAATTGCTATTATCACATATAATACGCTATTTTTATAGTTACTTTTATATGTATTTAGAACAAAGAATAAATAATACATCATTGTTCATCTAAATGAGTACATTTTCATAAGTTGTAAAACTATATTGTATATGGACATCATTTCGAATGATATTTCGAGCACTCTCTGACGGTAAAATGTTATAATATTGCGAATTATGTAGCAAAAGTTATGTACGATTTACATAGTATAATAATTTAGGTTGTTCATTGAAAATCATACTTTAATCTTCACTGATCCAAAACACTTTATATGTATGTATATCTAAGTTGATTTATTTTATAAAAAAAAATATCATAAGAAAGACATGACGTGCTCAGGTGGAGCTCTCTATAATATTCTAAGGTTGCTTTCTTAAATCAAACTCTAATTTTTTCATCATCCAAAATTCTAATATATATGTAATTTTATCACTATAAATTTTAATTTTTGGTGTAACAACAAAGTTTCTTTAATAAATTTTGTTGCAATACTAAATTGTTTTGGTTCAGTTGAGTAAGGCTGAGGTTTTCAAAGGTAATATGTTTAATCCTATGAATTGGACCTATGATCAAATGATATAATCACATATAGTACCTGTAAAAAAAACACATATAGCAGCTATTTTATTTATCTAAAAGAAAGACTAAATAATGTGTTACAATCCATCTAATTAAATATATTTTCATGAGTTGTAATTCTATATTGTAAATGGATCTTATTTTGAAACATATTTTAAGCACTCTCCAATGGTAAAAAAAATATAATGTTTTGAATTATGTAGCAAAAGTCATATTTTACATAATATAATTATTTTGGTTGTTTATTCAAAGTCAAACTCTAATTTCCTCCTATCTAAATTTAAATTGATGTAGAACTCTATGTTTTATAATATTTAAAATTAAAATTAATGGTCACACTCTATTTCATAAGTTGTAGAACTATATTATAAATGAATCTTATTTCGAAGCATATTTTGAGCACTCTCCAATGGTCCGAAAATAATAATATTTCTAATTACGTATCAAGAGTTACATATAATTTTCATAATATTATAATTTAGGTTGTTTATTCAAAACCAAACTCTAATTTTTGCTTACCCAAAACTCCGTATATGTATTTAAATTTATGTAGAACTCTATTTTTTGTAAAAAAATAAAAATAGAGGATGACGACATGTTAATCCTACGTGGCACGCTCTATCACCTCGAAATCTTGAGGAGCTCCCTATGCTCTCGAAAAGTTCCCCCTTTATATATATTATTAATATAATATTGTTTAAAATTTGAAATTATAAAAATTGATATTTCAAATCATGTATTCAGACTAACTTAATAAATTAATTGTGTCCAAATGCCAAATGGTGCAAGTAAGGAAAATAGAAGAAATAATATAGGTAGCTAACCTGATATTGATAGGCTATTAAATAAATAACTAATAATTTGTTTTTTCACTTTGTATTAAATTATGTCTCTAGTGTGTTTATTACAATCTTTTTCATGGGTCATGGTACACGGCTCATGGTACACTCAAGGCAAATTTTTTATTCACTTGCTCATTTGGAACTTTCACTATGCTCATATGGAGGTCCCAAATGAGTAAATGAGCAAAAAATAGTCTTAGGTGTATCATATACATGTTACACCCGGGTGAAAGATGAATGCACTCGTGAGTTTATCTACCAAATGACTATATTAGATTTTTTTTATGGAAACTTTAATTTATGGGAAATTGTTCTACTGAAAAAATTGACACTAAAAATCCCTAAGTATAGTTGGTTTGTCTTAAATTATTTCAACTTTTGTTTTTCTTAGACAATTTTCCCAACATTTGAGGGTCTATTCCAAAAGCAGTATGTCCGTTAATAAACTTGTTTGATTTGTTAATTATGGGACATAAAACTATCTCATAAGGCCTTTATATTCACTTAAGTCAATCAAGGAATTTAGTCTATAATTGATTTAGCAGATTAGTCAAGATGAATGACTATTTTGAGAAGAGATCCCAAATTGAGATCACTTTAAAATAACCAAAAGTTTGGACATCTTAAAGTAAACAGGCTATATAATAGGAATTGTTGGGGAAAATATTTATAAAGTTCTACAAGAATGTTTCATACTTCAGTTTTTTTTTTTTAATTGTGACAAATGACTCTTTAGTGAGTGTATTAATATAATCAAATGTTGCAACTAAAAAACAAATTAAAGTTAGTCTATTTTTAGTTAACATCCATAAATTTGTAATTGATGAAAAATTTGATTAACCAAGAGGAAATGGCAGATCATTCTATATGTTTTGCGAGAACGTCTATTTCACATATGATCATCTCATTCACTTTTTATTTTGGGTATATCAAGTCAACCAAATAACTATCTCGTCTATATAAAATCATATTGGTATTTTCACTTCCCTCATTATTTATGGTTAACCAAACAAACACTATGAGAAAAAAAATTGATTTGGTCAACTATGCTAAAGGCTTGGTTAGGGCATAATATAGGCATGACTTATTGTAGAGTTTGATGGTCATATGAGACCATCTTAAGAAAGATCTTCGTGTTTTTATAGTTCTAACTTTTTCTAATAAATAAAAACTTGTGACTGTTTAAAGATAAATAAAAATAGTATAACTAAGATATTTGACATTGTATTGTTAAAAGTAATACCTTTTGAGTTCAAACCACTAATGCTAGATGTTCAGATCAAAAGTAAAAATAGTTCCATCTCGATCTAGAGGGATCGGAAAGGGTAGCTTTACAATATCTTCTTATTAGTCTTAGTAAGTAGTAATTGTAATTCACTGAACGACTCATACGATGCAGTCAGTCAATGATCGTTTGATTCGTTTCTTCTAATTCTCCATTCAGATGCAAGTAACTAATAACCTGAAAGTTGAAAATTACTATCGATCCTGCTAACGGACGCCCTGGGGCGCTAGATAAGCATAGTATATTTAGGTATAACTACGTACTCATGTTTTTATTGCTTTTTTTACTTAACCGATCCCGCTAACGGACGCCCCGGGGCGTTAGATAAGCATAGTATATTTAGGTATAACTACTCATGCTTTTATTAGTGGCATTAAATGTAACTAAATTATTAAAAAAACAATAAAAAACAATGCTTAATTCCAAAGCAAGACAATTAATGCCTTTGATTTAAACTAAAAGTAGAGTATATTAAGGCAAAAGCTTTATTCAAACCAACCTATTACTTTAGGACAATGCACAATACAAAATAAAAGAAACACTAGCATCCCTCTGAACTAGAAAAAGGAATCAAAAAAAAAAAAATCATTATCATCTATAAAAAAAATGAATGAGTTATCAACTCAAGTTCTATAGAATTATTATAAAAAAAAACTCAAATTCTGCGGATTTTATTGCTACCCAAAAAAATAAAAGCAATTCTAGTTCATTGCATTGTGTTAAATTATGAAGAACAACATATCAAACAATCACAAATAACCGCAACCACTTAGCCAAACAACAAACATAGACGATAAACATAACTACTAAAAGCGCTTTCTCTTCACCTTAAAATTAGTTATCCTAAACACTTTATAAAATAAACTTCAATAATTTCAAATAAATTCAGTCCTGGAAAGTAAAAGGTGATAAGAACGCACCCTAAACATAAATGTTAAAAAATAAAAACCAAATGAACATTCCTCAAGACCAAAAACCTAGGATTTTTCTAGTAAACTACTATTTCAAACAAGCACCATACTAGGGAACTGAATAACACATACTACAGAAAAGTCAAACAAGAAACACAAAACATCAATGTAATTTTACTTAAAAGACTATAAACATGAATACATGATAATTATGAAAATATATGCCCTTTAACCAAAACGAGAAACCCATTTGTTGCACATACAAGTTCGACCTTTTTTTTACGGGTCAAGTTCAACTTAAAATTTGTTCAAACAACACATTTTAGACAAACAAGAAGCACATACAAAAACCCACGAAGTAAAAACAACCAAAAAGATGAGAAATTTGAGCATAAGAGCGAAATACCCTAATACCATTACACATTTACACCACTAACAAACACAAAAACAGAAAATGCAGCATTTCTAGAACTTCCTTATTATAGGGAATTATAGTTAGGCTTCTTGTAAAGTAGTTACCATATATAGTTGTAAGTTGAGTCGCTTGTACATTCATTAACACAAAATTTTTTTTTTTTGAAAGGAATTAACACACTCTCAGCAAAGTTAGTTAGAATTAACACACAAAATTCTAACTCTCTCTCACTCTCAGCAAAGTTAGTTAGAATTAACACACAAAATTCTAACTCTCTCTCACTCTCACCAAAGTTAGTTTTTCTATCTGCCGATCCATTTCATGTACGTCGTCTCATACTCTCTCATCTCATACATTTTCTGTTTATTTGTTTATTTTATTGTAATGTATTTGTTTATTTTATTGTAATGTGTTGGAGTTATGTTTATTATACTTCCTCCGTTTCAAATTACTCGCTACACTTTCCATATAGGAAAGTTTCATATTACTTGCTACACTTCCTTTTTGGGCAATAAACTCTCTCTATCTCTCTCCTCTCACATGGGTCCCTTTTCTTTTTACTCTCTTCTCCAAAAATTGCCTAGGAGTCCGTGAATTGAGAAGTGTAGCAAGTAAAATGAAACGGAGGAAGTAGTTGACTTAGTATAGCTATTGTCACCATAGTTAGTTTAGTACTCCCTCCGTTTCTTTTTAATCTACACACTTTCCTTTTTGGTCTGTTTCTTTTTAATATAACACTGTTGCTTTTTCTATTTTAGGTAACATGTCACATCTACTTTCTCCTCTTTTTACACCCATGTCATCCACTTTTAAATATTTTAACCCACTTTTAACTTTGTCTTCTCTCTTCACCTTTTCATTTTCCCTCTCATACTTGTACTTCCTCCTTGGTTCTCCCCCAAAGTGAAGTGAGTAAATTAAAATGAAACGAAGGGAGTAGTATGTAATGATATTGTTTGTTTTTCCCTCAAAAAAAAAAAAAAAGGTTTGGTAGTATTGTACTATTGTTAGTCTAGTTTAATGCTATAGTAGTAAATAGAGTACTCTCTTTATTCTCTTTCCTTTCTTCCTCTCTGTACTGCCTTCTTGAGCTTTTCTCTAAACTCTGTTAATGGAATTCTGACGAAATTCACCCTCATCTTCATTCATAATTCATCGTCTCTCTTATTTTCTTCAATCAATCTACTGATAATCTGATTTTCTGCTGCAAACCATTAATTCGGAATTGGGTATTCTTTAAATTTTCGGATTCTTGCGAATTATTGAAATGGGTATTCTTGAATTGGGTATTCTTTAAATTTTCGGATTCTTGCGAACTATTGAGATGGGTATTCTTGAATTATTCTTCTGCAAATTTGTGTTTTCTTGGCGATTCTTCTGAAATTTGGATATTCTCAACGGGATTTTTGGATTTGATCGTCTTCTTCTTCATATTGACATAATAGAGGTCTTTCAATTTTCCGCAGCTCCTGAATTTCTGGTGGTTTTTTCTTGTAATCTCGTCGGTGCCATTCTGGTACTTTTCTTGATTTCTCGTTTTTTTGTTTTTTTTTATATTGAAATGGAATGTTGCTCAACTGTTTCTTGTGGGCTAGTTGTTGCATTCTCTTTTTCTTTTATTGTAATGTGTTAGAATGTAAGTAACCAATTCGGAAAATTACGATGTATTTAACTTCAAGAATCGAGAGTTCAAACATCTTTACCACTTCTCCCATTGAAGGTCTCATAGAAAGTTCATCTTGGATACACCAAAAAGCGATCTTGAGAACCCTTGTGAGTACTTCCTCATCAACAACTCCTCCTAGTCGCTTGTCAACCACTTTAATCGCTTTATGATTCACCATCTCCTGAATAATCATGTTGCACAATGTGTTAATTGATTATAGTAACATTGAAATTATCATCATGTTTTAAGTGGAAGATGGACAACATGGCTGCTTCTTATAAACAAACGCTGATCAAATAAATCAAGATTCGGTCACAAATTTTCTACTTTTGTTTCTAAAGATCTGATCAAGTCAATTTGCTTGATAAAAGTGAAAAGTGGTTTTAATATGCTAATATAATTTTTTAAGGTACTATGGAAAATATAGGAAAATAGCTTTTGGAGTAGAAAAGGCTTCAAGAGTAGAGTTTAAGCTCATTGTTCGTTCTATTACTATTTAAGAGTTCTAATTGTGTTAAGAACTCATTTGACAACTATTTCGATACTTAACATCTAGCAAGTAATTATAATAACTAATAAATGTTATGACTTTCGTCGAATAGATAAGAAGTAACAAAATCATAGCTCGAAAGTCAATCCAGGATAGAAGAAACCTTGAGCATCAAAAGACATGTCGAGGTTTCTCCTTCCTCCAATGATTTCCAACAGTAGCATTCCATAACTATAAACATCTGCCTTCACTGTTATGGGGCGATTTTTCATTGTCGGTGTTGGACTCATATATCATATATGCACCATTTTTATTGGAAAGACGTGATAGATATGTAACCGGATAATAAACTAATCCAAATATCATTCCTGATTATCAAATTACGGTTTTAGTTCCCTTAAACAACCCTAATTTAAGTAATCAAGCAATAATTTTAATACATTCCTTAAAGAAAGATTGATGTCACTCCTCAAATATTTCAAAAGAATATTTTTTACAATTTTTAACCCTTAAATAAGGTTAGACAACTTTTATTGATACGAATAACAAACTAAGTCATACGCCGAATATAACTCCTATTGGATTTAAACAAGCCCAACTTACACACTGCACCATGTAAAACCCATGTAAAACCCTTACCTTAAGGGTAATGGTAAAACCATGAGTTTATTAACTATTAAAATATATAGTATAAGATAAGATTGTAACATATGGCTATTCAGTAAGACAAGTAATACAAAATATAAACTCTTGTCTAGATGCAAATAATTTAACGTCAATGAAGACCAATGATGTTAATGTGTGAATATTTTTTATTTTATAATCCAAAATCTAAAATTTGAAATATATTTGTACTTTTAATGTATTAAGAAACGAACTAATATTATCTTCATTGTAAATGGTCTGATTAGTAACTGAACCACCCCTAAATATATGAATATTTTTATATTTTATAGTATTAAATCAAAATTGAAACATGTTTGTACTTTTAATCTATTAATAAAGGGCCCAATATAATCTTAATTGCACGGGCCTCTTTGACAATTGAATCGCCCTTGAACTCTCTCATCTCATATTGCATGTTGTTTTATTGTAATGTGTTGGAATTTAAGTAACAAATTCCGAAAATTACGATGTATTTAACTTCAAGAACCGAGAGTTCCATTGCGATAGCAAATTGCTGGGATTGCTCATGCAGCAAGTCGCGACGCTCGTCGTTGATTGTTCGTTGTCCAGATCGTGAACGTCATTTGCTTCTTCTACCATTTCCATCAGTCGTCCGAGGTTTGACTCCACCATCACAAGATCTGACCAGCGACGTTCTTCTTCCTACGCGAGTTATTATTGTTCTTGCTTGTTTTTGGTTATTATTGTTCTTGCTTGTTTTTGTTTTAAATGGAATGTACGAGCTCATAAAGCTCCTTTAGGTTTGTTTGTTTGCTTTAGTTTTGATTGTATTAGCATTGGATTGTACATCCTCCTTTAATTAATGCACGATTTCCTGTTGTAAAAAAAAAAAAAGAAAAAAAGAACCGAGAGTTCCATTATTATTTTTATTCTTTTGAGGGAAAAGAACCGAGAGTTCCATTGTTTTATGACTTAGGTGATACTGTTATCTTCATATGCTTGATTGTTTGTTTGAAGATTATTGAAATGCTCCACTAAAAGCATTTATTGAAAAGTGAAACAAGAAATATGAGAACTTAATAGATCAGGGAAGTTTAACAGCAAAGAGCTCTGATAAACATGTGGAAAATGAGAAGATTGCAAAATATCATACATACAATACTAGATTGTAAGTTCTGGCCTTCTGGATATTATAAAAGAAGTTTGATGAATAATTCAATGAGTATTATTGACAAGCATCAAGCTATTTATAATGTTTACAAAGTATCAGTAAAGGAAAACAGAATATCTACATGGGAAGATTCTAGCTAAGAGAATATTGACTAGAGGATTATGTACAGTAATCTAGGAGATATGTTTACAAAAACATAGTAAGGCAATATTATGTAAATCAAGATGATCACAAAAGATTAGAACCATTTTAGGATGGATCTTTATCTTTATCAATTTGAAGACTTGTTCGGGTTTCACGTTTCTTCTTGTGAATTTGTTCTCTGAATTTCCAATTCTTGTTGGACTCTTTTATTCTTTTCTTTATTCCTTCCTTATTCTCCATTTTATTATGAATCTAAAGCTATTTTGCTCTGAAGAACATTGTTTTTGCTCTGAAATTTGGAAATTCAGTTTCAAACTCTTCTGATTTGCTTTTTCTTTCTTGTGATTGAATTCTTTGTATGCATTTATTTGTTTCTTGTAGGTCCAAAGTTAAGTAAGCATTTATTTGTTTCTTGTTGGTCTTTTTGTTGCGTTCCTTGCAACCAAAAGTATGAGAACGAGAAAGATATATTGACAGACATAATCAGGGACACAAACACTGGATAATTTGATCACTATCGATTGCACTTACATCTTCGACCAAGACGTGCCAAAACCATCTTCTAGGATCTCTTTAGAAAGAAGCACTTCTGCTTTTCATGGTTCAAATAAGCTGATAAGATCTGCAAGACAAACAAAAATTGAGCTTGCATGCAGACCCATGGCTTGACGAGTCTCAGAAAAATTCCTGCTTATTAATCAATCCTTTTGATTCTTTGGCTCATGTCAATGCTCCAGCATCATTTCATGACCCATGGAAGATTCATCCTAATGATTTTAACCCATTTGCTGGAGTTCTCTCTCCCTCTGGACGTCTGCCTTTGGAACTACAGAATTACGAACCATCTGTTGATAATTTTCTTTCACCTAGAATGCCACAGACTGATGACTACTACCCTGACCTCGACAAAATTCTCTCAGCTGAGCCATCAATCTATTGTCAGTTACTTCAAATTTTATGTTGCAATCAGGAGCTCAACGCATCATTTCATGACCCATGGAAGATTCATCCTAATGATTTTAACCCATTTGCTGGAGTTCTCTCTCCCTCTGGACGTCTGCCTTTGGAACTACAGAATTACGAACCATCTGTTGATAATTTTCTTTCACCTAGAATGCCACAGACTGATGACTACTACCCTGACCTCGACAAAATTCTCTCAGCTGAGCCATCAATCTATTGTCAGTTACTTCAGATTTTATGTTGCAATCAGGAGCTCAACGCATCATTTCATGACCCATGGAAGATTCATCCTAATGATTTTAACCCATTTGCTGGAGTTCTCTCTCCCTCTGGACGTCTGCTTTTGGAACTACAGAATTACGAACCATCTGTTGATAATTTTCTTTCACCTAGAATGCCACAGACTGATGACTACTGCCCTGACCTCGACAAAATTCTATCAGCTGAGCCATCAATCTATTGTCAGTTACTTCAAATTCCATGTTGCAATTAGGAGCTCAACGCATCATTTCATGACCCATGGAAGATTCATCCTAATGATTATAACCCATTTGCTGAAGTTCTCTCTCCCTCTGGATGTCTGCCTTTGGAACTACAGAATTACGAACCATCTGTTGATAATTTTCTTTCACCTAGAATGCCACAGACTGATGACTACTGCCCTGACCTCGACAAAATTCTATCAGCTGAGCCATCAATCTATTGTCAGTTACTTCAGATTCCATGTTGCAATTAGGAGCTCAACGCATCATTTCATGACCCATGGAAGATTCATCCTAATGATTATAACCCATTTGCTGGAGTTCTCTCTCCCTCTGGACGTCTACCTTTGGAACTACAGAATTACGAACCATCTGTTGATAATTTTCTTTCACCAAGAATGCCACAGACTGATGACTACTGCCCTGACCTCGACAAAATTCTCTCAGCTGAGCCATCAATCTATTGTCAGTTACTTCAGATTCCATGTTGCAATCAGGAGCTCAACGTGTTAAAAGGTCTTCCTCTCAATTATAAGACAAATGTAACAGCAATCATGGATGTGGGAAAGAGAGGTAGTTCTTGACTGATAACTTTGATCACGTCCGTTACCTGTTTAGAGTTTAGAGATTAGTAACTTTACCTTTTATATCTAAGATCTATTCCACGTCTCTTTTTAGGTCTTGCTGTAAAGACAATCAACTCTACAAGAAACCAGTTCCTCCAGATGCAAAGGAAATTCGTGCAGTTGAATCTTGAAGCAGCGGAGCAAAGGGCTTACAGAAAAATAGTCAGCAACTTTTTGGGGTAGAGATTCATTAGTACATAAGTAGCAGTAACTTTGCATGAATACGAATTTTTTTTGTGAATGTAAACATTGCGAAATCAGGTATAGACTTTGTCATCAATATACAGCCATGGAAAGCTTAAAGCTTGAAGGGCAATAAAAATAAATAGAAGTACACAGGAGAGCTAATCAAAAGCTTTTTGTCTCTTTGAGACTTTAGCCCACTATGGTTACAAATATTTTAACAATAATGCTTGGGATCACAACATTATATGCTCATGAGTAATCTATTCCTGCTATTCTCTTAACTTTCACTTATGATTTTACATTCTTTGCTCCACATCTCGAGGGTGCATTTCCCATTCTGCACATAACTTACTTAGGAGATACTATCCGTACCTTCCTCAAGTATCTTATCTTCATCTTGTTTATTTACCATGCTACTATAAATGATGTTTAGGCAAAACACTAATATCTCAACACCCTTCAAGTTCAAATAAAATGAAGAAAAGATCATGTAGAAGGGGTAGTGGGTACTATGAAGTCAGTAGAAGAAATTAAAGCTACATTAACCCATTAGAACACCACCAATGATAAGCCAAGAACTTCTCTTGATATATCCCAGATTCTCAGTAGTCAGTACTATAAAAGAGATCAATGCCTTGTAACTTGTAAGTGAAAATATGAGGGTAACTTTAGAGGGTAACTAACTTGTAAGTGAAATATGAAGGTAACTTTAGATGGCAAACAATTTAAAGCAAATGTTGGGATGCTTTAGAGGGTAACTAACTTGATCTTTGAAGGGGTGGTTCTATAATCGAGCCTTTTTTAACCTAAAATTAGTAAAGATTCACTCAATCAATTAGAATTTTGAACCTGCAGTTTACCTCATGTCACCTTCTCCTCAATTGGGTTGTAGAGAGAAAAAATTTAAACTAAACGAGGTAGAATTTATAATTCGATTATATTATGGGTGAGTAGAGAATAGCTTGATATGCAAAATCTGGTGAAGGAAGCAGAAAAGCAGAGCGAGGGAAAGGAAAACCAAACTCAAGCAAAACCAAAATAAACCCTAAGCTGCGTGAACTCTTAGCAGAGCCTCCAAGTACAGTCCATTCTTACTACACAAGACTAAGGGTAAATTTCAATACCCATATATATAGCAATTCAGTACAGGACACTCGTTTCATTAATATCAAGATAGTCTAAAGTAATGCCACCTTGCAGGCTTGCACTATATGTAACTGCATTAAGAGAAACTGATACACAAAATATATGTGTACCCTAACTAAGATATTAAGGTAAAATCATCAACGAGAAAAAAAAAACTGTAACAAAAATTCATTTGGATCTTACTTGAAAGCTGGTTTGGAGCATCTGAAGAAATTTGAAATTTTTGGTGGTTTCTTAAAATTTCACAAATTTCAGCAGGCAGCAACCATCAATATTGAGCTTCTAATTGTAGTTGTTTTATATCTGTAAATGATGAGTAGTCAGTAAGCAAATAAAACACTTCAAGCCATAAGGATAGGAGTTAGCTCAAGTGGATAAGACTTCTCAAACTTTTCGGAGGTCGGGGGTTCGATCCTTACCCCAAAGATTATACTTGGGGTGTTTTTTTCGCATCTTATCACGCCTTATCAGCCAATGTGTTGGTGTCACTTAATCTCTTGATAAAAAAAAAAAAAAAAAAAAAACTTCAAGCCATCCCCCAAATGCAGCAAATAACATAATAACAGTAGATAAGCTATAGATCTGTCCATTTCTCATGGAGGCACAATTCACTATGATTTGCCTTGATTATGATGCATCGGAAAGGAATGGCTATTAAAGTGTGTATGTCTGATTCAATGTGAAGTTGTAGGATCTCATCAAGTTTCAGATGGGAGCTCTAACAGATTCAACCACTTTCTTGTCCGATGAAAATTGATATTTATGATATTTTAAAAATATTAGAGATCAAAATGTTCAAAGATTAGCACCCATATTGGAACAAAAGGTGTGTCCTAATATCTCAAAAATTGAAGTCCATAAGCAATTGTATGAGTGTTCCAATATTTGTTCCCACATTGGAGTAAAGACTACAGTAAAATGCTTTGAAGGGAGGACTAGTATAGAACCATATAAGCTTATAAAACCCATTACACTATAAATGTTCCAACATAATAGAGATAAAGTATAGGCCTTTACGACCATCATCAACTTTTTTTTTTTTTTTAAGAAAACAGTTTCAAAAGTAAGACCTCACAAGTATTTTAAATTCTTTAAAAAAAAAAAAAAGAGTTTTTCTATGGCCAGAAAAAAATTAGATTGTTTAATGTGTACTAATAATAAAATATGCCTTTCCATAATTCTATATATATTATCATGTAAAAATCTTTCTTATAATATATTCTAAAATGTGCGCTCCTTTTTTTTAAAGTTAAAATTCATTAACTTTGCCGTGGATTATCACTAAAATGTATAGAGAATCTACGTTATAGAATCTTGTTAGATTAACCTTGATATATATATGAGATACAACTCTAACTAATAATATCATTATTTATCTATTAATAAAAAGTGTTTTTCTAACCTATGCACCTAGGGCCTGTTCTCTTCGGCATAAACAACTGAACTGAATTATAACTAATTAATAGTAATGATTATCATTTAGGAACTGAACTGAACTGAAAATAAGTTGGAGAGAACAGGCTCTTAGTGCATGGAATTAGACTATTTGTTTTTAGATTTATTTAACAAATTGATAAAATATGACATAGTTGTTTAAAGATGTTATTCTCAAATCCGATATCAATTATGAGAATAATATCTTTGATTAACTATGCCATATTTATTAATTTTGTTGAATAAAGCTAAAAACAGATAGTTAAACCTATGCACTAGGTGTGCATAAGTTACAAATAACCTAAAAGTTGATCAATGACTCATAAACCTATTAGCTTTAGAATCTCTTCTTATTAGTCTTAGTAAGTAGTAATAATTGTAATTCAGTGAACGACTCATAAGATGCAGTCATTCAATGATCATTTGATTCGTTTCTTTTAATTATCCCTTTAGATGCAGGTAACTAATAACCTAAAAGTTGAAAATTACCACTACTACTACTAAAAAGTAAATTTTTCTTTAAAAAAAAGTGAAAAGTCATTCATTAATTTAAAGTCATACGACATCTACAATAGAGATAAAAAACTAACAAATACATATCAAATTGAAATAAACATAATTTTAATATGGGAAAACCACGATCGTTGAGTAGATCTAACACTAAAGAAAACCCTCGTCTTTCCCATCGCTGCCTGATGCAGCCTTATGCGAGGGGTCTATAGATCTAATGCAATTTTGAAGTAGAATCGGATTTAATTCAACTGATTGTTAATGAAGAACTGACATTTAATTTGTTGCAGCCCCGCAACTTCCAATCAACAAATTAAAACAACCTTCAACTTAAGACTTTGGATCTTGGATCTATACCTAAACACACAAAAGCACCTAACAAGCAAAACCACCATGATAAACATAGTGAGACCAGATCTCAACAAAAGGGGACAAATTAACCTCATATAAGGCACAAAAACCATCACAATGGATGGAGAAAAACTCTCATAAAGAGAAACCAATTTATTGAATAGAGTAAGAAAATAAATTAAAAACTGAAAATAAGAAAGAAAAATAAGCTTACCATAGATAATAGTATCCATGGCAACCCCTAGGCTAATTTACCTTTAAGAGGGAAAAAGAGAGAGAGAGGATGAGGAAATGCCAATGGCTATACAAGTAAAGGAACCTTTACTCAACAAAGGAAGTAGAAAGGAATGGTAGTGCTGTGTTGTTACCATATATACATCCCTCTTGTAGTAATTAACCTAGTAAAGGAATGAATGCTTAAGGGTCCAGATTTATTGGTGTCATGTTAGCATTTGTCCTTTAATTTCTCTTTAGCCTATGATCTAGGGACAATATGACATTTTCCCCTCAAATTAATTATTAGGTCGGGTTGTGAGCATAATAGTTTTCCTTAGCAATGGGTAATCAAGATAGATATCGATTTGTACATCATGCAGAGGGTTCCATGACCATATCTCCAAAGCCAATGCTATAAGCCTATAACTAACTCTTTTTTCTTTCATTTTCTCACTTTTATAATATGTGCTTGTTGCGTGATAATTTAAATCTGATTACGCATATAAAAAGTAACTTTTTATACAACATATAAACGACTTTTGAGAATGTAACTAGTATTTTACCCCGGACAATGCATCGAGTCAGTTGCAGTTATCAAATATATTATTTATTCATAAATTTTCATAATTGATTTTATTTGCTTTTAGTAATTTTATGAATAATACGAAATTGGAAAATGGACGTTATGGCATGATAAGTTGTTTTAAAAAGTCTTGTCTTAGTTGTCTATGTCTTTATATTTTATAGCTACATATAATTATAAGACTTTATTATGTTTTACTTTGAAACATTAAACATTTAAATCATAGTGGATTGATGGTAAAACTCTTACATTCCATTCCAAATGTCATGTGTTCGTTTCCTAGTAGCTACACATTGTTAATATTTTAAAATGAGATCATAAACATGTGTATTAGAAGCTTGAGAAGAGTGTCACATGACACATACGTTCCTTTGATAAGATCGCCTTTTAATATACTTGTATAGATTATTGTACTTTTAATTATGAAAACAAATGTCTATATAGTGTTATAAGACAATTAGTAAACAAGAATGTGTCTGTAGTGTTATAAGACAAATATGAATTACATTATAAATATAACTATATTAATTACTATGATCTAATTATACTTAAGTTTCTCAATTCTTCTGTATAATAGGAGTATCAATTACATATTATTTTATGACATTTGGTCACGACGACATATAGTATATACATATATACAATTACAAGGTCAAAGAAATTTAATCATCCAAATAGTGATCGATTGGTGAACGTAACAAAATCACTAATAAGGGATAGAAGATATAGTTCCAAGATAACAGTGTTGTTTTAATAATAGTATGGATTAGTTTTATAAAAAATAACAGTATAGATTTTTTTTTGATAGTTTCCATCATTTTCATTCATCATAAATCAAAGATAGACATGGCCAGAAGGTCAGTTCAAAGATCATCAAGCAAATACAAACCGTAAAGGCCCAGCCCAAAACATAAAACTCGGATGATTACAGCCACGCAAGGAATTCGGCATCCCTAACTGAACCTTGTTTAGCTAGAGTATCAACAACCATATTTGAGCTTATTCCCTTGTGAATTACTACCTCTGTTCGTTTTTCTATTGCAACAATAGAGTTTTCACGTTTGTCAATGCACAATTTTAACTATTAATGTCTTTAATTACTTTTTAGTAAAAAATATACAAATTTGATATTTTGAAAATATAAATTGAGATGAATCTAACAAGATCTCACATGACTATATTTATCCTTACCTAAAAATCACAAGAGATAGTGAGAGGGTGGTGAGTGAATAGTGTAAAAATCTCAATGTTGCAATAGAAAAAGAACGGAGTAAGTATGATGGAAACATTTAACCACTTCTTTCATAGCATTGCGGATATAATTCAGTTGGAAGTTTAAATTCCAAGGACCTCCAAGGTCTTCGTTGCACCACTTTACAGCGTTGGATGAGTCGGATTCAATGAAGAGTAATAACGGTATAGATTAGTGGGGAAAATATATAATGGACGAGTATAGCATAGTACAAGACCCTTAATTTATATTTTGTCCATTATTCATAAAAGAAAGTAGATTTAGGTTGGGAAATGTTTTGACAAATAGTCTGAACAAACTTATGTATTGTATTTGTACTACTATTCAAAATAACTTGTGTGTTGAACTAGTTGACATTCAATAGAAATCAATTAATTTATCAGTGCAGCTAATTAACTTTAATGTCATTAAAGAGTACTCCATTGACTAATTTCATAAAAATCAACTACTCCTATGCAGTAAAGGCTGTTAGAAAATGATTTCTATGCCAATTTACTTGAACGTGCCTTTATCAAAACTTATATCATACATCCAGGTTTACCATATATCTGGGGTTATTTTCTTTGCTCATTTTAAATTTTATTTTATTTTTGCTCATTTAAAGCTTTTGCTCATTTGAAGCTTTATAAATGATCAGTTATGAGCAAAATAAAAGTCTTAGTATATGGTTCTCCTAGGTGTATGATATAAATTATAGGCCTTTACGACCATCATCATCTTTAAAATAAAATGGTTAAAACCCTAAGAAAACAGCTTCAAAGGTGAGACCTCACGAGTATTTTAAATTCTTTTAAAAAAAGAGTTTTTTCTATGGCCATGGAAACAAAGAATATTTAGATTATCTAATGTTGGTGTTAATAATAAAATGCGCCTTTCCATAATTCTATATATATGACCATGTACTTCCTCCGCAAAAAAAAAAAGGCAACAAATGAGTATTATTTGTAAGGTATAAAATATTCATTTGTTGCATTTTTTCTGTTACGGAGGAAGTAAATAAATTTCTTATAGTATGTTCTAAAATGTGCGCTCCTTTTTTTTTTTAGTTAACAATCGTTAACTTTGCCGTGGATTATCACTAATATGTATAGAGAATCTACATTGTAGAATCTTGTTAGATTAATCTTGATATTATAGATATCTAAGACACAACTCTAACTATTGATATTATAGATATCTAAGACACAACTCTAACTATTGATATTATTATTTATGTAATAATGAACAAACTTTATATTATAAATATATACATTAAGATAAATTTAATAAAATCCTACATAATTTCTATTTGTTATAAATATTGTCATGATAGTTAATAGTCCAAATTAATGTAATAAGTCGTCTAGTAGGGGGGAAGGGGGGTTGGATCCAAGAACAAAACATTTAAACCCTGAATGGTACAAAAAAGGATTGGAGCCATATCGTCAATTTTTAGAGATGGAGATAGTATAGGTAGTTTTTGACTTTTTGGAGTAGAGAAAAGTTTCCTTTTTCCTTCAATTTTTTTTTTACTAAACCAATTATTTCACCAAATACAAACCTCTACTAATGAACATCTTGCAACAAAGAGATACTTGCGTAAAATGAGGTTTGATCCCGTGACTTCAAGGTTATATACTAACATCTTGACCACTAGACCAATTGTTATTTAGTGTTAATGTATAATATTAATAAATGAAAATTTTCCTTACCCAGGGACATAGCCCGGGCCTAATAACTAGTAAGGAGAGAATAAATTGTTGAGAGTGAGTGGTCCCATGCTTGTTTCCATCTATAGAAGTGTTCATGATAAAAAAAAGGACAAATGCTGCAATAATTTTAGAGCGGAGGAAGTATTATCTTACAAGCAGGCAAGCAGCAAGTGTAACTTTGCTGTTTTGCAAAGTTTGTCACTACTAGGGGTGTTTATCGAGCGAGCCGAGCCCGAATAGCACTGGGCTCGGCTCGGCTCGTGAGCTCGCCGAGCTTGGGGGAGCTGAGCTCGTGATTAGAATATGCGGCTCGAGCTCGGCTCGTGAACTCGTTTAGGCTCGGCTCGTGAGCTCGCTTAGGCTCGGCTCGTGAGCTCGTTTAAGCTCGGATCATGAGCTCGAATAGGCTCAGGCTCGGCTCGTGAGCTCGATTGTGGTTTGTGAGCTCGTTTAATTGATTTTACCTTTTCTTTTTATCTTTCTTCTAATATATACTTTAGTCTGTATCTTAAAAGAAATACTTAATATAATTTTTAATATATATAAATAATTTTTTAATATAAAATATTTTTTAAGTATAAAATAATAATCGAGCTGCTCACGAGCTTTACGAGCCGAGCTTTGCCTAGCTCGGCTCGGCTCGTTTAAGTCTCGAGCCGATCCTTAACTCTAGTCGAGCTTTGACCGAGCCGAGCCCAAGCTGCTCGCGAGTAGGGCTGCTAATCGAGCTGAGCAGCTCGCGAGCAACTCGAGCTCGACTCGGTCAACGCTCGGTCAAAACTCGGCTCGAGTTAGCTCGACTCGAGCTCGACTCGGCTCGAAACCTTAACGAGCACGAGTTGAGCATGACCCTGCTCGACTCGTTAAGCTCGCGAGCAGCTCGATAACTTTTTTTAAATATTATTTTTCTAAAAATTTATTTTATATAATAAAAAAGTTTATTTAAAAGTTGAGATTTATGGACCAACATAACAAGCCCAATAAAATTTTACTTTATGGTCCATAATCATAATTCATAAACTCTACTAATATAAGTTTAAAAGGAAAAAAAATTAAAAAAGAAAAGATTTGTTTCAAAATTGAAAGGAAAACCCTAGTCCCTATCATTTCCCCCCAATTCCCCAGCCGTCCTCTACTCCTCTCACCTAAAGGTTGAAGCCTTGAAGGCTTGAAGCTCAACTACTCAGTGCTGCAAGTTACTTGGGACGCTCGTCATTCTCTCTCTCACTTTGGTCTCCACTCATCACCATCACCATTCTCACCGGCGCAAAAACCCACTATTTTCGGCAGTTTTTAGTGTTTTCCGGCAACTTGTGGTGCTTTTCAACATATATATGACAGGTAACACAAGTTCTTTTTTTTTTTTGGTTGTTTTTTAATTTTGCGCACAAGTTCTCCATTTTTTGATTTCGTTTGCTAATTTCTGTTTATTATTTCGTTTTTCAATTTAGTTTTGATTGTGTATTGTTGTTGGGATTAACTACCATAATCAACGAATCTCCATCTTATTTCATATCAAAAACTAATAATCCCCAACCCCAAGCAGTGTATTGTTTGATAGATAGAGCAGTAAATATGTTCATAAGTTCAAGTTGAAAGATTTCAAAGACTTGCAATTTCGGATGCATTTTTTATGATGACAACCCAACAAAAAGATGATCTTATTGTTGACGAGAGAGAAAATGGGGATTTGAAGAAGAAAAATTATTTTATGGAAGTAAAATAATGAAATTTATTAAGCATCTTTGTGGGGCTAAGCACCTGCGCTTTTTGCAGTTATTGATTTGAAGAAATTCAAAGGAAATGTGTAAAATTTAATCTTTGTTTGCTTTTGATCTTTGTTTGCTGTTGTCTGTTGATATGTCAAAAGAATGGAGATCCTTACTAATTTTTTGGCACATGAATGTTTGTAGGTTTTTTGGACTTTTGGGAAGATTGAAGCATCAAACTTGTAATGGAGTATTTTATGAAGAAATATTTGGGATTTTGAATGTTTTAAATTTGTTCTGTAATAGGTTGTTTATGTAAGAGACTAAGAGTTGTGTAATTGTATCATATGATCATATTGTTGTTTTAGAGATAATTTTTATCCTTTGTTTGTTTAAAATAATCAAATGGAGGCATGGAAGAACTTTAATAATTTTAAAATGTTTTGGTAATTATAGTAATTCTAATGATTTAAAAAAATCAAGGTAAAACTAATTGTACATTATTCACTCTTAGCAAGCAATCGAGTCGAGCTCGAGTCGAGTTTATCGAGCCTATCGAGCTCGAGTCGAGCTCATCGAACCTATCGAGCTTATCGAGCTCGAGTCGAGTTTCGAGCCGAGTTGGAAAAAAAATTAACGAGCACGAGTCGAGCAAGGGCTTAACGAGCTTAACGAGTTTTCGAGTCGAGTCGAGCAGGGTTTGCGAGTTTTCGAGTCGAGTCGAGCAGGGCCCTGCTCGCGATCGACTCGCTCGATTAGCACCCCTACTCGCGAGCTTGTCAGGCTCATTATCACCCCTGGTCACAACTAACATCTAGGATTATCTTTGAGTCTTTGACGATCATAAGGCAAAATCTTGATGATAGAGTTTGGAGTTGACTTTTTTCTAAAGATCAACCTAAACACAAATGACAAAAAATACAATAAATATCACAAAGGTCATCATATGTAGAGAATAAAACAAAAAAAACCCCATTTTTTTAATTGTCCATGAAATCTATTTTACAAAAAAAACTAAAAAAATGCCTACGTGGCAAAACCTCATTTGTTATTGCCAACCACTTTAGTATATATTTTGTGCAAAAGCAAAAGGTACGGCAATCCCGTGAGAGAGATAAATGCTTAACGGCAATCCCGCGGTTCGTCAGTTACTTCTCCTCACTTCTCTTTCTACTCTTTCTCTCTCTTCCCCTGTTTCCCGAACTTACCAAAATCACATTTTTTCTCTGAACTTCCAAATATTATTATTATAAGCTAAAGTTAAGGTATACATGAAATGAAATTTAATGGGTTATGATATATTCATATCTCTGAACAATTTTACCATAAAGTTTGATAATCTTACCTTTGAGAATATTGTCACAAGGTATGATCTTTATGATTATACATTTTATATTATAGTTATGTTTATTCAAGAAAATTTAGGGTTTTTTAAATGATTAAGGTTGCTTTGTTATAAAGGTTTGTCTTGCAAAAATGGGGAAGAAAGGTAGAGGTTGGTTTTCTTCTGTGAAGAAGGTTTTCAAGTCTTCTTCTAATGACTCATCTGAGAAAAATAAGGTATGTTCGATATTATATATGAAATTTGATTTTGTATTAATTTGAGAATATTATTTCACCCAACATTAATCTTCATTTCTTCTATTAGAAATTGTAAAATGAGATTTTGAAGAGTTAATTATTTTAGTTTTGTTAAATTATTAGCTAGATATGATAACATGAATTTTGTCAAATTTGATTAGATTTAAAGATTTCACTTACTTTGAGAAAAATATGGATGGAATGGTAGTATTATATGCAATAACACAATTATGAGAACTAAATGCTATGAAGTTAATTTTTATTTGTAGTTTTGTACTAGATACATGCTTGATAAACTAGGTTAAAATTTATTGTTTATACATATTTATATCAATATTCTTATCGTGTAATGTCGAATATATGCTATCAAAGATTCAAATCTACTCGTATAATGTCACATACATGCTATCAAATCTATGTGCCAAAACTTGTACTCATATTCTTAGATTTGAGATGAAATTTTCTTTTGTATTTCTATTCTTATTCCCTACAGAAAATTAAACATTAAGAAAAATCAATTTTAATTAGCAAAATTCAGTCTCAATCAATGAAAATCCAATTTAAAGAAAAAGACACATAAGAATCAACAATAATTACTTTTAATTGGTTAGCCTCGCGCGATTTAGTTCGACAGACATCAATTTTGATCCGCAAGCATCACGTCTAATCAACAAACATCAAATTTAATGAGCAGAAAATAGTTGTTCAGTTCAGTAAATTTTAAATGATAATGAATAGACTATTAAACCTACGAACATTTGTTGTACTCTATCATAAAAGGACACATAAATCATACCAATTGGATGAATGTCCTTAGTGTTTAAGTGAGTATAATGTTATAATTTTCCTAATCTTAACTTATATGGCAAGTTGCTCTTATTCACAATGTAGCTTTTACAGTAACTTGTTACTTTTTTCATCTAACTACTGTCGTTAGGTAGCTATTGATGAGCCCTTTCTAAAGGGGAACCTAATTTATTTGGACCATGAGTCCTCTTTGAAACGCATATGATACTTGTAATTGTATATATGGTCCCAATTCACAACTTGCAATCTAGTATGATGGAACTCTGGAGATTGGGCTATCAACATCAACCTTAATCATCATCATGTGTATTAGCTATGTCGGATCCCCATCATCCAACAATGATAACAAAAAAAAAGGAATTATGAGTAATTATTTTATTCTTAAACTTAATAATTTTGAGGTATAAAGTAAGATGACACCTTTTTTTTGGAAGGGAAGATTACACCAATACTGGTTTTATATAAAGTACACCCTTTTTATTTTTATGTATATCTAGTAGCATAGGCTCTCATGTGTTAATGTGTTATTGTACGTTATTGTTATTGTTATTGTTATTGTTATTGTTATTGTGGAGCTTTAATTTGATTGATGTGAGAACGATAAAAATTCATATGTTGGTCTTGTGAGATATAGTATTTTCTTATTACATGGTGTTAGATTTGTGAATTGTGACTATAAATATTTTCTCTGTTTTATTTAGTTGCACCATTTGATATTTTGCCATTATTCACCGACCAACTTTGACTATGTAACTCACCATTACGTAAGACATAATTAAGTTTGTTCTTGTTAGATTCGTCTCGATGCATATTTTAAAAGTATAACTTTCTATAATTTTTTATTCGAGATATTAATGGTGAAGGAAGTATGTTAAGAGAACCTGAAAAGATTAAAAGAAAATGGTGCATGCAACAAAAGAAAAGATGAAGTACATTATGTTATGTCATTTACTAAATAACGGGTATCATATGGCAAGACTTTGTAAAGGACAACGCCTTATGTTTAACGATTGATAATAACATTTTAAGTTAGAATAAGAAAACTGCATAAAGATTATGTGAAAAACTTGTAAGACAAGTTTGGTACCAAAAAAGATCGAGGAAAGTACTAGGAAAGTCACAAGAATAGCTTATTGAAAGGTCAACAAATAATAAATTTTCATTTATGTGACCTTAGCAATAATACTAGTTATATCATCAATTGACCTCCTTAATTATATACTTCTATGTTATATTTCTCATGTTTCTTTTTATTTACAACGGTTTGACTTTTACACTATTCACAAACTCCGCTTAGTATAGCTTTGGTGATTTATAGTTATGTAAAAAAATATTTTTGTGGGATCTTGTTAGACTCGTCTCAACGTATATTTTCCGAAAATATATTTTTTATCATTTTCAATTATCGGTATTTAAAGATATTAATTGTTGAATTTATGCATTGGCAAACGTAAAAGTTAAACGATTACAGATTTACAAGTAAAAAGAAACAAAGGAAGCATAAACTATTTACAAATTTATAATCCTAGTGCTTCTGCCTCTTTTACACTCTATTTTCTTTCCAGGAAAAGAGTACCCAAAAATGGAACAATAATGATGCACTAGAGGTTGTGTCCGTTGAACATTTCCCAACTGAAAGTTCACCAGATTTCACCAATGATGAGAGTGGTGCAACATCCCCGTCGAGAGATGATCGTACACACGCAATAGCCGTTGCCACCGCCACAGCAGCGGCCGCCGAGGCAGCTGTGGCAGCAGCTCAAGCTGCTGCTAAGGTTGTCCGGTTAGCTGGTTATGGGCGTCAGTCTAGAGAAGAACGGGCAGCCACTTTGATACAATCACATTATAGAGGATACTTGGTAAGTATTTTTTAACATATCTCTTGTTATATTTCTAACGCATAACACGAGAGTGAGGGATAGCCTAGTGGTTAGGGCTTCCCTCTCGGCTCCAGGAGGTCCTGGGATCGATTCTCACCCTTTGTTCCCCCAACTTGTAAAGGTTTCTCCTTACCTTATTAAAAAAAAAAAAAAAAAAAAAAAAAATTCTAACGCATAACACAATATACAACTTATCTTTGTGACGTAAGTGAAGTATATAAGAGTCTTTTGTGTAGTGATGGATGTAATAATTGATTAGTTAAATAAAAAAGTCTCTTTATACATATCTTTTTGTTGGTCCTTTACCCCATCAACAAAACAAGTAAGACTAACTAAGAATCAAGATTAGCTTAGTGGGTTGGAACTTGGAAGCTCTCCTTCCACCTTGTTACAAGGGTTCAATTTTCGTCCTTTGCAAAGTGGGATCCCCAATTTTCTCCCACTTGTGCAAAGGATTTTATCTTACCTTTTTAAAAGAAAAAGTAAAACTAACTCAGGTTGTCCGGGCAAACCCTCTCTGATGCTTAAGCTTGACATGTGAGCAAGTAAGCAAAGTGGAATAGTAAGTTAAATGTTTGTGAGTAAGAATGAGAAATAGTCCTTTACTTTTTGCGAAGTGGAGTATTTATAGAGGTCCTTCAGACATGAGAGACATTAACCTTTTCCCTTTTGGGAGAGCATTCTTTCCAAGTATGCATATAGGGCTTGGTTATAATAAATGATGCAAGATCAACTATTGGGCTTGGACCTATATTTAGAACCCAACAACTCCTTTAGAAAAAGAAATATATAAGGAATGTTTTTTTAAAGCAATGTTGTAAAATTTTAAGCTTATCAAATGATAAGTATGGAATTTTTCCATTCCATTACAATAAAATATGACTTAAAATTTTGCAATTTTCAAAGGACAACTATGGTAATGCATGAATACTGTATTTTATTTTTTTAGTTTTTTTTGTCCGAAATACTTCCTGTTCTTTTATAAAATTGCAGCACATAGACTTTTATATTTTTTATATACTAACTTTTGATCACATTTATTGATATATAAAAAGTAAAAATTAAACATTATTATATAAAATATTGTTGTATTTGTCTCAATCTAGATGTCAAGTATTTATAATTTTAATTAATTAACGTTGTGAGTTGACAAGTATAATAGTCAAAGTGATGCATTTCCTTAAAAAATAATTAAAGTATTTAGTATTACATATTGCAAAGGAAACAAGATGGTTGTACTCCCCTTTTTCGAGTTTTTAGAGATATTCTTAGTTTGTGTGTGAATTTTACTGTTTTCTCTTTTTCTCATGTTAGACGAGCGGGCAATACTGTGGCCCATTTGTTAGCTCGTTGGGATTGTGCTCTCAATTCTGAAATTGTTTGGCTTGACTCTTTTCCCCAGAGTCTTTTATCTTTGGCGGAGCTTGATTTAATATAAATTTACGATCTTTTCCCCTCAAAAAAAAAAAAAAAAAAAATATTACATATTGCAATTTTGATTTTCTTTTTGTGTGTAAGATGATTAATTAATAATAGTATAAAATGTAAATTCAACTTTCATTATTTGATGCTTCACTATTTTATTTTATTTCAAAACCTTATGTTGCACTACATTCACGTGACACTAATATATAGGTAAGACGAACCCTTTTTATATAAAGCACCATATTATATACTTTGGTATGAATTAGGTAAGAAGATGCTTGATTATGATGGAGCAATAATATTATTCACATTTTCTTTAATTTGTTTTGAAGGCTCGAAGGGCTTTGCGTGCTTTAAAAGGGTTGGTGAGATTACAAGCATTAGTGAGGGGCCACAATGTAAGAAAGCAGGCCCAAATGACAATGAGGTGCATGCAAGCTCTAGTACGAGTCCAGGCCCGAGTTCGAGCCCGGAGGATTCATTTGGCCCATAAAAATCGTCAAGATAATCATGTTGTTAATCATGAAACTAATTATGATTATGAGAAAAGAGGCAAACATTATAGGACAACTTTACAAGATGAGCTAATCACAGCAATTAAGAGCCCAACAAAGATTAATTATAGCAGTAGTAGTAATGTTGATTTGTGGGATGGAAGGCACCATAGTTTTGAGCATATCAAGGAGAGTTCTTTGAAGAAGCATGATGCTGCCTTGAGAAGAGAACGAGCTCTTGCTTATGCTTATAATTACCAGGTTGGTTAATTTTAATATTTTCCCTCAGTTTAAAAGATTACAATTTAATTATTAATTATATACCATTAGAGCGCAATTAATACGCGTTGTGTTCATAAGATAATTTTACGCTATCTAAGATTTTGAGCAATCGCCTCTCAATTTCGTCTCGTATCTCATACTTCCTCCGTTCCGAATTAAACGCAACAAATTCACTTTTTCACTATTTACACTTTTCACTTTGACTAAGATTTGTGAATTATACATATTGAAAAACATAGTCAAGTGGGATCTTGTTAGATTCGTCTCGTGACGTACTTTCGTAAAATGTAATTTTTATAATTTTTACTTATATGTAATTATAGATATTTGTTGTTAAAATAATGTCTCGGCATGCGTTAAAGTGGATTTGTTGCATTTAATTCGGAACGGAGAAAGAATAACAATATTGTACTTGTCGTCTATACTTTCTACTAATTTGAATTATAATTTTTGTAAAGAACAGTACAAAAGTATCTAATTATGTAAATTATTTTCTCAAATGGCAGCAACAACAACAGCAACAAGAACACTATCTAATGCAATCAACTTCTCCAATGAATGATGCAATGTTCTCTGCTTATGCTAATGCAATGGACAAGCCTCAATGGGGATGGAATTGGTTGGAGCGATGGATGGCTTCCCAAAAACCGGTACAAGTCAGTAAGATGAAATCAGGACCAAATGAAAGCACATATATGACAGCCACTAGCACTGATGATGTATCTGAGAGGACTGTTGAGATGGACATGGTTGACCCACCTCATCATAGGGACCATAAAAATGTCATGCATAGGTAACTCTCCTTTGAATAATGCTTACATAATTTACTGATTGGGTAGATTAAGTTCTTTTTCTCTCTCCATTCTCAAATTTAGAAGATGACATACGGAAGAATCGAGTAGTTGTTAATTTAAGAGTGATAACGAGTTTAACCTAACTAGTCAAGTGTAACTTAAACTCAACCTGAAAAACTCGTGGCTCAAATATATTAATTACGTAAAATAAAATGACTAATGATGCAAATTGACAAAATATTGATCCGCTGATGAATTTATGTATCTTTTGACTTTACTAGCTATTAAACAACATTATGTTTCCTTAGAAAACGCAAAGTACCATAAGTGTGTTCTCTCCACCTCACATATATAAGCATTAAGGTTGATTGGATCTAATCATGGATAATTAGGTTCAATTAAATGCATATATAAGGTGGAATCATATCTAATAAATTCAGTTTTGATAAGTTTAGGTGAAAAGAAAGCCTTCTTAAGTTAGAGAATCATCTACCCTAAAAAATCGAAAAATCCCCCTTTTCTCACATTTATCTATACTACATACTATGTGGAAATTTGAAATTTATTAGAGAAAATAACCTATATTGATTAACAATTTCGCAACTACTTTGGCTAAACTTATACTTCCTCATAAGTGAAACATAGAGAAAGTGGGAGAAAACCAAGTAACTTAGAGAGAAAAGGTTAAGACCACAACAAAGTAAGATAATTAAAAGTGAAATGCTAGTGGTCCCCTCTTGTTTTTATAGTGGCATATTTGTAATATTAATAAAAAAAAATTGTCATTCCAAACTAGGTGTCACTTATTGTAACGTTTTCATACAAAAAAGTGTGTCACTTATTCAGATTCGGAAGAAGTATACTTCAATCTGCTAAAAGTATTTGAGAAACCCATATGATTTAATAATTTATTCTTTTTTTTTTATATAATTGTTTGATTTGTTATTGTTTTTATTTATCTCATACAAACAGGCCAGGCAGGGAGGGTAGACAGTCCAGTTTTGATGGAGTTCCAAGCTACATGGCCCCAACTCAATCTGCAAAAGCCAAGGTTCGGGCCCAAGGCCCATCTAAATCACGGGCCCAATCTCTGTCCCCTTGGAATCATCCTTCCCCAGCTAAAAGATCTCCTATGGGGCCCAGTGATGGGGCCTCTTCTAGCTCTGGTGGTGGGTCAGTTCATCATTATCAGTATACTCATACTCCAAGCCCAAACAATAATGGGGCTCGAGCCCACAATCGAAGGGCCGCTGGCTACAGCCCAGATTCTACTGGTAGTAGTGATCGAATGTTTAACAATAATTGGAGATAAGAATATAAGATGATCTTATGTGATTATGGGACATCTCTTGAACTCTTTGGTTATTGTTTTTACATAATTATATCATCACACGAAGAAAGATAATTATTTTGTACTTATCATTAATATATAAGAATCTATTAAATAAAATGGGTTGGTTTTAACTTTAGGATAAATTAATCAAATGACCATTGGCATGTGATGGAAGCCCAAAGCTAATAGTTTGTGAGAGAATTGGAAGGTTATGGATCTCATGTATTTGGCATATGGTGTATATAGATGAAATTGTAATTGAACTATTATTTTTTGGAATTTTTTTGAAACTATGCTTTGAAGTAGACGAGTTGTGATGAGCCATCCGACCACCGTGTCTGTTAAATATTTGATTATGATAAATGTTCTTTCAAACATAGTAATAGTTTTAATAAATATATGTTGAAAGTTTAAAAGTATAGTCTGTATGTTCATAATATATTCATTATTAGTGTATATTATAAGAAATAGCTTGAGCGATCAAAAACTTTTAGTTATATGTTCAGAATTATAGTTTCAAACAATAATATTAATCATAGTTATGGGACAGCGATATAATTTGCTCAGCATTTTCTAAATGCTTCAGGCCTTAAGCCTTTCATGCCTGAGTAATTATATTACTCAGATGATCTAACTTGGTCTTGAATTGGATAATATTAGAGGTGGGCATGGGTTGGACCGGCCCGAGCCCCCTCGAGGCCCGTCTCATTGTCTGCTACGTGGGTTGCGGGCCTGCCACAGTTAATAAATTTTATTTCAGGCTCGGCCCGACACGAGCCCACCTATATGGCCCGCGAGCCGAACATCACTTATCTTTGTCTTTTTGACGTAGGAAGGTTAGCGAAGAAGTTCGACAAAAGTCTTGAAATGATTTCCACTAATTAGACCTCTGGAGTCCGTTTGCTTATTGTGATACCTTTCTGGAAGCGGAACGGGCCAACGAGTCAAACTCATCGCTATGCTATGACGTACAGGCTTTTTAAGCCATCCGGGGTCGTTTAGGGCCCGAAAACAGCATTTTAAGTATTTTCGGATTTTATTATTTCCTTATTTTCGTATTAGGGTTTTGTTTTGAGTATTTAAACAACATTAGGTCATTATTTGGAGGAGCTTTTTGACTTTTAATAATATTTCAGAGTTTAACTCTTTTTCTGGTGGATTCCGGATTTTCTACAGATTTATCGCTTGTAAATCTGTCTGTTCTTGACTGAGATTAGCGCTTGCTTTTCTCTTAGATTTTCCGACTGCGTCACTTTTAGTCTAAAACCGCCAAGAATCCAAAAAAAATAACACAAAACACGGGCCAGGCCCACAGGAGGCACAAGCTCAACCTGCAGGCCTGTGGTCAAAATATGAAAATTTCAAGCCCGACCCGCCATTGCCCAAAGCCCGCGGGCCGATCCCATGAACAGGCCGACTCATGCACAAGTCTAGATAAAATCATCTAATCTAGTCCATCGGGGCACCAATCCTTTGGTAATTTGAGGCAACAAATATAAAGAGAACTAGAGGAAAGTAGGTACACCGTACACCCAATTATAAGCTACATGCATACGTATGATGAAAAATGTTATAAAAGAGTAATTTGGTGACCAAGAGATGACAACCAAGCTTGCTCTAATTCGAGAACTAACAATGCAAAATTTTCATACTGAAAATATAGTACACTCTCTTGTTAGCATTTTAAGTGCTTATATGATTGATATACAAATATATGCGATGTAGGAGTTTATAGAAAATGGAATAATGTAGATATGGAGTGTTGTTCAGTAAACAAAAACATAGGAAACCACACTTCCTAGGAAGAGTTACGTGATCAACTAAACAAATTTTGACACATTCCTAAGATTTGCAACTGTATCGAAAATAAACTTTATAGCAAATAATCCCCCCCCCCCTAAAATACTTAAGACATTTCTATAAACATGCTTCGGCAATGAAAAAAGTATCTTGGGTTTTTCTATGATTTACCCCTGTGTTTTTTAAAATTCTATAATATACCCCTAATGTTTTTTTATTCTACGCTGTACCCCTGTGTTTTTTAAGTTTTCTACGAAATGCCCCTAGTGTCAATTAATGAAAACGGACGTTATTATTTTTTGAATTCCCATACAAAACTCCGTTTAGTAGTTAAAACCTCTTAACTTCTCCATTCTTATGTTCTTCTTCCCTCTTGTTCTTCTCTAACCCCTCATCACTCAGCGCCATTTGACACCATTTCATACCATTTCAGTTGAAATCCACACAAAAAAGTTGCGCAATCCCAACAAATTTGAAACTTGCTGAGAAATTTCATCACTGTGAGTTGCAGTGAAGACGAAGGTTGCGAAGGAAGATAGAATTTCAGACGAAAGTGCGCAACGAAGAGTTATTAGCTTGGAATTATCAAAATTCAGGTAAAATTCTTGATTATTAGTTGTTAAATTGGTAGATCTATGTATTTGCGGTGATTAAGTGATGTTTAGGGTTTGATTACTATGTTTTGGTGAAGTTTAGGGCTTGAAATTTGACTGCATGTTTGTTGTTGTGTGTTTATGTTCGTTGTTGCAGACAATGCCTGAGAGAATTGTAAAAATTCATTACTTAAGAAAGTCTGTGAATGTAAATATCGAAGATGTTGATTTATGCTTGATGATAGATATAGTGAATGATATGTGTGAATTATTTGATGAAAAGGGCTATGAGCTCCCTGAATTTCCTGTGCTTTTATATGTTAATGGGGATGAAAGGATTGAACTGGCAGACAATGCCAATAATCCAGCCAATTCATTCACCTTCTCTTTAACCCCTGCAACCTCTTCTTTGATGTTCAATAATGTTGCATCAAGTTCATCTTCTGCATTCTCTTGAAGACTAAACTGCAATGCCTCTCCTCTCCTGAGAACATGGTGGTTGTTCAGCCACATGAAGAATTGACAATAATCACATTTGAAATACGCTTTCCTCGGATTTCTTTGAGACCCAGAAATGTGGAGCTTTGCATTTTTTGGGGGATACAATTACACCTCGGGCATATAAATTCCAGTTCACAAGGGGATTTTGATTGATAAGAGCTGGAGCTTGACATCTTCATTAATGGAGGAAAGTATAGGGGATGGAGAGAGAGAGAGAAAGAGAGAGAGAGAAAGTGAGAGGGAGGAGAATGAACTGGATATAAGAGAGAGAAAAATCGAGGGCTGAATTGGTTATGGAGGCAATTTTTCCCTCCAAACCCTGTCATTAGAAAACATTAACAGTAAACGTTAAGTATACTTAACGGAGGAGCATTTCGTAGAAAACTTAAAAAACACAGGGGTACAACGTAGAATAAAAAAACATTAGGGGTATATTATAGAATTTTAAAAAACACAGGGGTAAATCATAGAAAAACCCAAGTATCTTTTACTATCTTCTTTTTTTTTTTTTTTTTGACGGGATCTTTTACTATCTTTGGTTCCACATACTTCCTCCATTTTTTAATTTCGACATCTTCATTCTAAGAAGAGTATATTACTCCCAATATTGACATCCTTGGCAATATATATTATTTTTCTATAATATGACATGCTCCAATGTTGCAATAGAAAACACAAGGACGCAGTAATTCCGCATAAAAAATATATATTGAAACAACATGCCTATACATTTTTTATGTAGATTTCACATACGACAGTCAAACCAGAGTATGTTGCAAAAGTCAAATTATATCAAATATTTAAAACGGATGAAGTTTGACTTAGACTTTATTTTTTTAGATGGAATTTGACTACACTAAACTGAACTAAATTCAGAAAATTTACTAAACAAAACTAAATACTTCTCTACCATGTTCAACCAAACGACCACTAAAAGTTTTTAAACATTGCTACACCTACCCACCAGGTAAACAAGTAGACAACCCACTACTAATAGAGCATTAAAAAAATAATTATTATGTTGAGTTGAATTCCATTACCACAACCTTGAACAAGTTTTTTCCAAAGTTTTTACCAGCCAGGCAAAAAACAAGAGAAAACGATTGGAGAAGATTATAGAAATCAGTGCCATTCATGATTCACCATCCCAAGTCGGTGAGGTTACAGTTCACACACAGTCATGGTGCTCCACAAGATCCGTCCTTAAATATCTGACCTTTTAAACAAATACTCCACTCTCTAGAAAACTAGAAAAGGGACAAAAAGATTCACTAATCGCATATACTACTAATACCATACTAGGAGTATTAACTTGCACATACATAGCCACATAATTACTTATATTCTTTTCTTTCCTTCTTTCTGATCATTGATTTTCATTCTCTCTCTCATACTTCACACTACCCTACAATTTCACCACCTTCTTCTTCTTCTGCATCAATGGAGTCTTTATCACTTCAATCTTTTCATGTCAAAACTTTACATCGATCTAAACTTAGTTTAGGAAGCAACCCATCAGAGTTTAGACCAAATAAAGAAGTGGGTTTTGCTTATTTTTGGAGGCAGAGAAGTAAAAGATGTGCATTTTCATTGAAATGTCAGTCAATTTTGGATGAAAATCAAGGTGGGGTTTCAAGTTCTCAAGATGGGTCTTCTGCACTTGTAAAACAACAAATAGATGAAGGGCAAAAGGGTCATTTGATGGGTCCTGTCACAGATGCTTCTGGGTCCATTGTTAGGTTTAACTTATATCCTCAATCTGGTTTGTACCCACTTCCTTAATTCTCTTGTTTTTGCTACTTGTTAATCCTAGTAATTTCTTTTGGGTTTTGCATGTAAATTGCATCAAAGTTTCCATGTTTTTTTTGGTCAAGTTAGCAAATTTAAATGGATGTGATGTGAAGTGATGAAGATATTGGGGTTTTCTTGAATTATACTTTGCTTGCTATAAGGAAAAGTTTGCACTTTTGGAACTGTTGAGAATGCTGGAGGATTTGTGTGTCGTAATCTACTTTTTGTACGTTGGTTTACAAAAGTGCTTTTATCTAGTTGTACTAATTGCTTAAGTTAATATTTAAATGTTTCTTTGTTATACTTTTAAACAATTTACTATAGTATATAGCTCTGTGGAAGGATATTGCTATGTATTTCCTGTCATGAATCAAAGTGTAAAGATACCACTTGCAATTACTAGCTTTGATGAACCATCTTAGTTCAATAATTTTGGTTATTAACAGGATTAGTTCAGTTTATGTAAAACTGGTTGTACTTTGAGAAGAAATGGCCTTGGGAAAGAAATGTATATCAAGCATGGGAAACTTTAGATTTTAGGATCAATGAGAGACTATCATTTGAATCATGTGATAGGATCATGTGGCATGGGCCACAACCTGTCATAGTGTCATTTCATTGCCTTGACTTTGCAGTTTAAATATCTAGGTAAATTTTCGTGCGACTGCGAGTGATATTTTTTCATGTGATTTTTTAGACTAGTGATGGTTATGGGCTAACTAATGAAGATTTTGGCATTCTGTTGCTTATTGGTACGCTGTGTTGGGGGCAATATATATATACAGATGACTGCATATTATCCCTTCAGCTCTTTAAGTCAACTTTGTGGATACTTTCTCAGATAAACTGTTCTAGAACTGATAATTCTTAAACTTGTACGGTTCTACCGCTGTATGTTAAGGATCTGATGTTCCATAGTCTTTTTATACAGGTGCCATATGTTCTGCTGAATAGAGGTTTTGTTCAATCATTTATCCTTGTAAGATGTGAAATCTTATTGTAATAGATAGGACATATCTGGTGTCTACTCCTCCCCTCGCCCTCCAATGATGCTGCAGTCATTGACTCATTGTGTCAGCCTGTTTTGAGAAAGAAGAAGCAACTGTTGGTTCTCTGTGATCAGACTCTGAGATATAGCATGATTCATTAAAACGAATCTATTGGGATAGTGGCCGATATCACTAATAAAACCCCTAGTGTCTTTAATATCCATCCATTGTCTTCGTTTTCCTTGATGTCCCTTCTCATGTAGTTGATGTACTTAATTATTACTTTCTGAAAATATGCTTATCTTGTTTGAACAGTGAGCACAGATGATAGTAACTCAAATGTTAATGGAGCCCTTTCTCTGGATAGAGAAGATGAGCAGCAGGAAATGCAGAAAGACTATGGTGTCAAGGGAGATGTGTTGCAAGTTGGGGTAGCAACTGACAGTGAAGGAGAAGAGAAATCCTTTGCGAAAGTACCTCATAGTGTCTTCTTTGAACAAGGAGTAGGCAAAGAAAGTGAGGTTGACGAAGAAATTGCTGTTGAGGGACAAGAGAAAAAACTTGTAAAAGTAAAGTTAAGTATTGTCTTTGTTACTTCCGAGGCAGCACCATATTCCAAGACAGGGGGTTTAGGAGATGTTTGTGGTTCTTTGCCTATAGCTTTAGCTGAACGTGGGCATCGTGTAATGGTAGTTTCCCCTCGATATATACATGGTACTGCTGCAGATAAAATTTACGCTGGCGCATTCGATGCCGATTGTCGCATTAAGGTCAATTGTTTTGGAGGGCCACAAGAAGTCGCCTTTTTCCACGAGTATAAGAATGGAGTTGACTGGGTAAGAAAATAGCATATTGCTTCTGCAACGAAACTTATGATGCCTTGCTAGTTTTTCAGCTCTTATATAGTGCCTTTTGTGGATCTTGATGGAGATCATTCATATTAGATAAAGATTTTTTTAGTGTCTTATTTTTAATTCCATGTTATAGGTCTTTGTCGATCATCCGTCATATCATCGGCCTGGAAATCCATACGGTGATAGCTTCGGTGCTTTTGGTGACAATCAGGTATATGGTGAACCATTTCATGATATAAAATGTCTCTCTGTTTCCTTGTGACTTTCAGTGGTTGTCGTAGTTACTTCTACTGGATCAACTGGGTTTGTTTTAGCTGGCAAAAAGTAACAAATTTCATATTTGTTTGGACAGTTCCGATTCACCTTGCTTTGTCATGCAGCATGTGAAGCCCCTCTCGTCCTTCCACTAGGAGGGTACACTTATGGGGAGAAGTGTTTGTTCCTTGTTAATGATTGGCACGCGGGCCTTGTACCAGTGTATGTGCTTTATGGTCATTTCCTTTTGCACAGACTCTATGAAGTTTATACATGTTTTTTTTTTCTTGATGTGAACCAATTTATCATGTCAGTAGCAAAGGGTTTTTTTACACTATCTGCACTGCGTTGATTTACTTTTTTCAAACTCACTGTCAGAGGAAATGATTCCCTGAAGAAATGCTTAGATAGATGTTTTAAGCAGCAGTTCTTGAGTAGATCGTGAAGTATGAACTCGAAAAACACAAGAGGCATTGACTGGACATTTGTTCTTCTTCTGTTTGTTTTGTTTTTCTCTCTCCTTATAACAAGCATTTGAAAGCTGTTTCGGATATTGATATGTCTACTCGTTTTTATGATGAGAAATTACCTATTTCATCAAGATCTGTAGCAGCCTACTCTGTGATTGTGATAATTGACATCCAGTAATTGCTAGATGAGTTTATTATTGCTACCGGGTACATCATCTTGTATAGGTTTTAGGCATTGAAAGGATCCTAATAAATCTCAATGTTGTGACACAATGGTGTTTCTTGAGGCATCTTATCTTTCCTTTGTTTGCCTGTCAATTTTCTGATAGTATATTATTTATGAACAGAAAATGATTATTTATATGTTTTTTTTATAGACTTCTTGCAGCTAAATATCGGCCTTATGGAGTTTACAAGGATGCACGCTCTATACTTGTTATACACAACCTTTCTCATCAAGTAGGTGTCTCTTGGATATGCTACCATTATCACATTGTTAATGTTATGCTCTTGAGTCCTAATTTTGCAAGAAATCACTTTAGATTATAAAGCAGCCACTTAGCAAAGTTGGTGCCTCAGGAGATAATGCAGTTATTTAGAGTCTAGTTTGTGAATTGCCCACATGCAGCCCTTTGCACACCTCCATTATTCTTTAGGAGGCATCTGATTAAAAGTTGCACAATTACATACCTGATGAACAATTAATAAACTTATCTTGATGTGTAGATACGTAATTACATTTCTAACAAACAACTAGTTGAACTCCATATCATGACATGCTCATGTTAGCCGACCCCAAATTGTTTTGGGAATAAGGCTTAGAAGAAGAAGAAGAAGAAGAAGAACTAGTTGAACTCCCTTTGGAGATTTGTCTATCTTCTAGACACCCACTTCTCTTCCATCTTAACGAAGAACTAATTAAACATATGCTTGAATCTTAATCGAATCAGTGTATTCCTGTGTACAATATCTGAGTTGATGTAGTTTTTTTGTTTGAACAAAATTTGCTGCTAGATATTATCCTTATTGATCAAAGTCATCCAACGAGTATAAGTAAAAGATATGCAATCTCTGAGAGAGCAGAAAATTATGTCATCATGCTTTGATGCGTGGTATTTAGAGGGAAGATATGTGTTGGATAAACACTGATAATTGTTACTTATTTTCTACTTTTTCCAGGGTGTGGAGCCCGCAGTAACATACGATAATTTAGGACTTCCTCCACAGTGGTATGGAGCACTTGAATGGGTGTTTCCAGAGTGGGCAAGAGCACATGCTCTTGACAAAGGTGAAGCAGTCAATATTTTGAAGGGTGCCATTGTGACATCTGATAGAATACTTACTGTTAGCCAGGTAATGATCAAACTCATTTTACAGTGCCTGTTTCTCTTCACATGCAAGCTGAAAGTGGGAGTAATTCTATCAGATAATCTATTGGGACAGGAACAGCAGTTTACACTTGCGCTGACATTCTTGCTATGTTCTTAAGAACTATAAGTTGCATATGATGAGACTACTCTTATGAATTTGTCGATGTGTAATACTTTATTAATGGTTACAGGGATATTCATGGGAAATAACAACTGTGGAGGGCGGGTATGGTTTGCAGGAATTACTCACCAGCCGGAAGTTTGTATTAAATGGTACTTTTATAGTTTCTATACTATGTTTGACAGTTCTGTTCATGTACTAATATGTCTCTTTCATGCTTTATATTCTTGTATTGGTTCTTCTGCTATTAGGGATTGTAAATGGCATCAATGTTTCGGAATGGGACCCATCCAATGATGCACATATTGCGGCCCCATACTCTATTGATGATCTCTCTGGAAAGGTATCCCGATTTTTTGGTCTTTGAAATGTTAAATCTTATATAGTGGCAAAGAAGCTGTATATCGTATATCTATCAATGCTTATTAGTTAATTGGATGAAATTTTCAGGCTCAATGCAAGGCCGCTCTACAGAAGGAGCTTGGTCTTCCTCTCAAGCCTGATTGCCCATTGGTGCGATAAAGAATTCAAATTCTGCATTAGACTGTTCAATGTATTGCTTTCTTACATGGAACTAACCTGGGTTTTTTTTAGATTGGTTTTATTGGGAGGCTGGACTACCAGAAAGGTATCGATATAATTCAGGAAGCAATGCCGGAGCTTATGGGAGATGATTTACAATTTGTAAGTATAGATTAATGACTACATTCCTTGTTCTAATAATGTGGAAAAGAGGAGGGGGTACCTTCGGAAATAACATCTAAAGAGGTTATATGTATATACACTTACCCCTGGAGAAGCGCATCTGCTGAGCCTGCTTCTCTACCTCGAATCTCGATCCTTAAAGAATAGGCCATATTGAATTTGAGGTCCTTTTTAAGAAATGAAATTTTCCTTATATACCTTCAGTCCTTCACCATTAAGATCATTTACGTTTCAACCATGTCACAAGCTTGTGCTTCATACAATTCTTATCTTATGGTATCATTAAAGTTGGAATGACAAACTTTATAGTTTAATATAGAAAGTGACCTATTTTGTAATATGAATTGTGGCCAATTATATAGGATGGATGGAGTAACTGAATCTTGATTTAAGCCTATTAGAAGCAACCCTCCTCCTCCACCTCCTCCTATTCCCCCCCCCGACCCATTTGTCCCATTATGCTTTTGAGTTTTATTTTTTAGGGATATGCTGGTTGCTCTGCTAGTGTGCTGCATGTTTGTGGCAAATGTTAATTATCATTATACAAATTGCACCAGGTTATGCTAGGGTCAGGTGACTCCAGGTATGAGAGTTGGATGAGAGCAGCAGAGATGATATACAAAGACAAATTCCGTGGCTGGGTCGGGTTTAGTGTGCCAATGTCACATCGGATAACTGCAGGGTAAAGTGAATGAAAATCTCAGCTTTTTACTAGACGTTTTAAAAGTGATCCTTGCGTTTTCTAACAAGAGTCCCATGACACAGTTGTGATATCCTCTTGATGCCATCAAGATTTGAACCGTGTGGACTAAACCAGCTGTATGCTATGAGATATGGAACTATACCAGTAGTTCACGCCACGGGAGGACTTCGAGTGAGTATTAAGCAAAGCCTTTTGAAGGTTTCTACTCTTTAACAGACTGTCGTTACTTACAGTATGTAATGCACTACAGGATACTGTTGAAACTTACAATCCATATGCAGTTGGACCCGATGGAAGTGGTACTGGAACTGGGTATGTATATCTTGAGGAATGCGGCCACAATAGATTGCCTTTTGATCTCTCCTATATTCTTTCTTTTTTTGTTAAAATAACTAACTTCTTTTTGCATATTCTGCTGCATATAATTTGTAGGTGGGCATTTCTTCCATTGGCAAAGGAGAGTATGTTGACGGTGAGTTTTAACGCATTCTCTAGTTTTTCTGTAATTACTTTATATCTCGTTCTTTTTCTTCGTTTTAATTTTCAGTAAAACAATAGATTCCCATATTTGGGTGGCACAGTGGTTGTGCGGTGTGCCCATAATATACAGATTTTGCCTAAATTCTGTTTGTTTCATCCTTGATTCTTAAGTGAATTTTACTTTTTTGTGCATGTCCCCCGGCAGGGTCTGAGAAATGCTATGAAAACATACCGGGAATACAAGCCGTCATGGGTAGGATTGATGAAGAGAGGCATGCAACAGGATTTCACATGGGACAGTGCTGCTGCTCTGTATGAGCAGGTGTTCGATTGGGCATTCACTGATCCCCCATACTGCTGAGATGCAAGAGACAGAGAGAAGCGCGACATATAAAAATGAGTAAGCTAAGAACAACCAAGAATGGAAGCAGGAACATGAAATTTTACATGCCAAAGGTACCAATAAACATACCATATGCTATAACACAAAAAGAATCTCATCTTGGTTTGCTGATGATGTTGAAGCAATCCATCTAAGCTTCATCAACATTAGGTGGGTAGTATTTGAACAAATTACTTCACATGATGTTGAAGGAATGCAGGAGGTACATTGGACGTACGGTTTGAGTCAACGGCGTAATCGGGTTTCTTTCATTCTTCTATCATTTTTGTAGTTTGGTTACTGGTGTTTGTTTTAGATAAGCAAACGTCTGTTTATGCCATTTAATGTATGTAATGAAAATATCTCTTGTAAAGTATTAGTACATAGATTGATTAATGAAGAAGTAAACAATAATGAAGCTGGGAAAAGATCAATATACTAAAACACTAAAAGGAACAAATGTAACTAACTTTCAACCTTTGATTAATTGGTCCCTAAAACAAGAACAATGACAACTGAGAGTGATGGTTGGTAGGAATCTGCTACCAAGTACCAACCTTATACTGGTAATATAGTCTTCTATTCTTTCTTTCAGATTTTTAGTTTCGAATATAACTCGATTACTCCCTTCGTCTCATATTATCTGACACTTGATATAATTATTATTTACAAGTTGGTAGGAATGTCGAGGTCAATACACTTGATTTATCTTACTTAAAATATGGTGTAGATCACTCATTGTTTTGTAGTAGATCAATAATTCTGGAAAAACAGTTTTGAATAGACTCTATTACTCTATCCATCTCATGTTCCATTCATCTCCTATTATATACTCTCATTATCTGTCTCTTAAAATCATGCACTATTTTTGTTCAGTTTCATATATCAATATATTGACAAACACCTTGAAACTTAAGCATAAATATAAATATAAATAAAGCACTAGAATTTTTTATTTTTCTAATTCGTTTACAATACTAGTTGTGCATGTGAAGTAGAAAATTTTGAACCTTTTCGACATCATGATGAGCTTTTAGTTTTTGGTTTAAGGTTCTTGGAGTCATATGATAAGGTGGTATAATTAATGTAAAATTAGTGACTTTTACTAATCCTAAAAGTTCTGAAAACTGATAACATAATAACATACTATTTTTACCATCTTTTATAAATCTGAATAGCTCTTTAAAAAAATTGAAAACTGAAAATAAAAAAATCAATGAACACGCTCGTAATTTTAGAACAAACTCGCATGTATTAACCTTATCACTCCTTCTCATCAACATATATATTTTTAGTTGGTAAGGAGAAGAGCCTTACTGAATCAAAACTTTAAAAGAGTCCGGTCGAAACTAATCGACTAGGCTATTGAGAGTGGAGGGGGAAGGATAAAAGAAATCCCTTTTCCAAAAACACCCCAAATGGAATTTGATCCTACAACCTCAAACTTGTGAGATAGAAATCTTATCACAGTGCAAACCTATTATAGTGACAGTATGCACCACTTTTATCTTTTATTATTTGCTTTAATGTTAATATTTACTTCTACAAATATCTTTCTATCTCTTTTGGAGAGTTTTTCAACTCATATGTTAGATCTTATTTCTTCTCGTGAGAGTCTGAAGTCGATATTGTTTGTTGTTTTACTACTTATTGGTCTACTACAAAATTAGTTCTTTAATTGGGACCTATACACGATTTGCAACATATGTCAATTCTTAGTTTACAACCATTTAAATCAAATCTAAGCTTAACACTCTAATAGATCGATTAACCTTCTTGTACAAGGTTGCATAATGAAATAGCTACAAATACATAAAAGCGTCAATCTCATCAATGATTTTGGTTTTGTAACTTACCATTGATGAATTGAATCCAGCTATAGAACACTGGTGAAAAACCTTGTAAGACCTTTGCCGACATCCCAATTAAAGGGCATTACATTTATTTATAATTCTTTTTTTGGTGCTAATACTACATCTTACAAGTTACAATCAGTCAATCACTGTATTAATTTTAGCTAAATAAAAGAATGAGGCCAACCTATGACCTCTACCGACATGCAAATTAAAGGGCATTACGTTTATCAATATAGTTATCTATTTTAATTTGGTGGAACAATCATATTCATGGATTTCTCTTTCTAAAATGACTGGACATACCACTTGTTTAGGCAAGTTTTCATCACAAAAACATAAAACAATTCCCTGACCTTTTTTCACTTCTAGTTGGACTACTTAGAAGTACATTTTCAAAAGGATATAAAAGTTGAATGTTATGTTGTTTGGTAAACAACTTCAAGTATATCCAAATAAAAGTTTAATAGCTGATAGTTTATATATCGCATTTGGGTAATCTTATAAGCCAATTACATTATTTAAATTAACTGATCGAGTGTATTAGATTGAATACATTTGTTCATAAGTTACAATGCTTTGTGAAAATTTGTTAGACCTTAAATTGTTGGAAAGTTTTGTCAAAGGTGTGTAAATAACAAGTTAATAGGTTTGATGGCAACTTACAAATATATTGTTTCGACCCAAATCTGGGGCGGAAAAACCTAACACAAGATTCCTTAATGCTGAAAAATTGTCAAAGGGGAACAAAAGAAACGCTTAGGGAGAAAAACTGAGTACTATGGCAGCACATAAATGCCTAACTCTAACCTAAACAACATAGTCAGAGCACTTCTATAATAAGAAAGCAATAAGAAACAAGATATTGCTCAAATTCCAACACCAACATAACAACACATATCTAAAAATCTAAAATGACTCGACAAGAATACAACTAGTAAGGTGCCAATAAATACTAATACATCCATCTAGCTATTTCAGATACTATCATAACTCTATGATGTATCACCACCTTAATCCTAACTAATGAAATAACTACTAAAATTGGATAATTTTTCATTTCCAAAGAGGAACAACATTTTTCTCATAATATAAGCATCCAAATTTCACAAAGTTCAATCCAAACCTTAAAAACCACCTCTCAAAAATGTCACAAGTATATTAGAAATTTGGAATCTTCATTATACTATCATGATTATATTTGTATCTCCCGCTAAGGTTAATTTTGTAAAAGTACCCTTTTATCCATCCCATTTCCACCTCCCTCCTCCACCTTTGATGGATCCTCCTCTGCTTTCGCTGTAAAATTAAATTTCTTTTTTCTTTGATTCCAAACCCTAGATTTCTGTCTCCTTCCTAACACCCTTTTGTCCTAATCTTCCCACATATTCTCTCTCCTCTTCAATCTCAAAATCAACACTCTGAAGAAGAAGAAACAAAAAAAAAAAAAAAAACACACATTTTTAGTTGATCCCAAATGTACATTTTTAGATTTCCCATAGAAAAAACAGAGTGATTTCATCAATCAATTTCATCTCTTTAATCGATTTATCACTCAAATTTTTGTGCTTTTTTTGTGGGTTTTGTATTTTTATTGATTTCCCACCTAAATTTAGCTGCTTTTCTTTGTGGGTTTGTGATTTTGATCGAATCCCACCTAAAATCCCCTGATTTTTTTGTTGGGTATCATTTTTTTTTATCAATCATCCTCAAAATTTTCTGGGTTTTTTATTTTTTGAGGAAATTTTTCGATGATTTCAGACCCAGATTTCGTGCGTTACGCCTGTATAGCTCATCACCATTCATCAGAATCATCAACGATTCTCGCTGAGTTTAACTCAGTTGACTCGTCCCTTCAACAACTTGCCCACCAATGTCTTCTTCTTGTACCACCTCATCATAGCAATTTTTCTCACTCTTATAGAAATCAAACTTACACTTTTTTGGTTTATGATGGGTTTGTTTATTTTGGGATTTTTGATTCCAAAATGGTTAAATCAGATCAAATTCAATTCTTGGATCGTTTGAAGGCAACAATTGGTCAACTAATCAATGGAAAATCAAATTTCAACTTCTCATCTTATTGCCTTCAAGGTGAGCTTCATCCAATTTTCCACAAATTGATGTCAAAAAGTGTTGATTTTGATGCCTTACATTTAGTCCCAAATGGTGTTCATAACAACCCGGTTTCGGATTCGAGTAAATCGAAGAAATGTTTGTCTGTGCCATTGTTGTCTTCCTCCAAAATAGGCAAAGGATTGAAGAAAAAGAAGTTGTTTGGTGAGAGTTTGATAGATAGTGGAGAAAATTTGGTTGATGGTAAAGTTGATATGTCACATGATGATGATTATAATGTTGGTGAAGTTAAAAGTAGGGAATTTAATTACCCAAATGGTAATTGTTTGATGGATGGTCATGGTAGTGTTGGAAGGCACAAAGCTAAGAAAATTTGGAGAAGACATGTTTGGATTGTATTGGTGTTGGATTTGGCTGTTTGTTTGATCTTATTTGGGATTTGGTTATTTGTTTGCCGTGGATTCCAATGCATTGATGGGTAGTTTACCATCGAATTTCCGGTACTCGATTCGGGCGAATTTGTTCATCTTGGATGTTGTTTTTGAAGTTCAAGGTCCTTGGTTGATCTTGGGTTTTGTAGATTTGATGTTTACATTTGATATTGTACCACTAAGTTGATACAGTTTTATGTCCAAAGAGGTATAAATTCATGTTTTTTGAGCTATATAGGTCTTAACTATGGTGTTTTGGGGTGAATCTTTTTAGCAATCCCTTAATTTCTAATAGTTGAGACCAATTAGCTTTTGTTGTTATACATAACCCTTGATTGATCTGTTTCTGTGTAATTCTTTCAACTTGTGTATAGAAGGAAACTACCAATATGTTACTTGTGCAGGCTGTTTTAAATGGATACTATCATTTTAGTCTTTCCATCAATGTTTCCTGTGTTCTTTCATGTCTGATTTGATATATTAATGAAATTTTTTTGGTTTTCTGTTTGACATTTTGTCCTTTTTTGGTTGAACAATCATTTTCTTTCCGTGGTCCATGGATCAGTCTCTCTAACCTTCTAGATATAGTCTTCCACCAACAGTTTCAATCTTTGTAGGTCTTTTATCTTGTCAACAAAACTCTGAAAATTTGATATTACTACTTCGTTTGTCACCACTTTATTGCCTTTCATTACTCGTTTAGTAGCGTTTAGTATGGAAATTAAGGGTGGTAGTAATTAATTTATACTTCATTCGTTCTGAAATAAATAAAACACTTTTCTCAAAAAGCTCTCACATAAAATAAATAATTGTTTTATTTATTTCAGAACGGAGGAAGTATATAATTTTGGGGAGAAAAATCCCACTCCATTATACTAATATAGATGAGGTTGAGGTGGCGGAGTAGTAGCATCGCTTCCCACCTCATATCCTCGGCGCCTAGGGATCAAACCCCGTGAACTCATTTCGGCGATTTCCCTTATCCCCCTCAAGTGAGTCTATTTCATCTTACTAAAAAAAAAAAATTAGTTATATTTATCCATCCCCAAATACAGTATTTCTATTCAAAATTGTTCATTATCATTTATTACCAGTAGAGTGATAGAAATTTATGAAGTAAAAGCGAAATACAAATGTTTAAGGATGAAACTCCGTTACTATGAGCACGGCCTTGAGGTTATGCTAACAAATCAGGGAGCTAGTACTAATCATTGTATTGGCATTCAAAATTACCAATATTAGTAAACTTGGCAAATAATACTTGGTGTAAATGTATAAAAGAGTTCTCATGTCAATGACCATGGGAATGAAACTTTATCACAAAACATGGGTTTTCCTTTATAAATTTTCATTACCACCCAATACCACATTCCCAAGTGGTAATGGATAGTAATGAGTTTTTAGGAAGAAAATGGATATCTTGGGATGAAGTAGCATTACCATAGGTAATGACATTAGATTTGTAGTACAAATTTACACTATAATGCATTACCATTTCCACCATTTATCGCCTCTTACCAAACGGGCAGTTAGTGCGATGATGCTTTAAAGTGACAAATAATAAGGAATTAAGAAGGTTTAGTAGTCACGTAACAAGGAATGAAGGTTTAGTTAAAAGTTATTCTTTTCAAGCATTGTTATGATTGGGCCTCATTTATGAGCACATACTTTAGTGGAGTAGTGGTTAACTACAAAATTTTCATGTCCATACCCTCCACATGCTGCGATATAGAACAGGTTGTGACTTATGCTGTTATGCATGTTATATTTGTGGGGCAGTTTTTGCCATATTTCGAGTTTTCACTATACTATTACCTTTGTCCAACTCATGTTGCCTGAGTATGAGTATGACTTTTAGAAGACATTTTATTCTATATTTATCTCTACTCGTCCATCGTGCCATCACCATGTAAAGTTGGTCCTACCATGTTCCAACGTTCATGTAACTGGAATTTGTTTACCCATTGTTTGTTGTTCTCTGGTCGAATTCTAAGTTCAATTGCTCATCTATTGATCATATTCACTTACAACTTAAAAATCACAACTATTCTCAATCGTATGCTAAGAAATTTAAGCCACTCCGATATTCACAGTAGGGGTGTTGACGAGCTGAACCGAGACCGAGCCTGGGGTTGCTCGACTCGGCTCGTTACAATTTTACTCGAACTCGAGCCGAGTATAGAGCTTTTTTGAGCTTAAATTTTCTAGTTTAATTTACCTTAAAACTAAACTTGCGTTAAAAAACTATATTTCATATATTTTATAAATAGGTTTACACTACTTAGTTTGAGTTTTTTCACAAGTATTGTACAAAATCTAAATATAAATTTTCATATAATTTCTATAATATGGAAAATAATATAGCTAAAACATACTTCGAGCCTGCTCACGAACTTTTCGAATCGAACTTTGCTATGCTCAGCTCTAGAAAATTTCGAGCCGAGCTCGAATAGTTTGTGAGCTAGCTAGACTCATTAACACCCCTAATTCACAGCATGTCAGCAGTCAGCATATAAAGTTTAACACGCGTCACGCGCTGCGCGTCATTGGGACACGTTACTGGGATCACCATTCATATTAGCACTCAGTGGTGCACACTCCGTGCTCTTCTCTAGTATACCTTTTCTCTATCAGATTCTTAATCTCTTCTGATCTGTCTGTTGTAGCTCGCTTAACAGCCACAAGAACAATGTTAAATTAAATAAATACATAGAATGTGCCGATAATTATTTATCAACCACCCGTCCACCACAATGAGGATAATAATAATTAAAAAAACGTGGCATGTTATTAGCAGATCCCATCTAAAATAAAAGAACAAAATTTTCAAGTACAGCTACTACGGTATGGCTCATAAGTCAAAACCACCTAAAATTCCTTAATAATTTACACATAGTAGTATATTAGTTCATACAATCATAATTAATAATACGCCAAAATTCCGAAAATTACAGAAAATTAACTCATCTGCAACACCTTGACATTTATATTTGGATTTTAGAGGAATAGAAAGGCAAATGTTTTATTTTGTTGAACTTTAACCACAGGGAGTAAGCTTTTTGTTTCCGGCACCACGAGGATTCTCATCTTTCCAATCGTCTTCTGCTCTGGCTCTCTCCACTGCAGCATCATCGTCTTCATCCTCCTCGGGAGGCCCTGGTTTGAAAGGATCCTTGTACCATGCTGAATTTGCTTCCTCTATATACTTTTTGGTTCTCTCCTGCCATTGATTCATCATGTCCATCTCCCTCTCCCCAGCTTCCTCTATACTCATGGTCGGTAACCTAGGAAGCAAAAGGAAAATGCATGTAAATTCTCATTTGCAATCTAATTGAAATGACTTGAACAAAAAGTTGGGCTGCTTTTTATTGTATTCTGAAAGCACTCATGTGATTATTGTCTTCGGAAATAGATTTAGTAAGAAAAAATTATAAAAATAAGCCAAGTCCGAGCTAAACTCCAACCCGAGCTTTTAGTGCCAAGTAACCTAAGTTCATACTCCTGACGCCTGATGAACTCCAAGCTGAGCGCACATGTGAACTCGGTCTTAGGAAGAACTTGGGCTTAGCTCATGTACATCCTACGCCAGTCGCCAGCAAAAGCAGTTCCTCACTACTCATGTTTGACCAAATGAACAAAATGATCTGGCAATTTCTCTCTAATGCTATTCTCTGAACATGACACTTTCAATCAATTTTTTTTACTAGAACATATTTGGAAACCATGGCATTTGTTACTGTAAAGGAGCCTGCCTCTACTCACATGGTGGCACTCCCTCCCCAAAACCCATTTAACTAAGAGAAGATACACCCAATAATATTGATCTAGCCAAATTCATAAGTAATCAGGGTTTCTATAAGTTAAAATTAATGAAACCAGGGTGTACCTGTGGTTAGGTTGAAAAACCTGTGCCATCATTCTTTCTCTTTCAGAGGTACGATTTCCACTCTTAAGACTAGCTGGCCCAAATATAAGGGGCTGATGTTTGTGGTCGTGTTCCTGCGAAACACTTGCTCTCCCTTCTAGGACATCTTGAGCAAAGGTAGCACATGTTATGGGCGGTGCTGGTTTTGTGTATTGAGCTCGAACTGATGCATCACGATGCCATGATTCTGCCTTCCTTGTCCGTTCATCTAAAATGGACTCAGCGAATTCCTTACCCCCATCCTGCAAATAAAAAAGGAAACACAGACATTAAAACGAAAACCACAAATGCAAACATACATAGCCTTACCCTCTACAATTACAGAGATGCTGTTTTCAAAACAACAAATGTATCAAGTAGTACCTGCATTTGTCTCTCCTTTACAGCAGAAAGCATTTCTTCCTCTTTATTCAGCATTTCTAGCAAATCAAACGCCTAAATAATCATATAGCAAAAAGTGAGGAAGAGTAATAACAGCAACAGAAAGGGGAAAAAGGTGTACATTGTAATACACTTGATTACGATAATATACCTTGCAAATTGCCAAGGAAATGGTGGTAAGCCATGCCTGCAAACGAAAGGCAGATTATTAAAGGGACCCTACAAGATAGATTTTATCCCATTGCAACAACAACAACAAAAAAAACCAAAGCCTTAATCCCAATAGGATGGGGAGATTTATCCTATTGGAAAACAGTAAATACTCCCAACTGAAATAAGGGACATCTTGAGATGTAAAACTTCCTATACTATGTATGATCAGGACCTCACCACATATTGGAGTAACACATCTACATTACAATGAAGGTGTATTACAAGTGTTGCGAAGCCTTGCTACAAAAACGAATGCCTATGAGAAGTTGAAAGCTAAAAGAAGGGAACAAATGAGAGATAATTCCAATGAAGTACCATAAAGGTACTGTATATTGCTGGAATAGCTACATTAACGTAAGCCACCTAAACTATTCGATGAAGTTTGACCATCAATTAAAAAATAATATTCTTACGAATATAAGAGTGCTCAGCAATCAAAATTCTCTCAAGACACGTTAAGGCAGATGAAGCATAGAGTAGCAGCTATGATAGCAGAATTTTGATATTCTATTGTATAGATTCTGGAATCTCATAACTATAAATCTAACAATATAGTTTTTATAATATGAATAGATAAATTTGAATTTAAAACCATCAAAGTTCGATCTAGAAAGCATGACTGCCTTCTAATATGAAAGAGTAGTACTATCTTTGGATCATCGATATGATATACCTCCAGAAGACCTACAGCCCGCAAAAGAAAGACTGTTTTATTGAGCAGGATAATCAAGTGAAGAGCACAACATGAGCATAATAGGTAAACTATTCTAAAAATTGACCTTACCAGGTATGCTCTTATTGATATAATCAATCAAACCAACAACTTAAATTCAATGTACGGCTAGTATATCCTTGGCAAGGCAGACCAACTATTCTAGCTTCAACATCAAAAGGCACAACCAACAAGCAAAAAGATGCTACATAACCTTACCACATGTATTCAGCCAAAGATGATTATTGCACAATCAAGACAAAACTACGTATAAGATTTAATGATCTGAATCCCTACATAATCTTGCTCTCCCCATATCTCCAGGATCCAAAGGGATGAACATAGAATTCTATTGTGCATAAAATAAGAGAAACTAACCTCTCTCTCTTCCTCCCCATCATCATCCAATACATCTTCATCTCCTGCCTCAACTGGTGTAGATAGCGCTGCAGCTCTTGTTGAACGTCCACGTCGCTCCCTACGCTCTTTGATTTCCAGTAGCTTTGACTCTGCAGCCTTCTGTCGTTTGAACCGAGCTATCTAGAAGGGAAACACCTCGGATAATATCAATCACAACTTCATATGAAGTGAACTTGTGCAAAAAGCATAAATCAGAAAGGGGAACTAAGCATACTAGTCAAGGAAAATAGTCTCAATGGTACAACTTAGACCAACCTTTCTGGCCCTTTTATCAGCAAAGGTGTTAGAGCCACCTTGCTTAAAAGATTCCAACTCCTCTTCAGGTACAAGCTCCATGGCTTCACAAAACGAAACAAATTCCTATAAGGAGAACAAACATAGTAAGACATTCCAGACTAAGAATTATGGTAAATGCATCAAGTATTTGAATACATGAACTAAAATAAATTAACATACTCTATTGCCAAACTAATAGGGAAAAAAAATCTATTTCCCAGAATACCAATCCTAGAAGGTGAGAGTTGGGTTATAGTATAGTGACTTGAAATGTTAGTTGTATTGAGCTTTTTGTGGTTGTGTGGTAGCTTTGACTAATATGCAGTAAACTCTATTATTTTTTGGCACTAGATTCAGTAAACTAAAATGCTAAAAAAGAAGATCCTAAAGTACTAGTTTTACAGAAATAAAAATTCTTCAAATTAGGATTCCTGAAAGTATAATCACAGGTGTAAAGATGTGTGACCCATTTTGTACTTGATCTATATCTTATCGCATGAAACGTAATTTAAACCCAAACAACAAAACCAAAAGAATTATTTTAAAAAAAGCGAACACACTAGAGTTCCAAGATGTAGGCCAAATATTGATGGATAACATATGAAGGTAATATAATTCAAAAAAATTCACTTAAGCAAGGGATTTCTTTCATTAGCTCTAGAACAGTCTGTTGCCACTTACTAAATACTTTGTTCAATCAGGGTTCACTGCTTCTCAGAGTTAAGAAAACATACCTTCAGCTTAGCTTGTGAGGCCCTAAGTATCTGTAGTCTATCTTCCTCTGAAACTTTTTCAGTTAGCTCGCCTAAGTAGTATGGTACCTGTAAAGTTAGAAAAATAAAAAATGTCAAATTATTTAATCAACTACAGGAGCAAGCATGAAACCAAGTTGTTTGTTCATACTTTAGGTGCTTTAGTTATGTAAAACTAATCTTGATATGATTAATTTATGAAATATACTTTCAGATTATAGAATTTTTTTTGTCCCAAACTCCCAATACCTTTCACTTTCAAGTTTTTGCGAAAAACTACCTTATAAAAATTTGGTTGTCCCAAAGTACCTGAATTATAGCATTTTGTTGTTGACAGTTACCTTACGCGGTACTGTTCATTTTAATGCCACGTGATGATCATATGACCTCCTTTGAACCCGTTTTCTTTATTTTCCCCCTATGTCCCCTATTTCCATGTTTCCATTCTCTCTCTCTCTCTCATCTATCTCGAATTCTCGACCTATTTTACCACCAACCCACCATTAAATTCTTCTTCTACTTGAACCAAAATCCTCACAAGCTAATTCACTTTCAAAATTGAAACAATCATTCTCCTCGAATCTCAAGCAATTTTGGCAAGGGTAATTTTGTTTGTGAGGATTTTGGTTTAAGTAGAAGAATAATTTAGTGGCAACTTAAGTCGAGATAGATGAGAAAGAGAGAATGGGAAAATGGAAATGGGAGGAGGATAGGGGATAAAATCAAGAAAAAGGGGTTCAAAGGAGGTCAAGTGACATTAGATGAACTTACAAAAAATTCAACGCCAGAAACCGGCATAAGGTACTTGCCAACAACAAAATGCTAAATCAAGGTAGTTTGGGACAAGAAATTCTTTATAAGCTAGTTTCTTGTAAAAACTTGAAAGTAAAAGGTAGTTTGGGACAAAAATATCCATTACAGAATTATGCAAAATATTTTTCATGAAAATTTACACAGGGTCTCCAACATGTTTAAGACGACCCTTTACCACCTCCAACATGTTTCAATTAGCACAAGGCCTCCAACATGCCACCTTCAACTCTATGATCTTCTATCAAATGGACTAAGGGAATACATATATCGTACTTATAGGAACCACATCATTAGTAGACATGATACAAAGAATGCGTGAACCTAAACCTCGGACTTCCCAACTTAGAAGAGGACCTCATACTACCGTTTACCTCGACCTACTCATAAGAACTCAATTGAAATTCAAACAAAGAGTACCACTCTCAACTCTACATTGTATGCCACGTGACTCCAAAAACACAAACTCTATGAGCAAGCCTCCATGAAAGAATAACACAGGATAGCGTAGAGTAAACGTTACTATACTAAGAAACATGGCAAAAAATTTACAATGATGCAAACAGAACTAGTTAGACCCACCTGGGAACAAAGAGGAATAGACCAAATACCAAAAAGAAGTTTCTACCAAAACTTGTATAATCCCTTGGTCCAAGGAGAGTGTCACTATAGACCATAGAAAAAATCGAGGATGAGGTCACGATAGGAGTAACGGTCGCCTTATCGCCGAAGCCGATGGTATTGGATGTATGGAACAATTGTGGCTAACACGGCGTAAATTTTTTCCATATTTGCAAATTTATAGTTTAAGAATTGTTTCTTCTATATATGAAACAACTCATATATATATATCCAAACCTAAATACCCCCACTAATTCATTCTCCCATTTTGAGTGTGTCCTCTTGCTTTTCTTACTATTTATGCTTTTTCTTTCATCAATTCTATCAAAAGAACGGACGTAGCTGAAAAATGAACGCTCTGACGCGATGAATCACCATTACATAGCGAACGACACGGCGAGAATGACATGATTTATTGATTTATAATGGGATTTATCAGAACCGAAACTTCCAAATCCGTTAAAGAACAACTGTTACGTAACAGAATGAGTCGAATGACTGACTTTTAATTCCAAGCTATAGACATGCCAAAAGAATGCCACATCTTAATCCCAACAAATATCTTGAAGACTCAAACTCCCATACTATATTCAACAAGCAATTGCACTTTAACACAAACAATCAATCTCCATAGCACTTAGGCATAGCCACATAATTAATCTTGTGTGGATAATTCAATCCAAAACTCTTGGATTTCGCGAAATTTTATCCCACTAGTAATTCTTCCGTGGGTGGATGTGAGCAAGTGCATATCATGGAATTCTATAGATTTTTTTGGAAATGCAATTTGGCATCACTTGACTCACTTGACACAATGGTGGATCATGGGCAGATGAACCACACCTTACATTAATATTGCAGAATAAAATATGCCACAACACACACAATTTTCTTCTTATAAATTCATTTCAGGCCATTTTTATTCATATTCTCTTTTACCACCACTATCCTTCGAGTTCAAGTTCTTTAAATATTGCTTTCAGGTCAGTCCTCCGTATTTCAAGTATAAAGGTTCACCATATCGGTTTCTGAGAAGGAGGTGTTAACTAATGGTTTATGCACATCTTTATCAATATTATTAAAAGATAATATGAAGACTTTTCTACTACACATATAGCATTGATATAATGTTTCGCATTCGAAACTTTATCATACATCAATCGACTATAACATAAAACATATTACATTTAAAAGATGGTGAAAAGATTAGTTGTGAGGGAGAGATCTAGGCAACAGAAAATAGGTTATCAATCTTAAGATTGAGCATACCCAATCTCAAAATTCAAGATCCGCCACTGCAACAGTACTCCATTAGCACAAGTAAAAAGAATGTCATTTTCACCAAGTAGAGTTAACATGCTAGTAATTCTCCCATACTACTCTCCACAAACAATCATCTCCCAACATATGCAACCCAATTTCCAAAACTCGTCTACTTCAACATCATCCTTAAACCTAAAGTTCCCTATCTTGTTTAAGGTCGGTACATAAGCTGATAGCACCATCAACCGATCAATTGTTGACAATAAAAAGAATTAATTGGTTGCTTACACCATTAATGAGCTAGCTAAATCACCAAAAATCGCATAACGAGATGAAGAGCAAACTAACCAGAATATACTTGATATTTGCAGTGCTGATATCATCTTTAGTTTCATTACTCGAAAACAACCCCAATTTGCTAATCATTTCCTCGCATTTCTCCAGCATTTCACACCCCTTTCGTAAACTCTCCTGAAAATTACCCCAAACATGAATTAAATTTTCCATTAACAGCAACAAAATCAGCAAAATTAAAGATCAAAAGCTACTGTTCTTGCAATATTCGATGATAAATTAGAAGAAGAAAAAAATCAGCAAATTTACACATAAATACCTGATCAACGGATGAATCGGAGGCCAATTCGTGAATCTTACGAGCTTGTTCGAACAGAGATGGTAACGTCATCTCCGACATCCTCAACTCCCCCATGTCTGAATTTAGGAGAGAGAAAGCGCGCGGAAATTAGGTTAAGATTTTAGAAATTAGGTTTTTTTTGGGGATGAATTTGAAGATGATTTTGGGGATGAAGTTCTGAAGAACGAACTGAATTTTAAAAGGAAAATACGAGTGAGTGGAAACTGGAAAGGGCTGGAATCGTGTACATCAAGCCTGTAATTTATGTTGGGCCTGATTACGATATATTATGCTATACTCCTATGTCTAGTGTCTAGTGTCTAGTGTCTAGTGTCTAGTCCATAACATAATTTTTTTTGTTTTGAGTTTTTCAATGTGGTATGTCTGTGTTTTACGAAATTCTACATTATATTTGACTTTTTTTTAAACATTTCGTATTGTATCATCTCTGAACTTTCTAAATGTTATCCCTTAAACAAAATATCAAGCAATGGATTTCGGGACTTTCTTACCCTGTGGGTATAGGATTAGATTGTTGAGTCTTGTTAGTTGATTGGGGTTTAAGCCTTTTGGGGTATGATCCTCAAAGATTGAAGGTCGAGTAGGGTTTGAGATAAGATTTTACATTAGTAAGGGTATTTTGTGAGATGTTTAGAAAGTTCAGGGGTATAATGTGGAAAGATCAAAAAGATCGGGTATAATGTAGAATATCGTTAAACAAAGGCGGTGCTACGTAGAAAATTTAAAAAATCTAGATTAGTAATATCAGGGTCTTTTTAGGGTTGATCCACTAATAATATGTTTTATTTTCAAGTAGTTGTGTAAGGGGCCCAATTACTAGTGTGTATGGAAAGAAATATAATACTAGTATAACTAGACCATGTAGGTTGGTCATTTACGAGATTTGGATAAAAATTGGGGTTGACTCAAGTGGTGAGCTTTCTCATTTCCTCTAGTAAAGTTTAGAGTTCGATTCCTACCCTAAGCATTTGCTTGGGATTTAAGGGTTGAGGGTATTTGGCTTGTAATGAGCCTCTAGGTGGGGGGCCTTGTGTCAGGGCAGGCCAAAAAATCTATTCTTACCTTTATTAAAAATAAATACTCCCTCCGTCCTAAAAATATAATTCCCATTTCCTTTTTTCACGGTAATTTATGCAAGTAGAATATAAGAGGGATAGTTAAGATTTTTTGTTTATTTAAATAAATGTTGTATGGGAAAAGATGATTTTTAGAGAGAGAATGGAGAATAATTGGTGAAAGAGCATTAATTGTAACACTTGGATTGAATAAACAAAACAAAAAACAAAATTCAAGAAGCAAATAAATGATGGGACACGATTTTTCTAGATAAATTACGGAAAAATGTGGAATTAAATATGAAAATGAGAACTATATTTTGAGGCACACCTAAAATGAAAATGGGAATTATATTTTGGGACGGAGGGAGTAAAAAATTATGAGACTTGGCTCTCATTCTACTAGCGTGGAACTAGATCAACTTCACCACAACTCTGAGAGACAGACAACTACTTCTTCTTGCTTGTTCTAGATGATTTTCTCATTCATGAAAAGCTGTGAAACAAATATGTCCCTCTTGAGATAATCGTAAGTCGTAACACTAGTTTTTGCACGAAATTTCAAGAACACTACCTTGTGGACCATTTATTTTGTTTTTTTTATGTGGATTTTGGTAGAAGGTGGTGTTTTTTTTTTATTGACAAAGGAGGCTCACCTCAACGGATAAGAGAAATTTCTCAAATGGTACGATGAAGTTTTTATTCTAGACCTTAGGGATACGAAGTGGAAATGTGGTGGGTATTATTTCATTGTAGATGAAACAATTTACCGTTCAAGGAATTTTGCATAGCTATTAAATTAGAAGTCCATGTTTCGGCTGATTAAGTAAATATGTTAAAAGGACTAATTTACTGATTGTAGGTTAAGAAAATTTGTTTTCAACTACGATATGCAAAGATAAAAATATTAAACAATGCCATAAATACCCAATGTTAAACTCTTTCAATTAGATATTATATTCTACTTAATTGTAAAACTTAAGATTAAATGGTTGGGGACAAAAAATCAATAGTTTTTTTTCGATCTTAATCTGTGTACTTTTTTTACTTAATAGTAACAATGACAATTATAATTATTAATAAGAGTAATAATAATGCACTCTTATCCAATTTATTTTGTTCTCTATCTATTAAAAATAAGGTAAGCACAATTATTAGGGAAGGTATAAGATTGTGCTCTAATTAATCTAAACTAATTAAGAAAATTTAGTTGATGATACGATTGGCTTTGCAGTATATATGGTGTGGTGACTGTAACAAATTGAGTACGAAAGTTACATTTACATAATTACATATAGCATCATTCTAAAATAATAACTCAAGGTTATAAAATTTAAAGAGAAATAAAATAATTTTCAAAATCTAAAAAACATATGACGGTTGGTATTTTTTTTTAAATTATTTTGTAGTTCTTAAATATTCCAATTACAAAATTCGAATTATACATTGATCATGTGCCCAGTGCCCCTCACCCGATGATTTGCTTTGCTGCATGACTTAGATCATCTCATATCAAATCATTTCATTGCTTTGTCATGGAGTGACCAAAAATATTGTACCCAATATGAGTGCAAACCTATAATTTTTTCAATCACCATAATACATTCGCATAATTCAAAAATACATAGATGGCTATGTCTTGGTTACCTACAGTTATGCTTAACCTTTATACTCCCTCCGGTCTTTATTAGTTTACCCGTTTCTTTTGCACAGATTTTTAGGACAAATAGTGTTGTGGGAAATAGAACGAAAGAGAAAAGATTAATTTATATTAAAGTTGAATGTGTGTGTCACGAAAAGTTAGTAGGCCCATTCTAAAAATAGAAACAAAAGAAATGAGTAAACTAATAAGAGACATTCAAAAAAGAAATACAGGTAAACTAATAAAAACCGGAGAGAGTAGTTTATACTTCGAATTCCATCCAAGTTCCAACTTTATAGCTCTTGACTTGTTGAAGCGTGATACTGATCTCTAATTGTATTTTAAGCATAGTTTGACCCTTACACATCACTAATCACGTGGTGGAAATCGCATTTGTTGCCACTATTAGGCATGCAAATTACTAACCATGAATTAATCAATAAAGTTAACTAACTCTATTTTACTAATTTAAACAACTCTTATTTTTTTTTTTCTGGTGAACATCAAAGACGCGGGCCCTATAGATTTAGAGGGGCAGGCGGGCAGCTAGCTAAACAAATTTGACCGACCACTATACGTGACGTGACAGGTGACACTAATCCACCTATATGACCTATCCACTGCAAGTGCAACGTGGTGCAACATCAGAATTTCCACACGGGTTTATCATTTATCATTATTATTACAATTTTTGTGTATCAGAAATTTCACATTTGTTACCAAAAGAAAAATATACACATTTGTCTAATATTATATCCTTTCTGGTTTAATAGTTGCAACCTCTGGTCATTTTTTTTTTGGAGAATTAGGATGAAAATTTATTCAGAGTGATTAAACTTTAGGGTATGTTATATTTATAACCTAACTTTGACGGTTACTCCCTCCGTTTCCGAATGTTCTTTCTACTTTGACCAATTTCTTCTCACATAAAGATTCCAAATAGGAAGAACAAAAGAAAACGGAAGGAGTATTTTTTTACTCGTATATTTTATCCTATAAATATTGTTGGATAGTATAATGCCAATGTATATTTTAAAATGTCGACTTTACATAGTTTTTACCTATTAAACGTCAATGACCACAGTTATGTGGTAAATAAACAATGTAATAAAGTGATATCGTTAAACTAAATATTTTTATATGACAAGCACTAAGGTGCGTGAGACAAAAAAAAACTTCAGAATATCTAGGAGTTACTTTTATATAAGATGTTTTTGTTTAAATCCAACAAGAATTTGCATAACTTTTTTTTTCCAATAATATTGGAAAAAATTTGATAAAAAAATCTAAAATCATCAAAAACATACTAAAGAGTATAGTTGACAAAAGTTAATAGTCTTACATTTTCTCTAACTTCGGTAGATATAGAACCACAATGAACATTATCATAAACAAAAGTCGATCTCTAATATTGGATATCAGTGTATCACTCTAATGAACCACCTTGTCACATTATTAGTAAATAGGTCCACTTGACCATATCAACACATGAAAATGCGATCAAATTTACCTTCCAATCAATAAATGTGCAGCATTAATAAATAATGAAATCCAACTCATCAAAGAAATGTAAATTTTAAAGTTTTCCCATTTATAATAGACAGAATAAATGAAAATGATCTCAAATTCATTTCCTCTATCATATTCTATAGTCTAACTAGGAAAAGAAAACTCCACAATTTTTTCCGCCTCATAAATTTCAAATTGCTTGATATAAAGTAAATAATAGAGGGTGGACTACTACCAACTAGATAAATCCAATCTTCCCTCATTATATATGTCTCCAACATTATAGCTCGTTACTCTCATTTCTTTCTCTGAAAAAATCACAAAAAAAAATTCATCTTTCTTCTCTCTCCACTTTCTCTCTCTTAAATTAGGCACCACCAAAACGATGCCGTATTGCAATATTTCTGGTGAACAATCCACCAGCAAAAATGGTACCAGAATTTTCTACAGAACATACGGCAATGGACCCATAAAAGTTCTTCTCATAATTGGTGATTAATCTTTCGTTATTTCACAACATTTTGAACTGGGATTTCCTTTAATTTTTCTGGGTTCATATCAAAATTTCCAAATTTTGATAATTTTGCATGTTAATTTGACCAGGTTTAGCTGGGACCCACGAATCATGGGGCCCTCAGATCAGAGGGTTGACAGGCACCGATGTACCCAATGATGATAAATCAACGGTGGATGATGCGGTTGCAGGAAATGGGTGTATGGAGGTTTGCGCATTTGATAACCGTGGTGTAGGTCGGAGCTCCGTTCCCACTAAAAAGTCAGAGTATACGTAAGTTTTATTATAATGTTCAATGTTATGATTATGTCATATATATTATGATTTTTATGAAGTCAATTTCGGAAGGTTTTAGGGGAAAAAGTGAACTTTTTAATTGATTTTTTTATTGTTGAGTGTGTGTAATTGAGCTTTAGAATGATGAAAAGATCCCACATTGGAAAGGATCTTGACCTTTATTTTTTGTGGGGTTTCCATAATTGAAGTGGCATGAACATTTAAATCTTTTGCTTTTTGTGATTGTGTTCAATTGATTATTCTGTTGATCACTGTTTGTTGTATTAATTGAATTATTTTACTACAATTAGTGAATTGTTGCATTTTTCTTTGTTGTTGTTTGTGGGTGATTGTAAATTTGTGATTTTAGTTAAAGAGGAGAGACATAGAGGAATAGATGTGAACCCGAATTTAGACCGATACAATTCTTGGTTGAGAAGGTGTAATACAAAGAACTTTGTGTATTGTCCGAATTGGCTAGATTGTTTGTGATTACAATTGTGTGGCACTAGAGAACTCGATATTTATCTGCCATTTTATTGGATTGTTAGAGAGATTGAAGTATAAAAATATCTGATGCCCACTTTTATTGGGTATCTTAGTTAGAAGTATATGATTTTGAATTGGTAAACTCTGTGTTGACCCTTACTTGCAACATGGGAGTTAGATATTCATTCCTTTGACGAATGTTTCTTGGTTAGTGCTGAACTAGTCATGAAAGATGGCTATGTTGGTTATATAAATTTATGCAAGTTTGCAATAATTTGAATGGGTCAGCTAATATTATATACCCTAATAAGATGATTGGAGTTTAAAGTACGTTTTTTACTCATGGACATTTTGTTCTCGTTGATATGTGACGCGGTATTATTGTTTGTGCAGAACAACAATTATGGCAAAAGATGCTATAGCTCTTATGGATCATTTGGGTTGGAAGAAAGCACATGTTTGTGGACATTCAATGGGTGAGTTCATGATATTTCGGGAGTGTTTGTGATTGAACCCTTTTTCGTTCTTTTCTTTTTGGCCTCTTGGAAGATTAAACTTTGACACTTACTTTGTCTTGCAACAGGTGGTATGATAGCTTGCAAGTTGGCAGCTTTAGTACCTGATAGAGTAACATCCTTAGCTTTGCTTAATGTAACTGGAGGAGGGTTTCAATGTCTTCCAAAGGTATGGATCATGTCAATTCCACCTACAAATTATTATCCTCATGATATGTAGTGCTTATTGAATTGCTAAGCTGAGCTTAGGTCTGTTCTAGGATATAGTATCAGTTATCACTACTGCGTAGAATGTTTAGTGTTTATTTTTGCCCTGACAGCGATTAGTTGACAAATGAAGATAGCTTGCACATAGGTAGGACATCATGGTTATAATTTTACAATGATTTCACATTAGAATAAGCAGAAACGAGAGTTTAATGGTCTATCCTCATAGCCTTTTGGAAGTATGGCGCTTGAGCCCATGGTTTCACACTTTCACTATGGGAACCTCCTTTCGAACAGGCAAGCCTAGCTATACAAGGTCGAGCACACCTCATGCTGTTATTTTTCCAAGAAAAATATTGTTTGTTTGCCTTGTGTAAGGATAGCAATGTGACACTCTTGTGTAAGGACACTTGGACACATACACGTGTCGGACATGGGTACCTGAGTCTGAGCAACATAGAGTGTGAGCATATCCCCCAAACTAATTGGGCTGTCACGAGCTCAATTTTTTCAAGGAGAGAAAAAAACATTGGGAGACCCTTCTCACGTGGGGACACCTAATGAATCGTTTACAAGAATATAATATAAAGCAAATCATCCAAGGATAAATATCAAAAGAAGAATCAACTAAATGACCACTCTATTACAAGCTCAATTAGGCATTAGCTTTTCTTACTCCCTTCTTCTATATTAAGTGTCCCATTGCTAGAGTAACTTGAACTGATAATTTGACATCTAAATCTGGAAGAGGTAGTATTTATCAGAAGTAACAATTTTCTTATAATATAAAGGCAATACAATATGAAGTTTGAGTTATGTATTCTGAACAACCCTGTTACTTCTCAATTTCAGCTTGACCGGTTAACTGTATCAGTTGCTGTGCGCTTCTTGTTGGCCAAGACAGCAGAGGATAGGGCTGCTGTGGACTTGGACACGCATTACAGCCAGGTAAATTAATCTCCTGCGCTTATGCTGCAAAATTTAGATCAACTTTAGCGAGTAGCAACAAGAGGAAGGAAATGAAATGCTTCAGCTTCACATTCTTGTCACGTATCTTTCAATACATGTCCAAGTTCTGGCAAATACTCATCAGCAAATGTTTATTTTGGTTACAGGATTATCTTGCTGAGTGTGTTGGAGAGAGTACCAGACGAGCAATCTTATATCAGGTAAGCATTATGTAAGCTATACCACATTATTATCAGTTTGGATGTATTGATGTAGAAACTCTTTTTTTTTTTTTTTTTTTTTTTAAGAAGGGGGGGAGGGGAAAGGGTTGTTTACTTTAAATATTTTCTGTTAGAAATCTATTTATGAGTAAAACTATCACTTCAAGTTTGGGTTTTGGTAAATTTTCCTCCATATATAGTACATGAATGAACTGGGCGACACTTATCCATGTTTTGTGCATTTGACTGCATTCAGCTTTAAAAGCCACCTTCTGGATTCATGTTTCCCTAATTTCTCTAACATTTTTCTAATCCAAATTTGCTCAGCAAGTTTTTGTAAATTTCCTCTGTTCACCCATTCTTATAATTTCCTTCAATAATGCATGCTCTTTGAATCATGTTG